>OV702293.1:341263825-342513825 GCA_916181665.1 Avena sativa | reverse complement strand
CTTGATTTTTTTCTCAATTACAACCTATTTATAACTGGACATTCCCACTTGCAACCTAGTTGCAATTGAAAAAATCTCAATTGCAACCTCCTTGCAACTCCCATCTTGCAAGAATTACGACGCAATCGAACAACCACTAACATACTTTCTCAGTTGCAACCTACTCGCGACGGGTAAATTTTCGGTTACAACTTACTTGAAACTCACATATAGCACGAATTACAACACAAATCTAGTTGCCGGGAATATTTTCTCAATTGCAACCTACTTGTAACTGAAAATACTCGGTTGTAACCCAGTCGCAACATAAAATTTCTAGTTGCAACCTATTTGCAACTCCCACCTAATTAGTATACCCACCCAACGATAAAGAACATTTTTTTCAACTGCAACCTACATGCAATTGGAACAAACTCAATTCCCTCTCAAATGCAACTGAACAATTTTAGTTGCAACACACTCGCAACTCACTCGCTACCACAAACCACGTTGCAAATCCAACTGCCAAAGAATAGTTCACTGTCAGTTGCAACATACTTGGAAGTGGCAAGAAATTTCAATTTTAACCCGTATGCAACTAGAAAATCTTAGTCACGGCCCAGTTGCAACTCCTGTGTTATGCATCATTGTCTTGTATGCTTTGCCACTTTTGGAGAGCTTACACGAATTTTGTTAACTAACATTTCTAACTAGTATATTCATAGTACACTTACCAAAATTAACTACATATTAATGTTGTTAAATATTAACAACTTTCTTATTTGTGATATAGTTATAAGATTATGTCATTGAAAGAAAAAAATTGTTAGTTCCTTTATTTCAAATGCAATTCCCATTTTACAAAATTCGTTTGCTAAACTGAAGTAGATCCGAGATTACTGAATGAAAATTGCATGTCCTAAATATTCTACTTTAGAAATTAAGTTTATTTTCATATGCATGGTTTTCTATTTCAACCATTTTGGTATCCTTAAATATGTATTTGCAAACGTCTCTAGGACTTTGTGCCTAACAAATATCTTTCTATAGTAGTCAATTCCGGGATTGTTGGTGTTCTCCATTTATTTGTTCTTTTGTGCTCAAGTATATCTTTTATGTTCGGTGGGGTTCAAACATTGTTGGAAACACATATTTTCCCTATATATTTGTATTAAGATTAAACACGCATAAAATTTGTGCATATTTTCTTCTTGATTTGGTCTACAACCTAAAGAAGAATTGTGTAATTAAACCTTGGAAACAATAGAGATTTGCACCCTCTTACCTACTCAAATCCAATACAGCTAACACATCAACATAGTCAAATAATCTTCATAGTTCACAAGATGTGATTAGCTAATTGCCCCATAGAAAATTGAGTGCCTTAGCAGGAATGTTCTAGTTGACCTGGCCAAAAGCTGGCACAGATAAATGAGCCAAAAATATTTGTGCATATCAATATGCCTGATGAAGGCCGGCGAAGAGGTTGCATGGGTGAAGCACCCGCTCTGAAGACGTCGATCCCATCAAGAAATGGCCACATGTGTTCTTTTGATAATGGACGGAGTTTACTATATAACATGTAGCCAAATAAATTCTAAATTTTCACTTGCATCTCAACACTCCCTCTCACATGTGGCTCTTAGGTCAAAACATGGATCAAAAGAAGAGTAAATTTTTTATACTAATTGTGCCTATTGGAATTAAATTCAAGACCTCTTGGATCTGATAACATACATAATTAAATGCACTAGCTAATCCATCTCCAAACTCAAACTAGTAGGAAAAGATAGGCGGTACACACTATCTCAGAACTTATGTATGCCATTTTGCCTAGAAGGAGGATCTTTTTGGGAGAAGAATGAATTAATCATAGTACTATTCGTTTTAGAAAAAACTAGGCAGGTTGCTTGCATTTCCTTTTATTTTTAATGATTCATTTTGTGAACTACTCATCTTGGTACATTTGTTTGATGTCGTCATGCATTAGACCTTAAAATAAAATACCCCTACATTTGATAGGACCAACTAAATTATTTGGTTCGTTTCAGAAAAAACTGGGCAAGTTGCTTGCATTTCCTTTTATGTTTGATGTTTCATTTTGTGAACTACTCATCTTGGTACATTTGTTGATGTTCGTCATACATTGGAGCTTAAAATAAAATACCCCTACATTTGATAGGACCAAATAAATTATTTGGTTCATTCTGTATGCAACCGTAACCTTTGGAAAACTCATCTTCTTACTGAACCTTAGAGTAAGGATAATAATAGAGCCAGACGATAGACACTCAGAGTTTTCCTTAACAACTTGCTATAAGTGAAGTTGTGAGGTTGGTGGAACGCCTATTGATTAAGTTATCAGACGCTTGTTTGTCTTAGTGCCGAGTTACAGCGATCAGACACACCTAGTGGCACAAACAGAACCTTCTATTTGGAACCATGCCTCGATCTGGCTCCGAATTTCATACAAGACATGTGTGCACAGTCCAATAATCATGTTAATCTATCCCCTCAAAAATAAAAATCACGTTAATCTATCTACAAAGCTACAACAGTCGCAAGTACAGCGCCATGTGCGGAGGCATAGGACCACGTACGAGAGCCAACACACTGGCCAAATCCTGCAAACGGCAACACAGAGCGAATAGTAAGACCTTCTTATACGGTACCTATACTGCTAATGACAAGTCAAATGTGGCCTGCCCCAGCCAGGCAGGAGGGGAAAATAATTCTATAGACCTGGTACAAATTTATTCTCATGGGCAGGAAGTTTGTGCAGATAACCCTATAAAAAAAAGGGGAGGTTTGTCCAGATGTAATTTTCAACGTCAAACATGGATGGCTGTGGGCTGCATGGCTTGGACGTCCCACACGTTTCATTACAGTCGGCAATAGATCAAGAGACAACAGGCAGAAAAGCTTGTTTCATTACTTATCTTGTTCAGTATAAAAATAATAGAATCTAACTTTTACTCATCTATCCAACAGTCAGCAGTGGCTCGTGATTCGTGTAAACCGTTTTTGCAACTTGAACCTGTACCTGTACACAATCGCAACCCTATAGGGCAGAAGATGTACATGTACAACTCGATTCAGTCCCGTCCTCTACACACACTGCTCCCCTCCATCCCTAGCACGCGGCCGCACCAGGCTAAGCGCCGCCGTCCTCTTCCTTTCCGACCGCCACAACCATCACCGAGAAGTGCTCTAGCAGCGAACATGTGGCGCAATCCGGCCTTCCCATGTCCCGACGAACCAGAAGAAAGGGGTTGCCTCTCTCTCTAGTGGAGTCGCATCCATCCCCACCTCGATGGGAAGGAGGGTTGCTGTGGCTGGCGGCCGGAAGCGTAAGTCACTTTCGATCCATGTAAGTCTTGGACTAAGTATGGACAAATGACTCTCGAACTACACGGTAGCTCTTTATTTTTAAAAGAGTGAATTCCACTTTTTACCCTCTATTTGTGTATTTGTGACACTAATTATCTTATGTAGTGAAAAATCATCTGAATTACCATGTTCGAAAACTTTAAAGCCTCATTTTCTGATGCATATCTATTAAGTAAGGTGTGAGGTGACGATTGAATCTCGAAAGATGATAACAAAGAATAGAACATTTGGTGCAGAGAAGGGTACATATGATCAACGACGACGTCCTCCGATCTTGACATATTTTGTGGCGGCACATCGTCCTAACATATCGGCCTTATCCAAGAACACGTGTTGAACGCTAAAACTGGGCAAAATCATGCTTAGAATTTTCTTAAATAGAACATTAGGATACAATTTTTGCTAAATGGGGTAATTAGTGTCTCAAGTGCACAAATAGAGAGTAAAAAGTGGAATTCACTCTTTTTAAAAGCTACAATTATATTTTGAACTTTTAGAAAAATCTGGAAAAATTGATGTAGTCATCAATGATGTTTCTTACAATCGGGCAAAATCAGAACCAAAAATCCTTGATATTACGGGCTACACAAAAATGACAAATTGTGTGAAATTTTAGTCTTTAAAAATATGCACTATTCACTATACTTAGAGATCCACAACTTTGTCATCTGATAGAATATGAAGTATTTTCATATCAAAAATTTGCACAATTATAGCATACATCATCTTCTATATCTAAATAGGAGTTCCCCACTATATGAATTATCTGAGCTATGGTGAGCCCATGTCACCTCCTTTTACTCCGCTCCGTTTGTTAGTTTCATTCCGTTCCGCTCACTAATTTGTTGTTTTATTTTCCTAGGCAAAATTGCATCAACAGACGGAGCAGAATAAAAGGAGGTGACGTGGGCTCACTATATTTAGGAAGAGGTGACGTGGGCTCACCATAGCTCAGATAAAAGGAGGTGACGGTTACGAACAGCATACATGTAGCCAATTAAGATGTGTATTCACGCTTCCTCTTCTCCGTTGATTACTCTCCATATAATCTATTCCTCTTCCTAAAAATCTGGGTGGCTTGCATCGGTACCCTTTTCTTTCCATTAATCCTCAAATCAATTACTCCCTCTGACCCTTATTAATTGACCCAGATTTGTCTAGATTTAAATAAATATAGACACTATTTAGTATATAGATTCATCCAAATTTTGAGAAATCCAAGTCAATTAATATGGGTGGGAGGGAGTATGTGTATTGAGGGCCTCTCTTTTTCTTGGGATATACTAATACCTCATCTCCATCTCCATTCTCCCACCTCACTCTTCTTCCTCTTTCCATGTGTTGTCAGCTGCATGAAAATTTTGCTGCTCTGGATCGTGTGGTGAATGCATTCGCTGATGGTGGTTATCCTATCTTAACCTTTTTTATTGGTTGTCGTCTGGCTGTTTTCGGTGGTGACTTGCAGGATAACCACGGAAGTGGGGATGTGGGACATCGAGTTATTGAGAGGTTCGAAGTGTTGTTCAGATGATTAATTGTTTCATGCGCGTTGGGTTTATAATACTTAGTCTGCATATGATTGCGGTCTTATGACATATCCGAGAAAAGTGACGATGATCAACAATGTCCAAGAGAAGATAATTCACTTCATGGGCATCTACCTACATGCCCAATGTTCTACTTTGTTGTAACCTCACCCAAATCTGTGCATCCAGGTAATTCTTTTTTCATGGTTTCTGACAAGAAGTTGTCATTTTCTCTTGCACATCAGCCCTACACATTTTCTCAAGAGTTTATATCAACAACTGGAGTTGTTCTTCCTATATATCTATGCCTGTTGAGATGTAAGTGCCTTGCTGGTGAGTAATGAGGACCAGACCATGGAATGAATAGATATAAAACATGTGCAGTGCCGATCTTCACTTACATATACTCCCTCCGTTTAGAAATATAAGATGTTTTAGGTTTGTGAAGGAGATGTATCTAGACAACTTTTAGTGTATAGGTTCAAATGAATCTAGACACTAAAAGATGTCTAGATACATCTCCTTCACAAATCTAAAACATCTTATATTTCCAAACGGAGGGAGTATCAGTTTTACGGGTTGACCTTTTTTTTGTTCTTCCTCTCCTGTTTTGTCCCATTTGCCTACTTCGCCAAAAAACAAACTTTCAGGTTTTTCAGAATTTATGTATATGATGATCAACATTTTAAACATTGTGGATTACCACTATATATATATGATAGTAGTTTGCCGGTTCATTATTTAAATTTTTGCTTGCAACCAGCATTATATTTGTACATTATTTTCATTATATTTAGAAGGTGTTTTACATCTGCCCGATAAGAAGACAAATTTTAATTTTCACAATATTTGTCCATTAAGATTATTTAAGAAAAAGTGGGCAGTACATTCTACCTACATATGTTACGATGTATCTTCCGTGTATTAACTATAGAGGGCCATCTAATTGCATGTATATATTTTCATGTGCAGCTATATTGTGCAAGGCTAGGTGGATATTGTACGATAATACACATTTTTATTAAGATTAAGTTTTGCTGAATTTTGATATCCTCATTGTTTCGCCATAGGATCCTGCGGCAACGCGCGGGGTATCGTCTAGTTGAATATAGAGGTGGAGCCGAAAGGAACCCAAGTCTGGTGCTAATACACCTCTAGTGGTGCTAATGATTTAGTATTTTCGTACTTTTAGCCTTGAAAATTAGCACATGCTCGTTGCAGTATAGCAGCACGGCCGGTGATATAGTAGCACCATGCCTGGATCCGTCCCTGATTGAATACAGGTGAATTTTTGAAAATTTGAAATATGAATTTTGAATTTGAAGTGTTAAGATTAATAAAGGAAAAAATCTAAAATAAACCTTGAACTTGTTAACAAAAGATAAGTCAATCCCTGAACTCCTAATCCCTGAAATTAGCACCCTGAATTTTTTTGATCCCAGTAGGAAGGTAGTAATTAGTACTTCCTATGGTCCGTATTAAGGAATGTATCTAGTCTAAATACTTAACTAGATACGGATGAATTTAGATAAAGTTGAGATTATTAATATGGACAGAAGAAAGTATAAAATTTTCTACATGTCTGGATGGGCACGCTCACCTAAGACTAGTTATAATGGGAAGTGTCGTAGTATTGTAGTATCATGCATATGATACGAGTATATGATACTATCTCTATGATGCATAGTATCATATAGTAGTATCATGGTCTTAGTATATTTTTTTTTTGTAGAATCTGAATGTAAAATAATAAATATACTAATTTATCAATCTAGGAGTACAAGATTTATTTAAGATCATTTTTTCTAGTTCCAGTTCCACGTGTTATGATACCGTATCTCCCTATGATACTAACATAATCTCTTTCATTATTATTAATTACAGTGACACATAAACGTTTTACATACATGTAATGAATGAATGATATCCTCATTGGGTCTAGTCTAACTAGATTTCCTTTTTTTCTAATACAAAATCGATAGGTGTATTATCCGGCAAAAGGTGTAAATGCGGTCTTGAATGCAAAAAAGAAATGAACGGGACACGACAGACCAGGGTCGTTGGCTGCATATACATGCACCCAGCATTACAGCTTGAATGCAAAAACCCAAACCACCTAAACCTCTACAAGTTGTGTTCGATCGAGTAGGGCTAGCTAGTGTATCAGACCAGGACCAGGAGGCAGGAGGAGAACGAACAAGGTCGAAGGTGGCACCATGTCTTCTGTCAAACTGCCCCAGCGCGATCGGACGCTGCTCTCGCCTCCCGACATGCGACGACGATGGAGACGATCGACCCGTTTTGACGCAATCTCTGCGTGTACGACGACCCTGACCGTGCGTCTACCGCGTACTACCCCTATCGGCCGGTGCCGTCTCCGGCCGACAAAACGGAGGATGGTCACCTACCGGTTGTTACCACCTCCTCGCCTCGCGTCATGTCACCGAGATCAGGACGTACGCAGGGCATGCATGCAGTGATGCAGCTACGCTTCAGGTGACGAATTAACCAGAGACAAGGACGGTGGATCGTCCAAAGCTCCTTTATTCCTCTCCTTTCAGCGTGCTTGCATCACCAGCCAATCGATCCATCTCTTCGCCCTGCTCCAGGTGAATAGTGTTACGGTGCAAAAGCGCTCAACATGAGCTTTGCTCTGCCAGATAAGATACTGAAAACAGAAACCGCCAAATTTTAAAAAAAAAACGCCCTTCTTTTCAGCACACGGTTTCTTTTCCTTTTGTACATGAACGAACGATTTTATACGAGTTCATGCATCAACACACATCACAGACGAGTTCTACGCTACCTCGTGGAGGGGGGAGGTGGAGGTGGCGTCGGTAGATTCTATGTCACTGGTGGGGAAGCTCGTGCGACGCTAAGCCAGCTTCCCGCATCGGCATCATGGGTGCAGTGGGGGGGAAAGGAGTGCACTGCAACCTCCAGAACCCTGTGCACGTGGCGAGAGAGGCTGACACGGGCTCACATGGCGGCGGTGGTGGACACGTCCCACCTTAGAGATCCCTCGTGAGGGGAGGAAGAGCCTCCCGGCATAGGTACAAGTTGTTCACCTGCCACGTCACGCCTAGGCTCACCAAAGAGCGGTGCGAGGATGGATGTTGGGGATTCGGATTCGACAGCGGAGTGGCACAGGGTGCCAGAATGTTTGTCAGAGGTAGAGGTGTTGTGTGGCGGTCGGTCGTGGAGAAGGGGAAAAGTGGATCCGGTAAAATACACTTTCACCCCAAAACCCGTAGATATACATGTTCGCGGGGTGGATTTAGGATTTATCATAAGGCTTTGTTCGGTTAATCCCTACACCAAAGGGATTGGAGAGTATTGGAGTGGATTTAGAAGGATTTTGATTTGTATGGGATTTAATCCACTTCAATTCCCTCCAATCCACTTGAAACCTGAGCTAACCGAACAAGCCCTAAAGATATTTGCGGGCCGGCCTAACATGCGGTGTCTGTTCGAGCTGCATTTTCTGAAAAGCTAAAACCACACAGTGTTTGACGTCTCGGAATTATCCTGACCATATATGAGTGCGCGAAGATTCGTGGAGCTGACTCTATGGTCTATGCGCACACCCCAAACACTTTGCAAAAGGCCCCTCAAATTACTAATTTTTTTAATTTTTTAGTCCCTATATTTTTGTATTCTCATCACATTTCTGATTATGCTAGGTTTTTCCATGTACTTCAATCATAGATAAAATTGGATGAGGGAATTACTAAAGAAAATTCCACAAACTGGTAGTTTTGAATCATGCACGAGCATACAGAGAATGAAATACTTTTTGGATGAGAGAATCAGAAAATCACACACAGTCTATACCATATATTTGTACATAAATTCGGATCAAAGAGAAGAAACTGAACATAGGTTCATAGACAATGAGAAAAAAGCACTAGTGGTCACAGAACTTATCTGAGACGAGTGATTTGGTCACGCAACTCGCAAAACGTAAAAATCTATCACTTAATTTACGTTGGATGAGTGATTTGGTCATGAACCGGCTTGAAAAACCTTCAAGCCGGTTGATGACCAAACCACTCATCCAAAGTAAGTTAAGCGTTGGGTTTTCACGTTTTGCGAGTTGTGTGACCAAATCACTCATCTCAGATAAGTTTTATGACCACTGGTGCTTTTTTCTCTAGACAAATTCGTGCCATGAACACATTTCAGATCTGGAACATAGCTTTGTAGACAAATCCGTGCCATGAACAAATTGGTGCATGATGTTGCACCAAAGTCTAAACTAAAGAGTTTTAAGAACATAAATACAAGAACAATAGAGAGGAGAGATCTAAATCTGGCGGTGTGTCCCTCGTCATCTTGGACGAGGCGGGTAGAGAAGGACCGGGAATATAAGGATGGGATGCCGACGAGACGTGTAGTCGGTGGACGCGGCGACAGTGTAGGGCACGAGGATGCTGCGGGAGGAGACATGTCGTGGTGGTATCACGGCATATGCCATGGGTAGGCTAAAGTTGGGGCCGATGGACGTGGAGGAATCCGGGGAGGGATGATGCAGTGAAGACCGCACTCGTATGAACGAAGAGAAATACAACGTATCTAGGATTGAGACTCTCATATGGAGATAACACCTCTTCCTCTATATCTAATCTCTTATAATCTTGCCATACTTGTGGCTACAATAATGCTCCTTGAGCTGTATTTCCTATGCCTCTATCTAGATATCTCTGTGAGAGTGGAGGAGGAGGAAGAAGGAGAGCTCCTAGTGAGCAGAGAGGAGAGGAGCCCTTCGGGGCCTCTTTGGGAACGATCCCCCTGGTGATCCTTATAAAGGGGAGCCCAGGGGACAAGACTTGCTCCCCACGCTTGGCATCTGTGTAGCATATTCCTGGTATCTTATTTGATGCTCAGCATATGCCTTGGCATCTTTGGAGATGCCAGGGCATATTCTCTAGCATCTTCTTGATGCCAAGAGCATATTTCATGTGCCCATGTGCTAGTCTGAGCAATGGATCCCAATACTGAGACGGTCCTTATGGAGTCTGTCTGGCTCAATGGCGTGCTCTTGCGGAGGTTGGGGGTGCATCTAGAGACAAATAAGAAGGCATGTGGAGTGATATACCTCAGCCCAAGTGCCCAAAGAGAAGATAAAAGTTGGCCCATGCATTAGCTGATTCGGCCTAGGAGAAGAAAAAGGCCCAAGTGGAGAAATGCCAGCCCAGCCGGGTCCTGGCTTAAGTCGGCCCAGACCAGGCGCGCCCGGGTCTTGGTGGATCCCGCTGGTGGGCCGGGGTTCTCTAGTCAGCCCACCTCGGGGTGCTTGGTGGCACGGCCCGGTGGGAGTCGAGGCGGCGTGGTGGAGACCCGCGGTGGGCCGGATCTGCCCGTTGCCGGCCCACCCGGGGATGCTGGCGATGCGGCCGTTAGCGAGCGAGCTTGGCGTTGCTGACGCTGAGCGTCGGGGTGGCAAGCTTGCATCGAGGCGGCTTGGCGGGAGCGCTTGAAGCGTTGACCTGCGGGGAAGACTCGGCGAGGAGGCGGGAGGAGTCCGGCGTCGAGGTGGGCCGGCTGGGAGTAGCTCGGCCCAGCCGGGTTTAGGTGTAATTCAGCCAGGGAGGCCCCGAACCACGTCGGTAAGGCCTAACTCGGCCTGGGAAGGATTTGACCAGGCCGACTTTTATTTAATTCGGCCCGTGTGTCTTTTTTCCCCTTTTCAGGTAAGATTTCTCTCTTTATGCCTTATATATTTTGATGTATCCTCTTCATATCTCCATATTCTTTTATACAGATGTTTATTAGTCTGTTAAGGTCTCTTTATACCTCAACTCTGGGGTATCTGGGGTTACATCCCCAACATTAGTCCCCGAGTCTATGCGGGATTCGTAGAGTCGCTCATAGACTTTAATTTTAAATATTCTCAGAGTTGTTTTTCGACTTATTGTACCTTGGTTGTATACTTCTATGTATTATAATCCTTTTGGGTAATTTTCTTGACTCCTAGCCTTCTTGGGCACTGCTCATAACCCTTTTGGGCAAGTTTTTGACTTCTGGCCTTCTTGGATACTGGTCAAAACCCTTTTCGGTAAGTTTTTGACTACTGACCTTCTCGGGCACTAGTCATAACCCTTTTGGGCAAGTTTATGACTTCCGGCCTTCTTTGGCACTGGTCATAGCCCTTTTGGGTAAGTTTTTGGCCTTCTGGCCTTCTTGGGCACTGGTCATAACCCCTTTGGGTAAGTTTTTGGACTTCTGGCCTTCTTGGGCACTGGTCATAACCACTTTGGGTAAGTTTTTGGACTTCTGGCCTTCTTGGGCACTGGTCATAACCCCTTTGGGTAAGTTTTTGGCCTTCTAGCCTTCTTGGGCACTGGTCATAACCCTTTTGGGTAAGTTTTTGGACTTCTGGCCTTCTTGGGCACTGGTCATATAACTTCTTTGGGAAAGTTTTGACTTCGGGCCATTTTTGGCACTGGTCCTATAACCCCTTTTGGGAAAGTCACGACTTCAAGCCATTTTTGGCGCCGGTCTCTTAACCTCTTTGGGTAAGTTATACTCCGAGTTATCTTGTTTGGGTTGCATATTTCTAACTCGTCTGATGCTTCAAATCCTACTCAAAGTTCCACTTGTATGACTCAAATTTGAGTCGTCTATTTCCAAATCTGAGTTATATGACTCAAATCCAAGTTATCTGATTTCAAATCTGAGTTACTTTACTCAAATTCGATTTACTTCTCGAATCTGAGTTACCTGGCTCAAAATCCGAGTTATATGACTCAAATCCGAGTTACATGACTCAAATCCGAGTTACTTTACTCATATTTGACTTATGCCTCGAATCTGAGTTACCTGGCTCAAAATCCGACTTATATGACTCAAATCCGAGTTACTTTGCTCATATTTAACTTATGTCTCGAATCTGAGTTACCTGGCTCAAAATCCGAGTTACCTGGCTCAAAATCCGAGTTATATGACTCAAATCCGAGTTATATGACTCAAATCCGAGTTACTTTACTCATATTTAACTTATGCCTCGAATCTGAGTCATCTGACTCAAATCCGAGGTATATGACTCAAATCCGAGTCATCTTATTCCAAATCCGAGTTACTTTACTCAATTTTGACTTACATCCCAAATTTGAGTCATCTGACTCAAATCCGAGGTATATGACTCAAATTCGAGTCATCTTATTACAAATCTGTGTTACTTTACTCAATTTTGACTTACATCTCAAATCTAAGTCATCTGACTCAAATCCGAGGTATATGACTCAAATCCGAGTCATCTTATTCCAAATCCGTGTTACTTTACTCAATTTTGACTTACATCTCAAATCTGAGTCATCTGACTCAAATCCGAGGTATATGACTCAAATCCGAGTCATCTTATTCCAAATCCGAGTTACTTTACTCAATTTTGACTTACATCTCAAATCTGAGTCATCTGACTCAAATCCGAGGTATATGACTCAAATCCGAGTCATCTTATTCCAAATCCGAGTTACTTTACTCAATTTTGACTTACATCTCAAATCTGAGTCATCTGACTCAAATCCGAGGTATATGACTCAAATCCAAGTTATTTTACTCAAAATTGACTTATGTCTTAAGTCTGAGTCATCTGTTTCCTGAGATACAAATTGATCTGATGAGAAGATGGTTACTTGCCTTTGATATAGATCTGAGATATGAATCCGAGATAAAGCTTTGGGATATGTTAATAGGGCTAATCGCTGAGATATGTGAGTCGAGATGTAGATCCGAGATATAGATTCAAGATATGATATGCTGGCAAATAGTCATCCGAGATATGAGATAACCTGGCAAGATAGTCCAAGATCAATCCGAGACATAACATAACCTGACCATCTAGCGAGTTGATTCAAACTTTAGTCCAAACCTGAGATAAGCTAGTAGGCTGAACCAGAATACAAATCCGAATTATAATATATCCTGGCAAGCTGAATCAAATGTTAGTCCGAATCAGAGATAAGCTACTAAGATGAGTTAAAGGTTAATCTGAAGCATAAATAAACTAACTCAAATTATATCCGAATCAGCAATAAGCTGGCTGATGAGCTGAGTTAAAGATTGATCCGAAGCATAAATAAACTGACTCAAATTCTATCTGAATCATCAATAAGCTGGCTGGTGAGCTGAGTTAAGGGTCGATCCAAAGCACAAATAAACTGACTCAAAATCTATCTGAATCATAAATAAGCGGACTCAAACTCTATCTGAATTATAAATAAGCTGACTCAAATTCTATCCGAATTATAAATAAGCTGACTCAAATTATATCCGAATTATAAATAAGCTCACTCAAATTCTATCCGAATTATAAATAAGCTGGTCAAATACATACCCAAACCTATATAAGTTTTTCTCCATCTAAAGGCGAATCTATGGATACGCTGGCTAGTCCCCGGGTTGAGTTATTTTCTCCCCGGGGTGAAGGATCAAATGTTGGTGGCTGAGTTATCTGTTACTTACTGTAAGCTTGGAGAAGAGTTTGAGTCATTCCTGCTGAGTCTTACCTGCCTTGCTGAGTCAGACTTGGAGACCCCTGCGCTTACCTCTCTGTTCTCTGTTTTCCTGGAGGAGCTGAAGGTGCTCTCTCTGTTCTCTGTTCGCCTAGAGGAGCTGAAGGTGCTCTCTCTGTTCTCTGTTCGCTGGGAAGAGCTGAAGGTGCTCTATGAAGATGATGTTGATGAAGATGCTCCCGTCCGGATGGAAACTCAACCAACGCCACTAAAAGGCCCCACGGTGGGCGCCAAATGTCGTGGTGGTATCACGGCATATGCCATGGGTAGGCTAAAGTTGGGGCCGATGGACGTGGAGGAATCCGGGGAGGGATGATGCAGTGAAGACCGCACTCGTATGAACGAAGAGAAATACAACGTATCTAGGATTGAGACTCTCATATGGAGATAACACCTCTTCCTCTATATCTAATCTCTTATAATCTTGCCATACTTGTGGCTACAATAATGCTCCTTGAGCTGTATTTCCTATGCCTCTATCTAGATATCTCTGTGAGAGTGGAGGAGGAGGAAGAAGGAGAGCTCCTAGTGAGCAGAGAGGAGAGGAGCCCTTCGGGGCCTCTTTGGGAACGATCCCCCTGGTGATCCTTATAAAGGGGAGCCCAGGGGACAAGACTTGCTCCCCACGCTTGGCATCTGTGTAGCATATTCCTGGTATCTTATTTGATGCTCAGCATATGCCTTGGCATCTTTGGAGATGCCAGGGCATATTCTCTAGCATCTTCTTGATGCCAAGAGCATATTTCATGTGCCCATGTGCTAGTCTGAGCAATGGATCCCAATACTGAGACGGTCCTTATGGAGTCTGTCTGGCTCAATGGCGTGCTCTTGCGGAGGTTGGGGCTGCATCTAGAGACAAATAAGAAGGCATGTGGAGTGATATACCTCAGCCCAAGTGCCCAAAGAGAAGATAAAAGTCGGCCCATGCATTGGATGATTCGGCCTAGGAGAAGAAAAAGGCCCAAGTGGAGAAATGCCAGCCCAGCCGGGTCCTGGCTTAAGTCGGCCCAGACCGGGCCGAACTGGAGCCCAGCCGGGTCAAGGGGCGCCCGGGTCTTGGTGGATCCCGCTGGTGGGCCGGGGTTCTCTAGTCAGCCCACCTCAGGGTGCTTGGTGGCACGGCCCGATGGGAGTCGAGGCGGCGTGGTGGAGACCCACGGTGAGCCGGATCTGCCCGTTGCCGGCCCACCCGGGGATGCTGGCGATGCGGTCGTTAGCGAGCGAGCTTGGCGTTGCTGACGCTGAGCGTCGGGGTGGCAAGCTTGCGTCGAGGCGGCTTGGCGGGAGCGCTTGAAGCGTTGACCTGCGGGAAAGACTCGGCGAGGAGGCGGGAGGAGTCCGGCGTCGAGGTGGGCCGGCTGGGAGTAGCTCGGCCCAGCCGGGTTTAGGTGTAATTCGGCCAGGGAGGCCCCGAACCACGTCGGTAAGGCCTAATTCAGCCTGGGAAGGATTTGACCAGGCCGACTTTTATTTAATTCGGCCCGTGTGTCTTTTTTCCCCTTTTCAGGTAAGATTTCTCTCTTTATGCCTTATATATTTTGATGTATCCTCTTCATATCTCCATATTCTTTTATACAGATGTTTATTAGTCTGTTAAGGTCTCTTTATACCTCAACTCTGGGGTTACATCCCCGACAAGACCACTAGGCCATGGCGGAGACTTCCCCGGTGTTCGGACGATCGCAGATGTACACCCCGTCCACCAGGTCTCGATGGTGTCACTTCTGAGAGCATACCAGGATCTCTAGACTGACCCCACAAACCAACACTTGTCATTTTTGTGCGCTTTGTCTTCACTCGTGCACATCCGAAAACAACTTTCCGGTCGGTCACCCATCCTCAAATTTCTCTAGGCCAAGCACGCTTAATATCAGAGTTCTTTTTAGACGAGCTTCCGGAAAAAAAAGTTGTAACTTGTTGGTATGAGTATCCTATCAATCCTATTAAGCCATGCACCAGGATCTCACATACACCCACCCTTAGAAGATCGATGTCCTCATCGATCAAGCGCAAGCCAGGAGCGTCCCCTCTTGGCACACGTTTGTGTGTACAGTGTCGGCACATGTGCCATGTCGTGTTGACTCGAGGCGACGTGCTCCATGCTCCACATGTCTGCCACGGAACCGTACACGACCGTGTAACCACGAGGATTGGCTCTGATACCACTTATAACACCCCGTCCTCTCGAGACCGGCGGTTGTTATCCCTGGCAGCTCAATAGGATTTTTATACTATCCCCACATACCAACACTAGTCTTTTTTGCACACTTTATCCTCACTTGGGCGCACTCGGAAACAACTTCCCGATCGGTCACTCATCCTCAAATTGCTCCAGGCCAAGCACGCCTAACCTCAGATTTCTTTTCAAATGAGCTTCCAGTGTTGGTATGAGTATCCTATCAATCATGTTAGGCCATGCATCATAATCACATAGTTGTTGCTGCTGCAAGTGCGGGCATGGCGCCAATAAAGACAGGGATGCGTTGTTCCGAATAGATAAAACTTTGATTACTGCGTATAAAATGGTCTATGGGCATAAAATCGATCAAACCTCGCGAGCATAAATTCTAACTTCACATTGAAGTACATCAAACATAAACTACATCCTAGCTTGCCATGTAAATTTAATTCTATGGACTAGTATAATATAAATACATACAATATAAAGGCACATTTAATGGTTGGTACACTCTTTTTGTTGCAACTTTAATTATTCCCCCATAAATTAAAATGATTAAACATGTATCCTACACAATTCTTTTTTATTTAAGATAATATTTATGGTGATTACAAACCATGCTAATAACAATCTCATTATATAAATTTCTATAGAACCATAGGAAAGCTTTTGGACATATTTAGACTTTGCCCTCGCATTTGCAAGGGCCACGATGATAGTTTTTTTAAAAGTCAGGATGGATTTCTGATAATCTTTATAATTTTGTTTCAATATTTTTCTTAAATTAACTCCTTTTAAATGTTCCCTACAAAAAGGGTACTTAAAAAAGGTCTATTTTAAATATTATCTCAAATAAATAAATTATTTTTAATGATTTCTTTGGAAAGGGTACTTAAAATGGTAAGATTTTAATGGATAATATTACGGGAATCATCCGAATAAATGAACACAAATAAATTTGTGGCTACATAGTGTCAATTTAAACTCAACCAACTCAGATCTTGAAGAAACAACATTGAAACAAATACATTTTTATTGTCATCAAGGACTAGATCAAAAACCATGAAAGCCCACCTATTCTTCCTCCTCATACAGCTACTAGCCATCACCCTCGATTGCATTACCCACAATGCAGCACAGGCAGTTTATGACATAGAAGGCAAACTTTTAGATAGCAATCACAATTACTAAATCCTCCTAGCCAAAAGTGGTGACGGCCTCAGAGCCATCCCTAGTGGTCTCTGATGCCTTAACTTTGTGGTCCAAGGGTGTAATGTGAGTCTCCTTGGAACCTCCCTACAATTCACCCCGTTACCGCCAAACACTTCAGCTAGTGAGATGATCCACATGTCGAGCGACATCTGGATTTAGTTCCATGATCTTGAAAATTTATGCTCGGATAGGCTAGATTGGCACCTTACAGAACATTCACCGGTGTTGTCAGGGAAGCTTCAACATGTGGCCGCTGGAAATGAAGATTGTGTATGATCATTTGGGGTGTTTTAGATTGAGAGACATGGCGCGGATGTGATGGGGTATAAGATAATGTCATGTGATAACAAGAATCCATGCAAAGAACTGGGTTTGCATGTCTATAAGGACAAGACATGGCTTACAATCAGCGAGGAGCCTTTTATGGTTATCTTTAGAAAAAGGTAGTTTTAGATACTTTTTTATGGTATCGCTACTCATGTTCATGTTATGATTGTGTTACATAATTGCAATAATTCAATACTAATTACATATAATTCAATACTAATTACATTGGATGATGCTGGTTTGTTTTAGAAATTTCCAATGCAGAATGCGAACTGGCTCCTTTTACCTCTCTTACCACTCTTGTTTTCGTCTCCATCTTGGAAAATATTGTCTAGCCAAAAAATTGCCAGACGACTCTCTATTCACACATAGTTGTGTCCACTTGGGCTCATATTGACGGACTATATGCAGATTGGTGTGATGTGTGCTTTGTTCTTCTATTAGTAGAATAACACATTCACCAAAGCCCAAAGGGTATCGGATCCCTCCCTTGGTTGTCCATTGTTTTATTTTTGAGAGAACTGGGATTTATTGATTAGACCATATTAATATAAAGTGTTCCGCGAATGCAATTCGGAACAGAATTGAAATTCTACTAGAAAACAAACTAGTCTTAGCTAAGATATGTACTAGTCTTAGCTAAGATATGTACCACCTCATTCAGATTCCTCTTCACGTGGAAAAAGAACACCGACGAGAATAACTTCATCATATGTTTAACCTCATCCACCAAAATACCAACGATCGAGTGGTCGATCACAGAAGATTTGATTCGTGGAACTAGCGACAAATAGTCACAAGCAAAGACAACCATGTCATAACCTTCATATCGACCAAGAGAGATAGCTCGTCGGAGTGCTAGAGCCTCCGCATATTCAGGTGATGGGAAACCTTCCATTTTTTTCACGATGCCATAGAGGTGTTCGAAAAACTCATTGCTTTCATACATTGGTCATGTGAAAAGGATTGCATTGTCATGTGCAGCGACTACCTACAGTCGGCAAAGTATGTCAATGTCATCGGCACCAACTATTGGGGCAGGATGTCACATCACATATACGCAATTACAAAGCTATGAGGAGATGTGCTTGTTTGGGAACCATAGAATTGGGGTGAGTCATGTCACAACATAAGAGTAGATTTTATATTTTACTTCCTGCATTGTTAATGACTTTCTTACTAATTGAAAAAAAATGTGTGTCATAGTGACTCTAGGTATTGAAGATGGTGATGGAGGAGACGGTAATGATCTTGAATCAAGATGTTGGTTCCTGGCGCCACTGAATCGTGATAATGGTCTGTTATAGTATCTCCTATAGATTCATACTAGTGGTGCAAGTACTAATGTTGGTGATCCAACAGCGCACATGAGAACAAATTTGCGCTCATATCCAATGCTATGATGTCACGTTTTCTTGAGGTCTATCTATCCACTCTATGATCATGTAGAAGTCTAGAGCAGAGTCAACAATCTGAATGGGCAATCTGCATTTCTTGGGATAAACTACACATTCTTCCTCGAAGCTCCAGCAATTGTCGAACCAGTAATTGTTGACGAAGAACCTGCTGCGACGGCTGCTGCTGCTGAAGAACTTTTTATGATGGAGCTGACGAAGAACTTGTTGATGCTGCTGGTGGTGGTGATGGTGAAGAAACTACTGATGATGATGACGAAGAAGAACCTAATGGTGCTACTGTTGGTGATGAAGAAGAAGAACATGATGGTGACGATGAACCTGTTGCTGCTACTAATATGGTGTATCATGTGTGTGTTTTTCTGTGTGAATATATATAGACTAAGTTATTTTTTTTACGTTTTGTATCCGGTTATCCATGGAAAACTCAGGGTGGAACCCTCACGGTTCGCTACAAATTTGGTCTTTTTTCAAACACATCACACTGATTTCGATACCTAAATTTTAGCACATTTGAACGATACAACAATACATTCAATCGATAAACATTAAGGGGGCTCAGCAACACTCAGAAACTATGAGATGTGAGCAGAACAAGCTCTCAGTATGAGTGGATCTGGAGACACGGAATTCGATGGAGAACCGCACACTTCAATCTTATCTTCATTCCATAGGATGTCAAATTAGCCAATGCCGTCAGGAAGTCCACCGTTGAAACCTACTACTGTGTCCCCAACACAGTAGCCACGAGAACGTGGCCCCGAATCTCCACCCCCCGAATTGGGGAGGAGAGCGGCGCCGAGCAGGTTGGCATGTTGACAGAACTCTTCTGCGAAGAAACTCTCACCCTAGCACAGTGCCATGGTTGCGACCACAATGGCGACGAGCTCCGATTTGGGGAGGAGGGCGGGAAGTGAATGTGGGTGCCAACGACGCAGTCTACATGGCAGCCTAACTTGAGAGATGTTATGGAGATATTCTAAGTTCAAACATTTTCTCTAGTGTTAAATGAATTTATGCCGACATAGTCCCTCTGACAATTAATTGGCTCCTCGGGCCTCACCTCAGCTCAATCTGATTGCAGAGCGTGGGCTCTCCAACTGGGGGACAAAAACCCTAAATGGCCCACCTACACCTACGCGTGGGATCATGTACACTGATGATGTGGGCTAGCTTGTGTGAATTATAACATGCCGTTTCGGTTAGCTGGTCATAATCATATCTGGCCACGTCCTGTCACTGAATGCAATAAGAGCGATCCATCTCCTTGATTGAGCAGATCGGCCCCTGCGTTTTATTTAATCGGCGGTCGGATCCAGTGCACTGGCGAGGTCCCTCACACTGTCACGCAGCGAGAGCAGTGGCAGGTGCGGCGAGGTACGCCATGACCGACGCGAGCAAGCGCATCGACCTCGCCGCGCCGCTCCTCTCTGTGCGACGCCACGGCGCGGCGGGCGGGGGCGCGCTGTACGGTAGACGCAATGAGGATGCCACCCTCGCTGGCGTGCCGTTCGGGTGGGAGCACTGGCCCGGCCGTCCCAAGAGCGTCCGCACGATCACCCGGCACGCGCCGCCGCTCCCTCCTGAGTCGGAGGAGGCAGCGCGGTCCTCGGACGCGCTCTCCCGGGCCGACAGCTGCTACACCGTGAACTGCAGCGTCGCCGGCCTCAGCGACGCCGCCAGTTCGACGGTTTCCCCGGGCGTCAGCGGCGGCAGCGTCATGATGGACCGCTTCCTGCTGGCAGCCAAGGAGCAGTGCGCATTCCGGAAGGCGAAGACCGGCGCAGCCACCACGCGCACCTGCCACGGCGATAGCCTGCCGATCCACCCTCCCGTAGAGCGCCCGCCGGCGAACCACGTAGAGGCCACCTATCTAAAGGACACGAACCAAGACGACGGTGGTGGCGAGGACGCGCACAGCACGGCGGGTTTCGCGTCGGGGAGGAAGTGCGGGCTGCTTCCCACGCGGTGCGCGAGGATCCTCAACCTCAACCCGGCGCATGCCATCAGCAGCAGGCGCCGCCACACCGCGCGGCGCTTCCTGTCCGATCTCGGCAGATCATGCCGGCGCGAGACGACCCCGCTCCTGCCGCGGCGCCGGCGGCCTGAACACGACGCCGGCATGGTAAGAAGTGAACTACTATGCTACACAGTACAAAGCTCCCATGCATGTCCTACCGTCATACGTCTCTTTGCGTGTGGATCGCAGCGTGCCTGGGAGGAGCGGCACATGAGCTCACTGGTGCGCCTAGTGCGATCGGACCGCGCGTGCAGCCTGAGACAAGTGACCACCATGGCCGCGGAGCTGGACAGAACGGTGCCCGGACTGTACACGGGCCAAGCAGGAGGTTCCGTCCACCCCAAGGCCACCCACCTCGGTCTGCTCCTGATCCTCGACAAAATCGACGACGGCAGTGCCGCATCGCCGCGGCTGCCGCCTCTGAAACGTGGCCGGCCACCTAGGGGCATCAGGACATCCAGCAGGCGCGACGCCAACGGCCACGTCTTCCCGCCGCTTTTGGAGGAGAATGAGCCGGCGGTGCTGCTCGCATTGCCGTCACCAAAGATGCCGACAGAGTCATGGCTCTCGCGGACGCTGCCGTCGGTGTCGAACAATCCTCCGGCGACGTCGTTCCTGGGAATCCACGCGCAGCAGCTCAGGAAGCAGCAGACTCCGTCCCCCGTGTGCTCCAGAGATCAAGCCAAGGTCGTCCATCATGGCGCCAGGCGACGGCGGGTGGGTACGAATACATGATCTGCATAAGTGATGGTCCTGCTTTCATAGGTCCTACTACTCGTAGCCTTGTACTGCATTTTGTTACTCAATTAAGTTCCCTGCTTCTCTAGTTATATGCTGAACCTACAGGAGCAGTCTCTTTGTCTTCAGAAGCTACGCTACACTATGTTGGGCATGTTCTATGAGTCAAAACAATCAGAAAATGTAAACATCTGTTGCAACATAAATGAAATGTTATGCCCAGTTTAGGCTGTTGATGCATCTGTAGAAATTTCTGTCAGGGCAAAAGTTTGTGTCTGCTGACAGGCTTTAGCATTTGCCATATATTATACAAGAGCATATATCGTGTCTCATGAAAATATACGCACCAGAACATCTCAAACAACACAAAATCGATTCTAAATCACCACAGCAACAAGAGTTCTCTGGTTTGATCAAAATTGGAAACAAACCTCCATTTAATCCACTAAGTCGCTAAACAACAGTGCTCTAAGAATGACCAAACCATATGGCCCTCATTGTTGTTTTGCAAAACTAAAGCGGAATGATTGCAGATCATATTGACATGTACAGGCTGAACCTTAAACTGCAAAATCAGAGTGGTCTCATGGTACAGGCTTCAGTTACACAACAGGAGAAGCTAAAATCATGCGTCCTCTTCCAGCCAACAGATGTGTTACAGTTTTATTTTCTTTTGCGGATATGAATGAAGTGTCTCTGCTCTGCATCGCAAGACGATGCGTAGACGTGCTCTGTGCATCAGACATTATCATCTTACTATAGGACCCTTGTACGCACCTCTTGCGACAGAAAATCCCTCGGGAGGTTGATGGTTCTCCAGTTCTTCCAGCCAAACAATTTCTGAGCTATTCACGTCACCGGGTAAAAGTGCTAACATATTTGAAGAAAAAAGGAAAAAAAAATGAACAGTTCAGTGCTAACACAACAGTAAGCATACATGGTACAATGGAATTTAAATTACCAGGTGGTTCGTTTAATGAAGACTTCCTGAAGTACGAACAGTCCCTGCCCACACCTGCCAAGTATGGAGGGCAAAGAACATCGAAGAGAGCACAAGGTGTGATTGCCCTAAATGTATGGATGTTACCGCCTCTGTCAGGGAAAAGAACCGTAGTCTGAGGCCCAGACATTTCACAGTCCTTGACAACCTTGGCTGGTCTAGCTGCAAAATTCCACAACAGAAATTTTAGTGCAAGTCGTATAAAGACACTTGCAGAAATAATTTAGTGAATGGTACATGTTCTACACTTGTAAGCACACGAGCACACGTATGAAGAGAACAAGGTGGAATGGAGTTTCAGAAAACTGCAAAGCCAGATTCAGTGGACAGGCAAGAAACGAATTCTATGCTGTCAAGGAAATACTAGAACGAATTAATTTCCAAATGCACGCCCAATTCATTGTGGATTTCTAATCAGCTGCTGCACCTGAGAGGATTAAAAAATTCTGAAATTGGCAATCATTACGAAGAACTCTTTATTAGAAAACCATTAAAGGTAATTCTTCAGTACTACCATAAATAAAAAATATTTGATATCAGAACTGACCCTGCAATTGTTCAACTTGGTCATTCGCATCGATCCAGTCATATGACTCCACATGCAGTTTCCCATAGAGAAGTTTGCTGAACACAGTCATGCCTGGATGATTGTGCAGAGGAATAATAGACGACGGCGGCATACAAAATATGCCCATCTGCAAGGATTTGAATAACATAATGGTTACTGGAATTGTTCGCCAAACCAAAGGAGATAATAAAAATTCTATTGGTGTATCATAAGTTGCATAAATATCATCAGTATCAAATGAACTAGTATTCTTACAGAATATGTTTCACATTCATGAATGTGCAGATACTGTATGGGAGGCCTATACTGGTTCGTCCCATTAGGCTCTGCTCCCCCATTTGTAACAGGGCCTGGATCATTCCAGTTCCGGGCAATGTATGCTTCATGCTCCAGACCGACGTCGGAAGGTTTTATTTTATCTGAAGAAAAGTAACAACCGTGTCAAACAGATGCTTTGCCTGAGATTTGTTTCCCAATGATCACTTGATTCCAAAGAATCAACAACTTTTACTCTCAAACTGTTTCAGAAAAAAGAAGAAGAAGAAGCAACCCTTGAAGCCTTAAGGGGAGGGAGTGAACATTTGCTCACCTAATAGCTTGCAGACTCTCTGAAGCGCTTCCTCGGATATGGGTCCATCCACAGAGAAGGACACCTTACATGCATTGCACAGGCTCTTTATTTTCGGCATCGTGGACCTGAATGAATAATAATGTTATCAAGGTCAGAATTGTGGAACTCACAACTGCTTGTTATACCTTGCAGCAGGCTCGCATCCATCAATAACTACGTGCTACACGCATGGCTTGGTGTTTGGATAAGTTGGTTAGTGGCAAGAGGCGAGAAGAAGCAGAGGAGATGCAGCTCCAAGCCTCCAACAATAGCTATCGCTAGCTTAACATGCAGAGCAAGTAGGCGCCGAGGCAGAGGAGCGGTGGCATACTGGCACTGGCACGAGGGATGCGTTTCGCCATCACCAATTCACGGTCGTCCAATCCATCTCCACCCAAAATTCAGCACGGGGTTCACGGCGATTCGATCAATCGACAGTCTCCAGAACCCACCGAGACAAATAAATTCAAAACACAGAGCTGTGCCGAAACAGGGACACTCACTTGGCGGCCGGCTCCGACGAGCCAGGGAGAAGGGCAGGGAGCAGGGGGCCGCCTGCGCGCGCGCGCCGGAGCCTAGCTAGCTAGCTAGGGCTGCTGCAGCTCCGCCATGGAGGAGAATCGGACGGAGAGCGACCGCGGGTGTGGTGTGGGAAAGCTCGGAGGAAGGGTACTGGAACTCGGAAGTGCCCTCCCTGCTGGCTTATAGTAGTATGAAACTCTGCGGGTCGCGGGGCGGCGGGTCCGACGAGAGGGCGTGGCCCGCGTGTCATTCTGCGGGGGCGCGAGATTTTTATCGGGGGGCGGATTCCATGGTACGAGGAAGACGTCGAATATCTTTTGTTTTCTTCAGAGTGTGCGTGGGCCCGGCTGCAGAAGACCGATCTGCGACTGCACAGTGCTCCTTTAAAATTCCCCAACCCGTGACAGATGGGACCCGCTCGACTGATCACCGGGAGATGATGCACCGTATGTCGATATGTGGAAGATGACGGTGTACTAGGCCCTATGTTCCACCGATCTATATCGATAATAATCAACACTAAAAGATGCATCAATGGTCATGTTTTAACCATCGTGTCAAATCTCTTCTTTTCCTCTTTTTACCGGTCAAAACCAACGTGCTACCTTTTGGAGTAAATGACACTCTGGATCACCAAACTTATCTGCACATGCACTTAAGTTACACATCTTAAAAACTGAACTAACCAGTAACACAACTTGCACCTGTCATAAACAGGTCTGCTGACCAGTTTTTAACAAAAACCGGTCACATGTGGATCAAGTTAGACAGACTTAAAAATAATAATCTATATTTTTTATTTGTCAATATGGATCATGTATTGTGTTCAAAATAAAATGCGGGCTATTTGGGATTCAAACTAACGACCTGCCTGCTTGACTAATAACAAAAGCTTGCCAATACGCCAAACAACTGTACTTGAAACAATTTAGGGCAACTTTATATAAATATATGAACATATATATAATAATTAATACTGTGTATATTAAAGTTTGACAGATTCAAGGTCCCTCGTGCACCCACGTCACAGCCCAATGGGGGTACTGTGTAGAAGAGCTAATTCCCGACCGTGATTCGTATTACTTTTCCGATAGTAATGTTAAAAAGTATTAAAAACATAATCTATCTGTACGTGCGGGGTTACGCTAAAAACGACTAACCTGCAATCAATTACGTGTCTATGATTAGTGCTTCATGATTTTCACGCACGTGCATACTTTCTAACATATTTGTGCAGTTATATAAGAAATCTCATTGTTCCAGTAGTATACAAGTGATGAGCTGTGTTGTCGTGGCAAGTATTTTAAGGTCGCGTTAGCAGGTCGTGAGTTCGAATAATCCCAAGCAGCCCATTTTATTTTGAATACTATTTCACCTGACAAGTGCCCCCAAATATAAAACAGTACCGTATGTGAAACATTGTGGTAATTGAATTGATATGTAACAAAATAGAAATATAGGTTAGCTTTTGCAAACAGTTTGTCTACATTGCCCACACACACACACAGCACGTGTCCCACACCTGACCGTTTTTTGTTAAAAACCGGCCAGCAAACCGGTTTGTGACCACGGGTGCACACAGTTGCAAGTTGTGTGACCGGTTAGTTCAGTTTTTAAGATGTGTGACTTAAGTGCACATGCGTGACAAGTTTAGTGATCCACAATGTCATTTACTCTATCTTTTGGACTAAACTGTCGTGGTGTTCGTGTGGCACAATATAAGATAGGTCATTGAATTATCTAGCACGACTAAATATGCTAGCATGAGCCGAATACACGCCGTCCTTTCATCATCGGAGCTGAGAAAAGCTTGTCGTAGTAGACAACCACTACTAGGAAAAAGCCTACTCGAGGCGCATTACAAAAGCCATTAGAAGCGCACATGTGATACGTCTCGAGACCATCGCTGCTAGTATTTTTTACCTGAGTAGCATCTCACATGCGCCTTGAATAACCTATATATGCGAGGCACATATTTATCGATATGCACCTCTCATATCTAGGATATACAAGGCGCATATCAGATGCGCCTCGAGTATGTCTAAAAAATGCGTCTCCAGTATGTCTGAAAGATACGCCTCGAATAGCTTTACAGATGCGCCTCGAATAGCATTTTCGAATTTCAAACAAAAAATGCAAAAAAAAACCTTGTTTTGAATTGCAAAAGCAATCGAGTCCGCGCATCACCGTCGTCGGGTCGCCTCGCCGGAGCATGGTGGTCGTGGTCACGACCACAACCTACCACCGCGGGGAGGTACAGGAGGCCGTGGCCGCGCTAGTTCTCGAGTCGGAGGTGTCGGACCGAGGAGGAGGAGGTGGCGGGCAGAGGAAGAGGTCATCGTCGTTGTCACTACAAGGAGGAGGAGTAGGAGGCCGGATCAAGGAGGCTAGAGAGAGAGAGGAAGAGAAGAAGGAGAAGGAGAGGAGAGGAGGAGAGAAGGAGGAGGAGGAGAAGAAGGAGGAGAAGGAGGAGAAGGAGAAGAATAGGAGGGAAAAGGAGAGGTGTAGGTGGCCAACCGGATTCAAATTTCGAATCCCGCCCAAAAGATGGAGAGAAGTGAGTGGTGCTAGGTGGCTCCATGTGTCAAAAAGTGAAAAAGTTGATGCCAGAATACTCAAGACGCATCCCATACAAGATGTGCCTTGTATAATTTAAGAACACAAGGCGTATCTTGTAAGGATGCGTCTCGAGTATTCTGGTACCACCTTTCCCACCTACCACCACTGGGTCCACCCAACTTATTCGAGGCGCATATGCTCAATATGCGCCTGAGGTGCATATACTCATATGCGCCTCCAGTATTGGGGCACCAACCACCACCGGGCCCACCCACCTTATTCGAGGCGCATCTAGTTCATATGCGCTTCGAGTAGTTGAACTACTTGAGGCACATATGAACCCGATGCGCATCGAATAAGGGGAGACGGCAAGATCTGGTCCGTACATGAAATATAGGAGACACACCCTTCACTATTTAAATATATAGGACACACCCTTAAGCAGTGCGCCTTGTATATTTAGTGGAGGCGCATATGGTTAGGATGTGCCTCCTATAAGCATGTCTTCCATAGACTTTTCCCTGGTGGTGAATGCTCTAGAGCAGCAATCATTGTTGAAAATGACAATCATAGGTAAGAAGAGGCCTCAAATCACACCAACAAATACAAAAAAAGACCGGATCCCAAAAGATTCACTGGCCACACGACTCCACGCGTCCTCCGCTAGTGCTAGGCGCATCATCGGAGTAAGGATAGGACATAAAGAACCTTATTCTAACTCCAGAACGTAGTCACCGTCTCAACATTCCAAAGAAGACACTAAAAATAGTTTAAACAGAGAATCTAGACATTCCCATCGATAAGAGGTCGTGGTCCGCCACACAGACACAAAGGCCACCAAAGACGGAACAGACCGACTATGTCGCCGATGAGAGGAACGAAACCCTAGATGGGTTGTACAAACAACACGACCGCCTCTCTCCTGCCCTCATACCCCCGTGTGTCGGTTCGGTATTGCATATCGGTCAGCTTTGGCAACATAGTATAGAGTATCTTTGGATATTCGGAGGATTTTCATGGTTTTTATAGGAGAAACATGGTTTTAAATGTACTTGTAATTGTTTATATACAATAAATACCATGGTTTAACATACCGAGGTATCCTCCAAATCATAGATATATATCTTTTTTCTTTACTAAAAAATATACCCACAACATTTTTCTTTCAAAACCAAGAAACACTCGCTTCATGGCTTCTATTCATTCTCCTTCCCCTAATCTTCTCCACTATTAAATGATGTTCACAATTGCCAAAGTTCATAGTACATTCTATCTACATCGATAAATTTAAACATTATACGAATCACCTTTTAAACTGGGTAGTTGTTTGAACATTTGCTGATCCCAGGGAAGTTATATACTATTTATGAGCTTGGCGATATATATAGTGTGTAATGTTGAAATAGTTAGTATTTTTCACACTAATTTAATTCAAGTATAAACCATGGCAGGTCGATTTCCAAGTTTAAGTAGCATATCCATATTAAACATGCAAGTGACAACCTAGCATTGCATGTGTAGTAATCATCAAAGGAAATAGCGGTAGGGAAAAAGAGCACGTACGAGTCCATCAACGGTGAATCTGCAGGAGGTGATCCGCCCTTCGCGGCGGAAGCAGCATCGGTGACGACGTTAGCAGCATTTTCGGTGTCGTCCAACATGACGGCGAAGTCGATGAAGCGGGACGGCACAGCGTCCGTCGTGGCAAGGCGGACGGGCGGCGAAGGAAGGAGGAGCGCGCAGGGAGTGGTAGAACACTAGTCTCACCCTTTTGCCATGGATGAAAACGAGTCATGCATGTGAGAATTTCAGAATTTTAATTGGCCGTGAGTCTAAAGCCCAACGGGAGATTCCAACATACTTCCTTCGGTCCATATTAATTAACTTTGATTTGTCAAAATTTGAATGAATCTGTATACTAATAGTGTCTAGATTCATTCAAATTTAGACAAATTTAAGTCAATTAATATGGA
Source organism: Avena sativa (assembly GCA_916181665.1). NCBI lineage: Eukaryota > Viridiplantae > Streptophyta > Magnoliopsida > Poales > Poaceae > Avena > Avena sativa. The sequence continues at coordinate 342,485,291 of OV702293.1, read as the reverse complement.
CTGGAGGGAGTACTAATATATACTCTTGTTGGCAAACGTCAAGTCTGCTCTGATTCGCCAAAACAAGAACGGTCAAGTCTGCTTTTACTCCATACATATATGGTTGATGTATTCGTTATCTTCAGTTCGATTACGACTAATGTCAAATACTAACACTAATTGCAGACAAAAAGAACAGCCGCAACATGGACGGATGATATATGAGAGCAAAAGGAGGAGGCCGAGTACCTGCTCCTGCCGACGAGCCGAGCGCCGGATGCCACCACCACCACCACGACGAGGAGGAGGAGGAGGAGGAGGAGGAGGAGGAGGAGGAGGAGGAGGAGGAGGATGTTGCGACGCAGGATCTGCCTTGAGTAGTAGAAAAGCAGGATTTTATTTTTTTTCGGGGGTAGAAAGCAGGGTCTGGCGGCGCAACAGATCTTGATGCGTTGATCAAAAGCATGATTTATAGGCGCGTTAGTTAGTTATAGTTGAAGCATATTCAACGTGAGCAACAGCCCCGCACGCATCAATCGGTCAAATGGGATCGTATCGCACATTGCAACACCGTAAGAACAGGGTCAAACAAACAGCGCTCGCCAAACGCCTGCTAAAACTGAGAAAGGCTGCGGTATCGGTAAACTGAAGTACTCCTTGACAACTTAGGGTTCCATACTTCTCTCTCAAAAAAAAAAACTTAGAGCTCGTTTGGCTCCCATCGTTGCATTTCATTTGGTAGAAACAATATTGATGGTATCATTTCATTTGGCAATTCCATAGAAATGACAGGGTATCAAAAGGAATTAAGGTTAGATATAAAATGAAAACGATAGAATTTGCAAATAAATTCCCTAATCAATTCCGTGGTAGCCAAATAGGTTGATTTCTGGAATCGCAAATGAATTTCTTGATTCCAGCCCCAAATGATGGGAGCCAAACGAGGTCTTAGGGTTCCATACAAAATCTGAGAAATACGTAGTACTCTCTTTTGGAAATACTATGGTTCCATAGCTCCCGAGAGGTATCCATCATCACGTTGCTCGTCCTCCCCCGAACCCGCTCGCGTTTGTCCGCACCACCCAAGAAACCGGGCCTCCCCCGAGCTCCCTCCGTCGGCGCCGCCAGTTCGAGGGGGCAAAGGGGGGGGTACCGGAGTAGCTAGGATAGTTAGAGGTAGTGGATGCGTGCTAGTTGTGGGTTGTTTGCCCGTAGATAGAGGCGGCGTCGGTGTCTCTCGCAGCGAGATCTGGCGAGTTTTAGGGTTCCTCGTCGGCGTGCTCCTAATCCATGGTGGATTGGTGACGGCGACGACGAACGCCGCTTCTTTGCATAAAGCTGCTTCGGTTGATGTGGTTCCTGCGGTGGCAGCAAGTCCCGAGCCTTTCTCTGGTCGGCCGTGGTGGCGGGGGGAGTCAGGCAGAGCATGGCGTGTGGCTGCAGGAAGGCACACCTCTGAGCTACTATGCGGCGCGTGCGAGCGGCGTCGGGAGGTCGCTGAACCATCCCCCTCTTTGTGCTTCAGTAGATGAAGCTTGCGGTGAGAGGGGTGGTTTTGGCGGCTCGGGCATAAAGCTTGCGGGATCTTCTGCTTCGTCGACGGCGATTTCTTCTTTGCCTTTCCCTTGGCCGGCCGTGCTGAGGAGAGGGATGGAGAGGAGAAAAGATTGATGTTGAAGACGAAGCCGAGGTCGGTTGAAGCTGCGCCCACTAGATCTTCTTCGTAGTGGGCCTCTGGTAGCGGTGATGCTACCGAGCTTCTGCATGTTCGGGTCGAAAGGCGACCTAGGGTTCTAACCTCCTCTGGAGGCCCTTCTCCGAAGTGTGGCGCCGGAGTTCGACGTCTCGTCATCGACAAGTGGTTCGTCCCCGTTGATTGCAAGATGGCCGGTGGCTTTGCTTCTTCTCCGGATCGTGGAGCGTCACGAGCAAGAGTCTTTCTTGACCTCACCGATCGTGTAGGTTGGAGGTCGCTGGAGAATGGTGGCGGCGGCGCCCAGGGACTCGATTGCATTTTATATTCTATAGTCCTAAGGTGTTTTGTGTAATTAGAAGGCCCTTTTCTGTTTTTTCTAGTTTTGCTAGGGTGCTTAGCGCTAGGTACCTCCTTGCATATTGTACCTGTCACGTGTGTCTTATTGCAGCTTCTAGAGTCTTCTAGACCTATTTACCGTTTTTAAAAAAAAAAAACGGTTCCATCGCTCCCGAACGAAACCTCAATCCCCATGTTCTGAGCGTAGCTGTTAGAAGATTCCGATCTTGCGATGAAAGAACTGACGTCTAGCTCGGGCGAATGCGAGATCTCGCCATGTAGATGCAGCACCTGACTCTGACTAGATAGCTTATGTTATCCTGTATCATGATTGATCATCGCAGGTCCAAACCAAGACAATCTTCTGCTCCCTTTTCGTCATTTTCAAGCTGGAAAAAGATCGTCTATCTACCTTCTGCCGTGGAGAGTAAAAAGAAGCATTGGGGGAAGGTACACCGTGCTACTACATGGGCAAATCACCAGAAGAAACAGTGTGCCATTTACAACAACAATCACCACCGTAAGTGTCAAACCCACCACACCCACCATCAGACGAGAAAGAGAACAACAGCGAGATTGCAGTGCCACCCACCCCTTCCTCCAGGATCAACACATGACATAAAGAGTTCAGTCTACTCCCTCATCCTCTATACACGATACACCAACAGATAAAACACTTTTATTCACAGGCCAGCTTGGTGCCGAAGCTGGTGAGGCAGATGGCGAACGCCTGGAATGCCGACAGGGGATGCCGGAAGTCCATGGTGAACGCGTCGTCCTCAATCTTGCCAAACTGGAGGATCACCGTCTCCTCGTCCCCGACGCCCCACGGGTCGCTGGCGCCGGCCGGGGCGACGAGCTGGAAGTTCTTCACCGAGGCGACCGTCACCCGGCCGTGGAAGTTCAGGCACCAGCACTGCAGGTGCTCGTGCCACCGAGGCGCCTTGTTTCTTAGAGACAGGGAACTCAAGGCGCTCTGTGGCTTCTCCGTCTTCAACGGGTTGGATGCGGTGCCCGAGCCCTGACCTACTACGGGGCACTGGATGTTGCACTGCATTCTTCTCGGTCCTCTTGATTTGAGGAAGTTGAACTTGTATGACACCAGTCCGATTTCTAGATTGCCGCCTGAAACGTGTGGGCTGATTTGCTTGCTTGCAAAGCGACGGCTTGATCGGCTCTTCAGGGTCTTGGCGCCATCGTATGGTTGCTGGTTGTCGTACATGACGAACTTTGTGCCCAGGAAGTCCGATCTAAAAGAGTGAAGTTCAGATAATGTTCAGGCCAACAAATAAACATGCAGGAAACAGACTTCTATGAAATTGCAAATGGTTGAATATAGCAAGCACTGAAACAAATTTGCGGGGGCACTACATTCTGCTAGATGGAGTATGCGTGAAAAATGTGAATAGTGTAACTAACAGTGGCAGGACGTTAGCTGGTAAAAAAAGAAACAAGCATGGCTGCAGCAGCAGGGCAGTGGCCAGTGGGGCAAAAGGAATGACTTGTGCATGCAACCGGTGCTAAAGAAAGTTCAGGATGGGGACGACTGGTGCTTATCCATACCCCTAAGCCAACTTGGCTATGACAGAGTATTTGGCAGATTGTCAAAGAAATCATGCGGTCCTCTTCTCGTTCGAATGTTATAATGCAAAGTATCGCTGTGAAGAAACTAACTAGAAAAGGCAGTAAAACAAGCGGTGTGAACTGGCTATTTGTTGCAAATGTTGGATGAATCCTACATAATAAGCACAAAATCAGGAAGCAGATCTCCCAGCACTTTCTTTGTTACCTGATGCAATCACAGGACAACACTGTGCATATGCATAGAAAAGTGCATAACTATTGGCAGATTAACTACCAAAAACAAAGAGATGGAATATTCATAAATTCACTTAGCACACTCTTTAAACAGTAATAAGATTGTTTGGAAGAATAAGTCAGCAATGAAAATGGTTAGAAGAAATGACCATAATGTCTTGTTCCTATGTTTGATGTGGTCACGTCATGGTTCTAGTGACCTCACTTGATACTTATTAGTAGAAAAGTTGTACAGTACTTTGGAATCTGCTAGTCATGCCAATATCCACCAATCTGCCAGCAAAACTGAAGTTAAGGAATGTTGGGACCTCACCTCAGCTTTCCAACACCTGAATTACTTCCTGGATATAGATCATCCGAGTCATAAGAGATGATATATTCAGTATGCACCCCATTTCTGAATCTTCGAGCAGCCAGTAAAAACTTTCCTTTATCTGTTAGGGCTGTCAAAACCGGTACAAATACTATTAACTTCAGAACAATATGAAAGTTGTGTTCTGCGAGCATGCATGCTAGCAACAATGTTGTCAACTAAGGGAATCAAAATATTACATATCTTCAGGTTGACAAGCAAGGGGATCAAAATAATAAAGTGACTCATGAGATTGGCAATCAAGGTTCATCCAGATTCGCATGTATGTATAGACTAAAACGCGTCTAGATACATGTGAATCTAGAAAAAATGTGCGACATAATTCATTACCACAAGTAGAAGCTAGACTAAAACGCGTCTAGATACATGTGAATCTAGAAAAAATGTGCGACATAATTCATTACCACAAGCAGAAGCTAATCATCTTCTGATATTTGTCAGAACTAACATGGAAAGGTCAAATGAACCAGTGCTGTGTTTAATCATTATCTCCATTTGGACTATTCTCCTAAGCTGTAATTTCTATATACGTTGGTCATGAGGGAGGTGGTCTAACTAATATATATATAACAGGAGAATAGGGGCAATAACCATAGGTAATTGGAGATGTACCATGTCCAATACACCTACACGACATAATGACCCGGTCTAACCATAGCCTCTTTTAATCCTCTAACGTAATTGGTCACACACCATGGATACAGACTCCCCTTGGAATGAGTCAACCAACACACACAAAAAAGTATGACCTGTTAGATGTTATGTCAGCCAGTTAAGACTTTGAAATTGCATTCTGGCAGCGAAGAATTTGAGATTATATCAAGTAGGTAAGATGTCATCACTACAAGGAATGTATTCAATTGAAAATTGACATAACTTCCCAACCACCCAAAAGACCAAATCATCCTGCTACTTGAAATGGTCTTATTAGATATGAAAAGGTATCCTTTATATACAACGGTGGGTCACCAAAATAGGGTGCAAGGGTCCTCGACAGTAACGTACAAGAACGCCTAATTGAAAGGAGTACCTCCCTGTTCCTAAACAAGACTGTATGTGGTAAGAAGATTGCAACGTCACAAGTCATACGCAGAACAGACAAAGTCAAAGTTATAGCTGCGTGTGGGTTGCTTATTTGGCAGTACCTAAGTTTTTCCATATATTCTGAACAAGTTTAGATAAAATTATATGATTGCATCATCACATACCAAAGGTATATAAGAAATCTTGAAAAGATCAACTAGTAGGGTTGTTTACTTGGCCGCTTAGCACTACTTATTAAATTAATAGATAAACATGATGTGGAAACACTATTTGTAGCCCATGAAGCTGCACCAATTGCACAATACCATTATTGAGTTACAAAAATGGATGGAGGGACCACAAATTATCCATGCTGGCTTACCCTGCGTTAAGCTGAGGTAAAGATAAAAGGTGGAGTTTTGTTTGTTCCTCCTGATAAAGCAGTGCATCGGCGCATCCCTTGGTCCAGGCTGCACAGAAAATTTAGACATCCATTAAAAATCGTTATAAAGACCCACGAAAACAGAAGTAAAGTTTTTACAATTATTAGCAGGCCAGAATAAAATCCAACTGTCACAATAAGCAATTTCCATATATGAGTACACCTAATACCCCTATTGATGATTTACTAACTTGGGCCTACTGTCTCACTGTAGTAGCATCCAAATGAAGAAGATAAAGGGGATAAGATGAGCATATTCCTTGCTTCTAAATCCTTGCGGTGTCAACACTTTGGTCGCTTCTAAATCCTTGCGGCAGATGATAACAATATAACCCCCAAAAAGGAGGTACGAAGATCGGTATGCCCCAAGATGTCGAATCTGTTCGACAAATCTGGTGGTGGATGCGTTAAGCTGAAGACGGGCAAAATGTAAACATTTTTCGCTGTAACAGTCCGGATCTGCCGCAATTCATTCCGGCAACCGCGTCTATAAGTGGGGATTATCCCTGTATATGAAGATAAACATGGGGAACGAAACCGCCTGATATATAATATAAACCGCAAGGCATGAGGAAATGATCCCCAGACTGCGCGACAGTTGACGCGCGGAATTCGCGGAAATCGGGAAAGAGATTGGCCAGATCGGAGCAGGGAAGGCAGGGTTTGGGTTGCCTGACCTGTTTGAGCGAGGAAGGGAAGGTGATCCTGCCGCACTCGAGCGGCGGTCTGACGACGGAGACGGCTGCGTCGCGCCATCGGCGGCAGACGGAGGCGCAGGCGACGACGTCGCGGCGCGGCGGCCAGCGCTCGGCGCCCTGGTCGACGCGGCGCACGATGTCCGTGAGCAGCTCCGGGAGCAGGCGGGACCACCTCTCCTCGTCGGCGGCTTCTTCTGAGCCGGGCGCGGCGTCGTCCGGGGCGAGCTCGGGCGAGACCTTGGCCTCGTTCCCGCCGACGGCGATGCCGGCCGGGGAGCGGGAGCAGGAGGTGAGCCAGGAGGAGCTGCGCCGCCACAGGGCCATGGGAGAGCGCGGAGGGGGGGGGGGGGCAGCGGGATCTCTCCCCGCAGGAAGCTTCTAGAAGCTCTCGGGGGGAGAGATGGAAAGGCGACGGGCGGGGCGCGGGCGCGCGGATAAAGGGGATCGGAGACGACCGGCACGGCGCGGTGACGGAGCGAGAAAAAAGAGAGAGCAAAATAATCAGAGCGGAAAGGTGCGGGGTCACAGATAGATAAACAAGGAGTGCGTGCGGCTCGTCTCGCGGGGCGTCTTGAATAAAAAGGGGGGCGGATCCCAGATCGGTTCGCGCAAAGCAAAGCAAAGCAAACCGCACGCTCCCGTGTGAGCTGACGCGCGGGACCGCGGCAGGTACGTACGTGGGGCCCACGCACCAGCAAACGCTCTCTCCGCGTTCATCGCAATAAATAATGGTTTTGAAAAATCTTGAGCGTGCGTCGCCGGTGCGGAACGGTAAAAAATCCTTTGGGGGGCGACGCGACGGCGGCCGCGCGAGTAAACCCGACGACCCCGTCCCGGCGGCAGAGAGGAAAAGGAGTACGTCCTCCTCCACGAGATCGGCAGACCAACCACCGGCGGTCGACAGCGACGGCCGCCCCCGCCCGCGCCCACCGCGGCACCGCCTCGTGTCCACCCGGGGCGCCACAGGGCGGAGCGAGCGACAGCGTCAAGGGGGACGTCGCCACCACGCATGCGCCCGGCGTCCCCCAAGCTCGGTGCTCCGGCCCACGCGTACGGATCGCGCCCGGCTGCACGCGCGCCTCGTCGTGCCCGCTCGATCGGTGCGGTCCAGACGGGCAGCAGTTCCGGTCCGGTGGTGCCGAGTGCTGACCGCGCGTCGTCGCCTGGTGGACCGACCGGTCTAGACTCAAGACTTCGCCATCGTCGGGCGGGCGGGTGGAAGTCGTGCTCCAGAGTCCACAGTCCAGACATCTCTAGGCTGTAGTAGTAGATTCGCAGGGAGGCGTAGCGTACGCGACGTGATCTGAATTCCCGATCGGTCGCCACCCGAGAGGTTAGGCTAGGCGCGCGACAGCCGACAGCGTCGTTTACCTGTTTCTGACGGCATCGCCGTGCCACGTCGCCGCCCCCGTTCCATCCATCCAGTTGTCTGCGCCGGCGATCAGATGCTGCGCTGCACGAACTGAAAAGTAAGATGCCCCGGGCAAACGGCAAACCCATAAACAGCGTGCTGAAACGATCGAGCACCGAACCCTCATAAATCCATCCTTTCGGGACGGTGTAAGAAACAGGGAGACGACAGCTGCAGAGCAAGCCAGGTTTGGTCATCATCGGACTGTGCAGATCATTACCGACTTTACCTCAAGAAGCTGGACAGACAATCTATACTACCTAATAAAAGGAACGTTTTTTTTGTAGTATCTAGACTTTTTTAGACGGCTTTACTCTTTCACCAAATCACATATTACCACTAAAACACCGGTAAGTAATAAATAGAGAGAATTCCTTATTTGACACTACTCTCAAATATGTTTTCCTATTTGACACTAGAAAATTCTGACTTCCTTATTTGACATTAGGTGTATTTTTTTTTGCCTTAGATGACACTACCCGTTCATTCCGTTAGCCGGTTCCATCAGTTTTGTTTAGCCTAGACCAGAATACCCCTGTCTTGCTCGATCGTTCCCTTGCAGAAAAAAAGCTGGCCCAATTGATCGACCCCTAGTGCCCATCCCTCTCCAACTCTCCCTATTTGTTTGGTTACCTTGGATTTCAACGGGATTGACATGGATTGAAAGAGAATTAATCTCATCTAAGTCAAAATCCACTTCAATCCTCTTCAAAACACTTCAATCCATTAGAGAGGTGGATTAAACGAACAAGGCCTAACCGAGTCCCTGTCCCGGTACGTGCTGTATTTGTGTGCATCGTGCTAATCAATTCAAACAAACGGAGTGATGTACTGCAGTAGTATGTGATTAATCTGTACTGCCAAAGGCGGTCAGGATCCCAGATGTTATCAGTTCTCACGTTGTATATACACATTGTTTATAGGTTGTCTGGCAACATATGCGTTGCCGATTCTTTTTGGGTTACTCCAAGTTCTTAGTTCTTTCATATACTTCAAGTGTGTATATTGCACGTGATGTATACTCCTTAGCAAAAATGTGATATATACTCCATCGATGAAAAGGTATATATAACTCTGTTACAAAATTGGCATATTTAAAGTTCTAAACTACTAAGAAATTAAGATATGAGAGCTCAAAAAAAGTGTACGTCACGTGCACATTCGCTACTTCTCTTGAACTTGAAAGATATATGTACATGTTCTTACATATACCATGAGCAACCAACAAACGATGACCAAGTACATCATAATACAACCACCTTTATGTTGACAACCAATTTTTTGGTCACATTATGCACTAGGGGCAGAAGCGTCTTTTTTGTCCCCAACTAACGCCATTAGATCTCAAAATGAACTAGAGTGTCATATAAGGTAAAAAAAGTTACACCAAGTGTCATATAGGGAAGAGAAAAAATTCAGTGTCAAATAAGGAATCATATTTGGAGATGCTAATTTTTTTTAAATAATAGATTTTTTTATTGAATTTCACAAATAATATACAAAACAGGCAAATTGCAAATCTGTTGGCGTGTCGTCCGTTGAACGGACGAAAGCAGTGTGTCGTCCGTTCAACGGACGAAACAGTGCCTTCGTCCGTTCAACGGACGACACGCTGCATTCGTCCGTTCAACGGACGACACGCCCTGCCACTATTGCAGCTTGGCATTGATTTGGTGGCGCAGGTATCGTCTGCTCAAAGGACGAACCCATCTGTCGTCCGCGCAAGCAACGAAGGAGCTCTGTCGTCCGTTGAACGGACGACGGACGGACAGAAATGAAAATTGCTAAATTTGCGTATTATTTGTGAAAATGAATAAAAAAATGTATTATTTAAAAAAATTTAGCTTTGGAGATAGTGTCAAATAAGAAATTTTTTCTAATCTATACTACTATATAATAGAGCTCTTTTTGAACTTTTAAACCGACGCAATAATTTTCTATAGAAGCTACTTCAGTCGTTGATCAATGGTCATCCGACGGTCCACGTCTCCCGGATTCGCTGCTACAGTGTTCCCGCCAGCAGGGTCCGCTGGGTGGGCGCGAACGAAAAACGATATTAGAGTCCGCTGGGCGGTTCCCGATTATTCTGGATGGAGTCGCAAATTCAATCGTCACCGCGACCACATCCTCTCTAATTTATTTATTCTCTCACGAGCACATGTTAAACTGTTCTGCAACCCGCCGACCATCTCACTTGCGTCCTGCTGTGCAACCGTACATCCCCAATTCCCCACCACTGCGTTGAACCCTTGCCCCTTGAGGAACACGCGCGTCAGCTTTCACGGCCTGAGGATCATCCGTGCGCCCTCGCCCTGCCTCCGAGTCCTTAACGTCCATTGCTGCAAGGTCCGTCCATCTGGTGTGAGCTTGCTGCCTCTGCCCGCTGGCGGCCTTGGAGCTTGGCTTCCTTGCATGGGTTAGCTAATCAGAACTGCTACAACCTACATCTGGTGAGTCTTATTCTTTTTGGATGATTGCCGATTTTGTTTTGCTGCATGATAATCTGATTCTAATAAAACTGCATTGGTCGTTGTTTGTGGGAGCACAATTTTATCGTTGCACACCAAGTGTTTGTATTTTTGTCCAAGTGTTGTCCAGAACGCACCTTTGTAGCCTCCTGAAAAGATAAGAGGCAATGTAGTAGCTGATTCTTTAATACGTAGATTCACATGCTATTGACTAAGATAATTACTATTTAGCTACACACTCAGGATTGTAAAATGATGCCTGCTAACGAACAAGGTCATTTGGTTTTGTATATGGAAAAAGGCATTCTTCATTTAAAGTTTTCTTTTGCATGTGTTTTCTTTATGTTAGATAAGCAATTATCTAGAACTAAAAATATAAAACTGAAGGAATATCTAGCACAACTGTTCTATAGAATGGAAGGCCGAGTTCCTTTCGAGGATATTATAAATGTCTTGATGGTTGATTCAGCATCTTTGTCAGTACATAAAAGATGTTTATAACAATCTCTAAGTATTATTCTCAGTTTAACACTTTTTTGTTACTATAAATATGATATATTTTTGGTTGTTTATTATGCTATTTGGTACTTATCTCAGGAGATCTGAATTTGCAAATGAGTTCTTCCCAGCGCAAGCGTTATCGTGATCGGGAAAGATATCTGCAAATGACTCAAGATCAGCGAGAAGTATATTTGCAAAGGAGCCGTGAGTATAAAAGATTAAGGCGTGATGAGGGAGAGGCCTATCTGCAAAGGAGCCGCAAATATAAAAGATTGAGACAAGATGAATCTTCTTATGTAAGTAGTGCCTACTCTAATATAGACACATCAGGATAATTAAATATATGCCTTCCAATTGTTCGATCTTATCTCAACACTAGCCCATCTAGCATACATGCATTATCAATTTCATCAAAGGGCCTAGCCGTGAATAATAATTGATGATTTTTGGGCTGCACAAGAGGCACCATGGCACTAATAATGGATACTCACAAGTAACACATGAACAGGGAGAAGTGATCTTACAAGGGGGTTGTGGCTACAAGAGAAGAAGAGGGTATGATGCGACAATTTGTAGTACTACAAGCACACAAGGTACTTCTGAATATACCAACTTGCATGTGAACAATATATCTTTGCAGAAGGATTATTTTCTAGACATACATGTTATTGTTCAGTTTCATATACAATGATAAGTAATTATAATATTTCTGATGCAAGTTTATATAAATATATTGACAAATGACATTAGCAGGTAGTACTATGCGAACTGAGGACAGTATTGACAATCAGAACCTGCATAACGAACGTCTAATGTGTATGGGACATGGTAAGTATTTACTGAGTTACTGTGTAGTTAATCATCAATGCTTCATTAGTGCACGAGCCATTCTTTCCACCAAAAATGAATATGTGGACGACTTAAATGCAAAGCTTATAGACCGGTTTCCTGGAGATGAAAAAGTCTACTATAGCTTTGATTCTGCCGTGGATGATACACACAATCACTACCCACTTGAATTCCTTAATTCTTTAACACCTAATGGTCTGCCCCCACATATTCTTAGATTGAAAATCAATTGCCCTGTGATCTTGCTCAGAAATTTAGACCCTTCTAATGGATTATGCAATGGAACAAGACTTATTATAAGGGCATTTCAAGAGAACGCTATTGATGCAGAAATCATTTGCGGCCAACATGATGGAAAGCGGGTGTTCCTTCCACGCATTCCTATGTACCCTTCAGAAGATGGTGTGTTCCCTTTCAAGTTCAAAAGAAAACAGTTTCCAATTCGTCTAAGCTTTGCCATGACAATCAACAAAGCTCAAGGACAAACTATTCCAAATGTTGGCATATATCTTCCAGAACCGGTGTTTTCTCATGGTCAACTCTATGTTGCTTTATCAAGAGGCACATCAAGAAAATCAACAAGAATACTTGTGAAGCCAAACAAGGAAATTGATCCATCTGGTAAAAGCACAAAAAATATTGTCTACCGGGATGTTCTAATGTGATCAACTGCAGAATATAATCACAGCTAATATAATGACTAATGTTTGAAAAGGTACTTATGTCGGAATTGTATTTTGCTTTTTTTTATTCTTAAAAAATGCATAGTACAAAGTTAATCTGGATGATATATCATTCTGCAGGTATGACAAGTAAAAAAAATATGGTCATTCTGTCAACAAGATCAGATGAAGTTCTCAGCGATGCCACTGCTGGAAAAAATGATGAAAGACTCATTAATGGCATTTTCAATACTATACTTTTTCACTACGGAATTACGTATTGTTGTAGAATTTTTTGGGAAGTCATTTTGCTAGAAGGGTGCTTGGTAGAGTTTTCTACTGTTGTAGAAATTTGAAGCGAAGTGTTGTTTGCTAGAAGTATGTAGAAAATCTGCAGATTTCAGTAGAATTTTGTTGTCTAGGCATAAGGAAGCTAAGACTCAGTGTGTATATCAGCTGTCTGACTGGCCTAGGCTTTTCACAACCATTCAACACTATAATATAAATAGTTTTTGGATGGTAAACATGGATATATTCTACTGTTCATGTGGACTGATCATATCATCAACGGAAATGAAGTAGTCGGTGAATTGTTTTTACATACATGTAATTGTTTTTACATACATGTAATGTTATTATTTATTTTCTATTTATTTCTTCTGTACAAACTGTAGTAAGTGGTGTAGTATTTTATTAGGATAACAAAAACTACTGAAAATGTTTAATACGATGTACAGTTCGCATTTTAAATTAATGTAACCTAGTTGCATGGACATGGGGTGGAGGGGCCGAGCGCCATTCCGCAGCAATAATTCTGTATATATAGACAAATACATAAATACCAAAACATTAACTTCTATATACGTGCAAGGCACGTACCTTTTACTAGTAAATAAATAACGCTTTACTTGATCGGCACAAGGAATCCCAGATCGGATGCTCAGCTTCGCGCTGCCCCGTGGCCTCGACGACGAGACGCAACCCGTCCTCTCCCGTCCCGCCCACCGGCCACCGCACCCAAGACCCGTCTGCCGATCCCGCATCGTGCGCGGCCTCGACAACGAACGACGCAACTCACATCCTCTCCTGTCCCGCCGACTACGCTCGGGTCCCCGCCACGAACGAGCTCAATAGAAATAAACAAAGGTGAACATAGGGCCTTCCCATCCCTGGCCACTCATCGATCTCTGCCGAGCGTCGCTAATCCGGCTAGGGGAACGGAACCTTCTGGCTCCAATCTCCAGCCACCTCTGAGATCAGGTCCGTCCCGTGGCCGAGCACCAGACCCCAAAGACTCCCGATTCCACCTTGACCAGCTCACGCAGCTCGATATGGACCTGAACCCGAGGGGGCGAGTAGGGATCTCAGAGGATGGCGACTGCATATGGAGGGCGGACGGGAGGGAGGAACGTTGGGTGCCTCAGGCGATACAGGAGGAGGCCGACGAGGAGAGAAAGAGGAGAAACACGATGGGATGGGCGTGCAGGGGAAACGAGGAGGCCATGGAGCACCTTGTAGGGGACAACATAGATGGTCGTTTGCTCTGAATGTTTTTGTTCAGTGTTGGCGTGTTGCATCGCTATCTGCGGAGTACTATAGTTCTTGTATCCACTGTTGTTTTGGTGAGACAGTGTGACAGAAATATAGACAGAAGGTTTGGTTCTTACAGGCAGGAGATGATTAAAGATGAACAGTACCGGGTTCAAAATGTACTCAACGCATAATTTTGCTATCGGGTGCAAAAAATGGTAAAGTTCAGTTGGTACCGAACATTTTGTTGGTGGAAGTCACGGAACTTCGTCTCATTGTGTTGTTACATTTGCTATTTGGTATTAAGATTGTTATTTCGTGAATTTTTTTCTTTCACATAGTAAACCTATAATTTTGTTAACAAATTTCCAGTTACGAAGAGAGGTGGATTGCATGATTAAGCATGGCAAAATTAATGCAACATTCCGAAAAGTACACCAATTCAGTGTATAAAGTTACAACCTATTAGTAAATATTGAGAAAGTTAAAGTTGTCAAACGAGAAATTAAAGAAAGTAATATTGGGAGTACAAATATACGTTTTGGAAAGTATAGAAACTGTATTTAGAAATCTATTGCGATAAAAAAATCAATGAGTACTTTGTAAGCTTTTGCAATATTTTTTTTTTCTTCTGGTGCAACGCATGGGTATTTTTTGCTACTCCCTTATCCCGGTTTATAAGACTTACGCGTATACCTAGGTCATCCGCATGAGCTATATAATATAAATTATATAATATAAAAATTATATCATTAGAAAATATAATATTTAAAGTTTCTAATAATATAGTTTTTATCTTATGTACCTCATGCTAAGTTGGTTAATTTGTCAACCTAGAAATATGTGTAAGTATTATAAACCCGAGACGGAGAGAGTAGTATACTAATAAAAAGGATGATTTTCGTTGAGCAGCAGCGCAGGAACACGGTACACGGACATGACAGCTCTGGGAACGAGGATAGGCCGGGTCACTTTGGCTGTGCAGATCATTAGCACTCACTAAGCACGATCGATAGCAGCCAAGCGCATGAGTTACTTAACAGCAAAAAAATTGTACTGTATCACACACAGTATGGGAGTATTTCGGGTACAGTTCGCGGTGCTGGACCATGTGTACTACAGCAACAATCTCACCCTCTTGCTTAAAACCACACCATCTACCATGCTTGAGAACAACGTTTCTTCTATGTTCTACTCAAACTGAAGGGGACAAATGCGCTGTGGCGTTCTAGCTGACTTCCTAGCGTTCCAAGCTAAATTTCTTCCCACCAGTAGGATTGGCAGGACTCATCAATCAGTCTAGGCGCAACCACATTCTTAAGATATCTCCAGCAATAGGCAGAGAAAAAGTTCCCCGTGAGATCGGAACCAGTCAATGTCAGTCCAGTGATTAATGTACCAGCAAGACCGAATCAATACCTCCTTGTCATTTCAATGTTAAGAAGAGTCTGCCAAACTTTCCAAACCAATTCGCATCACACTTGTGTTTTTGACTGTTTGCCTCGGGTCAAAACAGCTTGAAGCATTATTCTGTGACTTCAATGATGTGCAGGAACAGGCTCTCGACTTTGCTCACACTTGTGCTTTTATGTGTTTGCCTGCTTATGCTTTCTGACCGAAGCTTAGATCCTCGTTCAGCAGAATGCATGCCAGAACAGATGGCATGCCTTTTACTGAGTAGGAAAATTTCAACGTTTCTGTAACTTAATAAACATGAAAAAAAAGTACTAGTCAGTGTGATATACTCTATACACATTCTGATGTGCATAGCATGCGAAAACATTGGTATTCTTCGGCCTATTTTCCTTCCGTCGTGCCACATGGCAATTTTCCATTCAATGTGCTCCCAAATTTGATTGATGGAGTGAATTTATTGATAACAAATGGTGTTACAGTAGGAATTTCACAGTATCAATTTTTCCACGTATACATCTTAAAAACTGGATAAGAAGACATCCATGATCTGAGATTGTTCATTGAGCATGCAATCTATTTTGCACTGCATCTAGGCCCTGGCTGCACCCATTTGAGCACTGTAATGTCCATTCATCGCAATTATTGACCTGATTGACCTATCGCCCCTTCCTAATTTTCCAGTATAATGTTGCTATTATTCAGATCTAACAAAATATAATGGTGTTCTCTTTAAGTTATGTTGTCAGATTTCATATGATTACATAAAACAAAACTTGCTAAGTATCCAGTTGCTAGTTACTATTTTCTGAATCAGACTTTTATTTATGGCGCTTGGAAGGTACTTACTGTACCTCCTCTCAAATAACATCAAAACATTGATGTACATTGAATAGATTAGGAGTAGACATATTTTTTTTCGAAATGGAGAATAAAGCCCCGGCCTCTGCATCAATAGATGCACACAGACGAATTATTGCATAGTTTGAGGAGTAGACATATGTAAAACAAACAATTTAGTGCGACCCCTTCACCTTATTCAGTGTGATGCCTACTCTAACTTATTCATCATAGCAGTGACCGATTTTCTGCTCCAGCAGCCTTCACTGACCATCCTCCACACAGTCCTCTCTGCCCCTCCTGTCTTATAGTGTTCCCCTGCTCATCCTAACTTCAGAATCATGTTACACTAGGGAAGTTGGCGCGGCGACACGCCGCGCCCATGTGGTGGATAAAATATGCAAATTGAGTGCACAATTGTATGCAAAATCTTCTTTCTCTCCAACTAATTTTGCAAATTTCCTTTTCATGTGACATCAGTTTTCTCACATATAACAAAGTTAAGCCTAAGTTATGCCCTTAAGTAAGTATTCACTGTATTGTCCTAAATAACATTCCCCTTCCCTGAGCTAATGAGATTACACTTGAATATACACTCTCGCAAAACAAATTACACTAAAGTATGTATTTGCACATCTTCAGTTGCACACGGCACTACATCTGGGACAAAATCGGAGTCACTGTCAGCCTGCATTGATTTAGAGAACTCGAGTAAGGCCATCTGGAATTCGCAAAAAAGAATTAAAGATATATGGAGGTCGATTTGCACGACCATATATTTGCAAGAAGAACCAGTCACCTTAGAAAACAATGTCTATGGAGCCATCCAAAAGATGGTTACCTCCTCACATAAATGTCATGTGCCAAATGCCATGGAAAAAAATTGTAACCGCGGATGCTTGGTGTTTTACTTGTTCAAATGATTTCCTACCAAAGCAAGGAACATTCACAATGCTGCCTGGTCTGCAAAACAGCCAAACCATGAAACTGATGATTGTTAGATTCAATTACACTAACAGAACTTTCTTTTTTTTTGAAAAAACAGAAGAATATGGTTGTTGTGAATGTCCAAGAAAGACGTACAATAAATCAATTTAAACAACAAAACGACAAATAGCTCAAATAGGGGGAGGATCCTAACAACATAAATAATTGACATACCACTACACCACGATCCAATCTTGTTGCAAGGGAATCAACTCTTGTTGTTGTAATGGACAAATAACCCCTTTCTTTTCCCGCCGTGTAGCTGAGAGCAAGTTTTTGTTGGCTTTTATTGAGACGTCTAGCCAGTTGATTATAGCACCCTAGCAGAATTGCTTTTGTTCAATTGTTGAATGGATTATAAAAAGTGTGGTTAGATTTATTGGGGATTATTGGTCATTCTAAAAAGCAGACTAACTTTATTTATACAATATTATACCGTATTTTACGTGCATCGTGTGGTGAAAATTTTCTTGTTTGTGTTCATGGATGAGCACACCTCTTATCGTTTTAATTTATAGGTAGAGGTCACATTGGCCTGGAAAAAAGGTACAGGAAATGAAATATGGCAGTGTCGATTAGAATGGGGATTTTACAAAGAAAGAATGCTGTGTCAAATCAATCTCTATGCAGAAGTAAAACGTAGCTAGAACAGTACAGGTAAAAATCATACAAAGCTGGAAATCTATCAATCAAATTTGAATAAATATCACAATAAACTCAAATAACGTATTTCCGAAGTCTTGTAGACTTTATTGTGAAACTCATACCATGCACAACAAAATATTTGGAGAGATTTTCGCAACCGGCATCATAGTTGCAGTCTTGCCGTGCTAAACCACCGTAAAAGAATGCCAAGCACAAGCTTGTCAGGCTATATTGCTAGATATAATTCGAAAATATAGATTGTTCAACCATTGAGAAAAAACAGATAGTTTCAGTCTGCAGCTCCGAGAATATTTTTCCATGAACTTCCATGGGTTATTAGGTGGGTTCTATACCTGGCAATCTACCATAGCGGAACAATTCATATACAAATTCTCCAGTCTATATATCTCTGTTTTCCCGTATTTGCAAGCAGTTTCCAACGATGAGAAAGAGGAACCAGTCAAGGTGAGAAAAGAAAGAATACAAAGGTTGCAATACGCAGAAACTAAGAAATCTGTATGGTCAGAGAAATTAGAAATACAAAATTGCTTACCGAGTTAATTAACTTGTCATTTGCAGACCAAGTGATCTTGGCCACTAATTTTGATTTTTCTAGTAATCTAATGATGAAAGAACACAAGCTAATGGACTGCGAATGATGGACAAACCTTGTTACTACTGAAATCTGATTTATCTCTAGCTGGGCCATTAGACACATATGCACCACCAACTACATGCAACTGTGAATAGAGGAATATGCATATACAGAGCTCTCAGTATGACAATTACTCTGGGAAACACTGCTGCCTAGTCCATGGTACACGAAACTTAGTAACTATCTTCGTCAAACTAATAATGAAAAGTGCCAACAAATTAACAAATGTGATGCGCTTCGGAGCCACTAAGTGCACTACACCAAGAGAAATGATCTTGTGGTAGAGGAAAAAAATAATAGTTGTTCTCAGAAGCACTGTCACGAAAATGGAAAAGAATATGGGAAGTGTCTTACCCATTCTCACCTATAAGACTATATACACGAGCCCCGAGCCAATGGTCATCTGCATTTGCAATATATGCAGTAATAAGGATAAGAACTAGTGTTCAGTTTCTTTTTCCTTTCCCTGGACCAACTGATTGGAACTAATAAACAGTAATTAGAATATCTACAAGCTACCGAATTATTAGAATATCTACAAAGCTGCCGAACACCTCTCTTTCTGAATACTGATAAGATGGTGACCTTGCAAGAACAGCAATTTTATTATTTGAAAACCTTCACTTCCGCCTGCGCTCAGATTCTGTTAAGACCAACTTTGACAGAGAAAAAGAGAGAATAGCACGATTTATATTAATTCAGAAGATAGAATCTGACTCGATCAATAGAGTGGATTCGAGTTCACAGTTTTGTTCAATGGAATTTACGACAAGGACTTCTTTTGTCTGCATCAGGTCCTCAGGCCACTATTTTGTTTTGATCTAACTGAATGGTCTCAGTTAGTATCTTGGTGAAGCTAGACACAGGTGAACCAATGGCCATTCTGGTTATACTATGGTACTTGTTTGATGAGCTCAGATAATCCCTAAGTCAGAGGATAGCAAGACTCTTGAGTATCTAACCCTCGCAAAGTTCCAAGGATATTAATTAAGAAAATTCTTTCAGTAGGAGGCGATATTCCCGTCGACAGCGAGGCGCCTGTGGTCACTTCGTCAATCTCAAGACTCGATCCGCCGGCACAGTCTCTCGAAGGTGCTCATAGGGGTAGGGTGTGTGTAGGGTGGGTGCATGTACTTGTTGTGAGCGTCTACGATTGTACTATGTCTCTCAAAAATTAAAGAATAACATGATTTTGTGTTAACTCAGAAGATAAACTGACTAGGGCACCCAACAATAAAATTTCAGTCCAGCTATTGATGTACCAAGACCAAATTTGCAGTCCAGCTATTGATGCACCAACACCAAATTTGCAGGAAATAAGAATTAACAGGAAACATGAGCCTCGGTTCAAATCAGCTTGAAGCATTTTGAGAACCTCCTAGTCATCTCATAAGTTAAGAAGAGTCCGCCAATCATTTCAAACCAATTTGCATCCCTTGATCACTACCAAAATGATAACCGGATGTGTATTAAATAGATTAATAAGAATTTACAGGAAACATGAGCCTCGGTTCAAATCAGCTTGAAGCATTTTGAGAACCAGTGACTTCGACGGTATGCAGGCCCGGACTGCATCCATGAGCATCGGATTATCCATTCATCGCAGTTATTGGCCTGATTGTGCTATTGCCCTTCGCAATTTGCCCTGTTATGATATTGTTATCACTTGGGTATAAGAAGAAACTGAAAGGATTTTTATTAAGCTATGCTGTCAAATTGCATATGGTTACATGGAAAAGAACTTGCCAAGTGTCCAGTTGCTAGTTACTCTCAAATAGCATATCAACCATTGATGGACATGTAATAGATTACGGGTAGACATATGTAACAGAAATATTTTAATCCGACCTGGCCGCCTTCACTTAATTCAGTGTGATGCCTGCTCTAACTTATTCATCGTAGCAGTGTCCAATATTTTGCTCCTGCAGCCTGCACTGACCATCCTCCAACCAAGACACATTCCTATCTGCCCCTCCGGTCCTATAGTTCCCCTCCCTGCTCATCCTAACTCGAGAATCATGGTACATGAGAAGTGTCTTGCTCATTCTCACCTAGTACAAGACTACAAGAGCGCAGAGCCATTGGTCCTCTGCATTTGCAATGTTCACAGCATTAAGAATAAGGATTCATTATTTGCAGCTTACAAGAACATGAATCTCGTTATTTGGAAAAAAACACCATCATATCCGCTTGCGCTCGGATTCTGTCAAGACCAACTTGATAGAGAAAAGGAGACAGAATAGCACAATTTTGTACTAATTCAAAAGGTAGAATCTGACTTGATCAATAGAGTGGACTGAAATTCACAGTTTTGTTCTATTGAAATTACCACGACGACTTTTTTTGTCTCAGCAGTCGGTAGAGCATGAAGTCCTCGGACTTTTAATGGCGCTTGGATGGTACTGATTGTACCTCCTCTCAAATAACATATCAACCATTGATGGACATGTAATAGATTAGGTGTAGACATATGTCACGTCAATAATTCAGAGTGACCACTAACCTTTACCATATTCAGAGTGACGCCTGCTATAACTTATTCATCACAGCATTGTCCAATTTTCTGCTGCAGCAGCCTGCACTTCCCACTTGTCCTATAGTTCCCCTAGTCATCCCAACTCCAGACTCATGGTAAATGGGAAGTGTCGTACACATTCTCACCTACACGACTATACAAGAGCGAAGAGCCATTGATCCTCTTTGCAGCAATAAGGATAGCCATTGATCCTCTTTGCAGCAATAAGGATAAGGACTGGTGTTCAGTTCCTTTTTCCTTTTACTGGACCACATTGAAACTAATACAGTCATTAGAATATACAAGTGACTGAACACATCTCTTTCTGAATACTGATAAGATGGAGACCTTGCAAGAACAGCAATTTTATTACAGTATTTGAAAACCTTACTTCCGCCTGCGCTCAGATTCTGTCAAGACCAACTTGACTGAGAAAAGGAGAAAGAATAGCACGATTTTGTACTAATTCAGAAGGTAGAATCTGACTTGATCAATAGAGTGGACTGAAGTTCACAGTTTTGTTCTATTGAAATTACCACAAGGACTTTTTTGCCTCAGTAGTCGGTAAAGCATCAAGTCCTCAGACCCCTCTTTTGTTTTGATCTACCAGGATGGTCTCAATCAGTATCTTGGTGAAGCTGGACATCAATGAGCAAACAGATGGACATCTCTTTCTGAATACTGGCAAGATGGAGACCTTGCAAGAACAGGAATTTTGTTTATTTGAAAACCTAATCCTCCCTCTTGCGCTTGGATTCTGGCAAGACCAACCTTGACAGATAAAAAGACAGGGAATAGGACGATTTTGTATAAATTCAGAAGTTAGAATCTGACTTGATCAATATAGTGGACTCAAGTTCACCATTTTGTTCGATAGAAATTACCATGAGGACATTTTTTTCTCAGTAGTCGGTACAGCACCCTCAGACCCCTATTTTGTTTTGGTCTAAGAGAATGGTCTTAACTAGTATCTTTGGAAGCTGGATATCAGTGAGCCAATGGCCATTCTGATTATACTCTTGTACGTGTTTGATGGGCTAAGATAATCCGTAAAGTTAGAGGATAGCTAGACTCTTCAGTCTCTGACACTTACAAAGATCCAAGGGAATAATTCAGAAGAACATGATACTGTGTTAACTCAGAAGATAGAATCTGAGTAGTGGATTCAAACACATAATTTTGTTCAATGGAAATTATCACAGGGACTTTTTTTGTCTCAATAGTCAGTAGAGCAGCCATTCCGCAGATCTCCATTTTGTTTTGATCTAATGGTCTCACTTAGTATCTTGGTGAAGCTCAACAGCTGTGAACCAATGGCCGTCAGACAAAAGCTAGACTCCTCAAATCTCTGAACACTTGCAATAGTTCAAAGGGTACATTTCTCTTTATGAAACTGGTAATTTACATAGTATCAAGTTTGTAGATGATGAATATAACAGAATTTAGCGTGACACTTGAACTAGGATAAAAATAAGAGACTGCTTCAGTAGTGTGGCGAAAGCAAAATCTGCCACTCCCTTTAGACTATACCACTACAACAAGCACAGGAAATGCTAGCACATAGTAATATTTTGGATTGCGAAAATGGAGGATGATAATAACACAAAGGGACTAAGGAAATATGAATAGCATTTTCTGCACAGGTCCCATGTTTAAACGTAAAGGCACACATCCTTTCAATCCAAAATTTTCTTTATATTCCTTTCAAGCAAGAGAACTAGCTTTAGAACTAAGTATAAGAAGGTACATTTGGAGCGGATCCTGTTTGGTGGTGCACCAGAGGCTCCATGCCAGGTTTCAACTCCTTGTTGCAGAATTCGTCATACTCTGCCTTGTCCCCTGCCTTCTTCTTCACCTCCACCACCAAGAGGCTCGGTGTGAGCTCGAATATCTCGGCCCCAATTGTCAATGGCCCCTTCTCCCCTTCCCTGGTGCCTTCTATGCTTACACGCCAGTCCTTGCGCCGAATGGAGAAGCTCTTCACCTTGGCAATCTCCTCCAGTTTTGTTATGATAGTTTGCATGGGCTCTGCTGAGATGAACCTTACTTCGCTCCCTCGCTCTTCAAACAGCCCTGATAAATCGAATCCCTTTGAGAAGGATATGATATCAAACGCGTTAAGACTTGCGGGCCGTGTGAGACGTCCAGCAGGCCGCTGCCGCTCCTGCCGCTCCTCGGAGGACAGGGTGGCGGGGCATGATGCCACAGACGAGTCAGACTCCCACCCGGAGTCGTCATCCTCTGCTTGCGGTGTCGGCGGCTGCGGAGTAGGAGGAGGAGGAGGCTCGGTAGGTTCGAGCCCCAGCTGTTCGCTCTCGCCGTCGGCTAAGCTGTGCACCTGATCATCTTCGACGTAGAACCTGACGGGTCGAAATCCTTTCTGAAACCACCTGCTCTCCATGACCTGGGCCACGGTGATCCTTGTCTCCGGGTTGGTGTCAAGGAGCCGGTTCAACAGGCTGGTAAGATCCTTGGAGAACCATCTGGGGCACCTGAATTCCCCTCTGTAAATCTTGCGGTACATGGCCATGAGGTTCTGATCATGGAAAGGGAGGTACCCCGCCATGAGCACGAAGAGAATGACGCCGCAGGACCATATGTCTGCCTTGGCGCCGTCGTATCCGCGGCGCGCGAGCACCTCCGGCGCGACGTAGGAAGGAGTGCCGCAGAAGGTGTGGAGGAGGCCGTCGGGGTGGAACTGGTCGGCGACGGCGGATAGGCCGAAGTCCGAGACCTTGAGGTCGCCGCGCTCGTCGACGAGGAGGTTCTCTGGCTTGAGGTCGCGGTGGAAGACCCCGCGCGCGTGGCAGAAGCCGACGGCGGAGATGAGCTGCTGGAAGTAGCGGCGCGCGGTGTCCTCCTTGAGACGGCCCTTGGCGACGCGCGCGAAGAGCTCGCCGCCGCGGACGAACTCCATGACGAAGTAGATCTTGGACTTGGTGGCCATGACCTCGAAGAGGCGCACGATGTTTGGGTGGCGCACCCGGCGGAGGATGGTGATCTCGCGCTTGATGTGCGGGACGAGGCCGTGGCGGAGCGCCTTCTCCTTGTCGAGCACCTTGATGGCGACGGTCTCGCCCGTGTCGGCGTGGCGCGCGTGGTAGACCTTGGCGAAGGTGCCGTGGCCGAGGACGCGGCCGAGCTCGTAGCGGCCGAGCAGGAGGCCGCCGCGCTTGCCGTTGCCGATGGCGGCGGCGGCGGCCCCCGCGGCCGCGGGGCGGCGTTGCTGCGGCGACGGGTCCCGCGATGACGGCGGGGTGGCCGCCATGGGGGGAGGGAGGAGGAGCGGAGGCGGCGGGAGGGAGGCGCGGATTGGGTGGAGGGTGGTGGGAGGACGGGTGGCCGGCGTTTAGAGGGGAGGGGGGGAGGGTTGGAACGGAAACAGGTTAGATTTCCTGCTCTGTCGCTCTTTTCATGCGCTGGGCTGGGGGTGGGGTCGGGTCAGGTACAGAGAACTACTTTTCTGTTTGTTTCCGTTCTCTTCTCCTTTTTATATGGGGCTTTCCCGTGTCTACAGCTCGATGCCAACTTCTTTTTGTAGAGGGACAACAGCTCTACTATGCCATTACGTTTCCTCATAATTACCCTCCTTTTTGTGACCTTGATTTGTGGTCATGATTGTCGAGGAATTCAGGAAATCTTTTTGAGATCATGAATTTAGGAATTTTTTTTCTTTTTTTTTGCGAAATTACACCGGTCTATTGATAAAATTATTAACATCAGTATAGGAATTTTTTTCTTTTTTTTGGCGAAATTACACCGGTCTATTGATAAAATTATTAACATCAGTATAAAGAATCCTACAAGTAATAAAAATTAAAAATTGATGGTGATGTCTCTCGGTACAGAAACATCTACGTTCTGGACAGACATAATTCATGTAAAATTGACCAAAATACAATCCAATACATTGATATTTTTGGATGGCTCAACTTTGTAAGCTAATCGATAAATTTGGGAATGTTGTTTTCAACCTTTTGTGCACATTAAAAACACAAAAGTTACTCCTAAAAAAATTGTAATTTAAGTTGACATGAAATGTGGTCACTAACCAAATTCGAGAACCATGTTGTATGAGTATTGAAAACATGGTTTCACTCCTCCAAATAGAGGATATACCGACTCCCCAGAAAATATATAAATCTCACATCTCCTTGGTGGAACAAAACAACAATAAAATCAAAATATTATGAATTCGCTTGCCCATGAAAATATGTAAATTCGTCGGCCAAAAATAATTGCAACGTGTAAAATCGAATTAAAAGGCATGTCATGAATGTAGCAAATTGTTGCTACATTTTGTAATTACACATTTTGTTCATTATACATTCTCTAGAATAGTTATTTCATATTTTTTTGTCTTATATCAGCTTATAGATTTCTAAAGAAAAAAATCAACAACTAAGAAATCTAACCAGGTTCGAGTTGTGGGGTCACGGATTCTTCGGACAAGAATTCAAATTCCTTCAAAATTGTATTGAGCAGGGAAATATATTTTCTGTTGAATCTAAACTAAACTTTTTTGGTGTTGTAAAAAGAATGACATGTTGTGTTAGGATTTCGTTGAACTTAAAAAGGGACTTAGACATGGCTAGAACTTGGGGGGACACTTGATAGTTTTTCTAGGTATCAAACTCCATCACTAGTAAGGTGCGCCAGTCATTTGTAATCTTAGCACACGACAACTTCCCGTTTGTATATTATAGAATAAGTTCTCCTACGACAAGCTTTGTCTGACTCCGGTGATGAAGGGGCGACGCGTCTTCAGCTCGCTTCAGCGCTTGTAGTTATCGCTAGGTGGTACATTAATTTGTTCCCTTGTAATTTTATTACTTTTAAAATTTCTTATATTTGTGCTTATCAATAGATTGATGGATCTTTGCGGCAAGAAAAAATGTAAGAAGTATATGACAATAACATACAACAAGGCCACGAGGGGAGGGGGTACCACGCTGCCGTACTACACCCAACCTGGGGCCCTGAGAACAACAGCCGAGCTGTATCAAAATTAGCGTTCCGCTCCAAGTTGCAGACATGTTTTCAGCTGGTCTCTTTCCCCAAATCTTGCATTCTAGATCCTTCTATCCGTCCAGCACCACACACCTTCTTCCTGCGCTGTACGCTTGACCTGCAATGCATGCCTGCAACTTGTGCCGGTATAGTCTAGCCCCACACATAACATAATACACCCCCTTCGTTATGTCTGTCTCTTTTCTTTTGTTTTGACGTGATACGGGCCAAGTGTTCAAGCAAAGACAAACAGGGAAAACAAGAGATGTAGGGCAGCATATCAAGTGATAAAGGGTTCTAAAGTGCAAGTTGCACTACGACTTCACATACTAATAATTTACTAAACTAACCTCCCCCATCCCCCCTTCTTCTCTCTCGCGCTGCTATAGTAGTTGAGCCGCCGGAGACTGGGCCCCTCCCGGGTCATCTCCGCCGGACTAGCCGGTCGGAGTTAGGTAGGAAGAGGCGTCGGAGTAGTTAGGAGTAGGTTTCTTCTTTGTAGTTTGCTGGTAGTGGGCACTTTGCTCGGATGAAGAGATCTGGAGCCTAGGGTTCGCTAGGACGGTGCTCGAGATCCGCCGGTTGGAGCAGAGGACCACAAGGGGGACCCCTGCATCGTTAAATAAAGTTGTTCGCCCTCCTGTGGTGTGTGAGAGTTTTGTTACTCTGCTTCTCCTGACCGACCATGTGGCGGGAGGGAGAAGCGAAGCAACATGCAACGTGGGGCGCTGGAGCCTCTCCCGGATGGTCGTGGCGGCGAGGAGGAGGGGTATCGTGGCGTGGCGTCCACCGCATCGACACTGTCGGTAATCTCTGGTGCCGATACCTGTGGTGGCGAGGGGAGAAGGGGTCGGGAGTTGGTGCTGGAACGGCTGTATCGACGCCTGTGGGACTTATCGAAGCTCAAGCTGTGGCAGTTCTCAAGCAACAGTGAGGAGTGTCGCCACTATCCTTGGACAAGGGGGCCCGCTCCGCACCTCGAGAGATGTGACTCCGAGGATTTTCCACCTACAGGCAGTTCTGCCGACACGGAGGCCTTTCGATATCACCACGGCGACCCATCCTGATGATGGACCAAGTGGCGTAGTCCCCGTCGCCGCCGCTAGCGGCCATGTATCGAGATCCAGTCATCGAAGCGCTGGAGACGGAGAACCGGATTATTGCTTCTCAATTTTCCCATCAAGGGGTCCTTCTTGTATAAGTAGAGGACAAGCTTATATTTCCTGTAATAGCTAGGGTCCTCTTTGTAAATTTTCCACCGAGTAACGGAGCTTCTAGGGCCTTCGGGGCTCTTCCAGTTCAAAGAAACAAAACACATAATACACTCCTTCCTTCTTCCTTTTGTCTTCTTTTTTGTTTCGTCATGATACGGGCCAACCGCAGCCAAGTGTTGGAGCAATGACGAACGGGGAAGACGAGATTGGTAGGGGCACGGCCGTGTAGTGATATAAGGGTTTTAAAGGGCAAGTTGCAATGCGAGTTCACCTAATTCATTAAATTATAAACTAGTACTAAAACATTTTTTTGGTGCAACACCCACAGTGACCAGGTTGCTCACTTTATACTTAAACAAATAGTAGTCCAAAGCATCCCAACCAAAAATCAAGTGACCGATCGAAAAGGTATTTTGCATCTGAAGCGAGAGCACATTCCACTCCATTCCAAATAATCCAACCTAGCAGCGGGACTAGCTAGTAAACCGGAGGTAGCTACCGGCCAAGGGCTGGCAAGCATGGATGTGCGGTCCGGAGTCCGCGCCATGTCGTTCTCGGGGAAGAGCGTGTCTGGAACTAGCTACCATGTCACGCGGGTTGACATGGGCGCTGTCCTTTGCGCTCGCTGGATCTTGATTGGATTCTCCATGGTCAGAACGCATTTTTTTCTTAGGCATCACGGACGTGAAAGGATCCTGATGGGAAAGAAAACGCTGGCCGTCCGCGTGAATTGGTACTCCCTCCGTTTTTAAATATAAGATGTTTTAGGTTTGTAAACAAAATATATCTAAACTTCTTTTAGTGTTTAGATTTATTCTAAACCTGAGTGAACCTATATACTAAAAAAATTCTAGATACATTGCTTCACAAAACTAAAACATCTTATATTTTAAAATGGAGGGAGTATATGGACAGTTGCTGTCACTGTCTGAGAGCAAGCCAAAAGGATCAAATGGTGAATTGGCTTTTGACCGTACTCCTTTCGATCCAAATTAATTAATTCAAGTTTGTCTAGATTTTGATATATTTAGCACTAAAATATGGCTAGATACATTTGAATCTAGACAAACCCGAGTCAATTAATTTGGATCGGATGGAGTAGTAGATTTTATTCTCCGGATCAATTCATGCGGCATATTGTTGGCCGCACATTTTGGACGTGTTTGGTCTCGGTGCGAGTTTTTTTCGGCGCAGCCAACTTGTACATGTGGGGACTGCACGCCGGGATCAGGCTATGGGCCAAATTCTCCTCTGGTTCCCCGCATTGACACTGTTTAGCATTTGGGCAGAATTGAGACTCTGTTGTTTGGAGGACTATATTAGACCCGAGAGAAAGAAATGCGCGTGTTTGGTTTCAGCTATGTCATGTGCTCCGATAACCTCTTTCCGAGCTTATCACACATCATAAGTAAGTTTTAACCATAGCGAGCACACACCAAAGTATATAAAACACTATAGCAACAATAGGACATAAGTTCACAACAATCGAACATACAACAAAGTAGGTAGCAAAGATCACATGTCGATCATGGCAAGGGCTGGATCATGTTGCGGACTCTTCTTCATGACTTTAGTCATGATGTATTCGAAGATGGTGACCTTGAAGAGGTCACCCTTCAGCATTTTAAAGGTCAATAAGAACCCGGTCTTCCAGGCCACCCCCGGTCAAGGCAGATCCTGCTGCTGACATCCTAGAGCTTCACCATCCAGCTGCATCCTGAAGGGAATATGCCCTGAGAGGCAATAATAAAGTGTTTATTATGTGTATTCCAAGTATATGATAGATGTTTATTTTGCATGCTATAATTGTATCAATACGAAAACGTTAATACATGTGTGTTTAATAAACAAACAGAAAGTTCCTAGTTATGCCTCTCTCATAAACTAGCTCGTTGATTAACAAGATGATCAAGGTTTTCTGATCATGGACATTGGATGTTGTTAATAACGGGATCACAACATTACTGTAATGGTGTGATGAACATTCATCCGAAGTATAGCATTACGATCAAAGTCATTGATTTTATATTGCTGTAACAACTTACGAAGTGATCCTAATCCTTAGACCATGAGATCATGTCAATCACTAACACCGGAAGAGTTTCTTGATAACATCAAACGTCACACCGTAACAGGGTGATTATAAAGATGGATTCAGAACTAATAAAGTGTTATGTTGAGGCTCATGGATCGAGAGTGGAATTTGTTCATCTCGATGACGGATAGATATACTCTGGGCCCTCTCGGTGATATCACATTGATTAGCTTGCAAGCAAGTGATTTGATCACTAGAATGTTATATCACAGGAACGAGAAAAGAGTGCATGTCGGTAACGAGATCAAACTAGGTATGGAGATACCGATGATCGAATCTCGGACATGTAATATATCGTGAAACAAAGGGATTAAGATACTAGCGTAAAAGGTTCCGACGATCACAAGAAAGTCATCGTTGAATGTGTGGGAGTCAGTATGGGTCTCCAGATCCCGCTTCTGATTATTGATCCGAGAGGGGTCTCGATCATGTCCGCATTATTCACGAACCGTAGGGTGACACACTTAAGAGACACCGACATCCAATTGGAGCAAATGTTTCATGCAGAAAGAATGAACAAGCGCAGGAATTTATTTCACTAGATACCGAAACAGGTTTTCGGGTGAAATTGCATAAAGTGGTTATGCATGTGAAATGGAATTCAAGCAAGGGGTTATTTGTGAATGTTTGTCATTAAAGTAATTGACAAAATTCTGAATAAAATAAAAGTTTTATTTAATGAGAGTTTGCATTAAATTTGGTGGAAATTTAATGGGAATTTGAGTGGACTTTTGAGTGGAGGGAATTTAAAGGAGATTTGTGAGTGGAGTGTCCACCCACATGAAGAGGGGAGGGCAAGGGGGCAGCCCCCATGCACCGGCCACCCCCTTGGGGTTCCCCCCTCCTC
This sequence comes from Avena sativa, assembly GCA_916181665.1. Classification (NCBI taxonomy): domain Eukaryota; kingdom Viridiplantae; phylum Streptophyta; class Magnoliopsida; order Poales; family Poaceae; genus Avena; species Avena sativa. The sequence goes on along the minus strand of OV702293.1, from coordinate 342,455,284 downwards.
CTATAAAAGGAGCCCCCCTCCTCACTTGTCTCTCATACCTCCTCGTGAAGGATCTCTCTCCCCCTCTAGAATTTATCCCCCATGGTCTCGGACTAGCGAGATACATGTTCCCGGTGGCTATTCGGCAAGAAAGAGTTGTGCTTCCGCTGCATCGCTGGAGCGAGGAGGCGGAGGTTGCTCGGTGCCTCGAACGTGTGTGCGAGCACGGATGCGCTGCTGATTTGCGGCGCTAGGACTTCCTCTCGATCTTGAGATCGGCAAGAGAACGTCTACATCAACCACGAGTTGAACTCGTTAAGCTTTGTCGGTCTTTAAGGGTATGTTCTCTACGGATATACATCCGCCCGTTGTTTGTATCTAGTAGATAGATCTTGGTACATAGTTCACATCGTAGGAAAAAATTTGTTTTCTATGCTGCGAACCCAACACATCCGATGTTCGTCTTCAGCATGAGCCGAGGAAAGGCCTGGAGCCATCTGGGATTGGCAGCAGGTCTAACCCAGGTGCCAAGATCACCTTGGAAAAATGGGTTGGACCGACCAGCTCGTGGAAATGCCCTATCTTGAGAGGCCTGCCCCTCGGCCTCTTGCTGCCGCTGCCCTCACCACCATCGTCCCCCTCTTGGAGGCACTACCATTAGCAGCATCTCTGGAGCATGCTCCTCCGTTAGTGAGGAGAGCACCTTCGATCAACGTTTTCGAGCACTACAACAAGAATCAACACATGTGATCAGACATCAGCAATGAACATAATATATGTGATTAGGCATGAACAATAAGCATAACACATGTGATTAGGAATAAACAATGAACATAACACATTGCCTCATATGCAATGGCACAGAGGCAACGAGATTCTCCTCATGAGCAACAGATATGAACAATGAACTTGATTAGCACACAAATGTGTTCATGAAGAGGATCCCTTACATGTGCTTACTAATCATTGGCCAAGGGAAGCAAAACACGACCAAATTGATGTCCATCTTCAGAATTACTAGCACAAACAAGGTAAAGTTGGTGCTACAGGGAACCAGAGGACGTGCACAACCATTTTTCTTGTGCATACCATCTGGTTCCTATAGCACCAGCTCTATGAACGCATTGTACTAGGTGTCATTACAAGTTGCGTTCACAGAATAAACAACAATTGCATCATAGTGCAGAGCATTGAAAACATATGAAGCGATGATCCTACCGAACCAAGTTCCATCACCTTAAATAGATGCCAGAACCAGGTTCGAAAGGATCATCACTTCCACTAGCCCACAGTGCGTATGTAATCATCGGCTGTCACAAAATTTATGCCTCATATTAGGCATTGTGTGTCCAAGATCAATCATAACAGGCATGCTACGAATGCAACCTATTGGGATCTTGGCCAGAGAATGCGAAGTAATCATCGGTCGAAGAAGAAGAACATGAAGAATGATGTGCAAAGTAATCAATACCTCATATATGATGTGCACACAAACACCCGGGAGATGAATCTGTGCTACTGCAAACGATGCACAACATTGTTTGTTATGAACAATTCGAGGTAGCACCGATTCACCCCCCCTCCCCCCGGTCACATTCGGTGACAGTTTTAATCATCGGCCAAGGAACAAGAAGATGAACAGTGCAATGTAGCCATAATTTTTCCCTATTTTTTGGAATCGGATGAACCCTAACCACAACATCTACCCGAATCTAGACACTAACAAGCGGAATCTAGGCACAACAAGCAAAGAAAATACCTTACACATCGAATCGACCATAACTAGCACAAGTCGGTAAAAATCTATCGTGCATGTCACTCATACTCGGAGAATGAGTCCGTAGGAGATAGATATGAGCTGCTAAAACCCGTGCACATATCGGTGGTTTGAGGTCTTACCGCCACTGCTGTAGGATTCGAGCTTTGGTTTTAGCGAGGAAGAAGCAGACGCAGTCGCAGTAGTAGATCCGCTCCGACCACAAAACGCGGAGTAGCCGCCTATATCTACTGCAGCCTGCTTGCCGCGCCGGTGGTTTTTGTTCTTCAGGCGGGATAGGAACCGTCGACGGTGAGACGGCAGGAAGGGACAATTGTGAATGGGGAGAGAGAGAGAGAGAGCGGTGAGCGGGCGATGAGAGGATTTATGGCGCACGTTCTCGATGCGTCGCGTCGTCACCCGTCTTTCCCCTGCGTGCAGCCGCGTGCGCGCTTTTGGCTCCCCTGGACATGTCCCCGCGGAAACGTCTGATTTTGGCGTTCCTAGCAGGCCATGATTTAGAATGCTTTTAAAATCTATGTGAACCGAGTTCGGTCCAAGTACAAGTCTCCAAACTGATTTATTTCTTCCGACCCCGGGCAGAAAACGGTCGTGCAACCTACCAAACACGTCCTTTAACTCGTGCCGGCTATTCACGTACTTACGAAAATTCAGTCCTCACGCCAAAAAAAAAGATCAGTCCTATTTTTCAAGAACAGTCCGGGAAGATTCATCTGTGGCGCCGATCGGTTTTCTTCGCCGCGAAGTTAGGCGGGCGTGCTGGCCAATCATAAGTTGGGCAATGGGCATGATCACGCACGCACACGCGACCAGTACCGGTATGTACGCCCGCCGAACATGTCGTCGCGTGTACGATGTACTACTCCCGCAGGACGTCGACGCACATGCTACGTTGTACTGTGGGCATGTGACGCACGTCGATGCACATGATCGTTCCGACGTACTACGCAGGTTGCGTCACCTCATCCGATCCGGGAAAAAACGTATGAATGCGTCTCCGGGGTGCAGTACGTGCAAACCCAGAAGCGACAGATGGTCCCAGTTCCGAGACGATCGACCGGTTATCGATGGGCACATACCGACCGACGACGCTGGCGAGCTTCGTTTCGAAGGAAAGATGCCCGGCACGGACGGGCGACCTGCCGTGCAATCGGTGGCCGGGGCGCGAGGTGGCGATGCAGGTCTACTACGCTAGATTAAAAGATGTTTTAGTTTGTAAAAAAAAATATATGTAGACTTTTTTAGTGTGTAGATTCACTTTAAACATAAGTGGATTTATATACGAAAAGTAGTATAGATACATTTGTTTAACAAAACTAAAACATCTTATATTTTGAAACAAAGGAAGTAGATACAACTCATGTGTAGCTTTTATATTGCACGAATCACGAGGTATATTCAATGGTTAGAGAGACGATTGAAACATAACTAAAACGTCTGATTTCTAGCAAAACCGTGGCCCGAAATATTATACCGACAACTATAAAACGGCCCGCTCGAGGATTATATCTACCGTGAGGGAGGACAAATAAAAGCCACCAACTGGCCATTGTCTCGCTCTCTCCGCCGTGTCCCCTCCCTCGCCGACGTCCAAATCCACCATCCAATCACCGCCAAATCTCGTCGATAACTGTAGATTCGTGCAATCATTGTCGCAAAGATGTCCAGAACGTTGTACGTACATGGGACTTTGGGGGTGTCCTAGTCAACCACAAAGCACCCTCGCATAACCGCGTAACCCCCAACGCCCTCATCTCAGATGAGGTGGTGTGCAAGCGCCGTGTGGCCTAACTGGGGGCGAGGAAGCAGGCCACGGACAAGAGGAAGAATGTGGGGGAGTTGTCTTTGGCCGAACTTCATCGATGACGACATGGAGGAAGGGGGCGTGCGTCGTGTCACCAGGCCTGCTCCAACCCTACCCCGTCCTCGAACTCCGACAACCATTACGAGGACGATGACAACGAGGAGCACATGGTGGTGGTGGTTGTCGCGGATTTTGTCAACGATGAAAACGCTGAGCGGGCCGTCATGGTGATCATGCTCCGCTGCTTCGACCTCGAGCGATAGGAGGAGCTAAAGAGCAAGCACGGTGTGAAAAGGAGGGCCATCATTATAGTGGTGACGCACAAGGGGAAGGTGAAGGAGATAGCGATACGCCATATCAAGCCGGAGATACTTGATCTTGACTCTGACTGAGCGCGCCGCCGCGTCTCCGCCTCACTCGCAGGCTCCGGTGAGGTTCCCGGGGCCAATTTTTGTAAATCTAGGGTCAGGGTTAGCGGCAGATGTAGTGCATCTTTTGATTTTGCAGCCGATATTTTTGGAAAAACTTGAATGATCCAATGTATGATCATCATCTGTCGGTTGATGTCCATGCCTGAATTTTACCGCGAAAGTAATTTCGGTAAAAATTTAAAAGTTCAGTTCAGTGTTCGGTTCTTCTGTCCCACCCATTTTTTGAACTAACTATGACTAGTTAACTTCCCTTTAAACATGGTTTAAAGGGTGCACAAGTTCAGTATATGCTAGGTTCAAGATAAGGATTGGCCATGGTTGCTGCTGAATCCCTCGTGATCGATCATCCCACTTGACCACATTGTTGTTTATGTTGTCGTCTCGTCATCAACGGACTCGAGCTAACATCGCGACATACAACAGAGCGCGAGGCTGATGGGTCGGGGGAGATAGGATGGCGACATATCTGGGCCATCACAATTGTACGACAAAGGCGTAGTAGGAAGGCGGCATCGGGCCACATGTCGGCTGCACCCCACAGCTATCAACAACCCGATCTAAGCCCTAGCCCGTATAAGGCCTCCGGTTGTGCTACAACCAATAGGAGGGTACCCTACCCTCCACCACGAAGGTGGTCGCCGATCGGACGCACCCGTAGGGCTCGCCAGACCTATATCAAGCCCACATGCCTAGATAAGGGTCGAGAAGCCCTGTCGCCACATTGCAACGCCATGGCTGATGTGCCGCCGTTCACCTGCATACACTTGTCACCCCTACACGCACCATCATCTACGGGATCCGAGCCCTTTGCCATCAGACTCGCTGCTAACATGGCCCATCGCCCTGAGCCATGCCAAAGCGTCAAGCAGGTGGAAGGTCACCCACCGCGTCGCCTGAGCATTGCATCAACCCCGTGCTCCGCCGCCTTCCTGTTAGAAATAATGGGCCAATTCATTTAGGCCCATGTGTATTTCAGATTTTTCCTAAATCTTAAAGCCCAAATTTGTGGCAGCTCATATGTGTTTGGGCCCATGTTTGTGGCAGCTCACATGGAAGTGGAGTGGGAGCTCAAGTTTAGTCCCACATGGAAAGTTGGAGGAGAGTTGCACCGCCTTATAAGGTGGAGTGTTGCCACTTTGTAAGTGAGTAGAAATAAGAGAGATACACGCGCGCGCTCCTCCTTCGACGACACCGCCGCTCGCACGCCCGCCCGCCAGCCAGCCTGTCTCGTCACGACGCGCGCGCGCCGCGGTTTGCGGGAATCTCGCCGAGTCGAGCTTTATTTTGCTGTTCAGGAAAAACTGTGAGGTTTTGACAGACGTGTCAAACAGTTAGCTTATTCGGATCGGTCCCGGATCGTGGGCTACTGTAACCGACCCGAACGTGCGTAACGTGGACTCTGCCCATGTTCGCCTCCGTTAGAGTTTCCTGAGCTACTCTATATAAAGTCCTGCGCGGCTACCGCCACAACACTATTGAAAACCAATCTAGGGTTTTGCCATCCTCTCTACTTGCGCCGTCACCATAGCCTACTCCATCCCGCTTGCCGGCGTGCACCGGCGGACGGGAGAGCAGGTCTCCGGAACCACTCGCTCTTGTGATCCTGTACGGGAGAGGGCGAATAAGGTTTTTGGAAGCGCTCCGCGCGACTGCTCGAGTTCTCCATCACAGGTCGTCTTCCATTCAAGTCTCTTTGTCGCCATCTGCTTCGATCAGTCTTCCCCAAAATTTCTACTACGACAACCGAACGGTACGTGCTATTTGCTTCTGTTTGGTTATTCATCATATTCTGCGAGTACATATTAAACTGCTGTTTGTTTCCGATCATCCTGTTGTTTAGTATATCTAGTATGTTCGAGTTACATAAGCTAGTAGCTTGTTTTATCATGATTTATATTCTAAAATTAATCGTGAAAATTATACTTAATAATCCAACACTTCCTTGGAGCACCACCGCCTGCCACGATTACATGCACAACCGCCCACGCATCGGAGAAAGCAGACCCGTCGTCGTTAGCATCGCACGGGCATTGTCACCCTAGTGGCTCCAGAGGAAGGAGAGGGGAAAGGGCCAAAGGGGACGACGAGTCGGGGGACGGGGGTTGAGCCGATCAGTTTTCTTCGCTGATCGAGAAGCTAGTTGCGCGGGCATTGAACGACGCAGGAAGCCGGTGCGTACAACCGTACGTCCGCCGAACATGTCCGTGTACGGCGTACCATGCATGTTACGCTGTACGAGCACGTGACGCGCGTCGAGCGCACATGATCGTTCGCAATTATACGCGGGGTTGCGTCGCCGGGGTGTAAACCCCGAAGCGACAGATCACGAGACATGCAAGTTTCGGGACGACGATCCATCGATGGGCAGATACCGACAGACGATGGCGATCGAGCTTCGTTTCCAAGGAAAGATGCCCGGCACGGCCGGCCGACGTGCCGCGCGCGCAGCCAGTGGCCGGAGCGGGAAGGTGGCGGCCGGGAAAGTCTACTACGCTACACGGGGCGGCGCGCGCACGCTAGCTAGGGAGTCGGTGCGCGTCGGCATCGTCTCGGCGGCAGAAGTCTTCTTCGTCCAGGTTGCGGGGAACGTGGAGCCCCGAGAGCCGGTGGCAGTTGGCGGAAATTCAATTCGTTCGCGCGCCGCGGCTTTGGGCGGTTTGGGCCGGCGCCAAGACGTGGGGGGCGGCGAGGGCGCGGTCAGCGCCTCAGCGGTGGTCTGCCACCGAAGCAGCTGACACCTGCGGATATTGTTGGAGTTGAACTGTCCAATTGATTAAAATGGCTTGGCCTAGGATTTTTCAACGTCTGAACTGAGGAATCTTGTGTAGCGTTTATGTTTTTCAAGGAAAGAGTTTTATCTACTCCTTCCAACACAAAATAGTTGACTGAAATTTCTTAAAATATGGATGTATGTAATACTAAATGATATATAGATACGGTCGAATCTAAGAATATCTAAATCAACTAATTTGGATCGGAGGAAGTAGTTTCATGCATAGTTTTTTGCCCAATAAAATCTTGCTGTTACACCGTGACTTTTTTCCAGCTGCTAAAATATGCAAATATTGGTTTCTGAACAAATAAAACAATGCCACGTGAGCCTGCTAGCCGTAGCAGGTGATGCTCGCGAGAAAAAAGAAGTACTGGCACCGTATCTCAGGAGCACAATGTGGAAAAAATACACACAAAGAAACCTGGAATAAATACGAAAACAAATCGGTATCAAGAAAAAAAAATTAAAAGAATTCTTCCATGAGCTATAATTGCTCGGAGACCGCGCTTGAGTTAGCCTGGGCCGTTCTGGAAACATCAAGGCCTGCAACGGATAAAATTAAGTTGGGCCTCAACAAGATTAAAATTGGATAAATAATTGGGCTCCAGGTGAAAATTCTCCTCCGATCCATAATAATAAGTGTCACTAATTTACAAAGTTATGGCACTGATTATAAGGATATTTTTAATCTTATCGTTAAAGCAGCCACCATCAGAATTGTCTTAGCTATATCAGTTTCTCGTGGATGGAGTTTGCGGCAGCTAGATGTCAAGAACATATTTTTTACATGTTATTTTGGAAGGGCATGTCTATATGAAACAACGTCCTATATTTAAAGATTCTCGTTTTCCATATCATATTTGTAAACTTGATAAAGCTTTGTATGGTTTGAAACAATCCCCTCCAAGTCGCCTTAGTTCCAAGTTACATGATCTTGGTTTTACACATTCTAAGGCTAACACATATTTGTTTCTCTATGAAAGATCATGTATAACTATATTTGCCTTGATTTATGTCAATGACATTAAAGTTAGAAGCTCATTAGATAAAGCTATTTCTGTTTTACTTTGAAACAATAGTAAAAACTTTGCTCTCAAGAATCTTGGTGAGTTACATCATTTCTTGAGTATTGAGGTGAAGAAAATACATGATGGTTTAATTTTGACACAGGAGAAATATGCTTTAGATTTGCTTCATAAGTTGGCACTACGTTGAAGTGTAATTCTACACCTACACCTCTATCCTTGTTAGAACCACTCTTTCTTGTTGGTGGAGAGCTTTCTTGATCCTAAAGACAGTACAAGGTACCGTAGTATCGTTGATGTCCTCCAATGCCTCATATTGACACGTCTAAACATGTATTTTTATTAACAAGGTCTGTCAGTATTTATATGTTCCCACAATCACACGTTGAACTACAGTTAAAAGAATGTTGTGTTATATCAAGAATGTTCTAAGTCTTGGAGTAAGTTTTCAGCAGTGGCCCTCTACTCTCTTGAGTGCCCTTTCATATGTAGATTAGATAGGAGTCTTATTGACAGACGTTCTACAAGTGGCTTTGTCATTTTTATTCGTCTAAATTTAGTCTCCTAGAATGCCATAAAATAATCTAAACAGAAGCTAAATATAAATCTTTGGCTAATACTATAGCTGAGTTGATATGAGTTGAAACTAGGTGAGTCTTACGTCAAACTCAAGCAAAGGCCTTGTTCATGGTGTGATAACCTTGGTGCTATATACTTGTCGGCTAATCCTCTTTTCATGCTCATACAAAACACATAAAAATGATTTTTTTTATTTTATTAAAGTGAGAGTAGCAAATAAACATCTACATATTAATTTTATTTTAATAAAAAACAAGTTATAGATGGCTTTACCAAAGCTCTTTCTGTGAGTTTAGGCGTATCAGATGTACTCCCTCCATTTGGGATTTCTAGGACGGAGGACCGTAAGAAGCAAGATCAAGACGTCTAGTAATTGTGTTAATAAATGAGCGTTAATACTTTTTTTCTCTACAGTTGTTTTGGCTATTCGTTGCTATCAAACCTGGGTTATCCAAATGTGCATGCACTGAGGTAAACTATTAGGCTGGTCCTAGTGAGAGTATCATAATACTGGTATCATGCATATAATACTAATGTATAATATTATGTCTGTAGTGCATTGTATCATGTAGTAGTATCATAGTAGTGATATATTTATTGATTTGTAAAATCTCTATGTAAAACGTGTGTACAAGATTTACTTGCCATTATAATTTCTAGCTTTACGTGGCTATGATACGGTATCTACATATGATACATTAACCACCTCTCTCTTCATTAATTATGACGCCACATCATATTTTTGTCAAGTTGGCATGCATGATACACCTTATTATACTAGCACTAGGACCAGACTTATAGAAGCTGCATGCAGGAGACAGAAAGGCAGAGTGCGCGGCTAAGAGAAATTAGAGGCTGCATGCACGTGATATAATTATTTTGGCCTAATAATCTTAAACTATTTTTTTTTATGGTAATACATGTTTCATTTATATATCATAAAGATTATAGTACAAGCCACATAAACAATGACTTGACAAAACTGAAAAGACAAAAGAACGCAAGATTTTGCACAAAGGATCACTAGCCAAGAAAGAAAACAATCTAAATCGAGGAAACCTCTGAGCTTGACGCCAGCGTCCATCACCTGCCTCTGTCACCACCAAAGGAAAGAATGACAGATCACCTCCTCACCCGAGCTCAATGCGACCCCAACGCTGATAGGCAGTTTTGCGGAACTCTAAGGTGGCTCACCCAAGGTGAAACCATTGTCGTTAAACGAATCAAACCGGGGCAATATCCAGGACACGTCATCGAGCCCCAAATCTTGCACCCCCACATGACTAAGACGTCAAAGGAGGAAGCCACATCTGCCATCCATGAATCATCGGACCCAGCACACAATCCACCATCTTCCAGATGCCGTCGATGTAGACGACTGTTGGGGATATGCTATTTGGGTATCCTCATAGCATGTCTCCTATCCGGATAACCCGGGTGGCCCACGGTTGGTAGCATGGCCCAGGGCCTGCTGGGCGGTCCAGTTAGATGGATCCAGAAGGGAGGCCCATGCCGGATAAGGGAAGACTACGGTTGGAGTCACCGACGTACCCGGAGCCTTGGAGTACAAGACACACAAGACTAGTAATAGACAGTGTAGGACTCTGTAACTTGTTCGGCTAGGACTTTTCCCTGTAACCCTAGGACCTGGCAACTATATAAGTCTCGCCTATGGAAGCCTTTATGGCACAACTCAGACGATAACTTACAACTTCAGACAGCCTCGCACAGCGAACCAATCTCTATAACTCGGCGTATTGCCCTTATAGTGATTTATAGCAAGAGTAGGATTCCGCCACTGTCGTGGGATCTGAACCTGGGTAAGCTATGTTACCTCGTACCTGTCAACCGTCTGCCTTCCCCCACGTCTCTAAACACGCACTGTGAGGACCCCTCCATGGTGTACTCGTCGGCAATACCCGATTCAAATATTGATTATCACCAAGTGAAAAAGTATCAAGTAGAATAATGTGATATATCTCACTTGGTGAGAAACCGAAAAGCCGCATAAATCAAAATCGCAACAAGATACAAACGGAAGCTCCGATTTTGATGAACAAGAGCTTGTTATGGAGATTACCACAAGCTCTATATCCTCACATTGATAAGACCAAATAACAACCAAATACGATGATGCAAGTATGCAAAGGTTTGAGCTCTCCCCGAACGATGTGACCGAATTACTCATACGAGAGCCCCTCTTGATAGTACGGTTACCTATCCTAAACCCGGTCTCACACACACAACGTGAGACCGGCAAAAGGGAAAACCTGTCAAGATTATACCTTTGCCTTGAGCATTCCACTTGAGCTCGATGTAGACGGTCTTGCCCTTCTCAAGATGGAACGCCTTTCTTAATTCCTCATCATCGACCTCGCATATTGAGCTTGCACAACATATCTTCTTTGCATTTCGTCGACCTTGAAGCCAACACATGCTCCAAGCGATGCCAATGGACAAATCCTACAAGTATAACTTAATACACACATTAGTTCATAAAGATTGTCATTAATTACCAAAACCACACATGGGGCCCAACATGTTCTTTCACCTGGCAACCTGCCGACATGAAAGGTGTACCTAGGGAACTTGCCGAGCACAGCTTAAACATTGATCCAAAATGCAAACCAGTGAAACAACCTCAGCGACTCTTCGGAGATGAGAAGAGACACACCATTGGCAAAGAGATAGCTAGGTTACTTAAGGCTAGATTTATCCGAGAAGTCCTTCACACCCGATGGGTGGCCAATCCTGTACTTGTCCCCAAAAAGGGAACCAAAGAATTAAGAATGTGCGTTGATTACACCGGCTTGAACAAAGCGTGTCCCAAAGATCTGTTTGCTTTGCCTCACATTGACCAAGTCATTGACTCGACGACTGGCTCGAAACTTTTGTGTTTTCTCGATGCATACTCAGGATACCACCAGATCAAGATGAGGAAGTCGGACCAATTGTCCACTTCGTTCAATACCCCATACAACACGTTTTGCTATGTCACGATGCCCTTTGGGCTGAAAAACGCAGGTGCTACGTACCAGCGGACAATGCAATGTTGCCTTCACGACCAAATTGGTCGGAACGTTCACGCCTATGTGGATGATATCGCGGTGATGTCTAAAAAGTCAAATGACTTAATCTCCGACTTAAAAAAAACCTTTGATAATCTCCGGAAATACAACATGATGCTTAACCCTAAGAATGCGTCTTCGGAGTTCCAGCCGTCAAATTGTTGGGTTTCATCGTTTCCCAGCGCGGAATCGAGGTCAACCCGAAGAAAATCAAGGCCATCTTAAACATAAACCGTTCGACATGCCTAAAGGACATTCAACGACTAACAGGTTGTGTTGCAACCGTTAGTTGGTTCGTCAGCCGATTTGGAGAGAAGGCTCTGTCGTTGTACAAGTTGCTGAACAAGGCGGACAAATTCACGTGGACAGACGAAGCAGATGCAACATTGAAGCAGCTCAAGGAGATTCTTTCCTCAGCGCCCATCCTTGCAACACCCGAGCCTGGAGAGCCCCTGTTAATCTACATGGCGGCAACCAACCGGGGAATCAGCATCATCGTCATGGTAGAGCGGAAGGAACCAGGCTATGAGCACGGAGTTCAACGACCAGTTTACTATGTGACCGAAGTCTTGACGGAGTCCAAGCAGCGTTACCCGCACTACCAGAAGATAGCTTATGGAGTATTCCTTGCTTCTCGGAAGCTGAGACATTACTTTCAGGAGCACCCAATCACAGTGGTGAGCAAGACTCCACTGTCCGACATTATCAACAACTACGATGCTACGGGAAGGGTCGCGAAGTGGGGCATTGAACTTGCCGCCTTCGAGATCACCTACAAGAGACGCGACGCTATCAAGTCACAAGCCTTGGCGGATTTTGTTGCAGATTGGACGGAGATGCCAGATGCTACTCCGTTGCCGGGACCAGAGTAATGGGTAATGCACTTTGACGGATCAAAGCTGCTCAATGGCTCCGGGGCTGGTGTATTGCTACAGTCACCAACAGGAGACAAGCTACACTACATTCTGTAGATCCACTTCGAGGCTACGAACAACATGGCGGAGTATGAAGCACTCATTCACGGACTGCGTGTAGCCAAGGATATTGGCATCAAGCGCATAGTTTGCTGTGGAGATTCCGACTTGGTTGCCCAACAGGTGGCTGGCACCTGCAACGCGCGGAACCCTATGATGGCGGCATATCGAGACGAAGTGGACGAGATAGCCAAGAGCTTCTTGGGCTACAAAGTCAAGTATGTACCTAGGGAGAAAAACGAGGCGGCTGATCTGCTATCAAAGCTTGGATCAGAGCGCAAGCGAATTCCGCCATGAGTTTTCCTAGAGCATATGCGCACACCATCCCTGAAGGGAGCCAACGTCGACAACCCGGATAGAGCTGACTCTTTCCTCCACATGGTGGCAAAGGTCCCTCCGGCTTGGACAAAACCGTTCACAGAATATCTCGAACACGGAACTTTGCCCGACGACAAGGTCGAAAGACGGCAAATAGTACAACGAGCAAAGGGTTATACCATAATCAATGGACAACTCTACAAAAGGAGCACTACTGGTGTATACCTAAAGTGTATTTCCCAGCTAGAAGGTATGGAAATCCTACGCAAAATCCATCTTAGAGATTGCGGGCATCACGCCTCTCCTCAATTGTTGGTCGCGAAAGCCTTCCGGCAAGGATTCTACTGGCTGACCACGAAGGCGGACGCCGACAAGCTGGTTGAGACATGCATGGGATGCCAGTATTATGCCCGACAACCACATGTTCCTGCTGAAGAATTGCGAATAATACCAATAACTTGGCCGTTTGCAGTCTAGGGGCTAGACATGGTGGGACTGTTACAGACGGCACCATGTGGGTTTACGCATCTTCTTGTAGCAGTTGATAAATTCACTAAATGGATAGAAGCTAAACCCATTAGAAAGCTTGATGGGGCAACTGCCCTCAGGTTTGTCCGGGATCGAGTGGTGAGATTTGGTCTCCCACATAGCATTATCACCGACAATGGCAGCAACTTGTCACTCAGAGAAGTGGAGGCTTATTGTTGGGAGAAGGGCATCCGACTTGACCTTGCATCCATGGCACATCCACAATCCAATGGTCAGGTCGAGCGAGCTAATGGATTAATTCTGCAGGGAATCAAGCCACGTCTTAAGGCACCGCTACATAGAGCAGCTGGAGCCTGGGCGGAAGAATTGCCATCTGCGCTGTGGAGTTTACAAACTACACCCAACAGATCCACCGGCTACACCCCTTACTTCATGGTATATGGAGCAGAAGCCATCCTACCTTCCGACATACTTCACGATGCACCAAGAGTCGCCGCCTACGACGAAGATGACGCTGAAGAATCTAGACGCCTAGATGTGGACCTTCTCGAGGAGGAGCGCGTTTTGGCATGCCAAAGATCCGCCATCTACCAGTAGAAGCTATGTAGCTACCATAGTCGCCGCGTTCGACATCGATCGTTTAAAGAAGGGGATTTGGTGCTCCGACTTAAGCAGAAGAAGTCGCACAAATTTTCCCCGCCATGGGAAGGACCGTTCATTATAAGCAAGGCGCTACTCAATGGGTCTTACTACCTCGTTGACAATCGTGAACTGAAGGATAGACCCAACAAGGATCATAAGCGTAACCGACGTGACCCGGATGATGACTACCCAGAGCTTGATCGGCCATGGAACATAGCACAGCTACGTCCTTTTTACACTTAGCATTTTTTATCTAATTGTGTACCTCTTATATGATCAATGAAATAAAGCTCTCTGGTTCACTCATATTTCTGAGTCTTTTACCTCCTTTAGTGTTCATTTTTGGATCATATAAAACCTTTATGCACAAGCTTTGCGATTGCACTTGTGAAAATTCCGCCTACGGGCGTTAGCTTAAGTTTTCTGGTCTACATGTTCTTTGTCGTTTTTATGTGGATTCTAGAGTAGTGACTTTTGGCACTTATTGTCGGTGGTTTTGTGCTTAGGTTATTGACAGTGCCATTGGGCATCATCACCCGAGCGCATGGTTCCGACAACGAGTCTTCCGACTCACAAAAAGTCAAGCATAAGAACCAAAGTAATGGATAAACCAGCACTTGCTTAAAAAATATATACATGCTGAAAACTGGTTCTTAAGTAGCAGGACATACAACATTGTTTTTCGTCTTAAGTTAATACATATTTTTTTCCGCATACGCATCAAAAGTGAAACAACTATTACAAGTTGTTTTTCATTCCTTTGGCGCAGGCGACTTGGAAGCAGCGTCATCGGCAGCAGGAGAACCACCCTCAAATTCGGCGGTGTGAAGGGACTCAGAGGAGCTTTGGTTGCCGCTATCGATGGTATTCATCAGCACGAAGACGTTGACGTCGACTAATTCGGCAACTCTGGTGTCATAGCCCGCGAATGACGACAAGATGGATTCGTGATTAATCTCTTTGCCATCGTCATCTACGTCGGGAATGCCATAGGTCACCGTGTCGATGTCGGCATCTTCGTAGTGTGCCTTCACCATTGACAGCGCCATCCTTGCACCAGCCCGTGCACATGAAGCTTTCCAGCTTGTCATACACTCGGGGGATCGACGTAGGATCTCAGAGTACTTTGCCACGGAAGCCCGATGCCTTGATGTTGATCTGGAGGGCTTGGCAATCTCTTTGGCTTGCGTGATGGCGGTGTTGATGAAGTTGCTGGCAAGAACCATGCATTCCTTTGCTGGAGGAGGCGACCGGGTTAAACCCATAGGAGCTGCAAATTCCGACAAGGAGCACATGAGTTCAAAAATTCAGAGTATCTATACTACAGAAATCCAAGACGGAGAATCACTTACTGAAGATGCTAGCCTCAGCTTGCCAGAGAGTATCCGCCAAGGAGTCCCGTTCTTGTTGGAGGAGCTTGTACGCCTCATGATGGCATTGATTCTGCTCATCGGCAGCTTTCTTCTCATCTCTTAAGATCGAGATCTTCTCCTTCAAGCGGTTCATCTCCTCGGTGCCGGAGTCCTACAGGGCTTTCATGGATTCTTCATGCATCTTCAGCATGTCCTTCCTCTCCTGCTTAAGGATCTTGTTCTCGCTATCCAGCTCCTGAATGTGATTGGATTGCTCGACAATGTCCTTAGCCTTGGCAATGGTTTCTGCAAGTCGGAGAACACAAAGTACACAGTGAGTACTCGGAGAATACACAAGTTCAAGTCAGATTACGAAAAAGAAAGGAAAAACAAACGCTTGCTCTTGATGATATGTTCCTTCAAGAAGGCAGTTTTACCCTTTTCGGCTTCCAGATCCGCGCGCATCTTCTCGTACTTGTCGTTGGCCATGCCCCTCCGAGCATTCTCGTTTTGTGGAAAAAAGGAAAAAATTAAACGTTGTTTGGTCTACTTGGAGCATCTAGCCGGAAATTTTCCACCTAGACGCTCGGGGGCTACGGCAAGAGTTTTTAACTTAGCAGTATGCTTAGTCTTTCTTTTAAGCATCTAGTCGAAACTAATTCGGTTTTTGATTAGAAGCTTGGGGGCTACAGTATTAAGTTTTTAACTCGGATATATGCTTAGCTTTTCTTTAAGCATCTAGTCGGAACTAATTCAGTTACAACTAGAGGCTTGGGGGCTACAGTATTGAAATTTATAAACACTGCGTATGCTACTCTTAAAGCATCTAGTCGGAATAGTTCATTCCACCTATATGCTTGGGGGCTACAGTGAGAGGTTTTCTAGCTTAGTCACTCTTAGAGCATATAGATGCAAAGATCTACGGTTTTTCGTTTATATCCTCGGGGCTAGAGTGGGATACTCGTGTGAAATGTAAAAGGCAAATAAAACTTACAAGTGCAATGATATTGAGGTTTGTAGCACTCTCAGCCAGCAGCTTGCCAAAGGATACACTATTTCCTTGCAAGATCTCTGCTTGTCGGAGGAGCTCCTCTACCGCACGTCGAAGATGTCGGCGTCGCACCTAGAACCAGAGCAGTGCTACCAGTGTAAGTACCGCATAGACTATATTTGGATACTCTATGGCTTTCTTGGGTGCGGGGGCACCGCCTACGGCAGAAGTACCAGCTTCCACCACCGCCTTACCGCACCGATGGCATCCTTAGCCGGAGCTTCAGCCATTGGGTGTGCGGCACTCTCCTGCGTCACCTGCTCGCCGACGACAGCAATCTCAGTAGAAGCACCTGAGTCCACTTCCATGGCGGAAGGGCCAGATGCTTCCTTGGCTTGTGAGCTTGTCGGAGCGGAGGAGGGCTTGACGCTAGAAGTAGCATGGGCGATGGCGAGAGATGCGTCATGATGCAGCATGTCCTTAATGGTTCTAGAAGCCCCAATGTTTTGGAGTTCTTCTTCAGGCTGGTCGTGGCTTTCTTCCTGAAACGTGCAACATGCATAAGTACAGGAGCAAAACAGATAAATAGACAATGTCAGAGAGAAAGAAGCTTACACAAGTGGGGGTGCTTTGGCAAAGGGGATCCCAGTAGTCTTTCTTTTCTCCGCCTCCAGGGCGGCGGTAGTATTTTTGGAGGCTCCACCCTCCGTCTTCTTCTTCTTGCCTCCGTCGACAGCGTCAGTGGTGGAGCTCTTCCGCTTTCGCGCCAACGGAGCATCGTCGTCGGACACGACGGTGACTTCCTTCATCTTTGGATCATAGATTTGAGGAGCCATGCTGTCCTCACCTATGTCGCTAAGTTGTAAGGTGAAGAACCACCGTGTTAGATGAGATGACAATTGCTGGAAGGAAGAACTGGAGTATATGTCATACACGGAAAGTAAACAGTTACCTTTGGGCACTTGCCATCTACGAACATGTCGTAGGTGATGGTGAAGCCACGCTTCTTGTCCTTCACCTTGACGATGCCCTTAAGATGGAGCTTGAGGGAGTCGCTCGAGAAATTGTCCACGGAGATGTGGAGGCTATCCCTTCTATCGCTGGTATACGCGTGCATCAGCTTCGCGCGGTGCTGCAGAGGTTGGATTCGCCTGATGAACCGGCACATGGCTAGGTCCAAGCCGGTCAAACCTGTCTCTACGAACCACTCTATCCTCCTTATGGTGCGGGAAGCGTCAATGTCGGAGGGAAGGGAGGCCTGGGATCTCCATGTCAAAGTTTCGGCGGCGGCTCCATCATCGAAGTCCGGGTATGTTACTTATCGGCCGGCCAGAGGGATATCTGGGCCGTAGAAGTAAGTACGCTGGCAGTTCTTACGGACTCGTGGCCGACGATGTCGGGGAACCGCCGGCCAGGACGGATCTTGAAGCTTATGGTGCCGCAATTTCTAAGTTTGTCCTTACTGGCTCCGGCTTCGCGCTTGACGGTGAAGAAATACACGAAGAGATCTAGCCTAGGCTTAATCCCTAAGTAACCCTCGTAGAGTGCCGCGTAATTGCTGAGCGCTAGGATGCTATTGGTAGAGAGGTTTTGGGGCTGGACTCGTAGTGGTTCAAGACGGAAAGGAAGAAGTTAGAGTTGGGCAGGGAGACGCCGCGTACCAATTGTGTTTTGAGGTACACCTTTTCTCCGGCTTGGGGAGAAGGTGTGACCTCGCCGGCCGGCACCGCCCGCCAGGCGAGCACCTCCGACGCAGGGAGGTAGCCCTCGGCGATCAGCTCCTTGATGTCGCAGTCCGTGATGTCCGAACCACGCCAATCGCCTTTGTGGGAGTCAAGATCCTCTTCCAGCGGCTCTAGCGCCGCTGGATTGTGGTCGGCGCCGATGGTCTCGACCACCGCAGAGATGGGGATGACCAGGCCCTCTGGGGGCACAACGACAGAGCTCACCGGCTTCGCCGCGGCTTCGCCCGACGCCGCCATCGAGGGAGTAGAGCTGCTGCTGGCCATTGCGCGAGTTTGAAGGTGACTGACGAAGTTTGGGAGTTGGGGTTTTTCGCAAAGTTGCGCGAAGAGCTCGAGGAGGCGCTCGCTGGAGGAAGAAGACGATGCGAGGATAGAGTGAGGTGAAAAGTAAAAATTCCACCTTAGTTACTATTTATGGTCTCCAGCGTCAAGATTCGCGCAGCTTGATCGGACGGTTGCCGCGTAGACGACGTGTGCGCGGAAATTTCGCCACGTCGCCAACGGTTCGTATCGCTTGCGCGGGAAAAGTGGACATGATTGCGTTCTCTGCATGTGTGAGTTACGAGGCGTCGCTGACCTACGTCTACGTCACCCTAGCTGACATAGGCATATGAGCCATCACATCGGAAGATTCCGGCATGGACGGATCTAGTCCGGCTACGAAAGAGTACGATGGAAGATTCAGCAAAGTCTCCGACTTACAAGTTGAAGATGGAGAAAACCTTGCAGGGTTCTTTGGGAGGACTACAAGATATTGCTTGACGATTTGCCGACATCCATTTAGACGGAGCATTCCTCATGAAGAGGCAAGACGACGCAAGATCTCGGAGTTCTCCGGGGGCTACCTTTTGGGGATATGCTATATGGGTATCCTCATAACATGTCTCATATCCGGATAACCCGGGTGGCCCACAGTTGGTAGCATGGCCCATGGCCTGCTGGGCGGTCTAGTTAGATGGATCCAGAAGGGAGGCCCATGCCGGATAAAAGAAGGCTACGGTTGGAGTCACCGACGTACCCGGAGCCTTGGAGTACAAGACACACAAGACTAGTAATAGACGATGTAGGACTCTGTAACCTGTCCGGCTAGGACTTTTCCCTGTAACCCTAAGACCTGACGACTATATAAGTCTGGCCTATGGGAGCCTTTAGGGCACAATCTCAGACGATAACTTACAACTTCAGACAACCTCGCACAGCGAACCAATCCGTGTAACTCGGCGTATTGCCCTTATAGTGATTTATAGCATGAGTAGGATTCCGCCCCCGTCGTGGGATCTGAACCTGAGTAAGTTGTGTTACCTCGTACCCGTCAACCGTCCGCCTCCCCCCACGTCTCTAAACACGCACTGTGAGGATACCTCCATGGCGTACTCGTCGGCAATACCACGACAACGACAATCTTCATCCGTCCTAGACTACCTGCTAGGTTTCACGCCAACGCTGGAGCAAACACCGCTGCAACGACGAAGCTTGAGGACACAAACTATCTGAAAATGCTCTCCGGACTAAAAAACCTGACTAGAGGGAGTAATATACGTATACAATACGGGGTACAACTATCGTATATATACCTATGTTGATCTTCTTATCCCCTATATTACTATAACACACAAAACAAGGCCCTCAAGGGCTATTTCTACTCATACGCCTCCGCTTTAAAATACAATATGTTTTAGGTTTATAAAGAAAATATATCTAACACTAAAAGTGTCTAGATATTTTCTATTCACAGATCTAAAACATACTCCCTCCGGCCTGAAATACTTGTCGCAGACTTAGTATACATTACATTTTGCAAAAGAGTGTGAAAACATATAAATCCTTCCAGATTTGGGCTGGAAATTTAAATCTAAAGTTCAGATCTTCTCCGTCCTCCACGCTGTCCGCCGCGCTCCTCTTGCCGTCGGAGGGCTCCAGCGGGGGTCGCTCCACCTGGCCCTGCTCGCTGTCGCAGGCCTCCTACGGGGGTCGCCGTGCTCCGCGCGTGCGGAGCTTGCTCCCCCGACCGCGCCGCTCGAGCAAGGTCGCGCCGACGGAGGGCTATTACCAGCCCCTTCTCCACGTTCTTGTTCCCAAAGTCGAGCTCGCCCTCCGCCGCCTCTTCCTGGTGGAGCACGCCACCGGAGCACCCAAGCTCCTTCGCCTTTAGCAGAGCGCGCCCTCGCAGAGTGCGCCAACATCTCGCCCAGCAACAAGCCTAGTTTCCTGCGATCGGGAGGGCCCTGGTTTGGAGCGCCGCCCCCAGCGCCCTCTGCTCAGTCCCGGTCGCTTCCACCGCCCCCAGCACCGTCGCCTGTTGGCCGCATCCTCGACTCCTCGCGGACGTCCTGGTCGCTGCTGCTCACCTCCGCCTGCTCCTGTTCCAGCGCAGAGGAGACAGAAATTCAGTTCATCAGAACAGTTCAAAGAGAATAGCTATTCTTCAGCAAAACGCACCTACAGTTACAATAAAGAAATACACACGAAATATATACTATATGTATAAACCAACTGAAAATCTGCCTTTCACCATTTATGTGCATGATACTCAAGAAAAATGACTATCTTATATTGTACCAGTGCATATAAACCAAGAGTAGACAAATAAATCACCACTCTGTTGTATATTGCACATTGAGTTTGTTGGGTTCGAAAGTAAGCCTCCTGATTTCCGAATGATATAAGCACAACTACTGAAGAATCATACTTCCGCTTCAGAAAACAAGTCCTTCGAGCTGGTCAGCAAGGACATCACTGTTTTGTCCGAATTCTAATTTTTTGGATGGTACTTTGTCTAAATTCTTCTTATTTTCTGGACAGTGGTTAATCTGAATTCTGAAGTATCATAATAGAAGCAAAAGCATGTATTCTTCTCCTATTTTAAAGGAAGATCTTGTCCTATGTGGTGAATGATCTTGTCATGTTTGTACTATATTGTCCATGTTCTGTCTAATTAGAGTATTTCTGCTTGTCTAACTGGATTGCGAGGAAAGATATACAGTTCTATGTTTCAGAAAATTGTGCACTGTAGTTTCTAATTTCGGTAATAGTACCTTGATCTGAGCTGCCACTTAAACCCAATACTTATCAGAAATGACCACAAATTCTACATAAGCAATTGAAGATATTCCAAGCAATGAAGATATTTCCTCATCTCATGAGCACTTCAAACAACTTGTACATGTACTGATGCCTCCACCCACACGGATGCTCCCCGAAACATCCCTGCTGACACCATTGCTCCCCACAAAGCTAAGTGTCCGGTTCCCATACCTGGTACCAAGCAATCTCTAAAGACTGAAACTAGAAGATGCACATTTTTACTTTATGCACATTTTTAAGTAGGGGGGTGGACAGTTACCGTGTGATGTCTAAGAAAGATATGTGCTCAATGATATCCCCGCAAGTTTTAAAGGAGAGAAATTTTAAAGGTAAATTGTTTGCAACAGATTGTGAGTGTGGTTTGTCTGGTTGACATAGCTCAATCGAGACATAATATGGTCTGTGCGGTTTACTGTTCAGAGTTAGCTTCTCATACTACTGACGATAATACTCGGCGGACTCCAAGAGGTGTCCAACTTATGTACAAGGTTCCTTCCACGAAACAACACGTACATCCTTCACTAGCAGATTTTTCTACCAGTCTAAATGAAGCTAACGCAAAGAACAACCATAATTACGGAGTGTCTGATGCTACACTCAACAGGGAGGAAGAGTGCTTCGTTGGAAACCCCAAGAGCAAGGTATGAAGAGTACAGCAGCAAGATTTCCCTTAATAGAAACCAAGGTTATCGAACCAGAAGGAGGAAAGAAAGTCACACAGGTGTTGGAAGCAACGTGGAGACCTGCACAACACAAACTCAAGACTCCGTCCCAACGAATCAGTGAGGTTGTCAAGCTCACCGGTTTGTTGTAACAAAGGATTAAACGTATAGTGTGGAAGGTAATGGTTTGCAGCAAGTAAACAAGTAACAGTGGAAGATGTATCAATGGTAAAGATTAGACCGAGGTCCATAGTTCACTAGAGGTGCTCTCCTTAGATAAACAACATGACATGATGGGTAAACAAATTACAGCGGGGCAATTGACAGGAACTGAGCAAGGCATAACAATGCAATTACTAGCCAGAAAGATACTATGAGGTTGATTGGGCAATACAATAATATACATAGACCGTGATCCAATTCCATTTATGACTAGAAGTCCACCTTCAGGTTATCATCCAAACCCCCTCCAGTATTAAGTTGCAAGCGACAGACAACTGCTTTAAGCAAAGTGTGTAAGATAAACAGTCCACATGTTCCATGAACAAGAGACCGTTGTTTTCTCCCTAGTAGCAACAGAACATCTACAACCGAAGAGGTTATTGTCACTTCCCTTGGAAACTAGAGGCATGAATCCACTATCGAGCATAAATACTCCCTCTTGGAATCACTAGCAACTACTTGGCCAAGATAACCACTAGCAACGGAGAGCATGCAAGATCACAAACAACACAGACATGATAGAATCATCAAGATAGAACCATTAACCAAACTAACATAATAATCTCAATCTCCATCGGATCCCCGCAAACACAACATGCATGATTACAAATAGATTAGATCTTGATCATGAACGGAGCTCACAAGATCTATACATGAAAACACAAAGGAGGAGATACAACCATCTAGCTACTACATGGACCCATAGTCCAAGGTGGAACTACTCACGAATCATACTGGAGAGAAAGCCTCCAGTATGATCTCCCCTCCGGCAGCGTGCCGGGAAGAGCTTCAGATCCCCGCAATCTAGGGACGATGGTGGCGGCGGTTATAGACGGTTTCGTGGATTTCTGATCGGGTACCGAGAGTTTCTGTATCGAGGGCTTCTTATAGGCGAAGGGTGCGGAGACCCAGCATACCACTGCATAATGTAGTACACTATAGTCGTTGATATAACACCAATGAAACGCCGTTCACTAGTATTACATCCCTCAGAGTGGTACAATAGAAACACAGCAGGTCCAAGACATGACTATAGGTTACAACTCAACTCTTTACACAAGATCCAGAGAACACTCTAGGTTAAAGAGAGAGAAAGAAACTTCTTACAAAGAAGAATCCGAAATAAATAACTCAAAAACTATCATACTAATAAGACTAGTATCTGAACTATTGGTCTGGCATTGCTACTATTGCAATACACTATGGAAATAGGTTCTATGGCTAGAGATTATCTTCCTATCTAATCAATATATTCGTCTTCACTTGAGTTGGTGTATATGTTGACTTTCTTGACTTCATTGAAGAACTTTAGCTTCTGGTGATGATCCCCGGAGCATAACTTGATGTAGACATCGTCTGTACTGGTTTTAGCACCTAGCAAGGGTTAAGAAGTTACGTTGAGTACGAGCGTACTCAGCAAGTTCACTAGAAAAGGAGTGTTTGATGCACTATATCTATAGCCACAGACCATAGATCGTAGGCAATGCAAGTTTTCGTAAACATTTCTTTAAAGGTTGCTTTTATTCTGAAAAGCTATGTCCGTCAGCCTTCACGGGTTTACCAGAACTTTCATGGAGTTCCTTTCCAACCGCATTCACAACTCCTTCCCGGAACTGGGAGTAACAAGTTACAGTTCTTACACTCTGCAGAGGTTCGTCACTTTACCCATGAGAGACCTTAGGTTTTGTTGCACGGTCGGGAGTATGTCCCCGTTCAAACTTCCTTGGTTTGAGGCCCAACCTAAGATCCAAGCCAATCACTGCCTTCTCCGCGACCCTGCATGTCTCCTTGGTGTACACCATGCCCACCTTTTGAATTACGGCAATGGTTTGTACAGACCGTTCAGATGCCAGAACTACCGTGGGACGTTGAGGGATCCCACCCATATGCTGCATATCCTCTATGAATTACCATATAATATGCATGCTACGAGCGATAACAGCCACGACCCGCACATCCGGCTCCATGCGAGAGGGAAAAGATACAGCTGACTTCTCCGTCCCATTCCAAATCTCATGGTCAACGCGTAATATACGGCGCAATAATTACTGGCGACATCGGTAGTTAAGTCCTAGATAATATGTTCCTTTACCACCGAAACTCTTATAGTAGGTTATTACCTCATGGTAAATAACCTATAATCACATTATTATGAAAATAGTGTTTTCTGTCCTTTTTCAAATGCAGGTGATGACAACACTGAATTTGCAAAATACTTTACAGAAAATAATCAAAGGACATGAGCAAGTGTGAACTTGCCTTTTGTGATTGCAAGATTATGCACTCACGGTCTTCAAGACAATATAAAAGATCCAATATCTAAAATCAGCATCATTGGTCCGGTAAGGACTAATGTTTAAAGAAGCAAGATGCTATTATGCATAACTAATGTAATGCAATTTCGTAAACTCGAATCCTGGGGTAACGTTGTTCTAAGGTTTGGATACTGGAAAGGTTTTCCTTGGAATGTTGAAAGAACATGTTGGGCCCCCATGTGTGGTTTTGGTAATTAATGACAATCTTTATAGACTAATATGTGTATTAAGTTATACTTGTAGGGTTTGTCCATTGGCATCGCTTGGAGCTTGTGTCGGCTTCAAGGTCGATGAAATGAGAAGAAGATATGTTGTGCAAGCTCAAAATGCGCAATCTTTAGAAGATCTCATGTTTGATGCTTGCCATCCTCGGTGATCATGGATCGATGATGAGGAATCAAGAAAGGCGTTCCATCTTGAGAAGGTAAAGATCGTCTACATCGAGCTCAAGTGGAATGCTCAAGGCAAAGGTATAATCTTGATAGGTTTTCCCTTTTGCCGGTCTTATATTGTTAGTGGAAGACCGGGTTTAGGATAGATAACCGTACTATCAAGAGGGGCTCTCGAATGAGTAACTCGATCACATCGTTCGGAGAGAGCTCAAACCTTTGCATACTTGCATCATCGTATTTGGTTGTTATTTGGTCTTATCCTGAAGGGTTTCGCGGCATAGTAAATCAAAATTTTCTACGGATGTGAACAGAGGGAAAGCCAAGCTCTAATCTAGGAGATGCAAACAACGAGAGAGATTGGATTAGATCTTCATATCCTTGAAGATTCGCACAGCGGAACGTTCGTCGGAACGTGGGTGATGTAGTCGTACTCGCTTCTCCTCCTCGCGATCCGATCCGATCTAGCACCACAAGTGGCGGTGCCTCCGTGAGATGCACACGTGCAGCACCTCGACGTCTCCTCCTTCCTTGGTCCAGCAAGTATGGTGGAGAGATGGGTTGGATCTACAACGCGACGGCGCGGTGCAATTGGTGGAGAATTTCTGCAGCAGGGCTTCGCCTACAAGCAGTCGGGAGGGAGAGAGGAGGGCAGCAGGGCGGCTAGGGTTGGAGGGGAAGGTGTGGGGGGTTGGTGCGCCTCCACCCCTCTTTATATAGAGGGGGGCGCAGCCCTAGCCCCTCCCCAAAGCCCAAACCGGCGGCCCCAAGGAGGAGGAGTGGGGGGCAAGTAATCCCCCCCTTCTAGAAGCTCCAACTAGGGTTTTACCCTTGCTGGCCGGTTGGGCCCTATGGGGCCTTGTGCCCCTGGCCCAATGCGGCCAGGGCACTCCCTCATAGGCCCATGCCCCCTCCCGGAAGTTGGGGCCACGTTGGTCCCCTTCCGGAAGGTTCTAGAAGCTTCCGGTACAATACCGATTAACCCGGAACAATTCCGAACTCCAAAAACTGCACTGCCTTATATGAATCTTATTCTCTGGACCACTCCGGAACCTCTCATGATGTCCCGGATCCCATCCGAGACTCCGAACAAAAACTCATAAACCAACTATCCAATCTATCCTAGCGTCGAGACACGTTAAGTGTGTGACCCTGCGGGTTCGAGAATATGCAGACATGATCTTCTATCAATAATCAACAGCGGGGTCTGGAAACCCATATTGACTCCCACACATTCATCGATGATCATATCGGATGAACCATGATGCCAGGATTCAATCAATCCCATATATATATATTCCCTTCGTCTCGCGATATTTTACTTGCCCGAGATTCGATCGTCGGTACCGACATACCTAGTTCAATCTCGTTCACAGCAAGTACTTTACTCGTTCCGTAATCCGATATCACTTTGTGATTAACTCCTTAACCACATGCTTGCAAGCGGTGTTGATATCGATTACCGAGTGGGCCCGAAGTATATCTCTCCGACTTGGGAGGGACAAATCCCATCTCAATACATACAACCCAACAGATACTTTCCGATCACCTGAGAGACACCTTTATGATCACCCTCTCATAGGATGACGTTTGATGACCTCAAAGCTTTCTTCCGATACCAGGGAGTTGTATTATCTCATGGTCTAAGGAATACAATATTTGACATAAGGAAAACTTCGCAAAGATGAACATGATGACACGATCTAATTGCTTCGCTTAGTTTGGGTCTGTCCACCATATCATTCTCCTAATGATATGATCTCATTATCAATTGACAACTCATGTCTATGGTTAGGAAACCTTAACCATCATTGATCAATGAGCTAGTCCATAGAGGCATACTAGGGACACGGTGTTGTTCACAAACCACACAAGTATTAAAGTTTCCGCTTAATACAATTCTAGCATGGAATATAAACTATATCATGAACAAGAATTATAATAATAACATCTTTATTATTGCCTCTAGGGCATAATTCCAACAGTCTCCCACTTGCACTAGAGTCAATAATCTAGTTTACATTTGGCAAAAATCTCACACCCATGGCACTAAGGTGCTGATCATGTTTTGCACGTGGAAGAGGTTTAGTCAATGGATCTGTGACATTTAGATCTGTATGTACTTTGCTAATCTTCAGATCTCCATCTGCTATATAATCTCGGATTATATGAAACTTGCGGTTGATATGCTTGGTCTTTGGATGATATCTTGGTTCCTTAGCGAGTGCTATGGCGCCAGTGTTGTCACACAATATCTCCAGTGGGTCCAATGCACTTGGAACCACGCCAAGCTCAGTGATGAAGTTTCTGATCCAAACTCCTTCACTTGACGCTTCTGCAGCAGCCATGTATTCCGCTTCTACTGTAGATCCCGCGATCACGCTTTGCTTGCAGCTTCTCCAGCTCATAGCTCCTCCATTCAAAATATAAACGTATCCTGTCTGAGTTTTAGAATCATCCTTATCGGTGTCGAAACTAGCATCGACGTAACCCTTTACGACAAGCTGTTCATCACCTCCATAGACTAAGAACATTTCTTTAGTCCTATTTAGGTACTTTAGGATGTTCTTCACGGCTGTCCAGTGTTCCACTCCTGGATCACTTTGGTACTTGCTCGTCAAACTAAGAGCATTGGACACATCCGGTCTAGTACACAGCATGGCATACATGATAGAACCTATGGCCGAGGCATAAGGCACTTTGCTCATAGCTTCTCTATCATTTACTGTAGCTGGACACTGAGCCTTGCTCAATGTCTTGCCTGACAACATAGGCACTGAACCTTTCCTTGCCTTATCCATTCTGAACCTTTTCAGAACTTTGTCTAGGTATGTACTCTGGCTTAAAGCTATCAGGCTTCTTTGTCTATCTCTATAGATTTTGATGCCCAATATATAAGCAGCTTCACCTAGGTCTTTCATTGAAAAACACTTGTTCAAATAACTCTTCACATCGTTAAGCATGTTAATGTCATTTCCAATAATCAATATGTCATCTACATATAGTACCAGAAATGTCACCGAGCTCCCACTCACTTTCTTATAGATACAAGCTTCGTAGCAATTTGGAACAAATCCAAAGCTCTTGATCACTTGATCAAAACGAAGGTTCCAACTCCGAGATGCTTGCTTCAGTCCATAAATGGAACGCTGAAGTTTGCACACTTTATCAGCATCCTTAGGATCGACAAAACCTTTAGGTTTCATCATATAAAACTCTTCATCAATGTTGCCATTGAGGAACGCAGTCTTGACATCCATCTGCCATATTTCAGAAGTCATGAAATGCAGCAATTGCTAATAAAATCCGAATGGACTTAAACATCGCTACGGGAGAGAAAGTCTCATCGTAGTCAACACCTTGAACTTGTCGAAAACCTTTCGCGACAAGCCGTGCTTTATAGACGGTAACATTACCATCCGCGTCCGTTTTCTTCTTGAAAATCCATTTGCACTCAACGGCCTTTCGGTCGCTAGGAGGGTCCACCAAAGTCCATACTTGGTTTTCGCTCATGGATCCCAATTCGGATTTCATGGCTTCTAGCCATTTCTCAGAGTCTGGGCTCATCATCGCTTCCTCATAGTTCGCAGGCTCACTGTCATCTACTAACAAGACAGTTAAAACAGGGTTGCCGTACCACTCAGGAGGGGCATGCGACCTTGTCGACCTGTGACATTCAGTAGCAGCATCGTCCGAAGCTTCATGATCCTTATCATTAGCTTCCTCTATTATTGGTGCAGGCGGCACTGGAACAATTTCAGGTGCTGCGCTACTCTCCGATTCAAGAGAAGGTTCAATAACCTCGTCTAGCTCTACTTTCCTCCCACTCACTTCTTTCGAGAGAAACTCCTTCTCAAGAAAGGAACCGTTCTTTGCGACAAACACTTTGCCTTCGGTTCTGTGATAGAAGGTATACCCAATAGTTTCCTTAGGGTATCCTATGAAGACGCATTTCTCCGCTTTGGGTTCGAGCTTGTCAGGCATCAACTTCTTGACGTAAGCTTCGCATCCCCAAACTTTAAGAAACGACAACTTAGGTTTAGCACCAAACCACAGTTCATACGGTGTCGTCTCAACGGATTTAGATGGTGCCCTATTTAAAGTGAATGCAGCGGTTTCTAATGCATAACCCCAAAATGATAACGGCAAATCAGTAAGAGACATCATTGATCAGACCATATCTAATAAGGTTCGATTCCGGCGTTCAGACACACCATTGCGTTGTGGTGTTCCGGGTGGCGTGAATTGTGAAACGATTCCACTTGCTTTAAGATGCGTGAGAAAATCATAACTCAAATATTCACCTCCACGATCGGATCGTAGAAACTTAATCTTTCTGTTACGATGGTTCTCCACTTCATTCTGAAATTCTTTGAACTTTTCAAACGTTTCAGATTTATGTTTCATTAAATAGATATACCCATATCTACTTAAGTCATCGGTAAAAGTAAGAAAATAGCGATATCCACCGCGCGTCGAAACACTCATCGGTCCGCATACATCGGTATGTATGATTTCCAACAAGTCCGTTGCTCGCTCCATCATTCCGGAGAACGGGGTTTTGATCATCTTGCCCATGAGGCATGGTTCGCAAGTGTCAAATGATTCAAAATCAAGAGACTCCAAAAGTCCATCAGAATGGAGTTTCTTCATGCGCTTTACACCAATATGACCTAGACGACAGTGCCACAAATAAGTAGTATTATCACTATCTACTTTGCATCTCTTAGCCTCAATGTTATGGATGTGTGTTTCATCCCTTTCGAGATTTAGAAGAAATAAACCATTCATAGCGGGTGCATGACCATAAAAGATGTTACTCATATAAATAGAACAACCATTATTCTCTGATTTAAATGAATAACCGTCTTGCAATAAACACGATCCAGAAATAATGTTCATGCTCAACGCAGGCACATAATAACATTTATTAAGGTTTAAAACTAATCTCGAAGGTAAAACTAAGGAGAGCGTGCCGACGGCCATCACATCAACTCTTGATCCGTTGCCAACGCGCATCGTCACCTCATCCCTCGCAAGCCGCCGTCTATTCCGTAGCTCCTGTTTCGAGTTACGAATATTAGCAACTGAACCGGTATCAAATACCCAGGCACTACAACGAGGGCTAGTAAGGAAAACATCAATAACATGTATATCAAATATACCTTTGATGGTGCCAGCCTTCTTGTCCGCTAAGTACTTCGGACAGTTGCGCTTCCAGTGACCCTTGTCCTTGCAATAGAAGCACTCAGTGTCCGGTTTAGGACCAGACTTGAGCTTCTTCTCAGCAGGGGCAACGCGCTTGCCGCCGCCTTTCTTGAAGGGCTTCCTTGCACCCTTACCTTTCTTGAAGGTGGGGGGCTTGTTGACCATCAACACATGATTATTCTTTTTTATGTTCACCTCCGCTACTTTCATCTTAGCAAAGAGCTCAGTGATCATATCAGTGGAACCAATCTGATTGCGATCAACTACAAAACTTTTGTAGCTAGGAGTGTCAATCTTGAGCTTCTCTGGAATCTTGTAGTCCAGTTGCTCAAGGCGTTGAGTGTAGCCCGTCATCTTAATGGCGTGCTCACTAACGGAACTCCCTTCCTCCATTTTGTAGTTAAAGAATTTCTTAGAGATCTCATATCTCTTAGAACGGGCTTGAGTCTGAAACATGTTTTTCAGCTCCTCGAGAATCTCAAAGGGCCCGGCGAACTCCTCAAAACGATTTTGAAGATCCGATTCCATAGCATACAACATGGCGATCTTAATCAAATCATAATCATCCTTGCGCGACTGATAAACAACTTTTTCATCAGCCGGCGCATCTATAGCAGGGGCGTCACCTAGCGCTTTCTCAAGGACATAGTCCTTTTGTCCGCCAGCGAGAATGATTCTCAGAATGCGGAACCATTTGGTGAAGTTAGACCCATTGTTTCTAAGCTTTTCTATCTCAGCAAAAACGTTGAAGTTGAAGTTGGACTTGGCCATGTGATCTACAGTATTTGCAAGTACAATTTAGACTATGTTCATGATAAATAGTTCAACTTAATCAAATTACTAGATGAACTCCCACTAAATTCAACATCCCTCAAGTTGTTTAGTGAACACGATCCAAATTCACCACACCTAATCCGATCATCACGAGAAGAGATGTGGTTTCAATGGTGGACAACGAAGTGTCGATCATATCATTCATATGACTCATGCTTAACCTTTCGGTTCTTGTGTTCCGAGGCCATGTATGTACATGCTAGGCTCGTCAAGTTAGACCCAAGTATTTCCGCGTGTGCAAAACTGGCTTGCACCCGTTGTATGTGAGCGTAGAGTCTATAGCACCAGATCATCACGTGATGCTTGGACACGACGAACTTTCGCAACGGTGCATACTTGGGGAGAACACTGTTTTTATCTTGATCTTTAAGTGAGGAATCATCTTATAATGCTACCGTCGCGATCTAAGCATAATAAGATACATAAAAGGATAAACATCACATGCATATAACTTTATGTGACATGGTATAGCCAATCTTCGCGCAATGATCTCCATCTTGTGCGTGCCGGCATGATCTCCATCACTCCACCATGATTGCCTCCACCACGAATAGCAACTACAACTATTGCTAACTACTTATCGATAAAGTGAAACTATTACATGGCGTATAAAAAGTTGACACGCAGGTCATACACAATTATAAAGACAACCATATGGCTCCTGCCGGTTGTGTACTCATCGACATGCAAGTCGTGAAACATTACAAAACATGATCATCGCATACATTATACACATCACATCTTGGGCCATACCATATCACAGAAAACACTCCCTGCAAAAACAAGTTAGACGCCTCTACTTTGTTGTTGCATGTTTTACGTGGCTTATGGGAGTAGATGCTAAGAACGATTCTTACCTACGGAAAGCCACAACGGTGATATTATGGTTGCCAAACTCCGGTGTTAATCCCATGACAACTATAGTGAGAGAAATTGACATCCACCAGCCGCATGTGTGGAACAAGCCACACGTCAAGTGCGGAGCCGGTCTCGCCAATGACGTCGTGTAAGGTTGGCCTGGACCGCTTCAATCTCACTATCCCGCGTCATAAGAAGAACACAAACAAGAGGCTTGCAACAGAAAACATCAACGCCCGCAACAACCATGTTGCGTTCTACTCGTGAAACACATCTACGCATAGATCTAGCTCTGATACCACTGAAGGGTTTCGCGGCATAGTAAATCAAAATTTTCTACGGATGCGAACAGAGGGAAAGCCAAGATCTAATCTAGGATATGCAAACAACGAGAGAGATTGGATTAGATCTTCATACCCTTGAAGATTCGCATAGCGGAACGTTCATCGGAACGTGGGTGATGTAGTCGTACTCGCTTCTCCTCCTCGCGATCCGATCCGATCTAGCACCACAAGTGGCGGTGCCTCCGTGAGATGCACACGTGCAGCACCTCGACGTCTCCTCCTTCCTTGGTCCAGCAAGTATGGTGGAGAGATGGGTTGGATCTACAACGCGACGGCGTGGTGCAATTGGTGGAGAATTTCTGCAGCAGGGCTTCGCCTACAAGCAGTCGGGAGGGAGAGAGGAGGGCAGCAGGGCGGCTAGGGTTGGAAGGGAAGGTGTGGGGGGTTGGTGCGCCCCCACCCCTCTTTATATAGAGGGGGGGCGCAGCCCTAGCCCCTCCCCCAAGCCCAAACCGGTGGCCCCAAAGGATAAGGAGTGGGGGGCAAGGAAACCCCCCTTCTAGAAGGTCTATCTAGAGTTTAAACTCTCTTTGGCCGGTTGGGCCCTATGGGGCCTTGTGCCCCTGGCCCAATGCGGCCAGAGCACTCCCTCATAGGCCCATGCCCCCTCCCGGAAGGTGGGGCCACGTTGGTCCCCTTCCGGAAGGTTCTAGAAGCTTCCGATACAATACCGATTAACCCGGAACAATTCCGAACTCCAAAAACTGCACTGCCTTATATGAATCTTATTCTCCGGACCACTCCAGAACCTCTCGTGATGTCCCGGATCCCATCCGAGACTCCGAACAAAAACTCATAAACCAATTATCCAATCTATCCTAGCGTCGAGACACGTTAAGTGTGTGACCCTACGGGTTCGACAATATGCAGACATGATCTTCTATCAATAATCAACAGCGGGGTCTGGAAACCCATATTGACTCCCACACATTCATCGATGATCATATCGGATGAACCACGATGCCAGGATTCAATCAATCCCATATATATATTCCCTTCGTCTCGCGATATTTTACTTGCCCGAGATTCGATCGTCGGTACCGACATACCTAGTTCAATCTCGTTCACAGCAAGTACTTTACTCGTTCCATAATCCGATATCACTTTGTGATTAACTCCTTAACCACATGCTTGCAAGCGGTATTGATATCGATTACCGAGTGGGCCCGAAGTATATCTCTCCGACTTGGGAGGGACAAATCCCATCTCGATACATACAACCCAACAGATACTTTCCGATCACCTGAGAGACACCTTTATGATCACCCTCTCATAGGATGACGTTTGATGACCTCAAAGCTTTCTTCCGATACCAGGGAGTTGTATTATCTCATGGTCTAAGGAATACAATATTTGACATAAGAAAAGCTTCGCAAAGATGAACACGATGACACGATCTAATTGCTTCGCTTAGTTTGGGTCTGTCCACCATATCATTCTCCTAATGATATGATCTCATTATCAATTGACAACTCATGTCTATGGTTAGGAAACCTTAACCATCATTGATCAATGAGCTAGTCCATAGAGGCATACTAGGGACACGGTGTTGTTCACAAACCACACAAGTATTAAAGTTTCCGCTTAATACAATTCTAGCATGGAATATAAACTATATTATGAACAAGAATTATAATAATAACATCTTTATTATTGCCTCTAGGGCATAATTCCAACATATCCATGTGAGGATATAGATCTTGTGGTAATCTCCATAACAAGCTCTTGTTCATCAAAATCGGATCCCTCTTTTATATCTTATTGCGATTTTGATCTATGCGGTTTTTCGGTTTCTCACCAAGTGAGGTATCTCACATTATTATACTTGATACATTCTCACTTGGTGATAACCAATATTTTCACCTTTTATAGGGAAGCTCATGTCGTCCTCTTTCCAACGCAATTGGAATCGGGTCGATCGGAGTTACCAATCAAAAGTTATAGCCATTTGAATATATGCTGGTCTCCTAGGTACCAAAATGTGGTAGTACCGCATTTGAGTACCTAGCAAGGCAGAAGGTTTTGGAAAGTTGCCAAAATCCACTGCCGGGCTAGGTACCAAAAAGCGGTAGTACCGCATTTTAGTACCAAGCGCGGCAGAAGGTTTTTTACTTCTTCATTTTGATATATCCTCCCTTGCTGGACTATGATGTTTCTTTGCATGATCTTATAGAGGTTGTTGTCCTCTTCGAAACGAGCCCAAGATCATCGAAATTGGAGTCCGGATGCAAAAGTTATGGCTGTTTTCATTCTGTGATGACCGGTAGTACCGGACTAGGATCCGGTAGTACCGGGGTCCGGTAGTACCGCTTTTTGGTACCGGGAGCGCAGAGAGAAAATGCGTTTGAAGCCCCAGGAACCCCAGGAAATGTCCGGTAGTGCCGGGAAAGTCCGGTAGTACCGGGAAAAAGTCCGGTAGTACCGGGAATCGCGTTTTTGGGCTGCAACGGTTGGATTTTGGAGGGACCTATATAAGGGGCCTTCTTCCCCAATGGTTCCTCAACCATTCTTGCAACTTTTCCCCTCCATTGTTGACCTTCTTGAGCTTGCCTTCTCTCAACACCTCCAATGATTCTTGCATATTCTTGAGGGATTTGAAAGAGGAGATCTAGATCTACAATCCCACCAATAAATCTATCCTCTAAGTGAGGGGAACATATTGGGATCTAGATCTTGGAGTCTTTTGTGGATTTCCTCCATTGTTCTTCCTATCTTATTCCCCCATAAGCTTTTGTAGCTTTGGTGGAATTTGGGAGAGAAGGATTTGAACACCTTTGTGGTGTTCTTGCCATTTGCATTTGGTGCATCGGTTTGAGTTCTCCTCGGAGGATTTGGTTTGAGTTGCTCATTGGAGCTTGTCCCTCTTGGGTTCTTGGAACCCTAGACGGTTTTGTGGACTTGGTGGCATTGTGGCCTTGGTGGCATTTGTTGACGCCTTTTGTGGCGTTTGTTGGGAGCCTCCAATTAAGTTGTAGAGTTGTGCCCCAACCTTGTGAGAGGTTCCGGTTGCCACCGACAAGTGCACCGATAGTGGAAGCGTGGATCGATCCCATTGGGGTGAGATTCACCGGAGAATAAGGGAGGCCTTTTGTGGCGTTGGTGGTTTGATACCACCCCCTCTCCAAACGATACGTACTCCATGTTGGGAGGAACTCGGTAAAATATCGGTGTCCCCGCGTGCCTCGGTTATCTCTATACCCGAGCTCTTTACTTATGCACTTTACATTGTGATAGCCTTCGTGCTTGAAGTACTATATATCTTGCTATCACTTTGTTCCTTGTATTGCTTAGCATAAGTTGTTGGTGCACATAGGTAAACCGTAGTTGTTTCTAGGTTGTGCTTTACAAAGTAAACTCTAGTTTTATTCCGCCTTTGTTGAACCACTCTAGGAAAAGTTTTAATCGCCTATTCACCCCCCCCTCTAGGCGACATATGTATCCTTTCAATTGGTATCAGATCCCGGTCTCTCATTTTAGGCTTCACCGCCTTGAGAGTAAAGATGTCGGCTAGAGGATTAGTGCACAATGACATGTTCATATTCGATGGCACAAATTATGATATATGGAAAAATTGCATGCTCATTCATTTTCGGGACGTGGACCCAAATTTGGAGCATATTGTAGATATAGGTTTTTCTCCTCCTATGGATTTCAAAAATCTATCTTGTGAGGATGAGAAAAACTTATATCTCGATGCTCAAGCTTCTAATGTGCTTGTTAATGCTTTGAGCTATGTAGTTACCTCTTCAATCATTCCTTTTTGGAGCGCTCATGAGTTATGGACAAAACTTCAAGATAAATATGTTGTGTCCAACATTATTGAG
Organism: Avena sativa; assembly: GCA_916181665.1. Lineage (NCBI taxonomy): Eukaryota > Viridiplantae > Streptophyta > Magnoliopsida > Poales > Poaceae > Avena > Avena sativa. Next base: position 342,419,597 of record OV702293.1, on the reverse strand, counting down.
GATGATTGTGTTGCTTCCACTTCCGGTCGAGATGAGTTCTCATTCCTCTACCACTTCACCAACATGTGACTTTTCACAAGGTAATGATATGGTGAGTGGTGATAGAAATTGCAATTTGGATAGTGTGCTTACTATTTGTAATCCCTCATCTCTATCTAGTTGCAATGATCTATCTTTGGACTTTAACACTTCTAGCACTACAAACTCCTTACATCTTGTGTTAATAGTCCTTGCATATCATGTAGAAATGACTTGAATAAATCTCATGATGATATGCTTGTGTTGTCTTGTTGCCATGATAAAAATGCTTCCATTTCCTCTAGTGCTTGTGTTGCTAACCATGTAGAGGAAACCGAAGATTCTATGGGCCAAGACATGGTTTTGAATGAAGCCACAAATGCAATCTCATCTCCAACTTCTTACGGTACCCACCTATGCCTTATGGCTAGGGATTCTAAGGTAGCTCCTACTTTGGAACCCATTACCTCTTGTGATGAGGAGGATGTGGATAATGTGGAAGAGGAGCTTGATATTGATGATTTATATGAGAAGGGTGAGATTGTTTATCGTGCCCTTGTTAAAAAGGATATTGCTTGTTCTAACTTTGTTGAAGTCTTGGACTTTGCTATTAAGAGCAAAGAACATATTGATAAGTTAGAAACATAAATTGAGGTGCATGATAAAAACGTTGATAAAATGTGTAGTCTTGAGCGTGAGTATGCTAATATAATTGCAAACCTAAATAAAGCTCTTGAAGAGGAACAAATCACCAAGGAATCTCTTGAGGAGACCTTTGCTTTAGAGCTATCTAGAGTAAAGGAATCTCATGATAGAGACCTTGAGGTGGCAAGTGATCTCAAACATAAGAATGATGAGACTCAAGTTGCTTATGCTAAACTCCTTGAGGATTTTGAGCACCTCAAAAATGGCTCTAGGGTCATAAAGGGTGAGCTCATCAAACTCACCGAGTCACATGAGCAACTTAAAGCCTCATATTCAAAAGAGCTTGCCAAGCTGCCCTCACCTCTTGCAAATAGTGATAATGCTTGTGCTACTAACTCTATTTCTTGTGAAGCATCTACTTTGAAGGAGAATGTTGAGCTAAAGGCTCAACTTGCGTTGCTAACTAGCAACTATGGGAAATTAGAAGAAAGTCATGTTAAGCTCTCGAGCTCGCATGAGGATCTGCTAGTCTCCCATGGTAGGCTAAAGGTATCTCATGAGGCCATCATGTCAAAGGTAACATCTAGTGGGCCTCAAGTGGACATTAGCACTATATCTAATTCAAATGTTATATTGCCATGTGCTAGTCCTTATAATTCATCCTCTCACAACCATGCTATATCTTGTGATGAATTACATTCCATGCCTTGTTGCTCTAACAATGTAGCATCTACTTCCTCTAGTACTTGTGTTGAAACTAACCATGTAGAGGAAATCAAAGAGCTCAAGGCTCAAGTCACTTCTTTGAGAAATGACTTGAGAAAGGGTCATCAAGGGAAGGTCACACTCAACAAAATCTTGAGTGTGCAAAAATCCCCCAATGACAAGAGTGGGCTTGGATTCAACTCCAATGTCAAGAACAAGTCCACTATCAAGTTGAAGCACAAGGATAACAAGAAGAATGGCCAAGATCAAGTCAAGAATCCGGCCAACATTGTTTGCTTCAAGTGCAAGGAAGAAGGGCATCATGTCAAACATTGCCCATTAAAGAAGAAGTCCCTTGGCAAGAAGCAACAAGGGAAGCGGCCTCAAGCTCTACATCTTGTTAGAGATGGGCCTCCTCCCAAGAAGACTCAAGCTCTTCCTCAAGTTGTTTCGTCATCCAAAAAGAAAGATGGCAAGAGTAGAACTTGCTACATATGCCGCGAGAAGGGGCACATTTCTTCCTCATGCACTATTGCTATCTCCTCATCCCATCCTATCTTGATTGATGATGCTTATTATCTTTGTAAGGATGAGGTTGGCAATGTGTTTGCCAAATTTGTTGGTGCTCAATGTGGGTTCAAGAAAAGAACCATTTGGGTTGCCAAGCCTATTGTGACTAACCTCTTAGGACCCAACTTGGTTGGGGACCAACAAGCCAAAACTTGATCAATAGGTATTGTTGGAGGGAATTGGAGACTTGGCTACATCATGAAGAATTAAGGGATCTTCATTATTATTTTTGTCAAAGCCAAGTCATGTGGATTATATTGCTCCTATTATATTTCCAATGTTCCTCCTTGCGGTAACATATGCTTAACTCATTTCATTGAAAGTTACTCGCCCCCTTGTGCATGTGTTGGTTTTTGTATATTCCATGCTTTTGTACATGTTGTGTTTTCCACTTAATTATCTTGAGGTATCAAGCATATTTGTGTATGATTAGGTGGCACACCATGTATGTGTGTTTCTTGTATTGGAGCCTTACTTGGTTATATTTGGTATCTTATTTGGCTATTGTGAGAGATTAATGGATTATCCCATTTTGGGGGAGTGTTATGCTTGGGCATTCCACAATCCTAAAAATGTGTGTACATGAGGAATACCACCTAGTATTTATATTGGATTATTGTCTAGTCTCTATGTGGTATAATTCTCATGAGAAATTTAAGTTTTATAATGTCCATTAATTATCTCTATTTGTATCCTTTTGCCTCATGTTGGATTTATGGTAGTATCACATTATGGGGGAGTCATACGCTTAGTGCATATCACAATCCTAGAAAATGTGAATATTTGACCACTTAGAATTGATATTGATAATTATCTAGCGCCTATGTGACACATTTGCTCATACAAGTTCCAATTTGCTTGAATGCCTTTATTGATCTTATTTTGGATCTTGTATATGAGAATGTTTCTTGGTATGTGTTTCCTCATATTTAGATATATATATCCTCATGGAAACCACTTGCTTCAAATTACTCTAATCACTAGTAATTGTGTGACTATTGGAAGCTACCAAGAATCTTGCTTGAAGTATCATGATCAATTCTTATATTTAGTTATATGCTTCTTGTTGTGTGTATATGATCTTGGATATCCGTATGAACTACCTAGGGAAAATTATTCCCAATATTTCTTATCCTTGGACAATGAGTACTCAATTTAAGGTAGAATTTATTGATCATATTCACTTTGGCCTTGCTTAATTTTATCCTATCTTTGGCCAAGAAAATGTTTTGTGTTGTCTCCCAAGCCTTCCTTGCTTCTTGTGGATCTTCTTATTTTATTGATATCCTCTTGTGTTTTGCTTATCGTAGGGACTAGTGATGATCCCATTTGTGTGCATTTTGCATTTAAAAGGAAAATCCTACATAATGCACTATCTATGGGGAAGCTCACCTATATTATTTAGAACACTCATATTTATGCTTCTTTGTTTGATCCATATCAGGTTTTATGTGCTTGGAACCTCAATCTTTTTGTTTTGGTATTTTGTGCCATCATGAGAAGTTTGGGGAGTTTGGTTTCTTGTTGGAACATTTCTCCTTTTGGGAGTTGGTTTTGTCTCATTCCTTGCTTCTTTATTTGACCATTTTAGAATGAGATAAATCCTTGAGCATTTTTATTTCTATCTATTTTTTCTCTTTTAGCCTTAGCCTAGTTCATTCGTTGAACTTTTGATCGTAAATGTGTTGAATTGGTTCTTTGATACAATTTGGACACCGCTTGTCTTGTCACACTCTTGTGTGTGCCATCTCGGTTTACTTGGTGTTTTTGTTCAAATTGTATCTCCTTTTTGGTTCTTGAAAGCTTTATGCATGCATATTTACTATATGTTTTTATTAAGGCATGTTTGCTTTATTTGATCCAATATATAAGGGAAACTCCACCAATTCCCATCGGCTAAGTTGTGCATGAAATTCAATTTCATATCAATGTGCACATAATTATGTGGACTCTCTCCTATGTATTGTAGTTTCTCTAACTACTTTGGACCCAATAAGTTTGGGGACCATTTTGTACTTAAATGTGTTTTAGGTACATTGAAGATATATTGGACGCTTGTCTCTCAATTTTGAAGTAGTGATGCTTAGAAGAAAATTTGAGGCAAGCTATATGATGATCAACGAATTCATATCCTCTACATCCTACCTCGGTAACAAGTATCTCTTTCTCATGCTCACATATCTTGATTCCAACCTTTTGTCGGTTGCCTTCTAGCATGAATTAATGTATTTGTAATTGTTGTAGTTCTAGCCATGGTTTTAAGAGGACTTTCTAGTGTATATGTGTTTAAGTTGAGATGAGTACATGTAGTTGGGACTATACAAAATCATGCACATGATCCTCCAATCCCAAATATGTCAATCTAGCAATTTTATTGCCTATCATTTCCTCAACTTCTCTCATATGCAATAGTGAGATTTTGCTAGTCTATTTTATATTATGATACTTGTTGCCTTTCTTCATATATTTCAACTTTCTCCTTTTCCCTTGGTGATAGTTGTAATATATGTAGTGTGTTTGTGTTTGAAGTCCATTATGTACAATAAGATATATGTGAGCCTTTGTCCATGCTTTGAAGCAAAAATCTTATTGGTATATGTTGTGACTTCATTTTTGCTTCCATGTGCTTTATTGTATATCTTCTTTGTATGTGTTTGTTTCTTTATGGGCATATGTCTTTGTGATGTCATCCACTTAGAGACATATACACATATGAGAAGATAATTTTAGTTGATTTTTAAATCCTTGGAGACCACCTTTCTATTCCTTTTGATTCTTCGGTGGCTTCCAAATTTAATTGCCTATGAGTGCTTGTTCCTCTTGTTTGCATCTTTGGGCACTCATATTTATTCTCTCATGCCTTGTATTGTTAAATGAACTTGGATGAGTGAGGGTTCCATGATTATGCACCTTGATCCCAAATACAATTATCATAATTGGTGCATTATCTTTGGGGAGCTCATCTAATTCATCTAATAATGCACATTTGTCTTCTTTCTCATTTGTTGTGTTTTAAATACTTATGGGGGAGCGAGGATTCCATATTTGTGCAATATGTATTCTAATTCATTTATGTTGAATAGTGCACAAATCTTGGGGAGCTTCTCTATTTGTTATTTAATATCTTGCTCATATCATAATATCTTGTAGTTTCCATTTGGACTCATTCGTTGTTTTCATTTGGTTTGCCGGATCTTGTAAATTGCTTGCATCATTTGACTTTATTTTGGCAATTTTTGGATCCTCGATATAGTTCTACTCCCTCCCAAGTACTCATCATTGGATATGTGCGAAGGCACACCTTTGGAGGAATTATTACTATATTTGCCTTCTAGAACTTGTCACCAATTTCGGCAATCCATGCCAATGGGGGAGAAGTTTGAGAGGGTTTAAGGGAAGTTGGTTTATGCATTGAGTTTGTTCTTGTGCATTTGCCTCTCATGCTCTTGCATCTTTGTTGTTGCTTAGCATGTGGTATATATAGAGGAAACTCCACCAATGATAATCATTGGCAATATATGCAATGAATGCAATGAAATTCAAGTTCATCACACATGCATAGATTGTGGGGGAGTTTGCTCTATATATGGTGGTACCAATATCACATACTTTTGTAGTGTTTGATATTGGTATTACCATTTTATTTATTAATATTCCTTATATAAACCCTCTTAAAGGGATTGTCATCAATTACCAAAATGGGGGAGATTGAAAGAACATGTTGGGCCCCCATGTGTGGTTTTGGTAATTAATGACAATCTTTATGGACTAATGTGTGTATTAAGTTATACTTGTAGGGTTTGTCCATTGGCATCGCTTGGAGCTTGTGTCGTCTTCAAGGTCGATGAAATGAGAAGAAGATATGTTGTGCAAGCTCAAAATGCGCAATCTTTAGAAGATCTCATGTTTGATGCTTGCCATCCTCGGTGATCATGGATCGATGATGAGGAATCAAGAAAGGCGTTCCATCTTGAGAAGTTAAAGATCGTCTACATCGAGCTCAAGTGGAATGCTCAAGGCAAAGGTATAATCTTGATAGGTTTTCCCTTTTGCCGGTCTTATATTGTTAGTGGAAGACCGGATTTAGGATAGATAACCGTACTATCAAGAGGGGCTCTTGAATGAGTAACTCGATCACATCGTTCGGAGAGAGCTCAAACCTTTGCATACTTGCATCATCGTATTTGGTTGTTATTTGGTCTTATCCATGTGAGGATATAGAGCTTGTGGTAATCTCCATAACAAGCTCTTGTTCATCAAAATCGGATCCCTCTTTTATATCTTATTGCGATTTTGATCTATGCATTTTTCGGTTTCTCACCAAGTGAGGTATCTCACATTATTATACTTGATACATTCTCACTTGGTGATAACCAATATTTTCACCTTTTATAGGGAAGCTCATGTCGTCCTCTTTCCAACGCAATTGGAATCGGGTCGATCGAAGTTACCAATCAAAAGTTATAGCCATTTGAATATATGCTGGTCTCCTAGGTACCAAAATGCGGTAGTACCGCATTTTAGTACCTCGCAAGGCAGAAGGTTTTGGAAAGTTGCCAAAATCCACTGCCGGGCTAGGTACCAAAAAGCGGTAGTACCGCATTTTAGTACCTAGCGCGGCAGAAGGTTTTTTACTTCTTCATTTTGATATATCCTCCCTTGATGGACTATGATGTTTCTTTTCATGATCTTATAGAGGTTGTTGTACTCTTCGAAACGAGCCCAAGATCATCGAAATCGGAGTCCGGATGCAAAAGTTATGGTCGTTTTCGTTCTGTGATGACCGGTAGTACCGGACCAGGATCCGGTAGTACCGCTTTTTGGTACCGGGGAGCGCAGAGAGAAAATGCGTTTGAAGCCCCAGGAACCCCAGGAAATGTCCGGTAGTGCCGGGAAAAAGTCCGGTAGTACCGGGAATCGCGTTTTTGGGCTGCAACGGTTGGATTTTGGAGGGACCTATATAAGGGGCCTTCTTCCCCAATGGTTCCTCAACCATTCTTGCAACTTTTCCCCTCCATTGTTGACCTTCTTGAGCTTGCCTTCTCTCAACCCCTCCAATGATTCTTGCATATTCTTGAGGGATTTGAAAGAGGAGATCTAGATCTACAATCCCACCAATCAATCTCTCCTCTAAGTGAGGGGAACATATTGGGATCTAGATCTTGGAGTCTTTTGTGGATTTCCTCCATTGTTCTTCCTCTCTTATTCCCCCGTAAGCTTTTGTAGCTTTGGTGGAATTTGGGAGAGAAGGATTTGAACACCTTTGTGGTGTTCTTGCCATTTGCATTTGGTGCATCGGTTTGAGTTCTCCTCGGAGGATTTGGTTTGAGTTGCTCATTGGAGCTTGTCCCTCTTGGGTTCTTGGAACCCTAGACGGTTTTGTGGCCTTGGTGGCATTTGTTGAGGCCTTTTGTGGCGTTTGTTGGGAGCCTCCAATTAAGTTGTGGAGTTGTGCCCCAACCTTGTGAGAGGTTCCGGTTGCCACCGACAAGTGCACCGATAGTGGAAGCGTGGATCGATCCCATTGGGGTGAGATTCACCGGAGAATAAGGGAGGCCTTTTGTGGCGTTGGTGGTTTGATACCACCCCCTCTCCAAATGAGACGTACTCCATGTTGGGAGGAACTCGGTAAAATATCGGTGTCCCCGTGTGCCTCGGTTATCTCTATACCCGAGCTCTTTACTTATGCACTTTACATTGTGATAGCCTTCGTGCTTGAAGTACTATATATCTTGCTATCACTTTGTTGCTTGTATTGCTTAGCATAAGTTGTTGGTGCACATAGGTAAACCGTAGTTGTTTCTAGGTTGTGCTTTACAAAGTAAACTCTAGTTTTATTCCGCCTTTGTTGAGCCACTCTAGGAAAAGTTTTAATCGCCTATTCACCCCCCCTCTAGGCGACATCCGTATCCTTTCAAATGTGTTGCCCTTTTAGATTAAGTTTCACACATGTGCTTCTTATTAAGGCTTGTGAATGTGTGTGAAACAACATGTAAACATAATGGCATACAAAAATAAGATATACTAATGAGATGTGCTACTCAAGGACTGCTTATATGTGAATTATCTTATCTTCAAGTTTTACCTTGCAAGTGATGACATTTATAAGGAACTGAAGTGTTAACAATCCTAGGTATTGTTGGAATTATGCCCTAGAGGCAATAATAAAGATGTTATTATTATAATTCTTTTTCATGATAAAGTTTATATTCCATGCTAGAATTGTATTAAGCGGAAACTTTAATACTTGTGTGGTTTGTGAACAACACCGTGTCCCTAGTATGCCTCTATGGACTAGCTCATTGATCAATGATGGTTAAGGTTTCCTAACCATAGACATGAGTTGTCAATTGATAATGAGATCATATCATTGGGAGAATGATGTGATGGACAGACCCAAGCTAAGCGAAGCAATTAGATCGTGTCATCGTGTTCGTCTTTGCGAAGCTTTTCTTATGTCAAATATTGTATTCCTTAGACCATGAGATAATGCAACTCCCTGGTATCGGAAGAAAGCTTTGAGGTCATCAAACGTCATCCTATGAGAGGGTGATCATAAAGGTGTCTCTCAGGTGATCGGAAAGTATCTGTTGGGTTGTATGTATCGAGATGGGATTTGTCCCTCCCAAGTCGGAGAGATATACTTCGGGCCCACTCGGTAATCGATATCAACACCGCTTGCAAGCATGTGGTTAAGGAGTTAATCACAAAGTGATATCGGATTACGGAACGAGTAAAGTACTTGCTGTGAACGAGATTGAACTAGGTATGACGGTACCGACGATCGAATCTCGGGCAAGTAAAATATCGCGAGACGAAGGGAATATATATATGGGATTGATTGAATCCTGGCATCGTGGTTCATCCGATATGATCATCGATGAATGTGTGGGAGTCAATATGCGTTTCCAGACCCCGCTGTTGATTATTGATAGAAGATCATGTCTGCATATTCTCGAACCCGCAGGGTCACACACTTAACGTGTCTCGACGCTAGGATAGATTGGATAATTGGTTTATGAGTTTTTGTTCGGAGTCTCGGATGGGATCCGGGACATCACGAGAGGTTCCGGAGTGGTCCGGAGAATAAGATTCATATAAGGCAGTGCAGTTTTTGGAGTTCGGAATTGTTCCGGGTTAATCGGTATTGTACCGGAAGCTTCTAGAACCTTCCGGAAGGGGACCAACGTGGCCACACCTTCCGGGAGGGGGCATGGGCCTATGAGGGAGTTCCCTGGCCGCATTGGGCCAGGGGCACAAGGCCCCATAGGGCCCAGCCGGCCAAAGAGAGTTTAAACTCTAGATAGACCTTCTAGAAGGGGGGGTTTCCTTGCCCCCCACTCCTTATCCTTTGGGGCCGCCGGTTTGGGCTTGGGGGAGGGGCTAGGGCTGCGCCCCCCTCTATATAAAGAGGGGTGGGGGCGCACCAACCCCCCACACCTTCCCCTCCAACCCTAGCTGCCCTGCTGCCCTCCTCTCTCCCTCCCGACTGCTTGTAGGCGAAGCCCTGCTGCAGAAATTCTCCACCAATTACACCGCGCCGTCGCGTTGTAGATCCAACCCATCTCTCCACCATACTTGCTGGACCAAGGAAGGAGGAGACGTCGAGGTGCTGCACGTGTGCATCTCACGGAGGCACCGCCACTTGTGGTGCTAGATTGGATCGGATCGCGAGGAGGAGAAGCGAGTACGACTACATCACCCACGTTCCGACGAACGTTCCGCTATGCGAATCTTCAAGGGTATGAAGATCTAATCCAATCTCTCTCGTTGTTTGCATATCCTAGATTAGATCTTGGCTTTCCCTCTGTTCGCATCCGTAGAAAATTTTGATTTACTATGCCGCGAAACCCTTCAGTGGTATCAGAGCTAGATCTATGCGTAGATGTGTTTCACGAGTAGAACGCAACATGGTTGTTGCGGGCGTTGATGTTTTCTGTTGCAAGCCTCTTGTTTGTGTTCTTCTTATGACGCGGGATAGTGAGATTGAAGCGGTCCAGGCCAACCTTACGCGACGTCGTTCGCGAGACCGGCTCCGCACTTGACGTGTGGCTTGTTCCACACATGCGGCTGGTGGATGTCAGTTTCTCTCACTATAGTTGTCATGGGATTAACACCGGAGTTTGGCAACCATAATATCACCGTTGTGGCTTTCTGTAGGTAAGAATCATTCTTAGCATCTACTCCCATAAGCAACGTAAAACATGCAACAACAAAGTAGAGGCGTCTAACTTGTTTTTGCAGGGAGTGTTTTCTGTGATATGGTATGGCCCAAGATGTGATGTGTATAATGTATGCGATGATCATGTTTTGTAATGTTTCACGACTTGCATGTCGATGAGTACACAACCGGCAGGAGCCATATGGTTGTCTTTATAATTGTGTATGACCTGCGTGTCAACATCTTATACGCCATGTAATAGCTTCACTTTATCGCTAAGTAGTTAGCAATAGTTGTAGTTGCTATTCGTGGTGGAGGCAATCATGGTGGAGTGATGGAGATCATGTCGGCACGCACAAGATGGAGATCATTGCGCGAAGATTGGCTATACCATGTCACATAAAGTTATATGCATGTGATGTTTATCCTTTTATGTATCTTATTATGCTTAGATCGCGACAGTAGCATTATAAGATGATTCCTCACTTAAAGATCAAGATAAAACCGTGTTCTCCCCATGTATGCACCGTTGCAAAAGTTCGTCGTGTCCAAGCATCACGTGATGATCGGGTGCTATAGACTCTACGGTTACATACAACGGGTGCAAGCCAGTTTTGCACACGCGGAAATACTTGGGTTTGACTTGACGAGCCTAGCATGTAGAGACATGGCCTCGGAACACATGAACCGAAAGGTTAAGCACGAGTCATATGAATGATATGATCGACACTTCGTTGTCCACCATTGAAGCCACATCTCTTCTCGTGAAGATCGGACTAGGTGTGGTGAATTTGGATCGTGTTCACTAAACAACTTGAGGGATGTTGAATTTAGTGGGAGTTCATCTAGTAATTTGATTAAAAGTTGAACTAGTTATCATGAACATAGTCTAATTTGTACTTGCAAATATTGTAGATCAAATGGCTAAGTCCAACTTCAACTTCAACGTTTTTGCTGAGAAAGAAAAGCTTAGAAACAATGGGTCTAACTTCACCAACTGGTTCCGCAATCTGAGAATCATTCTCTCTGGCGGTCAAAAGGAATATGTCCTTGAAAGTGCGCTAGGTGACACCCCTGCTGTCAATGCGCCGGCTGATGAGAAAGTTGTCTATCAGTCGCGCAAAGATGATTATGGTGTGATTAAGAGCACCATGTTGTTTGCTATGGAACCGAACCTTCAAAATCGTTTTGAAGACTATCCCGGGCCCTATGAGATTCTTGAGGAACTGGAAACTATGTTCCAGACTCAGGCCCGTTCTGAGAGATATGAGATCTCTGAGAAGTTCTTTAACTGCAAGATGGAGGAAGGGAGTTCCGTTAGTGAGCACGCCATAAAGATGTCGGGCTACACTCAACGCCTTGAGCAACTGGACTGCAAGATTCCAGAGGAGCTCAAGATTGACAGGGTTCTGCAATCACTCCCTCCCAGCTACAAAAGTTTTGTAGTGACTCATAATCAGATTGGTTCCACTGATACGATCACCGAGCTCTTCGCAAAGCTGAAGGCTGCGGAGGTGGACATCAAAAAGGATAATCATGTGTTGATGGTCAACAAGCCCTCCTTTAAGAAAGGTAAAGGTGCAAAGAAGCCCTTCAAGAAAGGCGGCGGCAAGCGCGTTGCCCCTTCTGAGAAGAAGCTCAAGTATGGACCCAAGCCGGACACTGAGTGCTTCTGTTGCAAGGACAAGGGTCACTGGAAGCGCAACTGTCCGAAGTATTTAGCGGACAAGAAGGCTGGCACCATCAAAGGTATATTTGATATACATGTTATTGATGTTTTCCTTACTAGCCCTCGTTGTAGTGCCTGGGTATTTGATACTGGTTCGGTTGCTAATATTTGTAACTCGAAACAGGAGCTATGGAATAGACGGCGGCTTGCGAGGGATGAGGTGACGATGCGCGTTGGCAACGGATCAAGAATTGATGTGATGGCCGTCGGCACGCTCTCCTTAGTTTTACCTTCGGGATTAGTTTTAAACCTTAATAAGTGTTATTATGTGCCTGCGTTGAGCATGAACATTATTTCTGGATCGTGTTTATTGCAAGACGGTTATTCATTTAAATCGGAGAATAATGGTTGTTCTATTTATATGAGTAACATCTTTTATGGTCATGCACCTGCTATGAATGGTTTATTTCTTCTGAATCTCGAAAGGGATGAAACACACATCCATAACATTGAGGCTAAGAGATGCAAAGTAGATAGTGATAATACTACTTATTTGTGGCACTGTCGTCTAGGTCATATTGGAGTAAAGCGCATGAAGAAACTCCATTCTGATGGACTTTTGGAGTCTCTTGATTTTGAATCATTTGACACATGCGACCATGCCTCATGGGCAAGATGATCAAAACCCCGTTCTCCGGTATGATGGAGCGAGCAACGGACTTGTTGGAAATCATACATACCGATGTATGCGGACCGATGAGTGTTTCGACGCGCGGTGGATATCGCTATTTTCTCACTTTTACCGATGACTTAAGTAGATATGGGTATATCTATTTAATGAAACATAAATCTGAAACATTTGAAAAGTTCAAGGAATTTCAGAATGAAGTGGAGAACCATTGTAACAGAAAGATTAAGTTTCTACGATCCGATCGTGGGGGTGAATATTTGAGTTATGATTTTCTCACGCATCTTAAAGCAAGCGGAATCGTTTCGCAACTCACGTCACCCGGAACACCACAGCGCAATGGTGTGTCTGAACGCCGGAATCGAACCCTATTAGATATGGTCCGATCAATGATGTCTCTTACTGATTTGTCGTTATCATTTTGGGGTTATGCATTAGAAACCGCTGCATTCACTTTAAATAGGGCACCATCTAAATCCGTTGAGACGACACCGTATGAACTGTGGTTTGGTGCTAAACCTAAGTTGTCGTTTCTTAAAGTTTGGGGATGCGAAGCTTACGTTAAGAAGTTGATGCCCGACAAGCTCGAACCCAAAGCGGAGAAATGCGTCTTCATAGGATACCCTAAGCAAACTATTGGGTATACCTTCTATCACAGAACCGAAAGCAAAGTGTTTGTCGCAAAGAACGGTTCCTTTCTTGAGAAGGAGTTTCTCTCAAAAGAAGTGAGTGGGAGGAAAGTAGAGCTAGACGAGGTTATTGAACCTTCTCTTGAATTGGAGAGTAGCGGAGCACCTGAAATTGTTCCAGTGCCGCCTGCACCAATAATAGAGGAAGCTAATGATAAGGATCATGAAGCTTCGAACGATGCTACTACTGAACGTCGCAGGTCGACAAGGTCGCGTGCCCCTCCTGAGTGGTATGGCAACCCTGTCTTAACTGTCTTGTTAGTAGATGACAGTGAGCCTGCGAACTATGAGGAAGCGATGATGAGCCCAGACTCTGAGAAATAGCTAGAAGCCATGAAATCCGAATTGGGATCCATGAGCGAAAACCAAGTATGGACTTTGGTGGACCCTCCTAGCGACCGAAAGGCCGTTGAGTGCAAATGGATCTTCAAGAAGAAAACGGACGCGGATGGTAATGTTACCGTCTATAAAGCACGACTTGTCGCGAAAGGTTTTCGACAAGTTCAAGGTGTTGACTACGATGAGACTTTCTCTCCCGTAGCGATGTTTAAGTCCATTCGGATTTTATTAGCAATTGCTGCGTTTCATGATTATGAAATATGGCAGATGGATGTCAAGACTGCTTTCCTCAATGGCAACGTTGATGAAGAGTTGTATATGATGCAACCCGAAGGTTTTGTCGATCCTAAGGATGCTGATAAAGTATGCAAACTTCAGCGTTCCATTTATGGACTGAAGCAAGCATCTCGGAGTTGGAACCTTCGTTTTGATCAAGTGATCAAGAGCTTTGGATTTGTTCCAAATTGCTACGAAGCTTGTATCTACAAGAAAGTGAGTGGGAGCTCGGTAACGTTTCTGGTACTATATGTGGATGACATATTAATTATTGGAAATGACATCAACATGCTTAACGATGTGAAGAGTTATTTGAACAAGTGTTTTTCAATGAAAGACCTAGGTGAAGCTGCTTATATATTGGGCATCAAGATCTATAGAGATAGACAAAGACGCCTGATAGCTTTAAGCCAGAGTACATACCTAGACAAAGTTCTGAAAAGGTTCAGAATGGATAAGGCAAGGAAAGGTTCAGTGCCTATGTTGTCAGGTAAGATATTGAGCAAGGCTCAGTGTCCAGCTACAGTAAATGATAGAGAAGCTATGAGCAAAGTGCCTTATGCCTCGGCCATAGGTTCTATCATGTATGCCATGTTGTGTACTAGACCGGATGTGTCCAATGCTCTTAGTTTGACGAGCAGGTACCAAACTGATCCAGGAGTGGAACACTAGACAGCCATGAAGAACATCCTAAACTACCTAAATAGGACTAGAGAAATGTTCTTAGTCTATGGAGGTGATGAATAGCTTGTCGTAAAGGGTTACGTCGACGCTAGTTTCGACACCGATAAGGATGATTCTAAATCTCAGACAGGATACGTTTATATTTTGAATGGAGGAGCTGTGAGCTGGAGAAGCTGCAAGCAAAGCGTGATCGCGGGATCTACAGTAGAAGCGGAATACATGGCTGCTGCAGAAGCGTCAAGTGAAGGAGTTTGGATCAGGAACTTCATCACTGAGCTTGGCGTGGTTCCAAGTGCATTGGACCCACTGGAGATATTGTGTGACAACACTGGCGCCATAGCACTCGCTAAGGAACCAAGATATCATCCCCCCTCTAGGCGACATCCGTATCCTTTCAAATGTGTTGCCCTTTTAGATTAAGTTTCACACATGTGCTTCTTATTAAGGCTTGTGAATGTGTGTGAAACAACATGTAAACATAATGGCATACAAAAATAAGATATACTAATGAGATGTGCTACTCAAGGACTGCTTATATGTGAATTATCTTATCTTCAAGTTTTACCTTGCAGGTGATGACATTTATAAGGAACTGAAGTGTTAACAATCCTAGGTATTATTGGAATTATGCCCTAGAGGCAATAATAAAGATGTTATTATTATAATTCTTGTTCATGATAAAGTTTATATTCCATGCTAGAATTGTATTAAGCGGAAACTTTAATACTTGTGTGGTTTGTGAACAACACCGTGTCCCTAGTATGCCTCTATGGACTAGCTCATTGATCAATGATGGTTAAGGTTTCCTAACCATAGACATGAGTTGTCAATTGATAATGAGATCATATCATTGGGAGAATGATGTGATGGACAGACCCAAACTAAGCGAAGCAATTAGATCGTGTCATCGTGTTCGTCTTTGCGAAGCTTTTCTTATGTCAAATATTGTATTCCTTAGACCATGAGATAATGCAACTCCCTGGTATCGGAAGAAAGCTTTGAGGTCATCAAACGTCATCCTATGAGAGGGTGATCATAAAGGTGTCTCTCAGGTGATCGGAAAGTATCTGTTGGGTTGTATGTATCGAGATGGGATTTGTCCCTCCCAAGTCGGAGAGATATACTTCGGGCCCACTCGGTAATCGATATCAACACCGCTTGCAAGCATGTGGTTAAGGAGTTAATCACAAAGTGATATCGGATTACGGAATGAGTAAAGTACTTGCTGTGAACGATATTGAACTAGGTATGACGGTACCGACGATCGAATCTCGGGCAAGTAAAATATCGCGAGACGAAGGGAATATATATATGGGATTGATTGAATCCTGGCATCTTGGTTCATCCGATATGATCATCGATGAATGTGTGGGAGTCAATATGGGTTTCCAGACCCCGCTGTTGATTATTGATAGAAGATCATGTCTGCATATTCTCGAACCCGCAGGGTCACACACTTAACGTGTCTCGACGCTAGGATAGATTGGATAATTGGTTTATGAGTTTTTGTTCGGAGTCTCGGATGGGATCCGGGACATCACGAGAGGTTCCGGAGTGGTCCGGAGAATAAGATTCATATAAGGCAGTGCAGTTTTTGGAGTTCGGAATTGTTCCGGGTTAATCGGTATTGTACCGGAAGCTTCTAGAACCTTCCGGAAGGGGACCAACGTGGCCACACCTTTCGGGAGGGGGCATGGGCCTATGAGGGAGTGCCCTGGCCGCATTGGGCCAGGGGCACAAGGCCCCATAGGGCCCAGCCGACCAAAGAGAGTTTAAACTCTAGATAGACCTTCTAGAAGGGGGGGTTTCCTTGCCCCCCACTCCTTATCCTTTGGGGCCGCCGGTTTGGGCTTGGGGGAGGGGCTAGGGCTGCGCCCCCCTCTATATAAAGAGGGGTGGGGGCGCACCAACCCCCACACCTTCCCCTCCAACCCTAGCCGCCCTGCTGCCCTCCTCTCTCCCTCCCGACTGCTTGTAGGCGAAGCCCTGCTGCAGAAATTCTCCACCAATTGCACCGCGCCGTCGCGTTGTAGATCCAACCCATCTCTCCACCATACTTGCTGGACCAAGGAAGGAGGAGACGTCGAGGTGCTGCACGTGTGCATCTCACGGAGGCACCGCCACTTGTGGTGCTAGATCGGATCGGATCGCGAGGAGGAGAAGCGAGTACGACTACATCACCCACGTTCCGACGAACGTTCCGATGTGCGAATCTTTAAGGGTATGAAGATCTAATCCAATCTCTCTCGTTGTTTGCATCTCCTAGATTAGATCTTGGCTTTCCCTCTGTTCGCATCCGTAGAAAATTTTGATTTACTATGCCGCGAAACCCTTCAGGTATATAAGTAAAGCTTAATGTAATGTGATTATTATTAATTGTCATTTGATGTTTGAAGTGGCAAAAAGAATAACATTTGAAGAAAATCTTACTCAACTAAGCAGAAGCATTTAAGCTTTTAAGTTAACCTTATGAGGTGTTCTTTCTAGTTATAGTCTTTAAGTAAGAAAGAATTACTCTATTTGAATAATGACAACATTAGTATTTGAGACTTATCTATCTTGGTTTTTAACTTGGTTGGTTTGGTATTAAGATACTTTATAACTTAATTATAACATACCAGAGTTAACTATAAAGTATATAATAAAGTTTTTAGCATTATACTTAAACCTTGTTCACTTCATAATGTTTCTTTAAAGTTACTTAAGAATGGTATCACTTTTATTTGGTAGTGGTTTCTTTACATTATAAATGTATAAAGGGATTTACCTCCCTATAAGGGTGTGGTTAAGATTTGTGAATGAGTAAACAATATTATATACTACTTATGAATTCAGTTATAGTGTTTTGATTTGTTTATAAACTTGTGGTTAAAGTAAAGGAATGGGTTTTATCTCATTACAATTATTTTTGGAGATTTTAGATTGGATAAGGATCCTTCTATAAAATAATCCACATTAATGGTTGAGAGATAATTTAATAAAATTGTATTTAAAGTGTGTTAATTCATTTTGATTTCATACTACCAATATTTAGGACTAATACTATTTATTAGACTCAATTGACTAATTTTTAGAATTATTAGCAAATTTTATTTACCTTTATATGAATTAGTAATTAAGAAATAGGTTTAAATTCAAGTTATTAAAGTGTTAAACTTTTTATTTAACTTAAAAGTGGAATATTATATTTTTAACATGTAGGTATTATTTTTGTGATCATTTTGGTATATTACATTTATTTTTGTGATTTATAAATAATAATATATGATTTTCACAATGTTTAATACTTTATAAACACTTAATAAATAACATATATTTAATTAGGTAGAATAATAATGCATGGTTATAGTTTTTAACTATAATTCTTAGTTTTCTAAGCTTTTTGGTATTTTATTTATATTTTTAACATTTACCATTATTAGAATATGAATTATCAAAGTTTTATTACTTATAAAAACTTTATTAAATAATATTTGTTTTAAATAATTATCATAATAATATTTGATAATAGTTTTAAGTTGTAGATTTTATTTTTCTGAAAATTTTCATAAATTATACACCTTTTTTTGAATTACAAAACAAAAGTTATTAATTAAACAAGATTTAATGATTTTGTTAAATTTCTGGAATATTTAGATTTGGATTTATAATATTTGATTTATTTCCTAAACAGACACATATCTTTTTACACCGCACCCACACTAAGCCCAAGTCACTAACTGGTGGGCCGTGACCATGTTGGTGTGCCATGCGGGACAAAGACCTGGTCAAATGATGCTGAGGTGGCAGGGTGACTCCAGCACGACGTCATGCTGATGTCAGCGCGACCTCCACCACCAGATCTAGGTCACCGCGCGACGATCTACGGCATTTCAGCTCGCGTGGTCCGGTGTGTTGAAGAGAGGGTGCAACGACGAGTCGAACAATGGTTGCGCCACCCCGGATTGGTCACCGGAGCACTAGCTCTGACGAGCTCCGACGGTGGTCCGCTCGGGTTCATGCGTACAGGGCGCTACAGACGACTAGGAGCAAATCGGACAGAACTAGCAGAAGCAGAAGCTCACCGAGAAGCTTGTAATGGCAACGACAAGGAGAGACGAGATCAGACGGCGTCGCCATGGTCGACGGCGAACAACGGACAGACGAGCTCGATGCACACGATTTCAGGCTTCCCGGCTCGATTCCTCCTCCTAGCAGACGAAGTCCACCATGGCGGAGCTAGTGGAACCTTCAATTGGCCCTGGGGCGGTCTCAAACAGCGACAACGAGCAACTCCAGCGAGTTAGGGTTTCAGTGAGGAAGAGGGGTTTGCGCGAGAGAGCGAGGAAGAGGATAAGACTGGTATGGATGGATAGAGGAGAGCGTGGCCGATCTTATCAGCAAGGTCCAGGGCGGCGACGTGCATCATGGCGGTCCAATTTCTGCCGACGACGGTGACCAGCATCAGGCGACGATGCTTGTTCCAAGGAGCAGCTTCTGACGTCGAGGAAGATGACGACGAAGCGGTATCTGGGCCTGGGCCGGAATTTGGCCAGTGCGAAGCGAGCGACTGGTGGCTGCTGCTGCACGCGGGCGACGTTTAGTTCCGTGAGGAGATGGGCCGTGGGGCAGTTCTGGTATGAGTCCCTTTTTTATTCTTTTCTGTTTTCTGTTTTATTTTCAGGTTTTTATTTTCATATTTGGTTTGAACTTTTCTTTATGGAATTTTATTTGCTGAACAATTGCAGCAACAATAAAGTTATTAGGAATTAATTTGTGAACTTTTATTATATATTGTGATACTTTCTTTATTTCCTTTATATATATACTTTTTCTATTATTATTTGTGATGGCCTTTGATATGAATTTAATTGGGATAAATTTCATAAACTTATTACAGAATGCATTACTATTAACTAATGAGATTTTATTCTCATTAATACATAATATTAAGGCAACTTTTATATTTAGTGATCCCTCATAAGTATTTGATACATAAAGTTCTAGGGAGCAAATATAGTTAATATTTTTTTATTCACATGAATAGCAATATATATATTTTATTATAACTAACATAAGAGTTAAGGTTTAAATTGAAAATGCTTACCATAATTTCTTAGAAGATTTAATATTCTCATACTTCCTTTGTTGATGTGAATAAAGGTTAATGGCTAAACCTATTGTCTTTGTGTTTGTGATTTTTAATAATATCACCATTTAAAGTAAAATAGTGGGATTGTTTTCTAGGCTAACTTATGAGAAATAATTGATAAAGATAGTTCCTAAGCACCTGAGATAATGATGTGCTTAAGTGATTTGCTATAAGAATTATTCCTATAAACCATTGTGGAAACAAGATGATTAAATCAATCATTTGCTATGGATATTATGTTTGGTTAGAGATTTAGGGTTTAGGTTTTATCCAGAATTTCTTCCTTCCATATTTCAATAATCCTAGACTGCTAATTAAGTAATTCCTTTCCTAGATATATTACTTCTTCATATCTAACATCATGTGTTAACATGATGGGCTTTGCTTCACAAAATATTCTTACCCACCTTTTATTCTTTTAAATCCATTTGTAAATCACATGAGCTTGACATTGAAGCTTTCATAATCTTCTCGTATCCATACTTGGTTATATCAACTACTCTACTGCTGATAATATCCAATTCAACAAGTGATTACTTCTAACTCCATTCATACTCTTCCTTAATCATCCATCACTAACATGACTCTAGTAGCTGTATATATATAACTTTACTTCACCTCAAGTATTAGTATTTCCCAAGATAAAACTACTACTTCTATAATCCAATGTTACTCTAGCATCATCTTATTCATACTATCTTATCTCTTCTTAACTCCAGTATCTAACATTCCAACCTCACATTATATTAATGTGATTTGTAATGACTAATCTAAGATAATATATCTATACTATGGTTCAATCATGTTCTATCCACCAATACCACTTATACATGATATAAGCATTCAAACTTGGTGACAAAAGCATGATCATTAGAATCCTTTGATCATATATGGCTTAGGTTTCAAGTTGGCTAATCAAGACCTTCATTAATACAACACTACAGTTGTATTATAATTATCTTCTTAGTGTATCTATCTGACTAAGAGATATTACTCATTGACTATACCTACTTAATCCAATAGGATTTCTCCTGGTTAACTATCTTTAATATTCATCCTTGTAATCCTCTTTGTTTCCACATATATCTTTATTTCAAATAACTCTTCAATCCATTCAGGAATGAGTTAACTCCATCAATTATCATATTGATTTAATTTCCTTTAATCACTTCCATCCTATAGATGATATCTAATACTAGCATTACTATTTACCTCTTCCTACTTCTTTCTTTATAGGCCTTAAGTGAATGCTACAATAAGGACAAGATTCAATAGATCAGAAATTAATAGATTAAGAATTGGTGAATCAGTAGTTGATTTCTCAACATTGATGAACAACATATATTGTAATATGATTCCCATAGGAATGGTAAAGATTGGTATGGAAAAAAAAATATGGTGAATGATCTGGATTTGGTTTCTTTCCTACTCAATCTCACTAAAGAAGTAGGGTTAGGTATTATCATGATACTCATGATATAAGTAGATGAGATTAAGATAGATCAAGATTTAGTTGTTGCATTCCTATTCCTTAAGTTATGTTTATAACTTGGTATTCATGAGTTGTATATTGAATACTAGGATATGATTACTTAAGGATCAAATATAAATCATTAAGTAATGTATTAGGGTTTAACATTTATTACATTTGATCTACCCTTAGATCAAATCTCCCTTACCCAAGATAAGGTTTTAACAAAGGTCATATTGAAACTTATCGCAATCAACTTGATGATATACTTCAATTCCATCAAGTTAAGAGAAGCTTCAATCACTTTGACAAGTTTTGTTCAAAAGCGAGAAAATTCTTCGGATTTTCTATGCATGAATGCAATGCACACATCTATGTTCAGCTTTTTTCTAATATCTAATGCTGGGATGTTACAAAGGGGGAGACCGAGGTGGCCGCCAAGGAGGGCAAACCCTACCCAGGCGCGGGGTAGGACCCACCCGCGCCTAGGGTGGGTCTGGCCCCCCTGGCCGGCCTCCTCGTCTCTCCTCTGGACTTCTTGTTCCCCACGGAAAGTTATTGACTTTGACGTTTGTCCCGTCCAATTTCGAGAATATTACTTTACTAACTTTTCTAAACCCAAAAACAGCAGAAAACGGGCATCTGACACTGTTGCAACTTGTTAATAGGTTAGTACCAAAAAACATGTAAAAAACACCTCAAAGTGTAGACAAGTAAAGCAAAGTAGATACTAAACAAGCATGGAGCATCAAAAATTATAGATACGTTTCCAACGTATCAGCATCCCCAAGCTTAACTCCTGCTCGTCCTCGAGTAGGTAAGTGATAAAAGAATAATTTTTGAGGTGACATGCACCCTCACAATAAAGATCCAACCATTTGCAAGCATTGAAAGCTGGGATCAAAGAACTCTAAACATGTGCATGAAAGATGGAGTTCTAACAATAGGACATAGTAATTATGCATGCAACATGGCAAGCTATAAACAAAGATTATGAATAATATGCATTGAAAAACGTTTGTTTGTTTCACAGGTAGAAAACATAGCATAGTGGCAATCAACTTGTCCCTCATAGAGTATCAATATAGATGCATAGGACACCTTCAAAGTTCACAAAGGTGACTAGAAACAAATAGCACAAGAACAAGTAATATCACAATATGCATCAATTAGTAAGCTTTGGAACATTGCACACAGAATGACAACTATGCTCTCTTAATGGTGCCTAAAGGTAGAAGGTGAAGACTTAATAATGATGGAAGAAAGGCCTTTTTGTAACGGAAGCAGGGATTGCAAGTTTCAAAAAGAGCTTCCAAAAATTATGGTACTTATTAGCTTTCAGCCCTCATTGACCCTATGATAAGCATCTTGAAGTCGTTAAGGTTAAAGTGACAAAGCTGGAGTATATGCTTGACAAAGTATAAGTTGGCAATCTCAAGTCCCTTGACTATGAGGGCTACACCTCATGGATACTCAACTTATGGCCCACGCAAGTTCTTGTCACTGTAAGTATTTGCATATCATTGAGAACCGCCAACGGGGTACCCCTTGCACATGGTACAGGATCTTTCCCATAACCAAAATGATAAGGCAAGCAGACAATGAGCATCTCAGCAACCTTTTTAGTTACCATATGCATAGCTTTTTATTGAGGATGCTTCATAGATAGCTCACTATGGTGATGCTGCAAGTTTCCACCATGAGTAGGCATGGCTTAGGCTAGCGGCCCAGGCGTTTCTCTAACACAGAATACAAACTCTATGGACTTACAAGTTCCCACTTCATTTCACACCGATAACATCCATAGACAAAAGAGCATGATATTAACGGAGTACAAAAAGTACAAGTGCAATGTTGAAAACGTTCCCCGTGACAGCACGGTTCTGCTAATCCCAACTTATAAGTGCAAGCATATACAACAAAGTTGCCTCAATGGTTCAAGTTTATTGGGGGCAAAGAATAAAATGTTCCATCAAGTTCGTGAGGGCTTTAATCACTAAGTTTTCACATAACAAAATAGTTTTTAATTGGAAGATAGTTGAAAACAAGAATATACTTTGGAAAGGTGTAACACACCATGCATAGGAATTTATAGTGGACACTTTGGAATAACTTGGTTTCTTGGGAGTTGGAAGCATGAGTAGAACTTACTCATACAAGTGGAGGCTAGCAAAAGACTGAGAGCAACCAACTAAGAGGGCAATAATGGCCAAAATTATGCAATGCAACAAAGCAAACTAATCAAAGAAAAGAGTGGTACTACAAGTCAAGTACTAAATGATCATAGAGGCTAATGGTGATTTGTCTTTGTCATAACATGGTGTGAGCATGTGCCAAGTCAATCCAAGAAAAACATCAAAGGAGAATACCACAATACTATGCTTTTGCATGCTAAAACAACGCATAATTTCTTCAAGGCACACTAAGAAATCCCAATTGTTTGGAACAAGACATGCTAAAGCAATAATCACTAATCATAATGCTAAAACAACACCTAGCATGTCATGCTAAAGTCTAAGTCACAGTCAATGCAAGCTCCTCTTGCACTTCAAGCAAGAACTTACTACTCCTTTCCAAACACCAAGCAAACTTATTTGCAAAACAACACAGCGAGAACGGGGGTCCAAACTACTAAAGCAAACTAAAAAAACTAAGCAAAGCAAATGAAAACTAAGATGCTCCAAGAACAACACAATTGTCCATGAAACAATAAAAGTGGAGTGTCTAGACAGACCTGAGCTTTTTATTGATAAAGAGGGGGATGCCTTGGGCATCCCCAAGCTTTGATGCTTGTACCTCTTGAATATTTCTTGGGGTGACACCATGGTGGCATCCCCCAAACTTGAGCTTTTGTCCATTCTTCATCTCATTGCATCATTCTCTCTCTACACCTGAAATTTTTCCTTCATACAAAACTTCACACAATCTTTATTAGCAACATTAGCTTATTCAAAATATATTAGACCGCTGGCAAAGCTTTGTAACGGCAAATATTTTCACTAAAAACACAAGCTACTGAATTAACTCCTTCAAAGAAACTCAATTTACCTGAAGAGAGCTCAAAAAGGAATCAATAAGAAGCAAATGCAAATAATGGCAGAAATCTGTCAAAACAGACCAGCAGGTAGAAACGAATTTTTTCGAACATATTCTGTTGCTCAAATAAAAAAGTGTTTAACTAACGAAAGTTATCCAACATACTTGGGGATTTATTCATAAATTTTGAGATCAATCCGAGTTACAGAGCCTCCTCACGAATATTTTTGATGGAGGACAAAAATCTGTTTCGGGACAGCAACTCTCCAAATCCTAGTTCCCTCTCATTAGAGGTCATTCTTGGCACAAAAAGCAAAACAAAAGGATAAGGAAAGGTTATTACGGTAGTAATAACTTCCAACACTCAAGGAAACTTTTGGGTTATCTCCCAACAAGTACTTTTTTTAACGCCTTTAAGTTAGGCACAAGAAGCAAGAAGAATCAAGTATTTTGAAATGAAGAAGCATTAACATTCATACTTGCAAAATCTTCAACTATGAAAGATATCTCATCCAAATGGGTTTTGGAGGATCTTTTCTCATCTCTCTTTGGTCTACTACCTTCATCAAAAAGATTTTTAGGGGCAATCCAATCGAAGTTATTTTCAAAGGCTTCATGCATTCCAACAAGCTTATAGGGTATGGGTATATTGAATTCCTCTCTAGGCTTAGTTTTATAAGAAATACCCACAACATATACACTTGAACCTAGCATATTGAAACGTTCAAAAACCTTTTTAGCCTCCCTAGCAACATCATGGAATTCTTTTGATAAAGTTTCAAGGATGAATTCCCTTTTTTCAACATTCTTCTCTTCTTTTAGTTTTAGGAATAAGAATTGCATGAAGGGGTTAAGGTTAACAAACCTAGCCTCCAACATATGTACTAAAGAAGCTGAAGCAATTTCATAATTAGGAGCAAGCTCTGCTATAGATTTATCATCAATATCCTCATGCTTGCTAACATAGTTAAAGAATTCTTCAATATTGTCTTTACCAATTATGGAGCCACTACCTATTGCAAGGTCTTTCTGGGTGAACTTGGTGAGCAACATGGTGAGCTAGAACAGGGTGGCAACTAGAGCGGGAACTAATTTGTTTGTGTTTTTGAATAAAGAAAGCAAACCAAGCTAGACTATTTTTTTTGAGTTTTTTTGCAAAGAGGCAAACAAAACCAAGCAAAAGAAACAAAGAAAACTAAAAACAAAGTAAATAGAAAGAAAGTGAAGGACTTCCCTAGTGAAGATGTCCTTAGCCTCCCCTGCAACGGCGCCAGAAATTACTTGATGCTACACTCCACAGGAAGGAAGAGTGCTTCGTTGGAAACCCCAAGAGCAAGGTATGAAGAGTACATCAGCAAGATTTCCCTCAGTAGGAACCAAGGTTATCAAACCAGAAGGAGGAAGAAAACGTCACACATGTGTTGGAAGCAACATGGAGACCTGCACAACACAAACTCAAGACTTTGCCCCAACGAATCAGTGAGGTTGTCAAGCTCACCGGTTTGCTGTAACAAAGGATTAAACGTATGGTGTGGAAGGTAATGGTTTACAACAAGTAAACAAGTAACAGTGGAAGATGTATCAATGGTAAAGATTGGACCGAGGTCCATAGTTCACTAGAGGTGCTCTCCTTAGATAAACTACATGGCATGATGGGTAAACAAATTACAGCGGGGCAATTGACAGGAACTGAGCAAGGCATAACAATGCAATTACTAGCCAGAAAGATCCTATGAGATTGATTGGGCAATACAATAATATACATAGACCGTAATCCAACTGCATCTATGACTAGAAGTCCACCTTCAGGTTATCATCCGAACCCCCTCCAATATTAAGTTGCAAGCAACAGACAACTGCTTTAAGCAAAGTGTGTAAGATAAACAGTCCACATGTTCCATGAACAAGAGACCGTTGTTTTCTCCCTAGTAGCAACAGAACATCTACAACCGAAGAGATTATTGTCACTTCCCTTGAAAACTAGAGGCATGAACCCACTATTGAGCATAAATACTCCCTCTTGGAGTCACTAGCAACTACTTGGCCAAGATAACCACTAGCAACGGAGAGCATGCAAGATCACAAACAATACAGACATGATAGAATCATAAAGATAGATTCATTAATCAAACTAACATAATAATATCAATATCCATCGGATCCCCGCAAACACAACATGCATGATTACAAATAGATTAGATCTTGATCATGAACGGAGCTCACAAGATATATACATGAAAACACAAAGGAGGAGATACAACCATCTAGCTACTATATAGATCCATAGTCCAAGGTGGAACTACTCACGAATCATACCGGAGAGAAGGCCTCCGGGATGATCTTCCCTCCGGCAGGGTGCCAGAAAGAGCTTCAGATCCCCCCGATCTAGGGACGTTGGTGGTGGCGGCTACAGACGGTTTCGTGGATTTCTGATCGGGTACCGAGAGTTTCTGTATCAGGGGCTTCTTATAGGCGAAGGGGGAGACCGAGGCGGCCGCCAGGGCGGGCAAACCCTACCCAGGCGCGGGGTAGGGCCCACCCGTGCCTAGGGTGGGTCTGCCCCCTGGCCGGCCTCCTCGTCTCTCCTCTGGACTTCTTGTTCCACACGAAAAGTTATTGACTTTGACGTTTGTCCCGTCCAATTCCGAGAATATTTCTTTACTAACTTTTCTGAAACCAAAAACAACAGAAAACAGGCATCTGACACTGTTGCAACTTGTTAATAGGTTAGTACCAGAAAACATGTAAAAATCACATCAAAGTGTAGACAAGTAAAGCAAAGTAGATACTAAACAAGCATGGAGCATCAAAAATTATCGATACGTTTCCAACGTATCAGTGTCTAATTTCACAAGAACTCAAACAAGATAATCTTTGAGAACTGGAGGCAGATCCATCTGAATCAACAAAGTATAGTCTAATTTAAGATCCTTAACCATGTCATAGATTGACAATTTATGGATTGGGAGCACTAGTCCAGGCTGAAGTGAGATATACAAGTTAGTTTACACAACAACTACGGTAGGCAATATGAGTGGAGCCATAGGATAGAAAATACCCAAAACAGTGAGTTTACGGTGTCTTAGTAACAACGGCTACACTAGGAAAGATGACAATTTCTCAATTGTTCTAGGCCATGAGTGTGACATATTAACACCAACACTGACAGTTGATGGATTGGATCATCTTAAGCTAAAATCTATGGAGTTCACACAAAAAAGCTACAATCTATGGATTGGGTCAGATTAACACCAACACTGACAATTTAAATCATCTCACCATTAATAATAGATCAACATTTGAAACAGAGGTAATTTCTAGTATAGTGGCACGGACCTTCAACTTTCAATACTAGCAATTTTGGCTACATCTGGTCTGAGTAGACACTAACAGAACGCAGTCACATAAGGGGCTCATGGAACAAGTCGGGCCAGCAAGCCATGTATGTCATGTAGAAGGACATGTTGAACTGCGGCGAGTAAATCGACAGTTCAGACGCCGGAAGAGGACGGCCATCCAGATGGACGCCGCATGCCTTCCACGAATCATGAAGTGATAGCAAGAGAAAGACATGGATTTTGGGGATGGCTTACGGTCTCGGTGATGTGGTCGAGGTTGAGGGCGGCGAAGCGGAGTAGGTCGTCGCAGCAGAACCGGCGGATGGTCGTCATGCAACGGTACTTGTCTAGAAATCCCCAAGTTTCCATGCCCTTGAGCTCCTTGCCCGATGGTAGAAGGACGACCCTGAGCCAAGAATGGAATTTTAGGCACGAATCTGGGGCACCGGATGGAGGAGCGGGGGAGAGGAGAGGGAGGAGGGAGCGGGGGATCTGCGCATGGGAGTGGGCCGGAGGAGGCTCAGGGAAGCTGCGCGGCGCGGGCGCGGGCGCGGGCGTGAGAGCGACGGCACGGCGAGGACGAGGGAGCGGCGGAGCAGGCTGTGGAGTGTGACGAAGGGGATGAAGACGACGGGGAGCTCGGCGTTTGTCGGAAATAAGCAGAGTGCTTTTTTGCATAAACACCGGTGCGACAGGTATTTCGGGCCGGAGGGAGTATTATATTTTGAAACGGAGGTAAGAATAGAACGAGAGGTGTGCATGCGCTTCGATATTGGTGGTAACATGGTTGCGGGTATATATGGCATAACTTATATAGCTTGTTTCTTTTATACTCCCTCTGTTTTAAAATATAAGATGTTTTAGCTTTATGAATCAAATGTATCTAGATTTTTTTTAGTATTTAGGTTTAATCAAGTTTAGAATGAATCTTAGACACTAAAAAAAGTCTAGATATTTTTTTTTCACATACCTAAAACATTCTATATTTTAAAAACGGAGGGAGTAGGTTAGAAAAATGTGGAAATCTACTAGTACTTGAAATCCTATGAGAATATCTTGTGGTGAAGAAAATTTTCATGAGGTTTGAACTCAAACGTAATGTTATCACAAGTTGTTTGAAAATCCCACGAACGAAAGGAGCCATGAATCAGCCAGCAGCTGAGCTCCGTGCACCTCCGGCCGCTCGCAGGTCGACGTCGCCGGCCGCCGGCGGCACACCAGGCCAAATGGCATGCATCCGTCGCAAGCGCCAAAAAGGACAGGCACACGCACGAGCACTACCACGGGGTAGTACCGCCCGCCACCCGGCCCCGGTCCGATCGACCAGCGGGCGGGCGACAGTGCCACTCCACTCTCTCTCTCCCGAAAGGCCGAGACAAACCAACAAACAAACTCCCCCCACCCAGATGATCCGCCCACTCCTCTCTCTTCTCCACCGCTGCCCCGCCCCCGCACGCCTCTCGCGCCCGCCGCCTCCTCCCCCACCCCGAGGTAACCGCCACCCCCACGACCCCCAGCGTCCTTATCTCCCACGCCACCACGACGAGGTCTCTCACTAGATCTCCCTCCCTCCTCCGCAGCAACCGCAGGTACACGGAATCACTGTCGTCTCCGCGGCGCGAACGGCAGACGCCTCCACCACCTCCGCGGCATCTCCTGCTCCGCCCCCGAGATGGAGCCCGCCGTGCGCAAGGATCTGTACCCGCACGTCGAGCCCTACCAGACCGGCCGCCTCAAGGTCTCCGACGTCCACACGATCTACTACGAGCAGTCCGGGAACCCCGGGGGCCACGTGAGTACGCCGGCGACCCATTCATCCGCCGTCTCTCTCTCCCGTCGTCAATGCCCTCGCCGTCTCGACGCGCCTCGTTGCGTCAGAAAATCGGGCTGAATAATTTGCTCTGTTTTCTGCAGCCCGTCGTCTTCCTCCACGGCGGTCCTGGAGCCGGCACGTCGCCGGGCAACCGGAGGTTCTTCGATCCGGAGTTTTACAGGATCGTGCTGTTCGACCAGGTCGATTTCGATCCCCCTGACGTCAACGTTTATCACTGATCAGTGTGCCTGAGGAGGAGTCTGTCTGATCGTTGCTTAATTTACGTGTCTGTTTGCTCTGCAGAGAGGCGCGGGCAAGAGCACCCCGCACGCTTGCTTAGAGGAGAACACCACCTGGGACCTGGTGGCTGACATTGAGAAGCTTAGAGAGCATCTGGACATCGCAGAGTGGCAGGCAATTGCAACTATCTTTTCTCCACAAATTATTTCTGTTTCTGTAACTTTCAGTAGAGAAATTCACTAGTTATGAGAATAGTGTAGGTGTTTGGCGGCTCATGGGGTAGCACATTGGCCCTTGCGTACAGCCAGACTCACCCTGACAAGGTTAGCAATTCACCGTGTATTGCAATTTTTTTGTTTGAACCTGAAACTATTGAGCTATATTGTTAACTCTGCTAGTACTAACATGGATCCTCTGTAGGTCACTGGCATTGTTATAAGAGGCATTTTCTTGCTTAGGAAAAAAGAGCTTGATTGGTTCTACGAGGGCGGTGCAGCATCTATTTTCCCAGATGGTATGCTGTGCTATGATATAAGAAAACTTAGTGGCTATGGAAAATATATGTGTGTGCTTCTGTCCATCATGTTCCTTTGAGCAATTCCACTCATCAAAGAGTTTAAGCTGTCCAAAATAATTCAAAAAATTGACAAGCAGGCGGTCTTTTTTTAGCTAAAATCACTCAAGTTTCTTATGAAATACTGGCATTATATTTTGCATTATCCAGTTCTTGCGTAAATGGACTGCTTACTTAGTTTTTAATGTGCAGCATGGGAACCATTTAGAGATTTTATTCCCGAGGATGAAAGGGATAATTTCATAGCCGCATACAGCAAAAGGTTAACTTCCTCAGATGCTGATGTACAGGTAGAACTATCCATCTTTGTTACAAGCTAAAGTTACGGGTTCCTTCCCGTAACCATATACTTCCTCTTCTTAATTGCTTATGGTTAAAATATATGCTGGTGCCTACATTGATTTTTCTCGGTGAGCAGACTTGCTATTGTTTGACCATTTAGATTGAGGCTGCCAAGAGATGGACAATGTGGGAGATGTTGACTGCGCATCTTATTCAAAATCATGACACCATCAAACGAGGGGAAGATGACAAGTTTTCATTGGCAAGTACTTTCATGAGCATCAAGCCTCTTTTTTTCATAGCACCATTGTTTCATTACCTTACCTTTTTTTACCATTGGCCAATAGCTTCCTTATTATAAAAACTTTTTTTTGCATTTATTAGCTTTTCTTAGAGATAATACAACAGCGCCTTTGAAGGGCTCTTTTGCATTTGAAAGTATGAAACCCTTGCTCTGATGCTAGGACAATGATAACTGCTGCATGTTTATGTAGATGTCTGCAATGACTTTTTCTTGTATACACGCCACATGCTTGTGGATGTTGTAATACTTTGTGGTCTTAATACGTTCTGTTATATTTGGTAACAGTATGGTTAACTTTTCTTCAGGCATTTGCAAGGATTGAAAACCACTACTTCATTAACAAGGGATTTTTACCCACGGATTCTCACTTATTGGACAACGTTGACAAGATTCGACACATCAAAGCTTTTATTGTACAGGTACATGTGTACTCGAGCTTTCTTATCTTGACATTATGCATGCTCCTGTGTGGTATTTTAGCTCTCGTATCTTAAATCTTGCCCAGTTGTTACAAAGTCCATATTTGGCATGTAGCTGTAGGTACCAGCCCAGGACACAAAATCCTGTGGAGGTGGTGAAATACTACATCATTATGAACAAATTTTACATATATGTATATATTTCTACATGAATGCACACATATTGGTTTTGCTAAACAGCCGTGGGGTCAGCTGAACACAGCATGAAAGTGGATTCGCCACTGGTACCAGCATGACATGGTCCATTGGGTGTGTGAAGTGTTCAAAGTGCCTTAATACCAAATAAACGTGCATATCCATTCTGCCTTTATTGGCTGAGGTCTGATCTTCATGGTACTAAATAAATTTGTCTAGTTTGATAAATGAAAATCTGATGCAAGAATGAAGGTTCCATACAAGTTAGACCTGTACATCATTACTTACTACATTATGTTGCAGGGGCGGTATGATGCTTGCTGTCCTATGATGTCCGCTTGGGATCTTCACAAAGCTTGGCCTGAAGCTGAATTTAAGGTAAGGATTGTTAAAAGGAGATATTTGCTGTTATTTAATAGGCATTTTGAACTAATGCTTTTCATAAAGTTTGCTAACAGATCCCGTTATGCTTTCCTTAGCTGCCCTATGTCTTACCTCGCATTCAAATTAATGATTCAACATTGCTACACGGTGAATCAGACATCGCTTTGTAGGGCATCTGCAAGACAAAATATTGACCGTGGGACATGTAACTGCAGGTTGTTCCAGACGCAGGGCACTCGGCCAATGAAGTTGGCACTGCTGCTGAACTAGTATCAGCTAACGAAAAGCTTAAAAGCATGTTGAGAAAATGAGCATCTTGAATGTTCATGTCAAGATTCCACATTCAATCAAAGTAGCGGCGCAGTGCCTTTCACAGAAGCAGAAAAACTTCCACTCGTTTTTATTGGGGTTTACCATTGTGGAATAAGAACCGGTGAAGTTGTTAACGGTTACGGCAGGCTGCATCCTGAATGTTCATGCCACGATTCCACATTCAGTCAAAGTAGGCTATTTTCCGATGTGTTTCGAGCTTCTCACTCTCTCCAAAGCATGAACTTTATATCTAGCTGTTCAACAACCTTTGATACTGGAGCCTGGAGCTCTAGGTCTAGAAACCGAAACATTGCAACATAGAGGTAGTAGCTAAATATAACAGAAGCGCCCGGAGAGAAAATCCATGCTATGTCGGCAAATTCACTTGCTACTACACCATGCTTCATCTCCAGAGTTAGTCCGGGGTCGCTAAGCGACGCAAGTGCTGCCACACATCAAGTGCCTGCGGTACAGTTCAAGAAGATAGTAGTTAAGCAGGGTCAGGGAGACCTTTTGAAATATAACCGTTTGCAGCGTTTTACTCTCTGAACTTTTAACAGAAGCAGTTTATAGATTATACTGTGCTAGTAAACATGTCAGTTCTGAAGCAAGGAGACCAATGTTTCATGTAGCAGCAAATCTGAAGCATAGTTCGCACAGGACCATCACAACAGAAAACTGACGAAGTGGAGTGATGAGAAATAGATTCTTACCTGATGGAGCATCCAGAGCTTCGCCTAGTTTTCTTCCTGGCGGCCATCACCTCCCTCCTCCTCGGCGGCTGGAGGACCACCTTGATGGCGGTGTCAAAGACAGCCTTGACGTTCTGCCACGGCCAAATAGCATAAACCAGGTCACTATCTTCACATTCATCAACAACAACAAACCCTCCCTAAAATTGACCCAACAACAAACCCTCCCTAAAGTTCCTCTACACGCAGCCATACCTGCTGCGTCTTGGAGCTGCATTCGATGTACGCCGCGGCGCCGATCTGCTTCCTGAGTTCCTCGCCCTGAACGAACAAAGGGGGGAAGATTGACATGTCAGCCATCTGTCAATGTTACTGATTGTTGGAAAGAAGCTGAGGGCAGACCTGCGCAGTCGTGATTGCGGAGGCGCCGGGGTGGTCGGCCAGGTAGGCTCGGTGGTCACGCAGATCTGAACAAAATTGGCAATTAGTACTCCGTAGTAGCTTTTAATCCGTGGCACTGGGAAAGCTCCATTGAAACGACGTCGCGCTCGGTACAGGGTTCCTCACCTAGCTTGGTCCCGACGAGAACGATGGGGACGTTGGGCGCGAACCGGCGGAGCTCAGGCATCCACTGCTCGACAGAATGATAATGAGTTAGTAGTTCAGGACATTCCTCCGGTCCAATTCCAATTCCAAGAACAGTGGAACAGGCATTTCCCGAACCATTTGGTCGGTAACTTTTCTTTACAGAGACATATAGGAGTGAGTAATACCTTCTTGAGGACATTCTCGTAGCTGGCGCTGCTGATGAGGGAGAAGGCCAGCACGAAGATGTCGGCGCCCCTGTAGCTCAGCGGCCGCAGCCGGCTGTAGTCCTCTTGCCCTGGGCGAGCAACACAGAAGGCAAATATTCAGGCTCCGAACCACTCCAGGCTCTGAACAGTAGTAGCAGAGGCAGCTAAAATGCAGGCGAGGGGAAAGCAAGCAGGAGGGATGGGGTACTACTGACCGGCGGTGTCCCAGAGGCCGAGGTTGACGATGTTGCCGTCCACGGAGACGTTGGCGCTGAAGTTGTCGAACACCGTGGGGATGTAGTCCTGCACGTACACACCCAGCACAGCAAAACTAAGAACACAGATCGGGGACTGAGTGAGCAGCTCGGGGAAGGGGTGAACACATCAAATCACAGTGGTCGGGTGGGCGAATCAAGCAGCTGAGCTGAGCTGAGGTCGGGAGGAAGAAGGGGGTAGGGGGGCACAGAGGACGTACACTGGGGAACCTGTTGCTGGTGTAGCAGATGAGCATGCATGTCTTGCCGACGGCGCCGTCCCCCACCGTGACGCACTTGATGAACTTGGTCACGCTCATCTCCTCCTCCAACTCCGGCCGCCGCTCTCCTCACCTCACCAGTCACCGTCCGTGCTCGCTAGGCTACTGGTGCTCGCAGTGGGGAAGAAGAAGAGGAGTGTGGGGGGAAGTGTGGAGCTGCAGGAGCGCAGAGACAAGGGTCCCTGTCTTCCGTGGGAAGCCAAAGCGAGGGGGTGGGACTGGGAGCCGTGCTGGTGCTGGTGCCGGTCTGGTTCATTAAAGAAAGAAAGAGCCGGGCGGTCGCTCTGGACTCTCTCTGGCTGGGTGTTGTGTTTTTACTGCTGGCCGAGACAAGGTCTCTCTCGGGGCGCGTGGCGTAAATGCGGGGGCCGCCGCATGGCATGGGATGGGGCGCGCGACTCAACCACGAGAAGCTCTCGTCTGGTTTGGCGTTGGGCGGCTGGCTCGCTCCTCTTCGCTGCGCGCTCTGGTTCTGGGTGCCACTGTCAAGTCATTCGCAGAGAGCCATTGCGGGCAGACCGTTCGCAGGGGGGTGGATGGTGGACGGCCATTAAAGGCACGGCACAGGTCTCTCGCAGGTGAGGCAGATATGTGTGACCAGGAGCAGCGGCTCTGCCCGGGGCAGTGCAAACCAGGGGAGATGAAAATCAAGTAAAAAAAAGAGTAGAGTATTATATCTTGCACCATTCTAGCCGTAGAGGTATTTGACTCCTAGCTCTAGTGATTTCTTTCTTTATTTAAAAAGGTTAAAGACTTATTAACACATTTTAAAAAATGTAAATAGTTCCAGACATTTTTAATGATTTTTTTTATAAAGTAATATGTTAATAACAAGTACATATTAATTTACACTCGGTCTTTGTAATAACATCATAATATCAAAAAAATAGACATCAAGGAAGCACATAGCTAATATCTTTCACGTAGTCCTAATATCTGATCTTCCTAGTACGTATGTATGGTCTTCGGGGTCTCTAGAGAGTCGTCTTGCATCCCCATAAGCCAGGTCGGTTGAGATTAGGTAGGTTAGAGCTTCTAGATGCATGTCTTATGGTCCTTGATCGTTAGTGCTCGTTGATATTTGGGAAGAATAATAACTCGTGTACTGTGTAGAGATTACAGAGGTATATATGAGGGCCAAAACCAGCTAGAGTTTAGAGCCAAACCGACCTAAGAGTCTAAACTGATTACAACAAGAATAAATCGCTAATACCCCCCGCAGTGGCAACGTCTGGCTCGACGACGTTGAGACTGGACCGAATATCGCAGAAGGGTGCAGTAGAAAGCCCCTTTGTGAAGATGTCAGCAAACTGACCACTGGTCGGTACGTGAAGAACGCGAACCTCGCCGAGAGCCACCTTCTCGCGGACAAAATGAATATCTATCTCAATGTGCTTGGTTCGACGATGTTGAACGGGGTTGCTGGCCATGTAGACGGCAGAGATATTGTCACAGTAGACAATGGTGGCGCGCTTAAGTGGTCGATGAAGCTCGACAAGAAGTTGACGAATCCAGACGGATTCGGCGACAGAGTGTGCAACAGCTCTGTATTCGGCTTCAGCAGAGGACCTGGGGACCGTGACCTGTCTTTTAGATGACCAGGAAATAAGATTATCCCCCAAATAAACACAAAAACCTGATGTGGATCGTCGAGTGTCGGGGCAACCAGTCCAGTCTGCATCAGAATAAACTGTCAAGCTTGTTGGAGAGGAATAATTGATGAGAAGACCATGGTCAAGAGTTCCTTTGAGATAGCGAAGAATGCGTTTGACATGAGAGAGATGAGGAACACGAGGATCATGCATGAAAAGACAGGCTTGTTGAACAGAGTACGATATTTCTGGACGTGTTAAAGTAGCATACTGGAGAGCACCAGTAAGACTGCGATAGAAAGTAGGATCAGAGACAGGTTCACCATCGACAAAAAGTTTAGAACCAACTTCAGCAGGTGTACGGGAAGGCTGGCAATCAGTCATCCCGGCTCGAGAGAGTAAATCAAGAATATACTGACGTTGAGAAAGAAAAAAAGAGGTGGGAGTACGAGAGGCGGTGACACCAATAAAATGATGTAGAGGTCCGAGATCAGTCATAGAAAATTCAGTATGAAGAGACAAGATGATTTGTTGTAAGAAGGAGTCGGAGAAGGTAGTGAGAACAATGTCGTCAACGTAAAGGAGAAGATAAGCCGTGTGTTCGTGGGAATGAAAGAGAAATAGAGAAGAGTCAGATTTTGAAGGAGTGAAGCCGATGGTTTGAATGAAAGAGGCAAAGCGATGAAACCAGACGCGAGGAGCCTATTTGAGACCATAAAGAGACTTGTGAAGAAGACAGACAAAATCAGGAGTGGAGGAGTTCTCAAAACCGGAGGGTTGTTGTCAGTAGACAGTTTCGTTGAGAGTGCCATTAAGAAAAGCATTTTTGACATCAAGCTGGTGAATGGGCCAGGAAAAAGAAACAGCGAGACTAAGAACTATACAAATGGTGCTAGGTTTGATGAAAGGAGAAAAGGTTTCATCGAAGTCAATCCCATGCTGCTGGGAGAAACCACGGCATACCCAACGAGCTTTATAACGAGCGAGAGTGCCATCCGAGTGAAATTTATGATGGAAGACCCATTTACCAGAAACAACATTGGCACCGGAGGGTTTGAGAACGAGAGACCATGTGTTGTTTTGGAGGAGAGCATCAAATTCCTCACGCATAGCAGAATGCCAGAGAGGGTCGAGAAGAGAACGTTTGTAGGTTGTTGGAATTGGGGAAATAGTTGTGGTAGTGGTGGTCGCATAAAGATTTAGAAGGCGACGAGGAATGTGAAAACCTCGTTTGCCTCGAGTACACATAACGTGATCGTTCTCGGTAATGGTTGTGGGAACAACATTGGGAGGAATCGGAGGTGGTGTAGGCGAGGGATAAGATGGTGTGGAGGAGATGAGAGAGCTGTCGAACAGTGGAGGGGTGAACTCTGTCGCGGCAGAGGAGACAAGGAGAGATGCTGCCATGGAAGAGGAGGGTGTGAGCGCTGTTGCGGCAGAGGGGAGAGGTGGCGTGGCTGCCGCGGTAGAGGAAGAGGGCACGGGTGCTGCCGCGGCAGGAGGAGCAGGCACGGGAGCTGCCGCGGCAGGAAAAACATAAGGGGTGTCTACCGCGACAGAGTGCGCGGCAGCGATGATGACGGGAGGGTTGGTGTTATGGGCGGGGGTAGTTTGGTGGTGGTTTGGTGGGCGGCAGCATTGGCGATGGTGTAGGGAAAGGTGTGTTCGTCGAAGAT
This sequence comes from Avena sativa, assembly GCA_916181665.1. Lineage (NCBI taxonomy): Eukaryota > Viridiplantae > Streptophyta > Magnoliopsida > Poales > Poaceae > Avena > Avena sativa. The sequence goes on along the minus strand of OV702293.1, from coordinate 342,382,365 downwards.
GACATGACGGGAGGTGAGAACCCGACCATAAGCGGGATCAAAACATCGCTATCCCTTGTGATCACTAGAGAGACCAAGGTGAATGCACGGTAGAGAGCAAGGTGCGAGTTTATGGGAAGAAGTAGAGGTGGTGTTGGGAAAGCATAAACAGCCAAAGACACGTAATATGGAGTAGTCCGGAGAGGTGAGAAAAAGAGATTGGTAAGGAGTGTATAGAGAGCATGTTTTGGTTGGACGAACGTTGATGAGAAAGGTGGCGACATTGAGAGCTTCTACCCAAAAGGGTGGAGGAAGAGAGGCCTGAATTAGGAGCGTGCGGAGAATATCATTGATGGATCGAAGAGAGCGTTCAGTTTTGCCATTTTGTTGGGAGGTGTAAGGACAGGAAAAAAGAAGAAGAATGCCGTGAGAGAGAAAGAAGTTGCGATTTTTTGGTGTTATCAAATTCTCGTCCATTGTCACATTGGATGAAACGTATAGGAAGACTAAAGTGAGTATGGACATAATTTTGGAAATTTTCAAAGATGGTGTGGACGTCAGATTTTGCACGGAGAGGAAAAGTCCATATGTAACGAGAATAATCATCAAGAATAACAAGATACTATTTAAAACCAGAAACACTAGGCACAGGAGATGTCCATAAATCACAGTGTAATAATTTGAAAGGAAAAGAGCTATGAGTGGATGAAGTTCTAAACGGTAATCGAACATGTTTGCCACACTGACAGGCATTACAAACAGAGGAATCATGAGGAGGACTAATACTAGGGATACAAATATCCTGAAGTAACGAAGACAGCGTGGCTTTATTTGGATGCCCTAGGCGACGATGCCAAAGTCCAACGGAAGCAATCATGGCAAGAGGTGTAGAGGTGGGCGCGCCATGGAGAGGATAGAGATCTCCGGAGCTATTATACCAGGCGAGAAGCTTCCCCGTTTGAAGATCCTTCACATATAAACCAAAGGGATCAAACTCAAGAGAGACACGATTATCAATGGTAAATTTGCGAACAGATATGAGATTTTTAATTAAAGAAGGTGTTAAAAGAATTTGACGAAGAAGAAATTGAACATGTGGATGCGATATATAGGAATCACCGGTGCCGTAGATGGGAATAGAAGATCCGTCACCAATGGTAATGGAAGAAAAGGGAGAAGAAGAACAAGCTCACAGAAAATCCAAATCCGAAGACATGTGCGAGGAAGCACCAGAATCAAAAATCCAATCTGTACCTTCGGTATTATTGAGGGTAAAATTGTTCATGACATTTATGAAGGCGGCATGGTCCCAGCTTGGTGTAGAACGCGATGACGATGGCCCGGGCACGGTTGACGAAGATGCGTACATGTACGACAGAGCCGAAGGAGGGCCATATATGGAAGGTGGTGCCGCGTAGCCGGGGTACGAAGCCTGAGCGTTGTACACCTGTGCAGGGGGGCGAGGGTCGAGAAGTCCAGGGGAGCCGGTGGGCGGGCGGAGGCCAGAGTTCCAAGTCGGTGGAGCGTCGTATGATGCAGGAGACGTCTACGGCATGGACCAGGCCTGGACCATACCGGTCCAGGGATCATGCTGGTGGCGCCAAGTCGGTGCAGCAGGGGGCGCCGTCGGTGCTGGTGCAGGGGGCGCTGTCGGAGGGGGGCGCGACGGCGGCGGGGGCCGGTATATGGGATTCTTGCCGCGGTAGTTGGGGCTAGGGCGCCAGCTGGCAGGAGCTGCCACGACAGGGTTTTGCCCTGAATTTGCTGTCGCGGCAGGAGGCTGCATGGGAGGAGCTGCCACGGCAGGCGCGGACGCGGGCGACCGTGGGGTGGTGACGAAGACGTGGTGGAACGACTCCCGGTTCTGACGAGTGCGATCTGCACTTTGAAGGATCGACCGAACCTCGGCGAAAGTGGGGCGAGGCCGCATCAGAGGTATGAACGAGGCCTGCTTGTCGAAGTCCTCGCTAAGGCCAATGAGGAGGATGTTGATGAGTGGCCGATCTTCAATGGGATCACCGAGTTCGCGGAGTTCGTCAGCGATGGAGGAGAGACGCTGATAGTAGACGCCCACGGGAGAGGTGCCTTGGACGATGTTGCGAAGCTCGATGTTGAGGGCGTTGACGCGAGAGTCGATGTTATCCTGAAAGAGCTGACGAAGGGCCGCCCAAAGAGCGGCGCGGATGAGGTGGTGCGGTAGATGAGATGGAAGATCTCGGTGGAGACGCGCGTGTAGATCCATTGGATGATCGCTAGATCATCCTTGACCCAGCGAGGGTCGTCGGGGCGAGGGACGCAATCCATGGCGACGTGATGAAGAAGATTGCAGAACTTCGAACATATGGCGCCAATGATAGTAGTTGTGGGCTGAGAGATCAAGGGTAATGGCGATGAAGGGAGATATATCTGTGATCGTGTCGGTGAACGACATGGTGGCTAGGGTTTGGGTGGTGGTGACGCCGGCGGTGTGAAGGGGGACTAGGGTTTGAGAGGAAGAAGAGGAGGAGGGAGCGCCGGCGGCGCGGAATTCCGCCAGGGAGAAGAGAGAGCCCGGCGGCGGCGGCGGAGGTGGGGTGGGCAGAGCCATGCCAGGTGCGAAAAAATCTAGGCGTCTGATACCATGATATTTGAAAAGAATAATAATTTATATATTGTGTAGAGATTACAGAGGTATATATGAGGGCCAAAACCAGCTAGGGTTTAGAGCCAAAACCGACCTAAGAGTCCAAACTGATTACAGCAAGAATAAATCGCTAATACTCGTTGTGGGCGGAAATCGTGGGTTAAGACCCGTGTGTATGGTACATGCATGAATCTACCCATCACCGACAAATGGTGTCTCTCAAATCTCAACATGAAACTTGTAAATTGTGTAATACAGTATCATTCACACATTCGAGCACCTCACATGCTTGATCAATACAAGTCACACGGAAGCAAGGCTTTTACCGGTGATCAGTCCCGGGACCGAACCTATATAAATATGTGTGAGGTTTTTTTTAAGGTATAAATATGTGTGAGGTTTTTTTTTGAGGTACAAATATGTGTGAGGGTTTTTTTAGGTATAAATATGTGTGAGTTTTTTCTTGAGGTACAAATATGTGAGGTTTTTCTTTTGAGGTATAAATATGTGTGAGGTTAACTCATCATATTGTGATCACGAGCCTCCACCTATGTATAAATCTACGACAGGGGTCTCAAACCTCGACGGTACTTAAAATTGACATTTCACACATTTCTGGGATAGATGTTACTGCCATGTTATTCTTTTTAATTTTTACATATTTTTTTCTGAATTTTTCAAAACAATATGATCACCAATTTTGTACTCCATCCGTCTCGAAATAGGTGTCACAAGCTTGTCAAAAATTATGAATCTATATACTCTCTCCGACCCATATTAATATTTATCACATAGATTTATCTAAATTTTAACAAATCCGAATTAACTAATATGAGTCGGAGGGAGTATTAAATAGTGTTTAGATTGATCTAAATTTTAATTCAGACAAAAAAAGTATATTTTTTCCCTTGTATCCTCCTTTCTACATTGTTTGTAGAGAAAAAGGACTCGGAAGATTAAGGATTGCACTGTGGTCGTACGATTGCACGATGTCCTAATGTCGTATGAACCGGGCCATTTTCGAAATTCGCAAAACGGGGACGAGTCTCCTGGTACGTACTTGCACATTTTTTTGACAGCCTCGGTACACTGAGTAGTAGTACAAATTACAAAACATGAGGCTAAACCTCAAGATTAGCTTATTACTACTAGTTGTAGGAGTTAATCCATTTCATTATATTATTACTGATAGTGCTAGCACTAGTCTTTTCTAGAACCACCATCAACTTTAAACCGCTGCAAGGTTCGAGCCGCCCAACGTTCCTTCCTCCGAGAAAGCTAGTAGAAAAAAGGAATTTTCAAAAAAGAACGCCGCCTCGTACTCGTACGTGTAAGCCCGCCCGCCCGCCTTTGCCGTGGCTTTGTGTGCACCACGATATTTCAAATCGAACGTCAGGCGGACCGATGTCGCGGGTCCCACGCCCGGCACGCGGATCCTGCCTATCCCTCCCCGTCCCGGCTGTCGTCTCCTATCGTGGACACAGCAACGCAGCACAGGTGATTTGATCCAGCGCACGACGGATTGCTGGAGGGGGTTACCGCATCTTCATCGGTCCGACCGATCCGGTCAAACCAAACCATCCGCTTTATCGTTGGATTGGGCCCGATTGATTTGGAAAGGGTTCGGTCTATCCGGTCCGCCGCGTCGTTCGTCTAATTTTTTTTTTTCAAATGTAAACACAAATAGTTTATAACAAAAACTAGTTAGTGTGTCGTCTCGTCGCTATTGATGACGCAGGTTATCGTCGATTAGTCTTTCGTCAGCGTCTCTGAATCGCTGTCGTGGTTGCGTCTGAATCGATACCGCTGGTCGCGTCTGAATCAATGGTCGCGGTGGCTGACGGGTAGGTCAGTGGCACACACGGGCAGGACACCCGCGCTATCTGCGAACGTCCGGGCTGACGTAGCCGAGTCCTACATTAGATAGATACATGCATGTGTCGAGTCGTACGCATTTGCCCGGATGGGTCGGTCCACGGAGCCCAGATGCAGACGCACAATTGGCCTTCTACTCTTAAACTGGCATGTCCGTTTTTGTCTGTTTAAATTATGCTGATGTGCGCGGCTGGTCGGAGGAACCGAACTATGACCTAGAAGCGTCGATAGCTCGACCAAAACTGACTAAAACTGTTCGTTTAAGTCATTCGTTTGGATCGACCTTGGGACGATCCGTGGGACCAAGCCTCACAGTCCCAGATTTCTCTTTCGCTTTGATTTGGGTTGAGCTTTTGAACGCCTCGGCCGCGGTCTGTTCGTGACATTTTTTACCACGCTCTCGCTCCGAGCAGGAGCAGCCGCTCGGGCACGGGTACCGAGGCAGTGTTTGGTCGTCTGGCTGTCCTCTCGTACCCCCTGCACAGTGGAGGAATAAATGGAGGGGCTCCAAATCTGACTTACTCCTACGGACTGTACCCTGTTCCGTTCGTACCCGTCCCGAGTCACCGGTACCCCGTGCGCTTCACGTCATGGGCCAGCCGGATAGTTGCTTGCCCGTGGGGTCGGTACTCAGCACGTCTGCTCGCCGTGCGGCCGTTGGGGAGAGAATTCCCTTGAATGAGCGTAACGGTCTGCTCCATTTTGAGTTTTGTTTGTTACTCGAGGCTCAAGCGGTCTTCTCTATTTATCTCTTTTTCTTTTAAAAAGAAAGTGTCTGCAATTTCTTAAAAAAAAAATACTTCTGCATCCTCAGTTAACCCGACTCATATTTATTAGTAGAATATATCTTTATCCACACGCTAAAACACATTTGAGATACACTCCACCCGGTCCATATTAATGGTCTCAGCTTTGTCTAAATACAAATCGTACTAAAGTTGCGATCATAAATATGAACCACAGGTAGTAACATGTAAATCTGAACAAATATGAATCGGTTAATTTAATACGTACTATATATTATGCAAAAAAATATTATGTATAAAGTTGTATCCTTGTCAAGCTTCAGCTCAGTTGCGATCTCTTTGCCGATGTCTCAATACTCTCTCTCTCTCTCTCTGAAAATAGATGACTTGGATTTTCTAGATTTTAAACGGGTTTTAGTCTTTAGTACTACTATTTATAAATGAGGGAAAATGAATCCCGCTTAACATACCCCCACAAAACATGCACGGACCTACTAAAACTTCACAATCAGGCCAACTAAACACAATCTAATGGTTTGCATTAGCCTATTTTTTTTATGCACTTAGCAGATAAGTTTGACGGACGTACTCATCTCCCTGCCCCGTATGTGCATCCCCTACAATCACGCATGGCATGCAGAAATAGAAACTTATCGCAATGGCGATCCCCTTAGGATAGCCATAGCGTTGGTAGTTCCAAATCTAACATAAAGTTGTATTTGGCAAGGGAATAGAATTTGGCGATGACTCCAGAACGTAGGTGGTTCCAAATTTCTGTCACGTGGGTCCCCCTTTGAATAAAATGACATAACAAATTTGTTTTCTCACTTTTCACCTCACATAGAACACTCTCATACGGTTGGTAACATGCAAAGATAGAGTATTTTATTGGTTTAGGTTAATTTGGCATCGGAGCATGCTCTTGCTCCGGTTTCCTCTTTTCCTTCTTTTGGAACCACCCTCGCAATGTTAGGAACTAGTTCTAAAAGCTTAAAAAAATATAGAACTACTTTTGGCTACACACTGTGGGTGAACTTATCCTCAACCCGGACGACCCTTGCCTTTCATCACCATTGTGTCAGATGCCAACTACCTCAGTTGCTTTCTAAACGGTGCCCCACTTCCCTGCACTGCGTCAGCAAGTGGGCTGCCGCTTCTTCGTCACCTTCCCGCACCCGCCTTCACCATCCTGTGAAAATTATGCCTTGCGCCTAGTTCATTAAAATTGGATTGCACTTTGATAAGTTTATTGCTTTTAGGCTACAACAAAATTACTATGAAGCAAATAGAATTTTGAAGTATCAGACAACTCCATAATATTGGCAACGTATGATATTTTGTACAGATTATTTTCCCGTTATGCTCCTACTATCTTGCTCTAAACAAGCATCTTTCATAAACTGTGGTAGAGCTATGTGTAATTCGAGGGGGGGGGGGGGGGGGCGATGGCCCCCCATACTTGGAAGAATCCTTGGAGAATATTTTATTTTAGGTGTTTATATGTAAAAAAAAGTAGAGCTGTTTCCCCCAAAAACATTTAGGAATACCAAATTAGAAGTAAATGCGACATGTAGAGATAGTAGCTACCTTCAAAGAATCATTTAGATGGGCATAGTCTGAACTTTTCTCTTGGTGGCTCAGCTTCCGTATTAGGCTATTGGTTGGAGATATTTTGTCTAGATACAAATGAAATTACTAAAACTAAGACCATTAGTATGAACCGGAGAGTACATGTAAATCTAAACAAACATGAATCAGTTAATTCAATATCATATATATTATATATTACAAAAAAACATACTATATAAAGTTTTGTCGTTGTCAAGCTCCAACTCAATTGCTATCTCTTTGCCGATGTCTCCCTATTAGTAATTGATTTTTCAAAGATACATACTCTCCATGTCCGAAAATAAGTGACTTGAGTTTTTTAAATTTTAAATGTGTTTTAGTCTCTACTATTTATAAAGCAGCGAACGTGAACTCCGCTTAACATACCTCACAAAACATGCACAAACCTACTAAAACTGCACACTCAGGTCAACTAAACAAAGTCTAACTGTTGGTTAAAAAACGAAATCTAATGGTTTGCATTAGCCTAATCTTTTACTAGTGCACATAACAAATAAATAAGTTTGACGGATGTACTCATCTCCATGCCCCGCATCTGCAACCCCTAAGATCACGCATGGCATGCAAAAAACATAAACTTATCGCAATGGCGATCCCCTTATACTCAACTCGGAGGACCCCTTCCTTGCATCGCCATTGCGTCAGACGCCACCTTTCTTTGTTCCTTCGTAGATAGTGCCCTCGCTTCCCCGCGTTGCGTCATCAAGTGGGTTGCCGCTTGTTCGTCACCTCCCCGCACCCGCCTTCACCATCATGTGAAAATTATCCCTTGCTCCTAGTTCACTAAAATTGGATTGCACTTTGATAAGTTTATTGCTTTTAGGCTACAACAAAATTACTATGAAGCAAATAGAATTTTGAAGTATCAGGCAACTCCATTAGACCGGCCACGTATGATATTTTATACATATTATTTTCCTGTTGTGCTCCTACAACTTGCTACTCCCTCCGTTTCAAAATATAAGATGTTTTAGGTTTGTGAAGAAAATAAATCTAGACTTCTTTTAGTATGTAGATTCGCCCCTAAGTTGAGTGAACCTATATACTAAAATAAGTTTAGATACCTTTGCTTCACAAATCTAAAACATCTTATATTTTGAAACGGAGGGAGTACTATCTAAGGACAGCTAAGTACGACGGGGTCGTATTCGTTCAGCACCGCCAAGCTCGCACCTGGAGCCTCCTGCCTACGGTACTTAGCGGAGGAAGGTCGACGGGGTCGTTTTCCTTCTTTCGTGTAACTCCTTCCTACTGTCCGTCGCCGCGAGCCCGCGCATGGGCCAAGCCTAGAAAACTTCCCCTTCCGAGGGTCGGCACAGTTCGTCACCCGTCCCACCACGGAGAGGACGTCCAGCGCAGTCCCTCGCCTGGCCCTCCCCTTGGCCCTTGCGGTTGATGCGTGAGCTGCGCCCTCCACGACGAGGCTTCCGGCGCAGCCCAGACCTTCGCAGCGATCTCCCTATGCAGTGTGGCCTCACCTAGATTTCCGTGGCGGATGCGTCGGTGACGGACCCTCCATGGCGAGGCTTCCGCTCCTGACTCTTTCGTCCAAGTCCAGGGGCAGACCAGCACCGTGACGACCCCAGTGAAGCCACGCCCCCTCTTGTGAACGTTTTTTACCACTTACGGCGGTGGGTAATATGTTGGTTCCGCACGCCCGGGGTGGAAGGGAGGCAGGCGCTCGCCTGAGCCGGTGCGGAGAGGAGATGACTCCGGGCGGCGGCAGCGACGAACTAAGTGAATCTTTTTAATAGTATAGATGTCCACTCATTTATGGACAAAAGTAGTAGTATGTTTCAGCACAATATGTCAACGAGAAAGAAAAAGCTCTATGTAACCCGGTCTCTTGTGATGGAAATTATTTTTCAGTTCTAAATCGGTCTCTTGTGAGCTTCTTTGAATCATCAATACAACAAAAGTCAAACCTGTGGAATGCAACGGTCACTGACAGGTGGACCTAAGAAGAGGGTGGCCCCGCATGCCAGTGATTGCTCCGAGTATTCCGCTCCTACAGCGCCACCCCTCGTTTGCAGTTTTCGCGGCTCCTTTGCTTCCCGTTTAAGCTGAGCCTCCTCAATGACAGGCCTAGGCCTAGCAAGCAGTCAAACGAGGCTGATGCCTCCGTTCTCATGCTCCGCGCCGCGCCGCGCTCGCTGAGATGCTTCTCCCTTCGCACAGCCACCGCCGCCCTCCTCTACCGCGCCGCGGCGCCCGCGGTGTCTCCTTCGGTCTTACTACCGCGCCGCGCCGCGCGGGATGGCTCGTCGTCGTCCTCCTCGCCTTCGTTTTCATTGCTGGTGCCTTGCTCCGCCGCGCCTCCTCCTCCTCCAGAGCACCCTCCCACAACACTGTATACGACGGAGATCGCCCTACCGCTGCTCCAAAAATCACGATATTCTCGGCCCCGCTCCGCCCGCCCGACGGCTCTCCGGCGCGGCAGGAGCAGGCGGTGCGGTCGTGGCTGGCGCTGCCCGGAGACGTCAGCGTGGTGCTCCTCGGCTCGCACCCGTCGGCGCTCGCCCTCGCAGGACGGCTCGGTCGCCGGGTCACCGTCGAGGCCGCCATCGATTCCTCGTACGCACTCTGCTTTCATTCAGTCCCCCAAACCATCACTCGCTGCTCGAACTGAGCCACATTATTACCTCTCCTGCTTTCAGGTTCACGGGCACGCCGTTCTTCCACTCCATGGTCGCAAGGGCGCAGGCCGCCGACTCCGACATCTGCGTCCTCTTGGACGCTGAAATTGTTCTGCTTCCTGAAACTGTCACCTTGCTGCAAAAGTTCAGCAGATTTGACCGTGATTGGCTCCTTGTTTCGCTGTCACGCAACATTTCCAGCTTGAACAAGGTACCTTTTCTTCTACCTACGGCAATCCTATATACTCCCTCCGTTTTATTATGCAGGTTCATTCATGCTTGGAGTGAATCTACACTAAAACAAGTCTAGATATATTTTCTTTCAAATCTAAAACATCTTATATTTTGAAATCGGAGGGAGTACATTCATACATAACTCCAAGTTGTTCTACTTGGTAATGAAATAATCTTTTGATAAATTCCATCAGGCGCGGGAGATCCCTGCGGACAAGTGGGCAGCAGATAGCAGTGGCAGGGGGCTCATCATGGCGTGGAACAATCCGAGGAATCCGTTACTTGCAGGAGTTCTTCCTTCTTTTCTATACGGAAGAGGAGCACACAACTGGTGGCTAACTCACGAAGTTTTGTCTTCTGAAATGAGACTCGTCTTTGATGCAAGCAGTCTAGTTCTTGGGGTATATCCTGAAGATTTCAGCCCCAGCCACCGCGTGGGTTCTAGTAACAGTGGTAGATTACTTGATGGATCATGGGAGTACGGTGTCAACCGTCATCTCGCTGCGGTTTACGGGTCATATTGCTATCCATCCCCACCACGAAGAGATCATTCTCCCATGCTGTATGAAGTGGTAAAACATTCTGAAGATTACATGCTGAGCAAAGCTGAAGACCCCACATTCTCAAATTTTGTCAGAGGTAAACAGCAGAATGTCCTTGCCGAGGTGGATAACCCATGGAACAACATGAACATTTGGTCGTCTGATCATCTTCTACAAATGAGCTATTCTTCAGGAACCTCAGAAGCAGCTAATGTTCCATATTCTTTGGGAACGCTCCTTGAGTTTGTATCTGATGAGAATAGGTCTGTTGTCCTTGGTGTGGCTGGGGCAAGTTACAGGGACATGCTTATGAGTTGGGTGTGCCGCTTGCGCCATCTCGGAGTCACAAATTTTGTGGTATGTGCTTTAGACCAAGAGACATACGAATTCTCAGTGTTGCAGGTAGTGATGAACTTGAATTCATTCTATCATTTTTTATTATTATCAGTCAATTATTTTTATTTTGCAAATTCCCAATTCATGCTCAAGTTTTTCTATCCCTAATTGTACTAGGGTTTGCCAGTTTTCAGAGATCCAATGTCACCAAAGAATGTCAGCTTCGATGACTGCCACTTTGGAACCCAGTGTTTTAAGCGAGTGACCAAAGTGAAATCACGCATAGTTCTGGAGATTTTAAGAATGGGATACAATGTGCTGTTGAGTGATGTTGATGTCTACTGGTTTCATAATCCAGTGAAGTTCCTGCATTCTCTTGGACCTGCCACGTTTGCAGCTCAGTCAGATGAATACAGTGAGACAGGTAGCCTTCACCTCCTAGTGATTACAATTACAAACGTTTCTGCTAATGTTGCCCTCATGTGTTATTTTCTCTAACATTCAATGCCAAAACAATATAACACCTAAAATGGCCGTTGTGTTTGAGAGTTCTCAATGCTCGCTGTTGACAGGGCCAATAAACCTGCCACGGCGACTAAACTCGGGCTTCTACTACGCCAGGTCAGACCGTGCCACAATCACCGCAATGGAGATGGTGGTGAAACACGCGACCAAATCGAACTCGTCGGAGCAGCCAAGCTTCTACGATGTCCTGTGTGGGAAGGAGGGCGTGAACCGCCTCGGCGACGACAGATGCCTGGAACCCAGCACAAACCTCACCATTGTGTTCCTGGACCGGGACCTGTTCCCGAACGGAGCTTACAGAAGACTCTGGGACAGGCGCGACGTGCGCTCGGCTTGCGGGGAGCTTGGGTGCTTCGTCATCCACAATAACTGGGTAAACGGGAGGAAGAAGAAGCTCCGGCGGCAGATGGTGTCTGGGCTGTGGGACTATGATCCTAGCTCCAGGATGTGCTTGCAGAGCTGGGGTGATGCAGGTAGCTTCAGAGTGATAGGGCAGTTTCATGTGTCTGATGACATGGACAGCTAGATTCTTGCGATGCATAATGTCATGACGGATTGCTGGCTTTTTTTACAAGATGGATGATTTTTTTTTTGTTGATGCATAATGGATGAAAACAAAAGGCAAACAAAATAACATTGTACAAAGTTCAGACCTGGGTCATGCAACATCATCTGTAATTGGAAGCCAAGAAGTTTACTCTCAACCAAGTTCTACGGATTGAATATCATGCTTAACTCAATTATTATCTGATACTCCTTTGTTGAGAGAACCTGTATACTTTCAGGAAAGGAATCAGCAAGAAAAAACTTATTTATCTTGGCAGTTCAATCGCTCTATTGATTCATCTGTGGCTGCTAAGTTTCAGAAACATGCATTCACCTCAGGAACATTACTACACTGAAAATCAGTGCAGCTCATTTCAGTGACAAAACAAATAAAGTGACTGGGCAGAGCAAGTGAAAATCCATGCTGATCGCTCCCAGCAAGATCAAACTCATGCAAATTAGAGTTGTCTACATGAAAGATGACATTCTAGAACCTAGAACTGGGTAATAAAGGTAGTATTGTTTCCGGACCAAATGAACAGTACAGAGTCTGGACTACAAAAAAAATGACAATGTCTACTCAGTTTATCTTGGCTGTTCAAAAACTCGATTGCTTCGTCTGTGGTTGCTAAGTTTCAGAATCATGTTTTCACAGGCTTGCAGCTCATTTCAGAAATAAAACAAACAGGCCAGGCAGAGGAAGTAAAAAATCCATGCTGATATGCTGCCAGCGAGATTAAAACTCATGCACATTAGGGTTGTGTACATGAAAGTAAAACATTCTAGAACCTAGAACAGGGTAATAAAGATAGCATTGTCTTCAGACCAAACTGAACGGTACAGAGGTCTCCGGCACCAAACAAAGACTGGTCTCACTTCATCTTCGCTTCCGTAAACAGAACATGCTTGTTTACACGTGGATCGTACTTCCTGAACTCAAGCTTCTCTGTGATCCGCCGAGGATTCTTGCGTTTCACGTAGAAAAACCCAGTTCCAGCTGCTGAAACAAGCCTGATGAAAATTGACGCACGCTTTGCCTTCCCCATCTAGAGATTATGAACTTGCAGTGAAAGAAACTGAAAATAGGACAAACATAAGCAAAACATCAGGAGGAGTAGAATCCAGGGTTCTAAGATATTAAGAGCATCCACGAGAAGCATAAATAAAATAGCAACGCAAGAGAAATCTCTGTGACAGATCTGGAGACTCTAAAACCTAATACATAAGAAATGCTTATATTGGTTCCCACATTGCTTACTGAGCACATGGTGCCATGATGTCCACCTGACCATGATAATTCAAATACTATCCAGCACATTATATCATAGCCTATCACTTACAGTGGTGAACTAATGGTCATATCTACCACACAAGGAGTGTTAACATGGAACACTTTGAGTAAACTCAGATTATCCAGAATAGTATTTCTGGGATCCAGCAAAAAATTACCACGAGGCATTTACGCAAGGTGAAGTGAATTAAGCACACTGGGCAGTTATTAGCTTTAAACAGGCATGTCAAGAAGAGCTTGAACAAGCTAAAACCCGATGGAGGAACTTTTGTTTTTGCGAATCAACCCGATGGAGGACCTTGAAGCTAGTCAATTCTGTAAAATGAGTTTGACCAATGTAATGAAATAAGGTATATCATGCACATAAGGAACACAGATGAACGGATAATTCCTAATTCTTTCAACGATGAATAGGTTGAATGAATCAGCAAAAGGAGTCGATAATTAGTGGCCGCTACCCTGATGGTTCCATTAGGTGTAGCCTAGCAGCAATTCGACCTTAGTGCTAGCTTTGTATGCCAGCCCTGCTCGAACAACTACCCACCGGCCAACGAAACAAACAGCAATCAAGCATTCCAGATTCCACAAAGAAAACAGGATGGAAATCCATGGAATCGCCCGCTCCCGGCAAAGAAATCTCGACTCCAGTTTTCTACGGAGCCGGAGACGGCGCTAGTAGCTGGTGCTACGGTTCTAGGTAACGACGGAGAGGTCGGGCGGCAGAGCCGCAGAGGCATTGGGATGCGCTGAGCCCTAAGGCTCCTAACAGAGATCTCTAGTTACAGTAGAAAAACAATCTACAAGGCTACCGCATAGGCACAAGCGATATTCGGCACTCAACAGACCTTATGAGGAAGAGAAACTCACCATCGACCGCCACCGCCGCCGCCGCCGCCGCCGTGGAACTCAAGAGCGTAGGGCACGGGATGGGAACAAAGGGGAAGAGGATGCCAGTGCGACTGGAGAGTGGGTCCCGGGAAGAGTAGGGCAAACTCCGATTGCCTCGAGATTCGTGCGAACACAGAAAGGTGTACGCAGATTACTTGCAACAAAGAATTATCTTGTTCGAGCGAAAGTGGCAGTCATGTTAAGGCCTTTTGGATGGCAAGATCTGGAAACATAGGAATGTCGAATTATACTTCCTCAATTCAAAAATAAGTGATTTGTCGCATGTATAACTGGAATTTCATAGGTTTGCAGTGCAAAAAAGAAAACTAAAAAACATACTGTAGAAAAACTACATCAGTGGTTGTTTAGATGAAACGTAGCCTACGCACTTGGCTAGAAATAAGGTTGGAATGTATGAATGTATGGAGTTCAAATTTCTATGTAATTGAGGCATAGGAATTTGAGTAGCACCATTCATTTGGTCCAAAAGGTAATCCATAGAAAAAACATCCTAGGATTGGAATTCTACAAAAATCTTATAACTTTTCTGCAATTCAAAGTGGCCCTAGAACTTTAAAGGGACCTAGAACTCCATGTAACAGAATCTCACGCAACTCAAAGAGTATATTTTATCTCACAGACCAAAAGAATGTCCCGACCGGGGCCTAGAACTTTACGGAAAAAACTTTGATCATGCCCAGATGGAATGAACGCGAAATGACATGACAATTTCAGAACACTGCAAGAATGGCACCAACACAGTGATAATGTACAACATTTCAATCTAAAAATAATGTACATCGTTTTCACAGTTGCAATACAAGTTCTTTCGATCACTCCGAGCAAACTCAGACTCTACAAACATGAGGAACAAGACACGCTGTGGCAAAACTGGAAGAAGAAGAAAACTTCACACGAATCCGTCCTTTTATACGAGGAATCCACAAGACCATGCGAATAAATCCAATCTGGTGAAACTGTGATGCCTCCTCCCCAAACGGCACCCAAACTTGCAATCGGAGCCGCCATCTTCATCCTTGGAGGCAACGTTTTGCTGTAGGCATCTAATTGCGCACAAACACAACAGAGTGGCTGGCAATCACCATCTGTGATGAAGATGGTGCCATTGTTACCAGCATGTGTTCAACAGAACTACTTCATCACAGATTCGACCTTCTGATGCTAGATTAAAACATCTCTTGCCGTCTCAAGACTTTCTCTTCATCAGTCCTTGTGTCCTCAATGTGATCCAGTAATTCTCCGGTTAATCTTGTCGTCAAGGAGGGAGATAATGGTGCGTAAATACCTATTTTGTGACAAAATAATGGAATATTATAGGCATCGATTCAAGAGAATCTGAATATCTGATAACAGGTAAGAGTCAGGGCTACATACTTCTTGATTGCGGAATCTTTTCATAATCCTTTGTGACATGCAGCAAAATGGTGCCGGACAAAACCACGATCAAGCCACATATTTCAGAAGTGATGCTTCCAAGGCTTTGACCAGACCAGTCCTGCACTCACCATTAGAATACAATAAAAAGTTCGGCTAAGCTCATATGATTTTTTTATTAAAAACTTATATGTTCACATAGTGGTGCTTTACAAAGCATGGTCTCGAGTTCAATACAAATAAAAAATTACCTTAAACATGATGATGCTTGCGAGTATTGTCAGTGTTGTAAACATTACGTAATAAATTGGTGACACAATTGCTGTGTTAAATGTATCAAGAGCCTGCAAAAAGAAGAATAACTCAATTCAAGGCTGCCAATACAATAGAACCTGCAATCATTTGTGAAGTAATGCATTGGAGTGCATTGTTCAACAATCTGGGTATTTTTTTCAGCAATATAGAATTTTAGACTTAGGGATGAAAAGGTAGATTTGTCTAAAGTAGAACTCTTACAATGTAAGGGAATGGCAAAACAGAAAGGTAAATATAAATTGATGCTAATGCTTAAGAAAAGCATATTTAAATAGGCAATAAACAACATATCCCTACAAAATTAGCATAACCCTCCGATTCTTCTCTTCATGTATCTACGGTTGCTGAGCAAAGTGACAAAGTGTAACTAGTAACGTACAGAGCAATGATTTGAATAGAATATGACAGCTCCCTAGTCCTTGTTCTAATAAACAACAAATACATTGGGATAACCTATGCTAAAGAGTAATGACACCTTGAAGTTATCATGTGAAGAAGGTAAACGGTAGTACAATTATTTTCTATTGCTTCAGCAGCAGTTCAAGCATTCAAGTTTGATGTTTTTAGTCCTTGGTACCTCTAGTTCTCTGTAAACCATGTCGTTTCGAACATGTTTTGTAAAGTAAGTAGATGGCATATATGAAAATCCTAGGAGTAGATTTGTCTTCAGTTTACCCGCAAAGAAATGGTCGGTTTGCATAAATATACTACATTGCAAGTTAGTGTTCAAAATGGTCTATAAAACAAGTTCTGGAGAACTGGAAAGATTACTACTAATCGATCTCCGGAAAGCCATTACTTGACGGCATTTATCCTATATATGGATACAGACTTGGAGCATCAGTACACATGATGGACTGATACAAACCTTGTTCAGGTAATTCAGCTGTGTTAGCACACAAGTAGCCACAACAAGCACAAAGAACCATGTCTCTGGATATACTAACTGATTTGTGCCTTCAAAAGTCAATTTTAAGGATGTACCAAGAGCTTTAACACTCATAACCTGACCAAGAAGAAAGTGTTAGAACCTTCCTTGATAAGGCTAAAACTCAGCAACGAGATATAAAATTTCACCCTTACCGAAAGGGAACCCATTAAAGAGCAAATGGCGGTGTAGATCAAAACGTTGGAATGGCCCCAGAGAGGGGAGAAATGGAACATTAGCACAGACACCATCACTATAACCGTAGCAACATATAGCAAGAAAGCTGCAAAGGAACATGAAGAAAACCGTCAGTAATTAGATTCCACTTCCTAAAGTCAAGAGCGAACTACTAAAGCGACACCCATGCCTAAATTGATAAATCTCACATGGTTGAGTCGCCAGTTTCCATATCTCCTTGACCGACGTGATCTCTTGCTCCTGCGGTGCATGGATGACGATCACCATCGACCCCGTGATGCACATCACGCAGCCGAGAATCCCAAGGGCGTGCAGCTTCTCATTCAGGATGAAATGGGCCAGCACTGCACTGGACAGCCAAGACAGCAGTAACAAACACCTTCAGCAATATAGCACCATGGCAAATCAGAATCACAGGTTGGTGTATGTGCACACACACAGCACACCTGACAATTATGCTCAGGGCTCCAAGAGGAGTAACCAGCACCGCAGGGGCGAAGGCGTAGGCTATGAAATTGGCGATCTCTCCCACTATCACTGAAAAAGGGTAAACAGAAATTGGTGCGAGTCACCCCAAGAATTTAGCTCCATTTGGTATATGGCTAGTAATTGCTGAAAGGGAGCTGCTGAGCTTACTGGTGATCATACCAACCCACCACAGGGGCTCCAGGAGGTAGGAGTGCCCACCTACCCCTGCACGTGAAGCCAAAAAAAAAAAGGAGACGTCATTTTTTGCAGGGTTGAACTCTGATAGGAAAAAAAAAGTTGCGGGAGAGGAAGTGAGGGACGGACCTGCGCCGATGCCGGACGCTGCGGCGGCGCGGCGGAGGCCCTTCTTCTTGATGATGAAGCTGCCCCCGATGAAGCCGCTGGAGATGAGCGCGAGCACTATCCCCCTCACGTTGTCCGCCGACAGCTCCTGCTCCCCTCCTACTCCTCCTGCCCCCATCCCTCCCTCCATGCGAACAACGCTCGGCCCGGCCGCGATCGAGCTTCCTCAGATTTGTTGCAGCACGGCAGGCCTGCCGGATCGGAGGACTCCGCCCGCGCGATCCTTCCCAAGAAGGGGGGGGGGGGGGCAAGGGGGGCGCCGCCGTCCACCTCGCCTATGTTGGTCCGTACACAGACGCTCCTCTCGACTCGACGACGGGGACGCCGGTTCTTGGATGGTTCCGCGTAGGATTTCGTCTCTTCCGGCGGAAGAGAGCTGATTGGCCAGAGTACAGCGGGATGTGGGTGCGAGGAGGCGACGCCACGGAGGACTTCTACACAACGAAACAAAACGCGCTGATTCGACGATCTGAATGAAAAAATAAAAAAAAGCTGATTATTTAGGTGTCGCAAACCAGCTCACGGGTGAGACAGAGACAGCTCGTGATGATTTGGCATTTTTCTTTCAAGACCCGCTATTCAGCGCTTCAGTGTAGTCCACGTCCATCTATAGGGATATAGTTTTGATTAAATAATGCTCACACGTCCACCATTTGAATTTTATTTTAAGAATCTATATCATAGTGACGTCCGATACGGCATAGGATATGCCATGTCAAATATCATGTGTATATAGTAGATTATTCTAAAATCAGTTAACATTATCTTATGGATTCGAATCAAATAATCCAATGTTCGACCCAAAAGGCTAATCTAATATAGTAGAGCTAGTAGGAGTTAGTGAGTTGCAAAATTTGCTTGTTAAATCGAAGCTCACTTAAGGTCATTGTACCGATAACATTTGTTAAATTGCGGTTATTGAAGATGCGTGAATGATACCCATGTGTTTGCATTACTGCATCTATACGGACCTATTTTGTTCATGTGATCATATATCTATTCGTTTTGTTTTTGTTACCATTATTTATTTTGTGAATATTTTTGTTAATTTTTTGTTGTTGTGTATACTTGTGGGCGTACATATCCGCTTAATTTTGTTCTCATTCCAAGTCTGCTCCTTTTCCGTTCCGTACCCATGATGTAATATATCCATATTTGAATCCACACCCGATCATTGTCTGCTCTACTCTAAATCCAACGAAAAAATAGGGTAGATGATATGGTAACCGAAAAAACCGATCCGGTTATATCTTAACTAGTAACATCATCAAAGCAAAACATATGCGCCCTTGCCCACTCATCTCTCCTCCAACCTGACATGGCATACTCCGCCACCAGGAACATGCGTGTGTTCATTGTTTAGCAATCCTCCCCCCCCTACCCAACTAGGAACATGTGCATTGTCGCTGCTAACAGGCCTACCGCACCATTGGAGGCGTGTTGAAGCGGAGGCAGGCTGAGGCCAGTGTTTGGGTTTTGGGGTTTTGGGATCAGGAGGAGGAAGGAAGAGGAAGGCAAAAGATGGGGCAGCAAAGCAAAAAATGGCGGAAGAAGAGGGGTCAAACGCTAGAACAACCAAGACATTGGTTTACAGGACGATCTGCTGTCATGAGACAGCACAGAAGTGCTACCGGCTTGTATGGAAGGTAACAATGTGCTGGTGCCGCAGGCAGAGGGTGGTGACTACGACAATGTGTGATTCATTCCCGTTTCAACCAAAAAAAAAGACAATGCACAATTCAGACAACTCCGTCAAGGATCTCGACACCAAGCACATGGGGAAATCCCAAAGATCTGGTCATCAAAGTTTTGAAAGTTTTAAAATGGATGCATTTCAGATATATAATGCTGGCAATCAACCTTTAGGAAGATGAGTCGCAGGTAAGCACCTGTGCAAGGTTCATCATAGGGACATAGGGGTGGAATCAAGCCGAGCCGAGCCGGCTCGTGGCTCGGCTCGGTCAGGCTCGGGAAATTCGAGCCGAGCCCGGGCTCGGCTTGGTACTACAAATTGCCCAAACAACAGGCTCGAAGCTCGCTCGGCAAAGCTTGAAGCTCGCTCGTTAGGCTCAACGAGCCGAAACTTGCTGACCCGATGCCCCTGTACATACGCCCGCGCGTGCGATTCCTCATCTGGAACTCTGTCTTCCATCACCCGCTAGCGCGATTCCGGCCGTCGCTTGCCGCCGTAGGTCAATTCCTCGCGTAGGCCGCCTCGCCGTTGTCTCCCCACCCGTCCCCAGCCTAATTTTGTCGATTCCTATGCTCCACGGTGGCCATTAATGGCCCCTAGCCGAGCTCCTCCATCCTCCTTGACCTGTGTCGCTTGCGCTCCACGATGGCCATTAGCGGCCCCTAGCCGAGCTCCACCGTTCTCCTTGACCTGCGCCGCCTCCTCTCTGGGCCAGGGAACCACCGCGGGTGCACCACCGCTGAAGCTGTTAGAAATAATGGGGCTAATCCATTTAGGCCCATGAGTATTTCAGATTTTCCCTAAATCTCAAAGCCCAAATTTGTGGCAGCCCATATGTGTTTGGGCCCATGTTTGTGGCAGCTCACATGGGAGTGTAGTGGGAGCTAAAGTTTAGTCCCACATGGAAAGTTGGAGGAGAGTTGCACCACCTTATAAGAAGGAGTGTTGCACCACTTTGTAAGTAAGTGGAAATAAGAGAGATACACACGCGCGCTCCTCCTCCGACGACGCCGCCGCTCGCACGCACGCTCGCCTCGTCTCGTCTCGTCTCGTCACGACACGCGCGCGCGCCACGGGTTGCGGGAATCTCGCCGAGCCGAGCTTTATTTTGCTGCTCAGGAAAATTGACAGACGTGTCAAACGGTTAGCTTATTCGGGTCGCTCCCGGATCGTGGGCTACTGTAACCGACCCGAACGTGCGTAACGTGGACTCGGCCCACGTTCGCCTCCGTTAGGGTTTCCTGAGCCGCTCTATATAAAGTCTTGCGCGGCTACCGCCACAACAACCACCGAAAACCAATCTAGGGTTTTGCCAGCCTCTCTACTTGCGCCGTCACCGTAGTCTACTCCATCCCGCTTGCCGGCGTGCACCGGCGGACGGGAGAGCAGGTCTCCGGAACCACTCGCCCTTGTGATCCTGTACGGGAGAGGGCGAATAAGGTTTTTGGGAAGCGCTCTGCGCGACTGCTCGAGTTCTCCATCACGGGTCGTCTTCCATCCAAGTCAGGCGGTGCTGCATATCGCCGTCTTCGTCGCCATCTCCTGCGATCACTCTTCCCCAAAGTTTTTACTACGACAACCGAACGGTACGTGCTACGTGATCCTGTTTGGTTATTCATCATGTTCTGCGAGTACATGTTAGGCTGCTGTTTGTTTCCGATCATCCTGTTGTTTAGTACATCTAGTATGTTCGAGTTACATGAGCTAGTAGCTGGTTTTGTCATGATTTATATTCTGGAATTAATCGTGGAAATTATGCCTAATATTCCAACAATCCAAAAACCTTATTGTAGGCAATTTCCTGAATTAACAATGGCTGGTTTTACCGATGCACTGAGGCCGGATAAGTTTACCGGTGTGCACTTTAAGAGGTGGCAGTACAAGACTGAGCTTTGGCTGACCACGATGAAAGTGTTCCACATCAGTAAAGGCAAACCTGAGGGAACTATATCTGACGAGGATCAGAAGAAGTTCGAGGATGCTAATACTGTCTTTGTGGGATGTATTCTGAGCATTCTTGCTGACCGTCTGTGTGATGTGTTTATGCACATAAAAGACGGAAAGGAGCTCTGGGATGCACTGGATGCCAAGTTTGGTGCTGCAGATGCTGGTAGTGAACTGTATATCATGGAGAGCTTTCATGATTTTAAGATGACTAAGGATCTTCCTGTGGTTCAACAAGCTCATGAGATACAGTGCATTGCCAAGGAGCTCGAACTCCTTAAGTGTACCTTACCCGACAAGTTTGTGGTGGGATGCATTATTGCTAAGTTGTCCCCTTCATGGAGGAACTTTGCCACAACTCTCAAACACAAGAGACAGGAGATATCAGTTGAAAATCTGATAGCGTCCCTTGATGTTGAGGAGAAGGCTCGGGCTAAGGACACTACTGAGAAAGGAGAGGGTCTTGCTACTGCTAACTTTGTGCAGAAAGGCAAATCCGTAGGCAAGAACAAAGGGAACTTCAAACCCTCCTCTAACAAGCCTGTAAAGACTACAACCTTCAAGAAGAAGAAGACGAACAGGGACAAGAGTGAACTGTCTTGTTACACTTGTGGAGAGCCCGGCCATTTTTCCAAGGACTGTCCAGAACGCGCAGACCGCAGAGGGAAAAAGGCCAAGACTGTCAACGTCGTGACCGCTAGCAATACTGATGGGTATGGTAATTTATTTACTGTTCTTTCAGTATTTCAATCACCGTGTTGGTGGCTTGATACGGGTGCTAATGTTCATGTGTGTGCTGACATCTCTATGTTCACTTCTTATCAGGTCGCTCGGGATTCATCCGTCCTAATGGGGAATGGATCACATGCTTCTGTTCGTGGTGTTGGCACGGTGGATCTGAAGTTTACTTCCGGAAAGATCGTGTAGCTGAGGAACGTGCAGCATGTCCCTACTATGAACAAGAATCTCGTTAGTGGCTCCCTTCTTTGTAGAGATGGGTTTAAGGTTGTATTAGAGTCTAATAAAGTCGTTGTTTCGAAACATGGACAATTTATTGGTAAAGGTTATGAGTTCGGAGGCTTGTTCCGATTTTCACTTTCAGAGTTTTGTAATAAATCCGTGAATCATATTTGTGGTGGTGTTAATGATGATACCAGTATTTGGCATTCTCGTTTATGTCACATTAATTTTGGTTTGATATCTCGGATGTCCAGCATGAGTTTAATTCCGAATTTCACTATTGCCAAAGGTTCTAAGTGCCATGGTTGTGTGCAATCAAAGCAACCTCGAAAGCCTCACAAGGCTGCCGAAGAGAGAAACTTGGCACCTCTAGAACTCATACATTCTGATCTATGCGAGATGAATGGTGTGTTGACAAAAGGTGAAAAGAGATATTTCATGACGTTAATAGATGATGCTACTAAATTTTGCTATGTTTACTTGTTGCAAACTAAAGATGAGGCTTTAGACTACTTTAAAATCTATAAGGCCGAAGTTGAAAATCAACTAGAGAGAAAGATCAAGCGTCTTAGGTCGGATCGTGGTGGTGAGTATTTTCCCAAAATATTTGATGAATTCTGTTAGGAACACGGAATTATTCATGAGAGGACGCCTCCCTACTCGCCCCAATCAAACGGGGTTGCCGAGAGGAAAAACCGCACGCTGACTGACTTGGTGAATTCCATGTTAGCCACTGCTGGTTTATCAAAGGCATGGTGGGGGGAGGCTTTGTTGACTTCATGTCATGTCCTGAATAGAGTTCCTAACAAGAATAAAGAAAAGACCCCTTATGAGGAGTAGGTTGGGAGAAAACCATCACTTTCGTATTTGCGCACTTGGGGGTGTTTGGCGAAGGTCAACATACCGATTCCCAAGAAACGCAAGCTCGGACCCAAGACAGTGGATTGTATCTTTCTAGGATATGCTCCACGGAGTGTAGGCTATAGATTTCTAGTGGTTAAATCTGAGGTACCTGATATGCATGTTGATACTATAATGGAATCTCGTGATGCAACATTCTTTGAGAATATTTTTCCTATGAAAGATATGCATAGCATTGGTAGGATTTCTTCTGAAATACTTCCTGAATCTAGTGCATCTATTGAGAATTCTGAACAACCACATGAGGAATTTCTTGAGAAGGATGACGATGAACCTCTCACGAGGAGTAAGAGACAGAGGGTTGCAAAATCCTTTGGTAATGACTTCATCGTGTACCTTGTGGATGATACTCCCAGATCCATTACTGAGGCATATGCATCTCCAAATGCAGATGATTGGAAAGAAGCTGTCCAAAATGAGATGGACTCGATTCTTTCTAATGGAACTTGGGAATTATCAGAACGACCCTATGGTTGTAAACCTGTGGGATGTAAGTGGGTGTTCAAGAAGAAACTAAGGCCTGATGGTACTATTGAGAAGTACAAGGCGCGTCTTGTAGCTAAGGGCTACACACAGAAAGAAGGCGAAGATTACTTCGACACCTATTCACCTGTCGCTAGACTGACCACCATTCGAGTACTACTATCCCTGGCTGCCTCTTATGGTCTTCTCGTTCATCAAATGGACGTGAAGACAACTTTCCTTAATGGAGAGTTGGAAGAGGATATCTATATGGATCAGCCGGATGGGTTTGTGGTAAAAGGTGAAGAGACAAAGGTGTGTAAGTTATTAAAATCTTTATATGGCCTGAAACAAGCACCTAAGCAATGGCATGAGAAGTTTGACAGAACTCTACTTTCTGCTGGCTTTGTCATTAATGAGGCTGATAGGTGTGTTTACTATCGTCATGGTGGGGGCGATAGCGTTATATTATGTTTGTATGTGGATGACATTCTGATCTTTGGTACAAACATGAAAGTGATAAATGAGGTCAAGTCTTTCCTGTCAAAGAGTTTTGATATGAAAGATCTGGGAGAGGCTGATGTCATTCTGAACATCAAGCTTATTAAGAACGAGAATGGGATTACTTTAACACAATCTCATTATGTTGAGAAGGTCTTGAGCCGATTTGGCTTTAATGATGGCAAGACTTCTCCAACACCTTATGATCCCAGTTTGACATTACGAAAGAATAAGAAGGAACCAACAGATCAGCTGAAATATTCACAAGTTGTTGGTTCTCTCATGTACTTAGCGAGCGCTACAAGACCCGATATCTCTTTTGCTGTGAGCAAGTTGAGTAGGTTCATGTCTAACCCGGGTATTGATCATTGGCATGCACTTGAAAGGGTCATGCGCTATCTATGTGGTACAATGAGCTATGGGATTCACTATTCAGGGAATCCTGCTGTGCTTGAAGGATATAGTGATTCGAATTGGATCTCTGACGTTGATGAACTCTACGCCACGAGCGGGTATGTGTTTACCCTTGGAGGTGGCGCAGTGTCATGGAGGTCTCGTAGACAAACCATATTGACGAGGTCAACCATGGAAGCAGAACTTACTGCTTTAGACACAGCCACTGTTGAGTCAGAATGGCTGCGTGAGCTCTTGATGGACTTGCCTGTGGTTGAGAAACCTGTGCCGGCAATCCTTTTGAATTGTGACAACCAAACTGTTATTGTCAAAGTGAACAATTCTAAGGATAACGCGAAGTCATCAAGACACGTGAAGAGACGTTTGAAATCTGTCAGGAAATTGAGAAACTCCGGAGTAATAACTGTTACGTATATTCAAACAGACAAAAACCTGGCAGATCCCTTTACAAAGGGACTATCACGAAATGTGATAGAAAGTGCATCGAGGGAGATGGGCTTGAGACCCATGGATGTCACACCTTAGTGGTAACCCAACCTATGTGATCGGAGATCCCGTGAATTAGGACCTGGGAAGAACAAGCTAGTGGTTTGACTGAGGAGAGTATTTTGTAACCCTCTCTATGTGAAGATGCATGACTCTCATAATCTATAAGGCAGGTTGGCAACATGCCTTAATGTGTTTCTGTTGGCTTTAATTAGCAAAGATGCCGTCCTACAGGGCATTCTTGAAAGAACACACCTATATGAGCTCGACTGTAAACGTCGCGGTCTATGAGATCTGGGTGATCTCTAGTAAACTCATGAAGAGACCAGGGAGTATGACGCATATGCTCCAACCCGCGGGGTAGGCTACTGACAGCCAAGTACTAGTTATGATTCTGAGCGAAATCTATTGGCACCAAACTTGCAATTCAAGGTTCGTCCATTGTTCAAGTTGTTGATAGACGTAGTTCAAGTTTCTAGGCGGAAGTTCAACTTAACAGTCTCTGCTGAAACACCGGTATATAAACAAGTAGCAAGGATTGGCAAATCTTCAAATGGGCATTTGAGATCTGGTGGGGGATTGTTAGAAATAATGGGGCTAATCCATTTAGGCCCATGAGTATTTCAGATTTTCCCTAAATCTCAAAGCCCAAATTTGTGGCAGCCCATATGTGTTTGGGCCCATGTTTGTGGCAGCTCACATGGGAGTGTAGTGGGAGCTAAAGTTTAGTCCCACATGAAAAGTTGGAGGAGAGTTGCACCACCTTATAAGGAGGAGTGTTGCACCACTTTGTAAGTAAGTGGAAATAAGAGAGATACACACGCGCGCTCCTCCTCCGACGACGACGCCGCTCGCACGCACGCTCGCCTCGTCTCGTCACGACGCGCGCGCGCCGCGGGTTGCGGGTTGCGGGAATCTCGCCGAGCCGAGCTTTATTTTGCTGCTCAGGAAAATTGACAGACGTGTCAAACGGTTAGCTTATTCGGGTCGCGCTCCCGGATCGTGGGCTACTGTAACCGACCCGAACGTGCGTAACGTGGACTCGGCCCACGTTCGCCTCCGTTAGGGTTTCCTGAGCCGCTCTATATAAAGTCTTGCGCGGCTACCGCCACAACAACCACCGAAAACCAATCTAGGGTTTTGCCAGCCTCTCTACTTGCGCCGTCACCGTAGTCTACTCCATCCCGCTTGCCGGCGTGCACCGGCGGACGGGAGAGCAGGTCTCCGGAACCACTCGCCCTTGTGATCCTGTACGGGAGAGGGCGAATAAGGTTTTTGGGAAGCGCTCTGCGCGACTGCTCGAGTTCTCCATCACGGGTCGTCTTCCATCCAAGTCAGGCGGTGCTGCATACCGCCGTCTTCGTCGCTATCTCCTGCGATCACTCTTCCCCAAAGTTTCTACTACGACAACCGAACGGTACGTGCTACGTGATCCTGTTTGGTTATTCATCATGTTCTGCGAGTACATGTTAGGCTGCTGTTTGTTTCCGATCATCCTGTTGTTTAGTACATCTAGTATGTTCGAGTTACATGAGCTAGTAGCTGGTTTTGTCATGATTTATATTCTGGAATTAATCGTGGAAATTGTGCCTAATATTCCACCAGAAGCCCTGCACTGATTCTAACGTCTGCTGCCCCGATTCCCGCATCTGTCCGCGGGTGCCCTTGTGATGAATCCCGTTGACTGATGAATTAATTGCATGTTCACAGCCGCACAGGCCACTACTCCTACCCCTTATCGCTTTAACAATTGACAATGAGTAAGTACTTTGCTTTTTGGAAGCGTTGATGTAAGTACTGTTGAGCAATGGATACTCCGCTTTATTACATGTGCTCTACTTTGTACTACTAGTCTGTTTCAAAATTGATATTGCAAAATGTCTAAATTTGCATGTATCAGACATTATTTAGTCTAGATACTTCCAAATTTGATATGTTATAGATCAAAGCATGCATATATCACGTTACTTCTCATTGTCAATTGTAGTCTAAGCAAAGATCACAACGATTTATACGCGCATCGAGCCTTCGAGCCGGCTTGCAAGCTTCATCGAACTGGCTTGTCGAGCCTCAAGCTTGAGCGGCAGGGTTTAGGCTTGGCTTGTCCACCCTTCGAGTCGAGCCGAGCACGAGCCGAACCTTATCAAGCCCGAGTCGAGCTTCGAGCCTCGAACTTTATGTCCACCCCTATAGGGACAGACCAGAGACCAACAGCAAAAAATGAAGGGCAAAAAACAAAACGTTTAGCTAAGCCTCATCAGACAAGAACCGGAATTCAATCGTAACACGGCATACAATTGTGGTAGAAAAAGAATACCCAAACATGCCGCTTCATTTGTTTACATGGTCGAAACAACTGCCTGTAAATAATGGAATGGGCTAGCATTCTACAATCACGTTCCCTAGGCAAGCGGCAGAGTGGCAGAGGTGTCAATCGGCTGAGCAATGGCTAAGATGAGATGGTGTCATGGCAACGGCATGGAGCACTCTGACTGATCTGAATGACTCTGATTCTTCTACTTGGGCAGCTGCTCATCATGTACATCATTACCGTAGCATATCTCGCAGCTGAAGCACCTGCTGTCGTTGTTCTGGAGGCAGCATATTGATCTGTTCCGGCGACATGCTCAAGACTTGATGTACTAGCATCTTTTCCATGTCAGCTGTCAACTGCTCAAACAACAATTATGTGAGTGTTCATTTCAGGAGAAGATACACACGACTAAGTGTTCTAAAATGCAATTACAGACACTTACAGGTGCTTCCGGGCGACCTGGCTGGGTGGCACCAATCCCCTGGGCCATCTGTCCAGGTAGACCTGGAAATTGCCCAGGGAAATGGGAGCCAGCTGATGATGCTTCTTGGTTGCCACGTCCCCATGGAGCTGATCTATCGACTTGCATACTTTGAGAATTGTTGTAGTGCGAGCTAACATGTGAATTGGCCTGTCCCTGTTAAGAAGAAAAACTAGAGGAGTTATATGCTGTGGGAGCTCACAATCAACACATACTGAATGGAAGATGGCACTGTTACAATCTGCATACAACAATAAACTATCCAAGAAGTGGCGTGTGGTATGAGACTAGCATACAACAATAAGCTATCCAAGAAGTGGTGTGTGGTTTGCTTAGACCACGTTTTAGGTTGTACAGAATGTTGGAAGTCCGCAATAGGTTGGTAACCCATAGGTATCTTCTGATTTGTTGCAAGACACTAGCTCAAGTCACTGATATCAATTTTAATGAAATACTTTTCTCAAAAACTTCACAAAACTCAAGAACAAATTAATTACTGATGAATGAAACTAACTTGATAAGGCTTTTTTCTTCAATCTTCGAAAGAAAATATGAAATGACTAGGTTTTAGAGGAAATTTCTATAACAAAAAATGTTGAAGATATGATTATTTGGCATAGCTCCGATAATATATATACGAGCCACCAATTTTTGTAACATCTACACAAGAATGACTAGCAGATCCAGGTCGTTGCTAAGAAAATAAAACAGCATAGACATGCTATATTTGGTGCTTCCATTCTCTGACTTGTCCAAGAAAGAACCTGACGAGCAGTATCAAATATTGAAAAGGAGAGCAGCAGGACATATTTCTCAAGCATTTGATATGGGAGACATTCTTAAAGCAAGCCTATGGAAAAATAGTAACTGCATGTGCACTGAATTTTTCAGAAAATGACAAACGCTTATCAGAATAAGGAAACAAAATGTAGAACCTAGCCAAGCTAAACATGTGGATGACAGTGTGCTAACTCTTATGTTAGGCCACGGCATGTGAATAGTATTAGTCTATTGGATTGAATATAGTAAGAGCAATTGACATGTTACTTCATTCAACAGAAGAAAAATGCTGATCATCCCATTTGATACCGAGATTTCAACAGCAGTCAACGCTAAGATAACAAAACGTTAGTTAACGGTTATTCACTGGTGCATGGTTCTTCGAGACCTAAAACTACTGAGATGCGCATATAAGGAGTACTTCACTGGTGCATGGTTCTTCGAGACCTAAAACTCCTGAGATGCTAGCATATAAAGAGCACTTTGACGATGCAGTTCCTACATCCTACATCTAACTTTGCACAGCAAATGCTGCATAAACGCAGAAACATTTGGAATTATGTTTGAATTTTCTTTATGCAAGAGATATAGATCAACTGTACTACAGCCTAAGCAATTAATCATATCTTCCAGATGACAAGAAAAACACACCTGGTATAGCTGTGGTGGTGGCTGGTTAGGCAACGGTGGTGGCTGGTTATTTAATTGCTGTTGACCTGTATAATAAGAATTTTGTGGATTCCCACCTGGCTGAAAAAAAATCAATATATCATGGTCAATTTGCAGAGGTTACTATCTAGCTATATGATCATGCAGATTAAGTGTAGAACCTTACATGATACATTGGTTGTTGCAGCATGTGCTGACCAAATGAATTAGGTACTTGCTGATGCATCTGATGTGTATAGGCCTGCATGGAAGGTGGCCTAGGCAACTGCGGCAACGGTGGCTGTAATTGCTGGTTAAACATTCCAGGATTTTGCAGAGGTTGTTGTGGCTGACTATGAGCGATCGGCATATGAGAGGGCACATTTGAATACTGTGGAGGAGCATGAGGAGGCATGGTAACATTTGGATGCTGAGATGACTGGGGTGCTGATGCAGAAATCATATGATTGTTAGGGTATCCTTTTGCTTGTGCTGGGTTTGCTGGCATAATAGGAAGGTCCAAAGATGATGGCAGATTTGAAGTCCCAGATGGAAAAGGGCCAGAAGGTTGCAAATTCTGGTGATTGGTAGGTAACTGGGTTTGGGACACGTTAACACGATCTTGCACTGCAGCTTTAACAGGTGCAGGAGGAGTTATCTGAGCAACTGCTGGTTGTGCGATGTCTGCAGGTTTTTCCTGTAGAAGAACAAGAACGCACACGATGACAAAATAATTCAATTTCATTATTAACAATCCAAATATTAAATGTGAAGAGATGTCCAAGATCGTATGTTACATACAGCTTTAGGTGTTTTCACCATTCCGAGAACTACTTGGGCCTGTATGAGAAAAAAAATGTAAGGAACTCATCGCACGTAAACGCATACATAAACAATGATATACTGTGTGCAGCACAATCCAGTTGAAACTTGAAAGTCGAAAATCAAATTCACATATGTAGGCAGCCAAATAATCCTATATTAAGTGGAAGATATCAGGGCAGTTTTACAGGGATAAGAAGAACAGAAACATAAAACATGCATATTAGAATGTTTGCAAACAATTGGACAAACCAATAGGAAACAGCCATAGTAGACACAAGCAGTGGGTTCAGTTTTAGTCTTCTAGAGAAGTTTGCTAAAACAAGCAGCATAAGCACATATGTGAAGATGCAACAGGTGCTAACACAATTCGTGGCAATACGATCAACAATAACACACCACACACCGGGCCTTATGACTAGATTTTTCATATGACTCGTGTTAATAGCAACCGATAAAGTTTTCGCTGCATAATTTTACTCAATTCCCCTCTGTGCAGACTGCAGACATGAACCAGACTTAACCTGGGGGAGCCAGTAATACAAGAGCCCCGCTTAATCTGTCCAGTGATACCATTTGCAATAAACAACGAAGTTTTATTTCATTACTGCGTAGAAACACGAATCTGTACCAGGAAACCTCTCCAGAACCCCCCACGCAAACCCTAGAACTCACCCGGAAGAGCGCGCGGGTGACATCAGGGTTCTCCACGAGCATTCGGCGCACCCTCTCCTGGTCGTGGTCGATCATGGCCTGTGAGAAACCAGGTAAAACGGTGAGAAAAATGGAGAGAAAGCCGGGCGGGGAGGAATCGACCATGTAGGGTTTGGAATTGGGGATTGGAGGGGCGCACCTTCATCTGGGCCATCAGGTCGTGCATCTCGGGGCGGGACAAGCCGGAGATGTGGGTCGCCAGGGCTTCGCCCGCCTGCTGATTCGCCGTCATGGCGCGCGTGGGAGCAGAGGAGCGGCCGGAGCCGACGCGGCGGCGATGCGGGCGGAGGCCGGATGGCTATCCGTGCTGCGAGCCTGAACCCTGTGTGTGTGACTGTGTCTGCGGCCCGGTCGATTCGTGGTTGCACTCAAGGTTTTTCAGAAGAAAAAAAAGGCCGAGATTGGACGAGAAACAGGTCCAGTTTTTTTAGAACTCATATTTTACTGAAAAACACGTATAACCGGCATATAACGTTTTCAACATTTACAACTACAATCCTGTATAACTAATTAACACATCAGAACACCAACAGTTTTCTCCATGAGGTCCTGCTGTGATGCTCAGATGTGGTGGAGAAGGATCTGGATCCGATCGCATTTTCTGAACTCTATCTGGGGTTCTATGTGCAAAATGTAAGGATTTGTGTGCAATTTTTATTTTATTTCTTGGTCCTTGATGTAAACTATAACTCCACCGTCCTGAATCAATGAAAACTTCCATCTTCCTCTGTTAAAAAGACATGTTTTAGGCTCGAGGACCTTGTTCTATGTAGACAATCTATGAGCTTGTGGTGATGTGATGTTGCCCTATACATGCATACATATTGTAGTCTCTCAAAGTGAAGTTGCTTCTAGATGAACGCACTTTTATATGTTGGTTCTTAATGAAGTGTATAAAATATATAAGAGGAAGTGATGAAGGACTGTTTTCATGATTCCACGTCAATCACACTTCCGAGGATCATATGAGTTTTTATTTGTTTGGTAGCAATTCGTGCCAACAATTTGTATCAATGACGACGATGAAGAAGGTCACTCAAACTTCATTCATGTTGTGATCACAAGATTGTACAAGAGTTTTACAAGATAGATGTCATTGGATTTATGATGCACCCGATACGGGTAGACTGAATCTTGGGTTATAGGTTTAAGATTATGAAGACTAGGGCTCTGACCTGGGAGTAATGTCGTTTGTCTTAGATGGTATGGTCTTCGGTATATTTATGTGTTGGTGGTAGGGGTATATCCATCTTGCCCCCATGTCTTCAAATATCTTGCACATTGAGTTGATCTTGTAACCTTTCTTTAATCCATGTTTGGTTAAGGGAGTTGATACGTCGTAAATCTATAATTTTTGATGCTTTATGCTTGTTTTGTACCAATTATCTATGTTTTGTCTATACTTTGAGGTATTTTTATACATTTTCTGGAACTAACTTATTAACAAAATGTCACAGTGTTAGCTCCTGTTTTGTTGTTTTTGGTTTCAGAAAGGCTAGTAAAGAAATATTCTCGAAATTGGACGAAACAAAAGCCGAGGCCAGAGGGAGGCGCACCCCAGAGCGGCCACACCTGGCCCAGGCAAGACCAGGGGGGCGCGCCGCCCTATGGTGTGACCCCCTGGACCTCTATCGACCTTGCCCCTCCGTCTATATAAACCTCCCGAGGAGAAAACCGTAAGTACCCGATCAGAATTCCACGAATAAGTTCGTAGCTGCCGCCACCATCGTTCCTAGATCAGGAGGGATCTGAAGCTCTTCCTGTCACCCTACCGAGAGGGAAGATCATCCCGAAGGCCTTCTTCATCACCATGCCAGCCTCCGGAGTGATGCGTGAGTAGTTCATCCTTGGACTATGGGTCCATAGCAGTAGCTAGATGGTTGTTTCTCCTCTTTGTGCTATCATGATCTTGTGATCTGCCTATCATGATCAAGATCATCTATTTTGTAATCTTACATGTTGTGTTTGTTGGGATCCAATGGATATTGAGTACTATGTCAAGATTGATTATTGATTCTAACATGTCTATGTTATTTATGATCTTGCATGCTCTCTGTTGCTAGTAGTTACTTTGGCCAAGTAATTGTTTGTGACTCCAAGAGGTAGTATCTATGCTCGATAGTAGGTTTATGCCTCTAGTAATCTGGGGGAGTGACAGAAACTTTTAAGATTATAGTTGTGTTATTGCTACTAGGGAGAAAACAACAATCCTTTGTCCAAGGGCAATTGTATTGTTTACTTTACACACCTTGCTTAATGCAATTATATGTTGCTTGCAACTTAATACCCGAGGGTTGTTCGGATGATATCCCGGAGGTGGATTATTAGTCATCGATGCAGTTGGATTACGGTCTATGTATCATGTTGTAATGCCCAAGTGAATCTCATAGTGATCATCATGTCATGTACATGCATTGTTATGCATTCTCTATTTGTCAATCGCCCAGTTGTAATTTGTTCACCCAGCATATTATTTCTCTTATGATGAAACACTGGAACTTTTTTCAATAAAAATGCTGAAATTTTTCGAAATATGGAAGACAAAAGTTCTACTACCTTGAATGATAATTTTGATTTTGATCTTGATGGTTGCAATATTTCTGAAGTAATTATGTTCTTGCAGAAGCTTGCTAAAAGTCCTAATGTTAGTGCTATGAATATGGCTTTTACAAAACATATTGCAAATGCTCTCATGAAAATTAAAGAAGAAAAATTGAAACATGAAGCTTCTATTCCTAGGAAATTAGAATATGGAGGGAAGCCCATCATTAATATGAAAGTGAATGATTTTGATTTCAAAGCTTTATGTGATCTTTGTGCTAGTGTCTCTATTATGCCTAGAAAAATTTATGATATGCTTGATTTACCACCTGGAAGATTGTTATTTGGATGTCCATCTTGATGATAATACTAAAAAGAAACTCATGGGGAGAATTAATGATGTTATTATTATGGGTAACAATACCTTTGTCCCTGTTGATTTCTATGTTTTGGATGTTGAATGCAATGCTTCTTGTCCTATTATTTTGGGAAGACCTTTCCTTAGAACTGTTGGTGCCATTATTGATATGAAGGAAGGCATCATTAAATATCAATTCCCACTCAATAAAGGTATAGAACACTTCCCTCAAAAAATAAAGAAGCTATCTTTTGACTCTCTTATTAGAATTTTTTTTGATGCTGATGCTTCTTCATTCGAAAATGCGTGATTCTTGCTTTTTATGCCTAGCTTAAAGGCGTTAAAGAAAAGCACTCTTGGGAGATAACCCAATTTTTATTTCAGTAAGTTTTTCTTTTGTTGAGTCATGGAAGTTATTGCCTTTGTAATAACCTCTCCTTATCCTTTTTTTTTGCCAATAATAGCCTCTAATAAGAGGGAAGTAAGATTTGGGGAAGTTACTGTCCCGAAACAGAATTTTGTGCTTCGCTGTAAAAAATCGTGAAAATACTAGAACATTGTATTTATATATAATTTTTTATGCGCGTGGCCCTAGTATTTACCCAACTTTCGATAGTTTTGCACTTTTCATTTGAGCAATAGAAGACTTTCGAAAAGATCGGTCTTTACCCGCAGGTCTGTTTTGACAGATTTCTGCCATTATTTGCATTTGCCTTTTAAATCGATTTCTTTTGAATTCTTTTGATCACTTGAGATTTTAAAAGGAATTGCTACAGTAGCTTATGTTTTAATGGATGATTTACTTGAGTTGAAACTGAACCCAAAGGTTTATTATCTTGCATACACTAATGTTGCTAATGAAGATTGTGTGAAGTTTTGTATGAAGGAAAATTTCAAGTGTAGTAAGAGAATGATGTGATGAGATGAAGTATGGACAAAAGCTCAAGCTTGGGGATTTCACCCATTTCACCCCAAGAAATATTCAAGAGGTACAAGTGTCAAAGCTTAGGGATGCCTGGGCATCCCCTTCTTCATCAACAAAAATCTCAGGTTTTCTTTCAAGATACTACATTTTTATTGCTTCATGCACTATTGTGTTGTTCTCGGAGTGTCTTTGTTTTTGTTTTTAGTTTTATTTCGTTTTGTTTGTTGTAATAAGTTGGTTGGATCCCAGTACACTTCTTTTGGAGAAGTCGCACCCTGTTATTCATTGCTTAGAACACTCTAGTTTTCACTCTTATTATTCTGCGAGTGTCCTCTTTTGCTAGCACTGCGTTTAGCTTTAGTTTTTTTCTTCTTTTTTACTTAGAACTTTTTAGTTCTTCTTTGTAGTTAGGTGAGGCAAGCTCTCTGGTCTTTATTGACTATTGTCTTTGTGATTTGTTTCAAATAAGTTGATTGGTATTGGAAAAGAGTAGAATGTTTCATGCTTATGGTGGTACAAAAAAGAAGCTTGTTTTGACTGTGACTTAGAATTTATCATGTCATGTTAGATGTTGCTTTGACCATATGCTTAGTGATTCTTGTTGTAGCATGACTTGTTTCAAAAAATTGAGATTGCTTAATGTGCCATGAAAGAATCATGCGTTGTTTTAGCATACAAAAGCATAATATTGTGGTATTCTCCTTTGATGCTTTATTTGGGTTGACTTGGCACATGCTTACACCATGTTATGACTATGAACCAGTAACCTTAGACTCTATGATCATTTAGTTTTTTGCTTGTGATATCACTTTATGCTTTGATTAATAATGTTTTGTCACTCTACATGATTATGGCCATTATTGCTCTCTTAGTTGGTCGCTCCCAGTCTTTTGCTAGCCTCCACCTGTACTGAGTATGATCTCTACTCGTGCATCCAACTCCCAAAAAAACAAGTAATTCTAAAGAGTCCACTATAAATTCCTATGCATGGTGTGTTACACCATTCTAAGTATGATAGGGGCAATGAGAGCTCAAAGCTAATAAGTACCGTGATTTTTTGAAGCTTTATAAAACCATTTAATCCCTACTTCTCTCTGCGAAGGGCCTTTCTTCTTAATTTTTTGTTGAGTCTCCATCTTCTATCTTTATGCACCAGTTAAGAGAGCATAGTTGTCATTCTGAGTTCAATGTGCATTGTCCCAAAACTTGTTGATTGATTCATAATTATGGTATTGCTTTTCTTAAATTATTTGTATCTAGTCACCTTTATGAACTTTGAAGGTATCCTATGCATTTGTGTTTTGTTATTCCATGAAGGACAAGCTGAATACCACTCTTGCTATGTTTTCTATATGTGAAACAAACAAATGTCCTTCAAAGAATTATTCATGATCTTTTGTTTATGTAGCCTTTCATGTTGCAACATAATTGTTATGTCTTATTGTTAGAAATATATCTTTCATGATTATGTTTAGAGTACTTTTATTCTAGCTATCAATGCTTTGCAATACCTTGATCAATATTGTGATGGTGCATATCACCTAAAAAATTATTCTTTTTATCACTTACCTACTCGAGGACGAGCATGAGTTAAGCTTGGAGATGTTGATACGTTGCAAACGTATCTATAATTTTTGATGCTCCATGCTTGTTTTGCACCGATTATATTATGTTTTGTCCACACTTTGAGGCATTTTTATGAATTTTATGGAACTAACGTATTAACAAGTGCCATAGAGCCAGTTTTCTGTTTTCTGCTGTTTTTTGTTTCAGAAAAACTAGTAAAGAGATATTATCGGAATTGGATGAAACAAAAGCCGAAGTTCCTATTTTCTCGACATGACATGGAGTCTAGAGGAGAGGGGAAGGCGCACCCCAGGGCGGCCACACCTGGTCCAGGCGCGTCCAGGGGGGCGCTGCCCTAGGGTGTGGCCCCCTCTAACCTCCACCGACCTTTCCCCTTTGCCTATATAATCCCCCCGAGACAAAAACCTTAAGTACCAGATCAGAATTCCACAAAAAAATCCATAGCCGCCACCATCATCCCTAGATCGGGAGGGATCTGAAGCTCTTCCTGGCACCCTGCCGGCGAGGGGAGATCATCCTGGAGGCCTTCTTCATCACCATGCCTGCCTCCGGAGTGATGTGTGAGTAGTTCATCCTTGGACTATGGGTCCATAGCAGTAGCTAGATGGTTGTTTCTCCTATTTGTGCCACCATGTTTAGATCTTGTGAGCTGCCTATCATGATCAAGATCATCTTATTGTAATGCTACATGTTGTGTTTGCGGGGATCCGATGGATATTGAGTATTATGTCAGATTCATTATTGTTCTATCATGTCTATGTTATTTGTGATCTTGCATGCTCTCCGTTGCTAGTAGTTACTTTGGCCAAGTATTTGCTTGTGACTCCAAGTAGGGGTATTTATGCTCGATAGTAGGTTCATGCCTCTAGTAATCTGGGAGAGTGACAGAAACTTCTAAGATTGTAGATATGTTGTTGCTACCAGGGAGAAAACAACAATCCTTTGTCCAAGGGCAATTGTATTGTTTACATTACACACTTTTCTTAATGTAATTATCTGTTTCTTGCAACTTAATACCTAAGGGTTGTTCGGATGATATCCTGGAGGTGGATTATTAGTCATAGATGCAGTTGGATTATGATCTATGTATCATGTTGTAATGCCCAAATAAATCTCATAGTGATCATCATGTCATGTACATGCATTGTTATGCATTCTCTATCACTCTAGTTTTCACTCTTATTATTCTGCGAGTGTCCTCTTTTGCTAGCACTGCGTTTAGCTTTAGTTTTTTTCTTCTTTTTTACTTAGAACTTTTTAGTTCTTCTTTGTAGTTAGGTGAGGCAAGCTCTCTGGTCTTTATTGACTATTGTCTTTGTGATTTGTTTCAAATAAGTTGATTGGTATTGGAAAAGAGTAGAATGTTTCATGCTTATGGTGGTACAAAAAAGAAGCTTGTTTTGACTGTGACTTAGAATTTATCATGTCATGTTAGATGTTGCTTTGACCATATGCTTAGTGATTCTTGTTGTAGCATGACTTGTTTCAAAAAATTGAGATTGCTTAATGTGCCATGAAAGAATCATGCGTTGTTTTAGCATACAAAAGCATAATATTGTGGTATTCTCCTTTGATGCTTTATTTGGGTTGACTTGGCACATGCTTACACCATGTTATGACTATGAACCAGTAACCTTAGACTCTATGATCATTTAGTTTTTTGCTTGTGATATCACTTTATGCTTTGATTAATAATGTTTTGTCACTCTACATGATTATGGCCATTATTGCTCTCTTAGTTGGTCGCTCCCAGTCTTTTGCTAGCCTCCACCTGTACTGAGTATGATCTCTACTCGTGCATCCAACTCCCAAAAAAACAAGTAATTCTAAAGAGTCCACTATAAATTCCTATGCATGGTGTGTTACACCATTCTAAGTATGATAGGGGCAATGAGAGCTCAAAGCTAATAAGTACCGTGATTTTTTGAAGCTTTATAAAACCATTTAATCCCTACTTCTCTCTGCGAAGGGCCTTTCTTCTTAATTTTTTGTTGAGTCTCCATCTTCTATCTTTATGCACCAGTTAAGAGAGCATAGTTGTCATTCTGAGTTCAATGTGCATTGTCCCAAAACTTGTTGATTGATTCATAATTATGGTATTGCTTTTCTTAAATTATTTGTATCTAGTCACCTTTATGAACTTTGAAGGTATCCTATGCATTTGTGTTTTGTTATTCCATGAAGGACAAGCTGAATACCACTCTTGCTATGTTTTCTATATGTGAAACAAACAAATGTCCTTCAAAGAATTATTCATGATCTTTTGTTTATGTAGCCTTTCATGTTGCAACATAATTGTTATGTCTTATTGTTAGAAATATATCTTTCATGATTATGTTTAGAGTACTTTTATTCTAGCTATCAATGCTTTGCAATACCTTGATCAATATTGTGATGGTGCATATCACCTAAAAAATTATTCTTTTTATCACTTACCTACTCGAGGACGAGCATGAGTTAAGCTTGGAGATGTTGATACGTTGCAAACGTATCTATAATTTTTGATGCTCCATGCTTGTTTTGCACCGATTATATTATGTTTTGTCCACACTTTGAGGCATTTTTATGAATTTTATGGAACTAACGTATTAACAAGTGCCATAGAGCCAGTTTTCTGTTTTCTGCTGTTTTTTGTTTCAGAAAAACTAGTAAAGAGATATTATCGGAATTGGATGAAACAAAAGCCGAAGTTCCTATTTTCTCGACATGACATGGAGTCTAGAGGAGAGGGGAAGGCGCACCCCAGGGCGGCCACACCTGGTCCAGGCGCGTCCAGGGGGGCGCTGCCCTAGGGTGTGGCCCCCTCTAACCTCCACCGACCTTTCCCCTTTGCCTATATAATCCCCCCGAGACAAAAACCTTAAGTACCAGATCAGAATTCCACAAAAAAATCCATAGCCGCCACCATCATCCCTAGATCGGGAGGGATCTGAAGCTCTTCCTGGCACCCTGCCGGCGAGGGGAGATCATCCTGGAGGCCTTCTTCATCACCATGCCTGCCTCCGGAGTGATGTGTGAGTAGTTCATCCTTGGACTATGGGTCCATAGCAGTAGCTAGATGGTTGTTTCTCCTATTTGTGCCACCATGTTTAGATCTTGTGAGCTGCCTATCATGATCAAGATCATCTTATTGTAATGCTACATGTTGTGTTTGCGGGGATCCGATGGATATTGAGTATTATGTCAGATTCATTATTGTTCTATCATGTCTATGTTATTTGTGATCTTGCATGCTCTCCGTTGCTAGTAGTTACTTTGGCCAAGTATTTGCTTGTGACTCCAAGTAGGGGTATTTATGCTCGATAGTAGGTTCATGCCTCTAGTAATCTGGGAGAGTGACAGAAACTTCTAAGATTGTAGATATGTTGTTGCTACCAGGGAGAAAACAACAATCCTTTGTCCAAGGGCAATTGTATTGTTTACATTACACACTTTTCTTAATGTAATTATCTGTTTCTTGCAACTTAATACCTAAGGGTTGTTCGGATGATATCCTGGAGGTGGATTATTAGTCATAGATGCAGTTGGATTATGATCTATGTATCATGTTGTAATGCCCAAATAAATCTCATAGTGATCATCATGTCATGTACATGCATTGTTATGCATTCTCTATCTGTCAATTGCCCAACTGTAATTTGTTCATCCAA
The DNA here is from genome assembly GCA_916181665.1 of Avena sativa. NCBI lineage: Eukaryota > Viridiplantae > Streptophyta > Magnoliopsida > Poales > Poaceae > Avena > Avena sativa. The sequence continues at coordinate 342,342,647 of OV702293.1, read as the reverse complement.
CATGTTATCTATCTTATGGAGAACACCTCTAGTGAATTGTGGACCCCAGTACATTCCTTCCCATCGATATACCATCTACTGTTTACTATTTACTTTCAAGCAATTACTATCTTCCACACTATACGTTTAATCCTTTGTTTTAGCAAAACCAGCGAGCTTGACAACCTCATTGTAAGTTGGGGCAAAGTATTTTGGTTGTGTTGTGCAGGTTTCACGTTGCTAGCAACACCTTCGAAAGCTATTTCTTTCTCCTACTAGTTCGATAACCTTGGTTTCACAATTGAGGGAAAACTTGCTAATGTGCTCATCATACCTTGCTCTTGGGGTTTCCAACAAGTTCTACATCAATAGAGCCGTCATCAAGATTTTCTGGCGCCATTGCCAGGGAGATACATGACAACTTCAATCTCTTCCTCCCCCTCAGAAAGCTTTTCTAGATGAAGAAGATTTCTGCAAGGGGAGTCTCTCACTACCAATCTCTTTAGTTTGTTTTTGTTTTGCTTTGTTTGTTTAGATTTGTTTGGTTTGCTTCTTTTATCAAAAACACAAAATAAATAGTTCCTACTTTAGTTGCTATTTTCGTTGGCTTGCTTTAATCTTGCAAAAATGAATACTCCTGAAAACACTAAGTTGTGTGACTTCACTAGCACAAACAGCAATGATTTCATTTGTACACCTATTGCTCCACCTGTTCCTAAAGCTACTTTCTATGAAATTAAACCTGCTTTGCTGAATCTTGTTATGAAAGAGCAATTACCGGGTGCTAGTACTGATGATGCCGCTGCTTACCTTAATAATTTTGTTGAGATGCAAAAATATAAGGATGTAGATGTAGATATTATTAAGCTTAAATTGTTTCCTTTCTCTCTAAGAGGAAGAGCTAAAGATTGGTTGCTATCCTTGCCTAAAATAGTATTGATTCTTGGATTAAATACAAATATGCTTTCATTGGAAAATAGTATCCTCCTGCTAAGATTATATCCATGAGAAGTGACATAATGAAATTTAAACAATTTTATAATGAACATGTTGCTCAAGCTTAGCAAAGAATGAAATCTTTAGTGAAGAATTGGTCCACTCATGGACTTACTACTTGGATGATTATCCAAACCTTTTATGCATGATTGATTTTTTCTTTAAGAAATCTATTGGATCCGGCTACTAGAGGTACCTTTATGACCATCACTTTGGGTGCTGCAATAAAGCTACTGGATAATATGATGATAAATGATTCTGAATGGTACACTGAGAGAGATCCACAAGGTAAGAAGGTAAATTCTGTTGAAGAAACCTCCTCCTTGAGTGATAAAATTGATATTATTATGTTTGTGTTTGTTAGTGGAAAAGCTAATATTGATCCAAATAATGTTCCTTTAGCCTCTTTGGTTTCTCAAGAAGAGCAAGTCGATGTGAACTACATTAGAAGTAATAATTTTAGCAATAATGCTTATGGTAATAATAATTATAGGATTCTTATGGAAATTTCTACAACAACAATAGAAGTGCACCCTTTGAACTTGAAGTCATGCTTAAGGATTTTATTAGTAAACAAACCGCTTTCAATAAAACTGTTGAGGAAAAACTTGGAAAATTGATGATCTTGCTTCTAAAGTTGATAGCCTTGCCCATGATGTTGAACTTCTTAAATTTAAGGTTATGCCCCATGATGTTAAAGAAAGCAAGACTTCGAATGCCATACAAGTTAGAATTGATGGAAATGTTAGGATGTTAGCTGAATTGCATGCTGGGTGGGAAAGATAAGATGAAATTGCTAGAAATAATAGTATGACTAAAATTTGTACTATTACCACCACTAGTAATGTTGATGCCAGCAAACCATCTAAAGTCCCCATTCCTTTTGCAACATTTCCTAAACCCAATGGAACCTTTTCCAATAAAAATGCTAAAAAATTTCGAAATATGGGAGACAATAGTTCTACTACCTTGAATGATAATATTGATTTTGATCTTGATGGTTGCAGTATTTCTGAAGTAATTATGTTCTTGAAAAAGCTTGCTAGAAGTTCTAATGCTAGTGTTATGAATATGGATTTTACAAAACATGTTACAAATGCTCTCATGAAAATTAAAGAATAAAAATTAAAACATGAAGCTTCTATTCCTGGGAAGTTAGAAGATGGTTGGGAGCCCATCATTAATATGAAAGTAAATGATTTTGATTTCAAATCTTTATGTGACCTTGGTGTTGGTGCATCTATTATGCCTAGAAAGATTTATAATATGCTTGATTTACCACCATTAGAAGATTGTTATTTGGATGTCCATATTGATGATAATGCTAAAAAGAAACTCATGGGGAGAATTAATGATGTTCTTATTATGGTTAACAATACCTTTGTCCCTTTTGATTTCTATGTTTTGGATGTTGAATGCAATGCTTCTTGTCCTATTATTTTGGGAGGACCTTTTTTTAGAATTGTTGGTGTCATTATTGATATGAAAGAAGGCACCATTAAATATCAATTTCCACTCAAGAAAGGTATGGAACACTTCCCTATAAAAATAATAAGCTATCTTTTGGTTCTCTTATTAGAACGAAATTTGATGTTGATGCTTCTTCATTCAAAAATACTTGATTCTTGCTTTCTATGCCTAGCTGAAAGGCGTTAAAGAAAAGCACTCTTGGGAGATAACCCAATTTTTATTTCAGTAAGTTTTTCTTTTGTTGAGTCCTGAAAGTTATTGCCTCTGTAATAACCTCTCCTTATCCTTTTTATTTGGTTTTTGTGCCAAGAATAACCTCTAATGAGAGGGAAGTAAGATTTGGGGAAGTTGTTGTCCCGAAACATATTTCTGTGCTTCGCTGAACGTCGTACTGATCTGTAGTTTTTTGTGTGCATGCCCCTGGTATTTACCCAACTTTCACTAGTTTTGCACTTTTAGATTTGAGCAACAGAAGATTTTCAAAAAAAAAACAGTCTTTACGTGCTGGTCTATTTTGACAGATTTCTGCCATTATTTGCATTTGCCTCTTAATCGCTTTCTTTTTGAGTTATCTTTGATAACTTGAGATTTTAAAAGAAGTTGCTACAATAACTTATGTTTTAATGGATGATTTACTTGAGTTGAAACTGAACCCAAAGGCTTATTATCTTGCATACACTAATGTTGCTAATGAAGATTGTGTGAAGTTTTGTATGAAGAAAGTTTTCAAGTGTAGGGAGAGAAGATATGATGAGATGAAGTATGGACAAAAGATCAAGCTTGGGGATGCCACCCATGTCACCCCAAGAAATATTCAAGAGGTACAAGTGATACGTCAGAAACGTATCTATAATTTTTGATGCTCCATGCTTGTTTAGTATCTACTTTGCTTTACTTGTCTACACTTTGAGGTGCTTTTTACATGTTTTCTGGTACTAGCCTATTAACAAGTTGCAACAGTGCCAGATGCTTGTTTTATGTTGTTTTTGGTTTCAGAAAAGTTAGTAAAGAATATTCTTGGAATTGGACGGTACAAACGTCAAAGTCAATTACTTTCCATGGGGAACAAGAAGTCCAGAGGGGAGCCGGGGAGGCGAGCCAGAGGGGCCAAACCCCCCCAGGCGCGGCCACAGGTGGGCCCGCGCCTGGCTAGGGTTTGGTGCCCCTGGCCGGCTCCTCGCCCCCCTTCGCCTATAAGAAGTCGCCGATGCAGAAACCCTGAGCACCCAATCAAATATCCACGAAACCGTCTATAGCCGCCGCCACCATCGTCCCTAGATCGGGGGGGTCTGAAGTTCTTCACGGCACCCTGCCGGAGGAGAGATCATCCCGGAGGCCTTCTCTCTGGTATGATGCGTGAGTAGTTCCACCTTGGACTATGGGTCCATGTAGTAGCTAGATGGTTGTATCTCTTCCTTTGTGCTTTCATGTATAGATCTTGTGAGCTCCGTTCATGATCAAGATCTAATCTATTTGCAATCATGCATGTTGTGTTTGCGGGAATCCGATGGATATTGAGATTATTATGTTGGTTTGATTAATGGTTTTGTCTTTATGATTCTATCATGTCTGTGTTGTTTGTGATCTTGCATGCTCTCCGTTGCTAGTGGTTATCTTGGCCAAGTGGTTGCTAGTGACTCCAAGAGGGAGTATTTATGCTTGATAGTGGGTTCATGCCTCTAGTTTCCAAGGGAAGTGACAATAATATCTTCGGTTGTAGATGTGCTTTTGCTACTAGGGAGAAAACAACGTCTCTTGTTCATGGAATGTGGACTGTTTACCTTACACACTTTGCTTAAAGCAGTTGTCTGTTGCTTGCAACTTAATATTGGAGGGGGTTCGGATGATAACCTGAAGGTGGACTTCTAGTCATAGATGCAGTTGGATGGCGGTCTATGTATCTTGTTGTATTGCCCAATCGAATCTCATAGGATCTTTCTGACTAGTAATTGCATTGTTATGCCTTGCTTAGTTCCTGTCAATTGTCCTGCTGTAATTTGTTTACCCTTCATGCCATGTTATTTATCTAAGGAGATCACCTCTAGTGAACTATGGACCCCGGTCCAACCTTTACCATTAATACATCTTCCACTGTTACTTGTTTACTTGTTGCAAACCATTACCTTCCACACCATACGTTTAATCCTTTGTTACAGCAAACCGGTGAGCTTGATAACCTCACTGATTCGTTGGGCAAAGTCTTGAGTTTATGTTGTGCAGGTTTTCGCGTTGCTTGCAACACCTGTGTGACGTTTCCTTCCTCCTTCTGGTTCGATAACCTCGGTCTCAACTGAGGGAAAACTTGCTACTTGCTCTTCACACCCTACGTTTGGGGTTACCAACAAAGTGCTCCACGTCAACCTGTCGAGCATCATCAAGGATTTTTCTGGCGCCGTTGCCGCGAAGGCTAAGGACGTCTTCACAAGGGGAGTCCTTCACTTTCTTTCTATTTACTTTGTTTTTAGTTTGCTTGGTTTTGTTTGCCTCTTTCCAAAAAAAACCAAAAAAATAGTCTAGTTTGGTTTGCTTTCTATATTCAAAAACACAAAAAAAATTAGTTCCTGCTCTAGCTGCTGCTGCTATTTTTGGGTTGCCCACCTTTGCCAAAATGAACTCTGCTGAGAACACCAAGTTGTGTGACTTCACCAGCACCAACAACAATGATTTCCTTAGCACACCTATTGCTCCACCTGCTCCTGATGCTACCTTTTATGAAATTAAGCCTGCTTTGTTGAATCTTGTGATGAGAGAGCAATTTTCTGGTGCTAGTTGTGATGATCCTGCTGCCCATCTCAATAGATTTGTTGAGCTCTGTGAAATGCAAAAGTATAAGGATATAGATGGAGATATTATTAAGCTCAAGCTTTTTCCTTTCTCCTTGAGAGGAAAAGCTAAAGAATGGTTGTTTTCTTTGCCTAAAAATAGTATTGATTCTTGGACTAAGTGCAAAGATGCTTTTATTGGAAAGTACTATCCTCCTGCTAATATTATTGCTTTGAAAAGTGACATTATGAAATTTAAACAACTTGATAATGAACATGTTGCTCAAGCTTGGGAAAGAATGAAAACTTTGGTTAAGAATTGTCCCACTCATGGACTCACTGCTTGGATGATTATCTAGACTTTTTATGCAGGTTTGAACTATTCTTCAAGGAACCTGCTGGATTCAGCTGTTCGAGGTACTTTCATGGGCCTCACCTTGGGTGTTGCAACAAGACTTGGTGATCCAGGTATATGAAGGATATTGTCTCTAATAAAAGGAAGATTCCTAATGAGGATATTTATACTCTACTTGCTAATTATTCCTTCAATGGTAAGGTTCCAAAGAAACTTGGTGATCCAGGTATACCAACTATTCCTTGCTCCATTAAAAATAATTATGTTAGAACTGCTTTATGTGATTTGGGAGCTGGAGTTAGTGTTATGCCTTTTTCTCTCTATAAGAGACTCTGGCTAGAAAAGTTGATACCAACTGATATTTCTTTGCAAATGGTTGATGAGTCAACTACTATTCCTATTGGTATATGTGAGGATGTTCCTGTTCAAGTTGCTCATAATTGCATGGTTCTAACTGATTTTGTTGTGCTTAAAATGCCTGAAGATGATAATATGTCTATTATTCTTGGAAGACCTTTTCTTAATACTGCAGGTGCTGTCGTCAATTGCAATGAAGGAAAAGTAACATTCAATATTAATGACAAAGAGCACACTGTCTATTTCCCAAAGAAGGTTGTTAAGAGCTATTGCCTGAATTCCATTGAAAATATTGAGGGCATCAAGGTTGGAGAAATATATTGTCCCATTCCACAAGAAAATTTTGAAACTATTATGATTGGGACCATTGCTATCAAGTATGAGGTGACATAATCACCTTGTGGAATGCAAAGTTTTGTTTCATATAAGATTGTTTTGGTAACAAGACCTGATCAACCTTATTAACAAAAGGATTTTTATTGAACAAAATAATGTTTCCACTGTGGTTATACTTGCTTTCTTTTTTCCTTTCTCCTTCCTAGTCTTTGCTTTAGCTCTAGTTTTGCTAGTTGTTTGCTTGTTTGAGTTTCTTAGAGCTCCTGTAGTTTGGCTTTTGGTTTGCTTTTGCTTCTTCTGAAAAAACTGTTTCTGCGAGAAAATCAATTTTCATACCCTGAAAATTGGCCAAAAATAAAGTTTTCCGAAAAATCCCAGAAAAATCAAAATAAAATTTTCCTCGAAAAAAAGGGGCAGAGAGGTACCAGAGGTGACCCAGGGGCCACCCCAGGACACCACACCTGTGGTAGGCGCGTGCCCACCACTAGTGGCGCCTAGGGGGGTCTGGCCCACCTAGGCTCCTCCAGGCTGCCTCCTCAAAGCCACCTTCTTTCTCTCTCCCGAAAAACATCGGAAAACTTGCTCAAGCTCGAGTTCTTGCTGTTCTTGCTCGCGATTTTCGATCTCCTTGTTCATCTCATCTCAAGTGCTGATTTTTGGAGGGTTTGCTCCTTGGTATGTGTCTCCTCTACTTGTCCAATTAGATTTGTGATTGGTAGATTGTATCTTGAGTATTTTTCTCCTATAGGTGTCAGGTTGTTTGAGATTGCATGCTTGTTCTTTGCTTAGAAACTTTGTTTTGATGCATGTGTAGTCCTCTAGCAAGTTCCTATAGTAGTTGCTCATCATTTATCAACTTAGAAACCACTTGGTTTGATGGTTGTCTAAAATTTTTAGCAAGGAAGATGAGTGATTATCCACTGAATCAATATGACTTGATGGTGCATGAGCCCATGAAGGTTCATCATGAGGAGGCAGTTTTCCCTTCCATATATTCGTGCCATGAATTTATGAGGCTGCGGGGATCCTCCAAGATTTCCAAACTTTGGTTACAAATGCGGGGTTGGGGCACTTTGTTGAAGGTGAACCAATCCAATATGTTAAGCTAACCATGGGTTTTGTGCAGGACTTCCGGTTCACTTGGTCTACTTCTAATCCCATGGTCCATTACAAAATATATAGTATACCTGTCGACCTGCCTTTTGCTGATTTTTGTGCAGCAATTAGAGTACCTCAGTGGGGGTCTTGTGAGAATATCAAGGAGAGGCCTAAGTCACTTGTGGATTTGTATAATGAGATTTTCCAAGGTTTCGACTTCTCAAAGAAAAGTGATAAAATTTGGAACATTCAGCTCCCAGCTATTAGATACTTTGCCTATTTTATTACCAAGTGCGTTCTTGCTAGAAAGACTGCTAGAAAGTTGTCTTCTTGTGATCTAGATTTTATTGCAGCTGCTCTTAGTAGGAATAGTTCTTATAGTTTGGGTGCTTTGATAGCTCACCATCTCACCACCAACCGTGAGATGAGTGGAATTTGTGGGGGTCTCATTGCTTTTAGGTTGCTAGCTTTCCATGGTTTAGAGCCTCACTTTTTAGATTTTCAGTTTCCCATAGAGAGGCTTGATATGGAGTCCATGATTCAGCATGGTTTTGTTTCTTTGGGGTCTAATGTGAGAAGTTTGCCATTTGAACTATCTTTTGCTCAACAAGGTCGTAGAAAGGGTAGGAGTGACAAAATAGTTTATTTGCCTGCACCTTCTTTGTTTAACTTTGATAACATGCAAGGATGGTCACTTACGGAGGAGGAGGTTGACACTTATGTGGGGGAACTCTCCCAGCAAGAGGAGAATGTTGAAGAGGATGCCGAAGACAATTTGGTTCAGCCCTCCAACTTGGGAGAGTCTTCATACCAGCAGCCCTCATTTGATTGGGGCGCGTCGTCCTCTTCATCGCAGGTGCCTGACTATGATCATTCCTATGATGACCCACCAGCATGGGGGTACTATCCGTGCTATTGAGCCCCACTTAGGCCAAAAGCCTAAGCTTGGGGGGAGGTATACCGACATCACACTCATATATATATATATATCATGTTCGGTCGGTTCTTTGTATATCCGTTGTTTCGCTATCTTTTGGTTTTTGTTGCTTCTTTCTAAAAACCCAAAAATACCAAAAATATTTTCGTTGTTTCTCTTGGTTTGTTTCTTTGCTTTGGTTAGCCTTAAAAGAAAAATCCAAAAAGATTTTGCTTTGTTTGGTTTGGTTTTTCTTTGTTTGCTTGTTTCTAAAAAATCGAAAACACCAAAAATATTTGTTGTTCTTCTTTGGTTTTGTGAGTTCTTTGCAGGGTTCAGCCGTCCTCGGTGGATTATGGTTTCATGTTAATTATTCAAGTCACACAAGTGAAGCGCAATAATAAAGATTAAGACAACTCGAGGTGTGGTAAGAGGCTGGTAACGAACTCTATTTGTTTTATTTTTGTACATATACTCACAGTGGCGGATATAGGATTTTACTCATGGGTATGCCACACCCATAAAATTGATGATTATTTAGACTATTTACAGATTAAATAAATAATTACAAATTCGCATTGTAATACAGTATAAAAGCGGTAAATAATATGTAATTAAAAGATTAAATTCAAATAGTTCAAAACATCATATGATATACTAAAATATGTATAAAAGAAACTTACAATTCAACTTTTCTACCTAGGCTTCCTCATTGACATGAAAGTCTCAATTATATCACCTTTATCCACTTTGTTGATTATTCTCTCTTGCTCTTGATTATGCTCTCCTAGCAAAATTTTAATCGGAGAAGGATTTGAACCAGTGGCAGCCTTTTTTGTCGTGTGCCTCTAAAAAAATACAATGTCTCTTCTCTTCCTCATGACTGAAAATTTCAGGAAAAAAAGAGGAGCACGGCAATTGGCTGGTCAATTAATAAAACTCAGACTTAATGCTAGAATCAAAATTACCATGCTTGTCACAAACTTACTGATTCCTGGCTGTTGAGGAAGCCGTCGGCGGGGCAGCAAGAAAAGAATTGGCATCCACCTTGCTAACGTGGTGCCGGACTGCTAGTGGTGGTGTAACCTGCCTGATTGATTCCTGAATTTCCTATTCGATCGGCAAGACACCAATGGCTCCTTGGAATCTTGGACGCCAGACCACACTACGCCGGATAAGCTGGGCGTCGTTGGAGCGTCGCCGCGTTGGGCGGTCAAGGCGTGGGTGCAGCGTCAGGATTTAGATCGATCTTGAGACGGTTGGAGACGTGAACTGCTCGGCTTAATTTCCTATTTTTTCTTTCGATCAATCGCTTTGCTCGTTCCTCTGGCTGCTTAACTTGGGCTGGCATACTCATGTGGGCTGGGCTGCAGGGTATGCCGTGGCCCACCCGACATACCCTGTAGGTTCGCCACTGTGTACTTATCATTGTGAGAATGCTTAGCCTGTTTGTGTAAGGTGTATGTCATTATGGATGCTTAGTAGTTCTTACTTGTCTTTGATTAGCTCTAGCTTGCTAATAGTTTATAGCATATCATATGAATGTTTTCTTGCATTGTTTTATTGATACTTTGGTATGATATTGTGGTATCCTCCTCTGATTGTTCATGTGAATCGACTTGGCACATGCTCACGCATGCATATGACTAATCAATAGTCAGTAAGCCTCGATGATTTATTTTGTCTCAGAGTTCTTGTATCACTTTCATGCCATAGTTAGTCATGTTTTGTTGCAAGCATGATTATGACAGCTATTGCTCTCTCGTTGTCGCTCCCTCTCTATTGCTAGCCTTCACTTGCACTGAGTATGTGCTCTACCTGTGCTTCCAACTCCCCAAAACCAATATTGCCAGCTGTATCCACCATACCTACCTATTAGCATCATTTGCTATTTCAGTGCATATTCCATATGCCGTGTTTTCTTCCAAAATAAAATGTTTGTCTGTTTTGAGAAAGTTAGTTAGTAAAGCTCTCACGAACTTGATGGCATACTTTATTACTTGCTCTTAATAATACTGAACCATTGTGACTAGTCCATGAAAGTTATATGCTTGCTAATTATATACTGGGAGTCAGCAGAACCGTGCTGTCATGGGGAACGCTTTAAACACTTTTTGGATATCTCATCCAGTTGATTCCTTGCTCTTTTGTTTATGGATGTCGACGATGTGAAATAAAAGGGGAAGTTGTTAGTTCATGGAGTTTATACATTGTGTTAGAGAAACGCATGGGCCGCTAGACTAAGCCATGCTTAATCATGGTGGAAACTTGCAACATCACTATAATGGGCATCTATGGAGCTTCCTCAATAAAAAGCTATGCACATGGTAAATAAAAAGATTGCTGAGATGCTCATTGTCTGCTTGCCTTGTCATTTTGGTTATGGGAAAGCTCATGTACCATGTGCAAGGGGTACCCCGTTGGCGGTTCTCGATGATATGCATGTATATACAATGACAGGAACTTTTAAGTGACCAAAGTTGAGTAGCATGCGGAGCGACCCTCGTACTCAAGGGACTTGGGATTTCCAGTCTATGGTCTATCAAGCATATGATTCAGAGTGGACCTCACTTTTACCTTAACCATGTGAAGATGCCTATGATAGGGGCAATGAGAGCTCAAAGTTAATGAGTACCTTCCTTTCAGCATTTGGAAGCCTTTCAAACCTTCACAAAACCATTTTCACAACTTTGTTGAGTCACCACTTATTCTATGAGCGAGCATAGTTGTCATTCTTGTGTTTGTTCCAAAACTTGGTTAACTATGTCATGACTTTGATGCTTGTATCTCTGATATCTTTATCTCTAGTCTTCATGTAAACTTCAGAGGTGCCTTGGCATTTATATTGTGCTCTTCAAACAAAGGCAAGCGAGATACCACTCTATCATACCTTATTATGAGCATTGCAATGTTGCTTATGTTTATGTTTCATGCTACTTATTATTATTGAGTTGGTTTCTCTTCATAGCTTGCAATGACTATTGAGTAGACTTAGTTGCATACTCCTTATTATGAATTGTCTAAGCATCTACTCCTGTGCTGAGAATATTTACATCATATGAAGCAAAGTGTTCGTGAAAGTTCTTTTATCGCACTTAGTTTTCAACTGAATTGCTTGAGGACAAGCAATAAGCTAAGCTTGGGGGGAGTTGATACGTCCAAAACGTATCTACTTTCTCGAACGCTTTGCTATTGTTTCTTCTCTAAACTTGTGTGATTTGGATACAACTAACACATACTGACGCTGTTTTCAGCAGAATTACTTTGGTGTCTTGTTTTTGTGCAGAAAATGAACTATCAGAAAAAATCCCGGAAAATATGCCAAAAACTATTTCTTACCAGAAGATCCACGGAGCCATAAGGGGAGACAGAGGGGAGGCCTGGGGGGCCCAGACCCACCGCAGGCGCGGGCCCACTGACCCCACGCCTGGGGGAGGTCTAGCCACCCCAGACAGCTCCCCGGCCTCCCTCCGCGCCTATAGGTTGCCTTCTGACCTAAAAACTCAGGGGGAGGGTCGATAGTTTTCCAGAAAGAGTTCCGCTCCGCTGCCGCCACCAGAAACCAAGATTCAGATCCAAAAACTCTGTTCTGGCACCTTGCCGGGACGAGGAATTTGGTGAGGATCATTGCCATCATCATCACCAACGCATCTCCATCAACCACCGATGTTTCCCTCATCCATGAGTGAGTAATCCCCCACTGTAGGCTTGGGGATGGTAGGGATTGGATGAGTTCTATCATGTAATCAAATAAGATTGTTAGGGCATAGTGCCTAGTATCTCTTGTGCTATTTGACTTTGTTTCAACTTGTTGTGCTTAATGCTTATCACTAGGGCCCGAGTGCCATGATCTCATATCTGAACTTATTATTAAATCATTATGATAGTATTGTTTGTGATCTTATCTGCAAGTTGTTTACATATATCATTGTCCGGATCCAAAGGCCCCAAAGTGACAATAATTGGGACAACCAGAGGGGATGGCTGTGGTGTGAGGATCACATATGTTCGTGGAGTGTTAATGCTTTGCTCCGGTGCTCTATTAAAAGGAGCACCTTAATTGCCAGTATTTCCCTAGATGCCACGCTGCCACGGGCTGGCTGGACAGAAGATGTTGTGCAAGTTCTCATTGCGAGCACGTATGACTATATTTAGAGCACATGCCTAGGATTGTTTAGTACTTGGATGCTTGTTATTATTTATCTGCAATGCCCTAGTTCTTGAAGTTACATGTTTAGACTCGTCCATGCAACGCCCGTCCATCCATCCCTATGCCTACCGCACTCGAATCCTACTGTTACCGTTACTGTTACTATTGCTTATGTTTCACTATTGCTGTTACTGTTGCTATTGCTTTGTTGTTGCTACTACAAACTGTTGCTACTGATAAACTTTTGTGAGCAAGAATTATTTCCAGGTGCAGCTAAACTGACAAATCAGTTGTTAAGGCTTGCAAGTATTCTTTGGCTCTCCTTGTGTCGAATCAATAAATTGGGTAATACTACCCGCAAAGACTGTTGCGATCCCCTATACTTGTGGGTCATCAGCGCGCTGCCCTATGGTGTGGCCCCCTGGATCTCTACCGACCTTGCCCCTTAGCCTATATAAACCAACCGAGGAGAAAACTCTAAGTACCTGAACGGAATTCCACGAAAAAGTCTATAGCCGCCGCCACCATCGTGCCTAGATTGGGAGGGATCTGAAGCTCTTCCCGGCACCCTGCCGGAGAGGGGAGATCATCCCGAAGGCCTTCTTCATCACCATGCCATCCTCCGGAGTGATGCATGGGTAGTTCATCCTTGGACTATGGGTCCATAGCAGTAGCTAGATGGTTGTTTCTCCTCTTTGTGCTATCATGTTTAGATCTTGTGAGCTACCTATCATGATCAAGATCATATATTTGTAATCCTACATGTTGTGTTTGTTGGGATCCAATGGATATTGAGTACTATGCCAAGATTGATTATTGATTCTATCATGTCTATGTTATTTATGATCTTGCATGCTCTCCGTTGCTAGTAGTTACTTTGGCCAAGTATTTCCTTGTGACTCCAAGAGGGAGTATTTATGCTCGATAGTAGGTTCCTGCCTCTAGTAATCTGGGTGAGTGACAAAAACCTCTTAGATTATAGATGTGTTATTGCTACTAGGGAGAAAACAACAATCCTTTGTCCAAAGGCAATTGTATTGTTTACTTTACACACCTTGCTTAATGCAATTATATGTTGCTTGCAACTTAATACCCGAGGGTTGTTCGAATGATATCCTGGAGGTGGATTATTAGTCATCGATGCAGTTGGATTACGGTCTATGTATCATGTTGTAATGCCCAAGTGAATCTCATAGTGATCATCATGTAATGTACATGCATTGTTATGCATTCTCTATTTGTCAATCGTCCAACTATAATTTGTTCACCCAACGTGTTACTTATGTTACGGAGAACACCTCTAGTGAACTGTGGACCTCGGTCCATTCCTTCCCATCGATATACCATCTACTGTTTACTATTTACTTTCAAGAAATTACTATCTTCCACACTATACATTTAATCCTTTATTTTCAGCAAAACCAGTGAGCTTGACAACCCCACTATAAGTTGGGGCAAAGTATTTTGGTTGTGTTGTGCAGCTTTCGTGTTTCTAGCAACACCTTCGGAAGCTGTTTCTTTCTCCTACTGGTTCGATAACCTTGGTTTTACAACTGAGAGAAAACTTACCGCCGTGCTCATCATACCTTGCTCTTGAGGTTCTCAACAAGTTCTACATCAATAGAGCCCTCATCAGGAGTCTTCATGGAAGTTTTCATGTAACACGACAGGTTAGATTGACCAAGCTTCTAGATGCGGGCTTTCGGGTCATCGATGTCATGGTCGTCGTGGGCTAGAAGTGGTGGAAGGCCATATACCCTAGGATTAACGTATACTTTTCTTCGACGGGATGATTGCTTGTAGGTTGACATTCTACTTTACTACCAATGGGGAATACTTAAGGGTACAAAAGGATAATAAGAATGGCCCAACCAAAGTTGGTGGTCATGATCTAAAAAAAATAGCACTATGAGAAAATGGCAGGAAAATATGCTCTTATCGTGGAAATCACATTTTTCGAAATGTCAAAAAGATTCTTTTAAAATCTCGGGGTGTACATCTACATACTCTTGGAAGTGCATATAAAGTTTAATGAAAAAGCGATATGTTTTGCGACATAAAAATGAATTTTCACGAAACATTTTTGTCCCTTTTTTTATTATGACACTACATATGTTTATTCACAAAATGTTCAGGACATGTACACTCTCTGAATTTTTTTTTTCTGGTACATTTTTAGATGTGTTTATGCTTAATGGGAGCATCTAGTACCATGAGCCAAAACACCACCTCCTAATCACAATCTATGCATAGGTGCATGTTTTTATGTTATGTATGTCATGAAACACACCGAGACATTCCGAAGTGACTGCACCATTTTCAATATGAAGATATGGTGCTAGTGATAGCGCCTTTGAGCAAGTTGATAACCTCAAGAACCGACGGGCCACTGGTGCTAGAGATCACCCTCCTCGATGCACCCATGTGAGTACCTTGATCATCACAGTACCCTCCCCCCCCCACACCACCACCACACCACCTAGGTTTTTTGTTTTTGACACGTACACATCAACATGAACTTTGCACCAACTCGATGAAGGGTGGAATCCATCATATTGTTGCTCGAAGGGCTACGTTCTACCCGATATGGTCTTCTTCGGCACCAAGATCACTAATAAAAGGAGTTGATGAAGTTGAAGGTTGATAACAGAGTCTAGAAATGTTCTTCAGTCATCACTTTTGTCCTCACATTACAAATAGCCTGTCATGTAACCAAATCTTTGTTGAAAGAAAATATATTAATATCATAGAGATATCAAATATACTCAGCCTCTACAACAATATAATGTCAAGATAGACATCAAAGATGCACACATCCAAAAGAAAAATAAAAATAAAATAGAACCCTGCTAAAGTAATGCGAAGCAGCAGGAAGTACCACCTCCAATGGCCACACCCGGACTACAAAAAGGTTATCCAATAAACGACGCCTCCAAGAAGAAAACAATGCACAAACACCGCCATTGTCTGATCATCAGATCATGGGTTTTCACCTTGAAGAAAGTCTGAATAAACTCCAGACAATGTCTTCAACAAGGATATGAACACGAAGATCCAGACTTGGTGCCAAAAGAACACCACGAAGAGCGAAATCCCTTTGTGTTGCCACTCCCGTTTGCCAATCCTACTGCAAAATGTCGATCATGCGGCTCACAATATTCACCACATCCAAACCTATGACATCGAGATCCTTTGATCTTTCGTGCGCAACCATCTTGATATTCCCAACAATTGTTAGCACCACAATAATTGTAACTAAATATGCCGTGGCGACATATCCAGTGGTGCCAACAAAATTGGGTCCTCGAGACGTGCCTCCTCGAAGTCGCACATGCAGATTCATCGATGTGGTAGTTCTGCCAGGCCGAGAGGTGTACATCTCTAGCCAATCAATCCTCTGGTGAAGCCGAGGGAAAGTTCACCCTCTCCAATCGAAGAAGAACTCGCCGTTCTCAGTGCACGCGCTGCTGGCCATCATGTCTGGCCACTTGCATAAGCATAGTTTCGGCCTAAGAGCAACTCCAACAGAGGCTGCAAATTTTGGCGTTGTAAAATACGTATGGAGCGCGCACGATCCGGGTTTCGCGTGCCGCGCGCGAATCTCCTCTAGCAGAGACACTAAAAACGTACGCGCTAAATTTGCTAAACGTGCGACGCAAAATTTAACGAGCGAATATGCGGTGACCCAGCATACCACTGCATGATGTAGTACACTATAGTCGTAGACATAATACCAATGAAACACCGTTTACTAGTATTACATCCCTCAGAGTGGTACAACAGAAACACAAAAGGGCCAAGACATGACTATAGGTTACAACTCAACTCTTTAACAAGATCCAGAGAACACTCTAGGTTAAAGAGAGAGAAAGAAACTTCTTACAAAGAAGAATCAGAAATAAACTACTCCAAGATTATAATACTATTAAGACTAATATCTTAACTAATGGTCTGGCATTGCTGCTATTGCAATATACTACAGAAATAAGTTCTATGGCTAGAGATTCTATTCTTAACTAATCAGCAATTTCGTCTTCACTTGAGTTGATGTATATGTTGACTTTCTTGACTTTATTGAAGAGCTTTAGCTTTTGATGATGATTCCTGGAGCATGGCTTGATGTAGACATCGTCTGTACTGGCTTTAGAACCTAGCAAGGATTAAGAAGATACTTTGAGTACGAGCGTACTCAGCAAGTCCACTAGAAAAGGAGTGTTTGATGCAATATAACTACATCCACAGACCATAGGTCGTAGGCAATGCAAGTTTTCATAAACATTTCTTCAAAGGTTGCTTTTATTCTGAAAAGCTATGTCCGTCAGCCTTTACGGGTTTACCAGAACCTTCATGGGGTTCCTTTCCCGCCGCGTTCGCAGCTCCTTCCCGAAACAGGGAGTAACCAGTTATAGTTCGTACACTTTGCAGAGGTGCGTTACTTTTCCCACGAGAGATCAAATCCTTGTTGCACAACCGGGCGATCTTTCCCGTCCACACTTCCTATGGTGTGGGGCCCAGAAGATGATCCAAGCCAATCACTGCCCCCTTCGCGACCTCGCATGTCTCCTTGGTGTACACAATGCCCACATATTGAATTACGGCAATGGTTTGTACAAACCGTTAGATGTCAGAACTATCATGGGACGTTGAGGGTTCCCACCCATATGCTGCATATCCTCTATGAATTACCAATTAATATGCATGCTACGAGTGATAACAGCCACGACCTGCACATCCGGCTACATGCGAGAGGAAGAAGATACAACTGACTTCTCCGTCTCATTCCAAATCTCATGGTTAACGTGTGATATACATCGCAAGAATCACTGGCGACATTGGTTGTTAAGTCCTAGATAATATGTTCCTTTACCACCGGAACTTTCATAGTAGGTTATTACCTCATGGTAATAAACCTATAATCATATTATTATGAAAATAGTGTTTTCTGACCTTTTCCAAATGCAGGTGATGACAACACTGGATTTGCAAAATACTTTACAGAAAATAATCAAAGGACATGAGCAAGTGTGAACTTGCCTTCTGTGATTGCAAGATTATGCACTCACGGTCTTCAGGACAATATAAGATTCAATATCTGAAATCAGCATCATTGGTCCGGTAAGGACTAATGTTTAAAGAAGCAAGATGCAGTTATGCATAAGTAATGATATGCATTTTGTAAAACTCCCAAAGTGAATCCCCAATGTTTTGAGTGAAGTGAATTTAGGTGATTCTTTTAAGAGTTGGTTTATCTTCAATTTTTATGTTATAAGGAACTTAAGTGATAACAATTCTATATATACAGGTAAAGTATAAAGTAATGTGATTATGATTAATTGTCATTTGGTGACTAAGATAAAAGTCCTTGGTTTTAATTTTTAAGAGTTGAAGAATTTATTATGAGATTATTATTTGACGTGGCA
Source organism: Avena sativa (assembly GCA_916181665.1). NCBI lineage: Eukaryota > Viridiplantae > Streptophyta > Magnoliopsida > Poales > Poaceae > Avena > Avena sativa. The sequence goes on along the minus strand of OV702293.1, from coordinate 342,324,808 downwards.
AAAAGAATAACATTTGAAGAATAGATTTACTTTATAATGTTTAAGCAATCTTCATTGTTAATAAAATGTGATCAATGCCTTCTGGTATTTGATTGATTAGTTTGGACTTGAGATGCATTATGTCTTAATTGAAATAGACCAAAGTTAACTATAAAAACATAAGTAGTGTATTAGACCTAATGTTTATAAGCTTTGAGACTAAAATTAACTTTAAAAGGGTAAGTAAACTTAAGGTGTAATTTGTTTTAATTATTCTCAAGTTTTGGATTTATGATAAGTATGATTAAAGTGTGGAATTATTCACTTTACATTCAAGTGAATGATTAGATTAAATTTGTTTTGCTATTATGAAAGGAATATGTATTTATTTAATGGAATCATAATTAGATGGTCTTAGTAATTTCTTAGAATTTAAAGTTATGTCAATAGTGGTTAAGATATAATGATTATTCACCATATTATATAAATGGGTGATACCCAATGTTTATTTAAAAGGACTCTTAATAAGATTTTTAAAAAAATATTTTAAAGTTAAAAGTTATACTTAAGTTTGATTATGAATTCAAGTTATGGGTTTGGAATTAGTACAAAGACACTAATTGCTCAAGGTTTTATAATAATTGTGATTATTTCTTACTTAACAATTGTTTTAAAGAATTCACAAAACAGGTATTAGATAAGGATTTATTATTTAAAATATTAAATACTTTTCTAATAATATATTTAATATTTTTCTAGTGTAATATATTTATTCAAGACCTTAAAAATGAATTTTATTTATTTTTGAAGTATTATCTTTATTTTTATAAAATTCATCAAAGAATTAAGTGTCTTTAAATATTTGATTTATGTTTTATTTGTAAAACTCTAAATTAGTATTTTTATGAAATAGTAGAGTTATTTTGATACACAAAAGTGATTTTTTATTTATTTTTAGAGTTTTTTTTTATTTTATAACATTTCATTTAAGATTTAATGGTGTTAATAATTATTTTTCTTTATATTTATTTTAAACAATTAAAATTATATTTTTGTTAGGTAGATATTATTTTTTTTGGTCATTTTGATATATATGATATGTATTTCTAGGATTTTTCTATAATTTTCTATAGATGAAACAAGTTTAGAGTAATTCATTTATTTGTTAAATTTTTATTTACTTATTTTGGGGCTAGGCTTAGCCTGGAAGCCAGCCCAGTATAGCAGCCGGGTCGGCCCATTAGACATGGGTCAACCCAGACCCGGACATAACCCTCTCTCTCTCACCTCACGCACTCGAAGCTCACCTTCCCCCCGCTCGTTCTTCTCTGGTTGTCGTTGCCGTCGTTACCCATCGATTCCGGCGATGTGGGCGGTTCCGGTTACTGCCGTTGGTCGTCAGAGCCCCGCCTCCTCCTAGCCGACCTGGTCCTGTGTATCGATTTGTTTCTCATGCCTTAACCAACTCGCCCCCTTCCATTTCTTTGGTGCTAGGGTTCCCGGCGATGTGCCTCCGTCGCTCACTGGTTCACTCTGGTGTCTACTGGTTCGGTGTGATTGTCGTCCTAGGGCAGGCGCAGGATGTTGTGCCCCTTGTGGGGTGTTCCCGGTGCCGCCCTGGTGACGTGATGCATCTGCAAGGAACGTGTGGTTGCAAGTACCGCCGCTGCCACGCCGGCGCCGCCCTTTTGAGGTCACCATCGACTCCCTGGTACACTTTCTTCTACCTCTCTTTCTTCTTTCCCCTTTTGCCAAACATTCTTACTAGTGACACATTATCTGTACCCTAAGTAAGATGCTATCCTTTGTTGTTGTCACTCAGAACTTGCTAAGATTTGTTCAATCATGATTGATCATATTGAGATTCAATTCACTGGTTATACTTATTGCTCTAATGGGCTATACTGAAACTTGGTTTGTGGCTTAACTGGGCTTTGCCTGATGGTACTGTTATTTGATTATGTATGTTGCAAGTGAGGTGGATATATATTTAGTTTTTCTGAATTTTTTTGAGATAATGGCTTCCTGTGGTGCTACTCATGTATTGGTAATGGAAGATTGCAAAAAAAAAGGTTATTTATACTGGAGCTATTTGCTAAAGTAACTTAGGTTGTCATGATGTAATATTGTCATTAAATGATACTGTCCATTTGACAGTTCATTGATCTTACTGGATGATCCTTAAATTGATGGTTAGGCCAATTCTGATATGAGATATAGTTGATGCCCTGAATCTGATTCATTGATGATCTTGGTTTCCTCTTGAATATAGTTGCATCATTTCTTTAAATGATTCCTAGCAAAAATAGCTAGGAAAGTGATTTAGATTATTGTTTGGGTTGCTTGCAGATGGTTGTGAATAAGTTGGTGTGGATCAGATCATGTGTAGGCATGATCTTGGGTTTAAACAAGAATTGGAATATGCAGAGTAGATCTTCTTTGACTACTTAATGTCTTGCTAATCTGGACAATGATTCCTAGATATTTACTAAGGAAGATGATAAGATTGTTGGGTTAGTAAGTGTAACTAAGTGGCTAATATAGGTATACTGCCTATATGATAACAACCATTTCAACTGATTCCTGAATCTTTTTAGGAAAATGATTTGTGGATTTAAGAAGATGGACTTGATCTTATGCTCAAGACATTCTGAATCTTCTAGGTGCAGAGGTGCTACCCTCTGGGAATGTGCCCTGTAGCCTAGCAGCTGGGGTATGATTTATCTAGTAAAAACTAGATAATAAGCTAGTGATGCTGGTCTGAAGCTGAATAGTGCAAGGATGTTATTTACCTATGCAAACCTTTGTTGGTGCTTGGATGAATTGCTTAGCATGAGGTGGGAATGTTTTATGATGAATTCAGCTAGGGATGCTTTGATTGCTTGTGGCAGATGATTTGGACAACTTGATTAGTTGTATAGCCTCTAATGGGTAATTTGTTGCTGTGGTGCCTCACAGGAGTGTGCACAGCAGTGAATTATCACTTTATGTATGGCTGTGTAGTTCTCTCATTTTGTTCTAGTGATATTCATCTATCTGGATTATTTGCAATATAAAAATAAATATGATGCCAAGACCCTTCCTGCCAATGATGCAAAGGCTGAGGTCAATTTCCTAGAATAAGAATGGATATTATGCTGGCATGTGCATAACCCTAGGATGTAACTTGTATACCATTTGTATACAGTTCTGAGGGTTTTTCCTTCCATCAAACTATTGTGCAATCCCATCTACTACCTAGAGCAGGTATGATGTGGATCTGATGTCTACCTGTTTGTAGAGTAGACAAGTATGCATGTGTGGTGATGTAGGTTTGTGGTTGATCTTGTGTTGAACTTGCTTGCTCCTCTGATTCTAATTGCTCTTGTAAGCACCTGGCCTGCTCCTCCTATTTGTGGTGTTGTCCTGTTCCTCCTAGTTGTTGGCTTGGCCTTGATTTCCTCCTTGTACTAGCTCCTGGATGGCTCGAGAGAGCAACCAGAGCTAAGGGTGTGATGGAATCTGGCTAGTGGTTTGGTTGGTGGTGTATTGATAGACAGATAAGAACAGGGATGTTCTTATTTGGTGGCAAGTTGGTTTTCTGAGGTTTATGTGTTCTTGGGCTAATGAGAATTTGTTGGTCTCGGTGTATGTGTTTGTGTGTGGAGAGAGGATATGGTCGCAGCTCTGTAATGGCTAGTGCTATTTCTCTACTTGTTTCCTTGTGGTGGTGACAGCACACTAATGCATGCTGGTGAATAAGCTGTCTGCTTGACTGTTGTGAGTTGAGGATCAAATCAAGTACACTAGATCTTTTGCTGGAATTACTGCCTTTCCTTTTACCTGTTACTAGTTTGGTGAAACTTGTCCCATGCCTGTGATGCAGAGACTGAGGCTACACATCTGATAAGAACAGATGCTTTATTTGGTGAAACTTGCCCCTTATTCCTTTCTATCTCAATGATGACTATAAACAGTGCATTTCACTGTTAAGACTAAGAGCAAAACTAACCAACATAACCCTTTTTTTTATTTCTGTTTTGTTTTCTTTCTTGTTTGTTTTGCAGGAGTAAAGAATGTGAGGAGTTGAAGAACAGAAGACATAGGACTAACTAGGGAAATAGTTTAGGTTTTTTTTAATTCTTTTATAACTTTATTTGATTCTTAAATATTGTAAAGAATATTGTATTCTTTTATTAATGTAATAAAGTTCATTTTTCTCTTTGATAGTTGAAACTTGTAAGGATTTGTATCTTATTTAATAAAGTTTACTTATTTCCTTTTTCTTTTACAATTCTTTTGTAAAGACAATGTCATATTTATTTTGTTGTAATAAAGAGCTCTTTTATTTATTTAAGTAATGTAATTCCTGATACTTTACTTTTATTCATTTATTGTAAAAGATCAATGTAATACTATATGTATATATATATATTAATAAAGAAATCCTTTTATATCATTTTCTTTTGCAATCACTTCAATTCAAGTTATTAAGTGTTTCTAATTTCCATTTGTGAATTTTATAAATTCACTTGAATTTCACATTTGAAATTCAATTACATGCTTGAGCAACTATTCCCCCAAACAAGGAATTCTATAAAGGTCATGTCGAAATCTAGCGCACTTGCTCTGAAGTTTTCGTCAGTACAAGAGAGATCTCGATCCCTCTATAGCTCTTTTAGTTTTGCGCGAAAATTTTCCGGATTTTCTTATGCATGAATGCAATGCACAAACCTCTTTCCTCTATAATTCTAGGTGCTAATCCTGGAATATTACAGAATATTTCCCGCGTACGAAAAGATAAAGCGTTGGAGGACGCGTCTAAAAAGGACAGCTTTTAGCGCACGGGGTTGGTTTTCTAGCGTGTGTTGGAGTTGCTCTAAGGACAGTGTCGAACAATGGGGCTGGTGCTAATCCGATCCAGGCCTTGATATCAAGGCTGTTGTCGGCTCTAATGTGCTGAAGAGGTAAAACATTTTCTTCGTTAACAAAGAAGTTTTTTTTATTGCTGTACAAAAAAGCGTTTGCATATATCTGTTAAACCTTCACAAAAAAAAGACCCCTTTGCTAACTTGCAGCTAGCTGATTTGCAGTTCGGCAAAGTTCAGAAATTTCGACCTGTCTAATCTGCTCAACATCGTACAGCAAAGAGTTCTGGGCGGAAGTAGATCGGTGCCCACGTGAATAAGGGAATAAGCACGTATAAAAGGAATGCCAGGCCGACAATAAACACAACAACTCAAACTGACCACTGTTACAGTATTTCTTAGATATCAAATGTATAGTGTCAGCGCAATGTACTGTCATTAGATATTGACTTCTCTATATCTCAGACAATGCACATGTCTGACCAACTGAGTATCAAGGCAAACTTAATGGTGCGGACTCAACTTTTAACAGATCATGTGCAGTAGTCCATAACATTGCAGTCAAGTCAAGATGCTCACGAGATGGAGATCAGTGAAACGGAACCATGTACCGTGATTGCTATAGAAAAATGGGAGAAGGGCGGATATCACTCGTATAAGTTTGGTCCCTAAACTGCCAAAACTACCAGATCCCCCTTCATGCCGGTCGGCAAATTTGACTAGATATGCGATGAACAGGAGTCTCAATATTCTCTCTTTCCAACAAAACAAAACAAAAAAACGCTAGGATTAAGTCAATCTGGAGCTTTGTCCTTCCAGCAGATCAGATCCATCATCGCCGCCATAGGGTCTTTCGTTGTTGCTCTTGCTTCTGCCTGTGAGATGGTAAAGTGATGGTCATTCAATTTACACAGGGAAAAAAATGTTTTGTGTAACAAATAGCCGATCCTAGGTATTACACTGACAAGAAGCAATCTTACATGCAACAGGCAGAATTTTTGAAATTCAGACAGGCACTCTAATCACAATCTGGTGGTCTCTATTTTCAAATATGAGAAAAGTGGACGCTGCAAGGTCAATGTCCTACTTTTGCATTACTGTGATTGAAGTTCTCAAAGACGATGCCTCTTTTAACAAAGTCAGTATCCAAGGTAGCTCCCAAGATTCTACTCCCTCCCGTCCAAAAAAGGATGTCGGAGATTTTTCTAGATTCATAGATACATGTGAATCTAAACAAATCTCCGACATCATTTTTTGGACGGAGGGAGTACATAATATCCACAAGACCCCTTTAAGAGTTTCTATTACCTGTAGGTATTATCTTTTTACTTTTGACAATCAGTTTTATATACTTTGGCAAAGAAAAACATCTGTGGAAATTTACAACTACCATGGTGCATACACCTACCTGTTTTGGCTTTTGTGCCTGGCTTATCACTAAAGGTGGAAGTATTTAACTATTCAGACAGGAATAGGCATTATAACAATTTCAATTATTGCCCAGTCCAGCAGAACACCAAAACAATGCTCCAAAAGTTAGCTCACTTAAGCCTGAGCCCTACCAACTAAGCAAAATACACAATTTCCAAGCCAGCTCACAACAAATGGTGCATGCCACACAAAAGAGAGGTTCACTCAATACAATTACATGGATAGCTATCAATACCAACATATCACATTCATAATAAATTGTAAAGCAGGCAAACCTCAAATATTCTAAATGACAGCGATCCTGCAGTAGAATGTAACATGTGCTTACCTCTCCACTTTCTTTGCACGCTTGGCAAACTCTTCAGCTATGTCATGACCTTGATAGGCAGCGAGCACTGTCCGGACATCAAGAGGTCTTGCCGTGGCAAGATCTGTAGTATAAATTAGCTTCATCAGGATTTATCACAGGCTCACATGACAACAACAAAGGTATCTAAAACCACATGGTAATACTAATACAGAAAATGAGTTTGGAACGCTTACACTCAAGAAATGGAATCAGATCCAACAATTGGGTGTCCTCAGTTTCAAGTTTCCAAGGTTTGACAGAAACACAATTTTCAGGTTGCAGGCAAGATTCAAGAGCATGTGCGCTGATATAAAGAACATGTTCAGGATTTCTGTTCAACTTTGACAAATCCTGGTAAAACATGACAAAAAATATTAAAAAGGAGAAGCATCCAACAGTATTAAAACAGAAGGCTTGGTCATGGGTCACAAATCAGATGATTGACCCAACAATTAAATGGGTATAAATAAACAATTGAATGGTTTTCTATTCTTCAAATGCCTAACAAAATTAATTATCTACAATAAAGGCATTGATGTTCATTTAGAATAGAAATATTACTACATGCTTTCTTCAGGTATAGGCATCCATATTTCTTTAGGAGCATATACCTTGAAAACTGATTGAAGGGAGATGCTTAATATGTAACAATACAAAATGGATGATATTCACTATTCCTGACAATGTTTGCTCTTCATGGAGTGTACTTATTACTCAAATAGTAAAGCCAGGCAATCTCCATACCCTATAATGTTTACCATCTTGGTACTTAGTTGCAGGCCTTGATAACCTGTACGAGATGTAACCTTTTGTGTCCAACCTATCAACCACAGGGTCCACGAACTAAAAAAAACAATTGTAGAAATTAGGATATTACATAATAGTTGACATCCCTCGGCACAATAACATAACAGTATATATTGAGAAAAGATTAAAAACAACTTACCATGGCCTGTTGATCAGAGTATACAACAACTTCATAATACTGCGCCATATGTTGCACAAAAGCTTCGACTCCTGGTCTCTTAAATGTCCTCCAACCTCTGTCACGCTTTTGAGAGAGAGAGAGAGAGAGAGAGAGAGAGAGAGAGAGAGAGAGAGAACATTACTTTGACATTCCTTGATTGCTCAAATAGTAAAATACAAAGATAAGAATATGAAAATAAATTATGCATTATCCTCAAGATGGAAACAATAGCCACATAGGTAAGATGAGTTGAGTTCTACTCTCATCCTGCTATCTCAAGGCTATGGAACGAGCATGATACATGCCTAGGCACAACCAAGCAGATTAGAGTTGGATGTGAGACAAACACAAAACATCTTTGTTTGGGAATGTAACTGTCATGAGGGTGGACCTAGCCGCTAGCGCAAGTTAGGGCAGTGTTACTTGTTCACCTGTAGTAGCAGAATAACTCCTAATCATATCCAACCAAATAAAGGGATAAGGATTCTACTTATACGAAGTTAAAGTAGATACAGAAATAGTTAGGACTTAGGAATATAAGAGATGGAGTTAATATTAGTTCTCCTTCAATTAGATATGGCTTCCTTTAAGCTAGGGATTAGTTTCTTGGCCACAAGTCCTAGAAAAGAAACATCATGCAGTCATTTATAAATACTACACGATGAATTAGTTGAAAGACACAAAACAAAGCCTCAAAGCCTCTCTAATGTTTGGTGAAAAATGAAAAAACATGTTCATGAAAATTAATAACTTTACAGCTTTGCCCAACTTGTACATCACAAAGAAGCAATTTCTCATCTGTCAATGTCAGGTAGTTCATATATATCACAAGTCATCAGTTGTCGATGTTTTTTGTGCTCCAGAAGTGTGGTATTAGAGTACAGCTGAGTATAATGATACTTGTTGCAGACCATGTCTAAGGTAAACTACCATATATTGCCACATAGCACCCTACCAGGTTATATTTAAGTCCATCATGCTGCACTTATTGTAACATTATCTGATAATAAGAAAAACAAGCTACATTTTGTCTCCCATATGGAACGTGGAAGTCTTCAGTTCATAAAATAATGTCAGTTTATAAATTATAGTACCACATTTGCATCAATCCAGAGATTAGGTTATACTACTGGATAAAATCATCAAGTAAATAGAGGAGTAAATATGTCCTTCACTCTACCTGCCAATCTGAGTATACAAGAGTATCGTTCAGATCAAGAACTAGGGTGAAGGCACCCTTCAATTCTGGATGTAAATCTGGCAACAGTTTGTCTGATGTAGGTTCGGTAAAGCCCTGTTAAACACAGATTGGTGTGATTATGAACTTGTTTAGTAGTAACACAATTCTAAGAAAAAACATAGAAATATTTCATATTGTTACTCACCGTCACATGATTTTCAATGGTGTTCCTAAGATCCAAGTAGAACTCTATCGCTGCAACAGGAACTGCAGTAGAAAAATTGCAACATTAGTTTAAGATATTTACTGGGTACAGCCAACAAGCTAAGCTGGAGCTCAATAAATAATTTTAAATATAAGTATGTATTCCAGAATTACTACCTTCTTTACATAAATATGACCTAAGAGTTATGAATAATGAATTTTCGGGGTATGCGAAGGAAAATATGGTGAAAAGTTGCCTCGAACTTGTAGAATCACACCTAATTTAGGAAGAAAATTTGAAAGCTAGAATAGCATCTATTGTGGAAAAGAGAGCGTAATACTGTAACAGAATAACTCCATTCCCTCAACATTGCATTCACTGATGACATTTTTAAAAGTTTTTTACTTACTATAATCGTCACCACATCCCCGTACAATCAAGTGTTCAAAACATGTACCCAAAAATGAAGTGAGGAAAGAAGTGACCGGTGGTTGAAACCAAAGAACAAGAGAGTAATAAGAACTGCAATATGTCAATCCGGCTATCTATTGCAGAAGAGGGAGTAATGGCATAACTCCATTCACCGAGGACAACTCTTTTAATTTCGTACTAATCGACATCACATCATCGTTATATCAGGTAATGGTAGAAAGAAAAGACAGGCATGAAAAAAAGGAAAATGCCATCGCTTGTACCTTTCTTAGCTTCAGAGATAGCCAGAGCCTGAAATCTCTGCATAAACAAAAAAGAAATCTAGTATTAGACACAGTTTCACACCCAACAAGGAAGGTCTATGCTCATGATCAACAGCTGTAGTTATGCAAAACAGTCGCTGGAATAGATAATTTCTTGCATGTTTCTGCATCAGTACAAAATATCCGTCCTCTGGACCTATTTGGCGTTATGCTCTGCCGCGTTACAGCAAACAGTGCTGGCCAATAAGCTAATCATCTCTGGGTGCGTTACACTATTGTCTATTGCCCGACCCTAACGAAACTACTACACCGAGCAAGGACCGTGATCATCAGAAGGTAGTGCGGAATGATGTACCTCCAATTCGGTGGCATCCTCCTCGATGTGGGGCGGCGTCGTCATCTTCTTCCTGAACTCCAGGGTCTTCTGGTCCACCTCGGACAGCGAGTAGGCTGCACGCACGCAAGCGAAACGGGAACAAACAGAGCAAGTCAGAACGCGGAGCAAACCGAAGCCGAAACCCAACCCCATGGCCCCCAAAACAAGCGGCAGGGAAGGGGATTCGCGGGATCGCACCGTGGGTGACGTAGCCGACGCCGCCGATGGCTCCGGTGAAGGCCGCGAAGGCGCCGAACTTGAGCAGGCCCAGGCCCCACCGCCTGCGCGCCGGGGGAGGAGGCGCCGCCGCCGCTGCCGCTGCCTCAGCTCCAGCGCCGGCCGCCGCAGCTGCCCCCTTGCCAGCAGCGTCTGCCGCCGCCTCCGCCGCTGCCGCGGCGGCGGCGGTGGTGGCGGCACGGGAGGGGAAGTAGGGGGCGGTGGAGGAGGGGGAGAAGGAGGAGAGGGCGGCGGCGGCCCGGGGCAGGAGGAGGGGGCGCGATCTCGCGACGGCGACGCGGAACATGGCTGGCTTGGCTTGGGAGAGAAGAAAGAAGGGGAGGGGATTGTGGGGGGTTTGGGTTTGGTTTGTAGCGGAAGGGAAGGGTTTAAGCGAGGAAATGCCAAAGATGAACTCTGATCTCAACACGCCTGCGGCGGAGAACGACGAGCTGAGAACTCTGCGCGTCTCCGCGGCGTTGTCGGCTCCACCGTGTCATGGGCTTCTTTTATTTTATTTTCGAGGATTGACATGTCGTGACCTGATGGGCTCTGAAACCTGATGGGCCTGCACATTAGTGGGCCGACATCTCCAAGTGAATCACTATTCATCTCAGTGTGTAACCGAGCGAGCGAACGGCCCAGCGAAATTCCTCTTCCTTCTTGGGCTTCTCATATCTTCCTTCTCAAGATTTCATCTCTGGCCTTTGGAGCATCTCCAATCGGGGCCTAAAGCCCTCTAAAGAGCTATCAGGGGTATCGACGCTTAAAATTACTTTTAGCAGTCCTTCTAATCCTTTTTTCATGCTGGCGCGGCTTTATCCGACGTTTTCAGGCTGAACCCAACCCGGGGGCTAGCGGGGACGCCGAATGGAGATAAAAACACGCAGGCCAGCCCTGGCAGTGGGATGGATGACTCGTCTCCCGAGCGTCGACGGTCACGCGGCGGTGAAATTGCTCGACATCAAAATTGGCAAGACGCAGCGAGCGAGATACAACTCGTTGTTTGACCTGTGGGGTGTCACCAGAGGGTTGTCGTCGCCGCCGCATCCTGGCGAGAGCAGCGCCTCCGGGCGCTGGAGGCATTAGTGTTTATCTTTTCCTTTTTATGTAAATTGAAGTGTTTGAATGTTTTTTTTGTATTGGGGCACAACTGGGAGCCAGCGCCCCTCGATTCGTGAATTTATCCGTCGTCCCCCATACGGTCCAAAATTAGGTCGTGCCGGACACCGTATGGAGGATGGGCCCAATTCTCTGTAATTGCCTGACCTGCTCATTCGACGCCTGAGAGCAACTCGGCTTGTTGGACGTTTCCAGTCTGAAATCCGGTAGTAAATAGAGACATATGGATGAAACTTCCGGTCTATAAATTGCGGAATTTCTACTCGTGCATCCAGGTGGCGTTTTTAGGCAGGCTTTTTTTTACAAATTTGACGATATTTCACCACAATTCGGCTTAAGATCACAAACATAATTTTAATCATATAATTCGGTATAAAAATGAATACAAAGCATTGTTCAACATAATTTGGCATAAAATAAAACACAAAACACATCATAGTTCAGTATAATTTTAACAAACTTTGATACACAAATTACAACAAACTATGTGTTGCCTCCGCGTATAGTCTGGACATGCAGTCTAGGATCTGCAATATATAATCTTCATCTTCGGCGGCTGCGGAGGTTTCTTCCTCCAACATCATGGCGAACATCTCCTCATCGTCAGAGTCCATGGCTGAGTAGGCAAAACGCCGAACAATTCGCATGCGTGGTGGACACAAGCTCGGAACGAAGCTGCATGCGACGCCGAGAGAAAACGAAACAAGGCCAGCAACGAGGGAAGGGGGTGCTGCGGCGATGCTAGACCTTTCTATCGGCGTGGGATCAGCTGGGTAGCACGAGGCAGCGTCTGCGGCAACATGATGGCAAGGGTGGGTGGAGAGGGTTCTATGCCACGGGAGAGCCGAATCTCGATGGGGAAGTGGGATGTCTCGCTAACAAGGCTGGCCCACCCATATTTCCTTCGAGGCAACACCCGTCACGTCGAGTTCGACATGAGAACGCCAAATGAAAGTTGAGACAAATCTAGTGAAAAAACGTGCCCTGAGAATGCAAGTGGATAAAATTTCACCATGATGAAAAAAAGGGTCTTGAAAGACCCTGATGAGAATGCTAGTGGATGTGCTCTAACTTTGGTGGGTGGCCTAGGTAGGCTCTTCGACGAGGTTTCCTTTTGTTTTCTATTTTCTATTTTTTTTATTTTTTTGTTTCTTCTTTGTTTTAAAACTATGAATTATTTTTCAAAATCTGAATACTTTTCAATCCGAACATTTTTTAAATATGAATACTTTTGGAAATCAGAACATTTTCCAAAATCAGAACACTTTTAAAATCTTAACATTTTTCAAAATATGAACATTTGTTAAAAAGAAAAAAGAAAAAAAATAACTTCTTCCCAAACTCTAAACACTTTTCAAAAATCAAAAGCATGTTTCAAAAGATTCACCAAAACATGTTTACAATACTAAATCAATGTCAATAGAGTCACCAAAATATGTTTTCATAACATATTTATTTTATATTTTAGATGAGAAAAAAAGATTTGACCGAGTATATAAAATAAATCAACATCTACAATATAAAATAAATATATATTTGGTCAAGTCGTAGGTAGGTTTGACTTTTTAACGAAATTTATAACTCATGTTTACTAAAACGGAGGCAGTATTTGATAGTACTTGATACTACGAAGCTATTCAGGGTCATGTCCTAGAACAAGGATCAAGATTTTTTTTTTTCCTTTTCTCGGAAGGGATCAAACTATTCATCAGTGGAAATGGAGTCAATGCTTACATTTGCGGAGATACAGAGCTACTTGGTCGTTGTTTTAATGATTAGCTGCTTCATGGACTCATCATGGTCATTGGTTCAACGCGAAAGACGCAGGAGTGCTGCTCCTGCGAAGACTGATGCATGCATGCAACCCTAGCTACAGGCCTATGCAATGCAGATCGTAGGACCGGCCGGCAGCCTTAATCCTCTTCGTTACGCATATATATGCTGCCGGAGAGGCAGTAGTATCCAAGGTCCAACGCGAGGCTCGATTCTGCACCCACACCGGCGGCCATGGCCAGCCGTGCTTTGCGTTCCTCTGTCTAGCCGGCGTTGAGCTATTGTGAGTTAGACGTCCGCCGCATCTCACCTTCTCTTTCGCACTTCCCACGCATGTGTACAAGTTTCCTAATTTGTCCATTCAGTACCAAACCTTTGAGAAAAATTATATTTTTTAACAACAAAGAGAATATATTAATATCACGAAGATATAAATTACACATAGCCTCTGCAATAACGAAATGGCCTAATGAAATTATGGATGCACATAGTGGTACAACAAAAAAGAAGAAAAATAAAAATAAAAGATCCCGCTACAGTGATTCAATCCTTATAACTGCAACACAAACCATAGCCAAAACATCATCCATAGTCCAAATTCTTCAAAAGCGACGTCTCGAAGAAGCAAAGTGTGCACACGCACCATCGCCATATGCTCAATATATCTTGGATTTTCACCCTAGAGAATGTCCGCACTTTAAAACAATGTCTTCAACAAGGTCATTGCCAGACACAACCAATTAAGGCCAGACCTTAAATTTTCACCCTAAAATATAAGACTATGTACTTCTCCTATGGTGTTGTCCCTGCTTGTCGATGCCACTGTTACAAGTAAAGAATCACCAACCAAAATCCTCATCGCCTAGAAAACTCAGTCCTCCATTACTAGACATCACACCTCAGCCGTCATGACATTCTCAGCCACTATCTTCACCATAGCAATTAAAACACCGACATGTCCCATGATGGAAACAGATAACAAAGCTTCGCGTCACTCCCTCCCGGCGTCACACGGCTAAACATATGGGTACACACGGCCTAATCCCATCCGATCCAGCAATCTACAAGCATAGGTGCCCAATGTAGATCGTCGCAGAGCTCTTCGAAACTCGTCACCGGCCAGACCAATGAGAGCATGCAACAGACACAACGACATCTTGGCGTGAGAAGAACCAAATGACCACCACCTTATTCGATCACACCAGCAGCCCCCACACCACCGGTTGGAGTAGCAACGGAGGAGGCACCCGTAGAAGCATCCACGAGATCCATCCATGGCAGTTGACCGGCATAGATCAAACCCTAAGGCCAGATCCTTGACTCGCATCGTGCCACTGGAGGACCTTGCCGAAGCTCCGCGGAGACCGCAGTTACCCCACTGCCCCCCACTTCAGGCCCCGACTATGAAGGCCGCGCCGACCGCCTCACGACCACCCTTGAAGATTTCACCGCAATACCCTCAATTCCCCTTCTTCCTTTTCCAAGGGGGGTGCCGGCAGCGCCGACCAAGATCCCTAGAGGGGGAGGACCGACGGCGGGGGATCGCCTCCGAGGTCGCTCAGGCAGGGAGTGACCCGAGAGGGTATTTTTTCCCTCTCTCAAAATTGGGGGAGAATTTTACTTCTCTGACCTCTGCACCAACTAGGAATGCACACATCAATTAAGCATGAGTACCGGGATTTTTAAACTTTGTTAATCACTAAGATCAATCCTCATGATAAATTGCGTGAGTATCAAAATAATCTGGTCCTCTTAATATGGATTAGATACGGATCGAAATGCGTGGGTACTGGGTACCCATCCATGGGTAGATCAATAGTTCCTAATTTATCATGCGATGCCACCTGCCCGCCGCGCACAGACCCTCCAAGGCTGAAGAAATAGACAAATGAATGAATCTAGATAAGAAAGATTGAGCTCTGTGGCAGTGCCACTGACTCCATGCTTTCGACACGATGCCTTGCGACGACGTCATGATGAGGAGGGTCATTGGATGGAAAACTCAAGGATGCAAATGTTAGATCAAAATAGGTAGGGTTTAGATATACCTATAGACACGTGACTATACCCATATCCTGACCCAGACCAGAAAATAAATGGGGGCCTTAAGTGAGTGCGGACGCTGTTATTGGACTGACCGTGAGTCTTTACAGTAAATCATTAGTATTTTAAACTTGAAAATGAAAAATTGAGTGGGGGCATGCCCCCCCCCCCCCCCACTCAGCGCCTACCCACAACTTGACGAATACGGTATGGTATCCTATCTATATTTGTATACTAACCGCGGATAAAATAATCCTCCTCCTTAAAACTTATTCGTTTTGCATTGGATTAAAGTGGTTTGACATGGATTGAAAAAGATTAAATCCGATCTAAGTCAAAATATCTGCAAATCCACTTCATTCCACTCGAATCCAACGTGGGGTGCATTAACCGAACATGCCCCTTATGCGTCACATTTCTGATGCCATCTTTTAGCAAGGTCGTGTGACGTGTGGATCGATGTCGCAGCGAGCGCTGCAGGCCGGCAGCCAGCCAGAGAGGTTTTTACAGTGTGTCTTTGCTGCTATGGCCGTACGGCGGAGCTTTTACCCTATGGAAACTAGCTATGGCCTGTTAGGCTGGCTGTTACCAGCTAGTACGACGTGTCGCTCCCTGGATCACGCAACATGAAGGAAAACACGTTGCATGCGCATGACCCTGCAATGTTTGTATTCTCCTGCCGCCATATAGGAGAGAAATAGGGTAAAATGAAAGCAACCTATGTATTCTCCCATGCATGGTCAAACTGCATAAAGGCGGCGGTCTAGGATTTTGGATATACTCCATAAGGACAGCATTTGTATTTTCACACATTCTCACTCTTTTGGTTAGCTGTTGAATCATGCATAGTTAACTGCACCAATGGTAGTACTACTTGCATTCATGGGACTTAGGATTACATGAGACAAACATATGAACTCCATGTAGTAGGGGCACTGTTAATAGGTCATATATTATGGGTCCAAATATTGTCGTGACAAAATGAATAGACGTCTTATATGTTTTTATAGAAGGAGCATGATCACTAACCGGCCGGGATAGTAATTTAAAAATATTATTTTCTTCATACTGTAAAAGCTATACTCTCTCGCTCTGTCCCAAAATACATAACATGTAATTCTAGTCAAAAGTCAAAGCTTGCTGGCTGAATATATAGAAAATATCAACAACTACAATATTGAAGAATCACATTACAAAAAATATAAATAACGGTGTGTAAATTGATATTGATCGATGGATCTTTATATTTTATATATACCTAGTCAAACTTAGAAATTATTGATATTTTAACTAAATTCACACGCCCCATATTTCAAGAAGGCGAGAGTCTGGAATATCAACACTTTCAAGTAGTTTCATTTCTTCAAAAAACGACACTTTGTTCAGAAGCCATATATTTAAGGATTGCAAGACAATCTATGAGTGGCTCTCATGTTAATGATACAAGAAAAACCCCATTAAAGAGCTGCACTGGTATTGTTTATGTTCTTTTAGACTAGCAAGTTGGTCATGCCTACTTATTCGTTTCAAATTTGTGAAATAAGGTGTGATTTCTCAAAGAATGATGCACTTTTCCATTTCTCATGTGACTGGGAAATAAGAAATATTTTCTAGTTCATATCTATCTAACCATATAAGATTCATACAGATATATGTGCAAAAGGAATGGGGAATATGAAACTGGTTATGGCTGTAAATAATTCTATGATGAGAATAGCTATTTACAAGTCGATTGAGTCATATTCACCCTAAATTAAAAAAAAGAATTATTTTCTTGGAACTTCTTTTAAAACATTTGTGTAGTATTTTTTATCAAAGTTTCATGCACGCTTCTAAATTTGCTGGTCTATAAAGTAAATAAAATAGGTTTATGTAGTAACAAAATTAACTTAGTACTCCATTTCAAACATGTTTCAAAGCGGTTACACACAAAAAATCTTAGCACGTATCAAGCTAGTGTCATCTATTGATTTCACAGTCGATACATATTTCTGTGGAGAAAATGAATATGAATTGACACGCCTAATGCAAATTCTAGATAACATAGAAAAAATTCTCATGCAAATGAAATTCGGGCATTCTAGAATATTCCGAATGAAAAAAGGTAACAAAGATGACAAAATGCTATAGGATAGGAATATACATTGCTACAAGTATTAAATAATGAAGATATTTAACTCACAAAATAAACCGAAATAATTAAGCAGAAATTCCCCAAAAAAACTCATCTTATAATTCTTACACAAGCCAATTAACGATTGCTTCTTGTATAAAAAAGAAGCAACGAGCTGCACTGCACAGTCCATGGCTGCAAAAACCTTTGCTACATCATACCCAATACAAAATCATTCCATCCCAAATCTTAAATAACAACCTTACTTGACTAAAAAACAATAAAACACTGCTCACAGGAGCATTATTGATTATTAATCTATACGTACCTTCTTTGAGTAGCTAGAGATCATATTCATTGCATGATGTACGTAATGAATCAACCCTGGCTTCCTGAGTGAAGGAAGCTTCTTGCCGAGCTCAGCGAGAGCTGGCCTTGCGAGTCCTCGAGGTTATCTACGGGGAACTGATCATCGGAACCATCTTTCATGGCGAAGCCGCTCTCAGGCGAGTAGAAGACGAACTGGGACACCGGAGCCAACGACAGCAGCGACGGGAACGGCATGTGGTGGTGAGCCGCTGCCACCTGATGCGACGGGACACGGTGGCCACCCAGCTCGTGGACATCGCCGCCATTGCTCCAGGCCTCATGGGCGGCGAAGTGGTGGTGGTACGAGCCGGCATGAGCAGCCAACGGCGGCATGGTGGCGCCGTTGATCATGCCGAGCGAGTTACTTAGGCTCATGAACCCCTTGAGGTTGTCGCTGCCGTCGTCACAGTGCTCACCCTCTGCCGATGCCTTGTCGACCAGCATGGACGCCGCGGCCGCCGTGGCGTGCGAGAACGGCGGCACCATGGCCATAGCCATCGAGGAGGGCGGCTGCAGGTGGTGGCCGGAGAAGAGGTTGTCGTCGTGCGGCGGGAAGTGGAGCGGCGGCAGCTTGTCGATCTCGTGCTGGGCGGCGTTGAGGAGCCAGTCGACGACCTTGCTGGGCTGGCTGAGGCCGAGGCGGTCCTGGAGGTCGTAGAGCTGGATCGCCGTGGGCACGGAGAGGCGCACGCGGCGGTCGCGCAGCCCCTTGACGGTCCTCACCTTGCTGTGCCGGTCCTTGCCGCCGAACACCCGCGACACGCGCACAATCCGTGACTCGGTGGACGCAGACCAGTGCCGCGAGCTTGCCGCCGCCTGCAGGGCGTTCTTGGCCGCCGCCGCTGGGTGCTCGATCTTCCGGCGGCTGCTGGCCTGCAGCTCGTCATCGTGATTTCCATGGCTGCCGCCTATCATCTCAAGGCGCTCATCGTCACACCTGCATATAATCGATTCGACGTCAGAGGGTGAGGCGGGGACAGCAAATTAACGGAGCATAAAATGAGATACTGCATCGATGGATTGGTGATTTCAGCAGCACACTGTTCCGCTGACGAAGACGAGCAGCTTTATTCGCACATGGAGACAAGAGATGGCGCCACATGGAAACAAGAGCTGATTGATGATTTTTTTGGCTAGAACACTGTAGCGTCATACGTCGTACTAGTACTACTAAACTCCATAGCCGGCCTCATCAATTAAGTTTACCGAGCTTAGCAAAGCGAGCTCATTAAAGAAATGTATTTCAAATCTCTGAACTCAAGATTCAGTAAAAGCTTCACTAAACCACCTCCTCCAAGCTTGTGCCTGGAATTAGGGGCAGATGCCAAAAATAGATGGTGATGACTGAAAAGTGGTATGGAGAGAAAAGAAAGTTGAAAATCCATGCCAGGATCAGATCAAGATCGACCATCTGAGAATATCATATGGATCCAGGTGCAGGTGCAGCTCGAATTAGTCAACTCGATCGATCGGGGGGATTAGAGCCTTGGCTCAAGAGAACGAATGAATTCGAAATACTCGAGAAAACCACAGAGCTGAAACAGATCTACATACACCAAGAAATAAACCAAATGGCAACAGAGAGCACGCGCGCTATACTTACAACCATGATGGAGAGTGTTGGCGGGCCGGCCGCGAGCAAGCCCCTTCCACTAGATCACCGCAAAATTAGCACGGTGAGCTGAGTTAAGCCGTCGATCTCGCCGGCGGAGGAAGCCCGGCCGGCCAATTGCCACCGGAATCCGACCGGCGGGGGATCGAGGGAGCCGGCTGCCGGTGATTGATAATCAGTGCGCAAACCCTAGCTCGCTGGCTGGATGGGAAAGGAACTGGAAAGGGATCGAGCTGTTCTTGCTGATAGCTAGCTACAAATACTAGCTGGTGTGTGTACGCTACTTCACTGGCGAGAAGAGAACTTGTGTGGTGCTGCTAGCTTGTTGACAGCAACTAAATGATGAGCAGCAGCGAGTCGCTAGCTTTCGCGCTGTCCTGTCCTTTTTACCGTGGATCGTACGTGCTACTCGTGTTATATACTCCAATCGGACAGAGATTATTCCACGGTGAGTGGCCTGAAACCGATGGATGATATAAGCTCGATTGGCACTAGATCTCCCCAGTGTAGCTATGCAAAACTAGTAGTAGTAGCTAATATGAACGTATGCTAGTATGTTATGTCATGTTACATCAAGGAAAGAGACGACACTAAGCACAATTAATGCTGCATTTTAAGAAACATATCCTTAAGCTTATTATCTACTACTCCCCCCGTTACCAAATATAAGATGTTTTATCTAATTTGTAAAGCGAATATATCTAGACTTCTTTTAGTATATATATTTGCTTCATAAACCTAAAACATCTTATATTTTAAAACGGAGGGAATATTTAACACACCCTAAAATAGCATAATACAGACCTTATCTAATATCTATGGACTTTGCATACCCATCCCCACTAATCTGCACCATATATACCCGATATGGCGGCCTTGCTTTAATGAATTGAATCGAGAAAGTATTCTCCATCATGTTGATGGGAGGATATACGAGTTCGTTATCTCCATTTCAGATATGTGTGTATTTAAAAGTTAGAAATATGTTGGGCCTGTATGCAATGTCTCTTTCCCACATTCACCAACATACATAGTGCTAGTAGACCTTTACAAATCCTCCAGCACCAGAACCTAGGAGGCTACTCCATATAGCACGGGACCATGCTTCTTTTGAGCACCCAATAGCGGGCTGGACCACTATGCCTTTTTATCTTTTGGTAACTATGTATACCAGTCTGGCACAAAACTTGGAAGCAAATGGCTGCGTAGATCCATCGATCTATGTATATGTAGAGGACGTGGGATATACCTACCTTTAAACAAAACTGAGGGAAGAAACACAACGATCTTAAGGTCATATCTCATCTTCAATGAGTACTACACCTATATATCAGTATTTTCAAAAGAAAAATTGCATGTAAGAGTGCTATGAATTTTATCATGTTTCATGTTTGTGCCTAATACCTAGGATTAAGGTTCAATGCTAGCTAAATGGAGTTCCAGGACCCTCTTGGTGCCCTATTTAATTATTTCTGATGCTGTACTATCTACTAGTGGAAGTTATGTCATACAAAATTAATTAGGACCCATGTTTATATGCAGCTATTGCAACACACAAGGTTTGTTCCTTGGTGACATTTTCGTGAAGAGAAACAAAAAACTATGCTTAAATTTTTCTTTTCATTTGGAGATGGATTTTTCTAAGCAGGGGTATACCTACATCCACACTTCTAATAGACATTTTTGGTGTAGCAAAATTTGAAAAACAATACTATAAAATTTATATCGATATGTGAATTTTGAGGTTAATAAGCTGCGTTATTTGAGAGAAACAAAAATATAGTGATTTTTCTATGGCTTTCTAGTTTTGCAGGCTACATAATGTAAATTTTCCTTGTGGATATCTTTGTGTGACATAGTATAATCTTGTACTTCACTCATCCTTTTTTATAGTTTTTTGTTGTTTTGATGTAGTCTAAGAAATCAGAAGTTAGTGTGGGGCGGTGTAGGTGTCATGGTGATTATTCACAACTTTTTCTTTGATGTTTGGTAAAATATTTTAAGTTGTATATACATGAATGATTTATTGTTTCTTTTTGTGTTGCCATCAATAACTTACACGATAGGTAACAAATTAGCATGAGATGTGTATACCAAGGAAAGAATGTCTCTGTTTACCATGGAAAAAGTGTCATGTCTAAGGGTATACATACATCTGCACTTCTAATAGACATTTTTGGTGTACCAAAAATTTGAAAATAAATAGTGTAAAATTTATATTGAATGTGAAGTTTGAGGCTAGTAAGTTGTACTATTTGAGAGAAATAAGAATATAGTAAAATCTTATGAATTTTACATTTACATATATTTTTCTATCACTTTTTATTTTTTGTGGACCACATACTATAACTTTCCTATCTGATTCTTTTTGTGTGACATATACTCTTGTATAATCTTGTACTTAACTCATCCTTCTTTGTTGATAAGTTAGTGGGACTGTGTATGTGTCATGATGATTATTCACAACTTCTACTTTTATGTTTGGTCAAATACAGGAATGATTTATTGTTTCTTCTAACATTGTCGTCGATAGCTTACACTATAGGTAAAAAATTAGCATCAGACGTGTACATCAAGGAAAAATGTCTCTGTCTATCATGGAAAAAGTGTCATGTACTAATCTTTGGATTTGATTGTTATGTGGACTCCTAGAAATGCGACGATGTTAAATCTAAACGCATGCTTCGTATTGCCCTGCATAGTTTTAAAATATCTAGATGCTAGCCCTATCATATTCTCATGCAATTGCAGTTCAACCATATGGCCATACGAACAAGAAATTGACATTTAATCTCAATATCAAGTCTGGATTCCAAAAACAGGAGCATCCAAACAAGAATATTGGAATCCAACCTCAATATTTGTGTTGGAGTCGATGCAATGCCAAGCCCTTTGAGCGTCAACATCCAAACGGACCCTAAGGGCTTCCACCATTAATTGCATGTCGATGTCACGTGGTAGGGGGGGCTTAGACTTCAATATCTTGTGTCTTTTGTTCCTTACATGTCACGTCATCCCACAGGGAGTGTCTCTGCTTGGTAGTACTTTTTAGCAGGTATGTATCTCATTTTAGGACATTGATCAAACACAATATCCGAGGTGAAATCTTGAGTATATCCATTTTAATGAAAATATTTTGGTTCAAATAAAAATAATTATAGTTTACCAAATTGTGTTTCATATATACACCACTAGAGTACTTAATCCAACTCCTAGAAATCTCAAACAACATAACGTGTCACGTGCCACACGATGATGAGAAATCTCAAACAACAAACTTATTACATTTAGAATGATCATCAAGCTTTAAATGTTTGTCCGTCCCAGGTCTAAAACATTTATTTACATGTAGAGAATGCTGATCAAACTTAATTAAGAAGAATGCCCGTCATATCCAGATCCTAAGACAGCTTTACATCAACGATGGACTATACTATATAAACCAAGGCCCATGACGGAGTAATAAAAAGATTTAAACCTAGAAAGTCATTCATTCATTCATGCATGCATCATTAGCATGCAGAACTGCCCCGTTGGTTGTTCTCGGCTGCTAGCATGTCTCGCCATTGGGGCTGGCGCGCGGCTGCATCGACCGACCGCTGCATGACTGCAACATAACACCCAGCGCGGTTGCAGAAAAGCTAGCGATGACAAACATGCATGAGCCAGCAGGCACAGCCACCGGCCGCTACTACAGCCATCCCCCTGACCTCGCCCTGAGCCGCCCTGTCCCTGACTGACGTACGTGCAGCTTATCAACAAGCAAGCAGGCAGGCCTCGCATCGATGATCGTTCCCCACCACTAATTATATCTTTACCGGCGGCCGCTATGTTTCAGCCTTTCTCCGGCGACACACGTCATCGCATGCTGCGTGGGTCAAGAAATGCATGGCGATAGGACAGCGTGACATCATAGGTATACAGCCCCGATCGTAGGCCATCTCACCGGCCTGATCCAAACGGTTCGAACATCTCTGAACCGGTTCACGCCAACTGCACAACTGCGCGCTGGTCTAGCGGGGCGACTCATCCGGACCGACCCATTCATACACCGGGTCACGGTTGTGTCGGCCCGGACAGCGCACTTGTCCTCCCGCGTCCGCCCAGGTCTCTCGCAAATGGCGCAAGAGGCACTCTCCTCCCCCCAAACCCTCGTCCACCATATCCGTGGCCAGAGCAGGCACAACCGTTGCCACCGCCACTGCCTGTTGCTGCCGTCGCCCCCACAATATCGAGCAGCACCGCAGGCCACGCGTGTTTCCAGACTTGAGCGTGTCCATCCCGTCGCATGTGGACTGGACACACAACAGTCTCTGCGGTGCGTCGCGCACAACCTGCTCAATCGTTTGCCTGACCACGGTCGAGGTGTGCTCGCCGGTCATTTCTAAGCTATCTGGTCCCTGCGGGAGTTTCCATGGCCATTGACGGCCGTATAATTTAATAGATGGGTAGTAGTCGAAGGGCAATCGAGTTCTTCTACAAGAGTTTTGTCGAGTCATCGTCTGAAGAGGAGTTCGATAGTGATACCGAAGTTCTGCTGGCTACTGTATAGATGGTGCACGACCAGTATCTCCTGTCGCCGCGTAGAGGTGGCTTGGCGAAGCGGCGCGAAGCCAACCATGAACGCGATCGAGAAGCTGGCCGCATGCTCCTTTACCAGGACTACTTCCACCCAACTAATCTGGTCTTCAAAGACAAGAAATTTCGTCGCCGCTATCGGATGCCCAGGAACCTGCTCTTGGACATTCTCAATGGGGTAAGGGAGTATGATGACTACTTTGTTGCAAAATACGATTGTACCGGTAAGATTGGCTTCTCCTCTTACCAGAAATGTTCTGCTGTCATTCGGTAGCTTGCATATGGAGTGCCTGATAATATCTTTGACGACTACATGCGCATGAGCGAGTCCACATGCCATGAGATCATATATCGGTTTTGTAGCGCAATTATTGTGGTGTTTGTCAAAGTTTATCTAAGATAGCTGATACGTCGGAAACGTATCTATAATTTTTTATGTTTCATACTTGTTTAGTATCTACTTTGCTTTGCTTTGTCTATACTTTGAGGTATTTTTATACACTTTCTGGAACTAACCTATTAACAAGATGCCACAGTGCCAGTTGCCTGTTTTCTGCTGTTTTTTATTTCAGAAAGCTAAAAAATAAATATTCTCGAAATTGGACGGGACAAAAGCCAAAGTTCATATTTTTCCTTGAATGATACTGAAAATTGAAGATGAGACGGAGGAGGACACCAGGGTGGCCACACCCTAGGTGGGCGCGGGGCTCACCCTGGTCACGCCCATAGGGGGTGTGGGCCCCTGGACCTCCACCGACCTTGCCTCCTTCGCCTTTAAGAAGCACCCGACTCAGAAACCCTAAGGAATCAGGGAGAAAGCCACGAAAACCTCTGTAGCACCGCTGCCACCGAAGGGGAGATTCGGGGGACAAAAAGTCTCTGTTTCGGAACCATGCCGGGACGGGGAAGTGCCCCCGAAGCCATCTCCATCGATCTCCACCACCATCTCTATCACCGTTGCTGATTCTCATGATGAGGAGGGAGTAGTTCTTCCTCGAGGCTAAGGGCTCTACCGGTAGCTATGTGTTCATCACTCTCTATGCATGATCTTGTTGTGGTCATGAGCTTTGTAATCTAGTAGATCTACCTTGCTACTCAAGTGCTTCATTAGATCTCTGCTCTCCCCATGTGTGTGAAAGTGACAGCGTGCACGCCATGGTGGCACTTAGGCTTGAGTCTACATAAATACTCTTTGTGTTTTAATAGATCTATGCTTTTCCTCACGTGTGTGAATCGGGCATACCGTTGGGCACTTTGGCTAGATTGAATATTTATTATGAGTTATATTTGGAGTTGGATGTCTCTATGAAATTGTGGAGTTTGTTGGAACTATCTAGCGCTCAAGGTGATAGTGTGGGGTTATCTAGATTGGGGAAGGCCCTACCGTGGATTGAGTGTCCAACCGGAGAGTAGTTAAGAGTAGTATCATGAAGAGAGGATATTTATATACGAGTGTTCACTGGTGAAAGTATGATCCCTAGGCCTTGTTTCTAAACATTGAAACACCGTTTGCTACTAGATCTGTTGCATGTTTGCTTGCTTCTATTCTTTTGCCTTTAGTCTTTACCTCACCGTCAAGCTATTTTCTGGCACTAACACACGTTACCCCACGTCAACAACAAGTCAGAAGCTATTTTCTAGCACCGTTACCACTTGTATTTCACTATCTCTTCGCCAAACTAGTGCACCTATACATCTGACAAGTGTATTGGGTGTGTTGGGGACACAAGAGACTTCTTGTATCTTGATTGCAAGGTGGCTTGATAGGGATACCTTTGACCACTTCCTCCCTGAGTTCGATAAACCTTGGGTAATCCACTTAAGAGAAACTTGCTGCTGTTCTACAAACCTCTGCATTTGGAGGCCCAACAACTGTCTACAAGAATAGAAGTGTGTAGACATCAAGCTCTTTTCTGGCGCCGTTGCCGGGGAGGTAAGGTAAAAGGTACTCCCATCCTCCGGTGTGAGTGCTCGAAGTTATTTCCTTTAGATTCTGCAATTTTGTCTTTTTGTTTCTTGTTTTCACTAGTTAGGCTTAATGGAAAACAACAACAAAATTAGAGAGCTTTATAGTGTTTATCTTGAGTTAGGTCATGAAGTGTTTGAAGAGAAAATTAAAAAACCTATAGAACTTTACTTGCGTGCTAATAACAATGTTATTAGTATGAATTCTTTGGACACCATTATTGCTAATGCTATAGAAACGTCTAAGGTTGGGGAGGCTATTTTTGATGAGCATGATATTTTTAGTCCCCTAAGTACCTCCAATATATGATGATTACAATGATGAATATGATATTTTCAATCCACCTACTATTGAAGAGACAATTAATTGTGATTACAATATGCCTCCTATATTTGATGACTATGGTGATGAGAGTAACAATAATAGCTATTTTGTTGAATTTGCTCCCACTACAATTAATAAGAATGACTATGCTTATGTGGAGAGTAATAATTATTGTATGCATGTGGATCATGATAAGAATGTTTTATGTGATAGTTATATTGTTAATTTTATTCATGTTGCTACTGAAAGTTATTATGAGAGAGTGAAACATGTCTTATGTATTTCAACAATATTAAGTTTCCCCTCTTTATGTTGAAAATCTTGAAGTTGCACTTGTTTTGCTTTCCTATGCTTGTTGCTTTGTGCTTTCATTACTTGTTTCTTTACAAGATTCCTATGCATAAGAAGTGGGTTAAACTTAAATGTGTTTTGAATTTGCTTCTTGATGCTCTCTTTTACTTCAATTGATAATTCTTATGTGAGCATCTTATCAAAATTTATGTGCCTAACTTAAAGGAGTTAAAGAAAAGTACTTGTTGGGAGATAACCCAAGAGTTTTCTTGAGACTTGGAAGTTATTACTTTAATGACCTCTCCTTACCTTTTTATTTGCCTTTTGTGCCAAGAATAACCTCTAATGAGAGGGAAGTAAGATTTGGGGAGTTGCTGTTCTGAAACAGATTTTTGTGCTCCACCATAAAAATTCGCGAGGAATCTCTGTAAGTCGGATTGATCTGATAATTTACTAATAAATCCCCCAGTATGTTAGCTAACTTTCGTTAGTTCAACACTTTTTTTTGAGCAACATAAGGTCTTCGAAAAAAATCGGTTTCTACCTACTGGTCTGTTTTGACAGATTTCTGCCATTATTTGCATTTTCTTCTTATTGATTCCTTTTTGGATTATTTTTGGGAAATTGAGATTTTTTAGGGAATTGCTACAGCATCTTGTGTTTTAGTGAAAGTTTTGCTGTTCTAAAGATAAACCCAAAGGTCTATTATATTTTGAATACACTAATGTTGCTAATGAAGATTGTGTGAAGTTTTGTATGAAGGAAAATTTTCAGGTGTAGAGAGAGAATGATGTAATGAGATAAAAAATGGACAAAGTCTCAAGCTTGGGGATGTCACCCCGTGTCACCCCAAGAAATATTCAAGAGGTACAAGCGTCAAAGCTTGGGGATGCCCAAGGCATCCCCTTCTTCACCAATAAAAATCTCAGGTCTTTCTAGACACTAAGTTTTTATTGTTTCATGCACAATTATGTTGTTCTTGGAGCGTCTTTGTTTTCGTTTTTAGTTTTCTTTTGTTTATTTTTCTTGAGTAAGTTGGTTGATCATAGCACACTTCTTTTGGATAGAGACACACTCTGTTTTCATTGCCTAGAACAGTCTAGTTTTCATTCTTATAGTTCCGTGAGTGTTCACTTTTGCTAGCACCGCGTTTAGCTTTAGTTTTCTTTTGCTTTGTGCTTAGAACTTTTTTAGTACTTCTAAGTGGATTTGTGAGACAAGATCACTGGTCTATATTGATTATTATCTTTGTGAGTTATTTCAAATAAGTTGCTTGGTGTTGGAAAAGAGTAGAAAGCTTCATGCTTAAGTGGTACAAAAGTGAGCTTACTTTGACCGTGGCTTAGACTTTATCATGTCATGCTAGATGTTGTTTTGACCTTATGCTTAGTGATTATTGCTGCATCATGACTTGCTCCAAATCATTGAGAGTGCTTAGTGTGCCTTGAAAGAATTATGCATTGTTTTAGCATATAAAAGCATAGTATTGTGGTATTCCCTTTTGATGTTTTGTTTGGGTTGACTTGGCACATGCTCACACCATGTTATGACTATGAAAAGTCACCATAGCCTCTATGATCATTTAGTCCTTAACTTGTAGTACCACTCTATGCTTTGATTAGTAATGTTTTGTCACTCTGCATGATTATGGCCATTATTGCTCTCTTAGTTGGTTGCTCCCAGTCTTTTGCTAGCCTCCACTTGTATGAGTAAGCTCTACTCATGCTTCCAACTCCTAAGAAACCAGTTATTCCAAAGTGTCCACTATAAATTCCTATGCATGGTGTGTTACACCATTCCAAGTATATTCTTGTTTTCATCTATCTTCCAATTAAAAAGTATTTTGTTATGTGAAAACTTAGTGATTAAAGCCCTCACGAACTTGATGGCACACTTTATATTCCTTGCCCCTAAATAAACTTGAACCATTGTGTCGTCTATGTTGTATATGATTGCACTTATACGTTGAAATTAGCAGAACCATGCTGTCATGGGGAACGTTTTTAACATTGCACTTGTACTTTGTACACGGTTGATATCATGCTATTTTGTCTATGGATGTCGCCGGTGTGAAATAAAAAGGGAGATTGTATGTCCATGGAGTTTGTATTTTGTGTTACAGAAACGCCTGGGCCGCTAGCCTAAGCCATGCCTAATCATGGTGGAAACTTGCAGCATCACCATAGTGAGCTATCTATAAAGCATCCTCAATAAAAAGATATGCATATAGTAAATAAAAAGATCGCTGAGATGCTCATTGTCTGTTTGCCTTGTCATTTTGGTTATGAGATAGCTCCTGTACCATGTGCAAGGGGTACCCCGTTGGTGGTTCTCAATGATATGCATGTACTTACAATGACAAGAACTTACAGGTGACTGAAGTTGAGTAGCATGAGGTGTGGCCCTCGTATTCAAGGGACTTGAGATTGTCAACTTATACTTTGTCAGGCATATACTCCATAGTTTGTTTACTTTAACCTTAATCACTTCAAGATGCTTATGATAGGGGCAATGAGGGCTGAAAGCTAACAAGTACCATAATTTTTGGAAGCTCTTTTTGAAACTTGAAATACCTGCTTCCCTTTGTGAAGGGCCTTTCTTCCACCACTATTGAGTCTCCACCTTCTACCTTTAGGCACCATTAAGAGAGCATAGTTGCCATTCTTAGTTCTATGTGTAGTGTCCCAAAACTTATTGATTGATGCATATTGTGATATTACTTATTCTTGTGCTACTTGTTTCTAGTCACTCTTATGAACTTTGAAGGTGTCCTATGCATCTAGTTGCTACTCTATGAGGGACAAGCTGAATGCCACTATGCCATATTTTCTGTATGTGAAACAAGCAAATGTTTTTCAATGCATGTTATTCATGATCTTTGTTTGTAGCCTTTCATGTTGCATGCATAGTTACTTTGTCTTATTGTTAGAACTCTATCTTTTATGCTCATGTTTAGAGTTCTTTGATCCCAGCTTTCAATGCTTGCAAATGGTTTGATCTTTATTTTGATGATGCATGTCACCTAAAAAAATATTCTTTTATCACTTAACTACTCGAGGACGAGCAGGAGTTAAGCTTGGGGATGCTTGATACGTCGGAAATGTATCTATATTTTTTTATGTTCCATGTTTGTTTAGTATCTACTTTGCTTTGCTTTGTCTACACTTTGAGGTATTTTTATACACTTTATGGAACTAACCTATTGACAAGATGCCACAGTGCCAGTTGCCTGTTTCTGCTGTTTTTGGTTTCAAAAAGCTAAAAAGTGAATATTCTCGGAATTGGACTAGACAAAAGCCAAAGTTCATATTTATCCCTAAACGATACGGAAAATCGAAGACGAGACGGAGGAGGACACTAGGATGGCCACACCCTAGGTGGGTGCGGGGCCCACCCTGGCCGCGCCCACAGGAGGTGTGGCCCCCCCTGGACCTTCACCGACCTTGCCTCCTTCGCCTATAAGAAGCGCCCGACTAAGAAACCCTAAGGAATCGGGGAGAAAGCCACGAAAACCTCCATAGCGTCGCCGCCACCGAAGGGGAGATTCGGGGAACAGAAAGTCTTTGTTCCGGCACCCTGCCAGGACGGGGAAGTGCCCCCGGAGCTATCTCCATCGATCTCCACCACCATCTCCATCACCGTTGCTAATTCCCATGATGAGGAGGGAGTAGTTCTTCCTCGAGGCTAAGGGCTCTACCGGTAGCTATGTGTTCATCTCTCTCTCTCTATGCATGATCTTGTTGTGGTCATGAGCTTTGTAATCTGGTAGATCTACCTTGCTACTCAAGTGCTTCATTAGATCTCTGCTCTCCCCATGTGTGTGAAAGTGACAGCGTGCACGTCATGGTGGCACTTAGACTTGAGTCTACATAAATACTCTTTGTGCTTTAATAGATCTATGCTTTTCCCCACGTGTGTGGAAGTGACAGCGGGCATATCGTGTGTGGCACTTTGGCTAGATTGAATATTTGTTATGAGTTATATTTGGAGTTGGATATCTCTATGAAATTGTGGTGTTTGTTGGAACCATCTAGCGCTCAAGGTGATAGTGTGGGGTTATCTAGATTGGGAAGGCCCTACCATGGATTAGAGTGTCCAACCGGAGAGTAGTTAAGAGTAGTATCATGAAGAGAAGATATTTATATGAGAGAGTGTTCACTAGTGAAAGTATGATCCCTAGGCCTTGTTTTTAAACATTGAAACACCGTTTGCTACTAGATCTGTTGCATGTTTGCTTGCTCCTATCCTTTTGCCTTTAGTCTTTACCTCACCGTCAAGCTATTTTCTGGCACTCACACATGTTACCCCACATCAACAACAAGTCAGAAGCTATTTTCTGGCACCGTTATCACTTGTATTTCACTATCTCTTCGCTGAACTAGTGCACATATACACCTGACAAGTGTATTGTGTGTGTTGGGGACACAAGAGACTTATTGTATCTTGATTGTAGGGTTGCTTGAGAGGGATACCTTTGACCACTTCCTCCCTGAGTTCGATAAACCTTGGATAATCCACTTAAGGGAAACTTGCTGCTGTTCTACAAACCTCTGCACTTGGAGGCCCAACAACTGTCTACAAGAATAGAAGTGCGTAGACATCGATAGCCAAACACCAAAAACACTACCTGCCTTTTGTCCATCAACAAGATTAGGGGTTTCCAGGGATGCTTGGCAGCATCGACTGCATGCATTGGCAGTGGAATAACTGTCCTTTTGGTTGGCAATGGCAGTTCAAATGGCATGCAGAGGGGTGCACCGTCATACTAGAGGTTATTGCATCACATGATCTCTAGAATTGGCACTCCTTTTTTGGCATAGCTGAATCAAACAATGACATTAATGTGTTGCTGCGGACTCCGGTATTTGCTAGGCTGGAAGAAGGCAATACCCCACAAGTTTCCTATGAGATCAATGTCAATCCTTATGAAATGGGGTTACTATCTAGCTGACGGTATCTATCCCTCCCGGTCCACCTTTGTAAAGACAATCCATAACCCTAGAGATGAGAAATGTAAGAGGTTTGCGAAAGAGCAAGAGACCGCTAGAAAGGATGTGGAGCGAGCATTTGGTGCGCTTTAGTCCACGTGGGCTATTGTTCGATACTCTGCTAAAACCTGGAGCATGGAAAGGATGTAAGTTGTGATGACTGTTTGTGTGATCATTCACAACATGATCGTCGAGGACGAGTGTGATGACATCATCTTGGACCAATGCTGGGATTTTCAGGGTCAGTTGGTTGAGCTAGAGCCAGATTTAGCGTCTTGGAAAGATTTTATGTAAGTGCATAAAAATTTGCGTCAAGACACACCCATGACCGGCTTCAACTAGATTTGTCTGAGCATATATGGGCTCGTGCGGGAAACCAAAACTTGTAATTTGAATGACATTTGGTAGTTTTAATCGAACCATGTGAGTGTGAACTATTTGTATGTAAGCACTATTTTAAGTTGATTATCTAATCTACTCCCTCCAACTCATATTAGTTGACTTAAATTTATCTAGATATAGATGTATCTAGCGCTAAAACTTAACTATATACACTCTATTTAGATGAATCTAAATCAACTAATATGGGAAAAAAGCAGTTTATTTGCTTATTATGCTAAAATGTGATTTTTTTTTTGAAAATTCTGTCTAGCACTTGCCAGTGTAGACAGATGGATCGTGCCAGACCACAATCCAAAATGGTCCGCGGCTAGACCCAATAAACATAATTGAACCGTTTAGATCGTGCCGGTGGAGATGCCTTCCGCTTGTGGGACATGCATCCAGCCGGAGCACAATCACCCAATCAGTGGATGGATGTATCGATCTTGGCCGGCTACGGATGGATCGTTGGAGGCGTGGATTAATGGATCCTTGGACCGCGGCCTGCGTGCCTGCAGCACGTACTGCTGCTGCTGAGTCTGAGTGAGCTCAGCTCGTCAGCGTGCATGTATGTAATGTATGCACAAAAAGACATGGTCGCAGGGGCTGTGGTTTCCGTGCTCGTTTAGACGTTTCCTTCCCCCCTCCCCCCCCCCCCTCTGATCGAGCTCCCCCAAAGACACGGATGAGAGAGAGGTGTGGTGGTGGTGGCGGTGGTCCTTTGAGAGAGAAGATGGATGCATGGAGATGCAGATGCAGTGCGGTGAGCCGGCCGGCCGGTGAATTAAAGTGTGGCCTTTAAGACCGTGCAGCGGTTGTCCTGCGACCCATCGATCGGAGATATCCACCATGCACCTCGAGACCTAACTAACAGAGTTTTCTTCACGTATGTATATGGTGGAGCTCCAAATAAGCACTTGGTCAAGTGGGGACTGGTTTGTAGACACATGAGAAAAGGTGGACGGGATAGAAACATTGCTAAATTCAATATCTATTTATTTTTCATATTCCACCGATCTATTAATAATAATCAATAGAAGTACAAAGAGTTCCAAAAAGCAATAAAAAATTACAAATCCTTGCCCCTCCATACCTTGTTATGTAAACTAGCATGGTGGCCCTCGCAAATACGAGGGCACCAACTTTTGTACATAAAAAATGATAAATATTTATTCCCAATCTTATATATCTATTTGCTTCCTCCCAATTACCACTTTCATTGAAGACTATAGGGCATTTGAAACATAGATATACATACAGTGGTCAGAAATAATAGAAAGCAATATAACTTTTTAGGAGAAATGTAGTAATACTATTTTTTTATGAGCAACCTATTTTTTTAAAAAATGTGGAGGAAACATCTTTAAGTTTTCATCCCTTTTCTAGTATATGAAGTAGTAATTCATAGTTCGACAACTTATTTATTTATTTATTTATTAGTGTTCTTTCTCTATTTCCCCTTGATAGATCCCCATGGTCATAATAATGAGCACTTACGTTCCTTCAACGAATAAAATGTCCGTTGATGTTTATCATCTCTACCCCGTGCAAGAGGTAATTGCACCCTTGTTCAAAAATAATTTCCTTAATTTGTTTCAATCATAACAAAGGAATTATAAGTTTAAAATTTAACAGATGATTTTTTATGCATGATTACATATATAAATGTATGTATACTATCACTAACTACCATTGTATACACTAAAGCAATAACATACAATCTACCCTTGTTTGCACAAAAAAGAAAGGTACACTAACATATTCTCTTCTGTATCCGACTTAGTTCCTCGCAAATGCACGTTCATTTTTTAAAATTTGGTGAAAGTGAATGAGAATTAATTTTTCATGTTATAGTCACATTATACGTGAAACCTATATTTTTAAAAACAAAATCAAAGTGGGTTTATTGGTGAAATAAGATTGACCAAGTTTCTATAAAACTATAAGATTTTTTAT
Source organism: Avena sativa (assembly GCA_916181665.1). Lineage (NCBI taxonomy): Eukaryota > Viridiplantae > Streptophyta > Magnoliopsida > Poales > Poaceae > Avena > Avena sativa. Next base: position 342,291,047 of record OV702293.1, on the reverse strand, counting down.
GATATAATTTACTCTCCTGTCCATATTAATTGATTCAACTTTGATACGCATGTATCTAGATACCAAAACACATCCTATCTACACCACGTTGAGTCAATTAATTTGGAGCATATTAATTAGTAAAATAGGAGCCAAAATGGTCCTTACATTCACCAAAATAAATTGTTTTCTAATAAATATTATTCTTTGTAAACTGTTAGTAGGTAATGTTTTGGACATACACGTTTCACAAATAAAAAGTTATGTATTAAAGAATTATTAAAATCTTGTTAATTACATATATGAGAAATACACATTCTAGTTTAGTTGGACTATAAAGTTACCCCTAGTTTAAAAATATTACTGGCACAAAAGAATCATGCACCGCATGTTTTCCCAAGCATATATATATTGTGACAAACAATACTATTTTATTTCTACAATTATATACGAAGCTTTTGTCAATAATGGTAATAATTATTTGGATTATCTTGCACAGGTTGAGTCTTCCTCGCATTTGTTTCTGCGCTAGGTTCACGTCTTCAATTGCAATATAGTCGGTACATGTATGTGACATACCTTCTTTTAAAACAAACAATAATCATACTACATTTGTGCACAAGATAACTGGTGTTAATAAACGAAGTGTACCATGGTCATTGGCTAGCTTCTGCTCCAACTTCTAACATCGAGCAGAATTTGATACATGGCATCGCGGCTAACGACGTCATGTTTGCATGCTTAAACAACTACCCACGAATGAGTTCAATAGAAAGTTGGTGAGCCGAAGAATTCATGTGATACTTTGAGGGTGGCCTCTGCATCCATCAGTCCCATCGAACAACAATAGTTTCTTAAAAATAGATAGTTGAGGCAAACTAATTAGTAGGATTAGCCAACCTTGTTCTTTTGATTCTTGGACGGGCTTCACCAAGACACCAACATTGTACCGTGTTGTCGCGTCGTCGAACCGTTTTTGTCGAACCGCTGGTGCATCATCGGATTATCCATGGTTTGGACATTTTCTTTTTCTTTGGATGATAGTTGTATCCTATTAGACTTGTGTCTGCTCAGATGAATCATGATACGAATGAAATAGACCATTATGGCTTTGAGAGACGACATGCGTCATCACTTCTACACATATTTATTTCATTTTATCCTTCTATTGTGTGTCGCTTGTCCCCATCTTTTTGATTGTTTTTGTGTTGATGGGTAGAAATTCCATCCACATGCATCTTAAATTATCATGTAGAATAAAAAATAGATAGTAATAACCTATTTATTAATCAACTACGAAACGTGAGTTGTGTTGGTGCCGGAAAACCATATGCCATGTCCAATGAATTTTGTCTCCCTCTCGTGACCAGAAGACTTCAATCAATAGCATGTTCCTTGTAGAGTCCTAAGCCATTCACTTACCCGTTAGTTTTTTTTTCCTTTTAGAGCTCCAATCGGTATTTAACTACGGTTTTTCTATGTAGCAGGCGCATGCTAGTTTGCTGTTCTCGGCGGGTTCGACATGCGAGCGATACAAACGGCAGCCAGCGAGACAACGCCCCAGACATACGGAAGCGAGACATGTACCGATCAGTCCGATCGGCATCCAGCTCAATACAAAAGTTTAAATTCAAAAAGTTTTGTAGGTCAAACCATTTATCCGATTAAAAATTCGTTTTCACCGTTGGACTACTCGCGACGAGATCTTCGAAACTAGATATCATACTGATATGTTTTGACAATTTTTTTCAGACCCAAAAGTTACCCATCCCTATGTACGTTACCCACGATGTAACAGGTAAATAACCCTCCTTTTAAGTAGAGATGTGTGATGCATTTTTTCATGTAGTACGAAACTACTGATGTCATTAGTACTTGTTGTACGGCGTGCCCTCGGACAGACATCTTACAGGGCCGAGTCCGATCCAGACTGAATTGCCCATACAAAAAGTATACTCCCGCGAGCACTTCCTGTGGTACATACCTGAGTACACCCATAATTTACTCGTTTCCTCGGCGGAACACCCCCTTTATGCAGTTTCACTCTCCCAACCCCTGCTCGCACTACTGACGCCCTCCCGCCTACGTCGCCGAGGCCAGTCACCGGTGCTCCCTCCCAACCTCGCCCCTCAGCTCGATCCAGTTTCTCCTGTGCTTGCGACGCCGTCGGCTCTACCTCCCAACCTCTGCGTCATCTCTCGGTGCCAGAGCTGCTGCGCAAGCATTATCCGGGAAATGAAGATGAGCTCTGTGCCATCTTTCGGCGCGGCCTCCGGGCCCGACAACCGTTGGTCCGGTTAGCTTTAGTGTTAACAGATGGATAACTTTCATATTACTAGATGGTTAACTAATACACACTAGGATGTACCATTTTTTTGTTATATAGCACGGGGTAAGTTCAGCATCAATATATGGGTAACTTTAATGTTAACAAGAGGATAACTTTAGTGTTAATAGGTGGGTAACATATAAATATTAGTATGTGTTACTTTTGCTATAGCATGGTGTGAGTTTAGTGCTAAGATATGGATAACTTTAGTGCTAACAGATGGATAACTTTTAGAAATAACATGTGGGTAACTTATACTAGAATGTATATGTTTAGGGCCAGTAGTTGGATAACTTTAGTGTTAACAGGTGGGTAACTTTTACATACCGCGGTATGTAAATAGAGCATATAGAATAGCTTATGGATGACTTTAATGTTAATAGGTGGGTCACTTGTTTCTTATAGCAGGGCGTGAGTTTGGTGTTAGCAGGGGTAGCTTTTATGCTAAGGGTGGATAACTTTAGTGCTAATAGGTGGGTAACCTATACATATTAGTATGTGTTACTTTTGCTATAGCATGGTGTGAGTTTAGTGCTAAGATATGGGTAACTTTAGTGCTAACAGATGAATAACTTTAGGGATAACATGTGGGTAACTTATACTAAAATGGATAAGTTTAGGGCCAATAGTTGGATAACTTTAGTGTTAACAGGTGGGTAACTTTTACATATTGCGGTATGTAAATAGAGCATATGGAATAGCTTATGGTGACTTCAATGTTAATAGGTGGGTCACGTGTTTCTTATAAAAGGGCGTGAGTTTGGTGTTAACATGGGTAGCTTTTAGTGCTAAGGGTGGATAACTTTAGTGCTAATAGATGGACAACCTATACATATTAGTATGTGTTACTTTTGCTATAACATGAAGTGAGTTTAGTGCTAAGATATTGGTAACTTTAATACTGACAGATGGATAACTTTTAGGAATAACATATGGATAACTTATACTATAATGGATAAGTTTAGGGCCAGTAGTTGGATAACTTTAGTGTTAACATGTGGGTAAATTTTACATACTGCGGTATGTAAATAGAGCATATGGAATAGCTATCTAATATATTCATGTGGGTAACTCTTAAATACTGAGGTATGTAATACTGTAGCCGCCCCTTCCCTATACCCCCCCGTGCGATAGCGCTGCGCCGCCCCTAGGAGTCTCCCTCCGTGCTAACCTTGACGCCCTCACACCTCCCTACTCTGCCGCTGACACCGCCTAGGACGCCGAAGGCTAAGCTTGTGATTTGAGGAGGCGGCCGCACTGTCCTATGTTAGCAGAAACTCGAGGAGACGGTGGCGTCCATCTTCTCCCCCTCCACTGTGGTGCTGCGGGGTGGTAACGACCAGGCGGATCTCCGACGGTCGTTTGGGGTGGGTGGCGTGGAGATATCAGCGGTGGTTTTGTATTACATGCAAAAAATGCATTCACACGTCTCTTCAAAAGAAGTGGGTTATTTACTTATTACATGGTGGGTAACTTACATACAATAGTGTGGGTAACTTTTGGGTCCGAAAAAAAGTTGTCGAAACATATCGACATGTGATCTACTTTGGAAGATCTCATTGCGACTTGTCTAACGGTGAAAATAAAATTTTAATCGGATTAACGGTTTGAGCAATAGAACATTTTGAATTCGAGTATTTTCATTGAGGTAGAGAGATTGGAGTCGTACATGCGCTGCTTCTTGGCCTCGCCCGCGTGTGGCCGCACTCGCGCCGCCGAAGCGAACCGAAAACTCTAGCGACACAGTGAGACTTTAAAACGCCAGCCAGATCACTAAAATTGGCAGGCGCCAGCCTCCTAGGTGCGTCATTTAACTAAGGTCGGCCGGCCGGAACCTCTACAATACGTATTGCGACCCTTCGGTAGTTTCTAGTTTCCTTTCAATTGACGCGTCACGTGTACACATTCAATGTTTTACGTAACACTTTTTATATTTTAATCTTAATCGTTAAAATACAGATTAATGTAGTATATTTTTTAGGCCTATGTGAATTAAGCTGGTGCCTCAAAAAACACCATTATATTGCTTTTTGTATATAATAGATGGTGGTGCAGACTCGAAGCTAAAGATGGGCCCCTGGGAAATTTTCATGAGAAGAAAATACTTAGGGGATGCTGGATTCAACTAACCTTGTTGGTATGATCTACATAAATATAAAATAGAATTATCTGAAAGGAAGGAGAATGATGGTTGGAAATTGCCCAACAACACACATTTTGGTGTGATGCTTGGTGGTTAGATATTCCTTTTAGAAGAAAGATTTCCCAAGTTGTTTGATATTGGTAATTAGCAGGTGGTTTCCATAACTGCCATGTCTGCTAGCTGATGGTATTTTAGATTCACAAGATGGTCATGGGACCATTGAAGAGCCAATATAGGGATCTGCAGGATATGTTGATGAGGGTGTCTTTCAATGGAGATGCTGATAGGCCAAGATGCGAATGGACAAAATCTAGGAAATTCATTGTCTAGTCAATGCACAATCATCCGTCAAACAATGGAATTGATAAAACTTTCAAACACCTTTGGAAAGCTAAAATCCATTTAAAGATCAAGATATAGATCGCTTATCTCGCATAAAGAAACTACCACAAATGATAACATGAGTGAGTGGAAGTGGGCTGGAAACACAAAATGCATATTCTGCTATGAGGAGTCCATATATAATTTGTTCTTCACTTGTTCATCTCCCAAATATGTCTCGAGTGTTGTGGCAAGAAAAGTTGGTGTGTGACACCATGCCTTGGTACTTTTCACCATACTTCTGGTGGTGGAATTCAAAACCCGTATAAGCAAGTAGGAACATATAGATTACAGCCTTGGCATCTATATGCTAGGCAATCTGGAAGCTGAGAAACATGTCATGTTTTGAAAATAAACTAATTATAATTCTCCTATTGATCTAATTTGTTATGCATGTATGTTCCTCAAATATTGGGCAGGGCTACATGATATAGTGGAGCAAGAAACTTTGAGGAACGATGCTATAATTTTATAGAGAAATGCGATGGAAAATGTTGACACCTCTGCTGCTTTAGCTCATCCGTTGTTGGGTGCGCTTTCCATATGCTAGATGCAAGAGAATGGTGATGACAGGGATGAAGGAAAGGTTGATATAGCTTGATGGTGGAAGAAGTGATGCATGGGAAAGCAAACTTCTAAGAACTGTAAAAGAAAATTGTGGGATGCCGACAAAGTCCTGGAGTGGTGCCTTTTGTGATGTTTTGCATAAACTTGTTTCTCATGTATAGCTTTTTTGCTATGTCTCAAGCTTTTATCCCCCCCCCCCCCCCCCCCCCAAAACATTAGCTATGTCAGTGCGATGGGGTTTCCTATTAATAGACCGTGCATCAGTTGCCCCGCGACCCATCGATCGGAGATGTCCACCATGCATGCACCGCGAGACCTAACTAATAGTTTTTTCTTCTCGTATAGTATATGGTGAGCTCCAAATAAGCACTTGATCAAGTGGGGACAGGTTCGTAGACCCAGGAGAAAAAGGTGGACGAGATATAAACATTGCTAAATTTAATATTTATTTATTTATGACATTCCACTGATCTATTAATAATAATATCAACAGAAGTACAAAGAGTTCCAAAATCAATAAAAAATTACAAATCCTTGTCCCTCCGTACCTTGTTATGTAAATGGTGGTGCAGACTCGAAGCAAAAGATTGACCCCTGGCAAATTTTCATGAGAAGAAAATACTTAGGGGATGGTGGAATTTTTTTAGGTATAGAGAAAACAAAAGGACTCAACTACCTTGTTGGTATGATCTGCTTAAATATAAAAGAGAATTATCTGAAAGGAAGGAGAATGATGGTTGGAAATTGCCCAAGAACATACATTTTGGTGTGATGCTTGGTGGTTAGATATTCCTTCGGAAGAAAGATTTCCCGAGTTGTTTGATATACGTAATTAGTAGGTAGTTTCCATAACTGTCATGGCTGCTAGCTAGTGGTATTTCAGATTTAGAAGATGGGCAGGGGACCATTGAAGAGCCAACCTAGGGATCTGCAGGATATGTTGATGAGGGTGTCTTTGAATGGACAAAATCTAGGAAATTCATTGTCTAGTCAATGCACAATCATCCATCAAACAATGAAATCGATAGAACTTTCAAACACCTTTGGAAAGCTAAAATCCATTTAAAGATCAAGATCTAGATCTAGCTTATCTGGCATAATGCAACTGCCATGAAGGATAATATGACTGAGGAAATGGGTTCGAAACACAAAATGCAGATTCTGTGAGGCGGGGGTCCATATATCATTTGTTCTTCACTTTGTGCAGCTCATAAATATGTCTCTAGTGTTGTGGCAAGAACAATTGGTGTTGACACCATGCCTTGGTCCTTTTCACCATACTTCTAGTGGAATTCAAAATCCGTATAAGCAAGTAGGAACATATAGATGACATGCTTGGCATCCATATGCTAGGCAATCTGAAAGCTGGGAAATAGGGCATGTTTTGAAAATGAACTCATTATAATTCTCCTATTGATCTAATTTGTTGTGGATGTTTCTTCATCAAATATTGGGCAGGGCTACATGATATAGGCGAGCAAGAAACTTTGAGGAATAATGCTATGATTTTACAAAGAAATGTGATGGAAGATGTTGATGCCCCTGCTACTTCAGCTCATCCTTTGTTGGGTGCGCCTTCCATACGCATGCAAGAAGATGGTGATGACCGGGATGAAGGAAAGATTGATTTAGCTGGATGGTGGAAGACATGATGCTGGGGAAAGCAATGTCCGAAGAACTGTCAAAGAAAAGTATGGTATTCCAACAAAGTCTTCGAGTGTGGCTTTTGTGATGTTTTGGAGGAACTTGCTTCTTATTTATAGCTTTTTCCTATGTCTTAAGCTTTTATCCCCTCCCCCTCCTGAAAAATACTAGCTGTGGCGGTGCGGTGGGGGTTTTCAAGGCAGTAGTTTTACTTTCTGCATGCAGACAAAATACCTGAGCTTTTATTGTTTGTTTGTTTACCTCTGAGAGTGGAACCTGATCCTGCTATTAGGGGTCGCATGCAAAAAAAGAATCACGAGACCTGTCGATCCGTCCAACTTCCCAGGTTTTATACATGGTTTCATGTATGTCTGATGTCTTCACATATAGATCGAGATATTTTAGATTCTCATGTCGGTTCGGTTCGTTATCCTCATTTCTAGTATTTCTTCCGATTCATAATAAGTGTCGCTGTAAATTCAGTGATACTCCGTAGCTAGGAAGGTTTACATGTTTTCTCTTTTACCGCGAGGCAAACTAAACCTACTCGTACGTGGATCTTTTTTACCTCTCCTTTCTCAAATTCACGGGACGGTCCTCGCTCTGTCGCAAATTAACACCGCAAGCGATCGATGCCGGCGGCCCGGCGCCTGCCACCTGAACCCGTTGCTGAATGCATAGTACGTACAGCACAGAACAGGGCAACGTGCATCACTGGACTGTATATGGTACTACAACTATTCTTTGGTCGCAAATTGCCACGTACGATGAAACGGATGGATCGTGCCCATGGCCGGCCGGGAATGGATTCCTCCGCCTTTCCTCTCTGGTGGCGCCGCGCAGGATGATTCAACTGTTCCATAACGGTACCAGGCGTACCCACGTCGCGTCACGTCCTCTCCAGCCTGATCGATCGAGGACACAATCAAGCCTACCAAAGCAAGTCTAGCTAGCTGTACCTGTACAGTGCTTTTTTACTGCACAGTACAGTTTGGAGATTTTACCACGTGCCGTTAATGCCATGCATGGTGAAATCCTGAAAGGACGCGCCAGGCCAGGCGTTCCACGTTTTCTCTCTGATGAGCGAGCAGTCCGCTGCACTGCCGCAGTGATCGACTGACCGACTGCCTGCCTGACGTGGTGACGCCTCGCCATTATTGGATTGTCCAGTGGGGGTACGACGGTACGTACGATGAGATCGATCGATCGATCGAACATGGCGAAATCGGGGGCGTCCGGTCTGGTCTTTTCTTCTCTCTCCCCGGCCGGCCGGCCGGGCGGCGCCCGCAGGCGCAGGTGGGTGTAGGCGCGGCGTGCCTACGCGTAGCTACTAGCTAGCCTTCGAATCCATCCATCATGGTCTGGCCGTCACCAAACGAAATTCTGTCCACGTCCGATTTGATGGTTCCACTATACTCCTTCTGTTTCAAATTACTCCGCGCGCACGTTTACCTAGGTGGACTAGTACTCTTTTATTTTTCATCCAAAAAAAATTCTGGATTTTTGGTATACGTGGTACACATTTCATACTATCTATTTTAAAAATCTCAGGATTTTTTTGAATGAAAAATGAGGGAGTAATAGCCTACCTACATAAGCGTGCCGGCGGAGTAATTTGAAACAGAGGGAGTACTAGAAGAGAATATACTACTGTTACTTCCCAAAATCAGATCTTGCTCGATTTGGAGTAGAACCTACTATCATCGCAAGAACTTTCAAGTATTTACACCTAACATATACTCCCTCCGTTTGAAAATATAAGATGTTTAGCTTTGTGAAGCAAATGTATCTAGACTTGTTTTAGTGTCTATATCCACTCTAAACATGAGTAAACTTACATACTAAAACAAGTCTAGATATATTCTCTTTACAAACCTAAAACATCTTATATTTTGAAACAGGGAGAGTACTACAGTAAAAGCATCAAAGATTGTAGACAGTTGAACGCATAGGCGGACAGAGCGTCGTCCTACAGCCCGGGTAGCCGCTTAGGCTTGCCGACTAAGTAAAGCTTAAGATTTATGATTTTCTTTAGCGATTTTTTTTCCAAAATTTGACAACCTAAACACGTTTGCCTAGAAGTTTCAGGGTCCACCACCGATTGGACGCTATAAAATATCTGTATCAGAATGTTTGTGTGAGACATGCATGATCTAGAGGCCTAATATATTAAAGGATGCTCAAATGGACTTGAAGCCATACAAAAAAACTACTCCAAACCGCAACATCTTAACTAAATTGTGATTGAAGATAATATAAACATGTTTGTAAAATACAATCTTAACGGTGCAGAATATAGTTTGCTTGCTACAATACAAATAATGTGAGCTTAGGCATCGAAATCGGCTAAGCGGTCCTATTCCTAAATCGACAGAAATTCGATCCGACAACTCATTCTTTAGTTGAAAAAAATGGCAATTACACATTTATTATGTGAAGAAATTTAAGATGAGAAAATGGAAATGAAAGTTGCGCAAAAAATTATGTATAACTTTTGGCTTGGAAATTTAGTCAACCAAGAAATAGAAAAATCACAAAAACATGTTGATTATTCTAAAAGCAAGTTAGCATTGCATGAGGTAAATAAGTTTAGTACAAATAAGGTAGCATCTTATTGGACGGGACCCGTGTGATGGGGATGTAGCTTTTTCTTATTTGGAAGTAGTATAGAGAAAGATAGGTCGTGAGCAACGAGGGAGAGATGCCGGATGACTCGGGCGGGCAAGGCAGGCAACGGCCGACACCTAACCAACGGTTGCGATGCTCCTCCTCTTGGTCGACACCACCTTAACAACCTTCTACCCTAACTCCTGCATGCCTATAAATGAAAGCACACCAGAGATTGTAAATACAATTTCATGGTAAATGGGAACTTCACAGGGTTGGTTGTCACAATTTTTAGAAAATACATAGAAATGATATCGTAAACACAATTTTTGTACATGTAATGTTCTAGAAAATGGTATGAATATTATATCATTCTATTAACATCCAGAAAATTCAACTCATCACTTTAAATTTGTAAAATCCATAACTTTTGATCTGCTTGGCCGAAAATTACAAACTTTATATCAATGGATTCAGAAAAATGTAAACTTTGCAACTATGGCCCTAGTATGGTCATTTGATTCTGAAAAATTAGGTGTTTTTGCAGAAACATGTGTAGGACTATTTTGAGTATAAAAATTGTTTTAAAAATGATTTTTGAGTGAAACCTATTGCAAATGGATTTGTTTTGAACCCTCTTACCATAAACACTAATATTTGAGTTTGAAAATATATTTGGTTAACACTAGGAATTATTAATTTGAATAAAAGAATTTCTAGCAAAACAAAAATGATTTAAAAGGGTCATTTTCACTAACTTGTTTTCAAATGATTTTGCCACTTTTATAAATGACCAGTAGGTATTTTAAAATGTTTAGAACCTTTTTAGAAACCACTTTTACAATAAAACAACTTTTTGAATGCTTGCATGCATTTCCCTTGTTTTATTGTTTTGTTTGTTATTTGTTTGAATGCTAGTTTTTGAATGTGTGCCTTGCTTGATTGAATTGTAGTGGACTTTGAAGAGTGTGAAAATTGCAAGATCAAGGAGTGTACCTAGATTATCTACTAAAAATGCAAGTGGTGCTCATATATTTTATTCTATTATTTTGACTATGCATTAGTGATATTTTGAATAGGACTTGCATTGAATTTTTGCTAAGTATATATATGCTATGCCTTGGGAAATCCTAGTAGATGATGCCTTAGTATAATTTTCCCTAAATTAAGATTCTTGATACTAGTATGCTTATCTTAGATAATAGAAAACAAGGGTGGATTATTCATGCTATGAAATATTCCTAAGTCTATGACTTGTGTTTTTGCTTAGTAAAACAACTATGTGAATGAATCACCTGGGTGGAATGGAAAGAATGGTTTGTGTTGAGTGGTTACTCAGGGCCCTTTTCTATGGCTACTCTGGTGTATCACACTTGTGGAAAGCCACCTAGGAACAAAGAGATTTGAGATGTTTAGTGTTGAGAAGCTTCTAGTGCAGCCACATGGCATATGGGCTCTGCCTTGATCATATAGGTTGCAATAACTTAGCTAGATGGACAGAAGGTGGTAGGGTGATAGGATGGAACGCATCCATGTGGTCTAAGGAAAGGCTTCTGAAAGATCTCGTCTCGATGCATGTCGAGTCTTGTGGGGTAAGTGCACCACCTCTCGAGAGGGTAAAACCTAAGTACTTAGCCGTGTCCCTGGCAATGGACAATTTGAGCATCAAAGACATTGAAGCTATCAAGGATCTCCTCATCCCAATTTCTAAGTTAAAAACTTGTGGTTGAACAAGGGTTAAAGGTTCACCAATTTCTATTGGTGGTTCCTTGGGTGTTTTTGACAAACAAAAACTTAGTGTTTTCAACTAATAAGGAAACGTATTTTGAGCAAAGCAATCCTAAGCTACACTTAGCCAAATTCATATAGATGTTAGATACTACTGTTCTACAATGGTATCACTTGCGAATACAATTCCAATGTATTGACCCTTGTGGCTGTAACTTATTATGTTGCAGGTCTGTTTGATGTTAGTGAAGTTTGTTGAGTAGGGATTACAAGTCTACAACCAACATGATTGTCTGTGGCATATGAAGATGAAGGACTCCATGCTATATAGTTATATTTGCTGCATTGTACTGAGATAGCCATATGAGCTATGTAAGATGTAATGAATTATTTTATTCCTGGTTATAAGTTGTAATATGACCTTTGTTTCTTAATATTACATCTTAAATTGTGGATGCTAGCTATTCGATCCAGGGACTAGCATTGTAAACACAGGGATCTCTACCTTATCAGGTTGGGACTTATACAAATTTGTTTACCCAACATGTTTTGTTATCTATATTAAGGAGAACACCTCTAGTGAACTGTGGACACTGGTCCAATCTTTACCATTGATACATCATCTCCTGTTACTGTTTACTTTCTACAAGCCACCATTACTTTCCACACCATACGTTTAATTCTTTATTTTTTAGCAAACCAATGAGATTGACAACCTCATTGTAAGTTGGGGCAAAGTCTTGAGTTTGTGTTATGCAGGATTCCAAGTTGTTAGCAACACCTTGGAGTTATTTTCTTCCTCCTACTGGTTCGATAACCTTGGTTTCATACTGAGGGTATACTTACTGCTGTGCTCATCATACCTTCCTCTTAGGGTTTTCCAACGAACCTTTAGAGTGATCTGAGCTCGTCACCCCCTAAGCTCCCCATCTCCAATCTCCTAGCCATAATTACTCACTTGTGGGAGTAAATGATGCACTGGACTTCGTCGATGCCTCGTCGCCATCCCCACTGCTCCCCATCTCCATTCTCCTAGATGGAATTGCACACTTGTCAGACTCGGCAATGCAGTGGACACCGACATTGCCATGTTGTCGTCCCGTCTATAATTGTTTTGTGTTTATGCACCATACGATTATATGGATTTGCTCCATATGAATAATTGTTTTGATACAACCGTTATGTGTTCTTGCACCATACGCTCTGTCGATTTGCATCATAGAAAGATGTTTTTTCTACAATAGTTCTACGGTTTTGCACTATACATTTTGTAGATTTGCATCATTAGGAAGAACGTTTTGCTACAACCGTTCTATGATTTTGCATCATAAGAGTCTCATTAGAGGACCTAGTCGAAAGATTTTGGTATGTTTTAACATCCACGGGAGAAATGTACAACAATGCTACAATAGCGCTTTTTTTTGCTACGACGTCTCTGGCTAAGTCTCACATTCACTAGTGGAAAAAGTGCCTATAGTCCCGGGTTGTAAGGGCCTTTAGTTCGGGATTTACATCCGGGATACGAAATCGGGACTAAAGGCCCCTACCTTTAGTCCCGGTTTGCTACAACCTGGGACTAGAGGACACCACCTGGCCATTTTTGCAGCGCGGAGGACAGATGACCTTTAGTCCCGGGTCGTAATACGGCCCGGAACTAGAGCTTTTTATTTTCATGTTTTAATTTATTTTTTAAATTTTGTTTCCGATTTTGAATTATTTGACTTGTTAATCCTCTCACTTGAATTTTTTTAACACTAACTATACTTAATCTTAGGTCAAAGTACACTTGTGGTCAAACTTTTCGGTCGGTCACCCATCCTAGCACTACTCCATCCAGCACACTTAACTTCTCTATTCCATCAGGACGTCCTTGCGCGAAACCCATTTGTAGCTTGTTGTCAACACTACCATATCAATCCTATTAGCCCATATCAATATGTCATACATCTTTATTTTTTGAAATTACAAATAACTATTTAAGTAAACAACAATAAATAAGTAATAATAATATTTTAATCTAATGAAAGTAAAAAACTAAATAAAATAATATTTTATTCATCTTTTGCCATTTATCCATTTAATATGGCATAAGTAATATCTTTAAATCTGTAAATCAAAATTCGAAAAATAATATATCCATTATTTTCAGAAAAATGTGAGGAATCCAAATATGGCATAAAAATTGCTTTTTGAATTTTAAATATGTGACAAATAATTTTTTTCCTTTTCAAATTTTAAAAATATAAAAGAATCTCAAACGGCTAAGGCTGTTGAAATCGAACTCAAAAAGATTTCCCGCACATTTTGATAGGTTGTATGTTTTTTCCGATATCGTACGCAAAAGTTATGGTCATTTTAAATTGTCCGTGTCCGCATCCCTTTAGTCCCGGGTCGTATCATGACCCGGGACTAAAAGGTATTGCGCGCGCCCGCACTCCTTTAGTCTTGGACCATATCACGACCCGAGACTAAATGTCCGGAATGATCCGAAACTAGAGTTTTCTCGGGCTCCTAGCCGCTAAAAACAGTACGAACCGGGACTAGTGCTAATACTAGTCTTCACCCATAACAAATCGGGACTAGTGTTAGACTCTGGACCGAACCAAAACGCCCTTTTTTACTAGTGATTACTTTTTTGTCCTTCTAGTTTTTTGATGCAGCATTTACGACTATGGGGACAAAATTGAACGCATGACATATGTAGGAGGCGGGGATATTGGATAAATATCACCGGGCCGGGATGCTTGGCACGATCCTTTTAAATAGCTTCCCCTCCTATCCACGGCAAAGGGGACACATGGCATCAGACCGTGAACCTGAGACTGAAATGGCGACGTGGGACTACCTTTTGCTGTGTTTTTTTTTTTAAATTCCACCGATCTGTCAATAATCATCAACAGCAGTACAACAAGTTCTAAAAATAATAAAAGTTATAAATAAATCATTGCGCCATCTAGCGACGACTATAAAAACTAGTACGAGTCAAAGACGTGCCGCCCTCCTCGCCCCTCCATTACTGAAGCCAGGCAAAGCTTGTCACATGTCAAAGGAGGAGATATGGTGTTTGCCGTGTGTTTTGTTTCGGTACACGGCAAACTGTCAAGTATTTTCAGCAAACCATCAAGTTCTTCGCTGCGTTTCTTGCGCCGTCGCACATGGCAAAGTTTTGGTGACTATACCGTGACCTCGATCCTGGACACACGACAATGTTTGAAATTTTATCGTGTGTTTTCTTTGGTAGACTGCAAATGTCGATCGCCGTCGGCCCTCCATCGCCATCGAGTCCACTTTTCCATGCCGAGACAAGCGAGAAAACACATGGCAAAGAGCTTTGCTATACACTGGGCCAAAACACACGGGAAAGTGGCATTGCCGTGACATTCTGTGTCGTGTACGTTTTGCCTTGTGTCAATACATAACACAGCCTTTGCCGTGTTTAAAACTGCATTTGCCGTGTCTTTGTTGAACACGGCAAAGAACTGTTTTCTGTAGTGCACACTCGCGCTGCTCAGCTATATATCAAAGAAGACGCGCCCTAGCTTTTAGTTACAGTAGCTAAGCACCACATAATAAGCTAGTGCGATAAGAGCACGAAACACTTCAAAAGTACCAAAGGAAAGAGCTCTGGAAGTCAGTGAGATCTTGCCGAAACTTTATGTGTCATCCAAGGTCTGACATCCTCCGCAATCCGGCAAAGAGCGGGACGACAGGGACGGGGCACTTTGCAGCGTGTTTTCGCTTCAAAGGCAAATAAAACAGGAGCATCAAACAAAAATACAGATGTCGTTACAAAAGCCACAGTTAGCTCATATATTCCTTCGCATGCTATGCACCACGAATTACATCATCCCGACCCAACACCATAGTAAAAAAAGAAATGTATGAATATCAAGATTATGCCAATTTAATAACCTAGCATCTCAAGAATGTTACATATACAGCTTGACGGTTAAGATTAGTCTCAAGCCGTCGAGCGGATTAAAGGAAGGCCAGACCGTTTTCGTTTTTCAGGTAAGGTTGCATATATGTGCCCAACCTACTAAATATAATCTGTAGTGTAGAACATTTAAGCAAACTAATTTAGTTTGCCAAAAAAATCTACATTACTCCCTCCGTTTGGAAATATAAGATGTTTTAGGTTTGTGAATGAGATGTATCTAGACATCTTTTATTGTCTAGATTCATTTGAACCTATACACTAAAAGGTATCTAGATACATCTCCTTCACAAATCTAAAACATCTTATATTTCTAAACGGAGGGAGTATAAAACAAATGTAGTACTGTTTGCAAAAAAAAAGTACTACGTAACAAATTCAACTAAAAATACCTCTGCACAATACTACAATGACTATATACATTGTTTCTAGCACATCCTTGCCGTGTTTAAACGATACCGTGTTGATACTATATGCAACACGGAGCATGAATATGGTTAATTATCAAGCGAGAAAACACATGGCAAAGAGCTTTGATGTGCACCGGGCCAAAACACATGGCAAAGTGGCATTGTCATGGCATTC
Source organism: Avena sativa (assembly GCA_916181665.1). Lineage (NCBI taxonomy): Eukaryota > Viridiplantae > Streptophyta > Magnoliopsida > Poales > Poaceae > Avena > Avena sativa. The sequence goes on along the minus strand of OV702293.1, from coordinate 342,275,147 downwards.
TGTGCCCTGTACATGTTGTCGTGTGTTGACACACGGCTGTGTTTGCTGTGTCTTTTTTGAACATGACAAATAACGGTTTACTCGCGCTGCTCATCTATATATTGAAGAAAACACGCCCTAGCTTTTAGTTACAGTAGCTAAGCACCACATAATAAGCTAGCGCGATTAGAGAACGAAACACTTGAAAAGGGTAGTATTCCCTTCTATCCATATTAGTTATCACCAAATTGTATTAAACATGTTTTAATGCTATATACATCTAATTCAACCACAATTAATTAAGATGAACAGGAGGGAGTATTGAAGGAAAGGAGCGCAGCGATCCCACCCGGGCGTTCGTGTGCCGGGCTTATCACAGCCATCGGTTACTTCCGGATTCGGGCAGAAGTTCTATAGTCAAAGATGCTAGCAAGTTTGCACTTTAGTCCATAGAAAAGTCTAGAACTAGTCTACAGTCCACCTACCGGGAGAGGATAACACCTCGTCTCTCGCGACACCGCCTTCCTACCTAATTATACAAGACCACGCGTTGCTGCCGCACCATGGCCTCCTCCGTGTATGGATCTTTTTTATTCGGACAGGTTTTTTTGTTCTGTATCAAACGGAGTGTATACTACCTTGTATATTGTAATTCCATGTAAACTTCTATGAGTCTTGAATGTATCTCTATATTTCCATTGATAAAATATGAATGATGCATTGTGTATGAATATTGTGTGAATCATATGTACGAATATTGTGTAAATCTGGTGTATGATGGATCTTTACATTTTCTATGCTAAACTGCTCTGAATCTTACTTGGATCGTTGAATTTATGATGGATCTTGTATGGATTTTCTATCAAACTGTAGTGAAATATGTATAGAAATTGTATGAATGTTCTTTGAAAAAAATTATATGAAACCACTCCGAATCTTGTATGTATCGTTGAATTTTATATGAAACCACTCTGGTTTGATAATGTATGCAACTTGTATTATATTAAAAAAATCTTGGAAACTTGTATGGATATTTGTAGAAATATTCTTGAAAAAAATATTATATGAAATATTGTTGAAAAATATAATTATGTAAGAAATTATTGTTGAAAAAATTGTTGCAAAACATTCTGAATCTAGGATGAAACAAAGTAAGAGTGTCTGAAAATTGTTAAATAAATAGTATCAAAATAAAAATTATCAAATGAGTTTGTTGAAACTTGCTTGAGTAGTGTGTATGAATTTATATTGTATATGAATATGTCTAGAATTTTGGTTTCATCTATATGACACTTGCTTGAATCTATAAGAAGGTTTCATAAATATGATGTAGAAAATATCTGAAATTTATATAAAATACACATCTATGTAGGGTTCGCAGCATAGAAAACAAAAAATTTCCTACGATGGGAACTATGTACCAAGATCTATCTACTAGATACAAACAATGGGCGGATGTATATCCGTAGAGAACATACCCTTGAAGACCAACAAAGGTTAACGAGTTCGACTCGTGGTTGATGTAGACGATCTCTTGCCGATCTCAAGATCAAGAGGAAGTCCTAGCGCCGCAAAACAGCAGCGCATCCATGCTCGCACACACGTTCGAGGCACCGAGCAACCTCCGCCTCCTCGCTCCAGCGATGCAGCGGAAGCATAACTCTTTCTTGCCGAATAGCCACCGGGAACATGTATCTCGCTAGTCCGAGACCATGGGGATAAATTCGAGAGGGGGAGAGAGATCCTTCACGAGGAGGTGTGAGTGAGAGAGAGGGAGGGGGTCTCCTTTTATAGGGAGAGGGGGGCACCCAAGGGGCCATGCGCCCAGCCATGGGGCTGCCCCCACCTCTTCCACATTCATGTGGTTGGACACTCCACTCACTCAAATGCCTTTCAATTCCCTCCACTCAAAAACCCACTCAAATTCCCATTAAATTTTCACCAAATTTAATGCAAACTCTCATTAAATAAAACTCATTTTATTTATTCAGAATTTTGTCAATTACTTTAATGACAAACATTCACATATAACCCCTTGCCAGTATTTCATTTCACATGCAGAAACACTTTCTGCAATTTCACCTGAAAACCCGTTTCGGTATCTAGTGAAATAAATTTCTGCGCTTGTTATTCTTTTCGGCATGAAACTTTTGCTCCAAATGGATGTCGGTGTCTCTTAAGTGTGTCACCCTACGGTTTGTGAATAATGCGGACATGATCGAGACCCCTCTCGGATCAATAATCAGAAGCGGGATCTGGAGACCCATACTGACTCCCACACATTCAACGATGACTTTCTTGTGATCGTCAAAACCTTTTACGCTAGTATCTTAATCCTTTTGTTTCGCGATATATTACATGTCCGAGATTCGATCATCGGTATCTCCATACCTAGTTTGATCTCGTTACTGACATGCACTCTTTTCTCGTTCCCGTGATATAACATTCTAGTGATCAAATCACTTGCTTGCAAGCTAATCAATGTGATATCACCGAGAGGGCCCAGAGGATATCTATCCGTCATCGGGATGAACAAATTCCACTCTCGATCCATGGGACTCAACATAATACTTTAGTAGTTCTGAACCCATCTTTATAATCACCCTGTTACGGTGTGACGTTTGATGTTATCAAGGAACTCTTCCGGTGTTAGTGATTGACATGATCTTATGGTCTAAGGATTAGGATCACTTCGTAAGTTGTTATAGCAATATAAACTCAATGACTTTGATCGTAATGCTATAGTTCGAATAAATGTTCATCACACCATTACACTAATGTTGTGACTTCGTTATTAACAACATCCAATGTCCATGATCAGGAAACCTATGATCATCTTGTTAATCAACGAGCTAGTTTATAAGAGAGGCATAACTAGGAACTTCCTTTTGTTTATTAAACACACATGTATTAACGTCTCCGTATTAATACAATTGTAGCATGTAAAATAAACATTTATCATAAACAAGAAATACGATAATAACCACTTTATTATTGCCTCTCGGGCATATTCCCTTCAATCTATTGTATGAAACCTCTCCGAATCTGGTATGGATCGTCGAATTTATCATGATCATATATGGATTTGGTGTCAAACTTTAGTGAAACAAGTACAGAATTTGTTAGAATATTCTGTAAAAAATTTATATGAATATCTCTTGGCAGAAACAAGTTTGTAAAAACGTGTGAATCTTGTATGAAACTTCTGAATGTAGGATAAAACAAAGTAAGAGTGTCTAAATATTGTTAAATAAAAAATACAAAAATAAAAATTATCAAATAAGATTGTTGAAAAAACAAATCATGCATGTTTCATTTTCAGAATAAAAAATGTACATAAAAAATAAAAAAATGTTGAATATTCCTGAAATTTTACGAGAAAAAATAAGGTGAAAAAAGGACCAAAAAATGAGGTGAAAAAAGACAGAAAAATGAGGTGAAAAAAGACAGAAATTCTGCCCTGAAAAAGATAGAAAAATAAGGTGAAAAAAAGACAGAAGTTCTATAGTCAAGGAATTCTGCCCTGAAATTTTACTTATAAATGTATGCATAAAAAGATTCGGATCTTTTGCAAAGTAAAGCAGTAATTAGACAAGGAATATGAAAGATTTGTACTGAAAAATAAGAGGGCCCTCCTATCGTGAAATGAATTTGGTGGAGAGGTCTTTTTGCAACTAGCATGGAAGACCGGGAAAAGAATGCTCTGACCATACATGAATTTGAAACACAGGTTGGACAAGCAGAATAAGCCGGGAACACGTAACCCAGACGGTATTGCTTTTTCTGAAGAAAAGAGATCTAGAAATCGTGAAATCTTGTCGAAACTTCATCTGTCGTGCAAGCTCTGGCATCCTCCGCGATCCGCGTGATCGACGGACCGACCGATCGACGTACGTCTCGCCCATTATTGGCCACTGGTGCACGATGAAATCGATCCATCGAGCATGACAAATTATGGGATTCTACTCTTTTGATCTTTTCTCTTGCTGGCCGGAGCTCATGCTGGCCGATCTATCGAGACCGTAGCTAGCTAGCTTCCTTGCCGCGTGTACGGGCGGGCGATGGATCTGCATGCACACACGGGCACGCGCGCGCGCACGCACCGGCCGGCAAAAGCTCGCGGCCACCATCGGCCGCGTGTTTCGTGGCGATTGTCGCGACGCCCTTTCTTCCGTTATTCCAAGAGAAAGCATACACGCTCGTAGCTTTGCCAACAGGAAGCAACATACGCCGGCCGGCGTGTCTGCCTTGCTCGCATGCATGCTCGTGGACCAGCAGCTAGCCGAGATCCAAACGATAGTTCCGCGAGAAGATCGGCCTTAGAGCATCTCCACTCGTTGGCCGAACCCAAGGCGAAAAACGGAGCGATTTTCGATCAGATGGAACAAGTTTTTGGCCTAGGTACGCCCAGTCGCCCACTCGCGTACCCAGGCTGAGTTTCCAAGTTCGGCTAAAATTCGTTAAATATGGGCGAATTTCATTAAGTTGGACGAATATAGGCGGATTACATCGAATTTAAACTAAACTAATACATAATAAATTTAAAAAAGGTCGCCGCCGGTGCCTTCGCCGTCCTACATGCCGAAGTTGTCGTAGAACGACGTGTAGTCGGGGTCGGCTCGACCGTCATCCTCGCCGCCGTCGTCGTCGCTCGGCGGCTGTTTCTGGCGGGAGCTGCCCTGGCAGGGTCGCCGTACCTCCATGGCTGGTAGGACGGGCCTGCGTCTTCGTCGTCGTCGTCCAGGACGTAGAGCGGGGCGCCCTGGTAGGCGAGCTCACGCCCAGACAGCGCCCGACACCGGGCGGCCTGCTGCTGCAGGCCGAGGATGCGCTGCCGCTCCGCCTTCTCCCAGTCCCTCCTGGACCATTCCAGGATATCTGGCGAGGAGGGCTCGATCGGCGTCTGCGGCGCCGTTTCGTGGAGCGACTGCTCCAGCGCCATCTTCAAGGCGGCGTCTTCGGCCGGCGCCGAGCCTTCTGTCTTAGGGCGGCGTAGGCGCAGGTGGCCTGTTGGCGGCGTAGGCGTAGGCGGCTCGCCGATGACGATACCGCGCGTGTGTGTCCGCGGCGGTGAGCGCGCAGGAGAGATGGCTTCGCGCTTCACGGCCGTCGGCGTGCGAAACGTCGCGCTGCCGAAAGAGTGGGACGCCGAAACGGAGGAGGACGAGCTCATGCTCGCCATCCTCCTCGGCGCCCAATTCGCCAGAGCACGCCGACCCGTCCTGGCCGACGGCGTCAGGTTGCGCGGGAAACCGAGCCGCAGAGTGTTCCCGCGGTTGATGTGCTCCAGCACGGCGGCGAGCGTCCGCCCTGGTGCACTCCACCAACGCCGGCGCCCCACCGCGTTTTTGCGCTTCGGCGGGGACTCGTTCGGCGGCCCCTCGTGGCGGGCGAGCTCCTGTTCGAGCCGCTCCGCGAAGAAGTTCCCCCAGTAGACGAGGTCGTCGGCGCTTACCGCTTCGGCGGGGTTGTCCATGCCGGCGATGTACTCTTGTACATCGTACGACAGCTCGTCTGGCGTGGGCCCCGTCGGGATTGGGATGCCGCCGTCGCTCAGCGTCCACCCCGGAGGCATCCGCGTGTCCGGCGGCGCCATATACCCGGCCTCGTACAGCATGCGTGCCTCCCAGGTTTGGAGGGTGCGCCGGCCGAAGCCATTCGCCGCAGCGCTCGCCGGGGTAGCGTTCGCCCATGGTGAGAGAAGGGGAAGAGGTGAGCGAAGGTTCGCCGGGGTTGGGCTTGTGGGTGGGGGGAGCTGTGAGGGAGTGCGAAGATCTCCGGCGAGGAGTGCGGCTTATAAAGGCCGAGGTGTGTGGCGAGGGCGGGAGGGGTGTAGCGGCGAGTGTGGGAAAAGTGGAAATAGCGGGAAGTTAGTGACCGCCGGTCCGTCGCGGGAGCCGAGGCGGCGACGGTGGCACCGTAAATCGGCGACGCGTGGCCGACGCGACGGGCAGTTATTGCCCGGCGGTCGCCGCGTGGTTACGAGGATGACGACGACTCGGTTTTCGTCACTGACTCGGCGGGTCCACGCGCCGCTTTGATTTTTTTTCGCCGATTTCGCTGAGTCCGGCGTTCTCAGGGCGTACCCGGAAAGCTGGGTTCGATCTGGGTAGTCCGGACCAAAAATGACCCAAATCCGGCAAAAAACAGGTCCTTGGATACGCGACTAGACCAGTTTTCGGCGTCCGGACCAAAATTCAGAGTCCGGATCAGGGTAGACGAGTGGAGATGCTTTGCATACCACCGCAAATCGGCATTAGCAACCAGCAGAAGCGGATGGAGGTCGACCGACGTGGACATGAGACATGGCCCGCCGCGCGCGTACGTCGTCGCCGCACCGGCAAAGGGCGCCCGCGCGGGACGACAGGGACACGGGGCACTTTGCAGCTAGCGTGTTTTCGCTTCAAAGGCAAATAAAACAGGAGCATCAAACATATGTCGTTTACAAAAGTCATGGATATCTCATATGCTCCTTCACATGCTATGCACCACGAATTACATCATCCCGACCCTACACACCAGAGTAAAAAATAAATATATGAATATATCAAGATTATACAAATTTATTACACCCAGCATGCATATCTCAAGAATGTCACATATACACCGTGACGGTTAAGAATAGCCATCGGGCGGATTAAAGGAAGGCCAAACCGTTTTCATTTTTAGGTAGGGCATATATATGTATCCAACCTACTAAATCTATTTCATAATGTACTCTCTCCGACCCATATTACTTGACTTGGATTTATCAAAATTTGGATGAACCTATATACTAAATAATGTCTAGATTCATCCAAATCTAGCAAATTTGAGTCAACTAATATGGATCGGAGGGAATAGAACGTTTTGGCTTTCATTATGAAACAAAGGTACATTTACAAATCAAGTAGAAACCCCTCTGCACAATACTACAACGAACTATGCATTGTTTCTAGCACATTCCATCGTATGTTAAACGATACCATGTTGACACTATATGCAACACGGAGCATGAATGTGCTTCTAGAAAATTATTATCATATCAGAAAAGAACACAAAAATAAGCATGAACATGGCTCATAGTAAACCTTACAATTCACATTCTAGAAATTTCTACACATTTGCATAAATGCTAGACAAGAAAATGATGGATATATCTTTAGTTGTGCTTGAAGTTCCTAAATACCGAAGGACGTTATAATGGAAAGAACACATATAAATGGAAGGGTAAATTAATCTACGGGATAATATGTGATTAAGGTTTATCGAACCGATATTTACACAACTAAATTATAGGAAAAACAATAATAGTAAAATAATAGCTCCTTTTAGTAGAAGTAAACTTTAAGATAGCCTTCCAAATTATAGGAAAACTACATGCTAAGTCTCAATAAAAAACACATATTTGTTGACTAGTTTTGCTTCATACGACAGAGAAAACGATTCGTCATTCCTAGAAACATACATGGTGTATATAGAAAAAAGGTAAGCATGTTTAGTATAAACTAGTTCATAAAGGCGCGTATTGCCGCACCCGACCATGTTATGTTATGTAAAAACTATAATCGGGAGGATTGAATGGTAAAATTTGAACAAACGATAGGGCATAATTATTTGAAGTTATAACAGATCAGATAACATAATTTTTCTTTTGCATTTTCTAATATCGCGAACTATAGCGGAAAAGAACACGATTCTTAAACACCACACTTCTTACAGCTTTGCCACTTTAAAACATGTGAAATGAGCCATTCAACCAATAATTCTAAGTGAACTTACATAACTTGAGAGGCAAGAATTTGATAACGTGCATAATAAACACTGACGTCAATTAGATGACCACTAGATAGATAGATACACTAGTAGAGAAAACCTTACCGCCAGCATAGCGTATCCTAGCGAATTTGGGTTCACCGGTGACCATCTCACCGGCGGTAATGGCTTACCGCCGGCGCGTAGGACTGTTTGCCGACGGCATTTTAAGTTACCCCGGGCGCACAAGCCAGAGACGCCAGCGGTATGTCAACTTACCCCCGGCGCACAAGACCTGTTCGCCAGCACTATCTACGTATAGGATTAAAAAAAGCAACTGCACACACATCTCAATCCATTTTTTTTAAATAGGCACCTGCGGTAAAAAGCAGCTACAAGAAGGCATACAAGTTTAAAGATCACAATAACAAAATACAATATCACTAACAGTAGTAGCCCCAGGCCAGTAACCTGGAGTAAATACTCAACTAAGATGCATGGTCTCGACCATATCGAGCAGCTAGGAACAATGATCCCTCACCCTCAACTCCTAGTGAGTTTCAGCTAGCCTGGAAGCAAAGAAACAATTACACATCATGGAAAATAACATTCCACGAACCCACCCTTATCTACCCTTGAACAACAAATAACTAGAGAAGACGCATGAGAAATCAAACACATAAGTAAAACCCATTCACACATCAAGATCCATCAACATGACTGAGCGAGGAAAGGAACCTATCCATGCATGCTTCAACCATTTACCTTTGTATTTAGAGCACAGCACTTGTCAATTTAACCACAATGCAGAACCATGTTCAAATGAGCTCACGTGCGGCTGGTTCTCTGGATTACACTAGATCGACATCAACCGTGAAGAAAAGGATGGTTTTTTTAGCACTCTTCTTGCAATAGATGGATGATTTCTACTGGTCCTAGGGTTGAGCGGAGGGGAAAGGGGGTGGGGGTAGATAGTGAGGAGGAGAGGGTCCTTCGATGTCCACTAACTACTTAACCGATAGTTTGATGGTTTGAACATGTAGACAATAGTAGGACAATCAAATAAAAGACCTCACGCTGCAAAGAGATTGACAGAATCCAGACGACGCCTACCTGTGTTTCCGCCTCGCCCAAGCTCAAGAAGAGTTGCAGACGCATCTGGCGATCTACCGCTCTTTTGAGGAAGAATGGGGTCTAACCAACCCGCCACCACCGTCATTGATGGCTAGTGGAAGAAAACTGTTGGGTTGCTCGCACAGGCGGCATCCAGTCAGTCAGGGTGTCGTTCCGTCGCCATTGATGGCGCGGCTGCCGCCGGTCAGCCTTTCGCCCATGCCTCTGAATTGCTGATGCGATTGCGTCTGAATCAGTGCCGTTGTGCGTGTCTAAATCAATGCCGCGCTAGCGGTGGCTGACGGGTTGGTCAGTGGAACGAGCATGCATGACACGTTCGGAACCATTGCCTAGATTTCATGCATGAATGGGTCGGACGCGTTCTTCCGAATAGATCGTGCCGCTCGGACGACGCATACATCCCGCATGTCCGCGCGAACTCATGTTAGGAAGCTCTCAGACGGATTGGGCCGACCTAATGAATATGCCCTTATCCCAAGAGAAAGCGTACACGCTCGCAGCTGCTTTGCCAACACGAAGCAACATACGCCGGCCGGCTTGCCTTGCTTGCAAGCATGCATGCATGTTCGTGGCAGCCAGCCAGCAGCTAGCTAGCCGAGATCCAACCGGTACCATCGCAAATCTGATTCCAAGAGGAAGTGCTCTTGATTCGAGGACGGTACGAAGCAGCCCTCCAGTGTCGCTCCGGTGAGCGACCGGGAGAACCCTACTTCCTGCCGCCGCTGGCCGCCTCCCCTTTCCCGCCTTCCTTCCTCCCCCCCGACACTGCCAAGGCCCGCTGACGGGCAAAGCCCGGCTAGCGTCAGCGACGGTGGGACCTCATCTCCTCTTCACGCGGTGGTGGTGTCGTGGGTCGTCGTCCTCGAGTGGAGTCACGACGCTGGCACGGGGCGCGGTGACACGACGGTGGTGCCTCGAGCTGGTCGGCGGCGGGGAGGGATGCGCATTGGGGGGAGGGTCCCCTGGTGGCGGTGGCCGGCCTCGGCTCGCCCCAGATCTGGCTGCTGCGGGCCAGTAGCCTTGGTGGCGGCAACGCAGGTCGTGGGAGCTCGGTCAGCGGTGGCGGCGGACTCGGCCTCTGCTGCCCCTGGGCGGCGCGGTGTGCCTCTTCCCCTGCTGGTTCCCTAGGGCTGGCTCAGGGAGGCCCAGCGGTGGCGGCGGTGTCCCTTCCTACGACGGCGGAACACTATGGGGGTCGGCTCGGTGGTGGTGGGCTGGGAGGGCATGCTCCAGGGCTCGATCGGCGGCGAAACCAAGGTGCAGCAGCACGGCTGATCTTGGCCAGATCTGGTCCTGCGGGCCTGTAGGTTGATCTGGGCCTGATCCCGGTTGATCGCCCTGCTGCTGTGTCCGAACAACGTCCGCTTCGGGTGGTGGTGGGTAGTACCCCGCATCTTGGTGGCTGTGTGGACTTACTGTCACGCGAGTTAGCGCACGATCAACCCACCCATTCTGACGGCCTTTTTGAGTGTGATGCTGACAGTGGTAAGGACTTGAGCTCGTGGACGCCGGGGTGGTGGCCTTGGAAGGTGGACGTCTACGACTTCCCTCCGGCTGAGGTGGCTCCGGGAGGTGACGTGTGATCCCCAGACCGGCGGCGGTCTGGCTAGGCCGGGGGAGCTCGGTGGCGATGGTGTTGTTGCTTGGCGGCCGGGATTTGCCGTGGTGGCGAATCCCCTGGTGGAAGGAGGAGTAGGCCTAGGGCGGCGGTTGGTATGTTCGGTGGCACCCTTGCTGCAGTGCGGCGGCGGGACTTCATGAGCCTTCGCGGGCTCGGCCGGAATGAGGGCCTGGTTTGTCTTGCTGCTGCATCCGGTAGGCTACCACCTGCTGGTGGTGGAGGTAGTTCCCTCCCACGTACTGTTGACATGCCGGCCCTCGCCGAAGTCTCCGCTCTCTCGGCCTATCGGCTTCGCTCCGTGGCTCTCGGTGTGACGGAGGTGGTGATTTCAAGACCGGGATGGCGCGTGCTCGTGGGTGACGTGCGCGTGCTCGCCAGATGCGTCTGCAGTTCTTCTAGAGCTTGGGCGAGGCGGAAACACAGGTAGGCGTCGTCTGGATTCTGTCAATCTCTTTGCAGCGTGAGGTCTTTTATTTGATTGTCCTACTATTGTCTACATGTTCATACCATCAAACTATCACTTAAGTAGTTAGTGGACATCGAGGGTCTTTGTCTATCAGGATCGCCGTAGACACGAGACATGGCCCGCGCCCCGCGCGGGTACATCGCCGCGCCGGCAAAGGGCGGGACGACAGGGACACGGCGCACTTTGCCTCGTGTTTTTGCTTCAAAGGCAAATAAAACAGGAGCATCAAACACAAAGACACATGTCGTTACAAAAGCCATAGTTAGCTCATATGTTCCGTCGCATTTTATGCACTACGAATTACATCTGACCCTACACCAGAGTAAAACATAAATATATCAATATCAAGAAAATACTAATTACACCTGACATCTCAAGAATGTCACATATACACCGTGATGGTTAAGATTTGCCTCTAGCAGATTAAAGGAAGACCAAACGTAACCGTTTTTTGTTTTCAGGTAGGGTAGCTTATATGTATCCAGCCTACCTAACAAATCAAGTAAAAACTCATCTACACAATACAACAACGAACTACTCATTGTTTCTAGCACATTTTCGTCGTGTGTTAAACGATACCAAGTTGATAATATGAATCAAGTAAAACCTAAGGTTTGGCCTTCACTGGTTGTGTCTGACAATAACTTTTCTGAAGGTTTTGTTTTGAGAGCTCAAACTTTCTTCAGGGTGAAAACCTAAATCTTTGATCGGGCAATGGCGACGAATATGCACTGTTTCCCTTATTGGAGGTGTTTCTTTTGAAAAACCTTTCAGTATTCCGGGTGTTGTCTTTAGAGGTGGTTTGTCGGATGCTGCTGCGAGGAGTGGATCACCGTGCCAGGGCCTTTTTCCTTTTCAGGTTGTCTGCATCCTGGATGTCTTCTGACATTTTGCTGGTGCAGAGGGTGAGTGTAATCAATATCTTCATGATATTAATGTATTTCTTTTATCAAAAAATGCAACATGGGGCATAAATGTGGTTCCAACAAAATATTATCCTGTCAGGAACGAACATGTACACAAATAACCAATACACATGGCTCATGGTTAAACCTTACAATTCACACTCTAGAAATTTCTAAAAATTTGCATAAATGATAGACAAGAAAATGATGGATATAGAATTATTTAGACAATTGTGCTCGGAGTTCCCAAATATTTAAGGATTGTATAATGGAAAGAACTCATATAAATACACTGTAAATAGAAGGGGGAAAATTAATCTATGGATAATATGTGATTAAGATTTACCGAACACACATTTACACAGCTAAATTATAGGAAAAACAATAGTAGTAAAATAATGGCTCCTTTTGGTAGAAGTAAAATTGTAGCCTTCCAAATTATAGAAAAACTAAATGATAAGTCTCAATATAAAGCACAACAGAGAAAACAATTCATTGTTCCTTGAAATATACATAGCGTATATAAAAAAGGTAAACATGTTTAGTATAAATACATTGAAATTACAGATAACAAATAATGATAAATCATTCATCTTTTAATCAAACATATATTATTTAATCATGCACACGGTATTATCTTTAAGATTAAATAACACGCCAAAAATCATAGTAAAACTGACTTATTATTTGATTGTCGCATGAACTGAACACCTCTATAACTATCTAGAATCTGTAAGACATAGTACGCTTTGTGAAAAAATAAAAATAATTCTCTACATGATACATCAATTTTTCGCAACAAACAAATGTACACTCTTTTCTTGGAGTGATAGGGTTAGTTTATTCCGGACATCGTACCGATCCACCTAGCAAGGTATTTGTTTTGTTGGGTCACATACAAGGTGGTAAGGGATAGCCAATTATATGTTTGGTTGGAGGGGTGAGGTTTGGATAGATAGTTGTGGTGATTGGTGACATTTTTAGTTGCAGCGGTGAGATTACCCATTCAGTATATAAGTTGGAAAAATCAATATGCCACATCAAGGTAATTTTCATACAAAGCGAAGGATAAAATTTAATACACAGATTTGAGCACTCAATTTTGCTTCTACCAGGTACCTTCTAGCAACTTGGTCTTCCATATATATTATTCTTCGTTTAAAAGAGCTATGTCTACACTGGTAACATCGTGTTGTACCATTAGCAGCAACATCCATGCAACTATATCAATGACATTATCCATACCATTTAATTAGATGAATCATCATCGGCCGTAAACAGGAGTTACATTCTTCCTGTATTAACACAAGTAACAAATTTGACATGTAAATCATATCAGGAGAGGGGGAGAGGGAGAGAGGGAAATGGAGAGAGCGAGAGCACGAGGAAAGAGAAAGATCATTCTGGACGCCTGCAAAAGCTCATGTCTTTGGTCATAATGCTCGCAACTTCACCAACAAAGTGAAGCAACATATATACGCGGGTCTGTCTTGCATGCATGTTTGTGGATCGTGGAACCAGTCAGACGAGATTTGACTAAGTGCTTCACAAAAAGATCGTTCTTTGGCTGCTGGCACATACTATGTATGTTTGTACATTGGAAAATTGGCATCTATAATCAGCCGATGAAGATCGTTCAATGCGGCCATGGCCCTCCGCACGTATACGTCGCTGACTAGCATCGGCCAAGCATGGCAGGACGTCGACATTATCCCCGTTTCATTCCTCTAGCACCAAAACCTAGGAGGCTACTACATATAGAACGGGACCATGCTTCTTTTGAGTAAGACAATAGCAGGCGGGGCCACCATGATTTTTTATATTTGGTACTCCCTCCTTCACGGTTGCATGACGCTTTATAAAAATCTCACGGTCCTAGGCGTGAACGTATTGACTGAATATTAGGCCTGATAGTAAACGGTTAAGGCGTATGCAGTTGGAAGAGACTATTGCATGCATAGAAAGTTGGGAGAAAAGCTGCCACATTAATCAACAATTAATTCTTATACGCCTAGTAACGTTGCAGTTTTGTAAAAATCCAAATTTAATTAGGCGCCCTGCAAACCGTGAAGGTGGGAGTAGTATAAGACTAGTTGGATTGAACTCTTATTAGATCGTGAAGTTTCTTTGTGCCTCAACCACAAAGCACCTCTCTCGCCACCTTGGGAGGAGGCCGAGGTCGTCTATCGTGGAAGACGGTGGGGAAGCAACACATGCATGCATGCCGCTCCATGATTCGGACAGGCTTTGTTTGTTAATTTTAAGATCCGCGAGATCGGTCATCCAGAATTAGTCTTCGAAGTACTCATAAGGATAGACCCACGAGTGTATATGTTTATATATGTGAGGGTATATCCGTATTTATATATGTGAGTGTATTAGTGTATATCCGTCTGTGGCTATACTGGGTTTTGCCAAAAAAAAAGATATTTTGTTCATTTCCACATTTTAGTGACCACGTGCCGCTGTTGCCATGGTGAAAGGACGCGCCAGGCATTCCACGTTTTCTCTCGGACCAGTCGACGGCGTGATCGACTGACCGACCGGCTGACTGCCTGACTTGGTGACGTCTCACCATTATTGGATTATTCAGTGAGGTACAATGGCATCGATCAATCGAACATGCATGGCAAGATTGTGGCGTCCAGTGTTTTCTTTTCTCTCCCCGGCCGGCGCGCGCGCAGGTGTAGGCACCGCGTGCCTACGCATAGCTAGGATTCGAATCATCATGGTCATAGGCGTCGGAGCGTCACAAATGAACTTCCTTTGACGTCTGATTTTTTTTTTCACAAATGAACTTGTGTTCACTACCGGGAATTTAATTATTTGCCGAGTGGGCAAAACATTAGGCACGGAAAAATATTTGTGAAGTGTTACGCTCGGCAAAGATTACACAGAAAAAACACATGATAATTTGTTTTCACCGGTGAGACCAAATGGTCACAACACTCCCCATATGCTACAGGTTGCTGACACGTAGCACCTTTGCCGAGTGTAATCTCCAGTTTTTTTGGTTTTTATTTGTTTTATTTTAAATTCCCAATTCAATACAATAGGTGTATTATTTATATAGAGTTAAATCCATCAGAGGTCGTTGTAGTTGCTTAGCAATTTTAATACGTTAACTGTACAACGCTAATACGAGTTTACGGTGACTGAACTTGCGCGAGAGCTTCACACGCGGTCACCGCTCGATACGGCGCGATGTATCGCACGACGTGGTGGTTAGAGGGTCCCACTGGCAGTCTCACGCGAGCATTGATGGTGTCAAAAGGGAGGAGTAATTATCCCATTGGCCCCTTCAGACAACTCCGAAATCATGAACTAGCCCCTCCACTCTCATCAACTTCTGCGGAGCTGTCGAGGAGAAGAGGGAGAGTGGGAGCGGGAACGGCGCGAGGCCACTGTGAAGGGGAGTGAGCTCGGCGGAAATCGAGGTTGCTGCGGTTTTCTTTGTCAACAACGGCGGGGTGAGAGGCGGTGCGGCGGTGCGGTGGTTCCGCGCAGATGTTGCGGCCAGGAGCCACGGCGATGTTTCCTTTCCGGCGTCCAGAAGGCGCTCCCCCTCCTGTCTACGGTAATCCCTGAACCGCTGACTTTGATTTTGAGCAGATTTGTGGCTCAACATGTTAGATGTTGGTGCTCTGACTATACTCTGTCTATCCTCTCTCTCTGTTTTGCAATTTACATTCGATAGGGTTTTCATAGATGATTTTGGTGTGATTGGGGCTTAGGGTTTAAGAAAAATGTCATTTTTATGGTAGAAAAATTGTTTACAGTGTTGAGGTTGAGGATGGCATGCCCATATTTTTGCTTCATTTAAGGTTAGAAATATGATGTGCCCTGTTTATTGTGCATGCCAAAATTGAAGCTTGCAGTAGGTAATTAAGCATGTCATTGTTCATTTGCATGAGAAAGAAGTGCATACTTTACATTGGAGATAAATCATGGTGGTTTTTTTTGTGGGCACTGGCAAGAACAGAAGTTATGTTGATGGCCACATCATTCATTATGATGAAGTTGCTACCCTAAGTTGGTCAGAAGTGATGCTTGAAAGGATTATTGAAGAAATTGGCTATGAGATGGCAGGTAGAATGAAGATTCACTACTGCATTCCAATGCTTACAATTGCCAGTAATGGTCTGAGGGAGCTATGTGATGACCATTCATTCATGGCTATGGTTAATTTAGTTAACATAGGGCATCATTTCTTTAGCATATACTTGGACCATGACCAGAGCTTGAGCTTTAAAGCTTATGATGATGTAGTACAGTTTCCAATTGCTCCTTTGCCTGCTGTTATTAGCCCTGTAAAGCCAGGAAAGAGTACCCAACCTGAATATCCAAGTGCAGAGGGACCTCTAGTACCAATTCAAATTGTCTATCCCACAACTTCAGTACAAGATTCAGTTGAGGAACATGATGAAGGAACTGTTGCTGGTAGAGTAAGGTCAAGGAAGAGGAATAGAGGCAATACTGCAGCTGCATATAATGAAGAAAGTGAAGAAGCAAGTGATTGGGAACATAATGATGCAATGGCTGACAGTGAGGATGTTTCAGATTCAGACTTTGAGCTGCAGGACTCTGATTTTGCTCTAAGTGAAGATGATGCTGATCTAGTTGGTGAGGAAGGATCTGACAAAGGCAAGAGTAGCACTGCAAAGAAGAGAAGGAAAATATCAACCAAATGCTTTCCAAATGCAACAGACAAAGGCAAAGAGAATTGTGAAATCAAAGAGGAGGATTCTGAGGAAGATGATCTATGGGGACCTGACTCTCATGATGATACAATGAGGATGAAATTCAGAACATTCAGAGATGATGATTTGAATGATCCAAAATTTGTTGTTGGTCAAGTGTTTGCTACTGTGGAGTTGCTTAGGAAAGCAATCAGGGCATATAGTTACATTCATAGAAAGGGTATAAACCTACCTATAAATGACAAGAAGAGGGTAAGGGCAGTATGTGAGAAGAATTGCAGTTGGTACCTATGGGCATCTGTTGACTCGAGAACAAAAGCATTCCAGATAAAGAGGTACACACCCGAGCACACCTGCAGAGGAAAGTGGAAGGTTAGTGCTTTCACAGCACAATTCATTGCAGAGAAGTATTTGGAGAGCTTTAGAGCTGATCAACAAATGAGTCTTCAAAATTTCTCAAGAGTGGTCCAGAAAGGGTGGAACATGACACCATCTAGGAACAAGCTACAAAGAGCCAAGAGGATTGCAATGACTATGATATATGGAGATGAAGAAGAGCAATACAAGATGCTCTGGGATTATGCTAATGAGATCAGTAGGAGTAATCCAGGCAGTACTTTCTATCTGTCAGTTGATGAGAATGCAAGATTCAAGAAATGCTACATGAGTCTTGCAGCATGCAAGAGGGGGTTCCTACAAGGTTGCAGGCCAGTTATATTCATTGATGGATGCCACATTAAAACAAGGCATAGAGGACAGCTGCTCACAGTTGTTGGGATGGATCCTAATGATTGCATTTACCCTATTGCTATGGCTGATGTAGAAGTGGAAGATACTGCTTCCTAGACATGGTTCCTAGAAACTCTGAAAGTTGATTTGGGAATAATCAACACAACACCTTGGACCATCATGTCAGACAAACAAAAGCTAACTACCAGTTGTAACTTGTTATTGCTGAAACCATTGGACCATCGGTTCTTCCCATCATTGTACTAATCATTTCTTACACATTGGTTGCAGGGACTGATTAATGCTGTCAAAGCTGTGTTCCCAGATTCAGAGCATAGGTTCTGTGTAAGACACATGTGGCAGAATTTTCAGCAATTATTCAAGGGAGATGTACTGAAGAACCAGCTTTGGAAGATAGCTAGGAGCAACACAGTTAGACTCTATGAGAAGCACATGGCACGGATTGAAGTGCTTAATTCAAATGCTCATGCCTGGTTGCAGAACTTGGATCCAAAAACATGGGTGAGAGCTTTGCAGAGTGACTTACCAAAATGTTATATTCTATTGAACAACAACTGTGAGGTTTTCAACAAGTAAGTTGCCAAATGCATAATTCAAATGGTCCATGTCTATGTTCATCTCTGATTATTTTCATCTTGGTTATTTTCATCTATGTTACATGCTTGGCAGGTACATCTTGGAAGCAAGAGAGCTACCAGTGCTTTCAATGTTAGAAACAGTAAAGTGTCAACTTATGAGTAGGCACTACACCAAAAATCAAGAGAGAAGTACTTGGACTGGTCCTATATGTCCCAAAATAATGAAGAAGCTGCAGAAGAACATTGAGTTTGCAAACAATGTGTTTGCAGAAGGGGCAGGGGATGGACTGTTCAAAGTGGGAGAACTTGTGTCCTCTCAACCTATTGACTATGTGGTTGACTTGAAGCATAAGACATGCACTTGCATGAGGTGGCAGAAGACTAGAATCCCTTGTTCACATGTTATATCCTGTTTAAGGCATGATGACATTGATCCTGTAACTGTTGTTGACCCTTGCTACTCAGTAGAAATGCATGACAAGGCATATGGGAACATTGTTTACCCATGCAAGGACAAGAGTGAGTGGGAAAGGATGAATGGACCTACAATACTGGCACCTCTCTACCAAAAACATGTTGGTAGGCCTACAAAAAGCAGAAGAAAAGCACCATATGAGATAGATGCTAGAGGAGGAGGCAAGAAAATGACAAGGCATGGTGTCATAATGCATTGCACATACTGTGGTTTCCCTGATCACAACAAAGCAGGCTGCAAATGGTTAAAAGCTGGACTACCACCACCAACTACAGCTGATCAACCTCTTCCTGATACTTCTGAAACACCTACACAGGTAGTTCCTCACTTGTTTTGATTTTCTCTGAATCTTGTATGGTGATGTGGTATATAACTTGGTGTGTTTTCATTTGTATCATAGGACCAGAACATAGATGTTAACAACAGGCCCATTCCTGTTGGTGAGACCCATGAAGATATGCTTGTGAACCACTTGATGGAGCAGGTATAGCTTACTCCTTTGTACTTATGAATTTCTGTTAAACAACAGGTCCAGTCCTTTGTACTTATGAATTTTTGCATGTACAGATGCCAATACAGAGACATTTGGAGACAGGGCCAGTGCCAGAGTCTACATTCATCACAGAAGCACAAAGCTTGGTGAACCAACCAGCTGGAACTAGCACTGTTAGGCAAGGTGAACTTGATGAGAAGTTGTTGCAGATGCAGCAAGAGAAGAATAAGGCCAATGAAGAAAGAAAACTGGATATACTTGAGGCCAAGTATCAAGCTGAGTTAAAGAAGATAGATGATAAAGGTAGAAAGAAGTTGGAGAAGGAAAAGAAGAAGGCTGAACTTATGGAAGCCAAGGCAGCACTTGCTGCAGAGAATAGAGAGAAGAGAAGACAAGAAGCAGAGCTTGCCAAGCTGGCTAAGCAACAAACCAAACAAATCATAGCAGAGGTTAGGAAAGAGGTGGCTCAAAAGAAAAAGAAAGAAGCTGCAGAGAAGAAGGAGCTTGACAAGATACTTGCAGCTGAACAAAATAAGAAGGCTAAGAGAGATGCAAAGGTTGCAGCAGAGGCAACACAAAGTGAAACTCATCAAGCTGAACTGCTAGTTAACAGAGCTCTTTTGTCAGCAAATGCATCAGATCAAGCTGAACTGCAAGATACTGATGTTCCTCTTGTTTCTCAGACAAGAAGTGAGACAATTCTCATGTCCCAGGTGGTTACAGAACCAATGCCAAAGTCTGGGAGGATGGAGTGCTATCTGGGTTTGAAGAAGGGTGGAGAAGGGGCAACCTAGTTGCTAGTGTTTCAATTCACAAGACTATGTACTAGTTGCTATTGTTTCCAGTAGCTAATGTTTCCAGTAGCAAGTGTGTTTCCAGTAGCTAGTATATGCAACCATTTTGGTCACTGAATGCTTTCTGTAATCCAAGCACACTTAAGTGGCATTGATTATGTGTTCTGGAACTTATGTCTTATCTACCAATGTTAATTCAGCTGCAAGTATCTTGTCAGAGTATCTTATCTACCAATGTTAATTCAGCTGCAAGTATCTTATCTACCAATGTTAACCAGAATATTCAAGATATGTGAGCACAACACAGTACATTTAACTCCATTACTTCAGGCTCATATTACATCATGCCAAAATGCATCACATTCATCAAGTTCACTGAGTACTACATCAACAAAAGCATCACACCATCATCACACTACACCATTTCATCAGGTTCACTGAGTACTACATCAACAAAAGCATCACTCCATCATCACACTACACCATTTCATCAGGTTCACTGAGTACTACAACAAAAGCATCACTACATCACACTAGCCTATCATACCACACACTAGTACATCATCCACTAGCCTATAACCATCAGACCTCACTGCTTCACCAGAAGAACACCCAGCATAGCACAAAGCAGACAGATGACACCACTGCAATCTTCAGAAAAAGATTGAATTGCCTAAGTTCCAGCAAAATCAAGATCAATTGCTTCTCTTGGCCTTACACACATGTAACTTTTGCCTCCTTCTTCCTAAGCTCAAGTTCTTCTCTTCTTTCTTCTGCCCAGCCATAAGCTTCAATGCAATCATCCCCTCGAATGTGATTCTTCTCGATCAAATAGCTGACATACTCGAGCTCCAAGTGCCAAAAATTGCACCCAGACTACAGAGAAAAATGACTGAATCAGAAGAACCTCGAACTAAATCGACATCCGCGAGCTAAATCAGAACCTCGAGCTAAATCCTAAGAGCGGAAAAGCTTACCCCGTGATTTTTGCACTTGTAGTACATCCATCCTGGGTGATCTGACGTCCCCGACCTTGCCTGCTTCACCTGACGGCCGCAATCGGGGCAACCTATCAGAGGAAATGGAGGAGCAGCACGGCGGAGCGCACAACGGGATGAGCTTTCGCTGGACATGGCGGTGCAGCTCCCTTGGTCGGCGGTGGTCCCTTCCTGCGGCGGCGGTCACTCCACTGCGGCGGCGCCGCCGATTTAGGGTAAGCAGAGGGGAATGACGCGGGCACGGTCGGACTGAACGGGTCTGCTCGGACCAGGGGGGGTTAGTACCAGGTAGGGGATTTTGCAAAAAAAAACCTCCAAACTACTTCCTTCTCCATACATTCCAGTCTATTTATCTGCCAGTGGGACCCTCTAACCGCCACGTCATGCGATACATCACGCCGTATCGAGCGGTGACCGCGTGTGAAGCTCTCGTGCAAGTTCAGTCACCGTAAACTCGTATTAGCCTTGTACAGTTATCGTATTAAACTTGCTAAGCAACTACAGTGACCTCTGATGGATTTAACTCATTTATATATATTGGCATTGGCACAAACATATATAGAGTACAAGCATATGTAGAGCACAAACATATCTATGACAAACATATCGAGTTCCAAAGTTCCCAAACATATACAAATCCGTCAAACAAGTTGAAGTCACTTGTCCATGAAACATGAAGATCAAAATCCATGAAACACAAGTACTACATAACGATGAATGCATCCACGATGAAATCCTACAGGTATGAAAGCAAGAAGCATGAGTTATACAATTATCAATTTTGACATGTTATAGAATTTAACAAGTGTGTTCACATGATCTCCACAAGTTCCACAGATTGAAAGACTAAACATAATTTTTACATGTTCAAAATTGTAGTTGAAAGAATGAACATAGGATAACGGTCATATGATTTTTACCGTGTACTCACATGATTTAATAAGTTATAAATTTTAACAAATGTAGTCATGTGATTTGCAACATTAGCAATATGGATAATTTTTACAAGCTATTAAAGAATGTTACCTATGAATTAAATATTGTTACGAAACGTGTAGATGAGCACTATGAGAACATGATGAAATTTCCAAAAGTTTCAATACTAAACATGATCATATGATTTTGACAAGTGCAAGAAATTTAAAAATGGAGCATGAGAAGATCTCAACTAGGAGAACTCGCCTGAAGTCACAACTGCTAGGGATACATGCAAGCTCGGGGGGGGGGATTCCGACTGACGAGGGTTCGACTCGTCAATGCCCATTGCTATGGACTTGGGTTTTGGAGGAGAGGAAGCTAGAGATCACGGAACGCCTAACAGATTTGCAACACGGGGACACGCGGTTTACCCAGGTTCAGGCCCCCGGAGGGAAACCCCTACTCCTGCTTGTCTATTCTTGATTGATGGCGATGCCGATGATTACAAGGATGCGCAGATGCAATATGGCGTAAGGTGTGTTCTAGGGTATGAGGTGAGAGAGCATCCTTGTCGTGCCCCTCCTGGCCTTTATATGGGGAGGCCAGGTATCGGGGTAGGTCGAGTCGGTTATAAATTGTACTCAAACTCTAGTCTTGAGGTTTCTTTGTCTTGTGCGCTTGGGACTCCGTGTCCATATGGGTTTCATACCAGCCGAACCGTCATAGGCGTCTTGGACCTTGGCAGGTCATCGAGTGGGCCTTCCATTGAGCTGCACCAGGTAGCCTGTAGTTGGGTACCTATTGGGCATACCCATGTCACCAACACTATGTGGCACAGTTTCGGGCGAAACTCTAGCCCATGGGGCCTCACGTTTTAGCCCTTTGATTGGTTCCAACAGCGGTTGATCAATGGACTTATCTCTTAGTTTGTGTTTGGTTGGGTCATACAAACATGTAAAACCAAGTTGGAGCCCAAGCTCTCACAATATTCCCCGGTTGACCCCAGGTGGAAGTTTCTCATCATAGGTCTAGAACCTTCGTAAGTGACAACACATGTCTTGAAGGGTCTACCCCTTTTGAGCTGGGTTTTGGCCCTTTCAACTTGGCGACACCATTATATGCATCTGTTAGGGCCACATAAAAAATTTGGGGGGGGGGTGACCATCCGAAGGCGCAGTTTCGAATGATACCCTAGCCCTTGGCCTTGGGAATCGCATGGTTTACCATTCTGGAGGGCTTCCAACGATGTTTGACCAATGGATTTTTATATTGAGTTGTGTTCTTTTAAGTCTTAGGAACAGGGAAAGCCAAGTTGGACCCCAAGTTCTCACAAGATTTCCTCTGGTAGACCTTAAATGGGAGGTTCCCGCTATAAGTCCAAATCCTTCCTAGCTAACAACACATGTATGCGAAGATGGTCACACTTGGGAGATGGGTTTTGGCCTTTAAACATTGTAACATCATCATATCATTTACATGGTTATACCCCGCGGGTGCACGATCTCAGCATACCTAGTCCAGCCCAAGTAAGGCCCACGGCAAATATACGCCGACCAATGAAGATTTTCGGGTGGCCAAGGCCCATGACGCCTTCGGATCCTTGGAGAGTAAGACTAGAGTAGGTAGGAAATTCAAAGGGGTAAACCCTAGAACCTGTAACCGACTAGGACTATGCCCAGGACCTGCCTGAGTCTATATAAAGGCTAGGAGGGCTCGACCTAGATCTCTCGACTCGTACATACACGCCTTCACGCCAGATCGCATCTGCGCACCCCTGTAATCACCGGTTCCGCCGTAATCAAGAGCAGACAAGCAGGAGTAGGGTTTTCCCTCCAGGGGCCTGAACCTGGGTAAATCTCGTGTCCCCTGGTTGCTTGTCTGTTAACCGTTCCGCGATCTCCAGCATCCCCATCTTCTCCAAAACCCAAGTCCATAACAATGGGCATTGACGAGTCGAAACCTCGTCAATCATACTAGTAAGCTTGCACGTGCAACGCACGAACCAATTAAACCAATTAACTTATAGCCGGACATATTACAGATACTATAATTTAAATAGTTCCATGTACGTGAACAACATAGCTCATGTCTTTGTTTAAAAAACTTTCAAAAAGAACATGACATTTTTTCTTGTTGACATACACTCTCTAGTGTTTTTTCAGATCATGACATTTTTCACTAAATTGTCAAGGCCATATGGATGATCCTCGGTCAGCCAGACCATGAGTTGTACATGCAATTGCTAGGCCATATGGAGTCACATGCAGGTTTTTTGGGATTTTGACCCTCCCAAGCGCAGTTTTTGGCGATACCCTAGCCTATAGGGCCGCGGGGTCTAACCCTTTGATTGGCTTCGAACGATGGTTCACCAATATACTTTTCTCTTGGTTTGTTATTGGTTAGGTCATATAAACATGGAAAACCAAGTTGGTGCCAAAGCTCTCACAAGATTTCGTCTAGTTGACCCAAAGTCGGAGTTTCCAACTATAAGTTCAAAAACTTCCTAAGTGACAATGCATGTATGTAAAGAGGATCACTCGAGCTGGATTTGGCCCTTTAAAAATTCCACCACACTTGCATAGATAATTTAGGACCACATTGGGGAATTCAGTCTTTCCAAAGCGCAGTTTGGGGCGATACCCAACCCGCCGGGCCTATGTGGTCTACCCCTTTGACCCACTCCCAACAACGATTTGACCAATGGATTTTTTTATCTTGGTTTGTGTTTGATTAGTTCAAAGAAAGATGGAAAATCAAGTTGGAGGACAAGCTCTCACAAGATTCTCCTCAGTTGACCGTAGTGGGAGTTTCGCGTTATAAGACCATAACTTTCCGAAGTGACAGAACATGTTTGTGACTGGTCTACACCCTTGGGAGTTGGGTTTTGGTCATTTCAACCTTCCATCGCATGCGTGTGTGTGTGTGTATATATATATATATATATATATATATATATATATATATATATATATATATATATATATATATATACGCGTTAGGGCCGAATGTAAGTTTGGGTGGATTTCGATCCCTCAAAGCATAATTTTGGGTTATACCCTAGCCGGTGGGGCATGCGCGGTCTATCCCCTTGTATTGTGTTATTTTATATGATGTATTAGTAGGAAATAAAAATATCATAAAAAGTTTAAATAAAAATAAAAATAAAAAAATAAAAAAATGCTGACGGTTGTCATCGGCATGTCGGCTATGCCAACGACCTCCTTAACACTATTTAGCCAGGTAACACGTGGCAAGAATCTTTGCCGACGTCCACGGTTTTGCCGACGTCTCCTGTCGGATTAGCAACCTATTTGCCAACAGCCAATGTTTGGCGAAGGCTGGTCTAGGGAAACCGTCGTCATACATCTCTATATGCTGAGAGCTTGACTTTGCCTACGATTCTTTCCAAGTTGTCTGCATCTGGCATTGTATACCCACGGCACTGATATATATAGCCGTGAGCATATAAAAAGGCCATAAGCAAAATGCCGTTTCCTCTACTCAAACGGAAAGGAACAAGAAAATGATTTTACAATTTTACATTTCTTTTAGAAAAGAGTATATATTAATATCAGGAGATACCAATTACGTCTAGCCCCCGTAACAACGCATGACCTAGTGGTCTCATGGATGCACACTACCCAGATAAAAAGAAGAAGAATTAAAAGAAAGAAAAATCCCGCTACAGAGAGTGGTTCCCCGAAACAACGACACTAATATCATCAGAGAGCTTGTCGATATCTGTTGGAATTTGTCCTTTCTCTCCGTGCGGTTCTTCTTAGGGCATCTCCACCGGGTCAACCCATCCCGTTCGAGCGTGTCCGAACTCGTTCGCATGGACGTGCGGCGCCCCAGCGGCCCGACCCATCCAGAAAAATGCGTCCGGCTCGACCCATCCGTGCACCAAATCTAGACAACGGTTACGTCAGCACGGACGCGCGCGGAGAGCACGGGTGTCCTTCCTGTTGGTGCTGCTGGCCCACCCATCAGCCACCGCAATGTTGATTCAGACACGCGCATTGGCACCGGTTCAGACCCTACCGCGGAAGCGATTCAGAGGCGCTGGCGGAAGGCTGGTCGGCGGCAGCCTGCGCCATCAATGGCGACGAGACGGCACACTAAATGACTAGACGCCACGCTCTCCACCGTGCTACAGGCGCCGCCCGACGCCTGCCCTCCTGACTAGACACTGCAATGACGTCTCTTCGGTCTCCGCGCCGACATCCTATGCCGGTCCTTTTAAACTGGCCGCCTGTGGCCATCTTCCCCACACCACACCACACCATACTCCCCTCCTTCTCCTTTCCGTTCTCCGCCACCTGTAGCTAGACATGGCCGGCGACAATAGATCGAGGGGTGGGCGTGCAGGACGCAGACGTCGAGGGAGGCGCGGAGGACGCGGCCAAAGCAGCGCGCCGCCACGCTCTCCCTCATCGACATCGTCGTGAGACGACTTCGACCCAGGCACCCAGTTCGCCATGGCCATCTACTTCGGCATGGCGCCTGGCAGGCTGCTCCTCCTCCGCAAGTTCGCATCGCTGGTCGCCGACCCACCGCCCCAGCTTGTCTTTCTGCGGGCAAACAGTTTCAGGACCACCAGGTACCCGGTGGAGTTGATGTTCGACCACCTCGACCAGATGTACCTCGGCGGCGACTAGGAGTGCTTCGCCCGCACGCACCAGATTGAGGCGGGCAACATCGTCATCTTCAAGTACAGCGACAAAACAATGTTTGTCGTCAGCGTCTTCGACGACACCATGTGTCGTCGCTGCTACCACTCTGACTCCTCCTTCGACTCCGATGACTAGGCTAGGTTGTGCGCGCTCCATGTATGATCTATCAATGTAGGCATTGGCCATGTGCAATGAAAATCTTTATTCCAACCCTAAAACATTTGTTACAAGCACACCACACACCCTAAAACTAGGCGAATGCGACGCGTTAGATACACCACTCTTCATAGAGAGAGCTAATGATCGCCTCCTACACCTGCGTGTCCTCTTTAGCTCGGTCGAGGCGGGCACGCAGGAAAGCATCATAGATATTGGCTTGCACCGCTTCCCAGAGGTTGCCACGCACCAATGCGAGCTGGTCCCATCGTCGGTACTCCGGCAGAAAGACGCGTTCTACCACCGCCATCATGAAAGGCTCGCAGGTGGTCACGTGACGGTTGTAGAAAGGGTGAAGCGGCGGGGGTGGGGGTGCATCCTGTAAATCCGTGGGCGCCCCGTAATCGGAGGAGGCAGTACATCTGGTAACTCCGTCGGGTTCCACGATAGCAGCGGGTGCTCGGGAACCTCTTCTTCGCCAGCGTCGAGATGACGACGGCCAGGCATAGTGGTTTTGCGCTAGGGTGACTCGGGTCTGGTTGAAGAAATCTCGGCGGCCTCCTGGTGGCTCAGTTGATGTGGAGCCTGTTGGGAACCCTGATACGTTGGAAACGTATCTATAATTTTTTATGCTCCATGCTTGTTTAGTATCTACTTTGCTTTACACACTTTGAGGTGCTTTTTACATGTTTTCTGGTACTAACCTATTAACAAGTTGCAACAGTGCCAGATGCCTGTTTTCTGCTGTTTTTGGTTTTAGAAAATTTAGTAAAGAAATATTCTCGGAATTGGACGGGACAAAGGACAAAGTCAATTACTTTCCGTGGGGAACAAGAAGTCCAGAGGAGAGCCGGAGGGGCTGGCCAGAGGGGCCAGACCCACCCCAGGCGCGGGTGGGCCCCACCCTGCGCCTGGCTAGGGTTTGCTCGCCCTGGCCGCCGCCTTGGTCTCCCCCTTCGCCTGTAAGAAGTCCCTGATGCAGAAACCCTGAGTACCCGATCAAATATCCATGAAACCTTCTATAGCCGCCGCCACCGTCGTCCCTAGATCGGGGGATCTGAAGTTCTTCCCGGCACCCTGCCGGAGGGGAGATCACCCCGGAGGCCTTTTCTCTGATATGATGCGTGAGTAGTTCCACCTTGGACTATGGGTCCATGTAGTAGCTAGATGGTTATATCTCCTCCTTTGTGCTTTCATGTATAGATCTTGTGAGTTCCGTTCATGATCAAGATCTAATCTATTTGTAATCATGCATGTTGTGTTTGCGGGGATCCGATGGATATTGAGATTATTATGTTGGTTTGATTAATGTTTTTATATTTATGATTCTATCATGTTTGTGTTGTTTGTGATCTTGCATGCTCTCCGTTGTTAGTCACTATCTTGGCCAAGTAGTTGCTAGTGACTCCAAGAGGGGGTATTTATGCTCGATAGTGGGTTCATGCCTCTAGTTTCCACGGGAAGTGACAATAATCTCTTCTGTTGTAGATGTGCTGTTGCTACTAGGGAGAAAACAATGGTCTCTTATTCATGGAACATGTGGACTGTTTACCTTACACACTTTTCTTAAAGCAGTTGTTTGTTTATTGCAACTTAATACTGGAGGGGGTTTGGATGATAACCTGAAGGTGGACTTCTAGTCATAGATGCAGTTGGATGGCAGTCTATGTATCTTGTTGTATTGCCCAATCAACCTCATAGGATATTTTTGACTAGTAATTGCATTGTTATGCCTTGCTCAGTTCCTGTCAATTGCCCTACTATAATTTGTTACCCTTCATGCCATGTTGTTTATCTAAGGAGAGCACCTCTAGTGAACTATGGATTCTGGTCCAATCTTTACCATTGATACATCTTCCACTATTACATGTTTACTTGCTGCAAAATATTACCTTCCACACCATACGTCTAATCCTTTGTTACAGCAAACCGGTGAGCTTGACAACATCACTGATTAGTTGGGGCAAAGTCTTGAGTTTGTGTTGTGCAGGTCTCCGTGTTGCTTGCAATACTTGTGTGACATTTCCTTCCTCCTACTGGTTCGATAACCTCGGTTTCTTACTGAGGGAAGACTTGCTGTTGTGCTGCTTCACACCTTGCTCTTGGGGTTCCCAACAGGCTCCACATCAACTGAGGCATCAACAAGTTTTCTGGCGCCGTTGTCGGGGAGGCTAAGGACGTCTTCACTAGGGGAGTCCTTCACTTCCTTTCTATTTACTTTGTTTTTAGTTTGCTTTGTTTATTTTGCTTGGTTTTGTTTGCCTCTTTCCAAAAAACCCAAAAAATTTAGTCTAGTTTGTTTGCTTGCTTTACTCAAAAAAAGACAAAAAATTAGTTCCTGCTCTAGTTGCTGCCATGTCGGGTTTTGGACGAACCTTTATTTCCCCTATGGTAGAAATCTCCACTTTTAAGCAAAAAAGTGAAGAAAGTTTTAAGGAAGCTTGGTCTAGAATCTCTGCTTTTCAGGGGGAAACTGAGCCTGAGGTAAGCCTCAGCTTGGTTATTGATAGTTTCTACCGCGATATTGCTCTTCATTATAGATATGCTTTGGATACTGTGGCTGAAAAAGATTTTTTGCTTTGTACTGAGGATGAAGCTTTTGATGCAATAAGGAAATTAATCATGATCTATGGTACACCTGGCAAGTCTGATTCTTCTTTCACAAATATTTTTGCTAGGTTGAACACTCTTGAGACAGGTATTGCTGCTATGAATAGTTGTTATCACACTCTTAGGGCTTACCATGATTATGTTCCTATAAATTCTGAGTCTTCAAAGTGGTTTCCCACAATCAAAGTCTCAATAAATACTACACTTTTTGATGCTCGCTGTGATATCATGTCTGAATTTTGTCTCATGCCTAAAGATATTTTTGATTCCTTGAGTCTTTGGGGGATTATTGAAGAAGGAGAGGAAATCTCTCTTACCAACAATGCCACTATATTACCCATTGGAATAGCTGAAGGTGTGTTTACAAAAAATTTAGGAAAAATGGTGACTACCGATTATCTTGTTATTGAATGTGTAGGCAAGGGACAGATCACACTTGGAAGATCTCTACTGAAACACCTTGGGGAAGTAATAGATGTGGGAAAAGGCATCATGCACTTTGCCCCCCGGTAAGCAATCATATCTTCCCTAAGGAGAAAAATAAAGGTAAGAAAAGAAGGAACAAGAGGGGCAATGCTTCATTTGAAAATACTTGATTCTTCTTGCTTCTTGTGCCTAACTTAAAGGCGTTAAAGAAAAGTACTTGTTGGAAGATAACCCAAGAGTTTCCTTTAGTCTTGAAAGTTATTACTTCTGTAATGACCTCTTCTTATCCTTTTTGTTTGCTTTTTGTGCCAAGAATGACCTCTAATTAGAGAGAAGTAAGATTGGGGGAGTTCCTGTCCCGAAACAGATTTCTGTCCTCAACCAAAAAAATTGTGAGGAGGCTCTGTAACTCGTATTGAGCTGAAAATTTATGATTAAATACCCAAGTATGTTATCTAACTTTCTTTATTTCAACATTTTTTGATTTGAGCAACATAAGATGTTCGACAAAATTGGTTTCTACCTGCTGGTCTGTTTTGACAGACTTCTGCCATTATTTGCATTTGCTTCTTATTGATTCCTTTTTGAATTCTCTTCAGGTAAATTGAGCTTTTTGAAGGAGTTACTACAGTAGCTTGTGTTTTTAGTGAAAAGCCTTGCTGTTTCAAACCTTTGCCAGTGGTCTAATATCTTTTGAATAAGCTAATGTTGCTAATGAAGATTGTGTGAAGTTTTATGTGAAGGAAAATTTTCAGGTGTAAAGTGAGAATGATGCAATGAGATGAAGAACAGACAAAAGCTCAAGCTTGGGGATGCCACCATGTTGTCACCCCAAGAAATATCCAAGAGGTACAAGCGTCAAAGCTTGGCGATGCCCAAGGCATCCCCTTCTTCATCAATAAAAAGCTCAGGTCTGTCTAGACACTTTGTTTTTATTGTTTCATGCACTGTTGTGTTGTTCTTGGAGTGTCTTAGTTTTCGTTTGGTTTGCTTGGTTTGCTTAGTTTGCTTATAAAGTAGTTTGGACCCCCGTTCTCGCTGTGTTGTTTTGCAAATAAGTTTGCTTGGTGTTTGGAAAGGAGTGGTAAGTTCTTGCTTGAAGTGCAAGAGGAGCTTGCATTGACTGTGACTTGGACTTTAGTATGACATGCTAGGTGTTGTTTTGACCTTATGCTTAGTGATTATTGCTGTAGAACGACTTGTTCCAAACAATTGGGATTGCTTAGTGTGCCTTGAAAGAATTATGTGTTGTTTTAGCATGCAAAAGCATAGTATTGTGGTATTCTCCTTTGATGCTTTGCTTGGGTTGACTTGGCACATGCTCACACCATGTTATGACTATCATAAGTCAACATTAGCCTCTATGATCATTTAGTCCTTGACTTGTAGTACCACTCTTTGCTTTGATTAGTATGCTTTGTTGCACTGCATGATTATGGTCATTATTGCTCTCTTAGTTGGTTGCTCCCAGTCTTTTGCTAGCCTCCACTTGTATGAGTAAGCTCTACTCATGCTTCCAACTCTCAAGAAACCAAGTTATTCCAAAGTGTCCACTATAAACTCCTATGCATGGTGGTTTACACCATTCCAAGTATATTCTTGTTTTCAACTATCTTCCAATTAAAAACTATTTTGTTATGTGAAAACTTAGTGATTAAAGCCCTCACGAACTTGATGGCACACTTTATATTATTTGCCCCTAATAAACTTGAACCATTGTGTCATCTATGTTGTATATGCTTGCACTTATACAAAATACATAACTCCATGGTCTTACAAGCTCCCTCTTTATTTGACACCGGTGACATCCATAGACAAAAGAACATGATATCAAATGTGTACAAAGTACAAGTGCAATGTTGAAAACGTTCCCCGTGACAGCACGGTTCTGCTAATTCCAACGTATAAGTGCAAGCATATACAACATAGATGGCACAATGGTTTAAGTTTATTAGGGGCAAAGAATATAAAGTGTGCCATCAAGTTTGTGAGGGCTTTAATCACTAAGTTTTCACATAACAAAATACTTTTTAATTGGAATATAGCTAAAAAAAGAATATACTTGGAATGGTGTAACACACCATCCATAGGAGTTTATAGTGGACACTTTGGAATAACTTTGTTTCTTGAGAGTTGGAAGCATGAGTAGAGCTTACTCATACAAGTGGAGGCTAGCAAAAGACTGGGAACAACCAACTAAGAGAGCAATAATAGCCATAATCATGCAGAGCAACAAAACATTACTAATCAAAGCATAGAGTGGTACTACAAGTCAAGGACTAAATGATCATAGAGGCTAATGTTGACTTATGATAGTCATAACATGGTGTGAGCATGTGCCAAGTCAACCCAAACAAAGCATCAAAGGAGAATACCACAATACTATGCTTTTGCATGCTAAAACAACGCATAATTC
The DNA here is from genome assembly GCA_916181665.1 of Avena sativa. Classification (NCBI taxonomy): domain Eukaryota; kingdom Viridiplantae; phylum Streptophyta; class Magnoliopsida; order Poales; family Poaceae; genus Avena; species Avena sativa. The sequence continues at coordinate 342,243,321 of OV702293.1, read as the reverse complement.
TTTCAAGGCACACTAAGCAATCCCAATTGTTTGGAACAAGTCGTTCTACAGCAATAATCACTAAGCATAAGGTCAAAACAACACCTAGCATGTCATACTAAAGTCTAAGTCACAGTCAATGCAAGCTCCTCTTGCACTTTCAAGCAAGAACTTTCTACTCATTTCCAACACCAATCGACTTATTTGAAACAACACATCGAGAACGGGGGTCCAAACTACTTTATAAGCAAACTAAGAAAACCAAGCAAACCAAATGAAAACTAAGACGCTCCAAGAATAACACAACAGTGCATGAAACAATAAAAACGAAGTGTCTAGAAAGACCTGAGCTTTTTATAGATGAAGAAGGGGATGCCTTGGGCATCCCCAAGCTTTGACGCTTGTACCTCTTGGATATTTCTTGGGGTGACACCGGGGTGGCGTCCCCAAGATTGAGCTTTTGTCCATTCTTCATCTCATTACATCATTCTCTCTCTACACCTGAAATTTTTCCTTCATACAAAACTTCACACAATCCTCATTAGCAACATTAGTGTATTCAAAAGATAATAGACCTTTGGGTTTATCTTTAGAACAGCAAAACTTTTCACTAAAAACACAAGCTAATGTAGTAACTCCTTCAAAAAGCTCAATTTCCAAAAATACAACTCAAAAAAGAATCAATAAGAAGCAAATGCAAATAATGGCAGAAATCTGTCAAAACTTACCAATAGGTAAACACCAATTTTTTCGAAAATCTTCTGTTGCTCAAATCAAAAAGTGTTGAACTAACAAAAGTTAGCTAACATACTGGGGGATTTATTCGTAAATGTTCAGCTCAATACGACTTACAGAGACTCCTCAAGAATTTTTATGGTGGAGGACACAAATCTGTTTCGGGATAGCAACTCCCCAAATCTTACTTTCCTCTCATTAGAGGTCATTCTTGGCACAAAAAGCAAACAAAAAGGATAAGGAGAGGTCATTAATGAAGTAATAACTTCCAAGACTCAAGGAAACTCTTGGTTTATCTCCCAAAAAGTACTTTTCCTTAACGCCTTTAAGTTAGGCACAAGAAGCAAGAAATCAAGTATTTTCAAATGAGGAATTGAGATCAATACTTGCAAAATCTTCAACTATGAGAGGTATCTCATCCAAATGAGTCTTCGAGGATCCCTTCTCATTTATCTTTGGTTTACTACTTTCATCAAAAGGATTTTCAGGAATAATTCAATCAAAGTTCTTTTCAAAGGCCTCACGCATCCCAACAAGCTTAAAGGGTATGGGTATCTTAAATTTATCTCTAGGCTTGGTTTTATCTGAAGTATCCAAAACATCTACACATGAGAGTAACATATTAAAATGCTCAAAGACCTTTTTGGCTTTCTTAGCAACATCATGGAACTCTTTGAGTAAAGTTTCAAAAATAAACTCTCTCTTTTCAGCATTCTTTTATTTTTTTTAGTTTTAGGAACAACATTTGCATCATGGAGTTAAGGCTAATAAACCTAGCCTACAACATATAAACTAAAGAAGCTGCAGCAATTTCATAATTAGGAGCAAGTTCTGCTATAGATTTATCCTTAATATCCTCGTTATTGCTAACATGATTAAAGAATTTTTTAATATTGTCTTTACCAATTATGGAGTCACTACCTATAGAAAGGTCCTTTAGGGTGAACTTGGGGAGCAACATGGTGAGCAAGAACAAGATGGCAACTAGAGTAGAAACTAAAAAATTTGTGTTTTTGATAAGAAAAAGCAAACCAAACTAAACTTTTTTTTTGGAGTTTTTGATAAAAAGAGGCAAACAAAACCAAGCAAAAGAAACTAAGCAAACTAAAAATAAAGTAAAGAGAAAATTATTTAACTAATTTTCAAAATTAGAGAAACAAATATTTTTGAATAAAGGAACTAATAATTATACATGAAACTAAAAGTATGCCGCAGAGAACGAAAAGTAAAATAATACTTAAAATAGGAAAAAAGGTAAAGAAAAAAATTGAAGATATAAAGGAAAATAATGAAAGAAATTATGCAAAACAGGCATGGAACAAAAATTTATGCGTCAATGGAAGACATCACAACTGTTCGAGGAACAAAATTTCTACTTGGTGGGACAATTTTTGTTGCTCTGCCATAGCTATATGCGGATTTTCTCCAAGTGGAGCAAAAAAAATAGAATTCAAGGAACAAAACAAAACTTCACGTGGAACAGAAATCCTAAGTGGAACAAAAAATTGCACATGGAACAAAACAAAACTTTAGGCAAAACATATGTTCGGACTGAATGGAACAAACTTTTACCACCATGAAAACACTACGACTTTTATCGTAACAAACTAAAAATAAGAAGGGAGAAAAGAGAGAGAAAAAAAGGAAAGAACAAATGACAACACGTAAATATGGAAAATAAGTTTTAGAGCATGTGGAACAAAATTTCGGTACAAGAAGAACATAGTATCAGAAAAAATTCTTAATAAAAAGGAACAAATAATTATGTTATATGTTGATCCCAATTCTACAAAGTATAGGCCAACATCTGACAGTGGTGCGAGGCGGTACGGATCGTTGAACACCTAGGTTTCCACCTCTATATAAACCTCTTATAAGCCGCCGGTTGGGATGAGTTGCATATGTGAAATCCCCGGCGTTTGTAAATACTCCCCGAGATAGTGAAATTTCGCTGGCTGACATCCGTGGTTTTTTCCTCTCTTTGTTGGAGAGGTTTTTCCACGTTAAATATGTGTCCCCTTGCTGTGATTTTCTTTTCATTCGTCATTATCTTCTTATCGCAATTATAACAAATTATATAGTGGGAAACCAAAGTAAACAACATAAACAAGATATCCAAGAATAAATGGAAGAAAATAAGAACAAATTTTTCTCGATGAAGGAACACATAATTATACAGCGGGGAACAAAAAAGAACATTGCATTACATCGGGGAACGAATAATGGTTTTCTATCCCGCCACAGACGGTAGCGGCCCCAGCACGAGCTCCGACAGAAGAGACGGAGGGCAGATCACTCATTGACAGAGAGGTAGTTATGGAACTAAGTAGGTTGAACCAGAAGATTAGGAAGCTCGAAGATCAATCACAAATTTTCAATACATTTAGGCATTTGTAGGTGGTATAGTAATTGCACTGGGTATAATGTTGAAATTGTAGATCAATAGGTTTACCAAAATAACCAAATTATATATAACCAAATTTGGAGTTGAGTTCACTCATAGGTACTTGAAGAAGTATCTTGATAAACCTATTGATCTACAAGTTGAACACATGGAAAACAACATCAAAATCCGTGTTAGGATGAAGATGGGTGTGTCAAACAGAGCTATCATCACAAGTAACTGTTGTGATGGAGGGCAGCTGTACAAAATACTGGCGGGACACATTGCCCTTTTTAGCTTCTGAACAATAAAGAAGGAAAGCTGAGTCTTCTCATGGCAGAGCTGTGAAGTATTGTTGTGATGTGGATGCACTAAATAGTGAGTGTTCAGTGGCAACTGTTATTAAGTTTATGTTATTTGAAAACTGCCTGCAATGTTTGTTGTCAAGTATTGCTGTGATAGTTTATATTTGATGGAAATTCCTCCAAAGTTACTATATTTTAGGGGCACTTGGCAAAATGTCTATAAAGGTAGTATCTTTAGGAACACTTCGATGAAAATGCCTCTAAAGGTAGTATCTTTAAGGGTACTTGGCAAAATGCCTCTAAATATAATATCTTTAGGGGCACTTTGATGGAAATGTCTCTAAAGGTAGTACATTTAGGAGCACTTGACAAAAAATCTCTAAATTAACACATTTAGAGGCATTTTTAGAAGTGCCCCTAGCCAAAGTGCCCCTAAAAGCATACCATGCACTGGTGCAATCCGCGCGAGCGACCGATTGACTGTCCCGGTGACGTCTTGGCATTGTTGGCCACACTGGTGCGCGACGAGCGAGACGAGATCGATCCGATTCATCCAACATGCCAAACATTCGGCCGGGTAGCAACTAGCAAGTCCTTTCTCCTTCCCGGCCGGAGAGATCACGGGTTTAGGGTCGTGCCTACCTAGCTACTACGCCTCAATCCCATCCATCATGACCAGGGGCCAGGGCGTCGATCCAGAAAGGTAGCTGCCTCTCTCTCGCGCGCGTCTGCCGTTCATGTCTCCCAGGAAAATCCAGCACGATTGGTCGATCGCGACCCTGCCTTGCCGTGGATCTACACGAGCATGCCATGCATGCATGTTCACGCGCACACATCGGGCCGGCAAAAGCTCGCGCCCGCCAACGGCCACGGCCGGCGCGCGCCTTTCCTGGCGGCTGGCGCTCGTCGTGACGCGCTTTCTTCCGTTATTCCAAGAGAAAGCATACACGCTCGCATGCATGCAGCTTTGCGAACACGAAGCAACATACACCGGCGTGCATTCTTCCATGCATGCATGTTCGTGGAGCCCGGCAGCCGCGAAACTGAAACGGGCGCTTCGTCCGATGAGAAGATCGGCATCTTGGCCACCGCGCGCTGGCAAATGCGTGTAAGACGGACAGCAAAATGGCATGAGCAATGGTCAGAGAGAGGATAATCGGTGCGGTCATGGCCCGCCGCGCGGCTCGGGTACGTCGCCGGCCGGCCGGCATCGGAGAAAGCGCGGGGCAGGACGACAGGGACGGGCACTTTGCAGCGCGTTTTCCCCTCAATGCTGGACAATTGTCGCTAAAAAAAGAGTTATATAAGCTTTTAGTCCCTCATCTTGTAGCGTGGGAGCGTTTTAGTTACACATCTTGCAAAGTGACCAACACTAGTCCCAAAACTTACATCTCACGAGCATTTTAGTTCAATTTAACCAAATTCGTCAACCACAATTTTTCAAAATGATCCATGTGTATTTTTTATGACACTTTAGTCCTTGATGCTGACTAACATGTAAGCCCACCTGTTACAAAATAGATAAAACAGTAGCAAAAGAGGATAATTGAACTTGGGATCTTCCCACTTCTAATCACCTCTTCCAACCACTACATTGAACAGCACTTATATGTCATTACAAAGGGCGGAACTGTTTTTATACAATTTAAGCGCACACACATGTCAAAATGCTCACATCTGCTATTAGCATAATCTTGTGTGTCATCCGTCGTGGCCTTTATTTTGAAACTCGGACTGTGTGGAGGCATTTATTTGAACAATAAAAAAATGCAATTCAAAGTACGAAAAACACCTTTAAAATTATGTACACGTAGACAATGATATAAGATTTTAGTGTCCAAAATTTTATTTTGAATTGATTTGTATTGGGATACACAAAAAAAGAAAATTCTAACAAGATTTGGAGGTGCACCGTTTACAAATCCGGATCTTTAATTTTGTCTTTTCTATGGAGTCCAGAACACAAATTATTTCACATTGAAAATTTGTATTTCTCACACTTAATCAATAAAGGTCACTAGTTGCCCCATTTGCATTAACAATCAGTGGATGTGAGCATTTTTACGTGTGTACTCGCTTATATTGTATAAATAGAGTTCGCATCCTTCGTTGTAGTATAATCAGGATCGCTTAACGTGGTGGCTTGAGTAGGTAATTAGCGATGGAAAGGTCAAGAATTTGATTCCTTTTCTTGCTAGTATTTTATCTATTTTCTACATGGGCCAACATGTTGATCAAAGGACACAAGTGTCATAGAAAAATATACAGAGATTTATTCAAAAAAATTATGACGCCATAGGTTGACTAATTTGGTCAAAATCTGTTAAACTCAATAAAGTTTGGTCAAATTAGACTAAAATGTTCTCAGGTTACAAGTTGCGAGACTAGTATTGCTCACTTTACAAGATGTGGGGCTAAAACGCTCCGACGCCGTAAGATGTGGGACTAAAAGTCTATATAGCTCTTACAAAAGCTACCTGCGAACTCCTTTGTCCCTTCAGTCACATGCTAAGCAACAACAACTCCGACCCTGCACCACTGCACGAAAATGAGTGGCGATTTGGCCGGTCTGGGCACCGATGAATAACACACGAATCCCTATGTGCACGAGTCCAATTCTAGACCCGTCGGTACAGCCGTGGGAAGCAATGTGCAAGTCCATGGGGCTATGGATTTCATAATGGTCAACCCAATTGCCACCTTCCTCCTCTGTAGACCTGAACTGCCCTACGTATAGACACATACTCAAAACATAGACAAGTTCAACTCCCCAAGTAATGTATTGTATTGTATTGCGGTTCACCTATGCTTTCTCGAGACCTGGACGTCTTTTTAGATTCACATAAATGTCATGAACACTACCAGAAAATGGAATTTTGCCAACGACCTTTTTATATGCCAACTGCTTTTTGTCAAAGCTGTCAACATACAGTTACTGATGTCGACATATAGTTTCTTGTCTAGATATGCCAGAGGTTTCACCGTCATCACTATGGGAAAACACTGGCTCTCGGCAAATATGGTGTCATCGGAAACATTCCCAAGCCATACATTATTTGGTCGGCAGACAGATCATAACATTAAGGGTATGTGATACGTTGGAAACGTATCTATAATTTTTGATGCCCCATGCTTGTTTAGTATCTACTTAGATTTACTTGCCTACACTTTAAGGTGTTTTTTACATGTTTTCTGGTACTAACCTACTAACAAGTTGCAACGGTGTTAGATGCATGTTTTCTGTTGTTTTTGGTTTCAGAAAAGTTAGTAAAGAAATATTCTCGGAATTAGAAACAAACGTCAAAGTCAATTACTTTCCGTGGGGAACAAGAAGTCCAGAGAGGGACCGGAGGGGCCAGCCAGGAGGGCCAGACCCACCCCAGGCACGGGTGGGCCCAACCCCGCGCCTGGCTAGGGTTTGGCCACCCTGGCCGCCTCCTCGGCCTCCCCCTTCGCCTATAAGAAGCCCCCGATGCAGAAACCCTCAGTACCCGATCAAATATCCACGAAACAGTCTGTAGCCGCCGCCACCATTGTCCCTAGATCGGGGGATCTGAAGTTCTTCCCGGCACCCTACCGGAGGGGAGATCATCCCGTAGGCCTTCTCTCCGGTATGATGCGTGAGTAGTTCCACCTTGGACTATGGGTCCATGTAGTAGCTAGATGGTTGTATCTCCTCCTTTGTGCTTTCATGTATAGATCTTGTGAGCTCCGTTCATGATCAAGATCTAATCTATTTGTAATCATGCATGTTGTGTTTGCGGGGATCCGACGAATATTGAGATTATTATGTTGGTTGATTAATGGTTTTATCTTGATGATTCTATCATGTCTATGTTGTTTGTGAGCTTGCATGCTCTCCGTTGTTACTAGCTATCTTGGCCAAGTAGTTGCTAGTGACTCCAAAAGGGGTATTTATGCTCGATAGTGGATTCATGCCTCTAGTTTCTAAGGGAAGTGACAGAAATCTCTTTGGTTGTAGATGTGTTACTTCCACTAGGGAGAAAACAACGGTCTCTTGTTCGTGGAACATGTGGACTGTTTATCTTACACACTTTGCTTAAAGCAGTTGTCTGTTGCTTGCAACTTAATACTGGAGGGGGTTCAGATGATAACCTGAAGGTGGACTTCTAGTCATAGATGCAGTTGGATGGCTGTCTATGTATCTTGTTGTATTGCCCAATCGAATCTCATAGGATCTTTCTGACTAGTAATTGCATTATTATGCCTTTCTCAGTTCCTGTCAATTGCCTTGCTGTAATTTTTTTACCCTTCATGCCATGTTGTTTATCTAAGGAGAGCACCTCTAGTGAACTATGGACCCCGGTCCAATCTTTACCATTGATACATCTTTCACTGTTACCTGTTTACTTGCTGCAAACCATTACCTTCCACACCATATGTTTAATCCTTTGTTACAACAAACCGGTGAGCTTGACAACCTCACTGATTCGTTGGGAAAAAGTCTTGAGTTTGTGTTGTGCAGGTCTCCGCGTTGCTTGCAACACCTGTGTGACGTTTCCTTCCTCCTACCGGCTTGATAAACTCGGTTTCTTACTGAGGGAAAGCTTGTTGCTGTGCTACGTCACACTTTGCTCTTGGGCTTTCCCGACGAAGCGCTCTCACTTGGACTGGCGCTGCATCAGTATGCACCTGTCGATGTCGTTGCTTTTTTTTGCCGATGGCCGCGTGTTGTATGTCTATGTGAAGGTTGCCAATGACTGTATGCCAACGGCCACCATCGGAATATCCATATGTCGGCGGATTTAGGTCGCCGACAATTATACTTGTTTGTTGTAGTGGAAAGTGTAGGTTTGTTTTGAGTGGTTTAAGATAAGACCAAGTAGTTAGGATTGGGTTGCAAATATTATATGAAAATTGCTGACTAAATCAAGTAAATATCACCTACACATAGTGAACAATGACCGTACTTTACGTGTGGTATATACTTTTGGTGTTTTAAATGATATCTTGTTCATAATGTATACAGAGCATGCATATGTTCCAACAGATTATTATCTAACAAGAAAGGGAAAGGAGACGAGCAATGCAAACAATCCATGGACAAACAAAACAACTCAAACTCTAGAATTTTCAAAATATTTAGTGGAAATATGGACATCCATATGATGCACAAGTCTCTATTTAGGCGCATATTTTGTAAAGTTTCAGAACATTCAAGAACGCTAAAATGGAAAGAATAGATATAAATACATTATAGAATATTAGGGCACAAAATATAATCTATGAAAGAGCACATGTAATTAAGTTTCATATAAGTGTACAATCTCAACTAAACTCATAAGAGGAATAATAATATAAACTTAATTACAAAAATATGTTCTCACTTCAATTACTACAAGTGTATTTAAAATTTTAGAATTAAAATGATATAAAAAAGTGAGGACTACATATGAAATCATATTTATGTGGTTAGTTTTCTTAGCAAATATAACTATGCATATTTATTATTCAGAAAATATGCATAATACATTTATAAACAAGTAAATAAAAAGGTAAAAATATTTAATACAAATATGATGTAAGTAAATAAGGTAGCGAGCATGAATAGTTAGAGAGGCTTAATATATGCGCACCACTAGGGATCGGCTTAAAATTCCAGCTTGGATGCACCATTAGCAGAGAGCCTCGTTCAAAGTAAAGTAGTATATCACTTAAGAAGATGAATGCAAACGTAGCTAAGTTGAGGATGCATGAAACCTGTCGCCACTGCCAACAGACGCAAAGGTGAGGTCAACAATGTTTGGCCTGCCAGTAGGAGTACGTACCATTTACGAACCCTACCATTCCACTGACGACAACTTAGAGCCTCGGGATATGGCACAGCGAATAATGGAGAAAACAAGGTCAGCGACATGGGGTAGTGCAGCAGCAAGGCAGCGTGAGGCCCTGATGGCGTCATGGCAGCCGTGGCATGACATTCTGCTGCTTCCCTGGCGGTTGGATTGGAACGGACGCAGCGAGTATAGATGGCTCCGTGGCCTATGGTAGTTGAAACGCTGCTACTGTTTCTTGCTGCAATCCGTTGGGGAAGAAGATGCTCAAGCCGGCTAGTGCTCACAATGGGATCTGGTGCATGCTTCTTAATGGCAGTTTAGTTGGCATGATTTTAGGGGAGTCAAAAGCAGAGAGGTGAACATGCTCCCTCTCATCGGATGGTGAGCCGAATCAACGTTGGTGAACAAGCCTGATGGAAAGCTTCCTACCGGAGTAGTGCAAGTTTACAAAACAAGTGAGTTCAATAAATGATAATTATCAATTATCAACAAATAAAATATCACCAAATGTGCACCCATTTATATATAATATAATACTCCCTCCCATCATAAATAAGTGTCATCGTTTTGAACTAGTTAGTTCAAAACGGTGACACTTATTTAGGATCAGAGATAATATTATTGCACAATGAGTGAACTAGTGGACTAACTAATATAAGAAAAAGAAATATATCTAACTCCTCAATTTCTACGATGAGAAACACCGTGTTTACATATATCTAAACTAGAAAAAAATAAATGCGTTGAAGTACATGACTTACAATTTGTATAAAGTTAGATCAGATGTATATTTCCACTGTACTCCACTGTTCGTCCATATAAAAGTTTTCTTTGGTTCATGAACTGGTTCAATAAGAAAATGGACGAGATGCAAGTTAAAAAAATGGAACACGGTAAAATCAGTAACAAAAATTGTAAAGGTAATTATGCCATATCTAAATTTAAATATGTACTATATATGTTGAGAGTAAACTTGTGTAGTTAAACAGAGTGGTAATTTATTGAGTTTGTATTTGTACATGCACAACATGGGTACATGATTTATGTATCCCTACATTTGAGTTTCAGGCTTTCACATATGTACGCCATTATCTTGGCGGTTATTTTTATATTTCCGTTATGTCAAAGCATATTATCACTTCATCTTTAGTTTCTCCGGCCCGCCATTAGAGCACCTCCACCGGTGCTCCCCAAATCATAGTCGGCGGCACGGCCGGCACAACGCTATGGGGAGCGCCAGACACGGGTCACACGTATGGGGAGCTAATACATATTTGGCCCAAATAAAATACAAATGCGCCACAAATTAGTAATTTGTATAGTTTTGCGACTAGAGATTAAAGATCCACACACATCCAAAAGAAAATAACAAGTTCCGGCCACCACCATGGCCCACCAATTCGCCATCAAAGTTCGGCTACCAAAATAACATTGATCAAACGAAGAGTGACGCCACCTCTGTCAACTCCGGGTCCACATCACTCACCGAGGGCATTGGCTCGAGTGTTAGCGCGGTCGTCGCTGATGCAAAGGTTTGTCCAGGTGTTCATCCGATGGGTTCATTGCATGGAAACCAAAAAAATCTACAGAATAGCAAGAGAGAACCCCGCAAGATCTAATCTACTAGATGCAATTAACAAGAATAATAGATCTAATCTAATTACCCTCGAAAAACACGAGCATTAACGATTTATATATCGTGGGTGATATAGTCGATCGCTTGCGACGGTTCAAACCGTAGTAGATCTTGACCTTGGAGATCCTAGCACCGAATGGACAGCACCTCTACGGTATCGACACGTTCCGGTATGACACTGTATCCTCCTTCTTGATCCCGCAAGAGATGGTGGATATCTCCACGAGAATCCAGCTGCACAACAGCAGCGTTGCTATGGTGTATGGGGAAAGCAGTAGGGCTTCGCCTGGTGAGAGAGAGAGAGAGAGAGAGAGAGAGAGAGGCAAGGGTGTACGCCGACCCCTTCCCCTCTCTCTCATATATAGGCGGCGAGGAGGGAGGGCTTGCCCCTCGCCCAAGTCTCCTTGGCAGGCGGCGCAAGGGAGGAGGGGGAGTGTCCCTCCTCCACACGCCTGGCCCTCCCCTATCTAGGGTTTGGGGCGGAAATCCCCCTCCCCCCCCACACACACATGGGACCTTTGGCTATGGCACCCTGGCCCATTAGGGTTGGAGTCCCCCCACCTCGTAGGTGGGTCCTACCATGGACCCTTCGAAGCCCTCTAGAAGCTTCCAGCGCAACCTTCTGAACTTTTCTGAAACCCTAAAACAGGAAGTGCCATATATAATTCTCTACCTCCGAACCATTTCGGAGCTCCTCGTGATATCAAGGATCCCATACGAGACTCCAGAATAACATTTGATTCACACCATATATATTCTCAAAACAAAGACTAATGACATCTTAGGTTAAGTGTGTGACCCAACGGGTTCGAGAATATGCAGACATGATAGAAACAACTCTCCGATCAATAACCATCAGCAGGACCGGGATGCCCATGATGACTCCTACACATTCAACAAAGTTCTTTTCGATTGAACCACTATGTCAAAGCTTCAAACAATCTGGTATACGAGTCCTTTTGTATCACCGATATGTTGCTTGCGCGAGGTTCGATTGTCGATGTCACTATACCTAGTTCAATCTCGTTAGCGGCAAGTTCTCTTTACTCGCACTGTGGCATAGGATCCATGTAACCAACTACTTTAGTTAGTGAGCTCTTGGATGTTAAACTACCGAGAGGGCCTAGCGATATCTTATACTTTGTCATACGAAGGAACAGATCGTAATATTGATTCACACAACCGAACAGACGCTATTGGTGATATGTGAAAGACATCTTTATAATCACCTTGTTACAGAGTGACATTTTGAAGTCCACAAAGTATTCCTTTGATGCACAAAAGTAATATGATCTCATGCCCGGGAGTAATATGATGCGCTGGTGTGAGCCAAAATTTCGACTGGTGCCCAGTTGACCTTTGGGTAGTGCTATAGGGTTGACGGTGGAGATGCTCTTACCTATGCTCATCATCACATCATACTCTTTCCGATAGTTGGACCATTATGATTAGCCTCTCGAATTAATTATGTATACATTGATTTGAATCACCGGGGAACATGAGAAACTTTTAAACTTCACAAGTAGGATTAGCTGTTGGGAACTTCAACCAAAAAAAAAGGAGCCACGAAAAGCTAGGTTGCTTTCTTTTGATAATGACCAATGCTTGCTCGTGAGGAAAATAGGTACGCATACTCGCATTTTTCTCTTCCAACATCTCCGTGGACGACGTAGGCTGGCAATAGCGAAGAGTATATCACCAGGGGCACCTCGCAAACTTTGTATGCATCCACGCCAACACATATCAACAGTCAAAGACTTAGCTCGCAAAGGCTTGAAAGAACGGGTAGTTGAAGACACCATTGTTGCCAACAGTGCCATGCCAACACACATCAACAAGAATAAACCCGTAGTCCCCGAGATCCGACGGGGACAAAAAACTTTGAAGCTCTGTGTCAACGCCTGAAACAAGCGTCACCGAGACGGGATTGAAGCTAGAAGACGTTTATTGAAGACTACAACACCACCATCACCGTTTGAGTGACATCGTCGCGACACCAAAACTAAACAAAAAAATATTGCTACACTGGATGATAGATGGAACTCCTCTCCGCTCCATCCCACGGTCACCTAAACCGTGGCCAGAGGCGGAGTGGATGGGGGATTGGTTCTATGTGGTGACTAGGGTCCTATCCTTGAAAAAACACATACTAGGCCGAAAAAGGGAACTCGTATCTAACTGAGTTAGCGGACAAGAAATCTGTCAGTATAATAATAAAATGCCACCGAGGACAAACAAATTTCCATCCATGATCAAGAGTCAACATAAAAAATGTTATTACACCTTCAATTTTAATCTGAAAGAGGACCAGTATCATGAGCAAAATTTCATTTCAAGGACAACTAGAAACAAAATGTGAAATCTAGATCAAACTCCACGATTTAAAAAAAAAAAGATTCAAACTCCACAACTTGAATCAAGAAGGCAACAGCGAGATGAAGAGGGAAATCTCATGGTCCATGGGAACCTACGGACAAAATTCTGGAGTCTTCCGGCCCAATCAACTTCTCATCCCGAGCACCAAGGCCATGTGCACGGTCGCCTGAACCAGCGCGATTGCAAATAGGCTCGACGAAACTGGTCAGCGCGTCCTGGCCTCCGTGAAGAACCTTGTGCGGTCGGCAAGCGATCAGCGCCCAGACAACACCAGAACACCACCGCTATCGTCATGCGCACTGGAATGGTTGCGTAAGTACCACAGCAATGCGCACTGTCGGCGACCTTGCGCCTTCGAGATGGCGCGAGGCTGCACATCATGGCGTTACAGACTTAGGGCAAGTTTAACGCGAGCGCGCTAACAAGCGACGCTAGGATCAGATCCTGGCCGTTAGGCCCAAATCCCCCCCGATCCCTGGATTTATCCTAGCGTCGTCCTCAGGTGCTTAGGTTGTTTTTTTTCTAAAAAAACAAATCACCGACCGATCACACGTTAACTTAGTGCAGAAAAAAAAATCTTTTTAGCGCCTAAGTAAGTTAGCGCCTTCCGTTGTTGGTCAAGATTCTCTTCCGTATTTTCCCTGTAATTGATTTTATTTTAGATACGTAAGCGCCTGTTTAAGAGCCCAGCGTTATACATGCCCTTAGAGCATCACTGGCAGCGCACGAATCCGTAAAATTCGGCAAGTTTACGGACCGTGGACGACCTACGCTACGCGCTAGCAGTGCCCCTACTTGAGCCAGCCCATAAACAATTTTTACGCGTACATGTGAATGTGCTCGCCCGGCCTCTACATATAGGGGCATGAGAGGGGAGTAGGGGTCCAAACCCTTACTCCTCCGCACATCCAACCCTAGCGCCACCGTCGCCATCCACAACTCCGGCGAGCAATTCAACAGCCATGTCGACGCGGGGGCGCGGATCTTCAGGGTGCAAGTGGAACTGCCCGGGGAGGCCCGTAATCCCACACAATTTAAGTGGGTGTCCCACGGGAGCCCGTGAAACTTATGCGGGTGCCCACTATCCCATGTATGTCCACATATATTCGCAAATACGTTACTGCAATGGTTGTTTGTATAATATTTATAAAAATATTTTAGTACATTATACAATCAACATTTAGCACTTCTGGGTGACTCTCCATTCTTTCTACTGGACATAATATTTGCTTGATTGGGAAATTCCTACTCCTTTTGATCCAAATTAATGTTCTCATATTTGGCTAGATTCGGATGTATCTAGTACTAAAATATGACTAGATATATTCGAATCTAGATAAAATATGAAAATATTAATTTGGATCGAAGTAGCTTTTTTATGTTCGCTCGATCATGGGTTTCCCACGTCAATCCGCCATTTTTTTTGTTTACCCGTGGGTGTCCCGCATACCCTTTTATGTAGGCTTGGGTAGTGGGCTCCATGGGCAGCCCACTCCCACCTGCACCCTGAGCGGTCTGCCGTCGGGGGAGGCCACAGCGGATGGGTCTGTTGCCGATGCGAGGGAAGTGGTGAACGGTGGAGGCCGTGACGGTGGAGGCAAGCGGTGGCCAACGCGGAGCGAGGATTTCCGTAGCTCCATTGCGTGTTCACGGGCTACCTCGGTCGCCGTGGCGAAGCGGTCGAGCCGCAAGTACACCCGCGTCAGCACAGCGGTGCCGCGGAAGCTCCGACGGTACTATGAGGATACGTCTCCGACTTCGACTCCTCCAACACGGAGGTGGTCCGTGCTCCTCCGATGCCTGCGACGCCACTACATGCCCCAAGGTACGCTGGGGATAGCTTGCAGGGGGAGAGCTCGCATACGCGGGCGCTGAACGAGGTCGACTGGCCGAGCAGCGAGGAGCAAGAACTAGAACTGCTGCAACGCACCCTTGCGGCGTTGGAGGAGGCCCTCAAGGCCGAGCTCCGTAGGGATCACGAGGAGCTGCAGCGGGCCTAGCCATGATCTAGCTATGGAGAACGCTCGTGAGGGCGCAGCCGCCAACGAGCCCGCAGTCCCCTTCGTCGTCCTCGACAATTAGGCGATGGCGTCCAATGCGCCGCGCTCGTGGAGCATTGGCGATGCTTGGATTTTGGTCGACGTGTGCCTCGACCGTCCCCTTAGCGCTGACTCGATGATCTTGCTATTTTCCCAGGAGTTCTCGATTTCAAGTAAAGGTCCAAATATTTACAGGCACTCGTCTGCGCGGATGAACCGTAGCCCGCAAATGCAAAGTTCAGTGTTTTGTACTCGCGATTTACAGGTTGTTATTTTACGGATGCTGTTAGTGATGGTCTTAGAGTAGTAGAACTTTTAGTCCAGAAATAAAATAAATATAGTAGTTGTCATTATTTCGGATCTGTTATTCTCAACAAAAAGTATTTTCACGATATTGTTCACTTGTACCCATGTCACCGCGCACGGTTTGATCTTTATGTTTTGTGTTGGTCAGGAAGTAAGACACCCATAGTTGTAATCCTGGATCACACTGGAATTTCATGTTTCATTTTTTTTTTTTGAGAAACATGTTTCATGTTTTTGTGTTGGTTGAAATTGATCATTCGGAGGCGAAATCCTGGTTCGGCCACTGATTCGTCCGTGTGCTTGTATCTCCATGGGCTGAGCAGAGGCAACAACTACTCCCTCCATTTAGAAATTTAAAATATTTTAGTTTTATAAAATGAATGTATCTAAATGTCTTTTAGTGTATAGGTTTACTCTAAACTTTTACAAATTTATACACTAAAAAAACTAGATACATTCGATTCAAAAAGCAAAAACATCTTATATTTCTAAACCCAGGAGTACTTCCGACTCCATAGCCGTGGTCGAGCAGACTTCCATAGCCATTGGTCACATGGGATCCATTCGTTTGAATAGTAATTTTATCTTATATTTATTTTAAATAATATAAGAATTTTATCATTAGAAAAAATAATGGAAGGTTCTAATTTATTTACATGTCCTGGAAATTGAAAATAAATCGGAGAATAAAGACACTGAGTCACATCCGACAAGAGAGAAGCAGGACCTTAAAACCTTAGCTGAGTCAGACGAGGTTGTCAAAGAATCATGTCCAATTGACCCCTCGAAAGAAACTCAAGATATTGGAAAAAAAGAAGATCCATATTCAGTTGATACGAGACATATTAGTGACCTTACAAACAATAATGGCAAACAGAAATTACTACTAATATAGGCAAGCGATGTTACTATAAAAAAATGCAAAGTTAAATTTGAAAAATTATGAATACAAATCTCCATCTATTTTTATTTCGTTTTCTTTCGACCCAATGAAGAACTCTACAGCAAGTGATGTTTCAAATGCTCGAAACAGGCTTTCGCTCCGCTTTATAAATAAAGTCACATCGGTCGAACTCATGCAACGTGATGAAAAAACCCTTACAAAGCAGATTAAGATAAACAAGAAAAAACACGAAAGCCCATAACTTGCCACCGAAGACAATGTCGTGAGACTGAGAAGAACCGGGGCTCCACGACGACGTCCCTAAGAGGGTAACGACGCATCGCGCCGCCGCTGTCGAGGCCAATAGTCAAGGGTTTTCACCTGGAGCCTTATCACGAAGAAGGTAGCCGCAGCAACGCCCCCAAGAGGGTAACGATACCCGCATGCATCGTCGCCGATGGTGCCAAAGCACTGAGCTTCCGCTCAGAAAAACCTTCGAGCCGCTCCCCGTAGCCCGTCCACGCCCACCGTGCTCGAGTCTGGCTTCCGACACACGATCCGAGAGCTGCTGAAGCCAAAACGACGCCAGCACCAAATTCTCCCAATGTCCGCTCCTTGCCATTCACATGGCCAAACATAGCTGCCATGGCGCTTGCCAAAGAGCCGTATGCGCAGTCCACCTTTTGGGACCGTCGTCCCGACGTCCACAAACTCAAGCCTAGTCTCCGACCAACGTCATATCGCACCGACGAGGAGGACGGAGTAGGTCAAGGACAGACCTGCCGAAAATGAGCCACCCGATAGCCTAGGGGAGGGGAATATCCCTCCATCACACACGGTGATAGCTGTATGTGTGCAGCACCAGTACCGACTAGGCCTAGATTAGGCCCACCCAGGCCTAGATCAGGCGCTGTCAGTGTCGCTGCTGTTAGATGTATATATTTGTATATTGTAGTTCTCCATATGTTAGGGGGCTTCCTGCATATTTGCCCTGTATCTGTACTATATATTGTGGCCTTTGGCCCCCAGAGGAATACAAGTTGTTTATTCCTAACATGGTATCAGAGCCACGTTAGCACCGTCCTCTTTCTCGCAACTTCGTCGGCCGCCACCGTCCCTGTCGCCGTCGGCCTTGCCGTCGTCGTCGCTGTCGGTCGCCGCCCGTTTTGCCCCGTTTTCAGATCTGGATCGATTTGGGTGTGCCTGATCTCGGTTTTCCTGGCCCGATCGAGATCCAAATCGAGATCCAGATCAGTCTTCTTCCACCACGCGGGCCGATCCCGATCAGGACTCCACCTCCCTCGTGATTCCACCTTCCTGGATCAATTCAGAACTCTGCTGGTCTTCGTCGGTTCCCTGCCTGCTCAACCTGACGCCTCCTCGTCTCCCTGGACGATGCCACCTCGCTCCCGAGCTGTCTCCCTGACCACGCGCGGGACCTGCTCCACCCGACGCCCTGCTATTTCCCGACGAACGCCCGCCAGGCCCGACACTGCTGCCCGCCTGCCCCGTCCGGCCTGGCCCCGCCTGCCCCGCCGGCAGTCCGCCCCCGCTCTGTCTGCTCCGTCTGCGGCCCGGCCCCGCCGACAGTCCGCCGTTGCCCCGCCGGCCGTCCGCCCCCATCCTATCTGCTCCATCTGTGACTCCAGCTCGCCCCGATCGAATCTGACAGCTGGTCTTCGTCGGTTCCCGATTGGATATGAGAGTTGACCAATATATATATATATATATATTGAGAGAGATGTCTTCTGCATCGGGCTATGTTGCGATTCCTCGCTGTCCGGTGATCTTCGATGGCGCGAATTATCCTGATTTCACTGCCTTTATGCGCATTCACATGCGCGGTCTCCGTCTTTGGGGTGTGCTCTCCGGCGAGGTCTCCTGTCCGCCGTGCCCCCCTGCTCCTGTGGCTCCTCTTCCGCCGACGCTGATTGTTCTTGGTGCTGATGCTTCTCAGGAGGCCAAGGATGCTGCTCAGAGTGCGGATGATAGTGATGTTGCTGCTTATGAACTGAAGTTCAAACAATACTCTGCTGATCTCGAGACCTATCGCCACGCTCTGACTGCCTACACTCAGTGGGTCGATGACGATGCTCGTGCTGCTGATGTTCTCACCTCCAGTGTTCTGCCCCAGTATGCTGCTGTGAGACCCTGGCGCATGGCTCAATAGGATTGATAGGAAACCCATACCAACAAGTTGCAACTTCTTTTCCGGAAGCTCATTCGAAAAGAACTCTAAGGTTAAGCGTTCTTGGCCTAGAGCAATTCTAGGATGGGTGACCGACCGGGAAGTGGGTAACCGGGTGCGCATGAGTGAGAACAAAGTGCACAGAAAAGACTAGTGTTGGTCTGTGGGTCTAGTATAGAGATCCTATTGAGCTGCCAGAAGTGACAGTCGTCGGTCCAAAGTGATCGGGGGTGTTACAAATTGGTATTAGAGCCAACCCTCGCGATTACATGGGCGTGTGCGGGTCAGTGGCGGACATGTGTAGCATGGCGCGTGTGGCAGGGAGAGGACACGGCATGGCAATGTGCCGGCACTGGACGCACAGACGTGTACCAAGAGGGGACGTTCTTGGCTTGTGGTTGATCGACGAGGACATCGATCTTCTAAGGGTGGGTGTATGTGACACCCTGACGCATGGCTCAATAGGATTAATAGGAAACCCATACCAACAAGTTGCAACTTATTTTCCGGAAGCTCATTCGAAAAGAACTCTAAGGTTAAGCATGCTTGGCCTAGAGCAATTCTAGGATGGATGACCGACCGGGAAGTGGGTAACCGGGTGCGCATGAGTGAGGACAAAGTGCGCAGAAAAGACTAGTGTTGGTCTGTGGGGCTAGTCTAGAGATCCTATTGAGCTGCCAGAAGTGACAGCCGTCGGTCCGGAGTGACTGGGGGTGTTACAGCTGCTGAGTTCATGAGTCTCCCTACTATTGCCGCTCAGTTGGCACATCTTCGTCAGCGCTATCAGCCGTCTGGGGATGATCTTTACCTGTCTGTGGTTCGCCAGGAGCATGCTCTTCAGCAGGGTGATTCCACTATTGATGAGTTCTATACTCAAAGTGCTGCTATCTGGCGTCAGCTTGATTCTCTCCGTACTGCTGTTTGTGGCACATGCTCGTGCTACCAGATTGTGCGCTTGGATTTGGAGTTTCGCCGCATCTATGAGTTTCTGTCTCGGCTTTGCCAGGAGTTTGAGCCCTGGCGTGCTCAGCTGAATGCTCGTGGTCGTGTTCCGCTCTCTGAGGTGTTGTCTAAGCTTCGGGCTGAGGAGACCCGTCTCCGTGGTGCTGGTCTTCTTGCGGTTCCGTTTGTGCTTGCTACTCGTGGTGCTCCTATGCCGTCTGCTCCCTCGACTCAACCGCGGTCCTCTGTGCCACCGCTGATACTACCCACTCCTCCAGGTCAGGGTCAGAGTTAGCACCGGCAGTCTCAGGGTCCGAGTCCGCACCAGCAGGCTCGTGGTCAGGGTCGCCGTGGTTCTCTTCGTCACTGCTCTTACTGTAACAAGGATGGACACACTTGGGCCACCTGTTATAGACGGGATCCCAATTTACATCAGCAGCACCAGGCTCGTGGGCAGCCGACTCCTTCCAGATCTTCAGCAGTTGCTCTCTCTGATCAGGACATTATCAGGAGTCTTCGCGATCTGCTTGCTGCTACAGGATCTTCTTCGACATGCACTGCTGGTTCTATGACTGATTCTTCAGGCACTACGCGACCACCACCTTCTACACAGTTAGGTACGTCCCCGTGGTATCTGGATTCTGGAGCTTCTTTTCATATGACCTCCGAGTCTTCTTTTCTGTCTCCTCTTCGTTCTCTCTCTTCTCCTGTCCGTGTTTTAACGGCTGATGGTACCTCTCTTCCTGTTTTTAGTCGGGGCACCCTTTCTACTTCTTCTTTTTCTGTTCCTGATATTTCGCATGTTCCTCGTCTAAAGATGAATCTGTTCTCTACTAGCCAGCTTACTGACTCTGGTTGTCGCGTCATTCTTGATGCTGATTCTTGTGTTGTCCAGGACCGTCGCACACAGGCCCTGGTTGGAGCTGGCCCTCGCAGTCGTGACACTTCAGGACTTTGGGAGTTAGACTGGCTTCGTGTTCCTTCCACTGCTACTTCATCTGCCAGTTCTTCTTCGGTCGTCGCCTCTGCTACCAGCTCCTTTCAGCAGTGGCATCATCGTCTTGGTCACCTTTGTGACTCTCGCATGTCGTCATTAGTGTTGGAGATATGCCCAAGAGGCAATAATAAAGTGGTTATTATCATATATTCATGCTTATGATAAATGTTTACATACCATGCTATAATTGTATTAACCAGAAACATTAATACTTGTGTGATTTGTAAACATAAAAGAGTCCCTAGTAAAGCCTCTTGTTAAACTAGCTTGTTGGTTAATATATGATCATGGTTTCCTGACCATGAACATAGAAGATGTTATTAACAACAGGGTCATATCATTAGGTGAATGATGTGATGGACATACTCCTATAGTTAAAGCGTAGCATAAAGATCAAGTCATTTAATATAGTTCATTTGCTATATGCTTTCTGATACATAGTAACCTAATTCCTTCGACCATGAGATCATGTTAATCACCATCACCGGAAGGATGCTTTGATGACATCAAACACCACACCGTAACTGGATGGCTATAAAGGTGGCATTGAGTGTTTGGAAAGTATGGGTTGAGGCACATGGATCAGGAGTGGGATTTGTCCATCCATATGACGGATAGATATACTCTGGGCCCTCTCGGTGGAATGTCATCCAATTAGCTTGCAAGCATGTGACTGGATCACAAAGGGATCACATAAAACGGGAACAAGAAAAGAGTACTTATCGGTAACGAGGTTGAACAAGGTATGCAGAGATACCGACGATCAAAACCTCGGATAAGTAAACTATCGTGAGACAAAGGGAAATTGGTATCGTATGTAAGTGGTTCATTCGATCGCAAAGTAATCGTAGAAATATGTGGGAGCCATATGAATTTCCATATTCCTCTATTGGTTATTGATCGGAGAAGTGTCTCGATCATGTCCGCATAATTCACCAACCGTAGGGAGACACACTTAAGGATTCGATGTTGTTGAGTAGTTATGGAATGATGAGTAAGAGACCAAATGTTGTTCGGAGTCTCGGATGGGATCCGGGATATCACGAGGAGATCCGGAGTGGTCCGGAGAATAAGATTCATATAAGGAAAGTCCTGTTTCGGAGTTCGGGAATGAATCCGGTGTTTTCACCAGGAATGTTCTAGAAGGGTCTGGAAGGTCCGGCACTCCGGAGGGGAAGGGTACATGGATGTGTCATGACAATGTG
Source organism: Avena sativa (assembly GCA_916181665.1). Lineage (NCBI taxonomy): Eukaryota > Viridiplantae > Streptophyta > Magnoliopsida > Poales > Poaceae > Avena > Avena sativa. The sequence continues at coordinate 342,221,549 of OV702293.1, read as the reverse complement.
GAATGGTTGCATAATGTACTAGGTGACTTGGCTGGGCAAAATAAAGAGAAGAAATCAAATCGAAGTTTGAAAGTCAAACGCCAATTTGAAAAAGTCAAATCACAAGTTTGTTTGGTGGAGGGAGAGTAAGAAACCTACTTGGGGAGGAAGTCCCACTCCCTCCCACCCGCCGGCCATGAGGAGGAGTTAGAGGAGGACTCCCTCCTCCCTAAACCGCCCCTCCCCTCCTATATAAGGAGGGGTAGGCCCCCCCCTCTCCCTACACCCAAAACCCTCGCCTCCTAGCCGCCGGCCTCCTCCAAGTCGCCGCCGCCTAGGGATCCTCTAACTCGGCGAGTTGGGGCTTCCCCAAGCACTAGCCACCGGCCAAGCTTTCCCTCCTTGGTGCTTCTAAACCCTAGATCGCCAAGGCACCTCTCTTACTCCACCATACTTGCTACGGCTTAAGGCGAAGCCCTGCGAGATCTCCCCTCTACTTCCGGTATCACGCCGTCGTGCTGCCGGAATCACGAGGAGAGTGCTACAACCTCCGCTGCCTGCTGGAACAAGGGAGAGGAAGGTCTTCGTCGAGTACCGAACGTGTGACCGACTGCAGAAGCGCTGCCAGAACACAGCGCCGAAAGGATCGTCTACGCGATCTTGAGATCGGCAAGAGTACGACTACATCACCCACGAGAATCTGCTCTCGTTAACCGCTTTGGATCTTCGAGGGTTAGTATTCTATCGACTCGTTGCTACAATCTAGTAGATAAATCTTGGCTTTATCATAGATTAGATCTTGATTGTGTGTTCATGCGGTAGAATTTTTTTGTTTTCCATGCTACGAACCCCTACAGTGGTATCAGAGCCGTGTCTATATGTAGATCTGTTGCACGAGTAGAACACAATGGTCATTGTGGGCGGTGGTGTTTTTATTATCAATTGCTTTTTGTGTACTTTGCATCTTGCGGTATGATGGGATGAAGCGGCCCGGGCTAACCTTACATGACATCGTTCATGAGACTTGCTCCACGCTCAACATCCAACTTGTATTGCATAAGTGGCTTTGCGGGTGTCTGTCTCTCCCATCATAGTACAGATTCAATTTATAACGGGCACTTGATAGTTCAAGCATCAACATTGTGGTTCTTGTTCGTAAGTTAGAATGGCACTTATTGAAAGCCCCAAACCACGTAAAATATGCAAAGAAAATTAGAGGCGTCTAACTTTGTTTTGCAGGGGTGTGCTGTGATGTGATATGGCCATGATTGTGATTATATTTGATGTATGCAATGTTCCTTATTGTAAGTTGGCAACCGGCAGGAGCCATATGGTTGTCTTTAAATTCCGTTAAGACCTGCATGTCTATTCAAAGTAGTTGTTATAGTTGAAGCTGGTGGACGACAACCATGAAACGGTGCCATTGACCTTGACGCCATACCGGTGATGACGAAGATCATGTTCGTGCTTGAAGATGGATATCGGAAGCACAAGAAGAAAGGCCATATCATATCACATATTATGAATTACATGTGATGTTAATCCTTTATGCATCTTGTATTGCTTAGTTTTCGACGGTAGCATTATAAGATGATCCCTCAAGCACACAAATTTCAAGTTTTAAAGTGTTCATCCTTAGTAAGCACCGTTGCTAAAGCTCGTTGTTTCGAAGCACCACGTGATGATCGGGTGTGTTAGATTCTGCGAGTGTATACAACGTGAGCAAGTCAGATTTGCTCATGCGGATGCTAAGGTTTGATCTTGACGAGCCTAGCATGTACAGACATGGTCTCGGAACACGGATCACCGAAAGGTAAAGCATGAGTCATATAGATGATATGATGAACATGATGGTTGTTCGCCATTGAAACTATATCATGTCACGTGATCATCAGACTTGGTGTAGTGAATTTGGTTCGTGTGATCACTAAAACAATGTGAAGGATATTGTTTTGAGTGGGAGTTCAACGGCAATATGATTAAAAGTTGAACAGAATTTATCATAAATTAAATCGAAGTGTATTTGCATAGTTGTTGTAGTCATTGGCATCAGTTTACCACCTTGCGCTTAGTTACAATTGAGATGATAGAACTATAGAATTCTGGTTAGTTATTTTACGAACTGGTATCGTATTGTTTTGAAGTGTTAATCTAAAGTTTAAAAGTCCCATTGCAAACTTTCAGTAAGTTTTGATTGCTCCGTGAAGTTTAATAGTTGGTATTAAATCAAGAGTAACAATTCCAGTGTTAGTATATAAGTATCATGTTTATCTCCATGATTCTTGATATTCGAAAGATAGTTTCAATATCAAGGTAATCTAGGAGTTGAAAGAGTTGAAACCATCATGTATGGAAGATATTGCAATATCTGAAATGATGTTTTTGGTTACAACATGATAGAGTATAATATAGCAAAGTTTATGTTCTCATATTTGATGAGAATTTACAAAAGGTTGGAGACACTAGTTGTCCTAATCCTCCAAAAGGTTTTGGAGAGCAACATTATACTCGCGATTCACCGTTATAAGCTAAAAGTATCTTGATCATGGATAATTCCATGATAAGGGTGAATATTTGATGTTGGTAAAATGTTTACTACACTAAGAGATTATTAAAGAAAGGAATTTGAAAGAACACCAAACATTTGATGATGGTGATCTACTTCAAAGTGCAAGTCCAAAGACATTGGTATTTAACTATACATGCTTTGGACTATGTGTCATGTATATGGCTCCACTATTGATGTTGATAGATTCTTTCAAACAGAAAAAGAAATACTGAAAGAGAATCTCATAAATATATGGCAGAAAAGAAAAGATTAGAATTTTTCAGCTTAGGTATATAGAGGATATACGCGTTATGGCTGTATTCTTTGCTTGTTAAATAATGTGGTTCTTAAGTATTGGATACTGAATTTGTTGGTATGAATCGTCATACGGAACAACAGAATTCATGAACTACAATGGCCTAAGTAACTAGCAAAAGAATATGTGATGATGTTCATCGAGAACAAATAAAGGGCTATTGTGTTGCTCGTTAAACATCAAAGCTTGCCTTCAAGATTTGTTTTATTAGGTATTATGAGAACAAAAGGGTTGTTCAAATAATTTCCGTAATCCATAAAAGATGGATGATTTACAAATCTTGTTGGAGAAATCACATCCATAAAACTAGTGCTAAAAATGTCGAAAGACAAATTGATTGAAGATTACTTAGGAAGTGACATCGCCGTTTAAATTATATTGGAAAGAAAACATGAAGAAACTCCATGTGGATGGAATTTTGGAGTCTTTTGATTTTTGATCAAATGACGCTTGTAAAACTTTCCTAGAGATAATTAAAACTTCGTTCAAAGGCCAAAAGGGAACGAATGACTAGCTTTTTGGAACTTGTACATATTGTTGTATGAAGTCCATTATTTGTAGTCAAGAGCGATGGATTTCAACTTCATATGCTTTCTCCGAAAATTTAAGTGAATATATGAATATTTACTTAATAAGGATGAAGTATGAAACATTTGAAAAGTTCAAAGACTTTCAAGATGAAGTGCAAAATCATTGTAACAAGAATATAAATAGTTTATGATAAGATCATAAAGGAAGATATTTGAGTTACAAGTTTAGCATAATACCTAAGATTTAAGGAATCGTTCCGTGGATTTGCATTTCCCGAAACACCATAAGAGTATGGAGTGTTCGAGATATGTAATTAAACCTTGTTTGACATGGTAAGATCAAAGGTGTAATTCATAAAATTGTCATCATATTTTAAAGATTAAAAGCTTTAGAGACTACTGTCTTTCCACTGAAAAGAGCTCCATCATAATCCGTTGAAATGACACCATATAAAGTTATGGTTTGGGATAAAACCCAAGTTGTCCTTTCTTAAAAATTGGTATGTTATGCATAAGAAAGATGTTTGCAACCAAAATCGGATGAACATATCTTTGTATGTTATTTTGAATAATAGTTAAGTAATCCTCCATAACACCGAAGGCAAAAGTGTTTGTCGCTTAGAACGTCAAGTTTCTTTGAGAAGGAATTTTCTGTGAAAAGTTAAGTGGGAGGACAATAGAACTTTGATGAGGTTAAAGAACCTTAGCTATATGTGCAAAGTTGCGCAGCGCCGAAAAGTGTTCCGGAGGCAGCAACAATGCTCACGGCTCACGTGCCTCAAAGGTTGCGGTCACAGAGGTCTAAGTTCCTATTGAACCGAGTAGGTCGGGTAAACAATCAAATACCAAGATTTGAGAGTTAAATCATTATTTAACAATAATGATCAGACTACATGCAAAGAAGTGATGATGGGCCCTGACTCCGTCAAATGGCTTGAAGCCATAAAATCCGTGATAGTTCCATATATGAGAGATCAAGCTTTGAACTTGAAAGACTCTCTTAAAAGGTGCAAGACCTTATAGTCGTATTTGGATCTATAAAGAAATAGACATGATGTTTCACATCTATGAAATAGTCAACATGTTGGGAAAGAGTTCACAACAATGTTCAAAGGTTGACTATGACAAGATTTGATCTTTTATAGCGATATTTAGTCGAGACGGATTAATGTAGCAACCACTACATATAATTTTGTTATATGGTAGTTGAATAAACAAAACAAGTTCTTCTAATAGAATTGTTACCTAGGACGTGTGCATAACACGGTCCATAGGGTTTTGTTAATTCAAAGGATGCTAAAAACGTATGCAAACTTCAATGGTTGAAGTGAGCATTGCGGAGTTGGAATCTTCACCATGATGAAATTGTTAAAAGAGTTTAAATTCATCAGAGACGATGAAGATGCTTGCATTTGCAAGAAATTAAGTGGGAGGGCTAAGACATATTTCTAATACATTATGTGGAGGACATATTGTTGATTGGAAATGATGTATCTTTTATTAACACATATTAAGAATTTCATCCCGATGAAAGACTTAGGCAAAACCCAAATATTTGGCATCAATAGACGCTAATATGGTTGTGCCAAAAATACATAGATGATATATTGAATGAGTTCAATGTAGAAACTACAAGAAAGGTTCTTGTCGCACAGAAAGGATTGAATGAGTTCAATATTGATGATATATTCAAGTGTATTGACACTTGGTAAGTGGAACAAAGATTCAAGTATAGATTGATACTTGATATATGAAATCACAAAGAGTATTTATATCAATCATACTGTGATATGTATAAATCCGGATATGTCCTATGCTCTAAATTTTATGAGCATATACCAAAATGATTCATAAGATGATCATTGGACGATAGTAAGGATATTCTTATGATCTTTTAGAAGAACTAAGAGTATATTATTTTGTAGAAGTGACAAATAGATGGTTAGTTCATTGTAAAAGTGCTACATTGATACTAGTTTTGTCACAAAGTACAAATTAAGTTTATCTCAATCTAAACTAAGGGTGGCACAATATGATGGAAAGTGAGTTCCATAATGAATTTGGATGAGTTCCAAAGTTAAGACATTGTGACAGATACTACAACAAAAGGCTAAGTATATGACTGCTATAATAGCAGCAAAAGAGGGCATTTGTGTCAAGTAGTTTGTTATCAAACTAGGTGTGGTTCTCAGCGGGATAGTACTATGAAGATATATTGTACGACAATATTATCAACATGTTTTAACCCCAAAGAACTAAAGGTCTCACCAAAGGACCAAATTTATACAAAGCCATCTCGTTAGAGAATGAGTGATGCGTAGAGACGCAAAGACATGCAATTACACACGGACCTGGAAGTGTCAGATCCGGAGATTAGTTGACTACTAGCAATCGTGTACATACAATACCATAAAGCCATAGGTGTTGAATACACAAAGGTTTGAAACTAGATTATTGACTCTAGTGCAAGTGGGAGACTGTTGGAGATATGCCCAAGAGGCAATAATAAAGTGGTTATTATCATATATTCATGCTTATGATAAATGTTTACATACCATGCTATCATTGTATTAACCGGAAACATTAATACTTGTGTGATTTGTAAACATAAAAGAGTCCCTAGTAAAGCCTCTTGTTAAACTAGCTTGTTGGTTAATATATGATCATGGTTTCCTGATCATGAACATAGAAGATGTTATTAACAACAGGGTCATATCATTAGGTGAATGATGTGATGGACATACTCCTATAGTTAAAGCGTAGCATAAAGATCAAGTCATTTAATATAGTTCATTTGCTATATGCTTTCTGATACATCATAACCTAATTCCTTCGACCATGAGATCATGTTAATCACCATCATCGGAAGGATGCTTTGATGACATCAAACACCACACTGTAACTGGGTGGCTATAAAGCTGGCATTGAGTGTTCGGAAAGTATGGGTTGAGGCACATGGATCAAGAGTGGGATTTGTCCATCCATATGACGGATAGATATACTCTGGGCCCTCTCGGTGGAATGTCATCCAATTAGCTTGCAAGCATGTGACTGGATCACAAAGGGATCACATAAAACGGGAACGAGAAAAGAGTACTTATCGGTAACGAGGTTGAACTAGGTATGCAGAGATACCGACGATCAAAACCTCGGATAAGTACGTGAGACAAAGGGAAATTGGTATCGTATGTAAGTGGTTCATTCGATCGCAAAGTAATCGTAGAAATATGTGGGAGCCATATGAATTTCCAGATTCCTCTATTGGTTATTGGTCGGAGAAGTGTCTCGATCATGTCCGCATAACTCACGAACCGTAGGGAGACACGCTTAAGGATTCGATGTTGTTGAGTAGTTATGGAATGATGAGTAAGAGACCGAATGTTGTTCGGAGTCTCGGATGGGATCCGGGATATTACGAGGAGATCCGGAGTGGTCCGGAGAATAAGATTCATATAAGGAAAGTCCTGTTTCGGAGTTCGGGAATGATTCCGGTGTTTTCACGAGGAATGTTCTAGAAGGGTCTGGAAGGTCCGGCACTCCGGAGGGGAAGGGTACATGGATGTTTCATGACAATGTGTAATGGTTGCATCATGTACTAGGTGACTTGGCTGGGCAAAATAAAGAGAAGAAATCAAATCGAAGTTTGAAAGTCAAACGCCAATTTGAAAAAGTCAAATCTCAAGTTTGCTTGGTGAAGGGAGAGTAGGAAACCTACTTGGGGAGGAAGTCCCACTCCCTCCCACCCGCCGGCCATGAGGAGGAGTTGGAGGAGGACTCCCTCCTCCCCAAACCGCCTCTCCCCTTCTATATAAGGAGGGGTAGGGCGCCCCCTCTCCCTACACCCAAAACCCTAGCCTCCTAGCCACCGGCCTCCTCCAAGTCGTCGCCGCCTAGAGCTCCTCTAACTCGGCGAGTTGGGGCTTCCCCAAGCTCTAGCCGCCGGCCAATCTTTCCCCCCTTGGTGCTTCTAAACCCTAGATTGCCAAGGCACCTCTCTTGCTCCACCATACTCGCTCCGGCTTAAGGCGAAGCCCTGCGAGATCTCCCCTCTACTTCCGGTACCACGCCGTCGTGCTGCCGGAATCACGAGGAGAGTGCTACAACCTCCGCTGCCTGCTGGAACAAGGGAGAGGAAGGTCTTCATCGAGTACCGAACGTGTGACGGACTGCGGAAGCGCTGCCGGAACGCAACGCCGGAAGGATCGTCGACGCAATCTTGAGATCGGCAAGAGTACGACTACATCACCCACGAGAATCTGCTCTCGTTAACCGCTTTGGATCTTCGAGGGTTAGTATTCTATCGACTCGTTGCTACAATCTAGTATATAGATCTTGGCTTGATCATAGATTAGATCTTGATTGTGTGTTCATGCGGTAGAAATATTTTGTTTTCCATGCTACGAACCCCTACAATTAGTTCATCATGGTCTTCTGGGGTCTGTCTCAGGAGATGGGTCTTTACATTGTCAGGGTTGTAGGTTGGGCAAACAGATTCAGCTTTCCTATCCTACTAGCGCGTCTGTATCTCAGCGACCTTTTGATTTAGTTCATTCCGATGTTTGGGGTCCGGCTCCTTTCGCTTCGAAAGGGGGTCATCGCTACTATATTTTATTCATCGATGATTTTTCTCGGTACACTTGGTTGTATTTTATGCGCTCTCGCAGTGAAGTGCTCTCCATATATCAGCGTTTTGCAGCCATGGTCCGTACTCAATACTCTACACCCATTCATGTGTTTCATGCTGATTCTTCTGGTGAGTATATCTCCCAGATGTTGCGAGGTGTTCTTGCTGAGCAGGGCACCCTTGCTCAGTTCTCCTGTCCTGGCGCCCATGCCCAGAATGGCGTTGCTGAGCGTAAGCATCGCCATCTTCTTGAGACCACTCGTGCCCTGTTGATTGCTTCTTCCCTTCCTCCGCATTTCTGGGCTGAGGCTGTCGCTACATCGACTTACCCCATCAATATTCAGCCCTCCGCCGCTTTGTAGGGTGGTATTCCTCTTGAGCGTCTATCTGGACAGTCTTCAGACTACTCCATGCTTCGCTTGTTTGGTTGTGTTTGCTATGTTCTCCTTGCTCCTCGCGAACGCACCAAACTGACTGCTCAGTCTGTTGAGTGTGTCTTTCTTGAATACAGTGATGAGCATAAGGGCTATCGCTGTTGGGACCCCGTTGGTCGTCGGATGCGTATCTCTCATGATGTTACTTTTGATGAGACGCGTCCTTTCTATCCTCGTCCCGCCGCTGGTACCGACCCGGTGGAAGATATCTCTTTTCTTCTTTTTCCTGACACACCTCCTTCTACTCCTGGTTTGCCTTCTTCAGGATCCCCTCCCTCTGATGTCTCTTCTTCGACACCATCCTCCTATGCTCCGTCTAGTTCTCCTAGTTCTCCTCGTTCTCCGGAGCCTTCCTCTGCCATTCCTTCTTCCTCATCGTCGTCTCCTGAGTCGTCTTCCTCTGATGAGCTTCCTTCTACTCATCCTGTTCGTCAGCGTCGGTTCCCCAACCATTACTCTCCTAGTCAGTATGGTCTTTCTATTGCCTCTGAGCCGACTTCTTATCGGGATACTGAGCATCGTCCTGAATGGCAGCTGGCCATGGCTGAGGAGATTGCTGCTCTTGAGCGCACTGGCACCTGGGATCTTGTCTCTCCCCCTCCTGGTGTTTGTCCTATCTCGTGTAAGTGGGTCTACAAGATTAAGACCCGCTCTGATGGATCTCTTGAGCGCTAAAAAGCGCGTCTTGTGGCCCGTGGTTTTCAACAGGAGCATGGTTGTGATTATGATGAGACATTTGCTCTTCTGGCTCATATGACCGCTGTGCGTACTCTTCTTGTTGTTGCTTCTGTTCGTAACTGGTCTGTGTCCCAGCTTGATGTTCAGAACGCCTTCCTCAATGGTGAGTTGATTGAGGAGGTTTATATGCAGCCTCCTCCTAGTTATTCTGTCCCCGCGGGAATGGTTTGTCGTCTTCGCCGCTCTCTTTATGGCCTCAAACAGGCTCCTCGTGCTTGGTTTGAGCGCTTTGCCTCTGTAGTGACTGCTGCTGGTTTCTCCCCTAGTGTTCATGATCCAGCGTTGTTTGTTCACACTTCTCCTCGTGGACGCACTCTTCTTCTTATCTATGTTGATGATAAGATCATTACTGGTGATGATTCTGATTATATCGCCTTTGTTAAGGCTCGTCTTCGTGATCAGTTTCTTATGACTGATCTTGGTCCTCTTCGATACTTTCTTGGAATTGAGGTTTCCTCCACTTCTGATGGTTTTTATATCCTTCAGGAAAAGTATATTCAGGATCTTCTTGCTCGTGCTGCTCTTGGGGACGAGCGCACTGTTGAGATTCCTATGAAGCTTAATGTTAAGCTTCAACCTACTGATGGTGATCCTCTTCTTGATCCAATGCATTATCGTCATTTTGTTGGGAGTCTTGTTTATCTTGCTATCACTCGTCCTGACATCTCTTATCCTGTTCATATTCTGAGTCAGTTTGTTTCTGTTCCTACCACTATTCACTATAGTCATCTGCTTCGTGTTCTTCGTTATCTTCGTGGTACAATCACTCGTCGCCTTTTCTTTTCCCGTTCCAGCTCCCTCCAGCTCCAGTGCTATTCGGACGCTACGTGGGCGAGTGATCCTTCAGATCGCCGTTCACTTTCTGCTTACTGTATGTTTCTTGGTGGATCGCTCATTGCTTGGAAGACAAAGAAAAAGACAACGGTTACCGTTCGAGTGTTGAGGCTGAGTTGCGTGCTATGGCCTTATTGACTACTGAGGTGACCTGGTTACGATGGTTACTGCGGATTTTAGGGTCTCTATTACCACACCCACTCTGGTTTTGTCTGACAGTACAGGTGCAACTTAGGTTGTTGCGCTTCAGTATGTGCCTTCAGATTTACAGTTGGCGGATTTCTTTACGAAGACACAGATCAGAACGCAGCATGATTTTTTACTCTCCAAACTCAGTGTTGTGGATCCACCATGAGTTTGAGGGAGGTGTTAGATGTATATGTTTATATTGTAGTTCTCCATATGTTAGGGGTCTTCCTTCATATTTGCCATATACCTGTACTACATATTGTGGTCTTTGGTTCCTAGAGAAATACAAGTTGCTTATTCCTAACAGTTGCCGCGTTGCTGCAGCCAGCCGCCTTCCTCCTGCACCCTGCGTCGCCCCTACAAGCGCCGCCTCACTCGCCAAGTAGCCATGCCTCACCGCTGGAGGCTTAGCTGCATCGCCGCTGCAACTCTCGCCCCCGGTCGAGCGTCGGCCAAAACAGATGCACTGACGATGGGAAGGGACACCACCGTCGCGCCGCATGGACAACCGCCAGCCAGAAGCTCCGTCCGATCTAATTTGACGCCACCTTATCCGCACCACCGCCAGGAGCCGCCGCCTGCGAGGGAGCCCAAGCGCCGGGTAAAGTAGGTCCCGCCGCCGCTGGCACCTCGGCCGCCCTCGCGGAGGCGACACGAGACACGGGTTTCAAGTAGTCGAAGGATGGTTTCAAATGCTGAAGATCAATTAGAAGGTTGGTCTTTTTTTTTAGAGAAGGTCGGTCTTTTTTTTTATAAGAGACACCCACTTCCGACTCGTAACCGGTAAGTCTCCATGGGCACACGGGCTACAACGTCTCGAGTGGGCGGCAACAGACGATTTGCACTACGGGCTGAAAGCCCCAACGAAACCACTGGGCAGCTACAACGTCTAGAGCGGGCAGAGGCAACACACGATTGAGCCCCAACGAAACCACTGGCGGTGACCACCATATTTCGCTCCCCGCAAAAAAGGCCGAGACCACCGAAACAGGCGAACTTTGTACGTAGAACATATACACCCACCGAGGTGCGGGAGGTCGGCCCACGCCAAAGGCCACCCGGCCCGGAGCGCCCTCCCGCCCGCACATCTGTCCGCGGGCGCCGCTGGTCCCGTCGTCCCGAGTGTTCGCGCGCGTCTCCCGAAGAGATCAGACATCGAATCGTGGTCTCGTGAGTCTTTCCTGTGCCGGTGTCGGCGTGTTCCGCTCCAGACGCCGCGCTGCCATGCCCAGACAAGAGTCCAGATCAAAGTGGACTCTGCGCTCTCGATCGGCGTGACATCCGTCCAAGACCCCCCATGTGCTCCGGCAGCGCCGCGCACCGAGAGCTCCCATGGCCTCCAACGTGCACACACATCGCCAGCGCAAACGGGGGAGACTGGGTAAAAACGATTTCATGATACCGAGATTGACGGCGTGGAAAGAGTGCAAGACATCATCAATCAGTAGAAGACCTCGCTAGGTCATCAACCTTGGTGGTACAGTATGAATGATCATATATGTCCGAGAACACCACCGAGGCTACTTCGAGAAACAAGAAAGAATCCCCTAGATCTCATCTCCTACCACGGACTCCCGTACAAGACACCACATGGGGTGCGTAGATTCATAGTAGATGTCAGTTCAATAGTAATAATAGACACTAGCACTACCACCACCGACCGAAACGCCGGAAAAGGCGAACGGGACAAAAGGCCACGGCGTCCTCCCGGCGTGCCCACCGAATCCGGCGTCGTCCCCTCCTTCCCTTTCCGCACGCCAGCGTGAGAGTGCACGAACTCATCAGAAGAGGTGGAAGAGGAGCGGAACGGCTGCAGCGACGAGGACAACGCCGGCGGCGGAGGCTACGTGGCGACCGACGGCGTGGTTGTAGTCCGGGCTCATGTTGCCTGACGGGCCGTACGCGCCGCCGAACGGGCTGCCCGGCATCCCGGTGGTGGTCGAGCCTGGAGGAGCCATCGCCACGCCGGTCCCGGTGCCCATCCCAGTGCCTACACCAGTGCCCGCTCCGGTGCCGGTGCCAGTTCCAGTACCCATCCCAGCTCCCGGGGTCGTTCCGGTGCCCATCCCGGTGCCGGTGCCAACGCCAGTTCCGGTGCCGACGGCGCTGCACAAAAGAAAACACAAAGCACATACAACATGTTCAGACAATGCACAGCGAAACATTTGACATTCATCTTTCAGAAAGTGCATGCTTAGACTGGGCAAAAGTGCTTCGAATCTGTATTGTATATATAATGCAGATGCGTCGTGAATGCAGATGCGGTTAATCATGTTCAATGCACTTTGAACGGGCGGCGCGGCGTTCATTCGGAAAAGACGGTCCCTTTAATGTCGAACTAGGACAGACCAGATTCAGACGCCTTTTATCTCACATGGGCTGGCCCAAGCAAGCAAGAACTCGAGCTGTACTGTACTGCGCGAGAACATCCAGCTACCGGAGTTGGACAATTATTTGCTGGAATACTTTGTTTGTATAAAGATGCAGATGTGGCTATGTGTAATATTCGTCCATCATTAGTGGGCAGAGCATATATTCCGCCCAGAATATACTTTTGACAGCTTTTTCTAATGATTTTTCGTATGAACTCTGCGACTACTAGCTGTGAACTGAATGAGGCATGGAACACGAGGTCGTGCGCTCGGGAATGAGCATACTGAGCTTTGAATGAGCAATGCCTCGGTGAGCTAAAAATATATGCACGGCCGTGCGTGCTCGTGTAGAGAATCTAGATCACCGCAGAGTAAACTAGTATGCGAAATGAGTCATGACACCAGTCAGGGGCAGTCAGGACACATACTACCGCATCTTGCTTAGGATACTCCTCTACATTCCCCAGATTCAAGCAAGTACCCCAATCCCGGATACTACTAAAACACCCCAATCTTTTCTTTTAAACAAGCAAAATATGCAAGAGGCATGTGGGGGTAGCAGAATAGATTTCCTTTTTACCTGGCGGAGGCCGGGTACTTGCAGGATCCGACGCTGGGGTCAGCCCCGGTGAGGGTGGCGACGCCGGTGAAGTCGCAGGTGGCGCCCATCCCCGCGAACTTCTGGTAGTAGCTGTTGCAGGCGTAGGAGCAGTGCGCGACGACGGAGACCGGGTTGAAGCATGGCCCGCTGGAGGTGATCTGCGTGCAGTCGGCGCCCTTGCCGCAGGCGTAGTCGATGGCCTTCTGCATCGCCGCCGGGCTCGCGTCCGACTTGCACACGCAGAACGCCGCGTCTGCTGGCCGCAAAAGGGGGAGGAGAAGAACACAGATTCGTTAGCTCAAATCTACCATTAATGGCAGTGAAAATCTTTGGTTTTTGGAGAACGAGTTGGAAATGGCAGGGACGACTGGCATGTCAGGGAGCCCTTGCATCTGATCTATAGATTCTAGAGCAGGAAGGTTAGAAGAAGATGGCAGGGACATTCATCAATAAACTAGAGAAGGAAAGGGGATAAAAGAAGCTCGATCTAAGCAACTGCTATTTTTGGGCAGAGCAAGCTTGAGGGGGTTCTCTCACCTGAGCCGGTGAACATGGCGAGCAAGAGCATGAGCAGCAGAGGGGCCGCCATGGCAGCAGCAAGAGGAGCTCGAGCAAGCTGCTGGTAAACCAAAAAGATTGGGGGAAGAAGCTAGCTAGTCGGCGTGGCGTGGGAGGGTGGAGTGGTGTGCAGTGCGGTCAAGTTCCCCGGTGCGGCCCTTTTTAAAACGCCGAGCACCGGGCCACCGACCACACGGTAGTCCCACGAACCCACATCGAGCCGTTCGTTCCCTCCAACAATGGAAAAATAAAGCTCCCATTTTCCCCCTGGACCTGGAGTGGTCTGGAGACATCGGGCGTGGCCGTGTGTGTGCGACCGCGCCGCTGGTGGCAGCAGCGCCCGTTCGTCCGTTCCCTGGGGCGATGAGCCAGGCGGCAGAGAGGCCCGTGTCCGCATGCCAACGGCTTTATTTTCGCAGGGGGGGGAAGCGGTGATGACTCGTCGTCGTACTGTGCCGCTGTTCGTCTCGTGCAAAGGCGTGCAGAGGAGCTCTGGGCCGCGCTGTCCCGCTTTGGCGCGGCATGGCGTGGGTGGGTGCACGGGAGAGCCGATGCGGCGGCACTGTGCTGCTGGGTTCTCGGGGCCGGCTCGCTGGCTCCATGGCTTTATTGATCATAGAGCTTTTTCTGCTACGTGGTGAGTGGTGACGCCCAGTCGGCAGTGCCGCAAGTGTGCGTGGGATTAACGGTCGGATGGTACTTGCTCCTCTTTTTCTTTTACCCCTTTATTTCTACCACGCCTCGCTTCCTAGATTTCGCACTTGTCCAGCGTGGCTTGACGTCGGTCGACCTGGCTGTTGCGGCGAGGTGCTAATTTCTTTATCGCTTTTTGTTTTCCCCGTATGCTGCTGACGATGCACTCACATGGTCTGCACTTTGTTTATAGGGTTCTTCTTCTCAGCGTTATTTGAGCCGGGAAAGAAAGCCAAAAATATTTTTCAGTCCTCGTCTTGTGTCCTCCACGTGTGGGCACTACTTAGGTCGTGTAAACGGTAAGAATGTCTTTGTTCCTTTTCCAGTGGCACGAACATAATGTCCGTATTTATAAAGTCACTCTGTTTTTTACTGCCGTTTTTATCGTCGGAATGGAAACGCAGCCTCGAATGCTCGTTACAAAGCAGGAGAGGTAAAAAAACCCATTTTAATTTTAGCACCGAGGACCATGGCTGCCAAGTGATAATATTGTTGTTTTTGGATCATTGTGGTGCGGACGAGATAGAAGTGGCTGACTTCATGTCTCGGTTGGGATCGTTCCACATTGTCGGCCTCAATGATCTCAACTACATCTTTAAGCGAGATAGGTTGAAGAAGAAGAGGTTGAGGTTGCGGAGGAGCAGGAGGTCGATGATCCCGTGGAGGATACTCAAGGAAGCGTGAAAAGATCAAGGACATGAAACTATGGCGAACTAGATTTTTGGAGTGGGATCTAGGACTATTATTGCAACCCGGTGACCTTTCCATCCAACCGTACTTACTCAAGGCTCTCTCAGACACCGTTGGGGCACCATCCAAGAGCAATGCAACCGATGGTCCAATTATGTCGATCAAGTCAACCATATGCACCACTGAGTGGGGTACCAACCACGGAGCATAGGCATATCATCCAAGAGCTCTAGAAGCAATGCAACAAGATGAACGGCGCAAGGCCTTCAATTTGCATCATTGCTACAACGAGCTAGTATCGACAATGAGAAGCGGGTGCGGGAAAATTGGGAGACCACATCAAAGAGGTCACTGATTGGTGTATCCTTTGAATCCAATGAGGAGGAGGAGGGTGTCACAAGAGGTCGGATGGGCAAACGATTGGTAAAGAGAGGAAGAAGAGAGGAGGCATCGACGCCTATAAGGAAGAGCTTTGTGTTATCCTTAGGAAGAGCTTTGTGCTATCCTTTATTTCTACCACACCTCGCTTCCTAGATTTCGCACTTGTCCTGCGTGGCTTGACGTCGGCCGACCTTGCCGTTGAGGCGAGGTGCTAATTTCTTTATCGCTTTTTGTTTCCCCCGTATGCTGCTGACGATGCACTCACATGGTCCGCACTTTGTTTATGGACGTGACTACATCCAAGTCGACCTAGATTTAAGCTACTCCCAGGTCGCTCCGACAGCTCCCAGGTCGCTTCGACAGCTCCTAGGTCGCTCCGACAAAGCCGATTCCGGAAAGTTCACCTCACCCCAGGCTTTCCCGTTTTCGTGCGCGGGAAGCGCTGGTCACGTGCGGAACCGCCCCGAAACCCACCTGGTCGCGCCGCCACCTCCTACTTCCCCCCTTACGGGATCCCAGATCCCAATTTCTTACAGCCCCACCTCCATTGCTTCCATCGCCATCTCCATTGACAAAAAAAGTGTAAACAATCTGGAAGTAAGAAAAGGAATTCATCGACAGAGACTCCCCCGATCCCATCCCTAGAATCCCAATCCCCCTGTATCTTCCATCCAAGAAAGTTCACCTCGCCCAAAATCCCAATTCCTTCTCCCCTATATCTTCCATCCAAGGAAATCATCAAGGAAATCATCGACAGAGACACCTGCAAAAATCCCTCCTGTAAGTTCTCTCTTCTCCCCCACCCCATCTCTTGGTAAAAAAGAAGTAATAGCTTGTAGTTTGGATCTTCCTATCATCCTCTTCCATGTATGGAACTACCAGTAAATGAAAAGAACATATCGAAAAGAGCATCACATAACTTCTAGTACAAAAGAAAGATGGAAGACCATCATATACTTCCCAGTAGAAAAAAAAGAACATTAAGCAGATGGAAGACCATCATATAACTTCCCTGTAGAAGAAAATCAGATGGAAGACCATCATATAACTTCCAGTAGAAGAAATCAGATGGAAGACCATCATATAAACTTCCCAGTAACTTCCAGTAGTTAAAAAGGAACAACACCCAAATCCAATAGCATCATATAACTTCCAGTAGTTAAAAAGGAACAGCAATCACAGAAGATTAGCAAAGCACAAACACAGAAAACATGCTAGATTTTATAGATGCAACAAAATATTCCATCAGTGGAAAGGCAGAAAGATGGAACGATCATAGGGTGGGAACATCAAATCCTGGTAGTTCTTGCTGCCGTTTGTACATGAACTTCTCCCTCCCTTTTTTTGCTTGCCTGTCACACAACTCCTTTTCCCTGTTAAGAACAGAAACACAAATGTTGATGTCATTATAGTTTTAAAACTAAATGAAAAAGAAATAACTTGTTGATGTAATTTGTGTTTTTTGCCATATGCAGGGGTTTTGCTTAAAATGCCTAAAGGTTTTGCTTATTGGTTTGGGGAGCTAGACCTAAACCAGCCAGCGGGAGACAGTTCTGTGCATGACGAGGAAGGTACTCTGCGTGGTTTCCGCGATGATGGTGCTGGAATTTCTACAGGACCATCTAGGGGTGGAACTTCTACACGGGTGCCATCAGGGGATTTAGAGATGAAAACTCATTCAGGTGTTGTACCTTCTGCATCTGGACCTTCGGGGCACGCACGGGACACTCACTCGGGTGCGCGAACAGGTGTTACATGATGACCCACAAGTGTAGGGGATCGCAACAGTCTTCGCGGGTAGTATTACCCAATTTATTGATTCGACACAAGAGGATCCAAAGAATACTTGCAAGCCTTAACAACTGAGTTGTCAGTTCAACTGCACCTGAAAATAGTTCTTGCTCACATAAGTTTATCAGTAGCAAAAGTTTGGTAGTAGCAACAACAGCAGTAACAGTAACAGTGAAACAAGAGCAATAGTAACAATAACGATAACAGTAGGATTCGAGTGCGATAGACATAGGGATGGATGGACAGGTGTTGCATGGATGAGTCTAAACATGTAACTTCAAGAACTAGGGCATTGCAGATAAAGAATAATAAGCATCCAAGTACTAAACAATTCTAGGCATGTGCTCCTAATATAGTCATATGTGCTCTCAATGAGAACTTGCACAACATCTTCTGTCCAGCCTGCCCATGGCAGCAGGGCCTCTAGGGAACTACTGGAAATTAAGGTGCTCCTTTTAATAGAGCACCGGAGCAAAGCATTAACACTCCATGGACACATATGATCCTCACACCACAGCCATCCCCTCCGGTTGTCCCGATTATTGTCACTTTGGGGCCTTTGGATCCGGATAATGATATGTGTACACAACTTGCAGATAAGATCACAAACAATACCATCATAATGATTCAATAATAAGTTCAAATCTGAGATCATGACACTCGGGCCCTAGTGACAAGCATTAAGCACAACAAGTTGCAACAAAGTCAAATAGCACTAATAGAGATACTAGGCACTATGCCCTAACAGATCTTATTCGATTACATGATAGAACTCATCCAATCCCTACCATCTCCAAGCCTACAGCGGGGGATTACTCACTCATGGGTGAGGGAAACATCGGTGGTTGATGGAGATGCGTTGGTGATGACGATGGCGATGATCCTCTCCAAATTCCCCATCCCGGCAGGGTGCTAGAACGGAGTTTCCGGATCCGAATCTTGGTTTCTGGTGGCTGCGGCGGAGCGGAACTCTTTCTGGAAAACTATCGAACCCTCCTCGGTTTTTAGGTCGAAAGGCAACTTATAGGCGCAGAGGGGGGCCGAGGAGCTGCCTGGGGTGGCCAAACCCCCTCCAGGCGCGGGGTCAGGTGGGCCCGCACCTTGGGTGGGTCTGGGCCCCCAGGCCTCCTCTCTGTCTCCCTTTCTGGCTCCGTGGATCTTCTGGTGAAAAATAGTTTTTGGCATATTTTCCGGGATTTTTCTTGATAGTTGATTTTCTGCAAAAAAACAAGACACCAAGGTAATTCTGTTGATAACAGCGTCAGTCTGTGTTAGTTGCATCCAAATCACACAAGTTTAGAGAAGAAACAATAGCAAAGTGTTCGAGAAAGTAGATACGTTTTGGACGTATCATTGCATTGTCTAGTGAGGACAGTGGTGGCAATGGTGTGGTCCAGTCTACGCCGGAGGGGTATGTTCCTAAAACTCCGCATGTGGGGATGAAATTTGACTCCGATGAGGCAGCGCTTGCACATTACAATCGTTATGCAAAACATGTTGGTTTTTTGGTTAGGATTGATTTGTCCAGGAGATCTGCAAAAGATGGGGAGAGAGACAAATGTGTATATGTGTGCAACAAAACAGGAAAAAATGTTGAGGAGGAACCTACACCTATAAAACAGCGCAACTGTACTATCACCAAGCTCACGGATTGCAAGGCAAAAATGCGCGTCAAAAGGAATGGTGCTAGATGGGAATTGACCCAGTTTATTGAAGAGCACACACATGATGTTATCCAGAAATTTGCTCTCAAGAAGTACCTCAGATCTTACAATAAGATTCCTAGGGAAGAAAAGAAATTTATTGACTTGCTTCATGAGGTGAATCTCAGTGCTGGGAGAATTATGGAGATCATGGGTGAGGTTTATGGCAGCAAGAAAAATGTGCCTTACAACACTAAATCAGTGAGAAACTACATGGCTACTATTGGTGATCCGCAACAAGTGAAGGACATCCCTGGCTTGTTGGCCTATTTCAAAGAAATCCAGAAACAAGACCCCAAATTCTACTACACTTTTCGTCTTGATGAAGAGGACATGGTTGAGAACCTCTTTTGGGTGGATGGTGCTGCAAGATAAGTGTACAAGTTCTATAATGATTGTATTTCATTCGATACCATATTCATGACGAACAAGTACAACATGCCCTGTGCACCGTTCATTGGGATCAATAGATATGAGCAGTCTATTTAGTTGGGTTGTGGTTTTATTAGGCATGAGAGAATTGCAAACTTTGTATGGCTGTTTGAGGCATTCCTAGACGCTATGTATGGATTGCATCCCCTGAACATCATCACTGATCATGATGCTGGCATGAGAAGTGATATCTTTGCGGTGTTGGTGTATAGTGTTCACATAAATTGTAGATGGCACATTATGCAAAAGGTGCAGGAGAAACTAGGTCCTTTTGTTGCACAACATGAAGATTTGAGGATTGAGTTCAATGATGTGATTGATCACAATGTCACTATTGAAGAATTTGAGTTAAGGTGGACATAAATGATTCAGAGACACGGGGTTGCAGATCACCCGCATTTCCTTGATCTTTATGACTTGAGGACTTTCTTTGTTCCAGCTTATTTCTAGGACAGATTCTTCCCGTTCTTGCAAACTACTCCTAGAAGTGAGGGATTTAATGCAGTTCTCAAAAAAT
This sequence comes from Avena sativa, assembly GCA_916181665.1. Taxonomy (NCBI): domain Eukaryota; kingdom Viridiplantae; phylum Streptophyta; class Magnoliopsida; order Poales; family Poaceae; genus Avena; species Avena sativa. The sequence goes on along the minus strand of OV702293.1, from coordinate 342,201,619 downwards.
AAATTGATCCGCATTCCAGCCTTCTTCGTTTCTTTAAGCAATACATGAAATTGCAAGAGAAGATAGAAGTTGCTGAAGATGCGCATGAGTTTGTAGGTGAGGAGAAGACAGTGAGAGTGTGGTCTGATTTTCCAATGGAGAAACAAATGTTAAAGACTTACTCTCTACCTATCTACAACATTTTCTAGCTAGAGCTTCGGAAGAAAGCATCCTACAATGTCCGGGCTTGTAACGATAATCCTAACATGTTTGAAGTTTTCCCAGTTTAGGGTTCTGTGTTTGGGTATGGGAGGAGAAGTTACTTTGTTGATATTGATCCCAAAAATGAAACGTATAATTGTCAGTGCTGTAAATTCAATAGAGATGGGATTCTATGCTGCCATATGATGAAAGTGATGAGCTACCTAGGCACAGTCATTGAAATTCCAAAACGCTACATCCTAGCTAGGTGGTCGATGCCACCTCCTGATATAGTTGTACCAGATGTAGAGACACATGTGAAGCTTATTGATTGCAAGCTTTCTAGGAAAGATATGCGGTTGCTGCGCTATGGCAACCTCTGCAATAATTTTGCCAAGCTAGTTGTAGGTCTAGCATCTTCAGAGAAGACAGTTGAGATTGCTGAAAAGCACATGAAGGCGATGGAGAAAGAAATGGCTGAACTGAAAAGAAATGTTGAAGAAGATGCAAAGATAAAGAAGAGAAGTAAAGTTGTAGCAAGTCCCGACACAGAAACTGTTGAAGAAAACCGTAATTCTGCTCATGATGAAATTAAAAGAGACCCCTCTTTGGTGATAACTAAAGGAAGGCCAAGTTTTTAAAGGAAGAAAAGTGGGTTGCAATTGAAGAAACCTCGCCCTACAAAATGCAGTGCATGCAATAAGACGGATCATGATGCACGCAACTGTCGTGTTAGGATGGCAAATCCTAAGAAATTTCCTCTCCTAGGTCTATTTCAGTAGTTATTTTGTTTTTGGATAAATATGAATTTGTAATTTCCTAGTACTATATATATGTTGTCTGTTTTTTAGTTACTTGAAGAAATAAAGTGTGTTATCTGTTACTACAGAAATTTTGGTATCTTGTGCAAAGAATGGAACTTATAAGCTGTAAAGAAACTAGTTAACACATAAAAGTGAGCATGTATGATTTTGTTGTCTAAAATTTTTACCTGTAAAAGAGCTGCTTAAACAAATAGTGCCCATGACGCTTTGTTGTCCACAAAGCGAATCAACCGATCTGTGAATAGTATTCTAATCTTGGTTAGATCTTTCTGTGTGAAAGATGCGATCGTCCTTCCATGTTTCTCTTCCAGATTTTGGAGAGTGAAGAATCCACAGTCATACCTTGGATGAAGAAAAAAAAAGATGATAAATGCCTATGCAAATAAAGCAAAATGAACAGGAGAGATATCTATGTAGAAAAGTAAGAGGAAAACTCACCCATTGGTTTGCTTAGGGCTGTCAATTATTTCAATTGGCCAATCAACAATATCCACTTTTGAATCCGCATACTCCTTGCCCCACATAACTTTTATATTTGCAATAAGTAAGTGGCAAGACTCCATCAATAGTGCGCGACCTCTGCTTGCGAGGGAATCGATGACCTCAAACCTTTCTGCCTTTATGTTTAGGACAACCAACCAATAGTGTTCGGATGAATCATTCGGTAACTGAGGGAACTTCTCTAAGGTGGGGAAACAAATTTGCCTTTATTTTTAATCCAGATGGTTGTTGATCTGCAAAAGTTATTGTCTTCCTTTTTAATGACACCATTTTTGGTGTTATAAACTCTGAAATTATGCTCTTCAATTCCTGCCTTGCACTCCCTTCATCCTTCTTTAAGAAGACATCTTGAATAGGTCTTGCTTCATCATTTGTTGATTTCTGATGATGGATTCTGCCTCTTCTTGCGCACCTTTGTGGTATTCAAAGTTAAAGAATTCAGGTGTTTCGAATACTGGATGTTGCATCCTTGCATCCTTGATGTATGTCCTCATGAAGTCCAGGAACTTCTTCCCATTAATATCCCAATCTTTAGATTTGTAGCTATCCAGACTTTGGCCATCAGCAAGATCTCCAAGTTTGACCGAATTCTCAGTTGGGTCTGATAAGTTTGGCACAAGGTGGCCAACCCATCTGGAAGTATTTCCCTCGGCTCTGCCTGTATGTGCAACTTGTTTGAGATAGTAGTTGCTAGTCCTGTAACTAAATTTTCAATCTAGTGTGCTTGAACTTCTTGAGGTTCCTCCTGTGTACCATGACTGGGAGAACAACAATTGTTGATGTGGATTTTTTTGTAACTGAAACAATTTTCTGAATTGGTTCAATTAGGCAGGTCTCGCAACACTTGGTTACTTCTGTCTCTGTGTCACCATCCAATGAACCTTTAGGCTGTTCAACAACATCTCTTGGGTGCAGCAATTTACCTTCTGTCTCTGTATCACCATACAATGTACCTTTGTTCCTTTCATCCTCTTTCTCCTGTCGTGGTGCTGGTAAGCTCAGCTGCACTAAATCATCGTTTAGTGACACACTTATCTCCTTCTGCTCTTCCTCTTCGTCCACCTTGCAATCGTCATCTGGTCTGTTGTATTCCCCAATGGTTCTTGATTTTGGCTGGCTATTGGTGTCTCTTTGTTTCTTCTTCCCTTATTACATCTTTGCTTCCTTCTCTTTGCATACTTCCTTGGTCTGAATGAAAACTACTTCACAAACATCTACAAGCTTGATTCAAAATCATGGCAAGCTTTTTGGACTGCTTCTTTGTATCTTGCTCTTTCCTGTAATGTAATATGTGAAAGGATGCTCATAATTTTGTTTGTAAGTAAATTTATTTGCAACCTAGGCATGCAAGGGAAAAATTGGTTATTGTAATGGACAAAACCCACCTTTGATGTACATCCTGGAGGTGCATTTGCTAGGATGAACATGTCAAATTTTTATTTGTCAGGAAAGAGGATGCTACCTTCCATTTCTTTTTCACAAGTTTCTCCGTGTGGTTCATCATCTTCTTGTTCACAATTTTTATTGCTACTAATTCCTTTTTCTCTTCTAAATGGAACATCTTCTTCATCTTCTTCGTGTGTTTGTTTGGATGGTTCCTCATTTAAAATGGAAGGTAGATGTTCTCCTTCAAGCTCAGGTACTACGTCTGAATTTGCGAATTCAGGTTTGAGCTTGAAACACAAAAATAGTGAAAACAAACAAAGAAAAGATAAGTTATATAATCTAGTTTTTTTATGTAGTTACAAGAGGGAAAAGTACAAAAAACAGAGAAAAATACCTTTGCTGCACCGAACGTTCCATCGCTCTTTTGGTCCTTCTTAATAGTCTTTATCACCATTGCATTGGTCCATGCTGTTACTCTTGTTCCTTCACTGGGCACATCTATGCCTTTTAACTCTAATGAGTCTAGGTATTTTACCTGCGGGAAACATGTTTGTGTGAGTGATTACCTAAATTGGTGAATGTAGATAACATGATCAACCAAAAAAGGTAAAAACATGGATGATAGTAGGGGATGTACCATTAAGTAGAGCATGCAGGATTTAAGTATTGCTTTTTCTGCCTTTGATTTAGTTGCTTTCACAAGCATCAATATAACAAACCTGCACATGTTTAGCCGATGTGCATATTTGATTTTTACCAAGGATGGGTATAGCCTAGGGCTGATGTGAACACCGGTTGTTGGCGCAAGAACGGAACTCATGGCATAAGAAATATACAGCGTGAGATAATTCAGGTATGCATGCTCCATTTCTGCAATCGTGTTCTTCACTGATGTGATGGTTGGTTGTCTCTTGCCCTTTATTCCCAACTTTCTATCATAAACTTTATTGCTGCTGCATCCATCCCATACTGAACTTCTTTGTCACCATTAGGCACACCTATTACCTCCTTGACAGATACTTCTGTGATGCTGATGGAACCTCTTCCAGGAAATACCATCTTGCATGTTGATGGATTAGAACTCTCCATGAGGAATTTTCATAGATCGGGCTGCAATTTTGAACACTTTATGTTGACCAAACCTTTGTAACCCTAGTCCTCGATTAATTTTTTCCTGTTCCGGTGACATCCTCGGATACAAGCTCACAAGTTTCATTGGTGATGCGCGCTGAAACGGCTTGTATTTTTTACTCTGAATGCAAAAAATTAAAATAGGTCAGCCAAAAATAAATTATGGGATTCAAAAACCAGAGACAGTGTGTGGATGTTAAAAAGGTAAAAAGAAACTAACATTTCCGGTTGCTGTGTGGTCTTTCATGGGTGCTGCTTCAATGTCTACTGGAGCACTCCTTGATGATGTTCTTGGGGATATCCGAGGACGAAGACTAAGCTTTGCACAAAGCATTTTGAGTTTCTTGGCTGACTGTCCCTTCTTGTTACTATTTGACTTCGTCATTTTGAGCTAACATCGGAAACAATAGGAAATCTACCATTACTACTAAGAACTGAACTTAACATCCAAAAGATAACTGAACTTAACATCCAAAAAAGCATAAAAAAACTACTGCAGTTCCTTGATATGATTTAGAAATATACTATCGTAAACAGCAAAAATCTACTATCTAAACTATATCATCAGAACAGGAAAAAAGAACTACCATCATAGTAGGAAGGAACTACACATCATACAAAAGTGAAAAATAATCTACCATTACTACTAAAAACTGAACTTAACATCCAAAAGATAACTAAACTTAACATCCAAAAAAGCATAAAAAAACTACTGCAGTTCCTTGATATGATTCAGAAATATACTAGCATAAACAGCAAAAATCTACTATCTAAACTATATCATCAGAACAGGAAAAAAGAACTATCATCATAGTAGGAAGGAACTACCTATCATACAAAAGTGAAAAATAATCTGCTATCCAAACTTTATCATCATAACAACAAAAAACTATACCATCCTCCATCAGAAGGATATGCTATCCATGGTCATGCAAAAAAGGAACTACCATTCCCTATCATAAAGACTAACACCCCCTATCAAAAAACCTACCATCCTCCATCAGAAGGATATGCTATCCATGGACATGAAAAAGGAACTACCACCCCCTATCAAAAAGACTACCATCACCTATCTAAAAAACTACCATCCTCCATCAGAAGCATATGCTATCCATGGGCATGAAAAAGGAACTACTATTCCCTAAAAACTACCATCCCCATCAGAAGGATATACTATCCATGGCATGCAAGGAACTACCATTCCCCCATCAAAAAACTACCATCCCTATCAAAAATCTACCATCGTCTTCAGTGGATCTACCAGCCCACAGTGGGGGAATCTACCATCTCACAAAGCAACCAGCTCATCGGGGAAAATGACTACCATCCTACCACAACCGATGGAGTTTCCCTCGGTTCATCTACCACAAACGATGAGCTAACATCCGCAAAAAAAACTGTCGAAATTCGGAACTAACATCTGTCGAAAAACGAGTCGGGGGGGGGGGGGGGAAGGGTAGATACTCACCAGAGACAGGGGATCTGCGGGCGATGTCGTTCGCCGGAGCACCGAAATGGCAAGCCGTGGGGGTGGTGCGGTGGACGGCGTGGCGAGCGGTGGTCTCCGCAGGTGGACGGCGCGGCCACCTCGTGCGAGCAAAATCGCCGCGCTCGTCGGCGTTGTCGAGGTGGTCGGCAGAGGAATGGGGGACACCACACCGCCCGGATGCGTGTCTCAATCGACACAGTAACCGAAGTTTGAAAACACCCTGCTACGCGTACCCCGTGAAACGTACACACGACAAACACTGTGGGGGGTGTAGGCTCGTCAGAGACGTCCGATCGCGATCGCGCGGCTCCAAAGCGTGAACCAACTGTAGCGCTCGTTCAGGTCGCTAGACACATAGATTATACATTTGTTTATAGGGTTCTTCTGAGGGTTATTTGTCACGGTAAAGAATATTTTTTGCCAGTTCATCTTGTGTTGTCCACGTTTAGGCACTACCAGGCCGCGTAACGGTAAGAATGTCTTGTTCCTTTTTCATTGGCACGAACATAATGTCCACATTTACAAAGCCACTACTCTGGTTCCCGTGAATCAGGCCGGCTCTATGTTTTATGAGGCCCCTGTGCAAAGCTGAGGGCCCCTCAGGCAAATATATTCGTGGGTATATTTATAGATAATGTATCTACTTTCTTCTATTTATATTAATGATTTTAACTTTGTCTAGATTTGTATTTATTTAGTTAAATATTTAGACTAGATATATTTGTATGGACCGGAGAGAGTACTTTCATTCGTCATATATTTTTAGTCTCAAAATATAAAAAGTAGATAGTATTGTTGTTAGTTTGATTACCTCAAATAAGAAATAATTCTATGAGAATGCCTCAATGCTTCACAAAATATTGGAGATTGAGGGAAGATTGAATATACCGTCAAGAGACAAGGAGCGGGTCAGCGGGAACAACCGCAAGCAAAGTCGCAAGGCCAAGAGCAGCAGACGACAACGTTGGGGAAACATAGAGGTGCTTGGGGCGATCTGGCGAAGTGTCAACCTGCCAGCGCCTAGCGTTGGATAGGCGTCCAGGGGAGATCGAACGGGAACTACCGAGTTGAAGTTATAGCTAGAAGATCGATCGTCGGGTGAGGCGTGTAGCTATGCGAGTCGATTCCCTGGTCTACGGTTTTGCTAGTAGAAAGATTGTGGCCGCTATGCTGGGGATTCTATTTTCTCCAGAGATGTGTAGGTGATACAGAACTAAGTAGCCCTTGCCAAGGTCGCCATGATCCGGAGCCGGCCCTGTCCTGAATGCTTCGCCGACTTAACAATGCTGGAATCGACCATCACGGCCCCGCCCGTGGCAAGGAAGAGGTTCGGGACAACCAATTTGATGCGGGCTAGCGTCAAGGGATCTAGCAAGGTCGTAGTGGTTCTGGTGATGGCAGCACAACCTCCACTTTCTCCGGCCAGAGCCAGGCGGGAGAGAAAGTCGACGACAGCGAAGAAGACGCTCGCCGAGTAGGAGGCAAACAAGAAAAAAAAGGAAGACGACGATGACAGCGACACTAAAGACTATTCCGAGTCCGACATCTCATATCGCGTCTGTAGACTCCCCTACGCCTCATCATACCGCGCACCCAGCAGTTATAGCCGCCACCACTGACCATGGTCGCAGTTTGTTCGTTAGAAAGCATGAGAGGTAAAAATCCCATTTTCATTTTATAACCGAGGACCATGGCCATCAAATGATGATCTTGTTGTTTTTTGGTTCATTGTATTATGGAGGAGATAGAAGTGGTAGTCTTCATGTCTCGGTTTGACTCAATATACATCGTATGCCTCGATGATCTTAACTACATTGATCAAGCCGAAGAGGTTGCAGAAGAAGAGGTTGAGGTTGCGAAGGAGGAGGAGGTCGATGATTCCTTAGAGGATATTCACGAAAGCATGACAATATCAATGACACGAAACTATGGTGAACTAGCTTTTTGGAGTAGGATCGAGGACTATTATTGCAACCTGGTAACTGTTCCATCCAACCGCACTCAAGGGTATCTCCGCCACTATTGGGCCACTGTTGGGGTACTTAACACGGAGTACAGGCGTATCATCCAAGAGATCTAGAAACAACACAACAAGAAGAACGACAATAAGAAATTCAATTTGCATCATTTCTACAAGGAGCTAGTATAGGCAATGAGAAGTGGGTGGAGAGGAATTGGGAGACCACTCGAAAGAGGTCACGGATCAATGTATCTGTTCAAGCCGATGATGAGAAGGATGAGGAGCGTCACAAGAGGCTGGAAAGGAAAACGATTGCTAAAGAGAGGAAGAAGGGAGGAGGCGTCGGCGCCTATAAGGAAGAGCTTTGCGCATCATTGAGACTAAGAAAGCATTAGCAGTCAAATGCAAATAAGGCGGCTAGGTGGAATGAGAAGGTCAAAGAGCATATGAATATTATTATAAACATGGTGTTTGAACTCAGGTCGAAAATGGTTACTAGTATGGAGAAACAAATGATATATAAGATGTATCATCACATGCTTATTGCAACTCGAGTCACCACGATATAGCCCATATATTATCTAAAACCATCCCTTATAAAAACATCTTACAAGACATAAAGAAATACTAACATTCATACGGGCACTTAAAAAGTTCAGCACGATCTTACTTATGTACCTCGGGTGGTGAAGTTGCAGCTCTTTGGTCGATATAATTCCTAGATGGTACTGTAGAATCATAGTGTTACTTCCTCCGTTTGGTGGACTGAGGCATAGCCCAGTGGCAAGGGTGGGTTGATACACCCCTGCCCGCCCAGGTTCGAGCCCTCATACTCGTATTCCTGGTGCGTACGCACGAATACATCTTTCAATAACCGCCCGTGGCTCTCCCACGTGAGCATCATTTTTTTTTACTTCCTCCGTTTGGAAATATAAAATATTTTATGTTAGTGAAGCTAGTGCATCTAGACACCTTTTAGGGTATAGATTTAAATAAATCTATATACTAAAGGGTGTCTAGATATATTTACTTTATAAATCTAAAATATTTTATATTTCTAAACGGAGTAACTTTAGTAATCTAAAACATGTTATATTTTCAAACGAAGAGAGTATATGCGATTTAAAAAATGCATAACATCAAACACGTAAGTTTATTTGTATTTTTTGTCTTCTGGAATCTAGGACAGACATAACAAATCTACTATGCGATCTGTCGCAAAGCTGTTCTTTTTTTTAGGGAAGGAAAGTTTATCTTTAGCGGAATGGACGTGTCGTGTCGCAAAGCTGTTCTTGACCTTGTTGTTTAGTATGGGTTGTCGCAAAATAGCAGCGAAGGGCTATGTTGAGCAAGTGAGCAACCATGGGCTCTTACCAGGCCACCAGCATTCCTTCCCTTCCCGGGCCGGCCGTGGATCGGTAGCACGAGGCACACACCGCCGCACCGTGTCTCCTTCCCCCGGGCTCCCAAGTCTGGTGGCGCAGGCGAAAAGTCCGGAGATGGAGGCGGCCGCCGACGAGGAGCAGGACGGGCTGTCCGCGCAGTCACCCGCGCAGGCGCCCCCATCGTCAGCTTCCTCCCTTCCCAAGGTCCCTCGCCCTTACCCCTGCCTTACCCCTCCCTCCCAGTTTTTCCAACTCCGAAGATGCCGCGTGGCCTCGGGGCCTGATGCGTTCTCCTGGTGTCGCAGGAGCAATCGCAGGTGGAGCTGGAGCTGAGGCTGCTCCAGGCTCTCGAGTTCTACCCTCCGTCCAAACTGAAAGGTGGGATTATTTGGTTTGTGCGCTGCTATGACTTATGAATTTCCTTGCTGTGCTGAAATGTTTTCTTAGAGGGAATATCTGTACCATACACAAGCTTGAGCTTTGAAATGTCAGTATTGCATGGTCAGTTTTAGTGAACGTGACTTGATTGTTTTATATGGTAAGTTCTTGAGAAGCTAGTTTTGCAACCCCAAATGTTAGTTTTGTCAGTAACCATGCTAAGAGTCCATAGTAGGGTTTCAACTAAAGTAGGTTGAATGGGGTCCCTTCTTTATATTACTCCTTCCGACCCACAATATAAGACGTTTCTGCAGGATAAAAAAGCTCACAAAAATTCTTGTATTGTGGGACGGAGTGAGTAGTATGTAAAAAAGATGGGCCTCTGTCTGAATACATTGGGGTGCAGACAGCAGAGTAAATGCAATATACATAATTTCAGTCGAGCCGTGTGCCCCTGCAGGACTTCTCATGTTGTTCCCGTCCTGAGAAACGGGGAAACCACTAAATACACATGTTCTTTCATTTTGTGGAAAAACCGATACCAACCTGCATTTAGCTGAGAAGATTTTGAGTGTGATGTAGCCTTGGTTGGTTAGGCTTAAGAACCAGCTATGTTCCGTGATTTAGTTATTTGATAATTATAGCTGGAAACTATTTTAGGTGCACTGCTTTACATTAGGCTCTTGATGTGATGAATGGTGAAGATCCAGTGACTAGCAACTGGAATGTGTAATAGTCCACCATCAGTTACCAAGTTTTTAACAGAAAAATGGAAACACATGGAACATGGTAAGCGGGCAGGCCTTTGCACAAATCCTTTCTGTAGCTAGATACCGCTGGGGGCTAAGTTCCATTTGCATATAGGGATTAAACTTCATCACGTCTTACTGCTTACTGATTAGACTTGTATTAAATATGGTACACACAAAGCTGTACTGTCCTCATTTGACAGAGTTCTACATTTAGAAGATCTTATTTCACAAATTGAAACGAGTACATGATTCTTCAGGAATAGCATGTTACAGACTTACAATATTCTCTAGGGTATAGAACTGAAGTACCTAAGAAGATTCCGACACCTCTTTTCTTTGGCGTGTTTGGTCTTGATTTCTGTTTGCCGGATTTGATGGGTTCTTAAGAAGTAGCTAGTCATTAATTTGGCTTTTTGTTGCACCTTTTTATGCTGCCAGCAACCATGGATGAGGATTGAAGACAGCCGTCCCTCCATGTATGATGGGGTACAGCTGTTTGCAGAAGTTGCTTTTTCCAGGAGGGCATCCAAGTATGTGTTGAAAGTTGTACGCAGCTAGCTCTAGTTGGCTTGGATAATCTCAGTCTTTTGTGTTACTATGTTATGCTTCAGTGCTTTGAAATAGTACGCCGCTGGCTCTAGCTGGCTTAGTTAATCAGTTTTTTCGTGTTACTATGTCATTTTTGAGTGCTTTGAAATAGTGCTCAGCTAGCTCTAGTTTGCTTAGATAATCAGTTGTTTTGGTGTTACTATGTCATGCTTGAGTGCTCTGAAATAGAATATACTGAGTGGATTTTTGGGATCGCATTTAGATCTTTCATTAAAATATAAGTTATACAGGGTAGGGTCCACAAAGAAATTTCCTCCTAGAGTGGAACTGGGGGCCAAATAGCACCCAGAAATAAGAATGGGTACGATTGTGTGCTGTTTTTTAGCGACAGGTCAATGCTAATTTCTTATTCAAGCTGAATAAAGCATAGGAACTTCAGTGTAAAAACTTAGAAGCCAAACAGATCCTGTCTCCTGCCTTGGCTCAGGTAATTTTGGCGAACATTGTTTTAAACACGCTGCTACATACAGCTTTTGAAATGCCGATGATGAATTTTGTTTGTTTGTTTGTTTGTGTTAAATCTATGCTGTCTGAATCTTGTGTGTGTTTCATATGTAGGCATTCATCGTCACTTTGTTCTCTACGGCCTGATGGAGTACCTGAGAAAATGGTGACCATTTGAGAACTCTCCATTTTGCACTAGGATGAAATTCGTGGCATCCGGTCTGACACAACCTACGAATTCTTTCAGTCTCGACAGGCAGTTCTCCGCTGACGAAGTTCTGCAGCTTCTGGACCGCTTCTTCAACCTGGAAATGCTGGTGATTTGAAACGGCCCCTCAATTTGGACTTACTTTGCATTTAGCAACTGTATTAGAATTGTTCTGTTTTTGTGACTCAATGTAGTGGATAAGAGGTTTCGGGGTTACACCATTGTCTTTTTATTGGGTTAGTATCTGAAGTCTGGATGAGATTCTTACATACACATGTTTACGAATTCCAGAAACAAGACGAGGAGGAGAAGGATAACTTCAGCCAGGCGGAAGAATTCGCCTTGCCAGACAACTTCTTCAACAAGGAAGAATGACCGCAAGTAGTTTGCTGTTTCTTTCTGAAGCCTAGAACTATGAGAAAACTTTGTGCTCGGCTGCGTTTAGCGTGGACCTGTACAGCTTCTGTTGGCCCGGATACGCGACCCGTGGTTTTTAGTATCGCGTATTCAGGTTCAGTAAACCATGTGTTTCTCTTGGATAATTTCCCACATAGCAGTCCGCCAATCAGGCTCTCATGGAGGGGACTATCGACACGAGTGAATGAATGAACTGCTGGAACCCCGATCGTATCGTGGGCTCTGGCACGATACGCGAGTCCCCAAAACCCCACGTCTCGCTCGTGTCAGCCCGTGCAAATCCCTCCACGGGTTCGTGTTTGGAGAGCAAAATGGATCCATGGATAAACCCCGGCACGTCAGAGCACACCCCACTAGTCAGCCACCCACGGCCGGCACTTGTGACAGGCCGCCGGGTGGTGAGGGCGGCACATGGGGTTTGGTCGCACGCACCTCCGCTCCCAAAGCGAAAGCGCAGCCCCTTTCTCCCACTCGCCGATGCCGATGTGATTCCCCGCCGCCCTCGCCGATCTCGTCGTCTCTTGATCCGTCCCCGCGCTGCGGTCGACCGGAAATGTCTCGCCACCACCAACACCACGAGCCGCCCCCGCCGGCCTGCTGCTCCTGCGGTTGCGCCTGCGCCTGCTCCGCGCCGGCGCCGGCGCCGTGCGGCGGTTACTACGCCGCGCCTCCCCAGCCGGCACCCGCCTCCGACCAGCTCCTCCACGCCATCGCCGCCCACCTGCTCCTCAACTCCGCGCCCCCTCCTACCCCGCCTCCCCAGCAGCCGCAGCCCCAGCCGCACACGCACCAGCAGCATCATCCTCCCGCAGCGCACCACGCGGATCTCTACTCTGCCTACGGTTACCGGTACCAGCATCAGCAGCAGCAGGGACCTAACCCCCACGCCTATCCCCAGCCGCCGCAGCATCAGCAGCAGCAGGCCCCTCAACCCCACGCCTATCCCCAGCCGCCGCCGCAGCATCAGCAGCAGCAGCACCAGGGACCCCAACCCCACGCCTACCCCCAACCGCCTGTGCCCGCGCCGCCACCGCCACAGCAGCATCAGCAGCCGTACCCGTCCGACCACGGCCAGCTGCTGCTCCACTCGCTCCTGCGCCGCGTGGCCGCCCTCGAGACCACACTCCCGCACTGCTTCCCCTCCCCTCCCCCGATTCCACAACCCCACCCGAACCGCCACCGCCCGCACAACCGTTCCGCCGAGCGCCAGGAGGATGACGAGGAGGACCCGCCCTCGCCCCCGCCGCGGCGCACCCGCGCGCGCGCGGCCCGTCCGCCCCCGTCCGAGAGGGAGCTCGCGGCGCGCACCATCCAGGAGCACTTCCGCCGCTTCCTGGCGCGCCGCTCCCGCACGCTGCGCCAGCTCAAGGAGCTCGCCGTCCTCCGGTCCAAGGCCGCCTCGCTCCGCGGATCCCTCTCTGGCTCCGGCCGCCGCCGCTGCAAGGACCCGGTTGACGCCTCTGAGGCCGCAATGGGCCTCCTCCTCCACCTCGACGGGATCCAGGTGATGCAATGACGATCTCTGTTTCAATTCGATCCTCACATATGCGATCATTTCCGCGGCATTTTGATGTGGGTTTCGGATCAGGGAGGCGACCCGATGATCCGGGAGGGGAAGCGCGCCGTTAGTCGGGAGCTCAGCCGGATACTGGAGTTCGTCGACAAGGTGCTGGTCAAAGACCACGAGGAGATGGCGTTGGACAATGGCGAGTATCCTGATGGTTGCCATGGTCGTGCACCCGCGGCGAATCGCCCGACCGTGATCAAGAAGGTGAGCTTCCGTAACGAGCCTCAGAATGAGTCCGATGACAGTTCCGAAAGCTCGAGTTCCATTGAGGCAGATGAGAGGAAGGGCATGGGTAACAAGAACATTGCCAGTGGCAAACCCGGGCTTGCGGCGCCAGCGCCTGTGCACATGGAGTCCAGGAGGGCTCCCGGGGAAATGAGATAGCTCGGCTTTTGCATCTTGTATTGCGACCTCGTATTTAGAATCCTGTGGATTGTGCTGCCCTTACGTTGCCACGGTTTATTTTGCACCGATGTTTCTTGAGACAAGATTGGAACGTTTTTAGTTCGTAGAGTTTGCGCTGCGATTATGATCTGTTGTAGTATGCTCCAGTTACCCCTCTGTTACATTTGTTACTGCATTGTACTACTGATAGTTTTGAGCACTGGGATTCTAGCTTGGATCGTTTTGTTGCACTAAACAGGTCATGCTTCTTGTGGCAAGCATGTGTAGGTGTTCTTCAGTTATGCTGATTTTGACCAATGAATTATAATTCCGCTACAAAACTGTACCAAGTTCTGAATTGTCATTAAATAGTTCAAGAAGATTGCTTATTGTGATCTTGACGGACTGAAGTTGTAGCTTTATTCTTTGGCCCATGAGCATAGATTGGAACATTGTTAGTTGGTAGAGTTTGTGCTGCAACTACCATCTTTAGACTGTTGTATGCTCCTGTTACCCCCTTTGTTACTGCACTGTACTACTGATAGTCTAAAGTCTGTGATTCTAGCTTGGATCATTTTGTTGCACTAAACATGTCATGGTTCTTCTGCGGTCTTGGGCAAGCATGTGCGTAGTTATGCTCATTTTGAATTGCCATTAATAGTTGAAGAGGATTGTTTCTTGTGATCTCGACGAACTGAAGATGTAGCTTTATTCTTTGGCCCACTTGTCGATCATCATCGACCGGGTTTGGTTGCATTTATTCCGCTCTCATGTATCTGTAAAAGTGTTTTTTTCAGAAATTGGCCCGGCCGTTTGATTAATCTTTCAGTCGTAACTCGCGACAGTGTCTTTGCGTTTCCTTGTTAGGTTGATATGTCTGGCTCGATTGAATGAAATCATCTTTGCACATTTAAACCTGGAAACAGAATTTCGGTTGGGAGCTCGCTAACATGTCTCTGTTTTCTAAAATCACCGAGCCTGGTTTTGCTCTACACTCTACAGGGTTGATCGTTTTTGCAGAACCATGAAAAGAGCAACTGGGCTTGAGTCTCTTCAGTGTTTAGTATACACCATGCCCGGTAAGCCTTTGCAGCATGATCGTAAGACCTTTTATGGACTTAAGGTGACGACCTAATAGGATGGGGTGATTGTCTTGGCGTAATTTTCGTATGCTGGAAAGGAAAATGATGCGTATTGGTTTCATGTTGTTTTATCGTGCCGACTGTGGATAACCAGATCAGTATGATATATGCATTGTTTTGATAAAATTCTTGCTGAATTTTCTGAAATAGATGAGGTAGCCTCTCAATCTTGTACGAGTCTTCGGAGCGGTCGCCCTGATAAATGGTGAAGTTTGTTGCTGGAACGAGGTTTGTTTTGTTGAGTTAATCAATGTCGGTAGCTTTTGTTGGCCTGGAGTGTTGAACTCTGAACTGTATGCATGCATGATAGCTTGAGCAAGCGTGGCATGGCTGTTTTTGTCCATGGTAGAGCTGGAAGGGCAAGGTAATGGACCTTCTGATGAAAATCGGCTGTGCTTCAGATTTTGGTGTACATACAAAAATGAAGGGTCATAGCCAGCAGCCATGTTTGCTCCCCCTCCCCTCCCCCCACCACACCCACCAACCCACAATGGCACAGACGAAACAATTGTAGAAGATGTTTGACATCACAGATGATAGCATCAGAGAAAGTTGTCTTCTTACCATCGTATCTCTTGTGCACGTCCTTAGAGCATCTCCACTTGCCCACCCTAAAGGGATATGGAGGGTGCGTGCGCTAAACGTCCAGCCGGTTCCCTAATTTGGTTTTAGCGCCGGCTTGGCCCAACTAGTTATACAGCGTCCCAAGACCGAACCCAACCCGCGTGAGGATGGCCGAGAAAAAGCCAGCTCTATTGGCGAATGAAACAGGAATCCCCCCTCTGTCTCACCGCGCAACGGCCACCTCTGCCCCAGATCACCGCCGCAACCACCCCTCTCCTCCCGCCGGCCGCATTTGTGGAGGCTCAAAGCTGCCGAACAGTTGGTCCGTGTGTTTGAAATTGTTATTAAAAAAATATTATTAAATTATTTATGAACCGTATTGAACTTATTAAACTATTTGTTTGATTTGGTAAACTTGTAAATAAAATATTGTATCGAATTTTATATTTAAATTAATTATTTGTTCTTTGTATATTTACATAAAAATGTATAGGGTTAATGGTCCTCCCCCATATCGCCATCCGTGCTAACACTCCCCAAACGGGCCAAAAGACACCTACGCCGGATGTTTTATAGGAAGGACGAGTGAAGATGCTCTTAGCCATTAGCAAAGTTCATCGGATCATCTCCGTATCTTCCATTGTCGACATGATCACCTCACCGCGTGTCCTGACCCGCACGATGATCCACCCTTTGTGAGGGGTGCGCTACCTGTACATTGCGTACATCAACACGGCATTCTGCTGGGATCACGTTCGGGTGTCACCGGCCGTCGGCCGGTGCAGTACCAGTACGTACGCTATGACCAGTGGCTGCGCTCCTGTGGCCCGACCCGAGCGTTTCAGGGAGGCGTTTCTTGGCGCAGGCTGCAGTGCACGCGGGCCACCCAGCTCGGTTGCTTCACGGAAACTGGCTGGGGAATGGCAATCTTGAGGCTTGAGAGACCCTACCAGTTGACAATTTGTGCGTGGCAGGTGGCAGCCCCTCTGCTTCCCGTTCCCGTGGTGGTGGCTTCCAAGTTCCAACCAACCAAACGGAAACGGCGGTGCGGGAGGTTTTACTATATCTTACTCTGTTTAAAAAAACCTAAATCACTTTGATTCAAGGACCCTCTTCAAAATATCCATTTTGCGATTTCAAAAGGAAAATAAATAAACATATACTACAATAAATACACGATATTACAGTAACAATTGAATAGCACGAGTGTGTGTGTGTGATGTATTTTACCCTTTGTGGTCAGACCCATGAATTGAACAACTACTACTCCCTCTGTTTCAAATTACTCCGCCGGCGCGCTTATGTAGGTGGGCTAATACTTCGTTATTTTTCATTCAAAAAAATCCTAAATTTTTTGAAATAGATAGTATGAAATGTATATTACGTATACCAAAAATCGTAGGAATGTTTTAATAAAAAATGAGAGAATAATAGACCATCTAGGTAAACGTGCGCGCGGAGTAATTTAAAACAGAGGGAGTAACTTTTAGCCGTCTATGGTCTTATTATATTGCTTACACCATCCTATCGAGATAAAAAACAATGGCATTTTGCTCCTATACCTCATTTGGTCCTTACTTGGTTGCTCCGTAACCTTATCACGCTTTCTTTCGTCGTCTCGACCCATGGTTGCCGTCTGACCCCACTACCTCCTAGGTTGCCAATTGTAGCAATGGATTCAACACCACCCCCTTGACCATGACCACTCGTTGTCATCTCCTTATTCTTAACATTGATCCATGCGTCACCTCCCTATTGACACGAACAATCTCCTCAACAGTCTTTTCGCATATGATAACCATTCTTCTGAACATATGTGGGGCATATGTGTAAACCTTATGCTTGAACACAAAGAACCCTAAAATCAACCACAACGATCATCAATGTAGATGCCACCGCTTCTAGGCAGAGATGAAGGAAAAACCCTCTACCCATAACACAAATCACGTCAATCCAAAACACAATAGCTTTCCTAACGTTTCGAGGAAGTCGGTCCTGGACAATCCATTTTCAGCATGGTGCCTTTTCTCTCGTCACCCACCGCACCGGCCTTCCCTCTTTATGCTGCCACTTGTAGACGCTGAATCCACGCCACCTTGTGGCCATATGTAACCGCTATCGTATCAGTATTCTTTGGCTAAACATGTGCACTAGCTCAGCCCACTTGCATCGTCCTATTCGACGACCGCCCCAATGATTATCCACCTTTGATAACCACTCTTCGAAGCTTCGGTGGCGCATGTGAACCTTACTACACTTGAACCCTTAACCTAAACCCCAGACATCACCAATGAAGATTCACCGCTTCTCGACCGAGATAAAGGCTTGGCCGCCCATAGCACGTGTCATGGCAACCCAAAAACATGATAATTTGCTTAGCATTTGGGGAATTTACCACCATCTCTAGAGAAACATCGGATTGAAAGCCAACGACATCAGGCCAAGAAATAAGTGGAGTAGCGTGCCAACGGACGGCCAACCATATATTCGGGTTGAGTTGATGACAAGTAACATTTTATTTCCGGCTTATATAATTAAGAAGGAAATATTTCCATATATTGAGCAAGATAAACCTTTATTATTTTTCCATAACTTGCTCTTTGTCTCTTTCTAAGAAATCAGTTGGATAGTCGAGATCCCCAGATAGATTGACTTCTGCTTTCGCCCGTCTCTGCGTTTTCCAGCTCCTCATGCACCTCACGCCACAGCTTTTAAAGCCAACCGCACCCTCCTGAATCCCTCCCCCCCCTCCGTCGCGTCCCTCTCAAATCAAAGCCTCTCTCATCACACACCGCTTCCCCCCGCCGCCCCTCGCCGCGCACGCGCTCTCCGAGCCAGCGGCATTCCGCCGTCCTCCCCCGACCCTCCAAGAACCAGCGGAGCGAGAAGAATACCGGCGGGCCAGCGGACCGCGCGCAGCCTCAGCCATGGGGCGTTCTTGGTCTCGGACCCTCCGCCTCGTCTTCTTGGCGTCCCTGCTCCTCCTCTGCTCCGCCCTGCCCCCGCCTCCGCCGCCGGGCCGCGGGAGCACGACGGCCGCCGATGAGGCGATCCTCGCCCGGGTGTGCGACCCGCGCGGCCCGCGACCGGCCTGGTGCGACGAGCTGCACCTCAGGCGGCGCTTCCTCAGGGGAGTCGGCGCGCGCCACCGCCACGGGCACCACCACCAGCACGAGCACCGCGTGCCGGTGGCGCAGCCCCCGCCGGGCCGCGACGAGATCGACCCGCGCTTCGGCGTCTCCAAGCGGCGCGTCCCCACGGGGCCCAACCCGCTGCACAACTGAGGCGCGCTCGGACAGCGACGGCGGCGCGCGGCGTGGTCAGTTCTTGCTTTCTTGGACCGATCACCGGCGGCGGCCAGGTTCTCGAGCGAGTCGGGTCGTGCGTGCACGGCGGTTCAGTCGATCGCCCTCTCTTGTTCCTGCTTTCCGCCGGTACACCTCTCGATTGCCCGACCGGAAAGGACTTACAATGGAGGATCGATCGATGGCTGCTGCCTACATCTCCGCATGCCAATAACATAGATAGCATATGTGTGTATGTAGTATATTTTGCCATTTCTTGGTTCTTTCCCCCCCAAATTCTTGGTTCTTCCATGTCATTTTTGCAACTACTACTCTAGCAAGCACTACAGTATTTCGCCATGTCCTGGCGTTCTTGTAGCTTAATTTCTCGGCAAGTCGGCATCATCCCACCAATGCAATGAAAACTCGCAAGATTTTGTTGCCCGCCGTGACGCCTGTCTGTAGAACTGTCACTTGCAGTCTGTTCCGTGGATGACGACTCGGCTGGCCATGAATTTCTTCGTTCTCCACTGTATCTAGAACAGAAAATGAGGTCATTCGTGGCAGCGTCTGCACTGCACTCTCTTTCGGCCGTGGTCGGCGTCGTCGTCGGCCGGGCCGCTGGAGCTTTAATGCGCTCTGCCGCTCCGTGTGACGGCGAGACGAGGTTGGGGAAATTAATGGCGCACCACCGTCGGGATCGCACTTGGCATTTGTTAGATGTATATGTATGTATATTGTATTTCCTCCATATGTTAGGGGGCTTTCTGTATATTTGCCATGTATTTGTACTATATATTGTGGCCTTTGGCCCTCAGAGGAATACAAGTTGCATATTCCTGACATGGTATCAGAGTTAGGTTAGTCTCCTCTCGCAACTTCGTCGCTATAGCCGCCACCGTCCCTGTCGCCGACGCCTTGCCGTTGTCGCTGCCGCCGGTTGCCGTCTAGTCTTGGGCCGTCTGCTGTCGTTGTTCGTTCCGTCTCGTGACCCAGATCTGATCTCTCCACGCGCGGATCTGGATCTTAGTCGATTTTTTTGATCGGGGTCTCGTCCACGCGCGGGGTTATCTTCTCGGTCTTCACGCGGACCTGCTGCTGCTTCATCTCTTCACGTGAGGTTGCTCTGCAGCCACATAGACCTGCTGCTGCTCACGCGAGGTTGCCCTGCAGAACTGCTGCTACTCCACCTCTGCATGCCCACGCGCCTTTGCAGAACTGCTGCTGCTGCACCTGCTGACGCCCACGCGCCCTGCAGCCAGGAAACTCCACGCGACTGCTGCTGCTCCACTTGCTGACGCCCACGCGCCCTGCAGCCAGGAATCTCCACGCGGCGCCTGGGACTCCACGCGGCGCTGCCTCCTGGTCTGCCCCGTTGCTGTACGGCTCGGCCCCGCCTCGTCGCTGTACGGCCCGCCGTCTCCCGCCCGACCGGTGTCTGCCTCCGTTCAGCACCCCTGTACGCCCGGCTCTGGCCCGCCCCGTTTGACTGCCACCGATCCCGTTCGGCCGGATTGATCGGTCACATCTAGATCTGATCTGATCTGTGTCTAAAAAAAATGTCTTCTCCATCCGGCTATGTTGCGATTCCTCGCTGCCCGGTGATCTTCGAAGGCGCGAATTATCCTGATTTCGCTGCCTTTATGCGTGTTCACATACGCGGTCTTCGTCTTTGGGGTGTGCTCTCCGGCGAGGTCTCCTGTCCGCCGTGTCCCCTGCTCATGTGGCTCCTCTTCCGCCAACGCCGATTGTTCTTGGTGCTGATGCTTCTCAGGAGGCCAAGGATGCTGCTCAGAGTGCTGATGATATTGCTGTTGCTGCTTATGACCTGAAGTTCAAGCAGTACTCTTCTGATCTCGAGGCCTATCGACACGCTCTGACTGCTTACACTCAGTGGGTTGATGAGGATGCTCGTGCTGCTGCTGTTCTCACCTCCAGTGTTCTGCCCCAGTATGCTGCTGAGTTCATGAGTCTCCCTACTGTTGCCGCTCAGTGGGTCCATCTTCGTCAGCGCTATTAGCCGTCTGGGGATGCTCTTTACCTGTCTGTGGTTCGCCAGGAGCATGCTCTCCAGCAGGGTGATTCTACTATTGATGAGTTCTATACTCAGAGTGCTGCTATCTGGCGTCAGCTTGATTCTCTCCGTACAGCTGTTTGTGGCACATGCTCGTGCTGCCAGATTGTGCGCTCGGACTTGGAGTTTCACCGCATCTATGAGTTTCTGTCTCGGCTTCGCCAGGAGTTTGAGCCCCGGCGTGCTCAGCTGAATGCTGGTGATCGTGTTCCGCTCTCTGAGGTATTGTCTGAGCTTCGGGCTGAGGATACCCGTCTCCGTGGTGCTGGTCTTCTTACGGTTCCATCTGTGCTTTCTACTCGTGGTGCTCCTTTGCCATCTGCTCCCTCGACTCAGCCGCGGTCCCCTGTGCCGCCGCCGCCGATACTACCCACTCCTCCAGGTCAGGGTCAGGGTCAGCTTCAGCACCAGCAGCCTCAGGGTCAGAGTCAGCATCAGCAGGCTCGTGGTCAGGATCGCCGTGGTTCTCTTCGTCACTGCTCTTACTGCAACAGGGATGGTCACACTTGGGCCACCTGTTATACACGGGACCCCAGTTTACGTCAGCAGCACCAGGCTCGTGGGCAGTCGTCTTCTTCCGGATCTTTAGCAGTTGCTCTCTCTGATCAGGACATTATCAGGAGTCTTCGCGGTCTGCTTGCTGCTACAGGCTCTTCTTCGACGGGCACTGCTGGTTCTGTGACTGACTCTTCAGGCACTGTGCGACCACCACCTTCTACACAGTCAGGTACGTCTCCGTGGTATCTAGATTCTGGAGCTTCTTTTTATATGACCTCTGAGTCTTCTTTTCTGTCCGCTCTTCGTTCTCTCCCTTCTCCTGTCCGTGTTTTTACGGCTGATGGTACCTCTCTCCCTGTTTCTAGTCGGGGCATCCTTTCTACTTCTTTTTTTGTTCCTGATATTTCTCATGTCCCTCTTCTTAAGATGAATCTGTTCTCTGCTAGCCAGCTTACTGACTCTGGTTGTCGTGTCATTCTTGATGCTGATTCTTGTGTTGTTCAGGACCGTCGCACCCAGGCCCTGGTTGGAGCTGGCCCTCGCAGCCGTGACTCTTCAGGTCTTTGGGAGTTAGACTGGCTTCGTGTTCCTTCCGCTGCCACTTCATCTGTCAGTTCTTCTCCGGTTGTCGCCTCTACTACCAGCTCTTTTCAGCAGTGGCATCATCGTCTTGGTCACCTCTGTGACTCTCGCCTGTCGTCATTAGTTCATCGTCGTCTTCTGGGGTCTGTCTCAGGAGATGGGTCTTTGCATTGTTAGGGCTGTAGGTTGGGTAAACAGATTCAGCTTCCCTATCCTACTAGCGCGTCTGTATCTCAACGACCTTTTGATTTAGTTTATTCCGATGTTTGGGGTCCGGCTCCCTTCGCTTCGAAAGGGGGCCATCGCTACTATATTTTATTCATCGATGATTTTTCTCGGTACACTTGGTTGTATTTTATGCGCTCTCGTAGTGAGGTGCTCTCCATATATCAGCGTTTTGCGGCCATGGTTCGTACTCAATAATCTACCCCCATCCGTGTGTTTCGTGCGGATTCTGCTGGTGAGTATATCTCCCAGATGTTGCGAGGTATTCTTGCTGAGCAGGGCACTCTTGCTCAATTCTCCTGTCCTGGCGCACATGCCCAGAATGGCGTTGCTGAGCGTAAGCATCGCCATCTTCTTGAGACCACTCGCGCTATGATGATTGCTTCTTCTCTCCTGCCGCATTTCTAGGCTGAGGCTGTCGCTACGTCGGCTTACCTCATCAATATTCAGCCTTCTGCTGCCTTGCAGGGTGGTATCCCTCTTGAGCGCCTCTCTGGACAGTCTACAGATTACTCCATGCTTCGCTTGTTTGGTTGTGTTTGCTATGTTCTCCTTGCTCCTCGCGAACGCACCAAACTGACCGCTCAGTCTGTTGAGTGTGTCTTCCTCGGATACAGTGATGAGCATAAGGGCTATCGCTGTTGGGACCCCGTTGGTCGTCGGATGCGTATCTCTCGTGATGTTACTTTTGATGAGACGCGTCCTTTCTATCCTCGTCCCACCGTTGGTACTTACCCGGTGGAAGATATCTCTTTTCTTCTCTTTCCTGACACACCTCCTTCTACCCCTATTGTGTCTTCTTCAGGATCTCCTCCCCCTGATGTCTCTTCTTCGACACTGTCCTCTTCTGCTCCGTCTAGTTCTCCTAGTTCTCCTTGTTCTCCGGAGTCTTCCTCTACTATTCCCTCTTCTTCATCGTCGTCTCCTGCGTCGTCTTCCTCTGATGATCTTCCCTCTACTCGTCCTGTTCGTCAGCGTCGTGCCCCCAACCGTTACTCTCCTAGTCAGTATGGTCTTTCTGTTGCCTCCGAGCCGACTTCTTATCGGGATGCTGAGCATCATCCTGTATGGCAGCTGGCCATGGCTGAGGAGATTGCTGCGCTTGAGCGCACTGGCACCTGGGATCTTGTTTCTCCCCCTCCCGGTGTTCGTCCTATCACGTGTAAGTGGGTCTATAAGATTAAGACCCGCTCTGATGGATCTCTTGAGTGCTATAAAGCGCGTCTTGTGGCTCGTGGTTTTCAGCAGGAGCATGGTCGTGACTATGATGAGACCTTTGCTCCTGTGGCCCATATGACCACTGTGCGTACTCTTCTTGCTGTTGCTTCTGTTCGTCACTGGTCTGTGTCTCAGCTTGATGTTCAGAACGCCTTTCTCAATGGTGAGTTGAGTGAGGAGGTTTATATGTAGCCTCCTCCTGGGTATTCTGTTCCCGAGGGGATGGTTTGTCGTCTTCGACGGTCTCTTTATGGCCTCAAACAGGCTCCTCGTGCCTGGTTTGAGCGCTTTGCTTCTGTAGTGATTGCTGCTGGTTTCTCCCCTAGTGCTCATGATCTAGCGCTGTTTGTTCACACTTCTCCTCATGGACGCACTCTTCTTCTTCTCTATGTTGATGACATGATCATTACTGGTGATGATCCTGAGTATATCGCCTTTGTTAAGGCTCGTCTTCGTGATCAGTTTCTTATGACTGATCTTGGTCCTCTTCGATACTTTCTCGGGATTAAGGTTTCCTCCACTTCTGATGGCTTTTACATCTCCCAGGAAAAGTATATTCAGGATCTTCTTGCTCGTGCTGCTCTTGGGGATGAGCGCACTGTTGAGACCCCTATGGAGCTTAATGTTAAGCTTCAACCTACTGATGGTGATCCTCTTTCTGATCCGACGCGTTATCGTCATCTTGTTGGGAGTCTAGTTTATCTTGCTGTCACTCGTCCTGACATCTCTTATCCTGTTCATATTCTGAGTTAGTTTGTCTCTGCTCCCACCACTGTTCACTATAGTCATCTTCTCCGTGTTCTTCGTTATCTTCGTGGTACAATCACTCGTCGCCTTTTCTTTCCTCGTTCCAGCTCTCTCCAGCTCCAGTGCTATTCGAACGCTACGTGGGCGAGTGATCCTTCGGATCGTCGTTCACTTTCTGCTTACTGTGTGTTTCTTGGTTGTTCGCTCATTGCTTGGAAGACGAAGAAACAGACAGCGGTTTCTATAACACCCTCGGAATCGGCCCTATGCAAGTTTTAGCGAATCCCGCCAAACCCGCATAGAAACGATTCAAAGGTGCCCACCAGGCACTTGCGTGCGGGTGGAAAACGAAGTAATATCATTACACAGTAGTTCACGATGGAACCCACATTGACTCCCACACATATTGCAGACATGATCTTCTATCAATAATCAACAGCGGGGTCTGGGCACCCATATTGACTCCCACACATTCATCGATGATCATATCGGATGAACCACGATGCTAGGATTCAATCAATCCCATATACATATTCCCTTCGTCTCGCGATATTTTACTTGCCCGAGATTCGATCATCGGTACCATCATACCTAGTTCAATCTCGTTCACAGCAAGTACTTTACTCGTTCCGTAATCCGATATCACTTTGTGATTAACTCCTTAACCACATGCTTGCAAGCGGTGTTGATATCGATTACCGAGTGGGCCCGAAGTATATCTCTCCGACTTGGGAGGGACAAATCCCATCTCGATACATACAACCCAACAGATACTTTCCGATCACCTGAGAGACACCTTTATGATCACCCTCTCATAGGATGACGTTTGATGACCTCAAAGCTTTCTTCCGATACCAGGGAGTTGTATTATCTCATGGTCTAAGGAATACAATATTTGACATAGGAAAAGCTTCGCAAAGATGAACACAATGACACGATCTAATTGCTTCGCTTAGTTTGGGTCTGTCCATCATATCATTCTCCCAATGATATGATCTCATTATCAATTGACAACTCATGTCTATGGTTAGCAAACCTTAACCATCATTGATCAATGAGCTAGTCCATAGAGGCGTACTAGGGACACGGTGTTGTTCACAAACCACACAAGTATTAATGTTTCCGCTTAATACAATTCTAGCATGGAATATAAACTTTATCATGAACAAGAATTATAATAATAACATCTTTATTATTGCCTCTAGGGCATAATTCCAACAGAATACAGATATACAGTACAAAGATCCAAATCACCTTGAAAACGATATGGTGTCCGAGTACGGACAAGATGCAAATTGAGCTAAGAGCCCTGAAGAATAACCAATGGCGTCCACAACCCTGTCCAGGCCAAGCCGGAAGGGTAACCCTGCTAACGACGTCGATCTCAAAACCTGCTTAAACAAAAGGGGTGCCGACAAAGGGCAAAGGAAAAAGAGGAGCGTCAGTACTGAGGCCAGTACACGGCGAGACTAGAATTCGGCGGTCCTCGCCTACATAGGTATGGTGGACTGAAGCAGCAGCGCAGCATGCACTAAACCACCTATAGAGACTCGATACAATTAGCGGCTATCAGAGAGGGGTAAGAAAGACCTATTCGGAACCAACCTGATACTACCACCAAACATACCCATCCTGGTGTTTCCCCCTCGAGACCAACGAGGAAGTCAACCGAGGAACTCACACCGTTGGCAGTTTTATTTATTCAGTTATCGTTGCAGCAATTACTAGTCAGGTATAGATAGTCATCCTGATATAATAAGCAGTGGGCACTTTTAGGTTAACCACTCCGTTGTAGTTGCAACACTTACTAGTCAGATACAATTAGCATGAGATGTCCCAAACCCAGCAGTTGTTGGTACTTTTATTTAGCCATTCCATTGTAGTGGAGCTGATTACTAGTCATACCGGATACAAGTCAATTTATAACAGTAAACTTTAGTTATAGTTGTCTATGATCGAGAACTGTGCTCCAAGTCGTCCATAACCGCGGACACGGCTTTTCGAAAAGATTTAACCCTGCAGGGGTGCACCAAAGTATCCACACGCACTTCGACCCTTTTTGCCAGATCAGTTAACATACACCCATCGGTATGTCGGCGGGGCCTAAGTCATGACGTTTCCCAGACCCAAAGCAAGTACATGGGGCCACCCCACTAAGCTACCCGCAACGAAGTCGGCCGGTCTCCGAGACAGACTCAGGGTTTGTGTAGCCGGCTGTAAACGACTGGGAACCCGAAAGTGTGACTGGGCTTGTCGATACAGCGAAAACGGGTCACGGTCCTAAACAGTACAGGTGCAGTACCTCGCACAATTTAAATTAAGCAGTAAAGCATGGCATAAGTACAGGATAGTAATAAAACCTCAGACTAGTTGTGGCCCCCGGTACAATACTTTGAAAGCAGGTACTAATCGATGGGGGTGCCCATACACCCCACCTGTGGTTAGCGCGCTCGATCTCGGAACAGGTGTCAAGAACTCGGGGTCCTACGGGACACAAGTGGACGGTTAACAACCAAATAACATCTATTGCCCACCTGTGCCTCTGCATTATTTACCTACTTCAATTTTAGTTATTAAACAATAATTAAAGCCATGATCATCTCCAACATTAAACATGCGGCAATACTCCAACAACTGTGGTTCTGGACGAGACGCAACAGCACTAGAGCAAGCTACTACGACGCGCAAGTCCAACTATCTACCAAACAACAGGTAATAGGATGTGTCCAAGGCAATATAAGGCTGCAAGGGATAACGCGGGCACGACAACTAGAGCATCGCAACACAGATAACAATAGATCAACAGGAGGGAATAAATACTATAAAAGTAAGATAGGTAGAAAAGGGGGGGAGGTGCTCGCCTGAAAGCATTGCCGAAGGTTCATCCAAAGGTCGGGGCGAAGCTCACATCAACTCAACGGCCTTATCCGCGAAGAAGCAAACACTAGAATAAACACCGGATGCACTATTTAATACTATGACAGAAGATCCGGCATGATTATGATATGATGCAGATGCAGTGCAATTAGGCAGTATTAAGCGGAACAGGGGTCCCGACAATTAATTACATGGTTCAAGTTATTTAGCACCCCCGCAATTTAAATGTTGGATTGGCAGGACAAAACATGGCTTCGGTTCGCTATGCCAATTTAAATGGAGTCCGGAATAAGACAAAGATATCCCGCATATAGACTCCATATGTAATTATTAGATGAATCGACATAATGCCCCCAAACCACATGATGAGATGCAAGCATGAATAATTAAAAAAAAATGCGGCAGGATATATTATATTATAAAAATAGAGGTCTCGGATAGGGGTCACACATCGAAAGGCGATCTTGGGGTTCCGAGGGTTCGGGGGATCGGTCTCAGGGTTCGACGGGAGAACGGCTCGATGAGATTGGTCTCGGACAACGGAAGTCGATCTTGGCGTTCCGGGATGAAGGACTTGGTTTGGCGTCAGAGGATCGTCGGGTTCGCCCTGGTCGGTGTCGCTCTTGTCGTCATGAAGATCTTGTCGGGTCCGCGTACCGGGTCAGTCTTCGCGTTCGGGAAGAAGAACTTGGCGTTCTGTGTCGGCGATCTTGGCGTCCGGGTTCTCGACGAACTTGGCGTATCCGGGATGGAGAGCTTGCCGTTCCGTGGCGATCTTGGCGGTCTTCGGATCACCGGGATCGGGCTTCGAGGTCTCGGTCATCGGACCTGTGAAGGAGATCTTGTCGTCGTCGGCGCGCTCGGGGTCTCGGATTCGGCGCAGATGGTTCATCACTGTGATCTTGGCGTGGTCCTTGTACAACTAGCCGCCTTGGACGCTCGGGTCCATCAGAAGGTCATGGCGTTCGTGAGGGAGAGCTCGGGGCATCGAAACCGTGAAGCAGACCTTGTCGTTCCTACATCGAAGGCCTTGGGTTTTCGTGGCGGAGATCTTGAGGTGTGGCGGTTTTCCGAGGAGAAGATCTTGTCACCCGATGTCCTTTGGTTAAATGCAGACAGCACACAATAATCCTGGTTCATGCCTTGCCATCTCACGGTCACACAAGCTCACTCATACTCTACTCTGGAAACACTAGTACATCCAACACCCCATGGCAGTTACTAGTATATGCACAACTGCGAATAGGGCATCGCTGACGGAGCCGAGGTCGATGCGGTGCTGGGAGGGGGCCGCGTCCGTGAGGTCGAGGCAGGGGCCGCTGCTTGTGAACGGGTCGGTGCTGCGGGGCCGGCCTCGGAGCAGGGGCTCGAGGTCAGGGACCTGCATGACGGCGGCGCTGACCTGGCGGAGAGGCAGCCGTCGCAGGGAAGAAGGCGGTGGGGAGGCGGGGGACGACGCGGCCGCTCGCGGGTCCGGCGAGGTCGAGGTTGCGGAGCACCCTTGGCGGTGTGGAGGCGCACCGAGGCGGCGAGGTCGGGCGGCGGGGTCGGCTCGGGCGACGCGCAGGAGGGGGAGGCCGGGAGGTCGCGGCGGCCACGACCAGAGGACGGGCGGGGGCGACCGAGGGCGGCCGGAGACGCAGGTCCCGGCGCCGCCGGGATCAGAGCGAGAGGGAGGACGGGTCGAGGAAGGCCGGGGCGGGAGCGGCGGCGCCTGCTAGAGAGAGAGAGGGGTCGCGCGGCGCGGGGGGAGAGAGGGATGCGACGCGGGGGAGAGAGAGAGAGAGGGAAGGCGGGGTGGGGCATCGCGAGCGGGAGGTGGGGATGGGCGAGAGCAGAGGAGGGCGGCTCGAGCGGGGGATGCAGGGTCGCTCGGGAGGGTAGGTGGGGGACGGGTTCGAACGGGGGGAGGCGTGCCTGAGGCGGGCGTGGGAGGACGTGCAGGGCGGTGGGCCACGTGGGACCAGGGGTTGTCGGGCTGGGGGGGGTCACGCCAGGTGGGGTGGGGAACGTGCAGGGCGGTGGCAGGTGGGTGGGGATTGGGGGTCCAGGGGGTGAGGTGGATCAGGGAGGTGAGGTGGAGGGCTGGGAGTGGCTGGGGGTTGGGGAAGTGATGAGGTGGCGGTTTGCGATAGGACAGGGTGAGGTGGAGGGGGGTTGGGTAGGATTAGGTGTAGGTAGGATTAGGATTAGATATTTTTAGACTAGGGTTTGGATGTGGCCGGCCGGGCTTTCGGGCCTGGCGGGCTGCCTCCTAAAAATAATTTAAATTTTTTTATTTATTTAAAACGGGGCTTTTGAAATCCATTGGTAGACAAAACACAATAATCCGGAGACCCGGGTTTTGGATTTGAAATAAAGGCGGGGTATTTAGAAAACAAAATATGTTTTTCGAAAATAGTTTCAGACAAACAAATGCATGATGATGGCGATGCTCAAATGCAAGGTGGCATGATGACCTGAGCATGCAGTCATGATGATGCAATGCACAAAAACAACGCGATTTTCTAGTAGTGGTTTTTGCGGGGCGCCACAGTTTCCCGTTCGAGTGTTGAGGCTGAGTTGCGTGCTATGACCTTGTTGACTGCTGAGGTGACCTGGTTACGATGGTTACTTGCGGATTTTGGGGTCTCTATTACCACACCCACTCTGGTTTTGTCTGACAGTACAGGTGCTATTAGTGTTGCACGTGATCCGGTCAAGCATGAGCTTACCAAGCATATTGGTGTTGATGCTTTCTATACACGTGCTCAGGTGCAGGCTCAGGTTGTTGCGCTTCAGTATGTGTCTTCAGATTTACAGTTGGCGGATTTTTTTACGAAGGCACAGACCAGAGCGCAGCATGATTTCTTACTCTCCAAACTCAGTGTTGTGGATCCACCATGAGTTTGAGGGAGGGTGTTAGATGTATATATATATATATATTGTATTTCCCTCATATGTTAGGGGGCTTTCTGCATATTTGCCTTGTACCTGTACTATATATTATGGCCTTTGGCCCTCAGAGGAATACAAGTTGCATATTCCTAACAGCATTAACGTTGTGGTTATTACAGTGGGGCGGTCCGGCCAGTGAAGGGAAAATCGCTAGTGGACGGTGCGTTTACTTGTGAGTTGTAGTTCTGAAGTCTGACCGTGGTATCTAACTTACCGTGAGTCTATCGGCGACCTCGTGTAATGTTGCTATGCTTCCATTACAGCTTTTTTTTTGAATTGGGGAAAAAGGTCAACCGGCCTCCTCGCATCAAAAAAATACACGCTAATAGTTTTATTAGATTATTCACAACATCTTATAATAAAATTATAAAGATAATACCGAAGTCAACAAAAATAGCGACAACGGCTACTCCCACACACCGATAAAGGGTGTGTCCATAAACAAAATCAACACCCTAACATAACACCGACACATATCATCTAAAAACCTAAGGCCTCCAAGTCATCCAACATCGAGCAAGTGGCACAACCGGTCCGGTAGGCCCTCAGTGTATACTCGTACACGCTACAAAAATCCTCACCACCGCCGTTTTTCGCATACCCATCTTCAGAAGAAATCAATGCAATGACCTTGCGAGACCCACAGTCAACGCCACCATGACGCCAAACAGCTCCACCACCATGCATGTGCAGTTGAAAACAAGACCCCTCGGCACCATGCCGCCAAGTACCGCCATCCGAGGCAGCATGAAACACCGGAAGATCCATCGTGTGTAGCACCTACCGAACCAGGATGACTGATCATAGCACTTGACGGTTAGGGATGACTTGACATCTCTATCCGAGTCTCTGCAAGACGAAGCCACTCCACCTCCCGCCTCGATCATCTAGCACCGCTCCACAAACAATGCTTCCAAGAGAACGTGATACCGCATCGCCGCCATCGCCCGACCCAGAAACCAGATCCTAGGGTTTTCCCCCCAGAGCAGCACATGTAAGGTCGACACTAGTTGCACAATGATGCCTTCATCAAGATAACGACGTGGAAACGCCGCCATATCCCGCCAATCGGCTCGGTTTGCACCGGCAACAAGGTCTCCCTAACTCACAGCCGGGACTAGATGATGGTTCCCAGGATCCGCCAAACCAGTCTCAGGCTGACCACCTCCGACGAAGAAGATGACCACTAGCACCAAGCCCAGGGCCTCCGCCCCAGGCGTCCTCGTGATGCAGAGCAATACCTAGAGGGCCTCCGCGCGACTTCACTGGTCGGCGACGAAGACGGCAATAGTTGGACAAGCTGTCGATCCCAGGACAAAGCCTAACATCAATACCACCACTGCCTCCAGCCAGCCACGCGCACCTGCATATTAGCCGACGTCACTCCCGGGTCACCGTTGCATCACCATCACCACTGAATATCAGGGGCAAGCCGCCACCGCCTGAGATCTTGGGCTTCCGCCGCCATGTGGTACAGAGGGGCGCGAGGAAGGGAGGCCGCCTCCGCGTCGCAGGGGCTTTGCCCAACGATGGAGGGAGGGGAGCACAGAGGGAGGATGGAGCCGACCGGCTGGTTTTCATCCGGTACAGCCCGACGACGGCCACACAGGGTTGGGAGAAGAGGATGGGGTGGGAATCTATTTTCAGTTGAGCATTGCACCATTCACCATTACTTCCATCACCATTCACCGGAGACCAAGGTTTCTCTCGTGTCTTTCTTCAGTTGAGCATCGCAGTTAGCAGCATTTCTTATTTACTAATCGGAATGGGACACACGTACCCTGTTTCTTTTTCGACAAAGGGCGTTTTATTATTTATTAAAAGTTGAAGTACTACTCGCCTCCTCTGCATGCACACAGTCGCTCAAATCCAAAAATGTGAACAAGTAAAATAAAAAGGCGCAATACAAGTAATCATCAGAGAAACTGCTAGAGCGTCTAAGGAGGTGGCGGACCAATCCATAGATTATGCTGTCATCCATGTTGGATAAAAATATCCCTCGCAACATCATCCAACCGTGTAGACACCTTCATAAACAGGTCTCGATGCTCCATACGTTATAAAGACGACCATGAACGAAGAGTAGTTGTGTAGAGATAACCTGCATGAGAGAATAATATTTATTATTAGAAACCTTATCATTTTTATGTAGTCATAGCGACTAAATAACGACAAGTATTCCCATGCTAATAATTAATTTAAATCTATAATTCATACTATTTTCGCCGGTTGCCAAATATATTTGCAACACTACGTGGTGGGTATAAGATAGAATCTATCTGGATGACTATCCATATAGATCTAGTAAATTTGCATTTCGAAGAGTAGTTTGATTGCCTCGTCCTAATGGCAGAAGACTCTCTTTTTTTATAACCATGCCAATTGCGTTTAGCAAGGTTGTCTTCTGTGAGTATTGCACGTACCCTGTGTCCTGTTTATGCGGAAAACAAACTGACATCCATTTTTTTTTTCGACAAACGAACTGATATCCATGGAACTATTCAGTTACAAAGTTAAGTTTACACGAGAGTTGCTCCAAGCAACGGATAGTAGTAGTAGTAGTAGTACCAAAAAAAAACCGTAGGAGCCAGTAGTACGTATGATAAGGTACTCCAAAAAGCAAGTGACGTGTTGGTTAATGCGGTTACTGTCTGACGCGTGAAGATGACGAGATAGATAATGCAGAGGTCTCGTGTAGTACTACTTGGGCGTGTGTGTGTGTGACGGCTCATGGAGGCAGTCCTCGTGCATTTACTCAAACAGAACGGAACGGGATCCGATCCATCGAGTCGATCGATCAGGCAGGGAAATAACTCCAGGGCGACCGTGCATATCATTCCAACCGTGTGCTCTTAACACACACGCCCTCCCTGCACGGGCCGGCAAGGAACTTTGTACGGTACAGTTTTCGGTCTTTATGGACTGGAATTGGAAGGATAGCTAGTGGAAGCCCTGTTCATCAAGATCTAAACCCAGTAACACGCAGTAAAATGCATCACTGTACAGATTCCTGATGTTTTTTTATGTTCAACATGATGTTTTCGTTTCACGGTAAAAATGCTTCCAAGAGGATCAGAGTAAGTCAGACGAACCGATCCATAGCAATTGCTACACAGTACACAATCTAAGTATCTAACTACATAGGTAAACATCTGAAGTCTGACCATTGTAAACCATGTACAGCAACAAACCATTGCCACTCTCCTTAACAAAACTACTACGGACAGCAGAGCAGTTTCTCTGCAGATCATCGCTTCCTCCCCGAGACGGTCTTCTTGACGGCGCCGACGGAGACCAGGAAGTCGTCGAGGGAGGAGAGGGTCTTCATGTCGTCCGGGGGAAAGTAACTGGCCGCCTTGCCCATGAACGAGGTGAATAGGAGAGAGAGGCCGGGTGATGCCGCGGGGCGCTCCGGGAGGAAGTCGTCGAGGAAGGCGAAGGCGGCCAGGAAGTCGGACCGGCTCGCGTTGATCGGGGCTTGGAAGTGGGCGGGGATGATTCGCCGGAACGGCCAGTCCGCGGCGATCCTGTCCACCCAGTCTCTCACCTGCAGAAGCAGCAGATGGTGTTAGCAGGTATAACCATGCAGTTACTAGCTAAGGACCGGTGGCATGGCATTCCGCAGTCTGATCCATTGGCGTCAAGGCGTCGATATACCTTCTCTGGAACTTTGCTGAAAACTAGTGTCTTGACGATTGGTGAGACGATCAACTTCTGCGACATTTGAGCGAAACTTGCGTTTGGCTCTAGAAGATTTGAGGGGCCAAGAAACAATATCTGAAGTACCATCCTCTCCCATCCTGTTGGAACATAGACAAGGTTACTGTAATTCTGCGAATATTTATTCAGGGTAGGTGACCACTAACGATGCATATATATATATATATATATATATATATATATATATATATATATATATATATATATATATATATGTGACACTGTCCTATGCAACACCATTGTTTTGATTTGACAAATCAAGCTTCAAACAGAAAATTGAATATCTGAGGGCACCCACTTTAACGTTAACAAAGTTGAAGCAGCGGACAGGATCAGCATAACCAACATGGTAGGCACCCAGTATTACTGAATAGATGGTGACACATAAGGATCTAGAATATGGTTACACCTTACACAAAATCATGGAATTGCTGACTAAGGACACACATATTCCCATATAACAGCAGTCACATACAGGGAGGCAAGCAATAGGTACAACACAAAGATACTGGCAAAACGACCTGGATACTGAATCTCTGAATGTTGCTGCTTTTCAAAATCTGGAAACTAACTGAAATAAGTGAACGTGGACAAGCTTCTCAAGACATTTCTCTGGGTCTAGGGAGCTTACCTAGATATATGAAACAACCTACTACACTACCTAAATTAAAACATGAACTTTCAGATTTCACCAAGTCCAGATAATTCTTGCATCATTCCAGTGAAAATGGTTCAGAAATGGAGTGCCTAGATAGAGGCATATCCAGTACTAAACTGCAGTTACCTTTCTGACGGGTGCAACTACACTACAGCAACCAAAACACAGCAACCAAGACATGTAGATGTAGTCCAGAATCCAGATTTACTGATTCCGGCTACTTATATTTTGACTGTAATGTCGATCTAGTGGTTCAGAAATGTAGTACTAAGATATAGTATGGAGGCACATCCACTGTCAGACTGCAGTTACCTTTCTGCCGGGTCAGCTTGTTGTCCACAATAGGATCATCAGGAACCTCCCTCCCTTTGCTCAGTATCTTCACCGCCAAGCCGTTCTTTGCAGCTGCCAACAACGACTCTTTGCCGATACACTCGGGCGGCTGCCGAGGAACAAAAATGACTGCATCCGTCACCAGCAACGTTCTGGAAGGCTTGTGGTAGAACGCCACCTCCACATAAGGGCCAATCCCTGAACGCAACACAGATATCATGTAGTGCATTCAGAAAAGCAGTACTCTGAATGTGCAGTGAGGAACTTGGGAGTACCAACTTCCGGCGAGCTGAGCACCTTCTGCTCGATCTCGGCGGCCCAGGGGGTGCCGTCGTCCTCGTCTTCGAGGGGCTTGGATCTGAACACGCCGAAGAACTCGAGCGGCAGGTTGACGGGCCAGCTCCACTGCCGCGGCGCCACCCACACCTGCGCCTTAGGGAACTTCCTGGAGAATGGGCCGAGGAAGACCTTGTGCTCGTACGCGAAGGTCGGCAGCACGATGTGCTCCACCGGCGCTCCCAGCTCCTTGATCAGCTGCGCGCCAGGGATTATTAATGGCTGCTCAGTTAGCTGAACCTGCACCGAAGCTGGGCCGAGGTGGTATTGGTTGCAGGAACTGGAGCTGAAGATTATTACCTGGATGCATTCTTTGGTGGGTGCGATGGGAGCGTGCACCCAGAGGCCGCCGGAGCGGAGCTTGACGACGGTCATGCGGGTGTTGGTGGAGACGCTGCTGAAGCCCAAGGCCTGCTCCTGCTCGAACAGCCACACGCTGCCCTTAACCGCCTGCACGCATCATCATCGGCACGGCGCATTCAGACAAGAATTCAGAGAGCAAGCAGACGGAGGCGGGTTTCTCGATCGGGTGACTGTTACCACCTCGGTGCGGAGGGTGCGGCGGTTGAGGAAGGGGCCGAGCGGGAAGGGGAAGCCGGTGATGTTGAAGTAGAACCGGGACGACGACGACGAGGCGCCGCCGGTGCTGGTTTCCTCGGCGGCGGAAGCCGAGGCGGAGAGGCGCGGCCTGCCCCGGAGGGCGTGGATCGGCGGGGCATAGTGGTGGTGGTGGGCCGCGTGGCCGTGGGAGAGCTTGCCGCGGAGCGGGCGCGGGGCGGAGGCGACGGATGTGGCTGCCATTGTTTTGTTTTGTTTGCTTGGGTGTGGTGTGGGCTGGCGGCCGATTTCGTGGCTCGCGCGCGGCTGGGGAAGTTGGGGTCAGGTGGTTCTAGTGGAACCGGCTCCTCTAACGTCATCAACGAACAAAGTCAGAGAAAATAAAGAAGGAAAGTCAGAAAAATATAGGTTAATCATCCTATTTTTTTATTACTGTAGATAATTACTGTAGCCTCACAATAGTAAACTGGATTTTTTTACATTATAATTGTGCTCATATGTAGTTAGTCTAAATACATAACATAATCTTATATTATGCAAATTAATTTAAATTATTTTAGACGAAATAATACAATTTAACTGTAGCTTCTCTAACTTTATTAGTTCACGTTAGAGGATCTGGCTCCGGTTCTAGTGGCGGGGAGGAGGTTGTGGTGATCTGGGATTTGGGCGTGGGTTTACATGGATGGCTGGATCGGGTGGCACGTAGAGGTGGTGAGTGGCTGGGAAGCACCGGTGACTGTCATGGAGTTTTAACAATTTGGACGGATTAGGGATGGTTCTCGAAGTTGAAAACTGCCTCTGGGATCATCTCGGACTTCTGGTGCATTTTCTTCTATAAAGTGTGATCTATTAAACCCGCATTTTGGTGACCTAAGCTAAGAGTCAAATCTCGGTGTCTCACAACCCATAAGAAGATCAAGAGATATAAAAAGCAAAAAACATGAAGTAACTGCCTTTGGACACGACCACTTGACCAATTGAACATTCTAATGGTGGGAGTGTAGAATAGGAGGAGATTAGTTGTTCTCCTTCATTCTCGCCATCGTTCCCTTTATCGTTCTCCCTCTCAGTCGCATGCATGGTTGCACGTTGAGATCATCGGTGCTAAGAAAACACACCGCATTGATCCCACTCTCACAAACATAGCCGTATGATCGCCAACACGACTTTGCTGAGATAATATGGCCTTCATTTAGCATTACGTGACGTTGAGAAATGTTTAGAAAGAACAAAAGCACGTGATCTTCGGGCATATTGGTGTTATACCTACATGGAGCAATCCAAATTTACTCTTTTTTTTTGCAATAAACAAATCCACATTTAATCTTATTCACATTGTGAAGTTGGACTCTTTAGAAAAATATGTTGGACACGTGTATCGAATGTAATATGTTCGACACTTCGATCTCTATATTCATGATGATGGTGTGTAATATAATGGTTCCTTCATTGATGAGTGCAAAACAAAAAATAAAAAGGAAAACAATATAAATGAATTCTCTGCCGCGGCATAAAAAGTGGCCAAAATGCTGCCGCGACAGAGAATCATTTGTCCCGGGACGCATGTTCCCCCCCCCTCGCAACCGAGAGCGGCCATGTGGATCCCTTTTAGTACTGGTTCATGACGTAACCGGGACTAAAGGGTGGGAGCTTTAGTCCCGATTGAGCAACCGAGACTAAATCCTCTTACCAACCGGAACAAGAGCCCCGTTCTCCACTAGTGTCTATAGCACAACGCAACTAATATTTCTGAGGTTTTGTACGCAATTATACTTTAATTACGAGTAGTTCCTTTTGGTTGTGGTCTTGTTCAATCTATGCAAACCAAACATGTCTCTCATTAGTTTCACAATATGCAAAAAAAAACATAACCTTGTTTTTTCCCTGCCACTACCTTTATACTTTTAGCCTTTATTTAATATTGACGGAGTTGTGGATCATAGGAAAGCGCAAAGACATGCTCTAGTGTCAAATACTAGATATTTTTTCGATGACTCAGAAATAAATGTTTGGATCAACAACTTGTAACCATCAATCAATTATTTAAGATTCATGAATGTACATGAGACCCACCATTGAAAAATATATCATGTGTAGTCATTGATATCTCACAATGTGTCAACCACACGATGGTTTGTGTATGATACAAATGACCAACTTGCTGAAGCTCACAACTAATATAAAAAGATCCGGTGCATTCGTGTAACCATGATGTCTTATGTGCAAATCATCATCTTGTTGGAAATATGTGATCGATGTAACTATTTCACACACTTTTATGTTTAATGCATTGTTCAGCTGATTTTTCTACAACTTTGATAATGTAAACAATATTATTTCAAATTATTATTTTTATAATAGTGATTATTTTGTTGGTAAGACGTTACAATATAATGGATATCTATAATGAAACAATCATGGGCGCCGGCCCAAGAAATATGGAGTGTCACTTTTTTCACCATGAGTAGAGTCCATGGAAACGAGCGATTGTTTATAATACTCGGATTTAGTCAGATCCTATTTGAGGGATTTTGTAGGTTCATTAATCAATCTTTTGATAGAAAAACTTGACAAGTTTCCAACAATTAAAGACCAAGATCACAAAATTGCATTTCAATTATTTGCAAAAGGGTATCAATTTCTAATATTGATAAAAAATGCCTAGACTTTGCAGATAATATACAAAGAGAAATATATCATCAACAATGTAATTATAGAATATTAAATGAAACAAATTTCCAGTCTTTAAAATCTTGAATGTATATAACTACAACTTTAATATGGTGGATTGAAAAATACCGCAAAACACAATTTAATATATTTTAATTTAATGGACAAAGGTCTAGGAATTGTAATATGATAGCATTTAACCATTTACTTTTATAAATGAGATAACATTATATACATTATCTCATCAATGGGTCTTGTGTCTAGCCGCATAAAGATTAGATGCATTCATCGGTATACCATTTTTTAAAAAGTAAAGCGGTTATAGAGACTCCACAGTGAGTTTTGTTTTTATTAAATAATAAGAACCCAATTTTCGCATCCTTGGGGATTTAAACCTGGTGACGAATGGGTTGTACATCCACTCCCATGGCCAAGTGAGCAAAGTTGACTTCTTGTTGGTATACTCTTTAGAGCATCTCCAAGAGGAGAGAGAGGGTATAGAAAGATAAATATTATTTGCTTCTGCAGCTTACCTATTTTTTGGCTAGACAAAACACAACCAGGTACTCAAAATTAAATAAATTACACCATAGTATATCGTTTTTACACTAAGCACCTTGGATATAAAATAGAAAAAGCAATCGATCCTTGTCAATTTGATTACTGCAAGGAGGAGCTCCGGCGAGCAACCTCCCCAACGCAGGAGGGCGGCCTTCCATGCGAGCAACCTCGCCGACGCGACCTTCCACACGCAGGGGCGTGGCCTTCCATGCGAGCAACCTCCCGGACGCGACCTTCGACACGCAGCCTTCCGATGTCGACGCGCGGGCCTTCCGATGTCGACCCGACCAGCTGACGTGGCCAGGGGCACGACATCCATGGCGACTCATGGCGCGGCCTCCGTGCAAGCCAAGGGGAGGGGAGAGCACGCCGGTGCCGGGTGCCGGCGGCGCAGTGATGCGGCGGGCACGCCAGCGCGGGTTGTTGGTGGTGCAGTGATGCGGGAAGGCTGCTGGGAGCACGAGAGGTAGGGGCTAGTGATCGGTCGGGGCTTGGAGGATCTCAACCATGCCGAGGCAACGGCCGGAGGGATGGCGGCGGGCGACGGCGCAGTCGAGCGAGCTCTACCGAACACGAGGAAATTTGCATGTGGAGCAGTTGGTGCTCCCGCAGTGGTATTTGCTGACGTGGCGTCTTACCCAATATCTCTGCATGCCTGTTCGCTGTGCAGAATCTACCTAGACTATTCCTTTGGAAAGGTTCTCTCACCTGTATTTGTCACGGGAATTTAACATCTACTCGAACCGAAGGAATGGCAGATCTTTGCTCTGAACCGAACATACGACTTTCTCTATTTCCTTTGTTTTCTACTAGGTAGGAAACGCGGCTTGCCGCTCGCTTGCCCGCTTCGCGGGCAGCACGATATAAACAATCGCTTCAAAAGACAATGAAGCTAAAATATTACACATAGGCAATTCTATTAGCCAGCGAGTTATTTTACGTCATAAGTAAAAGATAACCATACTTGCGAGTTAACCTTCTGTGTTAGGCCCTAAGCCTGCCTAGGCTCGATTCCGCCAGTGTCACTGCCATGTTGGTGTGGCTAGTGCTATGGCAGGTGAAGATCGAGGTAGTGCCGCTTGCAGCAATGTTGAAAAAATTGTTCTCTTGTAGCAGTGCAGTGACGGTATGTAGCACATCACCGACATCGGTGGCTTGCTCCACCACAGGAAGGAGGTGGCGCCGCCTTGCAGCAATGGCGCCTCGACTCTCGAGCGTCCAACATATAAGAAAAAATATAAGATGTAAGCCGATATGAAAAATCAATGAAGACATTCAAGTAGATTTCAGATAAAGAAGCGTTCAATCTAATCGTACTTTAATACTTTATAATACGTTAGTAGAAGATAGTATGAGAGAGCAGCACATCTGAAAACGCAGATTACATGTTGCATAAGAACAGCCAGCTGACTAACAATTTTAACGTGATTTGCACATGGCATTGTTTAGAGAATCTCCATGTAACAGCACCAAAAGGATCCTGACGAAAGGTCAAGTTGAATAGGAGTTCCAATCTAAACCCAACTGAAGTTGATGGATCTCGGTAGCATTCAGAACGAAGGAGGATCAGCTCCTTGCCGAGGGGTAGGCCGTAGATGGATCTAGGTTGATTGGATTTGTCGAATCGCCATCGACCAGAGAGAAGAATGGCAAGTGAAAACGACCCAGATCTTTGGTATAATATATTATGACCCTGGAACATCACAATGGGCTGTAAGCACGAGTAAAAGTCCTGGTAATAATTCAATAAACTGGGCCAAGAAAAGGGCGACGTCAAGTTCTTAGCTACTGAAATTTATAACAGCCCATGGCCAGACTCTTCAGATGTATGCTACTGAAATTTAAAACACAACAACAACAAATAATCCACGCTTCAGATGTATGCTACTATATACCTTTTTTAGGTACAGCAAGTCAGCAAAAATTTCAAACCCTTAGGTTACAACATAGTTACATGCAACATAGGGCAGACTATTATAATGTATATGCACCATGCCCGATAATATGATTAGTAAGCTAAATAAGCTTACAAGCCGATACACCTTCAACCTCACTGCCTACTCCTTGCTAGACTCCAGTTGATACACATTGCGGCATTAGATTCTTTCTGTTTATCAGTTTTTGAAGAAAAAAACCAAGCCAAAAATCAAAAGCCAAATTAAAAATATCCGACCAAAATGGAAACACAGCACTATTTTTTCTTACTGAGTTGCAGTTCAAACAGGAGCAAGAAGTTTTTAGTTCAGTTTGGGTTTGTTTGGTTCAGTCTAATTATGTCCAAGCTTACATCCATCAGGTGAGCAACATTCCTAAATAGTATGCAACTAATTCTGCGATAATGTATCTTCCAATTTGTGATTGCTTATAGCAAATGGTTTGCTGCTTAGCACTTTAAACATCAACCATCTAATAACCTTGAAATTACTGGCTGAGTTGTGGTAAGAATCTCAAGCTCAAACGAAATTTACTTGGGGGGGAGAAATGGGTTAACAATGTAATACTTGGTTTCTAACCGCACCAATCAACATATCTTGACACCCAAATGCATGCACATTCTTGACAATGATAATAACAGTTACTGACTTGACAACCTGATGAAACAGGAAAGGACGTAATGCCTGGGTGCAGATTCGTACAAGAGTTGAGGTTCAGATCAATCAACTCGGGACATTTCACATACAAAGCCTGCATATGTAAAATTAGTAATGACAACATATTCATCAATGATTTGAATGAATTGCTGCTAGTAAAATTCGAGTCTAACATCTATTGCTGAACAGCCCAATAGACTGAGCTTCCTCAAATTATCATGCTTTATAATAAGTTTTTGGCACATAATAGACTGAGGTTCTCAATTCATTCTAAATGCCAGTCTATTTATATTCACCACCAAAAGTTACCGATTTGTTAGCACCTCCATTCTGCACTTACATAGTGCATCTTCGATAAAATATAGGAGTACATCTTCTTTGGAATCCTAGCAGACAACCTTCACTGCAAAAAAAACCATGACTAAGCACCCATGTATGTAACATTAGCAAAATGACAGGACCATGAAAGACTAATCTCATGTAATATCGGCTTGTTAACACATTCATTTGATGCATAAATGCCAGGATACTTTATCCATTTGCAGGAAAAGTGCTGGTTCTCATATATGTCAAATGTACCTGCACTTTCATACCATCGCGACCGTGAAAGATGGAGTACTAACTGAGATCTCACATGCTTTCTTGAGGAGGCCACCGCACTGCTAGTTGGTCTCGATCTCATGCGTAGATCTTAGGTGGCACATGCCTGCTCTACTGCGTGTTCCGCTCACTTCCGCTCGCCTTTACACCGCACCGTCGAAGTCAATTGATCTGTCCTGAACAAAATTTGGTAATCATTTCAGCTTAGTTTGAACACTCTATAATAGTTTATGCCAACTGGAGATGACATCTAGAATAATCTAAAAGGTATGGTTTCAATGATAAAATAAGTATAACATTATAGGATAAAGATTAAATACATGTGCTTATATGAATGATCTTTAAAAACAATATACCAAGAGAAGCTCTGCTCATGTATGAGCAGGCACAAGTAAGCTTAAAACGATTAATAGTCCAGCGAAGATACACCACCAATGTGATTTATCGAACAATACTTGGCAAGATTGGTGTCCATGACTCCTGTGAGAATATGCAAATGCCACATCCACAGCTTGACGCCCATTTTTTGTACAACAGCGAATGAACCAAAATATCACAAAAACAGAGTTGTAGTCTGATGATGGATATAATACAACTTAAGATAGATATAATACAACTTATTATGCTCGAGTACATAGGTAGAATATAAATTTTGATAGCACAACAGTGAAAATAAGGCAATATGGTCTCCAGAACCATTTCCTGGCTAAGTTGAATACCAATAACCGTATTGATCCAGTGCATTGAGATGTCATGCTAGGGCGATGAAATTATGGGAGCATGCAAGTTATTGGCCATATTTTAATTCATTGCAAGCTCATTCAGCAACCAATTTGAGCTAGCCCAGTACACTTCACTTGATTTTAATTCCCGACCTCTGTTCTAGCGGCACCTTTGTACAGCTTTAGTTGTACTGAGCCATTTGCCAAAGAGAGACTATGTATCTTTGTACAATTGGAAGATGAACTTCTAGCTGGACCTGTATATCTCTGAGCCATTTTACATCTAACTAACTATACCGAGGGTCTAGCCAAGACAAATTAGATAGCTTTGGCAAGTATCCTAGTTCTAATATATTGGTGCAACCGAGTCGAGTATTGACCATATGCTCATAAAGGGAAAATAGCAGCCCACCCAACATGGAAACATCAGACAACTCAATATTAGCAAAATAATCATCTTGGGAGCACGACATGAGGGAGAATGAGTTATACGTGATAGAAACTAACCAGAATCCTGTAGAGCCAAAATAAAAATTCTCAGAACCAATGAAGTCCACACCTGTAACACGTACTCCCTCCGTCCCAAAATATAAGGCGCCTAAGGTTTAGTCAAAACTCAACGTCATTAGGCGCCTTATATTTTGGGACGCAGGGAGTATAACATATGGATTATGAGCAATTTCATCTTCTTAGAATATAATCAGGAAGAGAACACCCAACACAAATAATACAGTAGATCATACATACTATTCGTAACAAGTAAAATACCACAATTTCATATGGCAAAAAAGCTAGACATAAGACCGGCATCCAGAGCCTCGGGCAAAAGATCAAAAACAAGCGAGAAAGGAAGAAGCAAGAGGAGGCTTCCATACCTTGATCTTAAAAGGATTATAAGTCAAATCAGTATTAAAAGGATGGCTACTGAAGGTGTGGCATGGCCATAATCTGGCAAGAGATGTGACGGTTAGATTGAGTATAAATAACTCAGGCTATTAGTATATCCCCGTTGGGACTCTATGTTCTCTCAGCTAAACATGTAAACAAAAAAGTAGTCCATAAGTAGGCAGAGGAAGGACGAAGCGTCACATACTCTGCTCCCTAGTGGGCTGAGCATTGAGCCCATTTATCTTTTTATTAGTCCTGAACGTTTTCTCCTTTGCTTTTGAGAGAACCATTTTTCCGTTGTTTGACTACAAAAGATTTAAGAGCTATTGGATTAGACCACGGGCAGATCGATCCCTGTATAAGATTTAAGAGCTATTGGATTAGACCACGGGCAGATCGATCCCTGTATAAGTAGCATACGATCATCTTCTAAAAAACAAAATAAAAAGCAGCACACACACGATCAACTCATTTTCAAGTCTCATTTTTCTATGCGTGAAAATACATTGAGGGCCTGATTCTAAGTACGTTAAAAAACAACACAATATGAATAGATTGTTTGATATAAATTCTGTTTTCTGTATGCACTTTTAATGGCTTAACATTGTGGTGGTTCGATCAGGATGCAGGGCTGCTCCGTAATCACAAAGAAATCACATGAATCTAGCAGGAGTGTGCGGGCATAGCAAACCGATCCGGACAATCCCAGGGAAAAAACGACACCTGCCGTGGATATGGTCTCACAATTCATGTTTAGAATATACGACATGATGAAGAGTTGATGTCTTTCAACCATCAATTTCGTGGTGCTGCAACTGCCCTGTCACTTCGAGCAGGTAATTTCATCTAACATGCTATACGCAATAACCTTTTACAAAATTCGTGTTTGATCAGCCCGTGACAGCTGAAAACCCAAACGACCCTGGCTCATATAACATGCTATACGCTAGTAATTTGATGATAACGATTGATTCCACATGATAATCTTTTTCTCAGACACTGGTTCATAGAGGAGAAGACCACAACTTTGCACATGATAGGAAGGAACCCTTTGTAAACAGAACAGAGACATACAAAAGTTCACGTGTTCCAAAACAAACATCACAGTACAGCGGTCTAAACACGAGCACATGCACGACAGAAACAGAGAGCAAGCACACGGCGTATATATATATAGCAATCGTCTTAGTAAGTCCAGTGATACCATAGGGAAACATCATCATACATAACTAACTCACGGCAATTCGATCTAAGTTTAGTAGTGCAAGGGGCATAATTTAAAACTAAAGGCCAGTCAGACAGCCGAGGTTGCAACCCGCTTTAAACCAGAGCGAGACAACAGGGTCAATCAGCCATGTGCCTACAGCAAGTTGAAAAAAAAATAAGTTAACCTATATAGACCAACAAAACTGAACCGTCCACAACAATAGAAACTGCATACCA
This sequence comes from Avena sativa, assembly GCA_916181665.1. Taxonomy (NCBI): domain Eukaryota; kingdom Viridiplantae; phylum Streptophyta; class Magnoliopsida; order Poales; family Poaceae; genus Avena; species Avena sativa. Next base: position 342,156,773 of record OV702293.1, on the reverse strand, counting down.
ACCTGGCAAACGATTATCCGAAGCACACGCAAGCATGAGCACAAGCGCGTGTAAGCGGAAACCGGCAAAATACCATGCGAAGATCGCTACGAAGCAACCACTTAACATTGTGGCAATCAATTAAGACTGCAGTAGTAGAAACGCGAGCCAAAGCTACAAGCACCTGGCTGTTCGACGTAGCAATGGTCCAAACATTAATAGGTAATAGACCTCTCCAAAAGATATGTACACCAACCTATAGGACCCTGCTTAGCGAATAAAACAGATCGCTTAACAACGGTATAATATCATGGCCAGAAGAACAAAGCATTTTTCTGTAAGTTTCAGTACCTTCAACGGTCCTACTTCCTCTGCTTCTTGATCCGTGAAAGTGGAAGGTCATCCGCAGCAACCTGCGGGTTCCTGCAAATAATTTGCAACAAGCAAAACACTAATCACCGATCATGATTCAAGACATGGAAAAGCGGAAACATGGAAATGCTAAATAGAGATGCCTTACTTATTCTTCTTTGCCAGCCTTGCTAGATCAACCTTTGACATAGGTGGTTCCGCACTAGGCAAACAACACACAAAAATAGAAAATACCATATTTATATCGCACGGACAAAAGTCTGCAGTATATAAATGCAGCAAGCCGATATCTGAAGCATGAATCACCTCTCAGCAGACTCGTCAACGTCAACTACATTCTGATGCTCCTCTGTATTTACCATCTTGTTCTCAACAGTTGGATTACCACCAGCAGCCTGTATAGTAGCAGGAAAGCACAAGTAAAAAAACATATTCATAGAAATAGGCCAAATCAGCTTAGGAGATCACCTTATCAGTGCCGAACAGGCTGCGTCGGACAGTGTTTGAAGCCCCGACTCTTGGAACAGTAGGCAGAGGCGTCTTCATAACAGAAGGAGTGTTCTGCAAGGGCACGGGGTGACGGTCCTGATCAGTAGATACAACCAACATCAGGGTCTATAGCAAAGGATAGCGAACATATGAACCTAGTGACTGTTAAATATGACAGAAGAGGCATTTTAATATATTACCCATGTAAAAGACAGAATACCTCGTTCTAACCGAGCATAGAGAAACAAGAAATCTCTATCATAAATTAAGAAGCAAGAGGAAAACGCACCTCCGAAGAGAGCGTCTCACCACATGTGAGGTCAGGAGAACTCCCCATGGGAACTTCACCTTCACCATAAGAGCTGGCCAGTGCAGAACCACTTGTAGAACCAGAGCCACGGTAACAAACAGAGGACTGCGCTTGCCTGGCAGTAACAGCATCAATTCTATGCACCTGGAAAGACATGCCACCTTCCTCGCCGGTATTCTGATAAATCTTGTTAGAAATGGAGACAACGAATCGAAACTTTCGTGAGATAACCGCGGTTAGTTCCTTGGGAACAGAACTATCCCTACATACAGACTCAAGAATCCGAGCAAGTTCCACACCAGGCGGATGTCCATGACGTAAGAGACTCAACAAGGGTAACCCAAGGAGCTCTCTCCCAACCCTATCAAAGAAGACAAACTCGGTTTCAGCACCATCATCCGCAGCCACGAAACAAATTTTGTACCTGAAGTAACCAAACAACAAGTTAACGAAGATCATATCATAATAAATCAGGGAAAGGCAAGATCCGGTAGAAGCACATGTACCTTGGAAGGGCATCTGTACCAAGACAGGCAGGATCAGAGCATCTATAGGCAGCGCCTTCCGGAACAGAAGTTTTATGACAGAGAGTACAGGAAGAAAACCACCAGCGTTGTCCAGGGCTTAACCTGGCAAGGGTAGCCGTGCAATAGAAACGTGCCTCCTAAAAAAATGCACTTAGAACCCATAAGAAAGTTACAAACATGTACTAAACAAAGGCTATCCCAACAGTGATAATTACCCTATAATCAAATATGTCAAGATCAGTCAACTCTTTCACAGTTTTTGTCTCCAGATTGACCTGTGCCGCGACCTCAGCATCAGTTTGACCAGCCAACCGAATATACTCAATAACAGGGACCTGACCATGCAATCTGGAAAACAAAACAGACAACCCACCATCAACATCCCGATGTGAGAGACAACGCTGTTGTCCTATTAAGATGGTTAATAGTAAATGAACATACCCTCGACGGAAGTTGTTGATATCAGGAAGATCTTCATTAATGTACCAACGACATGCGGCACTACCACTTACACCTCTACGGCCTGTAATAGAAATAACACAATCAGTTTCCCACAAAGCTAAATATTTTAGAACCCAGTCAAAGAAATCAGCAACCACACAAACGGAGCGATAGTCCTGATGTGGATACCTTCAAACGTCTTAACCAGCGTCCCAACAAAGATGATTATGACCGGTTCAGTCTTTCCAAGTTCCATAACCTCGGCACCATCAAAATCAGTAGCCCTGCTTCCCCACAAATTGACAGTGATCTGGCTCCCACTACACAGGTAAAACATGTCAAATGAGAGAATATGGAAAAGAGAAAGGAGAAATAACAGGCACGTGCAGAATAACTTAGAAAAGCACTAACGTTTGGTCCTTGATGTAAACTATCCTTTTAACGGAAGGTTCAGCCCTGCTTGCACTATGGTACTGCACAGCATCAGAGACACCAGACACAACCCCAAGCACATCTATTGACAATTGAAAGGAAGAAAATGGTCAGCATAGAAGCTAATGTCAAGGCAGAAGGGATGCTGGAAAACCCCGTAGAAGAAATACCTGTGAATTGCTCGGGCATGTCCGAGGGCTAGGAAGCTGAGCAAAAGGATTCAGCTCATAGGTACAGAAAGGAAACAGTGATTCCAAGCCTAGCCTCTCAACCACGGTAGTGTATTTTGTAAACCTGATCATTGCGTCTGCATCTACTGGACGGAAGACATATTTCTTGGGGAAAACAAAGAACTTCCGAATGTCATAGATCTTCCCCTCTTCAATCAGGTTAATAAAGTCATTAACCAACTTTTCAGAAATCTCTGCATACATATGGTTCCCCTAGAATAAAACAAACAATCGACATGTCAAGAAAGGATAGGAGAACCTGCAGTGTAACAAACAGATATGAAAAGCAAAGAACGATATTAGAGGACCGGTACCTCAGCATCAAGGAGAACCATGTCCGTGTGCTTGATAGGTCCACTGTCAGTAGCACCACGGTGATGCCATAACCGTGACACGTACACACGGATAGCAAAACGAGTGTTGCCCGGACGAACCACAGACAGCGAGTCAAAGTTCTGCTGGTTTGCCATCTGCATAAGAAACCGAAAAACATCAGAACATATCAAAGACAGTAAACAAACAATATGCAAATAAAGAAACATCATGATAGTAGCTACATATAAAAGGGGAATGACTAAACCACTCACACAAATCAGAAATAAAGAAGAGACGCAAGGCGTATCTCCGAGAACCAGCACATTATTAGAGCGGTCACACGAGCACAGCGGCCAGCAGACACAAGAATCAAAAAGTGCCAGCGAAGCATGATCAACGGTTTCACCCCAAAAAGATGCAAAAGATTTCTACAAGACCGAAACCTCAACCAAACATAAAAACGAAAAGCGAATACGGAGAAGCAAGCAGAGCTTAATCGACCATCCCTAGAAAACACCTGAGAAGCCCTTAACTAAACCATAACCCAGGCAAACAATTGTAGGACTAAGCAAAACCGCAAATCAAAGGTAAGCATAACACAACACTATTAATGTACATGGAGACAAAGCTGACAACGTATAAACCTTGGTTTTCTAAAAAAGAGGATCATCTTAGCTAAACACAATTAATAGACAAAATATAGAACAAATAGGCATCTCAGGACATGCTAGCAGAAGCATATATCTCAGGGAACACAATATTCCGAGTTTCTGATCCACAAGACCCATCGGAATTTACAATAAGGATCTTCAAAGAAGCTCTAGACGTGACTCGGGATACAGCAACATATAACTGACCATGGCTAAAAACAGGTTGTTTAAGATATATACCAACAAAAGAAAGAGTTTGACCCTGACTCTTATTAATTGTCATTGCATAGCGCACACGAACAGGAAACTGACGCCTTTTCAACAGAAAAGGATATCTTGTTTTATTAGAGATTAATTCAATCCTTGGAATATATACAACATGTCCTACATGGGAACCCGTCATGATAACAGCTTGTATAACTCGATCAGCAAGGTGCTTAACAATTAGACGTGTACCATTACACAAACCATCTGCTTGACTCAAGTTTCTTAACAACATTATAGGAACACCAATTTTCAATACAAGCCTATGCCGTGGATAGTTGATCAGATCAATACCATTCAGAACCTCAGCGGGATAAAACAAATCAGCCTCATGCACAGCATCAGAATCATTGGCTATGGAATCGAAACTCAAATACTCCCTACCAGTTTCAGGCACCAGAGATAACATATGATCATTGATTTCAAAGGCAAAATCATTTGTCGGTGCTAAAATGGCTCGCTCGCATAGATACGACATATTTCGCTAGTTAATATCAAAGTCCACGTATGTAGAGGAAACTATAGCAGCAATCTTATCACCGTCCGTACGAATTAGCAAGTCCTCAGGTATTTTTTATCCAAGTTCGTTCAGTCTCGCCTTCTCTTGCAGTCATTGGCAACTTTCCATCTCCAAGGTCTAAAACCCACTTACTAAAGATAGCTATACCTTCCTGGATAGAAGAATCTGCATTGGGCATGGACAGACGCATGTTTTGGGACAAGGTTAAGGGTACGACAGCTTTCCATAAGGGAGACTGAGTTATAGCAGCATCAACAATCTGTGGCCTAGATCCACCTTCAATAACAGGAAGTATCTGCCTCAGGTCACCACCTAGGACAACAACCTTACCACCAAACGGGACATCGGCAAGCAAAGGATCATCTATAGAAAGAACATCACGCAACGACCTATCCAATGCTTCAAAGCATTTTCTGCTTGTCATAAGCGCTTCATCCCATATTATAAGCATGGTTTCTTTCAGCAGCTTTGCCAGATTGGTACCTCTCTTTATATCACAGAAACTATTATCCTCAATCTGAAGAGGTATCTTAAACCGCGAATGTGCAGTTCGTCCACCAACAAGTAATAGCGCCGCAACACCAGACGAGGCAACAGTCAGCACAATTTTTTTCTGCCCTCTAAGAAAAGCAATGATAGTATTCCACAGGAAAGTTTTGCCAGCCCCCCCAAACCCAGATACAAAGTAAAATCCAGGTTTTTCCTTTAAAACAGCATCAACAATAGTATTGTACGCAACGGTTTGACCAACATTTAGGCTACGAAGGAAAACAGCTGCTTCAGTAGCAAGCTTGTCAACATCGTAAGACAATTCCTCACGGATTAGCCTATTATCATAGTAAACTGTCTGGCATGATGTTTTAAGCGGTAGGCAAAAATTAGCAATTGAAGACCCAGCCTTAATAAACAGCTCAGTCAAACTGTCAAGCAACATGTCTCTAAGATCTGCATCAGGAATCATATAGTCCATATTGCCTAACCGAACCCTCGCATTATACTGGATATCATCAGCCAGATGTACCCAGTATCTATTAAAAAAGTCCTTCTCGTTCTTCACACCGCAATGTATAAGCATCGTGACAAACAAACGCCGGAGCCTAGGGCCAAAACCCCAGACCACGGCCTCATCAAACGCTCGGTACCACTCAAGATCATCACCTAGCAGCCCCCGAGCATTACATGCAGCTTTGAAACTATCGTACACAGTATTTTCGAAAGTTCTAATATCAGTATAGCTTGTAGCGCCTTTAACAACCATGAGTAACATCCGCATGTAGTACAGTTCACCAGCGTTGGGATTAACATAGTACACACGGCCAATCTTCCTGCCACCACGCCTTGGGTGCCAACTTCTACTCGGACTATCCCACGTGAACTCAGTTGGGAAATCACAATAGGTCAGGTCTCTACCTTCCTCATATGTGTCATTTGCCACAAACCATTCAGTTAGAGTTGTTTTTCTTAAGAAGTCACAATCAGCAATGTTAGCAAGATTAGCAGACGCGCTAAAACTAATCCAGTTCATATTAGGAAGATGCACAACCAAACGCTCAACGGATGGGATTTTACCATGTATAGTGTACCCAAATATACGCCAAAAAGCATCCTGCTCACAAATGTAACGCGCCTCCATATACTCCGTGACCTCATCTGACACAACACCACGGGTACCATCAGCACAAGAATTACTTAGTTTTGACTTTGCCAAGTAAATTTTCGAACGATCAGGACCCTTAGTCACATATTTGAACAAATATTTCATAACCTGTCTCTTATTACACCACTCAACATTAATGTGGGCTTGATATTTTTTAAGCATCGCCATATTGTACGGGACCACCCACCTATTATCAAGATAATGACCATTCTTATAAACCGTACGTCCATCATCACGACGTCTATATAAAGCGAACCCCTGGTCATCAAAAGTAGTCCTATCCTGGAATTTTTTTGGAAAGTGTTTGGAACAGGCATTTTCTTTCATGCACACACACTTATCATTTAGCTCGCCACAGGGGCCATGCATCATGAATTCAGACACAAGTACATAACCTAGAGGATCACGAACACGATCCGGTATTTCAGCACGTATGACGCTATCAATTTTTTCTATTGTTTCATCAGTAATCTCACGTTTATCCCCCTGCACCCAGATAAGAATGTGTGCATGTGGCAGTCCTCTCTTCTGAAATTCGACAGTGTGCAGAACTGAGAAGAAAATAACAGTCAATGAAAACGGCAACCTAGACCAGCAACTAAAAAAGGAGCATAACAAACAACAAGGAAAAACAAAGCCAAAAGAAATTTAGTACATGCATCCATAGGCCCGTATACCTTGCCAGACTTAACATCACCTAGGTGTTCATCTAACTTCATATTATACACTCTTACAATAAGATCAGCCCTATCATGAGGCTTTTGCCCAGGTTCAGCAGCAATGCCTCTCTAATCTCAGGCCACTTTGGATTGCAAGTAAATGTTGTGAAGAAAGTAGGCGCGCCATAAACACGACAGATCGCCAGGCCATCCTGAAAGTTCTCCACAAAATACCGTCTACCCCCGGTATGGCTAGAAGGCAAGATACTTTTTCTACCTACAGACGCAGCATCAGTACTACCCTCGTCAACCGCATCCGTAATACCCTGGACATTTTCAGATCTAAAGTCATCCTGATGCTTAAGTATGTAGTAAAGCCGATTCTCATCTATACAGGCCCGAGCATCAACAACTACTTGGGAAGAGAGAAGCCCATAGCATAAGTACGGATTCGGCTGACCTGGTCTATAGTGGCACAAGAAACAGTAGTAGTCCTGCATAGTCATGTTAACCCGAGACTGACGAGAAGCATTTCTATAAGGAATATCAAGTTGGAAACCCCTCTCAGCATATGGAAACAAAAGCGGGTACTGCAGAGACATGAAAGCCGGATGCAAGAAAGATATATGCTGCAGCCTATCCGCAGTTTCATGTATAACAATATCTCGACAAGGTGCTTCGGCAGTAAAATCACCAACAACAAGAGCAGCAAGTTCATGAGACGAAGGCAAACTAAACTGCGGATCATCACCTGCTTTCGGGGCAATAAGCCTGATAGATATCTTCTCTACAGTTCGACCCTCAAGAAGCTCCCTCGCCTGACGAAACTGCCTAACCATTGGATTATGTTCGTTGAACATGTCTATTAAAGCAGTCACAACATCTCTGTCTAAACCACTGTCAGTGCTATCATCCGGATGTAGTGCCCGGATTCTATTGTCCACTTCATTAGTAGTATCATAGATATATAACTGGGCATATTTAGGAGGCTTATACTTAGTTGGGTCCGAATCATCTACATCAGGTAAAAGCGAACCCATACGATGGTGAGTCTGACCAGATATCTTGAAATAGTCAGGACCCCTCTGGGATTTTACTGACCTGTCAACCTTTGCACCCATGGACGTAAAAGCAAACAAACAATTGTACATTCGGATTTTCTTGATGAATTGTTTAGAAGCACGATCACCATCAAAATTTAATAAACGACTCAATAAAGGCGGCGGACTTTTGAACGGATCTATGAAAACCCTGCCACCTTTGCAGCAAAGGTTATAAACAATCCTATGCTTCCTCCAGCTATTTGAATCCTCAATGCTCTCTTGATACCAGAACAACGCCTTGCAGTGCGGACAAACATATTCAGGAGGGCCATAATAGCACCGATCTGCATAGTTAGCTGACCAGCACAAAAAGTAAGCCCCCCGTACACAGCAAACAGGAAGAGCTACAGCCGAAAGGCTATGGAAAATTCTAAAAAAGGTTCCCCAATACCTTTGAGAGACTCAGCAAACTGGGCAGGAAATCCTGTCCAATCAGGCGGGAACGGGCCTCTGACTCTATGCGCTTTATTCATAGAAGGGAACTAAAGATATCAATAGCGGACAAACAAGCAAAACATACAAACACACAGAGTAAAGAATGCATAGAACCTCTAAAATCAGTGTGCCGAAGCTTCTTGGTTAGCCTACGGCGCTTACGATTCTGAGTTGCTATGGATGGATCAACATTAGGGAAGAATCCATCCCCTATCAAACAAAGAAGGAAGACCAGAGTAAAAAAAACAATCCAGAAAGGAGGAAAGAAAAAACATGGCACAAAGCAAAACACACTCTTCCTCTTCCAGCGGCCCCAATCTATGGGAGAATTAGGATCAATAACAGTAGGCACACGGGGACGCCTGCCTCGCCTTGGCCTCGAAGGGACATTAATAGGAGCAAACCGAGCGTCAGGCACGCGCATGACCGGTGGCCCAGGCAGCGGTCGACTGGAGCCACGAGGCATCCTGAACTCGAAACATAGACAAAGACAGACTCACACGGTAAAAATAAGCAGGGAAAAGAAAAGTCAAGAACAATAGGCAGAAGCCTTTATAGTAGCAGTAAGGAGAACAGAAACGCAAATTCATAGGAAAACATTGGGAGCAAACCATTAACATTTATTCAAACACAACAGAAACGCAAATTCATAGGAAAACATTGAGAGCAAACCATTAACATTTATTCAGACATAGGGACATTATCCATTACAACAAACTCTGCAACAACAAGCCAATGACACTCACCGACGGGCCTAAATCTTATGGACAGACGAAACAAGCTGAGAACAAAACACCTGCAAATGTGCACCAGGACACACAGGCATACCAACAGCTAACTCACTAACAGAACCAGAATCATGACCTGACCGACCAACCGCCGCAACAAGGAGGGCAGCGGACCGAGCAAGGGACCTATAACCAAGCATACCCTCATAGTTGTAATCAGCAACAACAAATCCATACAGACCCTGCAAAAACCTAATTGCTTTAAAAGCAGCCTGCTCATACAGGAGAGGCAATTCCACAGAGCCAGAACCCCAAAAAAAATGTGTACGAAACTCTGCTGGCCTGTTACTAACCACAACCCCAATCTCAACACCTCCAACAACAGAACCATCATCGGCTACCTCTCGCAAGAAGGAATGAAACGGCAACCGGCATTGGAAAGCAACAATGTCCAACAAAGGGACATAAGACATTCTCAGGAGAAACATGCCTGTAACTGTACACAACATAAGCAAAACGGAAGGAACCCACCCACACACATACCTTTGTAAATTAGCATTAACAACATGGGCTAAGTAAGAAAGCAAAAGATAAAAACAAGAAGAGGAAGAAATCACACCTGCCAGGCTGCGCAAAGAAACCACAACTAATACAAATCTCTCGCCCAGACAACGGATCAGCACCTGCAACACAGACAATACACCTATGAGGAGAAAGTAAAACCTCTGGCAACACCAGGAGAACGCGATCGTATTATAGCCAAATTACGCAAGCAAAAATAAGACAAACCTAACAATAAATCACACCTGACAATCAATCACAGGAACCACACCTTAACAACAGCAATCCTCGTGCTAAAGAAGCCAAGCCTCCGCAAGACAAGAAAGAAATAGATCAGGAACAGTCACGTACTCCCAGGACAGAAAGGACCACATAACCTTATAAGAGACCTAAGCCATCCCTGGAAGATGCCACAGTCACAAACATGATTTTGCAGGCCTAACAACCACCTCCTAGAGCTACGAACCACCCGAACAAAGATCCAGGCCATGCAAACGGCACCTCATCTAAAGCCGCAAGCAGGCTCGGTAAAGCCTCAAGAGAGCACCACCGAGGCCACAAGTAAATAGATGATCTAAATAAGCTTCTAAGAACCTAGATGGAATACGAAACCGAGGGCCAAAACAAAAAAACGCAGCAGGACAAAAACCTAAGCTGCATGAAAATCCAAACCAAGCATAACCTGAAAATTACCACAGGCACAAGAACATGCCATACCTGTCAACTAACCAACATACCACAGCCTGAAGACAACAATCCTCGTATCAAACAGACCGAACCCCTGCAAGACAAAGAAGAAGAAATAGATCAGGAACAGCCAGAACCTACCAGGACATAATCTATATCTAAGACCAAAACAAAAACCTGCTGACAACTGCATGCAAGCAGCCACTCTATTAGCTAGATTGGAAGCTCCCATGAGGAGGGCACAACACCCCCTTGAGGCCCGCAGCATCCTAACCAGAGCAACCAAAAACCCGCATCTAAAACTAAAAGCAAAACCTGCTGGCAGCCGCACGTAAAACCACAAAAAAAATCTTCATAATCCTAACAGAGCAAAGCAGAAGACATAAGCAAGCAGGTGGTTAAAATGGGACCCCGCAAACCGCAATAAACACCATATCAAGCATGCGATTGAATAAGAGGCCACCCGTAACCTTAGCCTAGATCAAACCAACAAAGAAACCAGCACGAACCTACAAAATAAACAAAAACATAAGTAACCTACAAAAAGAAGTAAAACAAGGGACATAATAAAGTAGCAAACCACAACAGACCTGTGTTGAACTAAAGCCTAAGTTTTTTTAGAAAGGGGATATCCCTGGCCTATGCATCGATTTATGAACGCAGCTGTACTAAAATCAAGCGTTCACGTGCCACCTACACACCGTGTGATTTAAACACTGAAAATGCCTGTACTGAAGCCTATCGTAGCACGGGCACCTACACACCGTGTGGTTTAAACACCGAAAATGTCTGTAGTGAAGCCTATCGTAGCACCGGTCTAGGATTATCAAACTGCACTACTCTACCCTGGCCTAAAATTTCAGTACCTCCATGTTACATGATGAATATCAGGCGCCACATACCACAATGAGAAGGAGGTGAAGCACTACGCGTATTTTTTCTATCCTAATATATATGGCAATGAGCTATGTACTTGCAAACACCTGTAAAAGATAATCTGATATGTGATACGCACTAGAAAAAAAACGGAGGACAAAACCGAGTATATCGTTTCTATGCGTGAGGTTTTTGGGATTTCTTAAAAGGAATATAGCCAGATTTCTCTTAAACAGAATGGCTATGAACGACGAAGAATATTTATAGTCAGCTTGATATCTAAAATAAACAATCAGAATGACGCTGAATACATGCATATAGATTCATACAAGAATATTTATAGAACAAACAGAGCACGAACAGATCTACGCAAACAAACCTAGACAGAAGTTACCAGAAGATAAAAGCTAGACCTACCCAAGCAAGCACGACAGATCTACCCAAATAAACCTAGACCTACCCAAGCAAGCACAACAGATCTACCCGAGCACAGAGCACGTACCGGACAGATAAACAGAGGACGAGATCGGCTCCTCAGTTCATCAGACGAGCTATAAAAATCCCTGCACACGACACAGAGGAGAACGAAAAAATCACCACCATTAGATCACGTCAACACGGGTGAACGAAGCAAGTAAAAAAAGAAAAATAGAGAAAGAACACAGGTCCAGGCCTAGGTCACCTCAACCAGCTTCAGCACCGACGAACGCCATGGCACCGGGAAGAGAAAAAGAAGATAGATCTGGCGCAGAATAGGAAGCAGAAGGATTCGGTAAGGGAGAAGGAAGACTGGGAGGGAGGAAGAAGGAAGAGAGCAGGCGAGGATTAAAAGGGGAAACCAGGGGCAAGCAACTTTCCTCGTTTGCTGTAGAAGAGTACCCTCCGACGAACCAACCCACAGCACGTCGACGGCGGGCGGTGCACGATCCCATCAAGATGGCGCTTATAGCCCCGGACGCAGGGGACGCAGGACCACCACCCACGCCCTCCTCCCGGCGGCATGGGGCTCTCGGCGGCATGGGGCGGCATGGCACGGCATGGGGCGGCGCGAGTCGCCGTACCCGCCGCCCAGGGCGAAGCTGCCACGGGCATACCCTCCACAGGGGGAAAACTGTACATGCCTCAGAAAAGACCTAACCGCCCCTCCCCTGCCGAAGAAAATCACGAACGAGCCACCGCGAAGGTCGTCCCCTCGCACCGTTCGGTCCAGACGAACGCACGGCCAACCAGCCGCCACGCTCACACGCTGCCTGACGAGCGGGCCTCGCGAAACGCAGGCCCCCACCCTTCAGGGATGGTAGCTAGCAGGTGTAGTTGTGCAAGTGCAAAGGAGTGGACGAAGCAGACGGTCAGGATCGTTTTGGAAGCCTAATCGGACGGTTCACGATGCTGGTGGCCTCTAAAAGCCTCCTTAGGGGGCTAGAATATTTCTCCCTGATTCCCATAGGTTTGTTCTTTGCGCCCAACTCTATTCCTATACAGTTTTATTTTCCTCTGGTTTTCAAAACCATGGTCCGAACGGAGCCTTAGTAAATATAAGTGAGGATGCAATGCATATTCATGCCCTTTTCCTTTTTTGGCGATCGAATGTATAATGGGAAATAACATATTAACTACTCCCTCAATCTGGAAAAGGATGACTTAAATTTGTCTAGATTAGCACGTTCTGTACCGGATATTCACTTCGGCTCGCAGGTGTAAATGTACCCATTATGAGAAAACATATTTTGAAATGTCTAAAAAAATTTAAAAAATTCTGCATATACATTAGAACATTATGTTATTTCACAAGTTTTCGGGCTGAAAGAACATTTTTGTGTCGTGTATAAAAAAGACAAAATGTGTCACAGGAGTACGACTATTTAAATGACATTTTTTGTCTTTTTATACACAACACATAAAATGTTTTTTCATCCTGAAAACTTGTGAACCAACCTAAAATGTTTGAATGTATATATAGAATTTTTTTCGAATTTTTTGACATTTTAAAATATGTTTTCTCATAATGGGTGCATTTGCACCTATGAGCCGAATTGTCACCTCCGTTCTATACACTATAACATGTCTAGATACATGGAACCTAGACAAATCCACGGCATCATTTTCTGGATGGAGAGAGTACTTGAAAATTACAATACAATGAGTTTCTCTCACATTCTAAACGGTAAACAAGTTTCTAAAAATTCTCCAACAAAAAATTATAACATGATGGTGATCACAATGAGAAGGAGCATGTTACAAGTCTCAAATCAGAACTAAAATGCATCGGTTCTGTGTACCGAGCTAATATCATAACAATACATGATTAGTTGTGTTTTATTGTCTTAGATGGGTACACACATGACCAGGGTGCTTGTGCAATCAAGAGCGATCGCCTCGGCGATTTCAGGTGGGAAATTTCGCAGCCAGACTGCGGTTCTTCCCTGTACTCTACCTATCTGAGCTAGGCCATCACTTGCAGTTGCACTGTTTGTTTCGCGATCAGCCTTTGAACTTTGTGACTCAGGTCTTCATTAGACACGTTACACGAGTGCAGAGATGGATGATTTTAATGTTATTGCATTTGCATTTGCCCATTGTTCTCAGTATATTTCATAAGAAAGGGTAGAGTGCTAAATATTTCAAGTGAACATGTGGGGTGTAGTCAGGGGCGTACCCACCTTATGCTAATAGGGGTCCAAGGACATCCCATAAAAACTATTTTCTTTGGTATGTTTCATTCATTCGAAGTGTGTGACACCCCCAAATTTAAGTAAAAAAAGTGTGTAACATAGCTGTGACACCGGGTCAATTTTGTTCTAGGTCCGCCCCTGGGTGTAGTTGTGTTGGTGGTGGGATGCTTGCCCGTGTGAGGTCGTGTATAGGTTTCCTAGGACGGAGGCGGCGGATACGGCTACATGATCTTTATCTGTTGGGTGTGGGCCGGCCAATTTCGTTGCTCACGGTTGGGAAAATCCGGGCATCGGGTCTGTGGTTGTAGTGTCCCGTGGAGTGGTGTGCTGATATAGATTTAGGAATTATACTGAAAGCACTTAAAAAAAGGAATTATACTGAATGGATGATTGGATTAGGTGAAATGTAGAGGCGGTGAGTGGTTGGGAAGAGTTGGTGGCCATCAAGGAGTTTTAAGCATCATCATGGAGTTTTAAGAACTTAAGGATGGATCAAAGGGAGAGTGAATTTTCAGAACATGAGTACTCCCGAACCTGAAGTTTTACACTGTTAAAAAATTTAAATTATTTGACTCCGTAGTCAAGTTTCGTACTCTCATCATTTAGTTACGAACTATTTTAAAATAAAGTTACAGAAATTCAAGAAAACGTAAGGAAGATGCACATATTGTTCACCAGAGAATTTATCTTTTTTTACAAGATTTTCATACATTTGAATCTAGGATCAAACGCACATGCATACAAACGAAAATAGTTTTGTATTTTTTACTTTTTTATTATTTATTTTAATTTTACTGTTCAAGCGGGATCAGGAGTACCCCAATCCCGCTGTGTAATTCTTAGATCTAAGGGATGTGTCTGGACGCTGTAAATAATGTTTAGTATCATCCGGGAACATGGACAATTTAACAGTTGAACATTTAAGTCTTGGTCGCAGATCGTCCGGTTCAACCGGTACAAGTGTAGAAGGGATTAAGAGGAGTTTTTTTTAAGTAATCATATATTTCATTAGATAATACAAAGATTACAAATATGGTCAAACGTAAGATAAACATACTAGTCAAGCAACTTTGCACAAAGAATCCTACAAGTAAAATTATAATTTCATCCTTTGGAGAAACTTGTGACTCGCCGAACCGTCGTCCATCGTTCTTCGCCGCCACTATGGTAGCGCCGGAAAAAGAGACGAACAACCGACATACCTAGATCTGGAATAGCACCATCGCATACGTGGATGCTTTTCGAGCCGATGAATTGAGTTGGCGCAAGCGACGAACCCGAGGCTTTGTGGCACGTGGGCCGGGATCTTCCAGGAGATTAAGAGGAGTTGCACTTCTCTCCTGCGCGACACAACTCTCATTCAGTTCTCCATCTCCCGGCTATTGGCTTCTTGCGAGTGGTCCATCGACAACATGCTTATGATGATCCAAAAATAATATCACATTGATGCCACTCACTACAGGAATAGGAAGCTACGCCGAGCGCTGGGGGCTACGCCGACGGCCAAACGTCGGGGCCGTCGGCGTAGCCATCGTCCAGGCCATCTCCCCTCCGCGGACATCGACGCAGAATTTCCTTCGGTGTATCCCATCCTCGGCATAACCTACGCCGACGGCTGTCCTCGGCGTAGCTATTTTTCCTTTTACCTCATTAAACTTCAAAAAATCATAACTAAATCATTCTAATTCGGAAAAATAGAAATAATATATCAAAATTTGCAGAAAAAAATATCTATCTATCTACACTCAAATATTATATATTTATAAAATAAAATTGAGTGAAACATAAAACATTATATATAGTTTAAAACGGGCATAAAAATTCAAAAACGATCGAAACAATGCGAAACCTTCACGTGGTGTCATATTATGTGACATAGTTATAAGAAAAAATATCAAACTTGGTATATTGATTATGTCTGAAAAAACCCTTCACAAAATGACCTATCTCATTCGAGGTTTCTTGGCTTTCGGGTCAAATGACCAATGTTATGGCTAAAATCAAGGCATAGTTTGTAATAATGTGCCCATATTGTGCATACATGTGTATCATGGGATGACGAACAATGTTACAGGAGGAAGTTTTCCTTTTCGTCGCACTAAAAATCCATTTTTCATTTTCCGAGCATAAAAAATAGACGGTTTTGTGAAGCAACCACCAAATGGATAATTCAAAATGCTACCACCACATTTTAGAAAAATACTAGACCACCTTATATGGACAATGTCCCAACAAGGGGATTCAAAACCTTTCTGTCCACCCTTGGTGAAAAGGATATTTTTTTGCCGAATCGGTAGGAAGTGGGTCAGATATGAACCTACAGGTACATGATCCGATGCTCATGTTTTTTTACAAAAATTATTTTTAGGTTCACAATATGCTATTTTATCAGAGATCCAATACAAGTTTAGCGAGGCTCGGCCCCGAGCTAAGAATCTTCATGCCCGCCGTTCGACAAAGTTTGACGATAGTTTAAAACGAGCATAAAAAATTAAAAACCGATCGAAACAATGTGAAACCTTCGCGTGGTGTCATATTATATGACATAGTTATAAGGAAAAATATCAAACTTGGTATATTGACTATGCCTGAAAAAACCTCTCAGAAAATGACCTATCTTATTCGAGGTTTCTTGGCTTTTAGGTCAAATGACCAATGCTCTGGCTAAAATCAAGGCATACTTTGTGATAATATGCTTATATCGTGTATACATGTGCATCATGGGACGACGAACGATATTGTAGGAGGAAGTTTTCCTTTTCGTCACACCAAAAAGACATTTTTCATTTTCCGAGCATAAGAAACACACGGTTTTGTGAAGCAACCACCAAATAGATAATTCAAAATGCTACCACCACATTTTACAAAAAATAGTAGACCACCTTATATAGACAATGTACCAACAGGGGAATCCGAAACCTTTCCGTCCACCCTTGGTGAAAAAGATAAATTCCTGCCGAATCGGTAGGAAGTGGGTCAGATATGAACTACAAGTGCATGATCCGATACTCATGTTTTTTTACAAAAATCATTTTTAGGTTTATAATATGTTTTTTTATCAAAGATCCAATGCAAGTTTAGCGAGGCTCGGCCCCAAGCTAAGAATCTTCATGCCCGTCGTTCGACAAAGTTTGACGATAGTTTAAAACGGGCATAAAAAATTCAAAAACGATCGAAATAATGAGAAACCTTCACGTGGTGTCATATTATGTGACATAGTTATAAGGAAAAATATCAAACTTGGCATATTGATTATGTCTGAAAAACCCTCACAAAATGACTTATCTCATTCGAGGTTTTTTGGTTTTCAGGTCAAATGACCAATGTTATGGCTAGAATCAAGGTATAGTTTGTGATGATGTGCCCGTATTGTGCATTCATGTGCATCATGGGATGGCGAACAATATTGCAGGAGGAAGTTTTCCTTTTCATCGCACCAAAAAGCCATTTTTCATTTTCTGAGCACAAAAAATGGACGGTTTTGTGAAGTAACCACCAAATGGCTGATTTAAAATGCTACCACCATATTTTACAAAAACACTATACCACCTTATATGGACAATGTCCCAACAAGGGGATCCTAAACCTTTTCGTCCACCCCTGGTGAAAAAGATAAATTCCTGCCGAATCGGTAGGAAGTGGGTCAGATATGAACTTCAGGTACATGATCCGATGCTCATGTTTTTTTACAAAATTCATTTTTAGGTTCACAATATGCTATTTTATCAAAGATCCAATGCGAGTTTTCCTTTTCGTCGCACCAAAAAGCCATTTTTCATTTTGCAAGCGCAAAAAAGGAGAATTTTCTAAAACAACCAACAAATAGCTAATTCAAAAACACGGGGAGTGTGATTAGTTGATATGGATATCATATTTGGATTCCTCTCATTTTTATGATCAATTTAGACATATTATTTGTCGAATTCCGATCTACAGATTGATATTAATCATTTCATATTAAATAGAAAAATACAAAAAAGTAAAATTATTATATTTTTATTTGAATTCAATAATATTTTTACTTATTCATTAATGTTTACTAAAATAATTGTTTGTAATTTCAAAAAATACAAACATGTGACATGATGATATAAGAGTTAATAGGATTGATATCATAGTATTGAAAACAATGTATAAATTACTTTGCGAAAACAGATTCTGAAAGAACGAGAAAGTTAAATGTGTTGGAGCTAGAGTAGTATTAGGATGGATGACCGGCGGGAAGTTTGACTAGGACTGCAATTTAATCATATATTAAGTGTAATTAGTGTTAAAATGTTCAAAGTGAGAGATCATCGAGTCAAACAATTCAAAGTTTGAAAAAAATTAGAAAAATATAAAAAAATTAAAAAAAAATTATAAAAAAATTATTTTCGCAACCGGCCGACAGGCTATGCAGACGACCGCTACGCCGAGGGAAAAGCCGACGGCATTTCGATACACCGACGACTTGTGTGTATTCCGTCGAGGGAGACTTTTACCGAGGAGGCTACGCCGAGGGCAGCCGTCGGCGTACCATACACCTAGGGCATTTTGGCTTATGCCGATGAACTTTTGCCCTCGGCGTAACGCGCGTGTCCTGTAGTGACTCTTGAAAATAGTGAGATATATCATTGCCTGCTCGACTTTGTAGGAGTAACATAGCCTCGTTTAGCTTTTTATCGAGATCGCGTAATTAGTTAATTAATGTTCGTGAAGAGTAGAACTATATAATTTCTAACTCATATCCGGATGATCCACATGCAGGCGGTCCATCACTTTTACTCGTGTGCACATCCCACAATGGGCTCCCGTGCAGGGTGCCAACTATATCTGTGAGTTATTTAGAAAATTACATCTCCCTTTGCAAGAGGTCATTTTGGTGCTCATGATCTTGTCCTACGTAACAAGTTGCAGTATGCGTGCTACCGAACTAGGCTACTGCTTGGTTTCGAACATAACCTTATTTTGGATCAGCCGCACCGTTCGAAAGGTTCACGCCTTCAGCCGATCGAGGTTGATGGCTGCGACGACATGGCAAGTGCCAAAGGCCGACCCACATGGACAATGCAAGAAGACAACACGTCAAGGTCACCAATGGCTACGTAGTGCACGGTGTCTAGCTGAGACGAAGAAAGCACACAACAGTGGCTAGAAAGTCCGTGATAGGCGTGAGTGACCGCACAGGGCCCCTGGTTTTTAGGCCGAGCATCACACCCCCTTGCAATCAACACGAGAGAGAAAGGTTGCAAAACACAAAAATGAAGGTCGGGTAGCCCGTAAGCCCCGTGCTATCTTTTTTACGACTTCAGTGTGTTCTTACATTTAGTTGGATAAAAACAAGAATCCTATCTTTTCTACGACCTCAGTGTGTTCTTCCGTTTAGTTGGGTAAAAACAAGAATCCTCAATCTATATGTCACATGTGAAAGCAAGCTCAAGTACGGGCGGTTGCGCCCCCAAGCATAGTATATACTTCCTCCGTTCTATAATATAAGATATTTTAGTTTTTTTTTTTAAAATCTGAACACCTTTTAGTGTGAGGTTATTATGGAAACGAGGGTACAAGAGTTCTCATATAGTATCATGGACCGTGCCTGCCGTTGCTTACAAACAAACTAAGCTACTAGTAAGGTAGCCACTTTTTAGTTTCTTCCGCCAGACACGCGGATGCCGAAGAGTAGAGAAATTTGACCGAAGATAAGCGTAGCACATGCTAAAGGCCAACGTTGGCCAAACCAATGTAAACGGGGGTGACGGTTTTGCCTACGAGAGTAACGGCCGCACCTGTTTAAATACCCCCATGTGATAATCTATCTGAACAAAATCCTGAAACGGAGCGAGCTACAGCTCACGCGTCCGGAAACCATAAATGGGCCGCAGAACTGCTCGGCCCAACCGAGCGGCACGAAAGCGAGGCGGACTGACAAGTGCATATGAACCCATTGTTAAAAGTCATATTATAAAAGTCAATAAACATTAGAACAATATTTACATGTACATCTAGACATTATATGTTCTTACACAAGTTTTTGAGAAAAAGGAACGTTTTTTATGTCCCATATAAAAAAGATAAATTTCGGTGCTTCAACGTGACTCTTCATGGTTTTCCTTACACAAGTCATATAAAATGTTTATTTTTTCCTGAATACTTGTGTGTCAACATAGAGTGTTCAGATATACATGTAAAATTCCCGTTTAATTTTTCTAACATTTTACATATTTTTCCATAATAGAGTCATTTGCACCCGTAAGCCAAAACAGCACATCACAGTTTCTCTATTGCCGACAATAGAAGGATCTTCTTAGCACACTTCCATAGCCGATCGAGAGCGGCAGGGTAGCAGTTTCAGTCCAAGACGTTCAGAAGGTGGTCATGGAAGGAAGGAGACCAAAAGGCAGCAGGTGCGCGGAGAGGAAAAAAGACCTCGACCGGTCGAACTGGTCTGGTGTGGCCTATCCAGTGGGCTACCTGAGTTATTAAAAGAAAAAAAAAAGCTAGCGCACTCGTGCCGTGCGTCCGACGGTCCGAGGCAGACGCGGCGCGGGCGTCGAAACGCGGGGTTCGAGCGCGATCCGGACCCGCTCCTGCTCTGGCTTGTGCCGTACGTCGTGCGAGCCCCGCCGGCCGGCGGCCGTCGCTCACGCGCGCGCTTTCAGACGGTCCGTGACGTACTCGTAAGGTGACGGCGTAGCTACTCCAGCCTTTGCGTGCAGCTTGGTGCACCATCGGTTTGGCGACTTTGCGTTGACGATTTAGCTGGGTTATAAAACAGGACGCCCACATCTGTCACCTGTGACCTGTGAAATAATAATAAGATGATTAAGGTGTGCGCTAATGTTGTTATCCGAACCCGCCGGGAGGTAATTGTACGTGCCAACCGCCAACAAAGGTTTTTTTCTCTTGCATTCTAAATGCATGTACTATGTTCTTATACAATTTGGGTATGACGAAACAATCCTTTGGAGGAGAGGGGCGCATGATTTGGGGAGGCTGCGGTCTCCCAGTAGTACATCCATAAATAATCTTAAAAATTATTATTCGGCAATTTTTATTACATGCTTAAAAAAATAAAACTAGACATAATTATGTCTAGATCTGTAGTAGACTGCTTCGGGGTCGTCGTCGTCGTCGCTGCTTGGCGCGCTCCTGAAAATTATGTCCTTCCGTGGTTTAATGCGGGTAGCGGAGACCATCGAACAGCGCAGGCTGCGGGGACCGGCGGCCGCAGCAGCCCACCGTGTCGTCCTCCGCGCTGTACAAAGAGGCGCGCATGGCCGCGCGCTGCCCCGAGAAACTCCTCCGGGTCGCCGATGCGTCCAAGCTGTCGCGCGGCCATAGCGTATTCCGGAGACACCCGACACTCCGGCCTCAAAGGCAGGACACCCGGAGGTGGGTTGTCTCGTTTGGCGACAAAGTCGCGCCCGTGGCCGCTGCTGCCCTTTATTGGGTTCTGCGGTGGCTGAAAGTGTGGGTACCGCAGACGTGGGTGATCTCCTTTGGCGATATGGCACATCACACCGGCGAGTGTCCGGTTCGCCCACCACAACCGTCGTCCGACTTTGTCATGGTTGACCGGAGGAGGGCCGTCACCCTCGTACTTGGCGAGCTCTCTTTCCCACCGATTGGCGAAGAAGGCGGTCCAGATCGAGGTAGTATTGGCTCATAATGGCCGCCCGACGGGCAGAACCGCGAGGCACATGAGGGACATGCACCCCTCCGGCGCTCAGCATCTAGTCCGGGGGCAGCCGGTAGCCCGACGGACATGGGTAGCTGGAGGCGCATAACGCCTTCGTCTCCTCGAGGGTGAGATAGGCCCAATGTGGGGTGTCCATGGTGAGAGAGAGCGGTGTGGATCTGTGGATGGCAATGACGGCCTTCCTATATATAGCGGGAAAGGGCGGGAAACCTGGGCGGAAAGAGTTGGAAAGGGCGAGAATGAAAGGGCACGCTACCGCGTGGTCAGACGACGGGACCCGTCGGCTCTAAAAGAGAAGCACATATCTCACTGTCAGGACTAGTCCATATCAGGCGCCATCCGCCAGATATCAAAACGGGTTGCCGGCGTCAAAAAAGAATTGAAGGGATGGGCTGAGCGTGATTTTCAGTGCCAGCGCTCCCCACAACCCACTATGAGTTGGGTTAAGTCTGAGGGCATCGGATGCTCTTATGTGTAATGCGAATCGGGCAGTAGCCCGATGGCAAAGGAGCCGGTTTGCTCTCCTCCCGACCTAGGTTTGAGCCCCGCTGGGGGCTGAATATTTAGCTCACTCTTGTGGACTTCTGTCTTCAACAAAAATCCATCATGGTCAAACTTAGTTTGTTTCGTCTAGATGTTATGCGATGTTTATGGTTATTGGTAGTTTGAGTAGATAAGCACTGGTGATACTCTGTTCTTGTTTTCCCGTGGCTTTGTAATAGTGTAGTAGCTGTTGTGCGAGATTGCGCACAGTTGAATGATTCGAACACGCTGGTGTTTTATTGGTTTCATTTTAAAATAAAATCGGGAGAGATGAGCTCCTTAATTCAAAAAGAAAATGTGTAAGTGTAATCCACAAATGCTCCTTTGCAATGAACCTAGTATTCCCTCTGAACCATATTAGTTGATTTAGATTTATCTAGATACGGATGCAAATATAACTTTTTAATACTCCTTCCGACCCATATTAGTTGACTTGGATTTTTCTAAATTTGAATGTATCTAGCATATTTGTCTAGATTCGGTATCTAGACAAATGTGCTAGACACATCCAAATCTAGACAAATCCAAGTCAACTAATATGGATCGAAGGGAGTAGAAAATATGAGTCAACTAATATGGATTGAAGGAAGTATAACTTTTTAATGGAAATTATGTATTTTTTAGATACACGCAAATCTAGATAAATCTACGACACCCTTGTCCAAAAGGATAAACTATATATCAAGTTCAAACTTCAAAGTTCTGCCATGAAATGATAATGCATGTGTCTATGTCAAAACGACTAAGTATATACACTGTTGTAACCATATTTTGCAGGATTTTAAACGAAATGACAATGCATGCGAATTCTTTATTATTTTTGAACGAAATGCATGATGTCAATAAGGATATTAAAGAGGAAATTTTTTCACAAATAAGTGACTTGGATTTATATAGATTCGCATGTCTCTACACAAGTTTTAGTATATAAATACATATAAATCTTGACAAATGATGTGCTAAACGAACACGGCTATCCTTATCTCTTTCAAACAAACGATACCTACGCAATTTTCTTCTTTTTCCGGTACATGAGCAGACGATACACGGCTATCCATTATCTCTTTCAAACAGACGATAGCTACCCACTTTTCTTCTTCATGGCGATGCATGGCTGCTAGTAGCAAATCCGTAATTATATATACTCCTTACGTGCGCCGGCGGGCAGGATCCCGACCCTCCCATCGTCGGCGCCGAACTCGTACGGCGCGTCCTCGTCGATCCTCCCGACCGCCACGCTCCGGCTCCTGGTGGCCTGCGCGGTGGCCGCCGGCACGTCCCGCTGCTGCTGCTGCCGCTGCGACATGGCGCGGACGAGCTCGTTGACGTCCTCGTCCGCGCCGTTGGGGCCCCGCCGCGTGGACTGCGAGCTGAACGTCGCCGCTTGCTGCATGCGCGTGCCGCCGCGCGCCCCCGACGCCGGCATGGCCTTTTCCCAGGCCGACGTCCTGCGCACGTACGAGTCGCACGCACGCGACAGCGCCCGCGCCGACGCATCCAGCCAACGCCCCAGCCGTTCCTTCCCTCCTTCGCCCTCTCCCTGCTGATTCTCCGGCTTCATCCCGAGCGATCCGACGCGTCTGTCTGTCGGTCTGTGTGCGCGCTCGCTCGCGGGAGACGAGGGGGTTTTGGCGATGGGTGAGTACTGAGTAAGTAGGTAGATATGATGATTGGCTTATAAAGGAAGAGGGGTGAGCGAGAGGAGCTTTGATCGCTTCATGGAAGTTGGAATTGGAAGGTCTAGTCGCCTGGTTTGAAACTTTGAACTAGAACAAGTAGTAGCAGCCACCGATCATTTTGTCGTGAGTGAGAAATTTGAGGCGCGACACACCCTGTTAGTCCAACCAAATTGGAGAAAGAAATGTTCAGCCAATATATATTCTATATACTAATATACAAGTATGATGCATGGGTACGAAAAATCCTTGACAGATTTCGTCAAAGTCGCGCGCAATTTGCTCCAATATTTAACACTGAGCTGTGTCAATATCTACAAGGATTTGATCCAGTACTACCTCTCTCACCTAAACTCGTATAACCTCAAACATAAGAACGGCTCAGATTATTTGATACCTCTTTGTAATTAGTATATACATCGTATATATAATCCAACCAAAAAGCCGTATATGTACTAGTATGACCTGTACGCGAACAAAAAAAACACCGCTATACGGATCATCGCCGGCCGAGTACGCCGGCAACAGCCGTGTTCGTGCAGTGGTAGCGGTGGTGCCCAGCGAGCCGGTGACTTGTCCTTATCGGTGCACGCCTCGGCTTGGCGTTGTAGGTGTGTGTGTTGGCAGGGCTAGCACGGCGGCGGCGCGGCGAAGGCTAGACGCAAGATCTTGGCGACGGCCGCGACGGCTACAAAGGGGAGCTTGGGGAAGGAACACTGGACAGTCCGACCCGATGCCCGGCGGCCGACCATATAGTCTGGCCCGATGTTCGGCAGAAACCCTAAACCACCGTCTGCCGCGCACTGTCGGCGAATCCGACGTGGCCATCGGGTGGACCCACCATGGACTAGGTCCCCTCTGTCAGCGGGCGTGGGTAGAATTAGGTGCGGTAACAAAAGTACCTGGTCATGTTATGACGTAGCATGACGCATTAAACCCTTTATATAGTTTAATAATTTCAGAAATTGTTTAAATCTTATAAATTTAATAATTAATTATTTATAAGTTAGAAAAATATGTATAATATATTAAAATGTTTAAAAAAGTGAGATCTATTTCATAGCATCAACATCATGCATTGTTCAACAACTTTAATTATAAGAACTAATGAAACCCCCGCAGGTGATTCCGAGGTTTGTCCGTTTTAGGGTTGCACCCCTCGGAACCCCGTTTAATTGCCAAGCATGTTTTAGGGGTTTATTTCAATACAATTTAACTTACCATATCATCATCCTTGCTTGACAGTTGCATCGATGCCATGTGTTGATTGTTTTCTCTTCTTTCCGGTGTTTGGTTCTTCCCGGTAGAATCCGATACCGACTTCGAGATCAAAGACCGAGATCAAAACCATCAAAGATCGACGAACAATACTTGACCAAATATAATCAAGTCAAGCCCAAGGCTTCCGAAGATCTGTTTATCTATTATCAACAGGCAAAGGCAAACATAGCCCCACCATGATACAATCCCATGCTTTTAAAGTATTTTAATTCTTGCCATGATGCATGTGATTCTACTATGATATTTTATCGATAGATAGAGTATCCTATCTATTGCATTACTCCCTTGAGCTTATGTTACCTGATCCACTTCTCCTAGCATAACTAGATTTGAATTGTCTGCACTGCTAGAACTTATATATGTGTCCTACTTAGCCATACTTAGCTATTGAGCCTGGTTCATTCAGATGATGTGTCAGATGCAGAAAATCTAGTATGACAGGAGTTCGAGATATACTGATAATGTGATATAAGTGGTAAAGGTTAAAACATGCTAAGGCTCGTATGAAAGGCCATGATGGGATATGGTTTTTGTAGTCCCATGCTCGCTACTATTAGGAACCGAGTTCTTGCCTTTGGAACCGACATGAGCGTACAATCACACGGGGACATGACAACCTCACGACTAACTAATTTGCCTAGTAGATTCTATGTGTCACATAGTTCGGGCGTTCCATTCGACATATGCAATCTAGTTGTTATCGAAGGCAGTGAAAGAGGTGCATCATAACAGGTAGGGAAGCGTGGCCGCGGTTTCTTGGGGTAGATAGTGCTTCTGGCAAACCAACCTCGCCTCACATCAAGACCGGCTTCGGGATTTGACCAATTATGATGGAACCATCCTTAGGGCGTGACTCCTGGTCTCGGTGAAAGTAAGGTAAAGATCGTGGTCAACCACCCTCTGCCGGCCTTCCAAGAAAGAGGACTAATAATATTTGGCATTAAGATTCAGTTGGTACGTGTGGGTAAAGTTGTACACCCCTACAGGGATAAATCTTTTCAAAAAGCCGTGTTCACGGTTATGAATGCTTGGTGACCAAATTCTAATATCATAGAGAACTATAACCTAATCGTACAATTTGACATATCAACGTGTGCTTAAGGATGCTTCCTTATAGGTACGAGGGGGTGATCCTAGTTTAGGTGAAGATGATGATGATTTGGTGGATATCAAAGATATGATGATCAATTCTTTGGAGTTGTCGCTCTCTTGTCCTTTTTTAAAATATTCTGACTAGACGAGCTTATTCTCTCTCTTGTTTATAAACAAAGATAGCTTTATGCAAAACAACTCCACCAGCCATAAGTCTTGCTGAGTACACCCCATACACACCCTTGTTTTGTTGATATTTTGTAGCAGAGTAAGTGTTCCGCTGAAGATGAGTTTGGTACGACATCGACACCGACGAGTAGCTTGGGGTTCCCAACCGGCAGCCTAAAATCTATGGGCTAGGACGTTATCATTATGCTTCAGGCCTTTTAGGGCATTTGTTAAGTTTGCTATACTTAATAGCATAATATGCCTTCCGTTGTTTGATGTTTCTGGTCAGTGGCCTCTGCTTGTAATATTTGTTTTTTGCTCAGTTATGAGCTTGCTGTAATAATTTTTGCGTCGTAGGGTCACTGTTGTATTACCAATTCTCTCATTAGATATCCTCGAGCTCTAGGTTAGGCTTATGTCAGACGGAGGTTTGGGATTTGTCTAACCCTGATCTCAGGGGTGTCATAGAGGCACCAGACAGTCCGACCTCCGCAACCGGACAGGCTGGTGCCCCTACCCTGTCAAGATAGAGGTTCCATACTGAAAGGGCATGTATGCCCCCATGTATGGTTTTGGTAATTAATGACAATCTCTATGGACTAATGTGTAAATTGAGTTTCACTTGTAGGTTTGTCCATTGGCATCGCTTGGTCCATGTGTTGGTCTCAAGGTTGAAAGATGAAGAAATGTCCAAGGGCTTTATGCCATTGGATTCATGAATAGAGAAGGAGCTTGAAGGTTGATTAATACAAGTGCAAAGAGTTGCATCAAGATGGATCAACCTCAAGAAGGGATGAAGAAGGGAAAGCTCAAGATGCGCCATCTCTAGTAGATCTCATGCTTGAAGCTTGCCATCCTCGTGATCATGGAGTGATGAAGACAAGTTCAAGAAGAGGTTTCTTCATGGAGTATGGGGGAGCAATTTGCAAGTCTTCATCAAGCAAGAGCGAGCAAGAGCAAACAAGAAAGGTGTTCCCACTTGAGAAGAACAAGATGGTCTACATAAAGTTCAAGTGGAATGCTCAAGGCAAAGGTATGATCTTGATAGGGATTCTCTTTTGCCGGTCTCATGTTGTTAGTTGGGAGACCGGGTTTAGGATAGATAGTCGTTCTATCAAGAGGGTCTCTCAAGCGGGTGTCTCGATCGCATCGTTCGGAGAGATCTCAAACCTTTGCATTCATAGCATCATATTTCTTGGTTGTTATTTGGTTCTTGTCCATTAGAGGATCTAGAGCTTGTGGTCATCATCATAACAAGCTCTAGTTCATCAAATAAGGATTTCACTTGCATATCTTATTGCGGTTTTTGATCTTACGAGTTTTCCGGCTCCACACCTTGGGAGATACATCACATATATATACTTGATATTTTCTCCCTTGGTGGTATCCAATATTTCACATTTTTTTGGGTTCTACTTGGTTTTATCTTCCAACAAAATTGGTTTCATCCCAATCAGAGTTTCCAAGCTCAACTTCTTATGTTTTGGGTTTTGGAGGTTTTACCGGTTCATCGCTTCTAGAGATGTCATACCTTTCTCAATTTGGTTTTATCCTCCCATTATTTACTATGATGTTTTTTTGCATAATCTTTTAGAGCTTTTCGTTTTCTTCAAAATGAGCCCAAGATCATAAAAAATGGAGTCCGGAATCAAAAGTTATTGAAGTTTTCGTGCAATGCTATCCTGCGTTTTTGCTTGAGCGGAAGTTCCGACCCAAGTTCCGGTCAGGTTCAGTAACTTGTGTTTCTATTTGCCGGAACTTCCGGTGGGGGGACGGAAGTTCCGGTGGTGCGCGAATCTGGTCCAAACGGTCAGTTTTTCCTTGTCCTATTTAAGGGGGGGCTTCTTCCCCAATGGTTTCCAATCTTTTGAGCTCGTTTTTGCCCACCATTGTTGACCTATTTGAGCTCTCTTACACCCTCTCCCTCCCATGATTCTTACATATTTTTGAGGGAAAAGTGAGAGGAGATCTAGATCTATAACCCCCCAAGTCAAATCCCTTCTTTGTGAAGGAATCATTGGGATCTAGATGTTGGAGAGTTTTGTGTTCTCCTCTTGTGTTCTTGCTCCCTTATTCCCCCAATAGCTTTTTTAGCTTTTTTGGAATTTGGGAGAGAAGGACTCGCCCTTGCATTTGGTGCATAGGTTTGAGTTCTCCTCGGAGATTTGGTGAGTTCAAGCTTGTGGGCTTGTTTCTCTTGGGTTCTTGGAACCCTAGACGGTTGTGTGGTTGGGTTGTTGACCTTTTGTGGTATTGTTGACCTTTTGTGGTCTTGTAGCCTTTTGTGGCTTTGTTGTTGGAAATCTCTAATTGAGTTGTGGAGATAGCCCCAATCTTGTACGGGTTCGGTGACTGCCCTCAAGAGTCCCATAGTGGAGTGAGTGCCCGCCTTTTATGGTGCGCACTCGGGAGAATAGGGTGAGCCTTTTGTGGCATCGGTGAGTTGCGTGCTTCCGCATCTAGGGTGAGGCCTTGTGTGGCGTTGGGTGAGCATCGAGCCACCACACCTCGAGTTGAGCCATTTGTGGCGTTCGGAGAGCATTGCGCCATCGCACCTCTCCAACGGAGATGTAGCTTCTTTGGAAGTGAACTTCGGGAAAAAAATCTTCGTCTCCGCGGCCATCGGTTATCTCTCGACCGAGCCCTTTACTTATGCACTTTACTTTGTGATAGCCATCGTGCTTGAAGTATTTATATCTTGCTATCACCTTGTTGCTTGTATTGCTTAGCATAGGTTGTTGGTGCACTTAGGTGAACTTAGTGGCTAGGTTTTATGCTCAATAAATTAAACATTAGTTTTATTCCGCATTTACTTGAGCCTATACCGTAATAATTTTAAAAGTCTATTCACCCCCCTCTAGGCGACGTCCTTTGCACTTTCAATTGGTATCAGAGCGAGGTCTCTCGCTTTTAGGCTTCACCGCCTCGAGAGTAAAGATGTCTCCTAGGGGTTTAGTGCACTCTCACACATTTACTTTTGTTGGCACACATTATGATGTTTGGCGTACTCGCATGCTTAGTCATTTCCGGGCCATTGACCCAAATATTGAGCGAAATCTAGATATGGGCTTGTCTCCTCCTAAGGATCCCCAAAATCTATCTTTGGAGGAGGATACAAACTCCTATCTTGAAGCTCAAGCATCTAATGTGCTTGTTAATGTTGTGAGCTTTGTAGTTCTTTCCTCAATCATGCCTTTCTGAAACGCTCATGATATATGGACCAAGCTTCAAGCAAAATATGATGTGTCCAAGCTTAATGAGGATGATTGTGTTCCCTCCACCTCCAGCCGCGATGAGTTCTCATCTTCTTCCACTACACCAACATGTGAGTTGTCACAAGGTAATGATATGGTGAGTGGTGATAGAACTTGTAATGTAGAAAGGGAGATTTCCATTCATGATCCTTTGTCTCTTTCTCATTGAAATGTTGTATCTTTGGGCATGAACACGTTTAGGACCATTATATGATTTACATCCTAGTGTTGATTGCCCTTGCATATAATGTAGAAATCCCTTAAATATGTCTCATGATGATATGCTTGCTTTGCCTTGTTGCCATGATAAATGTGCTTCTATTTCCTCTAGTTCTTGTGTTGCTAACCATGTCGAGGAAAGTGAAGAATGTGTGGGGCAAGGTAAGGTTGTCATTAAAGCTTCATGTGTTCCCTCATCATCATATTATTCCAATGTTCACTTGTGCCTCATGGATAAGGGTTCAAAGGTAACCTCTCCTTTGGACTCCAATATATCTCATGATGATGTGAATGTGATCATGTAGAAGTAGATGCTGATGTTGCTTCTTTAAAAGAGAACGGTGGGGCTAGTCCTTCGTGCTCTTCATCCTAATAAAAATGCTTGCTCTACTTTCATTGAAATCTTGACTTGTGCTATTGAAAGTAGGCAACTAATATATGAGCATGAGGACAAAATAGATAAAATAAGTAGTCTTGAGCGTGAGTATGCTAATGAAATTGCCAATCTAAATGAAGCTCTTGAAGAGGAACAAACCACTAAGGAATATCCTGAGGAGACCTTTGCTCTAGAGCTATCTAGAGTAAAGAAATCTCATGATAGAGAGTTTGAGGTGGCAAGTGCTCTTCAAATTAAAAATGATGAACTTGAAGTTTCTTATGCTAAACTCCTTGAGGATTTTGAGCACCTCAACAATGGCTCTAGGGTCATCAAGGGTGAGCTCATCAAACTCACCTAGTCACATGAGCAACTTAAAGCTTCATATTCTAAAGAGCTTTCCAAGTTTCCCTCACCTCTTGCTTTAAATGATGATGCTTGTTCTACGAACTCTATTTCTTGTGAAGCATCTATCTTGAAGGAGAATGTTGAGCTAAAGGCTCAACTTTCTTTGCTAACGAGCAACTATGGGAAATTAGAAGAAAGTCATGCCAAGCTCTCAAGCTCGCATGAGGATCTTCTAATCTCCCATGGTAGGCTAAGGTTAGCTCATGAGGTCATTATGTCAAAGGTAACATCTAGTGGGCCTCATGTGGACATTAGCACTATATCTACTCCAAATGTTATATTGCCATGTGCTAGTCCTTGTAATTCATCCTCTCACAACCATGCTATATCTTGTGATGAATTGCATTCCTTGCCTTGTTGCTCTAACAATGAATCTTCTACTTTTTCTAGTATTGTTGTTGATACTAACCATGTAGAGGAAGTCAAAGAGCTCAAGGCTCAAGTCACTTCTTTGAAGAATGACTTGAAAAGGTGTCATGAAGGGAAGACCACACTCAAGAAGATGTTGAGTGTGCGACGACCCCCAAGTGACAAGAGTGAGCTTGGATTCAACTCCAACACCAAGAAAAAGCCCACTAACTCATTGAAGCACAAGGGAAACAAGAAGAAGGGCCAAGGACAAGTGAAGAATCCGGCCAACATTGTGTGCTTCAAGTGCAAGGAAGAAGGGCATCATGTGAGGGATTTCCCATTGAAGAAGAAGCCTCTTAGTGATAAGCAACGAGGTAAGCGGCCTCAAGCTCCTCCACAAGCTCAAGATGGGCCACTTCCCAAGAAGCCTCAAGCTCTTCTTCATGGTGCAGCTCCTCCCAAGAAGAAAGATGGCAAGAAAAGAACTTGCTACATTTGTCGTGAGAAGGGGCACCTTTCTTCCTCATGCACCATGGGTAACTTCTCATCCCATCCTATCTTGATTGATGATGCTTATTCACTTCGTAAGGATGAGGGCGGCAATGTGTTTTCCAAATTTGTTGGTGCCCAAAGTGGTGTCAAGAAAAGAACCATTTGGGTGGCCAAGCCTATTGTGACTAACTTCTTAGGACCCAACTTGGTTGGGGACCAACAAGCTAAAACTTGATCAATAGGCATTTTTGGAGGGCATTGAAGACTTGGCTACCTTATGAAGAATTGAGGGATCTTCATAATATTCTTGTCATCAAAGTCAAGTCATTGGTTATCATGCTCTTCTATTCCTTATCCAATGTTCCTCCTTCCGGTAACTTGTGCTAAACTCCTTTACATTTATAGTTACTTGCTCCCTTGTGCATGTGTTGGTTTTGTACCTTGCATATGTGTGTACATGTTGTGCTTCCCACTTACTTATATTGATCTATGAATTATATTTGTGTATGTTGGTTGACACACCAGGTATTTGTGTTTCTTGGTTTTGAGCCTTTATTGATTCTAGTTGGTATCCTAGTTGGCTCTTATGAGGGATTAATGGACTATTCCGTTTTGGGGGAGTGTCATGCTTGGCCATTCCACAATCCTAAAATGTGTGTACATGAGGAAAAACCACTTAGTAGTTATATTGTTTGGTTATCTAGTCTCTATGTGGTATGTCTTTCTTATGATAAAATCATTTCCATAATGTCCATTAATACCTCTATTTTGATCTTTTTGCCTCGTGTTGATATTTCTTGGTTTATCACATTATGGGGGAGTCATATGCTTTGTGCATATTACAAACCTAGAAAATGTGAACATTTGAGGTAGTGCCACTTAGAATTGATATTGAAAATTATCTAGCTCCTATGTGGCACAATGGCTCATACAAGTTCCATTTTGCTTGAATGTTTTTATTGCTCAGATTTTGGATCTTGTTTGTGAGAGTGATTCTTGGTATGTGTTTCCTCATATTTGGATCTATATATCCTCATGGGAACCACTTGCTTCTATTTAATCCAATCACTAATGATTGTGTGACTATTTGAAGCAATCAAGAATCTCTTTCGAAGCATCAAGCTTAATTCCTATCTTGTTATATGCTTCTTTGTGTGAATATGATCTTGGATATCCTTGCAAACTACCTCGGGAAAATTATCCCTATTACTTCTTGTCCTTGGACAATTAGTACTTGATATATGGTAGAATTCATTGATCATATTCGTTTTGGCCTTTTCTTATTTGTCTTATCTTTGGCCAAGAAAATGTTTTTCCATTTGCTCCCAAGCTTTCCTTGCCTCTTGTGGATCTTCTTATGTTATTTGTATCCTCTTGTGTTTTATTTAGTGTAAGTAGTAGTGATGATATCATTTGTGGGCATTTTGCATTCAAAGGCAAAATTGTATATAATGCTCTACTTATGGGGGAGCTCTCCTATATTATCTAGAACATTGTTTTATGCTTCTTGATTTGATCCATTTTTTTTGCTTGGAAGCTCGATCCTTTTTGTGTTGATACTTTGTGTGCCATCATGAAAAGTGTGAAGAGTTTGTTTTGGTTGTTGGAACCTTGCTCTCTTTAGGAGTTGGTTTTATCTCATTCTTTGTCACTTGTTTTGATATTTTAGGATGAGATAAATCCTTGAGCATTGGTATTTTTGTCTATCTTTTATCTCTTTTGCTCTTTCTAGTTCATTTGTTGAACTTGTGTTCTTCATGTGTTGATTTGGCTCTTTGATACAATTTGGACACCTTTTGTCGAGTCACACTTTTGTGTGCGTCTTATTGGTTTACTTGGTGTTTTTGTTCAAATTGTATCTCCTTTTGGTTCTTGAAAGTCCATGCATGCATATTTACTTCTTGTATATATATTATGGCATGCTTGTTTTCTTTGATCCAATATATAAGGTAAACTCCACCAAATCCTAATGGGCTAAGATGTGCATGAAATTCAATTTCATATCAATATGCACATATTTGTGTGGAGGCTCTCCTATGTATTGTAGTTGCACTAACTACTTTGGACCCAATTTGTTTGGGGACCGTAGTGTACTTAAATTTGTGTTTTAGGTACATTGAGATATATATTGGGTGCTTGTATCTTGAACATGGAAGAAGTGGCGTCTACATGTCAATTGGATGCAAGCTAGGATGATCAACAAATTCATATCTTCTTCATCCTACCAATTATATCTCGGTAACAAGTATCTCTCTCTCATGCATACTTATCTTGTTCCCAACCTTTTGTAGGTTGCTTGTTGGCATGAATTTGTGTACTTGCATATGTTGGATTTCTTGCTTTGGCTTTGAAGAAGTTCTCTCTATTGCAAATGTATGTATGTTGAGATGAGTGCATATAATGGGGACTATACTAAATCTTGCTCATGATTCACCTATCCCAAATATGTTAATCTAGCAATTTTGTTGCATATCGTTTCCTCAATATCTCTCATGTGCAATAGTGAGTATTTTTGCAAAGTTGATTCCTATCTTGTGATACTTGTTGCCTTTCTCCATATATTCCTTCTATACCCTTATTCCCTTGGTAATAGTTGTTATATATGGAGTATGTTGGTGTTTGAAGCTCATCGATGTACAATAATATATATTTGAGCCCTTGGGCATGCTTTCAAGCAAAACATCTTATTGGTATATTCTATAACTTCCTCTTTGCCTTCCAATGTGCTTTCTTGAGTATCTATCTTGTTTGTGCATATTTATTTGTGGTCATATGTATTTGTGATATTTTCCACCTAAAAATTCATACACACAAGAGAAGATCAATATTTGGTTGTTTTTGCATTTCTTGGAAATCACCTCTTACTTCATTTTGATTCTTCGGTGCTTCCAAATTTATTGTATTTTGTGTGCATTCTTAAATGAGTTTGGAGGAGTGAGGATTCCATGGTTGTGCATGTTTTTTCCAAATACAATTACTATAATTGGTTCATAATCATTGGGGAGTTTCTCTAATTCATTTAAGAATGAACACTTGCCTTCTTTCTCATATTCTTGTTGTTTAAATGTTTATGGGGAAGCAAGGATTCCACATTTGTGCATCTTGTATTCAAATGCAATTATTCTAAGTTGTGCACAAATCTTGGGGAGCATCCCTATTTTCATTCAAACATTTTTTTCTTTTGGTATCATTTGTTGATTTTTCATTTGGTTCTTTTGGACCTTTTTGACTGCTTGCTTCACTTGTTGAAGCTTATTCTCTTTCTTTTCTTTTTGCAAACTTAGGTCCTCAATATAGTTTTACTTCCTCCCAAGTATTGTAGGAATTCTCACTATATTGGTCGTCTAGAACTTTTCACTCATTTTGGCAATCGATGTCAATGGGGGAGAAGTTTTGGAGGGTTTAAGGGAAGTTGGCCCTTGCTTTGAGTGTGTTCTTGAGCATTTGCTTCTCATGCTCTTGCATCTTTGTGGTTGCTTTGCATGTTGAATATATAGAGGAAACTCAACCAACGATAACGGTTGGGAATCTATGCAATGAAATTCAAGTTCATCACATATGCACAGATTGTGGGGGAGTTTGCTCTATATATTGTGGTTGTACCAACATCACATACTTGTGTAGTATTTGATGTTGGGGCAACTGCTTTGGTCGTTAATTGTCATATTTAAACCCTCGCTAAGAGATTGTCATCAATTACCAAAATGGGGGAGATTGAAAGGGCATGTATGCCCCCATGTGTGGTTTTGGTAATTAATGACAATCTCTATGGAGTAATGTGTAAATTGAGTTTCACTTGTAGGTTTGTTCATTGGCATCGCTTGGTCCATGTGTTGGTCTCAAGGTTGAAAGATGAAGAAATGTCCAAGGGATTTGTGCCATTGGATTCATGAAGAGAGAAGGAGCTTGAAGGTTGATTAAGACAAGTGCAAAGAGTTGCATCAAGATGGATCAACCTCAAGAAGGGATGAAGAAGGGCAAGCTCAAGATTCGCCATCTCTAGTAGATCTCATGCTTGAAGCTTTCCATCCTCGTGATCATGGAGTGATGAAGACAAGTTCAAGAAGAGGTTTCCCCATGGAGTATGGGGGAGAAATTTGCAAGTCTTCATCAAGCAAGAGCGAGCAAGAGCAAACAAGAAAGGTGTTCCCACTTGAGAAGAACAAGATGGTCTACATAAAGTTCAAGTGGAATGCTCAAGGCAAAGGTATGATCTTGATATGGCTTCTCTTTTGCCGGTCTCGTGTTATTAGTTGGGAGACCGGGTTTAGGATAGATAGTCGTTCTATCAAGAGGGTCTCTCAAGCGGGTGTCTCGATCGCATCGTTCGGAGAGAGCTCAAACCTTTGCATTCATAGCATCATCTTTCTTGGTTGTTATTTGGTTCTTGTCCATGAGAGGATCTAGAGCTTGTGGTCATCATCATAACAAGCTCTAGTTCATCAAATAAGAATTTCACTTGCATATCTTATTGCGGTTTTTGATCTTGCGAGTTTTCCGGCTCCACACCTTGGGAGATACATCACATATATATACTTGATATTTTCTCCCTTGGTGGTATCCAATATTTCACATTTTTTGGGTTCTACTTGGTTTTACCTTTCCAACAAAATTGGTTTCATCCCAATCGGAGTTTCCAAGTTCAACTTCTTGTGTTTTGGGTTTTGGAGGTTTTACCGGTTCATCGCTTCTAGAGATGTCATACCTTTCTCAATTTGGTTTTATCCTCCCATTATTTACTATGATGTTTCTTTGCATAATCTTTTAGAGCTTTTCGTTCTCTTCAAAATGAGCCCAAGGTCATCAAAAACGGAGTCCGGAATCAAAAGTTATTGAAGTTTTCATGCAATGCTATCCTGCGTTTTTGCTTGAGCGGAAGTTCCGGCCCAAGTTCCGACCCAAGTTCCGGTCAGGTTCAGTAACTTGTGTCTCTATTTGCCGGAACTTCCGGTGGGGGGCCGGAAGTTTCGGTGGTGCGCGAATCTGGCCCAAACGGTCAGTTTTTCCTTGTCCTATTTAAGGGGGGGCTTCTTTCCTAATGGTTTCCAATCTTTTGAGCTCGTTTTTGTCCACCATTGTTGACCTATTTGAGCTCTCTTACTCCCTCTCCCTCCCATGATTCTTACATATTTTTGAGGGAAAAGTGGGAGGAGATCTAGATCTATAACCCCCCAAGTCAAATCCCTTCTTTGTGAAGGAATCATTGGGATCTAGATGTTGGAGAGTTTTGTGTTCTCCTCTTATGTTCTTCCTCCCTTATTCCCCCAATAGCTTTTGTAGCTTTGTTGGAATTTGGGAGAGAAGGACTTTCCCTTGCATATGGTGCATAGATTTGAGTTCTCCTCGGAGATTTGGTGAGTTCAAGCTTGTGGGCTTGTTTCTCTTGGGTTCTTGGAACCCTAGACAGTTGTGTGGTTGGGTTGTTGACCTTTTGTGGTCTTGTTGACCTTTTATGGTCTTGTAGCCTTTTGTGGCTTTGTTGGCCTTGTAGCCTTTTGTGGCTTTGTTGTTGGAAATCTCCAATTGAGTTGTGGAGATAGCCCCAATCTTATACGGGTTCGGTGACTGCCCTCAAGAGTCCCATAGTGGAGCGAGTGCCCGCCTTTTATGGCGCGCACTCGGGAGAATAGGGTGAGCCTTTTGTGGCGTCGGTGAGTTGCGTGCTTCCGCATCCGGGGTGAGGCCTTGTGTGGCGTTGGGTGAGCATCGAGCCACCACACCTCGAGTTGAGCCATTTGTGGCGTTCGGAGAGCATTGCGCCATCACACCTCTCCAACGGAGATGTAGCTTCTTTGGAAGTGAACTTCGGAAAAAAAATCTTCGTCTCCGCGGCCATCGGTTATCTCTAGACCGAGCCCTTTACTTATGCACTTTACTTTGTGATAGCCATCGTGCTTAAAGTATTTATATCTTGCTATCACCTTGTTGTTTGTATTGCTTAACATAGGTTGTTGGTGCACTTAGGTGAACTTAGTGGCTAGGTTTTGTGCTCAATAAATTAAATGTTAGTTTTATTCCCCATTTACTTGAGCCTAAACCGTAATAATTTTAAAAGCCTATTCACCTCCCTCTAGGCGACGTCCTTTGCACTTTCACGTACAAGCCGTCTTACATGTGTGACTACTTGTCCAACGAAAAGATTTCTCTTCTGTCTATTTTACTATCCCGAGACGGACTGTCCGTCGGCGTCTGTCAGAGTGTCCAGTAAAAATACCAGACGACACAATTTCCCTAGCCGGACATGCTGGCCAGAACACCAGACAGGCCGGCGATGGCACAAGATTTCTTAATATTCTACCTAAAATTTTAATTCGATAGTTATTTCCATCATATGAGCATATATAAACAAAAAATAAAGAAAATCGAACATATCATTAATAATAATCTCAAATGGTTTGTGTCGATCATAATTTTCTAAGTAGAAACGTGCGAACTTTTGTTTCTGGCATTGACGAGTTAAGGTGCACTTCTAATTGTTTTCTTCCGCCACATACCTACATTAAGTGGAATAGCTAAGCACATGCAAAACAAATTATAAATTTAGTGAGTGAACCTAGCAAGTAGTGTAAAAATGCAAAGATGCTTACTTTGGATGTAGTCTGCATAACTTTTTATTCCGCTTGTTATGATTCATCTCACCAGAAGAGCCACACCCCTTTTTCCGTTTTTTATGTTTTTTTCGCTCGTCGAACCCTACTGGTCTACCATTTTTCATTACTGGGTGATTCTCCCTGTTTTTACCTTTTGTGTTTTGTTTAGGTGCGTCTTTCGTGGTAACCTTACCGAGGTCAGCAACTGAAAATGAGTTTACTTAAAAGCCAAATGCGTCTTTCTCCACGAATGCTCTATGATCATGTAGTTCATAATTTTTGGCATGCTTCCTCTCTAGTAGGCCCTTCATATATTCCAGAAGTTTATTGTACATATTTAGATCATTGGATGCCACATCAATAACTTCTTCCGCTACCGTATCAAGCTCAACATTTTTTTTTGCTATTCTGCCCCCGACCAACTGTATGTGAACAGGTCACTCCTACGCCTTGTTGGCAATACGTTTCTTGCCATTTTGGAGAATCGATGAAGAACACAACACTTTGGTATTTCAGGAAATTTGAGGTGCTTCACTCCAAAAGAATATGCTTGCATGGAAGCCCCTTATGATCCATTCTTCGGCAGCTGCACTGTATTGTCTCCTGCGAGTTATTAGGAAGTGATGCTGGACAGACCAGCTCAGTGGTAGCCGGCTGTCCGGTGACCTAGCTACCACGGCGATCTGACATGCCGTGATCAGAAAAGGGAAGTGATGCTACCTACATCGGTGCAGACGGTCAACGAGGATGCGACGATAGCCGGCGTCGACGATGGTTGTGAGATGGCGGCGGCGACGGTGATGATGAATAGCCGACGATGATGGTGGTCCGCGTTGTAGAGGAATCGGGTCTGGTGTGTGAGAATGTGTGTATCTATAGATCCTGATATGTATCCCTATACATAGATAATACTCGATGTGGATACGGGTTCATATGTATACGTAGACATATTTGTACGAGTTTAGTTGGAAGGTGTAGTACTGAATCAGAGGCCTATCTACTATATATACTCCCTCGTCCCAAAATGTAACGCATCTAAGATTAGTGAAAAAGCGACATTTTATAAATTTTACCGAGTTTATAAACAAAAGTTTAAACATCTATAGTACTGAGTCAATATCAATATATTCAATATAAAGTATATTTCTCGACGTGTCCATTTAATATTGTAGATGTTGATTCTTTTCTAATCACGCCTTACATTTTGGGATGTAGGGCCCAATACTTCGAACTCTGCGAATTAAACTTTACACTCAAGCGATTTACGACATACATGGGTTAATTTGTAATTATTTTAGTAGTCAACTAGATTTCTTATAGTGTGAGCAGGTATGGCCAGGCCGCCAGGAAAGAGAGAGGAGAATGACACAAAGAGATCTAGGTTTCCATCCCCTCGATGGCAAAACTCTCGCTTCTCACCCCTCTGGATGACTTGAGGCCTCGCAGGTGCGGTGGACCACGAGCCCTCAACAACATGAAGGTTTTTGTTCTTCTTTATTTTTAGAGTCTTCTTCAGGATAGTGAGGGGATGATTACATCCGTAAGCCAGATTAGGGTCTTCTATGCCTTATCCGCTCCAACGGTGCACCTATCACCAGCAGAGGGCGTGTCGAGTATACTTCCAGGTGGAGCTCTTGGGATCTAGTCGATTTTTTTGTTAGCTGGTGTGGTGCAGGTTTGTTCCTTTCGATTTATGGTTCTTATCATCGGCGATGGTTGTTACTCTAGTGCGATGGTCCATTGGAGTCTTAGCAAGACTTTTTTGTCTATCTATTATAATAAGTTCTACTATGCCAAGTTCTAGACATTGAGGAGAGGGGAGAAGATAGCGGCGAGCCTTCGACTCACTCTAGTGCTTGGTCTTTGCTAGGTTGCCCAAAGACCTAGTTACAATTTTTATTATTGTTAGTATTCTTTGTAATGTTTGTGATTATTAATAGATCGGTGGTACTTTCCGAAAAATAAAATAATTCTTTGGACCAGAATACTTATTAGTAGATCAGTAATTATTAATAGAATTGCTATTTATAACTGTGAAATGTTTTACTTTTAGTATAGGTCAAGCCAAATTTTAAAATTTCATCGAGCCTTTGAGACGAATTGCGATCTCAAGTCTTGCTAGGGTTAGGCTTGACTTGTATAACCTCTAAGCCGAGCCTGAGCCAAGCCTGAGCCTCGAGCTTTGTGTTCACCACTATCACCAAGAAACTAAGGATCATACCCTAGGTTTGACGACAGGTATGTCTCATCAAACTTAGTCACTTGATCACTTCACTAGTAAACGACATAACTGTGGAGGACAATACACTTGTGGCGAGTACAATTCTCGAATCTTGATGCTCCATGATTCTAGTCTTTGGTATAATCATTATTAAAGTGAGGTCCATGTAACTTGAAATTTTGTAAGATAAAATACTTATGTGAATTATGCATAAATATATTGTGTATTTCTCCATTCAATATTAGTTGTTTCCGATACTAATATGAAACAGAGCGAGTAAATCATAGCGGGACCTTAGCACGATGACTTTTCGCATGTGTCCTACAACAATATCTACTGCGACAAGATTTGTTCAGCTTCAGTGATAGAAGAAAGAGGATAGTCGTGCGTCTTCGACTCGTACTAGTGATTGTAGTTGATGTTAGACTGAACCTTTTCTTATAACTTTTAGGTTTTTTACTACCTTTGATTTTTTACCGTTGATGATTATTAATAGAATCGGTGGAATTTTTGGAAAAAAAAACTAAGCTAACCAATCTGATCAACCCGCACGATAAATAACTGATATTCGATCATCAACTCATCCGAAAATTCCAAGCTTAGATCGATCGTGTCGTGCATATGCCAGAATCTACTCAAATATCGTCCAAACACGATCTCCCTCGTCGCTTTCGGATCGGACGGCTCCAAAGGCACCACCCCACCTAAATCACCACTCAGAGAATCTACCACTCCCAGAGCTACGCATAGATCCTCCCCTTCTCCCCACGCACGCCCGCGCTCCCGCACCGCACCATGTCCTGGCTCACGCGCTCCATCGCCGCCACGCTCTCCTCGCCGAGAGGCGATCCCGACGCCTACGACTCCGAGACCTCCTCCGCCGACAGGGCGGAGGCCGCGGAGGGGTCCTCTCCGTCGCCGCGCGACCCCGAGGCCGAGGAGGAGGAGGAGCCTGAGCAGCCCAACACCCCGAGCCGCGGCGTCAAGGACGACATCTCCGAGCTCACCGAGACCCTCACGCGCCGCCTCTGGGGCGTGGCGTCCTTCCTCGCCCCACCCCCTCCGCCGCCACCGGCATCCTCGTCCCCGCGCGCCGCGCCTGCAGATGCGGACGGAAATGAGGATGATAGGGATGGGGAAGAGGAGGCGGACCCGCAGTCCCCGCGGATCGCGGGGATCCGGAGCGACCTGGCGGAGATCGGGGGCAGGGTGAGGAGCGGCATCTCGATGCTGCAGAGCAACCTGGCCGTGGCCGAGATCTCTAAGATCGCGTCCTCGCTCCTGCCGTTCGGCGAGGAGGAGGCCGACGAAGGGGAGCCCGTCGTCGGCGCCACCGAGGAGGTGGTCGTCTTCGTGAGGCACATCTCCACGCGGCCTGAGACGTGGCTCGATTTCCCCCTCTTCATCAGCGAGCGTTATGAAGATGGTAAGGTTTGCTGCCTTAATGCATAATTTGGTGTACTCGGGTGAAGTAGGTGGCCTTTGTGGTCTCAAATTTAGCACATATATGGTTAGACGAGGGCAGTAGTTGCAGTGATTATAACTTCTTAGGATGTGTTCACAAATTTGCTTCAAGTGACACTACTCCCTCAGACCCATATTAGTTGGCTCAAATTTGTCTAGATACGGCACTAAAACTTGACTAGATATATTCGTATCTAGATGAATCTAAGTCAACTAATATGGGTTGGAGGGAGTACTAGATTTCAGTGCATGCGGGCAGTGATTAATGAGCAGAATAGATGTTGGTGATAATGTTAGGAGTACTCTTCTAAGATTTTGAACATGCATATCTCGAATTTGTTGATGTACGCCATTTTTCTTTACGGGTTCCTTTCTCTGCTGGCTTAGATCCATGTATTTAGTGAAGTAGATTAAGTATGTCACTATGGGATCTGAAATGTCATTGTAATTCCTTTGCAATCACCTACATTGCTTATCAGTTCGTCCATACCATCCTACATTTTTCTAGTTTAGCTCTGTACGCCAGCTAGAAATCAAATTCTTCTCCTGAAACTTGATGTGTAATTCACTCGATCTAGCAGCAAGCATTTTCTCCATGGGTTTTCATTGTTGTGGTATTGACTTGATTAGCCAAATTAAGCTAATGTCTTAATCATCATCACTTATTTGAAATGAATGTAGTGCCACATTTCCTGGATTGTATAGCTTAAAACAGCACAGCTTTAATTTTTTTGTATCCTTGTGAATGTTGTGATACCGTTATACATGGGAAGTAGTGAAAATATAAAAATCCTGCTATGTATGACAAGTGGTGGTGCATACCTGCTGCAGTGCACATTTTTGGGTACATAGTAGTTAATAGGGGCTCCTTTTTGAGCTTTACATGGTATTTAAGTAACATTTGGAATACATAGTAGTTCAGCCTGTTTAGCATAACTTCTGTATGCCTTTTGGTCCCTAAATGGTTTCCTGATGCTCTGAGGCCTCTAGCTACATTGTAATAATTGTGCCTTTCTCTTTCAAATAGAATCATGATAATGTCTAACAGACATTCCTGATTTTCTTTATTTCTCTTACATAGTTTCTCTTTATCATTAGATTTTGAACTGTCGGATGCTCAGTATGTCCATGCATTAGCTATGGAGCGGCTTGTGCCTAGCTTATCAGATTTAAAGGTTCAGATTTGCTCGAATGATATGAGTGAAGCATGTTTCTGGAAGATATATTTCGTGCTTCTGTACTCAAAGCTCAACAAACAAGATGCTGAACTTCTATCAACGCCACAGGTAGTTTCCTGGATCATTCACAGTATTTATTGTCTTTTTGGTACAGTATTTTTGTTTATTGTGGGTCTTGTGATATGTATGTTATAATGACTGGAACACTTCTTAAGTAAATAGTGGGTAGTTTAGCAACTCCAGGCCATACTTACAGCACCACAAGCTGGTCGTAGTCATGAGGTTTATTATCTCTTGAATTTTTTGCCGGTCCCTTCAAATGCGACATATTATTTGATATGCCATATTTTTTACATATATATATGGAAGTAAATCCCCGGTCCTGATACAAATGATATGTATTAAGATTTTGGCCCTTAAACCACAAGCTTATATTTACCTTCAGCAGTTTCAGATTTACAACTAGAACAAATATGGTTAAGTTACAGTTATTTAGTTTGAAGTAGTATGTCATCAAGACGAATAAACTGGGAGGAATGGTAAGACTTCAAGTTTTGACATCATAGGAGTGAGAAAAGGCCGCATTCCCTTCAATGCTTTTTTCGAACATGACCAGGTGGTTACATTTTTCTATGCACAATAACAGACTGATTCTCTAAAGTCTCATTTTCGAGGTTAAGTTTTTTGTCTGACCTACAAAATTCTGTTTCCATGCAGATCCTAGAAGCAAGGGAGGAGTTGCTGCAAAGTTTACA
The DNA here is from genome assembly GCA_916181665.1 of Avena sativa. NCBI lineage: Eukaryota > Viridiplantae > Streptophyta > Magnoliopsida > Poales > Poaceae > Avena > Avena sativa. The sequence continues at coordinate 342,113,120 of OV702293.1, read as the reverse complement.
GGCTAAGAATAATCAAGGATCTGAAACTACTGGGGAATCATCAGAGAATGTAAATGCATTCTCTGCCCCTGCTGAAGAGAAGGTCATACAGCCTTCAAGCATTCAAGAGAAATCGGCCATATCGGAGGTTCGATCCTTCGAAGAACCCACTTCCGACATCACACCAGAAGTCCTGGCTGAGAAGTTCCCAGTTTCAACCACTGAAGAAGAAATTGTCGACAAGTCGGTGATCGAAGAGGAGCTGTCAGTGAAAGAAAAAAGCAAGACATCACCTGCTGAGTCCAGACTTCACGCCGACACTGACGAAGGTGAAGTGGACGAGTGGCCCGACGATGACACGGACGATGATGAGCCTGAGGCCCATGGGGCAGCAAGCAACAGGCCTTCGCTGGGGCAGGAGGAGGATGTATCATTCAGCGACCTGGAAGATGACGACGATGACGACAAAAGGTTGGACAAGTAGCAAACCTGACACAATCATCTTTGCCTCCAACAGTACCACATGCACATGCGCTCACACCGGCTTCACTCAAGGGACTACAGAGTACAGACAGATACGCGGTGATAGATGGGTGGATCATTGCTCGGCTATTATTGTTCTTTGAAGTAATGAGAGTATGAGACCCCAGGAGCTGGCTGGGCCTCCCTCCGATGCGCTGAATTAGGACCCTAATGATAAGCGTGCCTCTGCAGCTCGTATTAGTGTTGATGGCGAGCAGTACGCCTGTACCATTGCATTAGCCTGTTTCTGTACATAGAGCCCTCTGGGCAGGGCTGGCGGCTGTATGAACCAACCTGGCAAACAACCGCTCTGTCGACCTGAATTATGCATACTGTGCTGTAAGTCCTCTCTTGTTTGGGTTTCCTCATACTTGAGATCGCAATAAATAAAAATATCTTTGCTTCTGTATGCTGGTAGAGGACATTGCCCTAGACCTTATTGTACCTAGTGGGGAGAATGAACATGCAACATCTGTTAACAGTCCAACAGTCCAAGGAATTTTAATACTCCTTCCGTCTTAAAATATCGGTCTTAAAATAGATGTCTTAGGTTTGTCAAAATTTAAATAAATCTATATATGAAATAATGTCTAGATTCATCCAAATTTTGAGAATTTTACATCTATTTCGAGACAGAGGGAGTACAAAAATGTCGTTTCATGTGCAGTATAATGATCTTTTGCATATAAGATATACTAGACCAGCTAAACGTGCGAGGATGAATAATAAGTCTAATTAACAAGCTGTATGCATTGTCGATTCGACAAAACATGCTCACCGCTGAGCAAAATTGTTTTTATTTGGTTTGCCTTTTTCTCGCTAGAACAGAACGTTAGCTGTTGTGTCTTAATAACAATCTTTATACTCCCTTCGTTTCGGTTTATTAGCCACGTATGTAGTACAAGAACAACTTTAATCACTAATTTTAGTAACAATTTTACATAATATGTTAAAAAATTATACATCAGATTCATCTTTAAAAGAAGTTTCCAATGGTATTTTTTTTGAGGAACATATTGCATATTTTATTGGCCAAAATTGATGGTCAAAAGATTTTCTTAAACTACGTACATGGCTACAAGAGGGAGTAATGTTAACCAATATGTTGGTTAGGTGATCATCTTGGTGTAGTAATCAAAGATCAGAGTTCTTAAAAAAGTAGGAGTTTCATCATTTTTAAAGCTCTCATAGCCTACCATACCCGAGGTCGGAAAAGCTCAGGAAATTCATCACTTATTTAATGTTCACAATTAATCTGACCTGCCTAAGGACCAAGGAAATTCATTGTTCCTTTAATCCAGACTGTCAAAGGATTTGACCTACCCACGTACTAATTGAACCTGCGGACTTCATGTCACTACATACCACCCGAGTCCTTTATAAGGAGCAAGCCTCTCCTAAGCCACATGTGAATATCTTATGCCTCATCTTACTTGTATGGATTGGAGTTAGTCGATCATTTTTCATGTATTATTTCTTTGGTATCTACATGCTAGCTAAGGATTTGAATTTTGTGTGGGAATATGAGCCACCAGGAAAGACCAATGGAGAATCTGGAAATGGGCATGCATTCAGTGTCTCATGTAGTCATCGGGCCTCTTTCTCGTGCTCTGTTACATCTGCCATTTTCCCTCTCAATCATCCCTCCGACGTCCTTTGTGGCCACGTAGTCTGGTCGTCATGTACACCACACTCTCATGGCATATCGAGGAGAGAGCAAGGAATTCTCTTCTAGCTTTGCTGATACGGAATGGGGGACGGAGGAGGCTGGTTCGTCGTGTACACCACGCTCTCATGGCATATCGAGGACAGAGGAGGGACTTCTCTTGGATCTTTGCTGATATGGAATGGGGGACAGAGGTGGCTGGTTCGTGTAGGAAGACCTGAGGAATAGAGGGCTAACTTGGTTGACTAATCCTTCGGGAGCGGCAACATGTGCAGATGACTTTGGTACCGATATGTGAGATGCTTATTGTTAGATTCCTACTACTCTGCCACATGTCATGTTTTCTTGCGTGTCGATCATCCTTCTAGTGCCTTTTGTATTCGCCTTGTCCAGTTGTCATGTACACCATGCTCTTATTGTATATCGAAGAAGGAGCGAGAAGATTTTTTTTTTACTTGGCTGAGATGGAGTGGGGTTGGAATGAAGGTTGCTTCACGCTATCGCAAGAGAAGATGGCTAGTGTGGTTGGCCGATGGTTAAGGAGAGACAACATATTTGGATGACTTTCAAATGATACCTACACGTGAGGATTTACCGATGCATCTGGTTATCCTCGGTCGCATGTCGGCTCAGCATGATAAGAGCGTCTCTATGCCAACCTGTATATAACCACCGGTAGGAAAATAACCTTTGGTACCGGTTTCAGAGGGGCTTTAGAACCGGTACTAATTAATCGGGACTAAATCCTTCCCTCTTTGATTAAAGGACGGATTTTTGGTCTTTTGCAGTCTGAAAAAGTGAAAATTCGTCGGGCAGAATAGACACATGAAACCAATGGATCTGCACATGTGTCCAAATGATACCTACACGTGAGGATCTACCGATGCATCTAGGTATCCTCGATCGCATGTCAGCTCAGCATGGTAAGAGCATCTCTATGCTAACCTGTATATAACGTAGAAAAAGACCGGATTTATGGTCTTTTGCAGTCTGAAAATTCGTTGGGCAGAATAGACACATGAAACCAAACAGTAAATTTTTAAATTTAAACATTCCCGAGAGGTTCATACATGAATTAGCATAGTTCTTGCCGTTACAAAGATCGATTAGAACGAGAGAAAACAAAATTAAGCATTTCGAGGTATGAGCCATACTGCGCGATGTCGAGGCCGATGGAGACAGGAGGGTCGGGGTGGTAGCAGCGGGGAGGGTCCACCGGGGCTAGCTTGGCCGGAGCGCTCAGCGACAAGGGCGCCTCCCTGGGAAGAAGGGACCCCCACCTGAGAGCCCAGCCGCCGGAGGAGGGGCCGAGATGCCCCCAGAGGACCCCTGCGGCGTCAGCGGCGGAGGTGGCGAAGCGTCGGTGGGGAGCGGCGACTCCGGGTCAGACCCCAAGTCACTGTCCGAGTGCTCCTCCCTGGAGCCTCCACCAGGAGGTCCCGGCCGGAGGGGTGGGTGGGGGGAAGGGCTGGCCCCCGGCGCGACCACCTCTTCGTCGAGCTCCACCAGGAGGTCCCGGCCCACGCGGTCGAAGAAGAAGCGCGGCAGTGAGACCAGGAAGACCAAGGGGTCCGGGCAGAGCAGGCGCAGCCTGATCGCCCCGTGACCTGCCAGAGAGCCCAAGTCAACCTCCGTCAGCTTTCCCACTATCTGGGACACGAGCGCCACCACCTACGGTCTCCGGGCCTCGAGCGGGATCCCGTGAAGGCGGACCGAAACCTTGGAGAGAGTGGCCACCGTCTCCTGAGCCGCCGAGGATGGCTGAATGTAGACCTTCAACTGGTGGAGTGGAAGCGTGAAGGAGGATCCGAGAGCACACATGCGAAGGATCGCCGCAGACGGGAACGACACCATAAACTCAGTCGCCGAGAAGCGCCGCACTGGCCACTCGTAGCCGGACAGCACCGCGCTGAGCTCCTCCTGCAGCAGGACCTCAGTCACCTCCACAGGACCTCAGTCACCTCCACCGAGAGGGTAGGGTCCTGGTCTGGGAGGATCGACACCCTCGCCAGGGTCTCCGGCACAGTCATCGGGATGCCCCCAGGTCGATGAAGTAAAAGCCACCGTCAACTCCGTGCCCATAGTCCTCGAGTGACTCCCTGGGGCGCGGGATGGCCGCAACAGCCACGGTGCCGCACACCAGCGCCGAGCTCGCCCCTGGGGGCATGCTCAGCGCCCCGAGGCCAGGGACCGACGACCCCGCAACACCCGCAGCCGCCGACGTAGAGTCCTTCTTCTTCTTCTTGCTCTTTTTCTTCTTTTTCTTGGGGATCGCATCCTCGCCGTCTCTCGAAGTAATGATAAGCGTGCCTCTGCAGCTCGTGTTAGCGTTGATACGCCTGTATCATTGCTTTAGGCTGTTTCTATACATAGACCCCTCTGGGCGGGGCTGGCTGCTGTATTTTTTTTTGAACGGGAAAAAGCCACGAAGGGCCTAGAAGCTGCTAGTATTAATCAGGCGGTTACAGATTACAAAGAAGCCCCTAAACAACGGGGAAAACAAAGATACAACCTCCATGTTTGCAAACAGGACCCTAGAAAGAAAATAAGAAAAGCAATCGAGTCCCCGGTCCATCTCGCCGCCGATAGACCTCGAGACACCGGAGTAAGCGCCACTGCCGGGGAACAAGCCACTTGGGGGCGACGCTGACTGTGTTTCCGGCTCTGAGGTTGATGTAGATCTTCCCTGTAGGCATGTGCGCGCCCTCTTGCGCAAGCACAACCATGGAAGAAGCAGGAGCTCGGTCACCACCGAGCGTGGAGTGGCCTCACCGGCCAAAGATAGCTCCGGCGACATGTCTTCGCATGTGGACTCCACCATACGCAGCTTCGGGATCCACTTCAGTGCATCACCACTAGGCGCCAGTGCCCAAGCTTGCTCTCCCTCGCCGCCACGGCCGGCCGAGAGCATCTGGGGCCACAGAAGCTTGACGAGGACACAGAGAAGAACAACGGGCTTATCTTCCAAGCTGCCAACGCCTCCATTCCCAATCTTGGCTCTGACCATCAGAGCTCCGACGAGAAGGGAGAGTAGCAACCTCCCAGCACCGCCCCAAGGCTCCAAGGAGTAGCTCAAGGGCCGGCTTATTTGCGGAGATCCTCCAGCTTCCCACCCCGATGGGAAGGTTGCTCGAGCTGTCCCAGATCCGGCCGGCAGGATCTAGAACCCTACTCCAAAACTGCACAAAGGCAACACGAAAACTAAAACCTAAACTACCTAAGCCGGCGCCGCCCCTCCGTCGCCTTCCGACGGCATCACCGCCGGGAGGGACTTCGGTTTGGCCCGGCACCGCCGAGGAAGCTCTCAAGCTACTGTAGAGAAGAGAGAGAAGGGAAAGAAGAAAGTGAGGCTGGTTGCTGTATGAACCAATCTGGCAAACAACCGCTGTGTCGACCTGAATTACGCACACTGTGCTATAATAAGTACTCTCTTTTTTGGGTTCCTCATACTTGAGATCGCAATAAATAAAAATATCTTTGCTATCATCAAAGTATGTGTCCCCCAATAAACAAATGCATGTAAATATATTGGTTTTGACAATGTACATTAGTAACATTACGCTTCTAATATAAATGAGTTCCCTCTTTTTTAGAAACAAAACATGTCTACGAGAGGTCCACCTTGGACCAAATACAACGGGTTCAATCTATTTATATACTAAAAATAATATAAGGGGTTGTTTAGAAGCTTCACGTTAATCCACATCATCAAAATTATATTAGCGGTTAGATCTACTACCTGTGGCTGCGATCTGAAGTTAAGAAAATGTTATGTAAAACTGTTTGGTACAAACAACGGTGAGCAGTGTCACGTACCAAATCGGCAATTATACGGACCCACACATGTATTTGACAGCAACATAAAAAACGCCGGAGAGCGTGGGTCACAAGGACTCCAAGTTCATACGGGCCCGGAACCAAAAATGCCTGATCCAACTCCATACATGAAGCACTAAACAGAGTCCAATTTAAAAAGGAAAACAAAAGAAGACATAGCCATCTATATCGTGTGTCGCTAGGACTCTGTATTTCATGGTTTTGACTTAACTAAAAATTACATTGAAAGTTAAGTAACACGTTGAATGTGAACCCTTTACGAAAGAAATAAAGATATCCTTGTAGGAGTTCGTAGCATGGAAAACAAAAAATTTCTACCGCATGAACACACAATCAAGATCTAATCTATGATCAAGCCAAGATCTATCTACTAGATTGTAGCAACGAGTCAATAGAGTACTAACCCTCGAAGATCCAAAGCGGTTAACGAGAGCAGATTCTCGTGGATGATGTAGTCGTACACTTCCGATCTTAAGATCGCGTAGACGATCCTTCCGGCGCTGCGTTTCGGCAGCGCTTCCGCAGTTGGTCACACGTTCGGTACTCGATGAAGACCTTCCTCTCCCTTTTTCCAGCAGGCAGCGGAGGTTGTAGAACTCTCCTCGTCATTCCGGCAGCACGACGGCGTGGTACCGGAAGTAGAGGGGAGATCTCGCAGGGCTTCGCCTTAAGCCGGAGCGAGTATGGTGTACTATGAGAGAGGCCTTGGTGGTCTAGGGTTTAGAGACACCAAGGGAAGAGGTGTATCCGGCGGCTAGGGTTTAGAGAAACCCTAACTCGGCGACTTGAGAAGGGCCTAGGCGGCGGCGACTTGGGAGGAGGCCGGCGGCTTGGGGCTAGGGTTTGAGGTGAGTTGGGTGTGTGAAAGAGGGGGCACCCCTGCCCTTTCTTTTATAGGTGGGAGGGAGGCGGCTAGGAGGAGGGAGTCCTCCTCCAACTCTTCCTCCTTAGCCGGCGGGTGGAGGGAGTGGGACTTCCTCCCTAAGTAGGTTTCCTACTCTCCCTCCACCAAGCAAACTTGCCGTTTGACTTTTTTAAATTGACGTTTGACATTCAAACTAGGATTTGATTTCTCCCTTTATTTTTGCCCAGCCAAGTGACCTAGTACATGATGCAACCATTCCACATTGTCATGACACATTCATGTACCCTTCCCCTCCGGAGTGCCAGACCTTCCGGATCCTTCTAGAACATTCCCGATGAAAATATGCAAGAATAAATAAAATGGCACACATTTATTATTATGATTACTTGCATAATCAAAATATCCGAGATGAACAGATATGATTCATGCATTATAAATATAAGAAATGGATTCCTTGGATTTTTTTAAATAAATTTAGACATATTATTTATATTATTTGGAGTTATATAGTTAAAGTTATGAATTTCCAAAGTTTTTGTATAATTAACAAAATAATTTCTTTTAATTAATAAAATATTTTTTATATTTTAGTTATATAAAATGATAAATAAAGTTTGTAAAAAAGATTCAAACAATTCTAAGCACTTTTCGTATTTAAACTTTTTCCATTTGAATTCGTATTCAAAAGTTATGAAGGTTTTAATAGTGCCAGGGACTTCTGCGCAATTTTTTATCAAAACTTGAGGACCTACGTGCAAAATAGGAGATGATACAACAGTCCCGCACTGTCACGTCAGCCTGATGGGTGGGCCAGCCTTGTCAGTTTCCGTGTTTCATGATCAGAACGAGTTTAGTGCGATTTGAGAAAACGGATGCCAAATGTGGCAGATTTTTGCTGCGAAAACGTAAACTGATAGATTTCCGGAATTTTGCCCAGAAACTGATAGTGCTATGCTATTAACTCGAAGTACCGAGTTCGTAACCGAGGAATTCTTAGCTATTGAACCTGCGGACTTTCATGTCACTACATACCACCCTAGTCCTTTATAAAGAGCGAGCCTCTCCTAAGCCATACGTGAACATCTTATGCCTCATCTGCTTACTTCTATGCATTGGAGTTATTCAGTCATTTTTCACGTATTATTTTTCTGGTCTCTACATGCTAGCTAGGGATTTGAGTTTGGTGTAGGAATAAGAGCCACCGGGAAAGACCAATGGAGAAGCTGAAACTAGCTAGGCATTCAGTGTCTCATGTAGTCATTGGGTCTCTTTCTCATGCTCTGTTACATCTTCTCTTTTCCCTCCATATCATCCCAGTAGCGTCCTTTGTGGCCACCTAGTATGCTCTTTCTGTACATCACACTCTCATGGCATATCGAGGAAAGAGCAAGGATTTCTTTCCTGGCTTTGCTGATATGGAATGGGGGACCGAGACTTGTTAGAGCATCTGATGAACAAAGGGCTAACTTGGTTGACTAATCGTTCGGGAGTGGCAACATGTGCATATGACACTGAGATGATACCTATACCTGACGGTTTAGGGAAGCTAAACGCATTGCCACATTAATCCTACACAACCAAAATTCAGCTCACCGGAGTCACCTCAGAGCGAGCGACGGACAAGGCGGCATCATCGGAGGGATCGCCGGCCATCTCCCTCGGTCGATTCTGGTTGTTAGCTTCCTCCGACGAGGAATCTGATGATAGTGCCGCGGAGATCGAGCCGTCGGGTGAAGAGCGATCATTCAGGTATCTATGCAGGTCACCAACACCGGATGTAGACCGCGATCTTCATGAATCTACATCGGGACTAACCAAGAGGGCGGCGCGACGGCTAGAGCGACAGAGAAGACAAAGATTGGCGGCGGTGGACTTCTGTTCATCGGCGGCGAAGGTATGTACGGCCAAAACTGTGGTATCTTCTGGTCTAAGTTCAAGGGCGTTTGCGATCTCCTCCGTGATCGAAACCGGTACTGGACGCTTCTGTCTTCCCTTTGGAGGAAGATGTGGCTGACAGCGGCTGGACACTGGTCCGCCGACGGCGACGATCGCCGGAGATGGGCACGACGTTGATTTCAAATTCTCCCGATCCGCAATGTGCGCGTGATAAATCTAATTGGGCCTTCGGCCATGTAATGCGTGATATACGGTTTCAACGTCATAGAGTGGGCCGCAGGAGATTTGAGGCTACTGAGTCTCGAGTCAGGTCTGACTCTAGTCGTCGAACCGAATCATGTACTGATACCGTGACAAAGTTACCTAGGAACGCAAACCTCCTTGCGGGATAGGCGTTTAAACACTTGCTAGGGTTAACTTGGTCGAAGCATTGCGTTCGGGCTGAGGGTGCGCGGCCGCAAGCGGAGCCCAGCATGAACTCCAATAGCGGCCGTGGATCTGAGCCAGGGCGCGGTGGCGCAAGGATGGGTCGTGGTCGGGCATATGCTGGCAACGCACCGTCAGGACGTGGCGGCGCTGTGTATGGCCGCACTGGGGTACCGCATGGAAGAGTATGGATGGCCAATGATCTGCGTGGACAATCTAGGAACTTTTTCCATGGAGAATCTAGCGGCAATGGTGGAGGTTCGGCTGGTCAGAAGGGGAGATCTGGTCATCATCAGGATAATGGATTCAATAGTGGGCATGGATTCAACAACGGAAATTCTGGTAACAACTTCCCATCCAATAATTTCAATAGGAACAATTCTGGTTTTCGGAATGATCGTGGGTATCAACCGAACTTCAGAAGTGGATACAACAATGACTATGGCCGAGGTCAAGGAGGCTTTCGGTTCAACGGAAATTTTGAGAGTGGAGGAAGGACAGTAAACCGTGATGGTGCTCAATCCAATACCTTCGATACGACTCTGATTCAGGAAGTTGTTGGAGTGGCTTTGGCTGCAGATCAGGATGGCACGTCTAAGGTACAGCAACCAGCGGCGGCTCCGCCAAAAATTACTCCGCCGGTGGCTCCTGTGGTGGATTCGCAGTAGACTGTGCCACAGATTGTTACGGTGCCAGCGGTGGCGGCTGATAACAGGGCACCGGCAAAAAAATTCAAAAAGTCAGATAAAAGCTGCTTTCGATGCAAGGAACAAGGCCATGTTATTGATGATTGCCCTGCACCTATTTGTGATAATTGTGAGTCTATTAATCACTTGACTGATTCTTGTCCCCTGCTGCAAGCTCCTAAACCATCGATTGTCATGCATGGGTTTGCAAATGAAGGATTGATGTTCTTTGAGTTACCAACGGGGACATTCGTCCAAAAGTGGAGAATACAAAACTTGTTAAGCTGACTGTTGAAGGTGATGCTATTACCATTCCTCACATTATTGATCTCCTGAAGCATCTTGTTCCGATAGAAAAATTTAATTGGGAGGTTTTTCACTTCCAAAATAATGTTTACAGGGTTAAGTTTCCGAGTAAAAAAGAGGTCGATCGAGTGTTAGCTTTTCATATGTATCAGGTCCCAAAACATGCCACTGATCTTGTTTTTGATACATGGTCAGCTGCGGAGGAGCCTTTATACATGTTATCGGAGATTTGGGTACAAGTCTTAGGTATTCCGTCAGATATTAGAGGAGACTTTTTAACACTCTAGGGTGTTGGATCTCTTCTTGGGAAGACTAAGGCTGTCGATATGGCATACACTAGGAAACACAAGGTTCTGCGTATTCAGATTGGGTGTTATAACCCTTCTCTTATCCCTGATACTATGGAGGTGTTCATTAAGAGAGGTTTTTTTAAGCTGGATTTTGAAGTTGAAAAGGGTGTGGTAGTACAAGATGAGCGTATGGTTGATGCTGCGGATGGGAAGGACCGAAAAGATGATGAGGATGGGGGAAATAAAGGCAAAAGCAATGATATGGAAGTTGACAATGTAACTAATCAGACATCACGTACTATTTCAGATACTCAAGGGGGCTTGATCACTGATGCAAATAATGGTGAAAACCGTACTGTTGGCAATCAGCTGAGTGACTCACCTCCATTGAAATTTGGATCTTTTGAACTAGCATTTGAAAATAAAGGAACATGTTTTTTAGGTGTTGTTGATGCTTGTAACAAGGAAACGGATATTGATGCGGGCCTGGGATCTTTCTCAGGTACTGGGCAATCTGCTACGCACTCTGCTACTGCTGTATCGGGAGCATATGTCGTGCTAAAGGCAGCGGACGTGATGCCGATTTCCGGGCACATCTTGGTAGCTGAGTCTATCTCTATGATCGGAAGCAAGGATGCATGCACTGATGAGCTGAATACCGATGTTTTTCTGTCTCGTGAGCAGCACTGCACCAAGCGTATGCATGCTTGTGCGTACATAGCGACAGTTGGTTCCGACGCAACGAAGATAGATTCTGCCATATCTAAGAATACAGGTATGGCTGTAGCTCTGGACTGTTTTTCTCTTAGTAAATTTTCTTCTCCGACGGTGGTTGAGAGGAATTTTTCAGGAGCAAAACCAGGACTCGTTGTGTTTGAAAAACGTGGTTTGGACATCCAAAATGAAGAAACTAATGCGAAAACAACTGACGGGTTTCAGTTGATGAATGTGGAAGCATCAAAAAATGGTATGCATGTTTATGATTCTGTAATTCAGATCAATAGTGTAAATGCAGCTGGTTATTCTAATCTTGCTACGACCTCTGCGATGGTGGATCATAACTCAGGTGTAGTTGCACCAGCCAAACTTACACCAACTTTGGAGGAGGTAATTGTCTTTGGTGGGCTTCCAAGGCCATCTGTGACGAACATAAGGACTAGTAATCGCATTCAAGCTCAACCGGATGCAGATGCGACGCAAATGGAGAGGGCCATGAAGAATGTGCAAGATCAATTTACTTGTTCTGGATCAGGTACAAAACCATTAACTAGCCTTTCTATTTTGTCCATTGATGACAATGAAATTATGGATAGAGCGACACGGATGGGTGTGTCGTTGGGTAATTCGATACAACAATCTTTGGAATCGGTTAGGGGGATTAAGGAATTGGAAAAAGATAGAACCTTATTCATGCTTCAAAAAAATGTTACTGACACAATTGATGGGGATATTGGCCCCTCCAATTTAGTTGTGTCAAAAGTTTCTACCTTATTGGATGACGAGGAGGAGGCAGAAGTATTGGATGATAAACTGGATCATCCAATACTAAATGAGAATCCTACAAAAACTCGTTAGAGAAAGGTATACGATGTGACAAATCCACAGAGGAGTAGCAGGAAAAGAACTAGGAAAATAATTTCTTAAATGCAGAACTTAAAAGGAATGACGTGGAACAGCGAGGGGTTTAGGGATTCTGCGAAACATCTTTTGTTGAAGGAATCAATTAGGGGGCATCGTTTAGATTTTGTTGCCTTATTGGAGACAGGAAGATCTAACTTTGCGGTACCTTTTTTGAACCAACTTGCGATGGGATTGGAGTTTAACTGGTTTTGTTTACCACCTCATGGTAGGTCCGGTGGGATGTTAATAGGCATTAACACTGATTCTCTTCAGGTTCTGAAGGTGACCACTGGAGATTACTGTGTGAAATTGCACATTAAATGTAAAAACGATGGTTTTCAGTGGGTCTTTATACCTGTCTATGGGGCTGCCCAGGACACTCATAAAGCCGATTTTTTAGCAGAAATGGTTCGTATTTGTGAATCTGAACCTCTTCCTATGTTGGTAGGAGGAGACTTCAATATAATACGTTCCAGTGCAGAAAAGAACAACAATAATTTTAATGCTCATTGGCCTTTTGTGTTTAATGCCATCATTGAGAGCCTCGATCTTAAGAAAATTGATCTGTCTGGGAAACAGTATACATGGGCTAACCGTAGAGAAACACCCACCTATGAGAAACTTGATCGTATTTTGGCTAGTGTTGAATGGGAACAAAAGTTTCCCCTTGTGTCTGTACGTGCTCTAACAAGAACTGGGTCTGACCACACTCCACTTCTTATTGACTCTGGAGTGAAAGCCCATCTAGGAAATAATCCACTTTTTTCCTTCGAGTTGTATTGGTTACGACAAGAAGGCTTTTATAAGATGGTAGCAGCTGAGTGGGCTGCTGTTTATGAGGGGCGTAGTCCGATTGAACGATGGCAAAATAAAATACGTCATCTCAGGCGTTTTTTAAAGGGATGGACGAAGAACTTGAGTGGGAAATACAAGAAAGAAAAAGAAAAGTTGCTTTTTATTATTGATGAACTTGATTTGAAGGCTGAAACAAACGTGTTGAGTGAAGCTGAATGAAAATCGTTAAGAGACGCTAATGAGCGAATCACTTCCCTTAGGAGGGATGAGGAGATAAAATGGGCCCAACGAGCTAAAGTTAAGCATATTCAGGAGGGGGGAATAACACCAAATACTTCCATTTGATTGCAAATGAAAAACATAGAAATAAAAAGATTTTTCAACTAGAACAAGATGAAGGTACAATTGTGGGAGAAGAGAGTCTAAAAGTCTACATTACTGAATATTACAAAAAACTTTTTGGTCAGCCAAAACCAACAAATATTACGATGGTGGAGGAGGTCAATCACGATATTCCGCAACTCACGGCTATGTAGAATAGTATTCTTACATCACCTTTTGTTGAAAAGGAAGTGTATGAGGCTATCTTCCAGATGGAACACAATAAGGCACCAGGGCCGGACTGTTTTCCAGCAGAGTTTTATCAAAAGTTTTGGGAAGTGATTAAGGAGGACCTGTTGGCACTATTTAATCAACTACATATTGGAGAATTACCTCTTTTTAAGTTGAACTTTGGTGTTATCACTTTGCTTCCTAAAAAAGAAAATGCGGTACAAATACAACAATACAGACCCATATGTCTATTGAATGTTAGCTTCAAAATATTTACTAAGGTGGGTACTAATCGTATAGCAAGTATTGTCCCAAAAGTAATTAGGCCCACTCAATCCTCTTTCATGCCGGGGAGGCATATCCTTGAGGGGGTGGTCGTCCTTCATGAAACCATTCATGAGCTTCATGGGAAGAAAATGGATAGAATTTTGCTAAAGATTGACTTCGAGAAAGCATATGACAAGGTAAAATGGCCTTTCCTGCAACAAACCTTGCGCATGAAAGGATTTGCACCAGAGTGGTGCAAATTGATTGAGCAGTTTGTTCAGGGAGGGAGTGTTGGAATTTGGGTAAATAATGACATTGGTCATTTCTTTCAAACTAGGAAGAGACTAAGACAAGGCGATCCTTTATCCCCGATGCTTTTTAACATTGTTGTAGACATGCTAGCCATCCTAATTGCACGGGCTAAGGAGGATGGACTGGTTGGTGGACTCATTCCACATCTTGTTGATGGAGGAGTCTCAATTTTACAATATGCTGATGATACGATATTATTTATGGAACATGACTTACAGAAAGCCATGAACATGAAATTAATATTATGTATCTTTGAACAACTTTCGGGGTTAAAAATTAACTTCCATAAGAGCGAGATTATATGTTTTGGAAAAGCAAAAGACGAAGAGCAGCATTACAAACAAATTTTCGGATGTGAGGCTGGGTCTTTGCCTTTTCGATACCTTGGGGTGCCTATTCATTATAGAAAACTTAAAAATTCAGATTGGTATCCAGTGAAAACCCGATGTGAAGGGAAATTGGGTTGCTGGAAGGGTAAGCTATTGTCAAATGGTGATCGCTTAGTTCTAATCAATTCTGTTTTAACAAGTTTATCTATGTTTATGCTATCGTTTCTAGAAATTCCCAAGGGGGTTAGGAAACGATTGGACTTGTATAGATCTCGCTTTTTTTTGGCAAAGTGATGAGGCTAAACGGAAGTACAGACTAACAAAATGGAATATAGTTTGCAGACCAAAAGATCAGGGTGGTCTAGGCATTGAAGTATTGGAACTTAAGAATAAATGTTTATTGAGCAAATGGCTTTTCAAATTACTAAGTGAAGAAGGAGTTTGGCAAGACTTATTGCATAATAAATATTTAAGTCAGAAAACTTTGCCTGAAGTCCAAGCAAAACCAACTGATTCCCTATTTTGGAAAGGGCTTATGAGAGTAAAGGAGGAATTCTTTGCTAGAGGTCATTTCAAGGTAGGGAATGGGTCCAGTATTAGGTTTTGGGAGGATACATGGTTGGGAGAAACACCTTTGTCACAACAATACTCATCATTGTATAATATTGTGCAACGAAAGAATGTAACCGTTGCACAGGTATTAAATCAAGTACCTCTAAACATTGGGTTTCGAAGGGTACTTTTTGGCAATAAATGGAATATTTGGATACATTTGTGTCAAAGACTGATGTTGGTTTAGTTGTCGGATGATCCGGATAAGTTCGTTTGGAACTTGACATCATCCGGGGTGTTTTCAGTCAAATCTATGTATGAAGACCTTATGAATGATCATACGGTCTTTCTTCAGAAATATCTTTGGAAAATAAAAATCCCACTCAAGATAAAATTTTTATGTGATTCCTCAATAATAAGGTGCTCCTTACAAAGGATAATCTAGTTAAAAGGAAATGGATAGGATGTACTAAGTGTTGTTTCTACGGAGACCATAGAACATCTATTTATATCTTGTCCTTTTGCTCGTCTTTTGTGGCGTATTATTTCATTTTGCTTATAATTTACCACCTCCAACTACTGTTACAAACATGTTTGGTAATTGGTTGAATAATATTGATAAATCATCTAAGGCTAGTATTCGTATTGGCGTTTCAACCTTATGTTGGTCTATTTGGAGATGTCGAAATGATAGTATATTTAACAGAACAAAAACTTTCAATATTTTGCAGGTTATCCATATGGTAGCACATTGGGTGCAACTATGGGCGCTCCTATCTCCGCATGACCAGCGGAATATCATGGCTACTAGGTGCAGCCGTCTCCTGATGGTCGCTGGGCACATTTTCAACCAGTTTGGCTAGTTGCGTTTTAATAGACTAGAACATGATGTTTAGTCTTTTGACTCATTTATTCCTATGGTTGATACATGTGTCGACCTTGAGTGATCCTTGATTTGTAATAACTTTAGATTTTTGAATTTTTATAATAAATGGCTGTGTGCATCAACCGATGCAGAGCCCGGGGTCTTATTCCCCTTTTCGAAAAAAAAGCTCACCGGAGACCCAGGATGCGGAGGCGACGTGGCCGCCGTCGGTCTTTACTCACTGTTGTCGGATTTATGGTCGAGGTACATGGAGGCCTACGCCTCGGCCTCACAGCACCATGCCTCCTTCTTCTCCTGGATCTCCCCGTCCTGCCGAGCGCGCCTTTGATCGCCTGCCTCCTCACGTGTGCTGCGCTGCATCGTGTGGCGTTGATGCGGTTGATGGCAGTGTTGTCGACGTAGTCGTCAAGCCCGATGCCCTTGCCGAAGGCCGCAGCAGGTTCGTAGCCGTCCAGCGGGAGAGCCTCCAAGTCCTCCTCCTCTCTGCTCGTGGTGGAAGAGGTGCATGCCTTCACGCCACGTGCCGGTGGTCAAATTCCTCGACCTCGTGATGGAAGAATCGGCACATCGGAGTGTGGTCCATGTTGGTGTAGTGGCGCACACTGCACTTCTGAGCATCGTCGGCATGCATGTATTGCTTGTGCTCCTTGTCGGAGTCGTCGCCAGCCTCATATGGTTTCATGTTTTTGTGTCAACTAGCATAGGGGCCCTCGCAAATGCGAGGGCATCACCTTCCGTATTTTAAAAGGTTTAAGTATTTATTTTTTACCTTTTCCAAAATTTCTATGTCATGTTCACAACCTTCATCAATTGAAATTACATGAATATTTATATATAGATATATTCGCAAATGCATAGCTTTGAAAAGTTTCTTCATGTATGGATGTAGTAGATCGTAATTGATTGTCCTACCTATAAAGTTGGCTAGAAACAATACAATCTTATTTATCACGAGGATATATTAAAAAAAAATACAATCAACGGTTGTACTTTCTAGCATGATAGGAGAAAAGACTAATTCCATTCTTATGCCACATCAGAAACTCATTATACAAACGTCAGTACTCTAGAGTTAATTAAGAGAAAGAATAGAAGAGTAACATAATTTTGTTTATTATCTTTGGTCTTCCATCAATACATAGATGGAATACATATGCTCTCATGTTCTTGTTAGTAAAGTGTCACTACTAAGTTGCAGTGCACAAATTATCTATTATTGGCATATTAGTATATCATGTTTCTAGATTTTCTCAAAATGGATACAACGGTAAGAATCTAAAAGCATGAAGCATAGTTTTGCATTAGCGTCATGAGCAAGCCATATTAGATATTCGACAGCAATCATGATTCTTTCCGTACCAAAAGTTTTTTGAGGTACATTGCATTAGTATGGAGGACTGCTAGTGCAATGGTTCTAAGAGACTTTCCAAAAACTCCTACATTTCTGTAAAATAACAACCTAGAGTATAGGTTAATCACTGTTTGATATTCCTACCAAGATGAGCATGGCTGTTTTACATCTCCAATCCCGCAACGAAAGGAAGTATGGCTTACCAAAGTGAACCACCAAAGAAAATGAAGAAAGTAACTCTGCATGCCAAACAGAAAAAAAAAATCAAAGAATAAGATACACGCGGCAAGGTGGTATTCTATAATAAAGATAAATGTCATACTATAGTACAACTATAATGGGTTTTGCTAGTGACCTGATAGATAGTAAAGGAAACACCATTGTGTAAAATCATGATGGTGGTGGTATGCTAAATAGCTATATATAGACAAACACCTAAAAGCATGGAAGGAGAACATTTTTTTTGTTCCTAACCTGTACAAATGGTATAACTCGGTTGCAATTATAGCTAATAGCAATCTCTGACCTGAAAGACCTACATAACTCTGATTATTTGTTACCTTTTGGGATGTAAAACACATTTATCTCCAGTAGATGCACCTTTCCGAGTAAAAAAATATGTCATTTTTGTTAGCTTAGAAATTCCGTGACAACGAAAAGACATGTATGCCAATGAAAAGCAATTTACAATTTCTGTGTAAATTATCTAATGGATGGGAAGGTATTTGAAAAAACAAGGGAAGAATTTCTATGATTTTTCTACATATTACACAGTGAATAGATACCGATTTTTTAACGAAGATGGGAGCCTATCAAATACCATACCTGATTATTAGGATGCATCATGTTTCTCTCCAATATAGTTACGGTGGAACACCAGATGCAATCACTCTAAAGAGGGAAGCCATCCTGCAAGACATGAGATGTAGTATAACACTGGACTATAAGGAAGACACAGTGAAATATCAATAAAGCGGCATTCAACACTTCACAGAGATACTCCCTCTGTTTCAAATTACTCCGCGCGCACGCTTACCTAGGTGGCCTAGTATTCTTTCATTTTTCATCAAAAAATTCTTAGAATTTTTGGTATACGTAGTATATATTTCATACTATCTATTTCAAAAATCCCAAGATTTTTTTGAATGAGAAATGAGAGAGTACTAGCTCACCTACATAAGCGCGCCGGCGGAGTAATTTGAAACAGAGGGAGTACTGCCTTAATATGCTACAGATAGACATATATACTTGTGAACTTATTGATTTGCTGAACAATTTCTAAGGACAATGAGTATTGTTAAATAGAAAAATCATAAAATTATTCTACACTTACTGGTTATGATTACGTTGGTTATGAGGATCACCGTAAGACACACTTTTATGTTAATGGCTGGAATTAACATAAGAAAAAAATAACCTTTGAAGAATCTTTGCTAGTCCATAATACAATGCAGACAATTCTTCCACAACCATACATAGCAAAACAAATCTCTGGTAAATAACAAACATCAGGGTTTTAATAAACAGACAAAAACCAATGGGTAAACCCATAGAGAAATAGAATGATTAGGAACATGGATTTCTTAATGCATGCCAGAACATGCAAAGCACTGTCTTGCCAGGTGTGGGGCTCGGCGCACCGTCCAATTGGCCTTGCCACTGCTCGCATCCGTATGACATGAAGAGGTGACCTAAGTCATAGACGTGCCATGTGCCAAGATTTATCACACCAAATTCGTTTCCTTAGCACAAATCGTGTAGAGCATACACTTCATATTCTAACAGCCTGAAAAAACATGGTAAAACAATTATTGTTGAGACTGTTAGAGTAATAAAGTAAGGGAACCTCTTTGGTTTTTGGCCAACAATGACCAAAGTTTTGCAGTAACTTACAGTATTTTTAATTTTACAGTATTAGCAGTTACAATAAAGTTTGTTAATTAAGAAGATTCCAGAGGTAACATCTAGTATGAGAATTTTACTCTTCCAAAGTTAACAATCCATCAAACCCGTAGAGTGCATTGCCTAATACAAAAAGGAGGGGGCGGAGGACTGGCTGGGGAAAACGAAGAAATTAAACAGACCCGAAGAAAGAATACTGGTTGGACAGGTATGTATCCAGCTCTGGGCCGAACGTCGATCTCGTCGTCGTCGAAGTCCATGTCAGGCAGGGCACGCGTATGGTGTTTGTCTCACCAGGTACAGTACATATGGGAACGCCTACAGTCGGCTGACGTGGCTGGCTCAATCGAATGGAAATATGCATGGTTTACAAACAAAAAACTGCAACCAGATGGCTCAATCAAATCTTGGAACCAAAATCCAACGGTGAACAAGATGACTGAGAAATAACTATTTCTCAAGCGCCCGAGAAATAGCAAAACCGATAGAAGATCGCAGTCCTTTGTGGTTTGCGAGCTACGACCACATCTCCTTCCTCCTCCTCCCCATCCTCTCAGCCCGACGTGAGGAATTGGCGGCGGCAAGGAGACAGTAAGGCGGCGGACCGGCATCAGGAGAAAGAAGAAACGGCAGCAAAGTGATAGAGAAGACCATTGATGCGGGAGAGCCGCCATGAATGAGAACGACCAATGCTTCTATTGTCCAATCACGAACAGAATTTATGGCCTCACCTCTTCCAGATCTAACAATGACATGCATCATACCGGGAAGAGAACACCACGTTGACATGCATCATACCCGCAAAAAAAAGGAAAGAGAACACACCACGTTGATTAGATGAGATTAGCTGCACTTCCGTCGCCAAATCTAGGATAACTCTTTGTACACTTTTTTGGACGTGTCCTATTGAATTTTTCTTTATGTACAGAAGACTCTCCAAAGTTCAACGTGTCAACCGCATGCGTCAAACAAATTATACAGTTACGTAACTACTAATCTTTTATTAAATCTTAAACACATATTTTAGATCCAACTATCAGAATAATTTAGATGATGTGGATTAACATGGTGGCTTTATTAGACATCCATATATTACTTTTAGTATATAATAGATACTCGATATACAAGATGAACCCGTGTGACGGCGGCAAAATGAAGAAGAAATGTGTCCACGAACGGGTGTGATGAATAATGGGTTGGTTATTATTAGTCGCTTGGTTATTATCTGCCTGGGATGCTCTAAATTTTCCCGCTTAACTTAACCAGCCGTGGAGGGGGAAAAACGCCCCGATCTCCTCTCCCGCCCACCCAGGGTGACGGGGACGCCAAGCCATCTCCGACGCGAGCTCCTCCCACAACCTCCCTCCCCCCTCGCCGCCACCGGCAAGGGCCGCCAGGCAGAGCCCGGGTGGCACTAGTGGCGGCGGACCTATTCTCTCCGCGTGCTAGGAGGGTGATCGGGGTTTTCTTCGGCCTGTTGGCGGTGGAGCTCAGGAGGTGGCGACTCGGCTTGGCGAAGCATGGTGGCGTCGCGACTAGGGATGCAGAGGTGGGGCAATTGGGACAAGTGAAATACCACTTTTAGACTACTAGACTAACTCAAAATTAAGTGGGACAAGTGGAATAAGCTAGATTTGACATATCCCCCTTATCCCACTTATCCCACCAAATTAGAGTTCGTCTAGTAGTCTAAAAGTGGTATCCCACTCATCTCAATTGTCCCACCTCTGCATCCCTAGTCGCGACAGCGCCAAGAGCGAGCGGCGCGACATCGTGGATGTGCTGGCGGCTAGAGCTCGGCATGACGACATCCCCTGGAGAGGGTGGTCGCAGGCCACACAGTGCATGCCGGCAGCTTCCCCTGGAGAGGGTTTAGGCATGCCACACAGTGCATGACAGGCGGCGTCCCCTGGAGAGGGTGGAGGCAGGGGTGGAGGTGGTGCGGCTCAAGGGAGGGTAGCAGCGGCTGCCTGCTTGTTGTAGCATGGTGACAGGGACTTAACTAGCTCGATTTGAGCCCTGACTGAAATTATCTTGCTAGGACATAGAAGTTCTAATTAACAAGCTGGACACGTTTCAGATCTGAGCCAGTACATGCTCACAACCGATCGGAATTGGTTTTACATCGCTCAATTTTTCTCGGCTAGGACAAAGCTTTAGCTGTTGTCTTAATAATCACAAACTTTGTAATGTTATCCAATACGTTTGTTAGGTGATCATCTTGGCGCCGTGATCAAAGATGAAAATTCTTATACAAATTAGCATTTTCATCATTTTTTAAAGAACTCATAGCCTTCCGTAGCTGAGGCCAGACAAGCTCAGGAAGTTCATCAATTATTGAATGTTCACAATTACTCTCATCTGGCTAAGAACACCTCCACTCGTTAGGCGTTTTCAGGCAGAAATCCGGCACTATTCGGCGCCGATAGATGAAACTTTTGGCCCGGAAACATCTAGTTTCCTACTTGCGTTCCCAATAAAATCCTGAAACCGGTGATATATTTGAAAGTATTTCTTCCCGCCGCCAAAAAACAACACAAGTTCGAAAGACACCCTTCCAAAATAGTTTGTCGATCGCAAGCAGCCCAGGTTCGACTTTCAAATTATTACAAAACTTGCAATTTGGCGATCAGTCGTCGACATGGATAGAAACCTTCGCGGTAGCCAAAGCCTCCGACGTAGTTGTTGTGGCAGAGCTCGGCGGTGGGTTAGAATACATGGAGGCAGAGCTCGGCGACACGGTGGTGACAGAGAGAGTTGGCACAGAGCTCGGCATATTCATCGGCGACCTTGTTGAACCGTGGATCCATTAGGTTGCGCTCATCGAACACATTCTTGACATGCCTCCAATAGTTCTCTGATTTTTGGTTCACACTGGTGATCGCATCGAGACTCACCGACTTCCATGGAGACGAGGCACTTGTCCTCATGGACGGTCACTTCATGCAGGGTTTAGACGATGGTTCCGTCTTTGGCTTCCTCTTCCTCTTCCCCTTGCTCTTGATCATCACCGAGGTTTCCTCATTGGCTTCCTCCTCCTCCTTGCCTTGCGCCTGGTCATCACCGGCATCCACCTGGCTTGTCGGCGAGATCCCGCGAGTCAAGGACGTGCTCGACATTGGTGCGAGATTGCTCTTGCGTGAAGAACGAGCCACCGACGGTGGCAGAGCCGGAAGCAATCATCTCGGCCATATAAGAGTCACCCGACATTCCGCCGAACATGCTGGGGCGTCAGTGTCGCCGAGCCGGATGGTGGACCCATTGCTTTGAGCGAAAGCCAAATATCCGCGGATCAACACCGGCGACCCGACGTAAGTGGGAGATCCGTCGTAGGTCACAACGATGTCAACACTGAAGCCGGGCGGACCGTGAGGTGTAATGCGGTGAGGGAATACCACGTTGGGGTTGAATCCACCCAGCTGGTCACCGTCAAACTTGGGGGGACTCCGAGAACCTCGGGCGCAAAGTCATCTAGCTCTCCTGGGACAGCGCCGACGAGCACCGCGAGAAGCCCGCCGGAGATCCGACGCTAGCTTGGCTTCCCCAAGGTATGCCGTACTACCCGACGTGGAGAGGCGGATGGCCCATGGTCGCTCCAGTAGACGCCATGTTGCGCCCGGACGCCGCTTTTGCCTCCATGACCGCCTGCTTCTCTTCCTAGGCCTCCTCCAGCTTCTTCTTCTTCAATTTCCCCTCCCTCTCCCTTCGGCCGTCTGATTCCATTTTCCTCTGCCGGCAACCATTTGCCCAATCTATGTCGGTCCAGCCGTCCGGCTTCGGCGGCGGTGCTCTTGGCTTTCTCGGGTTTGGCTGCACAGGATTGCCGACGGTGGTGCGAGGGTTGGCGAATTTCTTGGGCGGCATGATGGGCGGAGTTTGGGGAACTAGCGGGAGATGTGGCGGGGAATGGGGAGGAAATGGAGGGAAGGGGGAGAAAGGCAGGAACTCGGCCTTCTATCGCTGACAACTTTGTCCCACCCTTTTTTTTGCATCATCTGGCGTTCCCAGGCGACACCCAGCGCATCGGTATCGGTCTAGTAACGCCGGATGAAAGTTGGACCAAATCCGACGAAAAAGGCATGCTAAGAAGCACGAGTGGGTGAAATTTCTCCATCCGGCCATCCCGTGAGTGCTAGTGGAGATGATCTAAACATAACCAATCTTAGGGAAATTCATTGTTCCATTAATCCAGGCGGTCATAGGATTTGACCTACCCAAGTACCATGCTCGTAACGAAGGAATTCTTAGCTATTGAACTTGCGGATTTCATGTCACTACATACCACCTCAGTCCTTTATAAGGAGCGAGCCTGACCTAAGCCACACGTGAATATCTTTCGTCTCATCGTACTTGTATGCATTGGAGTTATTCTATCATTTTTCATGTATTATTTCTCTGGTCTCTACATGCTAGCTAGGGATTTGAGTTTGATTTAGGAATAAGAGCCACCAGGAAAGACCAATGCAGAACCTGAATTGGAACATGCATTCAGTGTCTCATGTACTAACCGAGACTCTTTCTCATGCTCTGTTACATCCGTCGTTTACCCTCTGTATCATCCCTTTGACGTCCATTATGGAGATCTGGTCTAGTTTTCCTATACACGGAGGGTGGCAAGCGGGACGGGTTGCGGGCTGAATTTTTTCAGTGATCATGCATTAAATCTGCTAACTCCTGCACCTCCTATTTGTCTTGATTGGGTTTTGCGGGATCAATTGCGGGTGCCGCTTGCGACCCTATATACACCACACTCCAAGGGAATATCGAAGAAAGAGCGGGAACCTCTCTTGTAGCTTTGCTGATATGGAACGGGGGATGAAGGACGAAGCTGGCTCTCGTAAGAAGATGTGAGGAATAAAGAGCTAACTTGGCTGACTAGTCGTTTGGGAGCAACAAAATGTGTAGATGACTTTGAGGTATCTCGTAGTACCGATTGGTGACGGTGTAGGGATGCTTATGGTTATCTTCCTACTACTATGTCACATTAGGAATTTTCCAGGTGTAGTATCATCCATCTGCTGACCTTTGCGTCTGCCTTGTCCGTCACACGCTCATGGCATATCGAAGAAAGAAGAACTTATTTTGTTACTTGGTTGGGACGGAATGGGACTTCCTTTGACGGCTTGGATGGATTGCGAGTCGGATGAATCTGCGCTTTGCCCCTTTTTTTATTATCCGAAACCAGCCCTTATAAGAATGTACTTATTCCTTACAAGGAAAAAATAGGGGATAATGCACCAGCCAAACTTACCAGCCTTATATCCTTTCATGTTGTCAACACATAAAAGTGAACATTAGTTGGATACACATGAACTCGTTTGGCCAAACGAAGAAGAAACGCGTCCACCGTCCATGCACGATGCCTACCCTCAAGGAACTACATACTGAGTACATATGGGCGCAAGTGATCATTGCTTGGCTATTAATATTAGTGTCTTGAAGTAAGTAACGAGTTCCCAGAAGGTGGCTGGGCCTCAGGGTGTAAATGGTCATGGGTTGTCCACGGCGCCGCCAAGCCGTGCCGGTTTAATCGTCTATGGACACCCACGGGCAAGATCACTCAATTGGCGGGCAGCCACGGTCCGTCCGCTACCGCCGCTATCCCGGTAGACGAGATGGCCCGTGCCTCAGGCAGCTGAGCGAGCGAGCGAGCGATCCATTCAGCAACTCGGGGGCGATGAGAAGCACGATCAGTTAAGAGTCACGTATAGCAAGCCATGTATTCATGTACGTCACGACGTCACCATGACGTATACATACATGTCACAGATCGTATAAGTTAGAAGTTGTATATATATGAATGGGTAGCTGAATCGATCCACTGTACAATTATAAGAGCATCACTAGCAGGACTCCTAAACTCCGACCCGTAAAAAGAGGAGTATAGAGCCCTCTATTCCGTGATTACGGGTTGGAGTTTAATCGCACATGAGCATCACCATATTTTGACCCCTATTTTCAAAATCAAAACCCCAAGGAAAAATTACAGATATGATCATAGATTGTTGATTGCAAATTTAGATTTGATTGTTCATATATCAACGCGATAATTGGAAATTTACATATCTTGCGGCGGCGGGGCACACTAGGACCAAAATCGGCCCCGCCAAAGCTCTACTGGCATGTGACGGCCGGCTAATCGTCATCGAGGACGACGACATGGATTGCACCCTTCTCCATCGGGCGGAGATGGGCAAGCTGGGCAAGCACCTTCTGCAGCTCCTCCTCGTCCCGCCATAGCTCGGTCGCGCGAGCCTCCTCCGACACCGCCATGGCGCGTTCCAGCAGCGAGCGCTCCTCGAGCTCGTCACGCGGGAAATCCTCGTCGGAGAGGGCGCGCATCTGCAAGCTCGAGCCCTGCTAGTTCTTGCCGGCGTACCTGCGCACTTGAGGCGGCGTTGCCAGAGTCCGCGGAGCACAGACAGCTTCCGTGTCCGAGTCCGTTGAGTCGGAGACGTCCACCTCGTAGTAGCGGCGGAGCTTGCGCGGCACCAGCTTGTGGTGCTTGATGTAGTGGAGGCTCGCGCGCCTCGCACCCCTACGGATGCAATCCGACGATGACGCGTGTCCTCGCGCGAGCTCCTGCGCCGCCCACCACCGCTTCCCCAGTCGCATCGGCAAGGCCCCCTCCACTGCGACCCCCTCCCCCCACGGCCAGATCCCCCACCCCTCGACGATATGGCGGCGTCGGCGGCTCCATCTACCTACGGGCGCTGCAAAATGGCTCGCCGGAGATGTGGATGGCGGCGGCGGTGCTAGGGTTATCGTGGCGGAGGGAGTAAGGGTTGCGACCCGTAAACGCCTCGCTGCCCCTATTTGTAAGGGTTTGGTGAGGCCGAGTAAGGGTCCTGCTAGCTCGCACCCCACGACCCATATAGTCGCCGGAATTTCGCGGTTTTTGTCCTTTTAAGGGTGCTGCTAGTGATGCTCTAAAGACGGCCGCGGCACCTCCTAATGCGGCGACGGTTTTCTGGAGGCAGGGGCGGAGGTGAAAGCAGGGCAAGGATGGAGGTCGGTGGCCAGGCGGCACAGGCCTCCGGCGGAAAGGCCATGAAGGGAGTGTCAGTTGGTAGTGCAGTCACGCCCGAATGATCAGTTGGTAGGAGAAGGGCGAGTATAGGAGATGAGAACACGAACAGATCAGAGCTGAGCCAAGAACTGAACTGCGGGTCGCTGTTTGGCGGTTTTAAGCGGTATTTTCGTACTCGTACGCCGTGGAAACTTGGCAGGATGAAGCGGACAAACTCTTAATCCCGTTTCATCAAACGGGAACAAGCGGCAAGATGGCGGACAGCCGTGGGCGTAACCACTTACAGGCATAGCTGGGCCTCCCTTTCTAGGATGCCTTGGATTAGGACATTAATGATAAATCTCTGAAGCATGTGTTAGCTAGTGTTGATGGCGAGAAGTACGCCTGTATGGTTGTATCATTGCATTGGCATGTTTTTATATATGCATAGAGCCCTATGGGCAGGGCTTGGTTCTCCCTGTTCATTACGCTACCTTACTACGCCGTCGAAGTTTTGGTTCTCCCTGTTCATTACGTGCAAGAGGCACACACACATATACTGAAGAATAACTTGCGCTTAACTTTCGCTATATGTAGCAACCACTTTGGTATTGGATCCTCATGATTAAGATCTGAATACAAATCTTTGCTTCGATATCATGATCCATGATGTAGTTATACCCGGAATTAAAAGTTGAACCAATCTCTGCTTGCATGCTAACACGGAGTCAGCAAATGAAGAAAGAAAAGGAGTACCAGTGCATTGCAGGTTACTCCTGCAAACAGAGCAATTGAATGCCAATATATGCACTATGCTGGAACATTTTCATAAAAAATTGAACTATACATTTTGAATTTAGTTTCTAAGCCAGTTCACTCATCGAAGTATTACCTATGTGAATTTTTCTATGTTTAGAACTAGCAGTTGGGCCCTCGCAAATGCGAGGGCATCATTTATAGATGATCTCTTTATTTTATCAAAATTGGTCGGTAGGAAATATTTATATATATTTCGTATAATCTATAAAAAATACAAGTTACATTGGCAGAATCTATATATGCTAATACACGTGTATAAAACACGTCTGATAATCTTTAATTCATATATGGGTGGTATTTCAGAAACACTAAATTAATTAACATACTACCTCCATCCTAAAAAGTATGTCTTAACTTTGTGTAGATTCATATGTATCTATACATCAAAATGAGTCAAGATACAAGTGTATCTAGACAAAACTCAGTTATTGTTTTTAGGACGGATGGTGTATATAGAGTTTGTGCAAAATATTGAAATGGCATATAGAAATTAAAATTATACCGTAAGTTAGCTGGTAGTTTTTATTTGATGTTGAATAAATACACGAGGCTAACCTTTGTATTGTTAAGTAATTAGAGTTTCCTTGAGAAATGATCATACAATGTTTCTACCATTCCGGTGGAAAATAAGTTTTCTTTATAAATATAAGATAAGAAAAAAGAATATATCCTTGTTAATATATAGGTTGAGAAAATAGTAAGAATTTATCTGTATTTAACTCTTTTTTTCCTTTGTTTGTTGTAAAACTACATGCTAATCTGATGTTGTGAAATAAATAACGTGTTCTACATGGATAGTCTAGAATGTACAACTTTAATCATTATCTATGTGATTAGTTAAATCAGGTAATACCTTTAATCACAAATTTATTTATCTTACTTTCCACTATCATGTTTTAGCAATATACATGACATATCAACGACAATATTATCCTGCTATTTATTTCTTATGGATGCAGTAATATGTTTAACTTTTTTAATGGTGTCAATGTTAACCTTACACTTAAGTCCAATTATTATGCGCTCTCTCACACTTGTGTTTGATGTAACATGGCGGCAATGTCTTTGACTATATATTCTTGTTATCATAGTCGGTTAACATTTTTTCTACATGATTGTTATTTCGAATGACGTATGGCGAGAAGTGTCTCTAGCAGCGCCGTTCCTCCCATGACTTAATTTAACATACAAAAATTATGTTTTCGAGTTTTGCATGTTTGTCATTTTTAAATAGTTTGTATTGGTCAGCGATTTTATTTTTTGAGAGAAATGTATCCCGCAGGACTGAAGATCAACCTCTTAGGATTGCCCCATGCAAGCCACATGGCTGCCTTGATCGTTTTGATACGCATGACGCTTGTGGCCACAAAATTACGATCTAGATCAACTAGGTCCAGGTCATCAACGTCGTCGATAACCACTTCCCCCATGGTTAGGCGCAGCCGCACCATCATCTGCTCCACATGGTCACTCGCACCCAAAGAGGCGACACCCATCGTTCATTGCCCTGTCCATTGCCTCGCCCTTCCCAAAGTGTCGTGGATCCATACAGACACCGCTGCAGACCTACCCCTCGCCAGACTCCACGTTTACTTCCTTGATTCCCTCCTCCGATTGACCCGTAATCGCCGCCATCTATACCGACCTCGCATAACCGGACCAAGGTTGGGAAATTCTGCAAGAGTACCCCTGGATCACGCCAAACCCTTGCAATGAGAGGGACGGTAGATGAGAGCAATGGAGAATTTCTTTATGAACCCTAGACTGACAACAATCGAGATCTCAGAGGAGTTCTGGTACCCTAGAGTCCAAAATCATCGGGGTGTCATGAAACTCTAGGAAACTGAACATCACACTTTTGCACTTTTCTGTTAGGCCGTGAGCTTAAACTCCAAGTGTTATAAATGGTTAACAACCTAGGCTTCAAAATTAGTAATTTTGAAACATATTCCATTATACTCTAAGAATATCGTGTAGCTTCGAAAACTAACCCTTCAACGAAATTTCAAACTGTTGTCATACCTTCTTGCTGGGCATTTGCTTGATCATCTACCGTCAATATCTATACCGGTATGCTGGACGATCTAGCTATTAAAAGTTCAGTGTGTCACAACTCTTTTATCGGTGTGATTCCGATTGCCGTAAGGAAATAGCAAATCGATCGGTAAGTGGATCGAGTAGTGAAACGAATAATTAACAGAACTGAACGTCAAAACTTATCGATACGTACAAGAAACCGACTCCAAAACTGATCGCGGTGAAAAAAAAACTCTAAAACTGGTCGATTCCATCTGACTTTATCTAAAAACATATACGGGTACTTCAAGCTAATATCATACGTGTAGAGAGAGGAAACTCATAGTAACTGTTTGTGATGAAAAAACCTCCAAAATAGCTGAGATTTCTGAATTACCTAGCGTGTTGTCCAACTTAAACCGGTTTTTTATTTACATGGACCCACTACAAGGCTGTTTGCACGTGACAGGTTGTACATAACTATATATTACGTAACATTTTCTAGCTTTAAATCCTAACCGTTAAAATTAAGATGGATAGATCAAGTAATTTTAGTATATGTGGATCAACGTGGTGTCTCGAATAACACCCTTATATTGCTTTTAGTATATAATAGATGGCAACTTCCATGGATTCGACTCGAGGGACTAGGGAGTACTGCAGAATTTCCAACTAATCAATGAGCTAAATCGTTTGTAGTCCCTATGTCCCAAAATGGAAGGCACACTTTGTTTTGCACGGTCTTTGACCCACGAATAGGGCTAATATATGTCAAATTATATGGATTGGAATGTATACATGACACCGTGTGCCATTTGTCTTGCAAAGTTCTTTTATTTTATATATTTATACTAATTTTAAAATATTTTATGAGTACAAACATAGTCAAAGTTGAAACTTGTTGACCAATGATAATCAAGGACGGCTTACATTTTGTGATAGAGAGAGTACATCAAATAGGACAAGTACATGGCACAGGTGCACAAACTAGGTGTAAATTTTCTTCTCAGCTCTATCACAGTGGAAGCTTGAGATTATCAGTAGCTCACTTGTGCAAATTAGAGTTTAGTCAGAGTATCCTTCAGTTTTTCACATGGCAACTGGTCACTAGTTTTTATGCCAGATTGCCAATCTTTCTATTATCTATCTATCTATTATATACTAAAAGCAATATACGGATGTGTAATAGAGCGATTAGGTTGATCCACATCATTCGAATTATTTAGACCGTTAGATCTGTAATTTTAATGGGCAAGATTTAAAGATTTTACGTAACATGTAGGAGCAAATATTTTTTGAACATACACGGCATGTCATGTTTGACACGTACGTGCCATCGTCCAATTTCAGTTGCCTGGCCGTGGGCCTCTCAAACCCTAAACAAATTTGCATGGTACTCTCCCGTTTGGATCATATGGCCGTGGCAGCCGCCGGCCATCTATATGCCATGGTCCTTCACTTCCGGCGCTCTCACCCCTGGCATCCCATGGATTTCGAGCTCCACACGCTTGAGAGACTCCTCCCGGAACAAATTTGTATGCAGACTTCCGTACTCACCTGTTCCTGTTTGGATTGTATGGTCGCAGGACCGGCGGTGGTCATCTCTACGCGACTACGTCATCCTCCTTGCATTGCCAGTGCTTTCACGCTGGGGATCCCCCATGGTTTTCGAGCTCCAACTGCTGGGCACGGGGCTGCTAGGTACCCGCTTGAGAATCTCTTCCCCAGCACTACTGACTTCATCAACGGCGCCATCTTCATATCTAGCAATGAAAACTTCAAAGTTCATATATAGAGAATTAATTGCACCTTTCCATGGATCGTGCAGGTACCACTACCAATGGTCCTTGGCTTATTAGGTCCTTATGCTGCATGAAAACACTCCGTTAATTTCTTCAGTAAGCATGCACAAAGATGCCATGCTCACTATCTCTGAAAGCCTAAAATCAGGTGTTGTTGGGGACAGCGTTCATCAGGCAATCCACCGTGGCCTATGATTTTTCTCAGCTAGATTCCTGTGTCCACTCTCTCCCAGGCTTATGCTCTTCTCGCGCCTGCATATGTACTTCAGATCATGGATTTTTTTTACCACAGCTACCATAATCTGACGGATATAATATATGTAACAGTTAGATAGAAGAAAGTTCAGCTCACCATACTGCCCCCACCGTGATGTTGTAGCATTGGATATTTTAGGACCTTATTTCTTGCTATTTTGTTGTTGGGCACATACGTGTTGTCGGTTCCAGATAAACGTGGCAGAACAGTGGTTGTCATGCCTTTCTTCGCATGAAGATCACAACTTTCATGCTAATATATTTTAGACAAGTTGATTAATTATAAGTTTCGAATCTTACGTAACCTTCATTGAGTTGATGCAAAGTTGCAAGTAAAATGCCCACTCTCTGTTTCTTATGAATTATGCTCCCAATTATGCTATCTCACAGCCCCTTTCCTTTTTATTAGCGCAAAAGGTAAGTAAGAAAGTACTCTGTAGAAGAATTCATCATTAAGCTGAACATATTTGGTATTTATGAAGCCTAAGGCTGATTTTTTTTGGCAATGGTGTTACTTTTAATCAGTACTAGCTGAATGTCCGTGCGTTGCCACGGAACATCACACATTTCTCTTATTCCTGTGTATTCACGTGTTAAGCCCATATTTGCATGTTTTAATGCCTATGGCGCTCTAAATCAAACACGTATTTTTATTCGTCTTGAGCCCCCGAATCCACAAACTTGGATGCTTCCCACTAAATATTAATAAAGTATCATCCGTATTGCTAACCTGGATGTTGATTTAGCAATAAAAGTTTAGCGTCTCCCACATCATATTTGTTCTAGACAAACAACAAAAGAGAAAGAAACTTGCAACTCTATGATGACCTCATAATGTTAACCTTTCCATGTTTCCTCTACAAATTCACACGTGCATAGTACATGAGATACCTGGACAGATCACTTCAAGCACATAATATAAAATAATATCAGTAACATAAGAGTGGACAGTCTGAATTAGGAATGATGAATTTCACTGCTAAGCCTTATTTCGTGTAAAGCATATTTAAGAATAATACTCTTCGGATCGAGTGAACAACCTGATGTGTCGTCTGGAAATTTGAAGAACGATGGTGACATTCTCCTATAGATTGCCTCCGCCTCTATGGCCATTTAGAGGTTCTTTTGTTATGGCATGTCTACAATCAAACGCTGATAAATGGTCAGATTGCCAAGCAGCGGAAACCGATCCCTATCGCCAACTAACCCCCATGGCCCCATCGTCCTCCCGCCTCCACTCGACGCAGCCACCAACCCCGAGCTCGTCTCCTTCCCACGTGAGCGCCGCCACCGCCTGCGCCTCGTCCGCGCACCGTCGGCCGTTCGTCCTCGACCTCCCGCCCTCGCCTCGCCGACCCGCGTCCCCGACCACGCCCCCTGCAAGCGGCCGCCGTCGGCCTACTATTCACCGTGTCCCTGTCCCGCCGTCGTCGACCTCCTCTTTCACCGCGTCCCCTGTCCCACCACCGTCGACCTCCTATTTCACCGTGTCCCCTGTCCCCGACCATGCGCGCCTCTGCGAGCTGTCACCATGCTCGCCCCAGCCTCGACCTGGTGCTCCTCTGTCGCGCGCTCCCTCTCCCCTGCAAGCCATGGCGCCTCCAAGCACCACCCGTTGCCCCTCTTCGAGTTCCCCGTCGCCAGCGGCACCCCCTCCGCCTCCCGGTGCCGGTCCACGACGGGATCCCCTCGGTTGCGCAACCACGTCTGCCAGAGCTCATCCGCTTAGGCCCCACGTCGCGTCATCCCTGCTTGCGTCCAACGATGGCTCTTGTAACGATGGTTAGTTATGTTAGGACAATATCAATCACGTATGGTTGAGAAGGACAATACCAATCGACTTCGAGATGGACTCTTCCTGCCGCGAGGGAAAAAAAGGACAACGGACGACGGACGAAAACTCGTGAGAGACGAAAACCACCTTAACATAAATTATACAGTAGAAGATAATGTTTTCTTGAATGTCAATATTTTACAAAGAAAATGAACTCATATTTATTTATTTATTTCATGTGTTCCTTTTGCATATTTCCAACGTTGTGGAGGTAATGTGCAAGGATGCCAGTGTTGGTGGATGCACCTGCGGCTAGAATGCCAATGATGCTAGGACAACATCAAATCATGGTTTACACACTACACATGCGTTCAAGTACACCTACTTAAAACCTCCTGTACCCTTATGAATTGCTAATTATTTAAGTTTTTTCTTTGTTAGTTGATCCATATGACTACATCTTAAACTAATAAACAAGTATTCCTCATAAGTTTAAATTGTCTGACATTAATGTCAAGGGTTATCTAACTGGACACAATATGTTATCTTAAGTTACAAATTTAAATGACAAATTTCCGTAGCACTTCTGCCTCCTTTAAAGAGATCTCCTGTTGAAGCAAGATGTTAAATTGAACAAGCTCGATCTTAATGATCTATAAGTGGAGAACCTAGGTTGTGTACTGGATAAACCACTGCATAACAATATATTAGGTTGGGCCATGCACATTATGTTATAATAGATTGACTTCCTTCACTTCTAATACATTATGTGTCTTTTGTATAATTTCTCTGTAAATTGTTGGTGAGGTCAAAGAGTTTCAAAAGCATTATAAATTTGTACTACTCTTTTATAGAGATATCACTTTCTATCAAACTTAAGAAAATTTATCTTAACAAATTTCAATAAGCATTCTCATTCTTGCTTTTCTTTTGCTTGGTGCTTTATATTGGTGAAAAAAACTATTACGAATTCACTTTTACTATCATCAAAGTATGTGTCCCCCAATAAACAAATGCATGTAAATATATTGGTTTTGACAATGTACATTAGTAACATTACGCTTCTAATATAAATGAGTTCCCTCTTTTTTAGAAACAAAACATGTCTACGAGAGGTCCACCTTGGACCAAATACAACGGGTTCAATCTATTTATATACTAAAAATAATATAAGGGGTTGTTTAGAAGCTTCACGTTAATCCACATCATCAAAATTATATTAGCGGTTAGATCTACTACCTGTGGCTGCGATCTGAAGTTAAGAAAATGTTATGTAAAACTGTTTGGTACAAACAACGGTGAGCAGTGTCACGTACCAAATCGGCAATTATACGGACCCACACATGTATTTGACAGCAACATAAAAAACGCCGGAGAGCGTGGATCACAAGGACTCCAAGTTCATATGGGCCCGGAACCAAAAATGCCTGATCCAACTCCATACGTGAAGCACTAAACAGAGTCCAATTTAAAAAGGAAAACAAAAGAAGACATAGCCATCTATATCGTGTGTCGCTAGGACTCTGTAATTCATGGTTTTGACTGAACTAAAAATTACATTGAAAGTTAAGTAACACGTTGAATGTGAACCCTTTTCGAAAGAAATAAAGATATCTTTGTAGGAGTTCGTAGCATGGAAAACAAAAAAATTCTACCGCATGAACACACAATCAAGATCTAATCTATGATCAAGCCAAGATGTATATACTAGATTGTAGCAACGAGTCAATAGAGTACTAACCCTTGAAGATCCAAAGCGGTTAACGAGAGCAGATTCTCGTGGATGATGTAGTCGTACACTTCCGATCTTAAGATCGCGTAGACGATCCTTCCGGCGCTGCGTTTCGGCAGCGCTTCCGCAGTTGGTCACACGTTCGGTACTCGATGAAGACCTTCCTCTCCCTTTTTCCAGCAGGCAGCGGAGGTTGTAGAACTCTCCTCGTCATTCCGGCAGCACGACGGCGTGGTACCGGAAGTAGAGGGGAGATCTCGCAGGGCTTCGCCTTAAGCCGGAGCGAGTATGGTGTACTATGAGAGAGGCCTTGGTGGTCTAGGG
Organism: Avena sativa; assembly: GCA_916181665.1. NCBI lineage: Eukaryota > Viridiplantae > Streptophyta > Magnoliopsida > Poales > Poaceae > Avena > Avena sativa. The sequence continues at coordinate 342,078,350 of OV702293.1, read as the reverse complement.
TTTAGAGACACCAAGGGAAGAGGTGTATCCGGCGGCTAGGGTTTAGAGAAACCCTAACTCGGCGACTTGAGAAGGGCCTAGGCGGCGGCGACTTGGGAGGAGGCCGGCGGCTTGGGGCTAGGGTTTGAGGTGAGTTGGGTGTGTGGAAGAGGGGGCACCCCTGCCCCTTCTTTTATAGGTGGGAGGGAGGCGGCTAGGAGGAGGGAGTCCTCCTCCAACTCTTCCTCCTTAGCCGGCGGGTGGGGGGAGTGGGACTTCCTCCCTAAGTAGGTTTCCTACTCTCCCTCCACCAAGCAGACTTGCCGTTTGACTTTTTCAAATTGACGTTTGACATTCAAACTAGGATTTGATTTCTCCCTTTATTTTTGCCCAGCCAAGTGACCTAGTACATGATGCAACCATTCCACATTGTCATGACACATTCATGTACCCTTCCCCTCCGGAGTGCCGGACCTTCCGGATCCTTCTAGAACATTCCCGATGAAAACACCGGAATCATTCTCCAACTCCGAAACAGGACTTTCCTTATATGAATCTTATTCTCCGGACCATTCTGAATCTCCTCGTGATATCTCGGATCCCATCCGAGACTCCGAACAACATTCGGTCTCTTACTCATCATTCCATAACTACTCAACAACATCGAATCCTTAAGTGTGTCTCGCTACGGTTCGTGAATTATGCGGACATGATCGAGACACTTCTTCGGTCAATAACTAATAGAGGAATCTGGAAATTCATATGGCTCCCACATATTTCTACGATTAATTTGCGATCGAATGAACCACTTACATACGATACCAATTTCCCTTTGTCTCACGATAGTTTACTTATCCAAGGTTTTGATCGTCGGTATCTCTGCATACCTAGTTCAACCTCGTTACCGATAAGTACTCTTTTCTCGTTCCCGTGGTATGTGATCCCTTGTGAGCCAGTCACATGCTTGCAAGCTAATTGGATGAAATTCTACCGAGAGGGCCTAGAGTATATCTATCCGTCATATGGATGGACAAATCCCACTCTTGATCCATGTGTCTCAACCCATACTTTCCGAACACTCAATGCCACATTTATAACCACCCAGTTACGGTGTGGTGTTTGATGTCATCAAAGCATCCTTCCGGTGATGGTGATAAGCATGATCTCATGATCTCATGGTCAAATGAACTATATTAAATGACTTGATCTTTATGCTACGCTTAACTATAGGAGTATGTCCATCACATCATTCTCCTAATGATATGACCCTGTTGTTAATAACATCTCTATGTTCATGATCAGGAAACCATGATCATATATTAACCAACAAGCTAGTTTAACAAGAGGCTTTACTAGGGACTCTTTTATGTTTACAAATCACACAAGTATTAATGTTTCCTGTCAATACAATTATAGCATGGTATGTAAACATTTATCATAAGTATTAAGATATGATAATAACCACTTTATTATTGCCTCTTAGGCATATCTCCAACAGTCTCCCACTTGCACTAGAGTCAATAATCTAGTTTCAAACCTTTGTGTATTCAACACCTATGGCTTTCTGGTGTCGTATGTACACGATTGCTAGTGGTCAACTGATCTCCGGATCTGATACTTCCAGGTCCGTGTGTAATTGCATGTCTTTGCGTCTCTACGTATCACTCATTCTCTAATGAGATGGCTTTGTACAAATTTCGTCATTTGGTGTGACCTTTAGTTCTTTGAGGTTAAAACATGTTGATAATATTATCGTACAATATATCTTCATAGTATTATCCCTGCTGTGAACTACACCTAGTTTGATAACAAACTACTTGACACAAATGCCCTCTTTTGCTGCTATAATAGCAGTTATATACTTAGCCTTTTGTTGTAGTATCTGTCACAATGTCTTAACTTTGGAACTCATCCAAATCCATTATGGAACTAACTTTCCATCACATTGTGCCACCCTTAGTTTAGATTGAGATAAACTTAATGTGTACTTCGTGACAAAACTAGTATCAATGTAATACTTTTACAATGAACTAACCATCTATTTGTCACTTCTACAAAATAATATATTCTTAGTTCTTTTAACAGATCATAAGAATATCTTTACTATCGTCCAATAATCATCTTATGAATTATTCTGGTATATGCTCATAACATTTAGAGCATAGGACATTTCTGGATTTGTACACATCATAGCATGATTGATAAAATACTCTTTGTGATTGTATCTATCAAGTATCAAAAATACTTAAATCTTTATTCAATCCTTCCTGTGCAACAAGAACCTTTCTTGTAGTTTCTATATTGAACTCATTCAATATCTCATATATGTACTTCTGGCACAACCATATTGGCGTCACAATTTATCCATATAGACATTGATGCCAAATATTCGGGTTTTGCCTAAGCCTTTCATCGAGATGAAATTCTTATCATGTGTTAATAAAAAGATACATCATTTCCAATCAACAATATGTCTTCCACATAATGTATTAGAAACATGTCTTAGCGCTCCCACTTAATTTCTTGCAAATGCAAGCATCTTCATCGTCTCCGATGAAATTAAACTCTTTTAACAGTTTCATCATAGTGAAGATTACAACTCCGCGATGCTTACTTCAACCATTGAAGTTTGCATATGCTTTTATCATCCTTTGAATTAACAAAACCCTTTGGACCGTGTCATGCACACGTCCTTAGTAACCATTCTATTAGAAGAACTTGTTTTGTTTATTCAACTACCACATAACAAAATTATATGTAGTGGTTGCTACATTAATCCGTCTAGACTAAATATCGCTATGAAAGATAAAATCTTGTCATAGTCAACCTTTGAACATTGTTGTGAACTCTTTCCCGACATGTCTACTATTTCATAGATGTGAAACATCCATGTTTATTTTTTTATAGATCCAAACACGACTGTAAGGTCTTACACCTTTATCGAGGGTCCTTCAAGTTCAAAGCTTGATTTCTCATGTATGGAACTATCGCGGATTTTATGGCTTCAAGCCATTTTATGGAGTCAGGGCCCATCATCGCTTCTTTGCATGTAGTCGGATCATTATTGTTAAATAATGATTTAACTCTCAAATCTTGGTATTTGATGGTTTACCCGACCTTCTTGTTTCAATAGAAACTTAGATCTCCGTAACCACAACCTTTGAGGCACGTGAGTCATGAGCATTGTTGCTGCCTCCGGAACACTTTTCGGCGCTGCGCAACTTTGCACATATAGCTAAGGTTCTTTTAACCTTATCAAAGTTCTATTGTCCTCCCACTTAACTTTTCACGAAAAATTCCTTCTCTAAGAAACTTGACGTTTTAAGCGACAAACATTTTTGTCTCCGATGTTATGGAGGAACAGTTATTCGAAATAACATACAAAGACAGGTTCATCCGACTTTGGTTGCAAACATCTTTCTTATGCATAGCATACCAATGTTTAAGAAAGGACAACTTGGGTTTTATCCCAAACCATAACTTTATATGGTGTCAATTCAACGGATTATGATGGAGCTCTTTTCAGTGGAAAAATGGTAGTCTCTAAAGCTTTTAATCTTTAAAATATAATGGCAGTTTTATGAATTACACCTTTGATCTTACCATGTCAAACAAGGTTTAATTACAAATCTCGAACGCTCCATACTCTTATGGTGTTTCGGAAAATGCAAATCCATGGAACGATTCCTTAAATCTTAGGTATTATGCTAAACTTGTAACTCAAATATCTTCCTTTATGATCTTATCATAAACTATTTATATTCTTGTTACAATGATTTTGCACTTCATCTTGAAAATCTTTGAACTTTTCAGATGTTTCATACTTCATCCTTATTAAGTAAATATTCATATATTCACTCAAATTCGGAGAAAACATATGAAGTTGAAATCCATCGCTCTTGACTACTCATAATGGAATTCATACAACAATATGTACAAGTTCCAATAAACTAGTCATACGTTCCCTTTTGGCCTATGAACGAAGTTTTAATTATCTCTAGGAAAGTTTCACAAGCGTCATTTGATCAAAAATCAAAAGGACTCCAAAATTCCATCCACATGGAGTTTCTTCATATTTTCTTTCCAATATAATTTAAACGGCGATGTCACTTCCTAAGTGATCTTTCAATCAATTTGTCTTTCGATATTTTTAGCACTAGTTTTATGGATGTGATTTCTCCAACGAGATTTGTGAATCATCCATCTTTTATGGATTATGGCAATTATTTGAACAACCTTTTTGTTCTCATAATTCCTGATAATACAAACCTTGAAGGCAAGCTTTGATGTTTAACAAGCAGCACAATAACCCTTTATTTGTTCTCGATAAACATCATCACATATTCTTTTGCTAGTTACTTAGGCCATTGTAGTTCATGAATTGTGTTGTTACGTATGACGATTCACACCAACAAATTCAGTATCAAATACTTTAGAACCACATTGTTTAATAAGCAAAGAATATAGCCATAACATGTATATCATCTATATACTTAAGCTGAACAATTCTAGTCTTTTCTTTTCTGCCATATATTTATGAGATTTTCTTTCAGTATTTCCTTTTCTGTATGAAAGAATCTATCAACATCAATAGTGGAGTCATACATATGACACATAGTCCAAAGCATGTATAGTAAGATACCAATGTCTTTGGACTTGCACTTTGAAGTAGATCACCATCATCAAATGTTTGGTGTTCTTTCAAATTCCTTTCTTTAGTAATCTCTTAGTGTAGTAAACATTTTACCTACATCAAATATTCACCCTTATCATAGAATTATCCATGATCAAGCTACTTTTAGCTTGTAACGGTGAACCGCGAGTATAATGTTGCTCTCCAAAACCTTTTGGAGGTTTAGGACAACTAGTGTCTCCAACCTTCTGCAAATTCTCATCAAATATGAGAACATGACTTTTGCCATATTATACTCTATCATGTTGCAACCAAAACTTCGTTTCAGATATCACAATATCTTTCACACATCATGGTTTCTGAAACAACTCTTTCAGATCCTAGATAACCTTGATATTAAGACAATCCTTTGAATATCAAGAATCATGGAAACAAACATGATACTCATACACTAACACTTGGAATTGTCACTCTTGATTTAATACCAATTATTAAACTTCATGGAGTAACCGGAACTTACTGAAAGTTTGCAATAGGACTTTTAAACTTTAGATTAACATTTCAAAACAATACGATACCAGTTCGTAAAGTAACTAACCAGAATTCTATAGTTCTATCATCTCAATTATAACTAAGCGCAAGGTGGTAAACGGATGCCAATGACTACAACAACTATGCAAATTCACTTTGATTTAATTTATGATAAATAGTGTTCAACTTTTAATCATATTGCCGTTGAACTCCCACTCAAAACAATATCCCTCACATTGTTTTAGTGATCACACGAACCAAATCCACCACATCAAAACCGATCATCACGAGAGTTGATATAGCTTCAATGGCGAACAATCAACATGTTCATCATATCTACTATATGACTCATTCTTTACCTTTCGGTGATCCGTGTTCCGAGACCATGTCTGTACATGCTAGGCTCGTCAAGATCAAACCTTAGCTTCCGCATGAGCAAATCTGGCTTGCTCACGTTGTATACACTCGCAGAATCTAACACACCCGATCATCACGTGGTGCTTCGAAACAACGAGCTTTAGCAACGGTGCTTACTAAGGATGAACACTTTAAAACTTGAAATTGTGTACTTGAGGGATCATCTTATAATGCTACCGTCGTGAACTAAGCAATACAAGATGCATAAAAGGATTAACATCACATGCAATTCATAATATGTGATATGATATGGACTTTCTTCTTTGTGCTTCCGATCTCCATCTTCAAGCACGAACATGATCTCCATCATCACCAGTGTGGCGTCAAGGTCAATGGCACCGCTTCATGGTTGTCTTCCACCAGCATCAACTATTACAACTACTTTGAATAATAGACACGAAGGACTTAATGGAAACAACCATATGGCTCCTGCCGGTTGGCAACTTACAATCAGGAACATTGCATACATCATATATAATCACAATCATGGTCATATCACATCACAGCACACCCCTGCAAAACAAAGTTAGACGCCTCTAATTTTCTTTGCATGTTTTACGTGGTTTGGGGCTTTCAATAAGTGTCGTTCTAACTTATGAACAAGAACCACAACGTTGATACTAGTATTGTCAATCACCCGCTGTAAACTGAATCTTAACTATGTTGGGAGAAACAGGCACCCGCAAAGCCACTTATGTAATACAAGTTGCATGTCAAGCGTGGAGCAAGTCTCATGAACGATGTCATGTAAGGTTAGCCCGACCGCTTCATCCCACCATCCCGCAAGATGCAAAGTACACAAGAAGCAATCGACAACAAAAAGCATCAACGCCCATAATGACCATTGTGTTCTACTCGTGCAACAGATCTACATATAAACCTGGCTCTGATACCATTGTAGGGGTTCGTAGCATCGAAAACAAAAAATTTCTACCGCATGAACACACAATCAAGATCTAATCTATGATCAAGCCAAGATCTATCTACTAGATTGTAGCAACGAGCCAATAGAGTACTAACCCTCGAAGATCCAAAGCGGTTAACGAGAGCAGATTCTCATGGATGATGTAGTCGTACACTTCCGATCTCAAGATCGCGTAGACGATCCTTCCGGCGCTGCGTTCCGGCAGCGCTTCCGCAGTTGGTCACACGTTCGGTACTCAATGAAGACCTTCCTCTCCCTTGTTTCAGCAGGCAGCGGAGGTTGTAGCACTCTCCTCTTGATTCCGGCAGCACGATGGCGTGGTACCGGAAGTAGAGGGGAGATCTCGCAGGGTTTGGCCTTAAGCCAGAGAGAGTATGGTGTACTATGAGAGAGGCCTTGGTGGTCTAGGGTTTAGAGACACCAAGGGGAGAGGTGTATCCGGCGGCTAGGGTTTAGAGAAACACTAACTCAGCGACTTGAGAAGGGCCCTAGGCGGCGGCGACTTGGGAGGAGGCCGGCGGCTTGGGGCTAGAGTTTGAGGTGAGTTGGGTGTGTGGAAGAGGGGGCACCCCTGCCCCTTCTTTTATAGGTGGGAGGGAGGCGGCTAGGAGGAGGGAGTCATCCTCCAACTCCTCCTCCTTGGCCGGCGGGTGGAGGGAGTGGGACTTCCTCCCTAAGTAGGTTTCCTACTCTCCCTCCACCAAGCAAACTTGCCGTTTGACTTATTCAAATTGGCATTTGACTTTCAAACTAGGATTTGATTTCTCCCTTTATTTTTGCCCAGCCAAGTGACCTAGTACATGATGCAACCATTCCACATTGTCATGACACATTCATGTACCCTTCCCCTCCGGAGTGCCGGACCTTTCGGACCCTTCTAGAACATTCCCGATGAAAACACCGGAATCATTCTCCAACTTCGAAACAGGACTTTCCTTATATGAATCTTATTCTCCGGACCATTTCGGATCTCCTCGTGATATCCCGGATCCCATCCGAGACTCCGAACAACATTCGGTATCTTACTCATCATTCCATAACTACTCAACAACATCGAATCCTTAAGTGTGTCTCCCTACGGTTCGTGAATTATGCGGACATGATCGAGACACTTCTCCGATCAATAACCAATAGAGGAATCTGGAAATTCATATGGCTCCCACATATTTCTATGATTACTTTGCGATCGAATGAACCACTTACATACGATACCAATTTCCCTTTGTCTCACGATAGTTTACTTATCCGAGGTTTTGATCGTCGGTATCTCTGCATACCTAGTTCAACCTCGTTACCGATAAGTACTCTTTTCTCGTTCCCGTGGTATGTGATCCCTTGTGATCCAGTCACATGCTTGCAAGCTAATTGGATGACATTCCACCGAGAGGGCCCAGAGTATATCTATCTGTCATATGGATGGACAAATCCCACTCTTGATCCATGTGTCTCAACCCATACTTTCCGAACACTCAATGCCACCTTTATAACCACCCAGTTACGGTGTGGTGTTTGATGTCATCAAAGCATCCTTCCGGTGATGGTGATAAGCATGATCTCATGGTCGAAGGAATTAGGTTACTATGTATCAGAAAGCTTATGGCAAATGAACTATATTAAATGACTTGATCTTTATGCTACGCTTAACTATAGGAGTATGTCCATCACATCATTCTCCTAATGATATGACCCTGTTGTTAATAACATCTCTATGTTCATGATCAGGAAACCATGATCATATATTAATGAACAAGCTAGTTTAACAAGAGGCTTTACTAGGGACTCTTTTATGTTTACAAATCACACAAGTATTAATGTTTCCTGTCAATACAATTATAGCATGGTATGTAAACATTTATCATAAGTATTAAGATATGATAATAACCACTTTATTATTGCCTCTTGGGCATATCTCCAACAATCCTTTGATATATAATTAATGATGGTGATTTAACCGATAATTAATAATTATGTGCAAAATTTACATAAAATGTTGGACCTAGACTGCTTCCAAAAGAAATAAAAAAGCTTGACATGTATTTAGATTGTTAGATGTGTAATCTTACAATATAATTGTGTACATAGCACCGAGCACACAATAAATTATGTGATATGTTTGGTGTCTAATAACCACAAATCCCATGTCAAGTAATAAAACATGAGGTCCATGATTTGTATTCAAGAGAAATAAAAAAGAGAAAGAGTCTATATAAAGTACGAACGTGTCTAATTGTCTTGCGTGTGCATGCCCGTGTCTCCACCATGGCGTGATAACATGCAAGGTAGAGTACATGCTAGACATGGCAGAGAAGGTACATACTCGACTATTCAAATGTTGAACTTATTTATTCGAGAAAATGAGTATACATATTACAAATCCATGTGTTTTAGAAAGTAAGGCATGTAAATTATGTCAAAATCTAAATTAGGTAAAATTTGACTAAGTTTCAACTATAAGTCTTGACCATGAATCTTTAATTACGCATCGGACGACCGGCCATATGAGCTTACAAACTCATGGTGATGACATGCCTATAGTTTCTAACAGGATGACGTGCCACTGTGACCATATGATTTCTATTTCGATGTTTTATAATCATGCAAATATAACCTTTTTCATAAGGAAATATGTCTACCAATAAACAAAGTTTGTTATTCGCAGTCAATAAATTAATGAATTGCCTCCTCAATATCAGTAACCTAAATGCAATCTTTTCCCCAAATGATTATGAAAAACATTGTGTTTTCTTAGTGTCTTCTATGAAAAGAGTTTAGTTTAATCTAGGACTACAAATCTTACGTACTCGATTTTTGGATCGCCAATCAATTTTGAAAGCAATGTTTTTTTGAGTGAAATCTTTTGGAAAAAATGTATATGGGTCCTGAGTTACTACTATTACTTTCTAGGATTAAATCAAACACACACCTTTTTTACTTTCCATGATTTCTAATATTTTAATTTTGATCATATGGATTTTAGTATAGATGCTTCATTAGCCGAAACTATACCATCCATGACGATGCAATAATGTTACATGACAGAAGACATGCATGTAAGCGAGAGCAGAGAAAAAACGGATTTAAGTGTGCACCATAGCACGTAGAAAAGGTAAGGAAAAAATATTAACACCTTAACAATTTCTAGGTTTCTAGAAAACTTGGAAACCAATTTCTCTAACCTTGACAATCGATATGCAAAGTTGCCTCTATTTCATTTTATCATGTGTTTTTTATAAATAGTGACCAAAGCACATTGGATATTTTCAGGGTCTAGATAGCTAGCTTTCGGAAGAGAAGAAGAATGTCATGTATTGAGATAATTTCTTAATATTGAGTTCGTCTAGCGGTTAACAAGGATAAGTTGCTTCATTATGAAAATTTATTTTGATATTCTAAATATCATCTAAACATCATCTAAACATCATATGGCTATTGCTCAGGTGGAACTACAATTATTACTTGGGGGAAACAAAACAAAAATTGCGCAACTTTGTATTTAATGCAGATGACTGACAACCTCTCATAGTTATTAAAGACCACAACAAATGTATCAACCATCTTATGGTTCAGATTTTAATTATAGGAACTAATTTAACATCATGTAAAAAATAAAATATATGGTTAGTGATATTGTTTAGTACTATTTTTCTAATTTTTTAAAATCTATTCTGTTATAGGATATTTGTTTAGCACAACATATCGGTGGTCATATTTTGAAATTGAGGATGAGCCCCGGCCTCTGCATCAAGAAGATGAATACGACCTGCTTTACTGATTTATTCAACATGAACGAACAACATACAATAAAACTACGAAAATTATTCCTGGTCACTTCAGATTATAAAGTGTCGCCCTCGCAATTGCGAGAGCCACCATGCTAGTTGGAAGAACAATGGTGGTCCAGGAAATTTTAGTACGATCACGTCATTTGTTGTATAGTATAATGATTTTTCCTATATAAGAAGACATCCTAGATCGAGTACACTTATGACCATGTTATCTTGCCAGGACGATGAGCAGTATAACTAAGAAGCTATACACAATGTTGATTTGAGTCACAACATACTCACAACTTAAAGAAATCAGTTTATCTTAGCTCGCTTTTTCTCGGCGAAACATGGCATTAACTGTTGTGTCATATTTTCAGTGAACTTTGTACCTTGGTGTACGTCAAGATCAAAAATAGAAAAATCACAAAAGATAATAAAATCATCATTTGTTAAAGCTCCGATAGCCAGACCTAGCATTGTTTATTTCTCATTGGCTCTAACCTGCCTAGGAGAAACAAGTATATGAAAGTTGTTGTTCGTTTAATGTAAGGTGTAATTCAATCGAACCAACCCTTGTACTAAGCTTGTAAATGAAGGAATTCTTAGCTATTGAACTATCGGTGAACGTGAACAAATGAATTCATGTCACTACCCCCCATTCTTACTTATAACGAGAGAGCCTTTCCTGAATCAGATATGTGATGTCCATAGCTTATTCCTCATCTTACTTCTATGCATTGGAAATGTTTGATCATATTTTGCATTGTTTCGGTTGCTACACTGCTAGTGATTTAAGTTTGACAGGCGTAGGCTTAAGAGGCACCGGGAAATACAGGTGGATAATCGGAATTATAACATGCACTCTATGTTTCTGATACCCATCATGCATCTTTGGCCTACTCTACCACATATACTTTTTCCCCTGTGTATGACAACCCCGTTGACCCTTTTGCCAGCCTAGTCCGGTCATCATGTACACTACACTCTCATGCAATGGGTGTCAGATGAAGTTCCTTTGGACGAGCAGTTCTCAGGTGAAGAGGGATAGCACAGGGAGCCCCTTGTGGAACCAATGCGACACCATTAGAGAGCGTATTTTAGCAATATAACAAAATATGTTGTGTATATTATTTTGATGCAGAGGCTAGATGCTTTAACCTCCTTTTGAAATAAAATTAGAGTGTGTTTTGACCTTCTGTTCATCCGTGCAAGAAAATGATCAATTGGCTTCGGTTAGGCTGTAGTCACGTGCCTTTAAGTGAAGTGAACATGTAAGTAAGGTGGATCTGTCATACGAAACGGGGGTTGGTCGATCCTCTAGTGGGCACCCGGCTGGTTTAGATAGTGCAAGACAATTAATAATCACCAAAGAACTCATCCTACTAGATGTCAATGGTCTGTTAAAAAGATCCTACATGACAAACACAAATACTTTGGTCTTTTCAGCCCATCCTTTATTTTTTATGCTGAATTCACCACTGCTTGATCGATTTATTTCGACCATTCGTCTTGTAATGCCTCCAGTCGTTCCATCCAAACTTGACGCCAGGGGCCAGCCAGGAGAGGACGTAGTCGGGACCTGCACGCCGCATAGTTCCTGCCTTCCCAGTCAGAGGGACAACACAAGATCATTCTTGCCTTCGAGCTCGCCAGAACATGCTGATAACTAAGTGAAATTGATTTGACTTAGCTTGCTTTTTGGCGAAAACTAGCACAGTGGTCCTCGCATATGCGAGGGCAGCATTTGAAAATAAATAAAAAATATATTAACGATTCAATAGAGAATTATAGTATGCATTAGTATTATACTCCTAGTCACCATGAATTTTATGATAAATGAAAAATATCATGTGTATAGGGAACCTCTTTCAATCGTATAATTCTTTTGGTGAATGATTACTTCAAGATTTCAAAACATATCAATGATACAATTAATGTACTTCTCTAGGTGGTGATATTAGGGTAGATCACATAACGAAATTCACATGGCAAGCTAAGCTAGCATATAGTTTTCTTCAAAATCTTTGATTATAGTTCAGATATATGTTAGAATTTGTAGTTAACAAAACTAAGTTGATGTCAACATAATAATCAGGTATCACGAGATGACACTCAGCTATAGTTCACGGTGAAAGTACAACCATGTTCTATTATAATACAGAAAGGTCGGACCAATGGTTGGATGATTTTATAGAAATTATGAAAGTATATTAGTTCGTATGTGTTTATGATAAGGTTTAAGGGACCAGTATAATTTTTTTTTGTTTTTTACTGAAGTGAATACAAGATTCTTGTTGAATGATAGGAAACTACATAGTGAAGATTTTTAATATCTACTTCAAGTATTTTTCTCTCCGCGATTACTCCTCAGTTTGGAATATGTGAAATTCTTTTAGCAGATGTTGTATCTAAGATGTATCTTTGAATATTTGTTGTGAATATGTTCTAAAAAGTAAAATGGAAATTAGGATTTATTTGTGCTTCAACCCAATGTAATTATTTTTGTACTATTTTATGTAGACCGTGGTCTATATTGAAACCAAATATGCCATATTTTTATCCAAATTCTTAATCTCTCTCCTTGGTATCTTCCATCAATCCGATCGTTATACATACTCACTCACATGAGTTTCTGTGTCATGCAACACAACGACATGACATATTAATTAACCATTTATGTGTGTTCCTAGCATGATATTTTTGTAATCCTAATACCCAACTACCAAGTTATGCCCTAACAAACACAACTATTTTAAATTAAGTATAGTGATACAGATTATGTACCGAGTTTACAATCATGCAACATAAATGGCCTAAGTGCAAAACTGTAATATAAAAATAAAGAAAAAATAAGCCCATCGATATCCCGTTGACAAATCGCTGGATCCATATCGTAGGCATATATTATCGTTGGTGTAAGAAACATTTATATGTGATATCGCCGACAGTAGCCCTTTCATAGAATAAATACAATGGCAAGAGTTAATAAGCCTGGAAAAAGTGATGATAGTAATATTTGGTTCATTCAGTCATGTGTATATTATGAGAGAAGACATGTGAATTGAATATACTCGTTGGAAGAGGAAAAGCTTTTTTTGGATGGAATAGGAAAACCTTGCTTGCACACATGGAAAAGATCTCAATTGTCATTATATTCAGCTGATAGATTGTAAAGTTATGCTACTTTTCATTCTCTGAATAATCACCTACCGGTAGTGATTAATAAAACCAATTAAAGGACAATGTCGAATGAGTTAATGTTGAGTTGATTAAGTAAATTACCTTCTCAAGTTTTTGCCGTTTCTGAGAAGAGCATGGTCCTGAATCACAAAGCCAGTAAAGGTAAATTTGCCGAGAACCACTCAACCTCTCGAAAGATTTATATCAACATAAATAAGTATCAAATTGGATTTACAACAGATGATGGGAGACAAAAGCATAGCTAGCAGAAAGAAAATAACTTAATTAGAGGCGTAATCCGCACAAATCTACAACATCAATCTTTTTCGGCGTCGGCGATGACTAAATAAAGCTGACTCGTTTCTACTTCCCTCTGGTCTCCGAATGGTACAACACTCCCGATTGATTTTTCGGCAGCTAGCTAGAAAACTACACATGATTTGGTCGATTCTTGTAGTAGCCTGAAAACAACACGCACGATGAACACGTTTTGTGAGATCGCCAAATTAAGCTGCCTTTGATTTGCTAGCTTTATACAGGGACGCTCGTCAAACATCGAGCCAGCTGATTTCGTCACGATCGCTGCAGACGCCAGGGGCTGGGATGACCTAGAGAGAGGCGATATACGGCGGCTTCTGTCCACACAATAAATTTTGAGTCCGGCTAGTCGGTAGTATATCCAATAATTACAATACCGGGTCATATATCTCACGTGTGTACGTACATCTAATATGGATCGTGTCAAACAATTACGTAGTTACATGAACCTCACGGAAACCCTCCTCCTGGGCCGCCTCCCTCCCTGGCGGCTGCGGAGGACCCTCCCTCCAATCCCTCCTCTCGAGGCCAATCTGCAAGCAGCGGCCGCCGCTGCCGACGGCGACGGCGGTGGTGGCGGCGCCCACCCCGTCAAACGACGGTGGGCTGGAGAGGTGGCCTCGGCCACGTCGCGTGGGGGGTTATATGGCGGCGGCGGAGAGCACTACGCGGTGCGGCTTGTCGGCCGGGGCTTGAGTTCTCCGGCGGGGCGGCAGCGTAGAGATGGCAAGGCGCCGCCATGGTGGCTGCCAATAGCGGCGATGGTCACTGGCGGCAGCAATATGGGTTTCCGGCGGACTTAGATCTAGGCCTTGGGCCATGTTCGATGATGTTGGATCCCAGTAGGGCTGCTGTTGCGGGAGGTTCGTCCCCTTCGGCTCAACTTTCTTGTTGCTTCTTTGTGTTTCCGTCGTGCTGGGGGAGGCTGGCGGCATGGGGGCTTGCGAGTCTCGAGAATAATGGCGGTGGCCCTTGGTTTCTCATGCGCAAAGACGACGAACTGATGGTTGCGTGCCATTGCTTATCTGTGAGGATTGTCGGGTTCCGGAATGCTCCGCTGGCGATCTTCCATAGACGCTCATGCCTGGAGAATGCTGGTCGGATGGGATTCGGTCGTGCGTACCCGTACATTTTCTGACCGTTTGGTTTCAGAGGAAGCGTTGCGAAGCTCTGCTGCCTGTTACTATCATTGGACATTTTCTTTGTCGATCCATGGTGAAGTCAGTGGTGGAGAATGTCATGAAAGCAGAGATTTGAGGGCTAGCACAGTTGGTTTGAGTCTTCGGTGCCGAGTAACTGGCTTGGTGATCCGTGATTTGTAGCAGCGACTTGTTAGTGGGGGTGGTAGCACAGGAGACGTTCAATGTCTGATCTTGCAGGATGAAAATCCAAGCTCTGGTCTTAATTGGTTGTGTCTAACAATAGCCTTGTTGAAGACATTGTTTTGCAAGCAAGGACTTTCTACAGGATGAAAACCTAAGATCTATGATCGAGTGACGACGGCGCTTGTGCACTGTTTCCTTATTGGAGGCATTGCTTGTGAAGAAGATGGACTTCTGGTGCTGTTCTAGTGGTGTTAGTACTGCTGTTACAAGTAATAGATTACTACAGCGGGGCTTTTTTTTGTAATTTCTCTTTTTCTTTTTTAGCTGTGTGCATCCGTAATGCCGCTAGGGCAATGCGTTGTTGCAGAGGTTGGGTGTAATTGGTATCTTCAATGATATTAATATATGCTCATTTTCAAAAAAAAATAACGTAGTTACATAACTCTTTATCTTTTGCTAAATCTTAGCCATATATTTTAGATCTAACTATCAAAATAATTTAGGTGATGTGGATCAACCTAGTGTCTCGAAAAACACTCTTATATTGCTTTTAGTATATAATAGATAGAGCGCCATCTTTTGTGTTTAATGTGAGGGCATCACCTATCATCATCTTTAGTGTGTCAAAATTGATCGAAAATACCTTCAAAAATACTATTGAAAATAATAAAATATATAGCCAATGTATATGTAGGTTAAATATATGTGAAGTTTGTGCTTGAGATTTAGTTAGAACATTCCATTAAATTCTAGATCGAGGTAAAAAAATCTCTTTTATATGATCTTTTTACATCTTGTTTCATTCATTTGTTGTATTAATATGTTACATTCTCATGTTGTGAAATGCATAACCTCTTAGATATAGTCATGGATGGTCTAAAATTTACAAAATAGATATGGTAATACCTTCTATCGCAAATTTATCGATATTACTTTCTTTTGTCATTCTTCAGTAATATATTTTACATATCAATAACTATAGCATATCATTTATTTCTAAAGGATGCTATGTTTTAACTCTGTCAATGCAAACACTAATACTCTTCAATCCAATCATTCGGCTCTCCTGCTTACTTGTATTTGTCGTGTGATGTAACATGCATACATGGTAATGTGTGACATAGTTACGGCATATATGTTTTCATGCTGCCACCATCTCATAAGTAAATAATCCTATGTCGTGACCAGCAAGTACCTAAATATGCCTATGTTGTGACACTCATGTGCGCTTAAGCTAAAATTGGAACTCTTGTGTAAGATAAAACCGGATCGTGTTGATCTGCTTTTTAGATTTTTCTATCTCTAGCAATGAGAGTTTTCTATCTCATTGCTCGTATGCTAAAATTGGATTTTAATCGCCGACCAGTTTTGGAGTTGGCATCGTGTGTGTATCGACTGGTTTTAGAGTTTTTTCAACAATCGATTATCTTTAGAGTTGGCTTTTTGTACGTCCGTGCCCACCACAGGGTGCATGGGCATAAATCTTGTCAATCCAAATCACGTGGTTATGGTATGGCTCCTGATTTGTAATTAATCGAGGCTATAGATTTTACGTGGAGTATATTTTATATATAATCCAAATCATATAAGTTTTCATAGTGTACTCTTGGAAAAATTAAACATGCTCGGCAGGATATTAGAAGTCCTAGAGGAGCAAAAATAGCTAATATATGTTTTTGTAATGAAGCTAGATAAGCACATAGAAACCGTAAAAAATGATGATCACATAGAGACTGGTGTTAGACAAAATAATTTTGTTGGCCTGATTAATTTGACGGATATGTGTATCCTAATGAGAGTCACAAATCGAGCATGCGAATCTGATCCGACATACATCCAAATTGCGCTTTTCGTGTTTGAGTACGTAGGTCCGTGTTCATATCAATGCCCTTACCGATTCAAAATCACTTGATGACAACAGTGAAGTGATCTAGTCCGGTAAACCTGTGTTAACAGTAGAAACTAATGGTGCTGATTTAAAATTAGACGTACAAAATATATGCACGGGCATGAACAAATCCAAACAATCTCACGTACGTGCACGTCAACCATGCGCTGGTACGTATGACCGCATGATGGACTGCGGAAGCCGTACGATATCCTTTATAGTAATATCCATCTACCGGAAACATGTGAAAACAATGTTCGGTCTAATAGCTACAGTGGTGATGTCACTGCCGATGTCATCAAGTGGATTTCAACCGGACTATGGCATTAGCACGTTGTATCCTCTGGTGGCCCTGTGCAACGGAACGTGGCTTGATGTTTCTATGTGACATTAAGTCGTGTCGGGTTTTTTTACGTATTAAATCTGGTCCCTTATAATTAGGACCCACCACATGATTAACAGAGGAGATAATTTAGCACGCGTGAATCAACGTGGTGCCTCAAAAAACACTCTTATATTGTTTTTAGTATATAATAGATAGATAGATAGATAGAGCGCCATCCTTTGTGTTTAATGATAATGAACTTTGTGATGTTAACCAATATTGCCGGTGTTTTGTTATCAAAGATCAAAATTCTAAAACTAGGAAACTCATCATCTTTAAAGCTAGCTGAAGTAAGACAAGCTAAGGAAATTGATCATTTATTTAATGTTCCCATTTGATCTGACCTGCCTAAGGACAAATGACTTCATGTCACTTCATACCACCACGGTCCTTTATAAGGAGAGCCTCTCCTAAGCCACATGTGAATATCTGATGCATCATCTTACTTCTATGCATTGGAGTTATTCGACCATTTCTCATGTATTATTTATTTGGTCTCCACATGCTAGCAAGGCATTTGGGATTGTCGTAGGAATAAGAGCCACCAGGAAAGACCAATGGAGAACCTGAATTGGAACATGCGTTCAATGTCTCATGTAGTCATCGGGCCTCATCCTCCTACTCTGTTACAATTACCATTTTCCCTGCGTTCCATCCCTTATATAATCTTTGTGGCCATCTAGCCTGGTCGTCCTATACAGAGCGCCCCCATGGCATATCGAGTAACGAGCAAGAAGTGTGGATCTTGCTTTGCTGATATGGAGTGGATGACAGAGAAAGGTGGCTCAAGTAAGAAGTTCAGAGGAATAAAGTGCTACTGTGGTTGATAAATCCTTCGGGAGGGGCAACATGCGCAGATGACTTTGAGATGGTACCGATATGTGACGGTTTAGGTATGCGTAAGAATATCTTGCCACTACTCTGTCACATCTGGCGTTTTCCATGCATATAATTTCTCTACCGCCGTTCTAATCACCTTGTCTGGTAATCATGTGTACACCATGCTCTCGTGGCATATGGAAGATTTTGCGTTACTTGGTTGCATTGGAATGATTGTCGGATGAAGGTTTAGTTTGCATAGGCAGGTTGTCAGGGGAAGCTGGCTAGCGAGATTGGCCGATGGTTCAGGAGGGGCAGCATATGCAGGTAATTTCCGAATAATACCGATACGTGACAACAATTCGCCGATGCATTTGGGGTATCCTCAGTCACATTAAGGGCACGAGAGCCTCTACATTATTATGCTTTTAGCCTGGCTTGCAGGATGCAGAACAATCACTTGCTATTTGTTATGTATGCAGCCAGAAGCTCCTACGGGTAGGTTTTGTGAAACAATTTGAACGCCACTTCTCATGTTGTTTCATGTTTTATTGGCAAAACATACACACATCGGCACCGGTAGAATGAACACATGACGAGCTCGTGTGACTACGGCGAAACGAAGAAGAAGTGGATCCACCGTCCAGCCACAATGCCTTCGCTCAAGGCAGTGATGGATGGGTCCTGGTTCATGGGTGGATGTGCTGAATTAGGACACTAATGATAAGGCCTCCGAAGCTGTTAGTGTTTATGGCGAGCAGTACACCTGTATCATTTCATTGTCATGTTTGATCTGTACATAGAGCCCTCTGGGCGGGGCTTGCTGCTGTACTAACCAACCTGGCAGCCAAGCACTCTGTCGATTTAGGTTTGGTAGTCGCTGTTCATTTCTTGCAAGAGGCACATGCAAATGGGTGGTGGGATGGTTAGGGTGTTTTATTTGTTTGACAAGGACCTAGGTTAGACCCCTGGTTTCTCCATCTTTTTGTGCCATTTAACATGGATTTGTGAAAAATATTATGTTAATACAGAACAACTGGACAATTAGTTCAGTAATAATAGTGTGACCTGGTGGTTCCCATGTTTGATCTGTAGCGAGCATGTTCGTGGGGTCTTGGGTTTGATCCCGTTCTCCACTTCTTTTTACTATATTTATTTTAGTTTGGTTGGTCTATTTGACACGTAGACGTATATTGACACATGAACATGCCACGTAAGCATATTTGCTGATGTGGCCAATCAGTTAAATAAATTTATTTTATTTTAGACAATATGACGATTTAAGTTGGTCGTAATTGACTACAAATAAGGATCTAATATGTACCATGTAGATTATGACGATTTCATCCGATGAAATTGCAACGATTCTAACAAAAACGTCGTAATTCTACAGGATTTTGACCTCTCCAAATAGCCTACGACCATCTTGTGCGAAATCGTCATAAATCTATGACGATTTCATTTCCCGTCACTACGAGAAGGTCACAAGTTAACACATTTCTTGTAGTGGGCCCGTCAAGCTACGCCGACGTCCCTGACATTTTGCCGTCTATGTATAAAAAGGTCGTCGGCCTATCTAGTTATTCCCGTAGTGGACCCTGAGACGTTGAGGAGGCGGTGACGCAAGATCGTTGCCATGGCGGCAGATATACTGCTAGGGCATGAGGCATGTATGTTTTGTTACATATAGGTAGATGTTTCATGTGAACTAATTAAATCCTAGCCCTAGATTAAAGATCTAATAGTCAATATAATTGAGGTGATGTGGATCAACCTTGTTGAAGTGTATAAGTGGATTGCACTAGCTCTTTCTATTAGTTCGGACTTTTGGTTGCGTTGGCTAGTGCATGAAGCTTGACATGGTATCAGAGCCTAAGGTCTCGAGTTCGAGTTCTGGCTTTCGCAATTTATCCTAAAATTGTTGTTGACCCCTCTGTGTCCACGTATAGGCCTCTTGAGTCATACGTGAGTTTCGCGCGCCGTCGCTCTCTTTCGGTTGCACATGCTGACTTCTCCCCGTCACACGTGAGAGGGGGTGTTGAAGTGTATAAGTGGATTGCACTAGCCCTTTCCATCAGTTCGGACTTTTGGTTGCGTTGGCTAGTGCATGAAGCTTGACAAACCTAATGCCTCGAAAAGCACCCTTATATTGCTTTTAGTATCTAATAGATAGATAGAGGGCCATCCTTTGTGTTTAATAATAATGAACTTTGTGATGTTAACCAATATTGCCGGTGTTTCATGATCAAAGATCAAAATTCTAAAACTAGGAAACTCATCATCTTTAAAGCTCTCATAGCCTTCCATAGCTGAAGTCAGACAAGTAATGTTCCCATTTGATCTGACCTGCCCAAGGATAAGCAAGCTCAGAGAATTTATTGTTTGTTTAATCCAATCTTTCATAGGATCCAACCTCCCAAAGTAGCAAGTTTGTAATCAAGGAATTCTTAGCTATTCATGTGGTGAACAAATGACTTCATGTCACTTCATGTGGTGAACAAATGACTTCAGTGATGGATGGGTCCTGGTTCATGGGTCGATGCGCTGAATTAGGACACTAATGATAAGCCTCCGAAGCTCGTGCTAGTGTTTATGGTGAGCAGTACGCCTGTATCATTGCATTGGCATGTTTGATCTGTACATAGAGCCCTCTAGGCGGGGCTTAATGCTGTACGAACCAACCTGGCAGCCAATCACTCTGTCGATTTAGGTTTGGTAGTCGCTGTTCATTTCGTGCAAGAGGCACATGCGTACTGAACAAATGCTCGTCCTTTGGTTTGAGATCCTCCTAGCTAATTAAGAGCTGAATAAAAATCTTTGCTTAGTATCATGATCCATGGGATGCATTGTATTTCTTGTTTTTGAGGGAATACTGCTGCATTGTAGGTTGCTCCTGCAAACCTGAATACACAGGCAAGTCGTAGGGATGCAGAGGTGGGACAATTGGGACAAGTGGGATACCACTTTTAGACTACTAGACTAACTCTAATTTAGGTCGGATACGTGGGATAAGAGAGATATGTCAAATCTAGCTTATCTCACTGTCCCACTTAGTTTTAAGTTAGTCTAGTAGTCTAAAAATGGTATCCCACTTGATCCAATTGTTTCACTTCTGCGTCCCTAGCAAGTCGTCCGTAGGCTTCCAAGCAAAGTGTTCTGCGTGTGCAGTGTGCACCAAGTGCAACGCCCGGCACGTCCAGGTGATTACCGGCGGCATCATCCATGCATGTGCCTTTTCCGCACCCGGCGCGCCCATGACAGTTTTCTCCGTATCATTTGTGGTTTGGGTAAACAAATGTGGCTTCAAAAGCTGGCTTCTGCTTTGCTATGCTAGAAAAAAAAAATACTACAGTATCTACGAATTACTATACTATTCCACAAAGGTTTTCTGTCGTATCAATCTATAAACTATACTGGACCGCATTTATAAAACTCAAATGAAATGCAAATTACTTCCTAAGCCAGAATCAAGCATATGAGTTCGTAGCATCTAATTAAACATGATAATCTTGTTAGTGGTCAAAGTATTAAAATCTGAATCCGTCTATGTTCAAAATGGTAACTTCTCAAGAACCGAGGGACTATGGAGTGTATTGCTGTATTTTCTACTCCATCCAATATATATTACTTGTTGTTCAAATGAATGTATGTAGCAAATATGTCTAGATATATCCAGTGGCGGAGGACGGAAAAAATCTAAGGTAGGGCGAACTTTAATAAAATTAAATACCAACTCGTTTTTGATAATTTTTTGTCATTGACAAAACCCTTTTAACTGTGTGCCACTATGAGTAAAAGCAATGCCAACTCAACAATGTGATAAATGATATGTAGCATGAGGTATCATTCAAATATTAACATAATCTCCAAAATCTTTAACTCTTCGCATATGCATAATAGATATCTTTAAGTTATCATATATAGGTTCATGCTCATAATAAGATAAATCTCCGTAAGCTGAGAAATATCATTCACATTGAAACTATAAAATTAGTTACTTGAGTCAAGACAAAAAGTTTTGAAGAAACTCTAATGACAACTCATCGAAGCAACAATCAAAATTAGTTATAATAGATTCTGTTGAATAATAGAAAGTGTACATACTCCAAAAAATCAATAGTGATCTAGCGTCTTCTCTCTTTAATTGACTTTTCACTTATTTTGTTACCATTTCATCCATACTTAGGGTTGTAATATCATTTTTGCGCGAATTCACATCTTTCAGGAGGGATCTAAACCATCATTTCTTCAATTGAGCCAGAATGTCAACTAGAATTTTAGAACAATAGTATATACAAGCCAAAATAGAAATATAAAACATAAACCATCATATAATTAGAGTTGGTTCTGGCCACATGCCATAAGGTGGCCAAACAACTCTCGGGTCCTTAGATATCTCATCTAGGATATTGTTTAGAATATAATTTTATTAGATTGAGAATTAGATGTTGCAAAGAGAAAGAGTTGGTTTAAAACTAGACTATACTTAGACCTTATTTCACTCCGGAATTAGTTTTGCGTAGTGTTCACTAAAACAAGTATAACTTTCTCATACGAAGTCCATTTTCAGCGTATGACCACTCAAAATGTTCAGAAAACACATACGCATCTAAAGTTTATTGCCAAAAATCAAGGTAGGGCAGTTGCTCTACTGGGAGCTTCGCCCCTGGATATATCCATTTTAGTGACAAGTAAATATAAATCGAAGGAGTACTAATAATCAAAGAGCTAAGTCGCGTGTACAACAAATAGGACATACAACACGTGCCACAGCTGCACATTTCAGTTGGGTGTAATTTCTCCCCTCAGCTCCGCCCGACTGGAATCTGGAAACAGTCACTGGCTGGCTCAATGCTCAAACTGAGAGTTCGGTCAGAGTATCCTTTCAGGCAGGCCAAAGACATCAAATACAACAACAAATGCTCCTCCTTCAGTTTTTCACATGGCAACTGGGCATTAGTTTCTGACACCCGATTGCTAACTAAAATATATAGAAGAAAGATATGGAGAACAAACATGCAACCAAGAAATTTTAGTACAACCGAGTTTGATGCTATAATTATTTTTCGCGTATAAGAAGATATCCTAGATCAAGAAAACTAATGACTGGATTATCTTGCTGGGACGATGAAGAATCTAACTCACAAGCTCGACACATTGTCGATTCGAGTCGAAACATGCTCACAACTGAAAGTTAGTTGTTCTGTCTTATTTTTCATGAACTTTGTAATCTAAATAAACACTATTTTAGCTAGATGATCATATTGGTGTCAAGTTCAAAGATCAAAACTTCACAAATTTGTTTAGGAAATTCATCATTTGTGTCAAGCTCTCAGCAGCATGACCATGCTGAGGCTCTGGCCGGCTAAGAAGAAACTACCTTAAGGAGATTTATTGTTTGTTTAAGAGTAAATTCCATGTTTTACCCCCAAGTTCAACATTTTTGACGGTAATTACCCTGTTTAGCAATAATTCATCCCATTTACCCTATTTAACGAAAGTTTTGCCAATTTTTACCCCATTCCATGAGGCCGTTTTATCGGCTCTAATCCGTGAGGCATCTGTGTGAGAATGTAGCGGCCTTTTTTCATCTGGGAGCTGGGAGGGAGGTTGTGCGGGCTTGTCCACTACATGGCGCGAGCGTCCTTGGTTTGTGCGTGTGCGCGATTTAGTGAGCAGCGACCAGAGGCAAGGAGCCAATCTCTATTTGACGGTGGATCAATAGTTTGCGTGCACAGGTAGCAAGGTTGTATAGTCATCGCATTGTGCGTCCTTAGCTAGCTAGCGCGCATGACATTCATTCAATTAACAACGTATATGGTGACAATTGCATGGGCAAGGTTGGAGTATGGCGATACACCTCAATCGATCCATCTCCAAAGGAGCAGCTCAATATGCACGATGCGATAGCTATCTCAATCTGTTGGACCTGTGTTAGGCAGTTGCACGAACCAGGGCACAACGTCGGACGGCTTGGTGCCGTTGGCGAGTACTGGTCGGCGCGCTATGCAGGGCAAGCATACTAACAAGTTGTCGCTTCTAGTTGTTGTTCTCCAAATCTAGCTAACTTGTCAACAGAACCGATCAGCTATCCAGCATTGTACAGATCGTGACCTCTTGGAGAGTACGCGGCAAGATCAAAACTTGCATTGCGGTATGCTGCGTGGACTTGGTTATTGGGTATTTGGGTTACACAACTGGGTGAAAACTAAAAGGGGTAAAAAATGGCACAACTTTTACTAAATGGGGTAAGCTGGAAGAATTATTGCTAAATTGGGTTATTAACGTCACAAAAGTTAAACTAGGGGGTAAAAACTAAAATTTACTCTTTGTTTAACTAAAGATATCTTAGGAGCTGACCTATTGGGCTCGGCTCGAATCATTCAAGCTTGCCATAACACCGAGTTAGCTTGTCTCTCCTCATTAACACAACGGACTCAAATTTGAGACCAATCTCGACTCGGTTAGCTTGCGAGTAGCTCAAGAGAACAACGTTTAGCTCCTTATAAGATGCAAACAACAACTTATATTAGTAAAACCATTAATTCTCCTACTAATTCAGAACTAGAACAATGATAGTACTTCAATAGTTTTACAAATACAAGATCAATGAAAAATACAGTAGCTCTAATCAATTAACTGTCCAAGAGCAGTTTTCCACTCGTCTATGGAAAAATTCAGACTCCTTATTTGAACAAATAAGGTCAAATCTAAAAACCCGACTTGACTCGTTAGACATCGAGTTCGAGCCGAGTCATGAGCTAATCGTTTGGCTGGCGAGTTTCGAGTTTTAATTCCATCCTTAGTACCAAGTAGGTGACCAAGGAATTCTTACCTACCGAACTGACATTAAACCACTGATTTCATGCCACTATATATATGCCACCCCCAGTCTTTAAAGGGGCGAGCCTTACCAAAGCCACAAATGGATAGCTTCCTCATCTCACTTTTATGTATTGGGAGTATTCAATCATATTTTCTACTCTTATTATTGTTTTGTTTTGTCTCTACACGCTAGGGATTTGAGTTTGATACAGGTGTAGGCATAAGAGGCACCGGGAAAGAACGGGGGATCACCAGAATTACACGATGCACCGTTCACATTGCTATTGTACCTCATATTTCTTCTCTGCCACATGCGTATTTTTTCGTGCGACTCATCCACCACTGATCTTTTTGCCCGCCTAGTCCGGTCGTCATGTACACCTCGCTCTCATGGCATGTCGTGTAATGAACCATAAGATTGGGAACCACTTGGCTAGGATGGAATGGGGCTCCAAGTATGTGGATTAGCGTGAGCAGTACGAAAGAGCACAGATCACGATTGGTCCACTGTGCACGCTAGTAAACAAACCTCGCGCAACGTCGTTGAGTGTGAGTTAGTGATGGTGTCCTTGTAGAAACAACGAAGGCCAGGGTTTTATCCGGCAATCGATAGCACGCTCGATGATTTGCTGAATGTCTCCCCGCGCGTGGTATCATGCGTTTTAAGAACTTCATGGAACTCCCAGCAAAAGGATATATTGTTGAAAAACTTGTTGAGACAGATCCATGCTCTTTTTTTTGCGGGAAAAAAGGAACTTCATTAAGCAGGGGATTTACAAGTCGGTCATGCTCTAAGAACTGAATACAGGTCTAGAGCCTAACCAAGTAACGGTATGTACGATTTTTCACATACAAAAAGACATTATTAGACACAACAAATTAAAGCGAGACCTTAGATTTTCACACCGCGAGATAAGACTCTGAATTTCTCATGTGATGTCTCCTTAGTAACAGTCCTTGCTGCGAGTCACAGATCACCAAGCCAGTTCCTCATCGTCGCAAAAACTCCAACCACCATTGCTAGCCCGCATGTCCCTACTTTTTTTTATATTCTACGCATATGATTTCACCATGGACAGTAAGACATGTCCCATGATGGTAATATACAGCAAAGCTTCACAACGATTTCCCCTGGAACCAAACGGTCACAAAAAGACGGGTGCAGATGACCGAATCCCATCTGATCTAGCAATCTCCAGGCATAAGGCGCCCATGAAAGTTTGTCGGCGGATATTTTCGAAACTCGACACTCCGTCCTAATCACAGAGGGAAGGCATTGATGACCCACAAGTATAGGAGGTGTATCGTAGTAATTTCGATAAATAGAAGTGTCGATCCCACCGAGGAGCAGAAGGTGTTGACTAGTAGTTTGGATCCGGAATTCCCTGTAAATACTTAGAAAGCGGATTTTTAGGGGTTTTTGATAATGCAAATAAATAAAATGCAAGACAATAATAATAATTGCAGCAAGTGGCACAATTCTTCTTCAGCAAAGGACAAGCCGGTTGTATTACTTATGATGACCAAACGTTCTCGAGGACACATGGGGATATTGTCAAGTTCTTTTGCTTCATATAGTTGATTAATCTTCTTTGGTTGGATAAGTATTGTGTGGGTGAATCTATGCTAATGTACCGACCTTACTTGTACTAATACATACTTGTGATTAACCCCTTGCAAGCATCCGTAACTATAAGAAAGTAATTAAGATAAAAACCTAACCACAACATTAAACTCTGAGATCCTACACTCCCTTGTGCAAAGGTTTTCTAACGAGGGTTTAAGTTTCTGTCACTCTGCCAACCCCATAATTAGTAGCCAAATACACGATGCATTCCCCTAGGCCCATAAATGGTAAAGTATCATGTAGTCGACGTTCACATGACACCGCTAGAAGAATAACACCACAACTTAAATATCAAAGCATTGAATATTTCTCAACACAATCCCACTACTAACAACATGACTTCTCCCATGTCCTCAAGAACTAAACGAACTATTCACGAGACATCATATGGATCAAGATCAGACATGAAATAATGATAAGTAACAAACTGAACATGAACAATAATTCAATGGTTCCACTCAATAGCATCAACTACAAAAGTAATCAACACCAAGAAAGTTTTCCCTAAGAACTATGCAAGATTCAACCCAATTGTTACATCGGTATGGAGTGGTGGTGATTGTGCTGGTGGAGATGATGGTGATGATGATGATGATGATTTCGATAAAGTCTAGCTTGATGATGGTGTTGATGGTGACGATCTCCCCTCTCCGGGAAGAAATTTCCCCGACAGAATTCTGCCTGCCGGTGAGCTTTTTCTCTCTCTGTAGTTTCCGCCCCGCAGAGGCGGCGGAATCTTTCTGTGGTCGCTCCTCGAGTCTTAGGGTTTTGAGGGGATGTTATAGGCGAAAGAGCGATGCCAGAGGTGGGCCAGGGTGGCCACACCACCTGGTGGAGCGGCCCAGGGGGGCTGCGCCAGGGGTGGTGTGGGCCCCTGTGGCCAATCTCCGCTTCCCCTTCTGGCTTTCTTCGTCTTCTGGAAAAATAGGATTTTCCATATATTTTCTGAAATTTTCTAATCTTCGTGAATATTGCATCTGGACACCGCTTTTTCCATCAGAATCCTGACTCCGGTGGTTCATCCTCCAAGAATCATCAAACATGCAAAATAGATTGAAATAACATAAGTATCATCTCTTAATACGAAATATATCAATGAATAACAGTAAATTATGATATAAAATAGTGATGGAAAATAGACATATCATGCATCAAGATTATCATCTTGGTACGAGAGGAACCCCAAGGACCACCTTCAGTATTCAAGCAAAGCCAGTAGCCCCAACGCCACATGCTGGCCGCAGAGGAGAAGATAAACCTGACCACTGCTAACCTTGTTGGAACCAGCGTCTGATCCCAAGGATCCATGTCGCCTCCTTCGCACAAAGCACACTGTCTGGTCATGCACGTAGTTGCCGTTGTGATCCATCGGCCTAGAACACACCCAGGACAGACCAACTACCACCGCCACCCACCATGGATGCATCGCCTAAGATGGCTCTGACGAGGAAAAGCCTCGTCGATATGCCCTCCTTGAGCGCCGCCACCACCGCGCCTCCACCCCCACACCCCTCCGACCACATGCATCCGCCGCCATGAGTCTCCGCCCGACACATCACAACCGTGTGCCTCCTCGGCCCTCTGCCCTTTGGCGAGACGAGCACCGGCGGCAGCGGCCAGAGGAGGCACAAGGGGAGAGCGGCGGCTAGAGTTATGGGAGCCCCCGCGGTCGCCCTAGGCGGAGGCGACCCTGGAGCATAAATAAGCTCAAATAAATTTATTATTTGCTTCTTTAAAGGCATTGATCTGACCCACCGGATTACCAAGCTCGTAACCAAGGACTTCTTAGATACTGAACTAAGCTGAACAATGACTCACTACCGACCACCTAGTCTTTTATAAGGAGCGACCCTTTCCTATGAGAGAAGAATTGCTTATTCATCATATTACTTCTATGATTTGGAATTATTCGATAATTTTTCATGCATTACTTTTTTGGTCTCTACACGCTAGGAATCTGAGTTTGATGGTGTAGGCATAAGAGGCACCGGGAAAATTAGATGGGTAATTATAATTACAACATGCACAAGTTGTTTCACATAGCCATCGTACCTCATCATCTTACTCTGCCGCATCCGCCTTTTCCCCCAAGACTCATTCCTCGACTGACTGTTGTACCCATCTAGACAACTCGTCATCTACACCACACACTCATGGGAAATCATGTAACAGGCAATTAAGTTCAGTGCTACTTAGGACATCTCTAGCAGATCCCTTATAATTGAGTAGAGGAGTAAAATTTTGGAAAATAATATGGATCCCCCGGACGACGGGGGTTTCCATCGTCCTCCTCCCCCTGCGTGTGACACGTGTCCCCAAAATCGCCCCAAATTTCATTTTTGCTGCAAAACGCCCCCGATTTTGCTACATATGTCCCCGTTTTTGCTTCCAAAGCAAAAAAAAAATGTTCATTTTAGAAATAGAACGTCTTGCCGGAGACCTCGCCGGAGATCATGCAGCAAAAAAATTGTGATAATGCAGCAAAACCGACTTTGCCGGAAACTTTTTTTGCTGCATGGTCTCCGGCGAGGGTCATCAACGAGTTGTTTCCGACGATGTCTCCAGCGAAGTCGGTTTTGCTGCATTAGCACAATTTTTTTGCTGCATGGTCTCCGACAAGGTCTCCGGTGAGGTCTCCGGCTAGATGTTCTATTTCTGAAACGAACCGTTCTTTTGCTTCCGAAGCAAAACGGGTATATATGTAGCAAAAGCGGGCCGTTTTGCAGCAAAAACAGGATTTGGACCGTTTTAGTGGACACGTGGCAGCAGCCGGAGCAGGACGATGGGGGCTCTCCCATCGTCCGCGGGACGCGTAGCACGCTCCTAAAATTTTGGTTTTACTCATCTAAATTGCTCCTAACCGAACTCTCTTATAACGGTTTTACTTGTTTGAACGATGCAATAAAAGGGTTGTGTGCATCTATTGATACAAAGGCCGGAGCAGTGTTCCCCATTTCAAGAAAAAAAGGAGTTAGATGGCAAGTTCCTAGGTATCATTGGCTCCGTTTCTATGCAGGCCTGCCTGCTGTATAAACCAACCTGGCCAACAACCACTCTGTGTCGATCTATGGATACCTGCTGCTCGCTGTTCATTTAGTGCAAGAGGCACAATGTGTAACGAACCCTTTGGTTCCGGCTCCTCATGGTATGTTTGTTCAATACCATAGTAGTGTAATTATATACTTATTAAAAGTCTTGCAAAAGTCTACTCAACATGTGTTAACATGGAGTGAGCACACGAACAAAAAGGTAATACTCCCTCCGTCCCAAAATATATGTCTTAGGTTTGTTAAAATTTAGATGAATCTATATAGTAAATAGTGTCTAGATTCATCAAATTTTAACAAATCTGAGATATCTATTTTAGGACGAAGGGAGTAGTATATACATACCAACTTGACTGAATCATGCGTGTACCGGTGGAAAAGAGGCCTCTAACACCGGTTCGTAGAGACCTCTAACACCGGTTCTAGAACCACTGTTGGGGGTTCGGTGTTAGAGCCCCCCCCCTTTAACAGCGGTTCTTATACGAACCGGTTTTAAAGGGTGGCGCACGTGGGGCTGCCGCAGCGCTCAGCCCCCCCTTTAACACCGGTTCGTGTGGTTCTCTGCCACGACAGGAAAAAGAGATAAAACTCTGCCGCGGCAGAGTTCTGCTGCGGCAGGAAAACGGCATAAATCTCTGCCGTGGCAGAGTTCTGCCGCCGCCCCGTTCTGGGCGTATTTCTGCGGCGCGGCGGGGACGGGGAGGGGGAGGAGGAATTGATCGGGAGCGGTATACACATACATCGTCGTTGGTACATACGAGTACATGAATAATTAAGCAACTATTATTATACACAAACATCATCATTGTGTGGTATTCTCCGTAAACGTTGAAGCATCAAGTACAAGACAAACACGTTCAAGCATATATACAACGTTCATTTTGGTGGATATCTAAAGAGTTCTCCGCCAGGCGTGACGACCTTATCAAGTATGAACCCCGACAATTCCTCTTGAATGGCTCGTATGCGGTCAAATGGTAGGAGTTGGTTCCGTATCCGTTCGATCTAAATATATATGAAGAATTGGGTCAATATATATAAGAATAAAACTCAACACAATTGATGGTAATAAAATAATGTTTTGTACTTTGTTTACTTACTCTAAGTTGTTCTAGTGCGGCTTGGCCCGTCGCACATATCGTGTTGCGAATGAACTCACAAACATAGTATCCACATAAGTTATTGCCGGGTCCCTGATGCGCGCACTTTACGAGAATAGAGAGTTCAATCAAAATAATAATCAATAAAACATGATATAATGGAATTGGAAGCAGAATCAAAGAGATACGCAG
The DNA here is from genome assembly GCA_916181665.1 of Avena sativa. Classification (NCBI taxonomy): domain Eukaryota; kingdom Viridiplantae; phylum Streptophyta; class Magnoliopsida; order Poales; family Poaceae; genus Avena; species Avena sativa. The sequence continues at coordinate 342,047,392 of OV702293.1, read as the reverse complement.
ACCTAACTAGCTAGTATTACTTATATTTTGATCTACAAATTTTAGTTCTTCTGACCATTCACCCACGGCCCTGCCCGTGAACCTTTTCCAAACCCTGTTCGGCAAAGAAAATGGATAAATGAGTAATTAATTACTTGTTGTCACGAAAGTTGCCGATCTAGTGCGATAATATGATTGAAATTACCTCTGGAGCATCTCTTTAAAGTCTGCCCATAGCTCTTGGTCTTTTCGTAACGAGTCCATGACAAGGACTTTTCCTGAGTCAGGTTGAATGACTAGCAGAATAAAGTAGAACCTACGCATGCATAATTCATCATCAGTTACACTTAACACCGAGTAAGCCGAAACATAATGTGTACAAGAGAGGGTAACACTCACGAAAGTTGTAAGGCAATAGTATTTCCCTTTTGGTTTGTTGTCTCAGTAAAGACGTTAGCAAGAAATCTTCTGTTTGCCCGGGTTTGAGTTTTACCACTCGTTCATGAACTCTATTTAGGTCAACGAACCCAATGTCAAAAGGGCCTCCTTTCATGCATTCCATAACCTTTTTACTGCATAATAGTATATATATATACATATATGGTGAGCATATATATACATGAAATTAATGAATTGAATGAGATGAGATAGAAATTACAGAAATAGTACTTACACACAATCAAGTTCCCATATCTCCTCTATGAACCCATAATACGTGGTCTTTTGCCCATTGTCTTCTGTTGCATCGAAGCTGACACCACTATTTTGGTTGGTGCTCTTTTTATCTTGGCCTATCGTGGAAAATGTATTCCCATTTATCTCGTACCCTTGGAAAGTACATACAGTCGAAGATGGTGTCTTGGCCAACAAGTACAGCTGATCCCCAAAAGTGATGTTATTCATGAGAAGTCTTTGTAGCCAGCCGCCAAAACTCGCCATGTGTTCACTTATAATCCATTCATCAGACTGCCCCGGGTATTTGAGGTGTATTAAATTCTTGTGTTCATTGATATACGGGGCAACAAGATAGATCTTTGTAAAACCGTGTAGTGTGCTTGATTGAGAGAATGCCCGTCCCTACATATCATTGCTTTACATCCTAGGGTGCCTTTTCCACGCAGTCTCCCCTCATGTCGTGATTCTGAAACACCAATCGCCTTAAGGTCAGGAATAAAGTCAACATAAAACTCAATGACCTCCTCTGTTACATAGCCCTTGGAGATTCTTCCTTCTAGCCTAGCACGGTTATGAACATATTTCTTTAAGACTCCCATGTACCTCTCAAAGGGGAACATATTGTGTAGCAATACAGGACCGAGAATGGCAATCTCTTCTACTAGGTGAACCAGGAGATGCGTCATAATATTGAAGAAGGATGGTGGGAACACCAACTCAAAGCTGACAAGACATTGGGCCACATCTGTCTGTAACCCTGGTAGGCTTTCTGGATCAATTACCTTCTGAGATATTGCATTAAGGAATGCACATAGCTTCACAATGGGTACTCGAACATTTTCAGGTAGAAGCCCCCTCAATGCAATCGGAAGCAATTGCGTCATAATTACGTGGCAGTTTATTATTCCCTTTATATTCGAAAAGAAGCCAGACGGGACATTGATACTGCTCAGGCATTCAAAAAAGATTTCCTTCTCTGCTTTGGTAAGAGCGTAGCTGGCAGGAGTTAAGTGGCATCGTTTACCCTTCTCGTTCTCAGGATGCATAGGCTCTTCAGGGTCTTTCATACGTTGCTGGTCCTGCCGTGCTTCCGGTGTATCTTTTGTCTTCCCATACACTCCTAGGAAGCCTAGCAGGTTCACGCAAACATTCTTCGTCACGTGCATCACGTCGATTGAAGAGAGGACCTCTAAGACTTTCGAATAGGGTAGGTCCCAAAATATAGATTGCTTCTTCCACATGGGCGCGTGTCCGTTATCGTCATTCGGAATAGATAGACTGCCAGGACCGTTTCCAAAGATTACTTCTAGGTCCTTGACCATACCAAATACCTCCTCACCGGTACGGAGGACAGGCTTCCTCCGGGGTTCTGCCAGACGTTTGAAATGCTTGCCTTTCTTTCTTACTGGATGCAGGTTCGGAAGAAATCGACGATACCCTAGGTACACAACCTTCTTACATTTATCCAAATATACACTTTCGGTCTCATCTAAACAGTTTGTGCATGCATTGTATCCCTTGTTTGTCTGCCTTGAAATGTTACTAAGAGCAGGCCAATCATTGATGGTTACGAAAAGCAACGCTCGTAGGTAAAATGGCTCCTCTTTGTGCTCATCCCACATACGTACACCTGGTTTGGCCCACAGCTGTAAACGTTCTTCAACTAATGGCCTTAGGTACACATCAATGTCGTTGCCGTTTTGCCTCGGGCCTTGGATGGGCACTGGCATTATAATGAACTTCCTCTTCATGCACAACCAAGGAGGAAGGTTATAGATACATAGAGTCACAGGCCAGGTGCTGTGGCTGCAGCTCTGCTCACCAAAAGGATTCATGCCATCTGTACTTAGACCAAACCTTAAGTTCCTTGTGTCACGTGCGAAGTCTGCGTACTCTCGTTCGACTTTTCTCCACTGTGACCCATCAGCGGGGTGTCTCAACATCGCGTCTTTCTTATAGTCTTCCATGTGCCATCGCAACAACTTGGCATGCTCTTTATTTCTGAAGAGACGTTTTAACCGTGATATTATAGGAGCATACCACATAACCTTGGCAGGAACCTTCTTACTAGGGGCCTCGCCCTCAACATCGCCAGGATCATCTCGTCTGATCTTATACCGCAGTGGAGTGCATACCGGGCATGCATCCAAATTCTCGTACTTCTCACCGCGGTAGAGGATGCAGTCATTAATGCAGGCATGTATCTTCTACACGTCTAATCCTAGAGGGCAGACAACCTTTTTTTGCTTGGTATGTACTGTCGGGCAACTCATTATTTCTTGGAAGCAGATTCTTCATTTTTACCAACAACTTTGAAAATGCGATGTCAGTCACACCGTTCTCTGCCTTCCATTGCAGCAAATCCAGTGTACAACAATGTTTTGTGATCCTTTAACATCTGCTCCAGCTTCTCCTTCTCCTTTTTAGTTTCACATTCTTCCTTTGCATCAGTAATGGCCCGACCAAGATCGTCATCAGCGGGCCCATCTGCTGCCTCTTGATCTTCATTATCTACCCCCGTTGCAGTATCATCATATTCAGGATACATATTATGATAGTTGTCATCATCCTCTTCTTGTTCGTTGTCTTCCATCACAACCCCTTTTTGTTCGTGCTTGCTCCAACAATTATAGCTGAGCATGAAACCGGATCGAAGCAGGTGGGCGTGAATGGTTCTGGTATTTCAGTAGTGTTTCTTGTTCTGACAGTGAACACACGGACATCACATAAAACCATTGTGACCACGGTTTGCATTAGCCACAACGATGAAATTTTGGACGCCGTAATGTACTCGGAAGTGCGTCCGTCACCGTACATCCATTGCCGGTTCATCTGCATTAATATATAGTATATGAAAAGTTAATAGGGAGATGACCATTTATATATAGTACATCAATGACACATGAAAGGATTAAGTTGCCGACCTCGACCGAGAAGGAAAGAGCAACGAGAAAACTTATTTCGAGCTCTCGGGCATTTCACCGAACCCCTCTTGTGCATAGGAAAAAACACAAACTAGCACACCTCTCACCCTCTTGCTAGGCTCCAAAATGAGAGAGTGAAAAAATGGAAGAGAGGGGTGTGGGCTGCGGTGTGTTATATAGCCACCCCCTTTAGCACCAGTTCAAGCCACGAACCGGTGTTAAAGGGGGGGATGCGCGGGCCACTGGTGCAGGGCCTTTAACACCGGTTCGTGGCACGAACCGATGTTAAAGGGGGTGCTCCTTTTGTAGGGGTTCGTAGCATGGAAAACAAAATTTTTCTACCGCATACAAACAAACAAGCCAAGATCTATCTACTAGATTGTAGCAACGAGTCGATGGAATAACTCACCCTCGAAGATTCCAAAGTGTTTAACGAGAGCGGATTCTCGTGGGTGATGTAGTCGTACTCTTCCCGATCTCAAGATCGCGTAGACGATCCTTCCGGCGCTGCGTTCCGGCAGCGCTTCCGTAGTCGGTCACACGTTCGGTACTCGACGAAGACCTTCCTCTCCCTTGTTCCAGCAGGCAGCGGAGGTTGTAGCACACTCCTCGCGATTCCGGCAGCACGACGGCGTGGTACCGGAAGTAGAGGGGAGATCTCGCAGGGCTTTGCCTTAAGCCGGAGCGAGCATGGTGGACTATGAGAGAGCCCTCGGTGATCTAGGGTTTAGACGCACCAAGGAGGAGGCAAGGCCGGCGGCTAGGGTTTGCCCTAGGCAGCGGCAGCAGCAGGAGGTGGCGGCGCCGGTGGTTAGGAGCTAGGGTTTGCAGGGTGTGTGTTGTGTGTCTTGGAGGGGCAGCCCTGCCCCTCCTTATATAGGTGGGAGGCGCCGGCCAAGGGGAGGGGAGTCCCTCCCCAACTCGGCTTCCAAGGCCGGCGGGTGGAGGGAGAGGAACTCCTCCCCTAGTAGGTTTCCTACTCTCCCTCCACCAAACAAAATAGCCGTTTGACTTTTCAAATTGGCGTTTGACTTTTCAAACTAGGATTTGATTTATGGTGCGCGCTACGCGTCCCCCGGGGGATATTTGCCCCCGATCCCCCGGGTCCGGAGCCGTCCGATCAAAACTTCTAAACCGTTTGATCAACCCGTCGACCTCCTCCACCCCCGCTTTTGCTACGTCGCAGCAAAAACCGTTTCAGAGTAGCAAAACAGAGGCTGACCAGCTGGGAGTCGCGCGTGCGGCGCGCGCGAGGATGACGGAGGAGTCTGCACCGTCGATCTCCTTCACCGGCCACCGGAGATGAGCCATATTCGAGGGACCATACTCTACCCCCCTCCTGGTCAGCCTCACCACCTTATCCTGCCGCCAATCGTAGCTTCTAGTGGGGGATCAAATCCTCTCACCCGGCGGCGCTCCGATTCGGCCAACGGCGATGTCTCCAATCGAGCGCAGCAACCTAATCTAGCCAAGCACACAAATCCTCCAGTGTTTTTCAATCAAAATCCCGAGGAAGAACCTCCAGCACCATCGGTAAGCTCTAGATTAGGTTTCCACCATTGTTGTCCCTCTGTTTTGCTACAAACCGTTTTCTGGGCCAATCTGTTTGACATGAGTAGCAAAACACAGAGTAGCAAGTAGCAAAACATAGAGTAGCAAGTACCAAAACACAGAGTACTAAATATGTTTGTGCTACATGGTAGCAGGAAACCTCAAAATAGATTAGGGTGCTACATTGTAGCAAAAGGAAAATTACAACATGCTTTGCTGGACAATGTGCTACAGTGCAGAAAAACTTTGGGCACATGTGGTGCTACATTGTAGCAAATTAGGGTGATCTAGCACATTAATGTAGCAAATTAGGGTAATACTACATGCAGTACATTTATGTAGCACATTATGCTTCGAACTAAACTTTTTTCTTTTAAATTGCAGGGGTTTGTTGCTGATAGTATACTGGGAGGATTCGACCTCAACCAGCCTGCTGATGAATACGGTCCTGAAGGATATGCTGCTCCACCACAATCTTATTACGAGATTTCTCCACCACAATCTGCTGCAGGAACCTTTGGACAAAAATTTGCTACAAGAGCAGAAAGTGCAGCTAGTAGCAATGCTTCATTTGTTGATGAAGAAGGTGGTGAAGAGATTTGCTCGCAGCCTCTTGTACCATATGTTGGCATGACATTTGATGACCTTGAAGTTGCGAAGCAAGTATACAATGACTATGCTTTCAAACTCGGGTTTGGTACACGGATTGGTAACACCAAGTATAGCACAGCAAGAGGTGCCCCAAAAGATGCAATTCTTAGTAGGGTTTTTGAGTGTGTCCATGCCGAAAAACCAGTAGACGAAGCAAAAAATGCTACTAAGGATAGTTCTGGAGAAGGAGGTCCAATAGACATGAGCAATTTCAGTGCACAGAAATCACGTAGCAAACAAGCTGGACTCAAAATGGACGTAGCAGACTTGAGGCAGAAGAATAAGGTGCTGCGGCATGATTGTAAAGCTAGAATGCTCGTTGGAAAGAGAAATGGAATATGGACTGTAACGGTATTTCAAGAAGAGCACACACACCAGTTGCTGAAGCAAATTGGGAGAAGACGGTACTACCGGTCTCATAGGAAGGTTACTGAGGAGGACTTTCAGTTCATCCAAACTTTACACAACCAAAACATTACCACAGCTCAGATAATGGGATGCCTCGGAAGTGTGCACGGAGGCGACCCGAGGTGCCTTGGTTTTGTGAAGCGTGATGTGTCCAACATAAGGACTATGCTACGTGAGGAATTTCGCTGCGAGACATGTCAATGACTATTGAGTACTTTGAAAGGAGACAAGCAGAAAGCCCTACATTCTTCTTTGATAAGCAAGTGGATGAAAACAATGCTGTGAGAGCTCTCTTTTGGGTGGATGGCAGGACAAGGGCCTTGTACCCCAAATACAAGGACTCGGTGTTTTTCGACACTACATTTTGTACCAACAAGTACAACATGCCTTTTGCTCCACTTGTGGGCATCAACAACCACACACATACAATTGTGTTGGGCTGTGCTTTGCTACCTGATGAAACATCAGAAACATTCAGTTGGGTATTCACCAAACTTAAGGAAGCAATGAACGGTTTGGTGCCAGACCATATCATGACAGACCAAGACCAAGCAATGGCTGCAGCAATTTCAAACATATATCCTGATTCGGTCCACAGATGCTGCATCTTCCATGTGCTACGATTAGCAAGAACATAGCTTGGACCTCACTTGAGAGAAGGTAGCCCTTTTGCTGTAGCATTCTACTCATGCATCTATAGCACGGACACCGTAGCAGAATTGGAGATATGCTGGCAGCATATGTTGGAAACTTTTGCTATGGCTGAGAACACTCATTTGCAGAACATGTGGAAGAGCAGAAAAATGTGGGCACCTGTGTACTTCAGACAAAGTTTCTTTCCCTTCACAAGCACAACAGGAAGATCTGAAGGCCTCAACTCGTACTTTAAAACTTTAGTTCGCCCAAGTGGCTCAGTTTGGAACTTCGTGCAGCAATACGAGTTGTGCCAAAACCTGATGCTAGACAGAGAAGACAATGCAGCATTCACAATGGATACAACAACAGCACCACTATGGGGAAGGTGAGATTTTCTCTTTACAGACAGATTTTCCCAAGTAGCATTTTTTTATTTCTGTGGTAGCAGATTTTTTAAACTGTTGTAGCATAATGTAACACCTGATGTAGCACCAACCTGACAGTCAGCAAAAACAAACCTTATTTTGCAGCTACAATATTGAAAAGCAGGGGCTGGAGTTCTACACAAGGGAGATCTTCACAAGATTCCAAAAGATGATTGAGAAATCTACCAGGTTTTATCCAATGCAGGTTGAGGGTGAAGGCATGTGCTTTGATCTCATTCCAAACCCTGGTTATGGTGTCAAAACCTACCAGGTGCAAGTCAAGTTAGATGATGAGTGCTACAAGTGCGGATGCAACACATTTGAGATGTGTGGCCTTATATGCCCGCACATAGTGAGGGTGATGGTGCACTTGAATGTCCAGCAAATTCCAGAGAGATACATGCTACGAAGATGGTCTGCTGCAGCAACAATGCCTGCACCTGATCCCGGGACAAATACCATCAGATTTGGGATCCCAGGAACCAATACTCTCAAGTACAATGCATTGTGCAGAAAGATGAATGAACTCGCTTTGGATGGTTGCTTCACTGATAAAACATATGTTGCTGTTTCCAAGATGATTGATGATGCGAAGCGTCTTGTAGCAAATATGAGGAACACACGACATGCTACACAGGAGCAAGAAGTAGAGCAGCAAGGAGGAGGGCCAGAAATTTTGCTACAAGAGCAAAGTATTCCTCCACAGCATGGTGTAAACAATCAACGACAAGAAGAAGAACATAATGATGCTCCGAGTAGCACGCTCAAGAACCCTGTGAGGGTAAGACAAAAGGAAGACCAACCGAGAAGTCGAAGCGTAACAAACCATTGGTTGAGCTTCGTGATGAAGCAAATGCCAAGAGAAGGAAAAAATCTCAAGAGACAAAGAAGAAGCAAACTGATGCAACGCCGAAGAAGAAGAAGCCAAGAAAGCAAAAATGCCCATACTGCAATGAAGAAGGTCACACCGTCAAACAATGTGTATCCATGGAAGCACTGATTGCGGGGAATGCTGCGAAAATAGAGTTGAAACTATAGAGTTGAAACTACATGTACTACCAGAGAGTAGCATTTTTGTCATTACTATGTAGCATACATACAGTATAGATGTAGCATCATCTTGATGCAAGATATGGATTTTGTGATATGACAGAATATTGCTGGTAGCAAAAATATTTCCACTTTGGAGCATACAACCTGCATTTTGTATATAAAATTGCTACCATAGACAAAACTTGTTCTTATGAATGAATGTCATAGGTATATTTGCTACATTAAACCTAGTAGCAAATCTTGTACACCTGGGTAGCACACCATTTCTATGCATATAGCAATATGACTACACAGATGTAGCAAATTAACACCTGGGGTGGCCAAAAAAAATTGACAGCATGTCTAGGTAAATACTCATTTTTAGCATTTATGCAGCATGTATGTAGCATGTACAGAACTTATCAAAGCAATCACACTATTTGAAGCTTCAGAAGACAATAATGAACATTCCAAATTTCAAAAGCTTCCATTCCAAACATGTAGCACTTATCCATCCAACATAACCTATCCACAAAAGATAATCCATAGATGCTGCAGCAACGAACACATCCACGATTACATCAGTTTGAACCATTACAAAGTGCAAAATAAGATCACAAGGACGACATCAGTTTCAACGATTACATTAGTTTCAACCTAACTACGCTTCTTCTGTAACTCTTCTTCCATCAGCTGTAGCAATGATCCTTTGTTTTGCCTTGCCTCAATCAGATCAGATGCAAGAAGTTTCCTTAGAATTGGTATAGCATTGTTGTCGAACTCCGCCATGACCTTGCCGGTGAAGCTATCCATGAAGAGCATGCTGAAGAATCCACAATCAAATCTGTCAAAAAACAAACAGATAGATTAGTAAAAAACAAGCAGAAACTGATGTAGCAAGTGTAGGAAGCTAAAGTAGCAAGAGTTGTAAACTTAGGTAGCAATTAAAAAACAATAATGTAGCAAAAGTTGAAACTAGTGATCAGGACAAGGATTGAAAAAAGGTGAGCAAAATCTTACATGGTAGTTTGCTGTGGGTGATCAGGATTGGTTAGCAGGTAAGTGTCGAAGTTGATATTGTCTGCTAGTTTTGATTGCTTCACAAGAATTGCAAAGTTTGCAAACTGGAAAACAAAGCAAACACACTGCATGGTTAATGATATGCAGCAAAAAAAAGGACCTACTATAAATGTAGCAAACACAATGAACAAGTATAGCTGGATTACTAACCAGATTACGTGCACAATCATCCATCACACTAGCATTTTTGGACCCTTTCATTGAATCAAAAATATGCATCTGCTTTGCTACTAGGTTGATACAGGGAACTGCCCAATGGTTGAACTTCACAATAGGAAAGTATAGCTACATTCAAACATGAATTAATATTTAGCATCTTGTAATAGAAAGCAAACATGAACAAGATAGGAAGCAAGGATCTTATCTCACAAGGTCACACTTGAAAATTTTGAACTTTGCATTCTGCTCTTTCAACTCATCCATACATGCTTTAGCATTGAATGCTTTTGGATCAACAATAAGCTTCTCCTGTTTTGTGTTGAGGATAAAAAGTAGTATGAGGCAGCAGCAAAAGCAAGTAAAATTTGCTACTATCTGTATTGGTTTAGCAAGCACACAAAAGGTAGGAAAATGCTAGCAGAGTACCTGCCATATGCATATTGAGCAAGTAAAAGATCAAGAAAAGTGCTACTTACCACAAAGTGCTGCGTGAAAGCGTACTTCCTCTTCTGCCGTGCACTTTTCTTGCAAACATTGTCCGACTCATGGTTAAATTTCTCAATCCAAACATTCATCAACTCACTATCTAGATTTTGGCGCGGCCGAAGCGATGTTTGGAAAGTTCTGTAGCAACAATAATACCGCCCAATCTCCACAAAAACTGGCCTGCACAAAGGAATGCACATGTAGCAGATAGTTATACATAAAGTAGCAAACAGTTCAATGTAAAGTAGCAAAAACAATAAACTAAAGTAGCAAACAGTTCAATGTAAAGTAGCAAAACCTGTAAACTAAAGTAGCAAAAAGTTCAATGTAAAGTAGCAAAAACAATAAACTAAAGTAGCAAACAGTTCAATGTACAGTAGCAAAAACTATGCACTAAAGTAGCAAACAGTTCAATGTACAGTAGCAAAATGAATGAACTAAGGTAGCAGGTAGTAAAAACTATGAACTGTTCAAGCTGTAGAAGATTAAATGGAAAACTGTAACCTACAAGTGAAAAAAGTAAGTAGCAAAACACATTAACACATGTAGCAATCAGCTAGATGTAAGGTAGCAAAAATATTACTTCAGAGTAGCAAAAAACATAAACTGACGGTGCCCTATCCTTCAGATGGCTCTTGAATTTCCGACCATTCATCACAAATGTGGAGTATTTTTGTTCTACATCTTCAGAGACCTTCATCTTTTTCAACTTTGGAGGTGTGAGCTCCTCCTTGGCAGCCCTCTTAAACCTTGTCTTCTTCTCATGTGTCAACAAACCCGAGCTACCATCTCCTTTAACACTTGACTCAATGTTAACAACAACTGCAAAAACAGAAAACAATTGTGTCTTAAGCAAACAAGCGGAAGCATATCTAAGAAGCAAAAAAGCGGAAGCATATCTAAGAAACTACAATAAAATGTTCATACCAGGTGCAATGGGAACAACAGGTGTCGCAGGCTCAGTAGAGCCGAAAGGTGCAAGACCGACCAAAGTGGAAGGTGATGCTGGAATACTCTCAGAGGCAGTGGTCACGACACCGGTTGGGGCATCACAGGAAGGTGGGAGAGACTGTGAAATGCAAAACTCTGCATACTCATCGGTCCCAGGCTCGAAAGATCAAACGGGGGTTTGTCCGGAGCATTGGCCCAAGCTTCATCAGAAATATCCTTCCTGGGGCTGTGAATTGGAGACCTGTCAGGGCTAACAACATCCGGCTGCTCAGTAGCATCAGCTCCCTTGCTCATAGAATCAATGATTATTGCTGCTTGAGGAACATCGACATGTTTTGTTGCTACAGGACCACCTTGCTCCATAGAAGCATCTGCAGCACCACCTTTCTCCACAACATCATCTGCATCACCATCAGTATCCTTAGCAGCAGCTGCAGCAACACCATGGTCCTCGGGCTCCGATGTAGCATAAAGCTTCTCATCATCCTCAGTTTCTGAATCATCATCATCCTGCAGCTGATCATCATCATCTGCTGTACTTTTGGTTGGAAAAACAACACTTGGTCTAGCTTCTTCTTCTTTACTTGATGATTCAACATCAACCAAAAGGGCAGCCATGCGTTGAGCCTGCATGCGCTTCAATCCAGCACAAAGGTTCTTCATTGTCACATCAACATCTGCTTCAAAAATAGCCTTGTGCTTCTCATACAATGTTTTGAAACGAGCGGGAACCTGTTAGCAAACATTAGAAGCAAGTTAGTAAACCAGAAACAAGATAAATGATGAAATTCTAAGCATAGCGGCTCGGATTCGTCACCCGTCGCCGCTATCGCGGCGTACGGGCGACGAATCCTCAAAAAATATGGTGTAATAAAATTCTATTAAGCTTCTTTTGCATACGGGTAGATAATTTGGGGTAACTTATCCACCACCCCCACCCTAAGTTGTTAACAAACATAAAGCGTAAACGCTAGTACAGCGGCTCGGTTTCGTCGCCCGTCGATGCTACCGCGTCGTACGGGCGACAAAACCTCGAAGGGTGTTAGGGTACCGAGGCATCGTCGCCCGTCGCCGCTATCGTGTCGACGGCGACTCCGCCTCGGTACCCTAACACCGAGGCTAACGCATAAGGAGTAGCAAATTCATAAAGCTAATGTAGCAAAACATGTAAACTAAAGTAGCAAAACCTATACACTAAAGTAGCAAAACCTGTAAACTAAAGTAGCAGAACCTGTAAACTGAAGTAGCAAAACCTGTAAACTAAAGTAGCAAAACCTATAAAGTGAAGTAGCAAAACCTATACACTAAAGTAGCAAGACCTATACACTAAAGTAGCAAAACCTATACACTAAAGTAGCAAAACCTATAATACATGTTCACTGATTGCAAAAAGAGGTAGCAGAGCAATGTAGCTAAGTAGCAAAATCAAATGCACTGAAGTAGCAATCAAAAAACAGTTCAGTAGCAATTTCATACCTGCAAATCCTGGCTGCTAGGGAAATTTAGCCATTCATTCAATGAAGCAGAAGGATTAACATCAACATCTTCCACTAGAGCAGGTTTGTTGAAATCATCATAACCAGGAGCAGTACCATAAGGTATTGAAGACAATGGGAGGAACTACACACAATAAAAAGTAATGTTAACATTAAGAGGATTAACGAAAGAATAGAATGTTTGTGGTGCTGGAAAGAACATTACATCTCGCCTGCCGAAAACAGTTTTGTTCGATAAAATCTTCCTATCCGAGTCATGTTGCACAACAAAAGTGAAGTCACTGGTCTTGACAGAGCATACTCTAGGCAATGACTTGTCAAAAGTGTGATCGCAGGGTGGGAAATCCAAATGATCCATATAAGCAATCTACAAAAAGAGGCCAATTAAAGTTAGTAGTAGCAAAACAAACGCTGTAAACCGCTACAAACAAATATAAAAGATGGGAGATAACTTACACCAAGAAGAATGAATGGGCCAGTTATCCAAAACTCAAATTTGCTACAGTCCTTTGGAAGAACATGTGCTTGCTTCTTCTTCTTCTTTTGAATATTTCTCACAGTTTGCATCAACAAACCCAACAAATGCTCATCCCAAGCATACTCATCTGTTTTGGTTGGGTCAGCCATGAGACCAACATATTCCAAGTTAACATGGTTCGAGCTTTTTGGAGCAACAACAGTGGCCAGGGAAACAAGATCCCAAGTGCGAATGATGGTTTCCTCATCTGTATCAGCACAATTCTTCAAGATATTGATAGCAGTTGCTAACTCTGCCCTCTTCTTCCCACCATGGTAGAGGGATCGAATATCATCAAGCTCTGCACCTCCAGTAATAGAAAGATCAATAGGCTTTCTCCCGCAGCGGATTCCAAACACTTTCCTCACCATATCCGTGGTAAACACCATCTGGTTCTTCCGAAGCTTGTACTCACGGAGACGAGCAGAAGTATGTGTAGCAACAAAATCCGTAAGCTCATTAGGAATCCTAAATTGTGCAACATTCAACAATGCTCGAAATGCGGATTTTGACTGAATAATCTGCTTCTTGGCTGGAGAAAGGTTGTCCGCAAGGATACTCAAACGCTTGGCACCGAAACGGTCCTTCGACATCCAAATATCCTCCACAACCTTTTTGCCCTTTTGGCTCTTATCAACAGCAGCAACCTGCAGCAAAAGGAAAATAGAAACATGTATGGTTATGGTGTGACCTCAACTTCCACATGTAGCAACCAACCAAAAATGCTATCACCAAAATGCAACTACTAAAGTAGCAAAAATGCTACTACTAAAAATTGCTACTAATAAAAATTGCTAGCATAACTGGTAGCAAAAATGCAACTGGAAGCATAACTGGTAGCACAAGCATAACTGGTACTACAAACATAACTCTTTGTAGGAAATACTAGCAATCAGATGCTAGTAGTAGAATATTCTACAACTGCAAATCAGATACTGCAATCAGGAAGTACTAGCAATCAGGAAATACTAGCAATCAGATACTGCAAATCCAACTGGAAGCATAACTGGTAGCACAAGCATAACTGATTGCAAAAATATTCTACAACTGGAAGCATAACTCTTTGCAGGTATGATTGCAAAAATATTCTACTACTAGCATCTGATACTACAAACATACCATGTAGCACAAGCATAACTGGTAGCAAAAATGCAACTGGTAGCATAACTGGTAGCAAAAATGCAACTGGAAGCATAACTGGTAGCTACATATAGCAAAATCCAACTACTAAATTAGCAAAATGCTACTACTAAAGTAGCAAAAATGCTACTACTAAAAATTGCTACCATAACTGCTAGCAAAATGCTACTACCAAAAGAACAACTAAATTAGCAAAATGATACAACTAGAGTAGCATAGTTCTACTACTAAATTAGCAAAATGATACAACTAGAGTAGCACAATTCTACTACTAAATTAGCAAAATGATACAACTAGAGTAGCACAATTCTACTACTAAATTAGCAAAATGATACAACTAGAGTAGCACAATTCTACTACTAAATTAGCAAAATGATACAACTAGAGTAGCACAATTCTACTACATAATTAGCAAATTTCTACTACCAAATTAGCATAATCATGCTACAACAAGAGTACATTTCATCAACAAGAGAACACAACATGGCACAAAGCAACAACTACTACTAGTTAGCACATCAATTCAACACATCAATTCCCAACATCACACACCAAATTCCCTCGGGGCAACAATTGCAAGCACAAAATCGTCGAAAATCCCTCGGTACGGCAACAATTGCAAGCACAAAAGGCAATACCTGAACATTGTCGCCGCCGGAGGTGCTCCCTCCTGCCGCCACGGTCGTCGCCGGCGGTCTCATCGCCTAGGGTTTCTATGGCACGGGAGGTTAGAGAGGGGAGAGGGTCAGAGAGATGAGAGAGGGGAGAGGGTTTCTATGGCATGGGAGGTTAGAGAGGGGAGAGGGTCACACCTAGGAGTCGGCGGCGCTCGGACGCGGTCGCCGGCGGTCGACGACGAAGGAGTAGGCGGCGCCTGCAGGAATAAGGGATCCGGCGCCTGCGGGAAGAAGAGGTCAAATCGAAGGAGAGGGGCAGTTGAGGGGAGGTTACAGAGGGAGGCTGCGGGAGAATACTCACCAACGAAGAAGGTCCGACGGCGGAGGCGCTCCGGTGGTCAAGGACGAAGGGGGTGGGCGGCGGCGCGGGCGTCGCCTCGCTCAACGGTGGGAGTCGCGCGTGCGAATAGGAACTTGCTTGCAAGCGAGGAAGAGGGCCGACCTGGGGGACGTGCGAACGTGTAGCAACCGCAAGGAAGAGGCCACGTGGCGCGAAAATGACGGCCGGATCAAAACCGATCGAACGGCTCCCGACCCGGGGGACGCGACGACGGGATCCCCCGGGGGAATCATATCATTTTCCTTGATTTATCCCTTTATTTTGTTCAGCGATGACACCTAGTACATGATGCAACCATTCCAACTTGTTATGACACATTCATGTACCCTTCCCCTCCGGAGTGCCGGACATTCCGGAACCTTCTAGAACATTCCCGATGAAAACACCGGAACCATTCTCCAACCCCGAAACAGGACTTTCCTTACATGAATCTTATTCTCCAGACCATTCCGGATCTCCTCGTGATATCCCGGATCCCATCCGAGACTCCGAACAACATTCGGTCTCTTACTCATCATTCCATAACTACTCAACAACGTCGAATCCTTAAGTGTGTCTCCCTACGGTTCGTGAATTATGCGGACATGATCTAGACACTTCTCCGATCAATAACCAATAGAGGAATCTGGAAATTCATATGGCTCCCACATATTTCTACAATTACTTCGTGATCAAATGAACCACTTACATACGATATCAATTTCCCTTTGTCTCACGATATGTTACTTATCCGAGGTTATGATCGTCGGTATCTCTACATACCTAGTTCAACCTCGTTACTGATAAGTACTCTTTTCTCGTTCCCGTGATATGTGATCCCTTGTGAGCCAGTCACATGCTTGCAAGCTAATTGGATGACATTCCACCGAGAGGGCCCAGAGTATATCTATCCGTCATATGGATGGACAAATCCCACTCTTGATCCATGTGTCTCAACCAATACTTTCCGAACACTCAATGCCACCTTTATAGCCACCCAGTTACGGTGTGGTGTTTGATATCATCAAAGCATCCTTCCAGTGATGGTGATATGCATGATCTCATGGTCGAAGGAATTAGGTTACTATGTATCAGAAAGCATATAGCAATTGAACTATTTAAAATGACTTGATCTTTATGCTACACTTATATATAGGAGTATGTCCATCATATCATTCTCCTAACGATATGAACTTGTTGTTAATAACATCTCAATGTTCATGATAGGGAAACCACGATCATTTATTAACCAACAAGCTAGTATTATGAAGAGGCTTTACTAGGGACTTCAATTTAAGTTTACAAATCACACAAGTATTAATGTTTCCTTGTTAATACCATTATAGCATGAATGTAAACATTTATCATAAACACAAAGATATAATAATAACTACATTTATTATTGCCTCTAGGGCATATCTCCAACACCTTTTTTGCTCTATGGACCACGCTGGTACGGGCACCCAGAACCGGTGTTAAAGCCCATTTCCGACCTCAACCAAAGGCCTCGTTTCCACTAGTGGTGCTACACAGATGAACACTCGAGCAAATATTTTGTACAACTTTTGACCAAGCCCACAGCGTGTGGCTTGGCCAGACGCATGGCGCGTGTGGTCAGCTATACCTAGGAGTGAACTTCACCATCAACCTTGAACCCGTAGTACTTGGCTAAATTGAATGCTAAACTTTCTGTCCTAGAAATTAGAACTCTGAAGTCTGACGCTGACAAATCCCTATCTGATGTCTAAAATGGCAAACCTCATATGACTTTGTTATAATTTTAAAGTTACTAGAACGGTGGCCCTCGCAAATGCGAGGGACACTTTTCGAGTTTCATTTTTCCTTGAAATTTTATATTTAAGTTACATATTGTTATCAAATATTGCCAAAAGTATCCAAAGTGCTAAGCTAATACATGTGATTGTAACATTTTAATCATCTCACATGGTACTCTTATCTCACATAAATTATAGTCCTATTTTATTTAGAGAGTGTATGGCGATTATTATATCCAAGAAGACACATTAGCATTGACCCTATGTGTCATTTGATATAGTATCACCATAATATGGGACGGGGCTATTTGGCTCCCGAGCTCATATGCACACCTTGTTTGAATTTGATTTTTATCAAAAATTTGAAATGCCAAAAAATTATAAAAAATATGTGGACGTAGAACTTCAAATTTTAGGTGTGCGCAAGGTCATTTCGTGAAAAATGAACATTTTGGGTGACTTGTGCAAAAAAACAAAATTTTGTGCTAAAGTAACGTGCTACACAAGACAAAAAAAATTCTTTTTTGCATGGCCCACAAAACATATCGGTTTTTCGTGGAATGACTTCGCGTGAACCTAAAACACCTAAACATGAAGCTACACATGAACATATTTTTTTAAAAAAAATCAACATTTTGAAATATGTTATTTTTGTACCGGCTGCAAATGCATCCGGGTTCAAAAATGGATTTCCACACAATATGTTGAATTAAAATTTCGACAATGAGTTAGCAATAGTTCTTATGTGACCTTATATACATATGCACTCTCAATATCCTAACTTTCAATATGTTGTGATCCAAACATTCCTAAGTAAGACATGCGTCCCTCGACAAAGATCACTTAAAGATCTTAGGGTCCATATTTAAGGTGAGTCCTCTAACGACATTCAATATTTACATGGGCACTTTACTTTTTGCAAATTTTATTATCTGCATGCTCCTCGCAGGTTACATGGTTGGAGTAAGGATAAGGAATTTTGCTTTACATGGAATTTTTTGTTTGCCTTAATTTTAGTTTTTATTGACCAAATATGCTTTAATAATGGATGGAATTCCTTTTTTTGACCTTCAATTTTTTCCTTCCTAGTTCTGAAATTGATAACTTTTCGGTAGCATGCCCGGCGAGAGATGTGTAGTTAGACTTAGGATCTTAAAGATCTTATGATCCACTTCTAACATTTCCTTAGCCGAGATGGGTCCACTAACAAACGACTAAAGATCTTAGGGTGACCATATTACATGTTGTCAACTCTTACAGCTTTCAAAACTTATGATGTTAGTCTAATTTTGCATATATTAGTTTTTATAAATTCATCACCAGAGGCATGAAGTCTTCATGGGCCGCGTGTCTTGACGTGGGCCTTCCTTGGGCTGAACTAGGTATAACAATGTCATATACCCGTGGGGTATATCTATGTCATAGGGTGATTATAGTATAACGATTTTCACATACACCAAGGCATCCCAGATCAAGTAAAGTTGGGGCCAAATTATCTCTCCAAGACGAAAATTTTAATTAACAAGATGGACACATTATCGATAAGTGTTGGGATGTGCTCACAATTTGGTGAAATTGGTTCTACTTTGCTCTCTTTTTGTTAGCGAGAATGAGGCTAGCTATGTTTCATGAATTTTGTGATGTTAAACCATATGTAGGCTAGGTGATCATCTTGGTGTGACGAGATGACAAAACAGAACTTCTAAAGAACTAGAAAATTCATTATTCTAAGGACGCCAATATTGAGCGGACGTTTTGTGAGGAGGACACATCCAAAAGTTGTCATGTGGCAAGGATGCAGCTAGGCAGTTTTCATTCAACGCTGACAATTTTTTTGAATAAGTCGCAACTCATTGACTTCATATTCTAAGGTTTGAACATTTATTCGCATCTTATAAATTGTATTTTCTAAATCTCCGTAGCCTGACCTTACTCGCTGCATGCAAGATGAAGAAATTCATCATTTGTTTAACTAGCATGGTGGCCCTCGCAAATGCGAAGGCATCACCTCAATTATTTCCATCTTATTTGCAAGGGCATCATCTGAATTATTTTTATGTTATAAATATTTTCATCCTGTTTAGCTCCTTCGTTGTGAAATACACAATGTCTTCGCCATGGACATATTCATAAATGTGTAACTTTAATATTTTGAAACATGATTATATTTCTAATCGGAAATAAAAATAATAATTACATTTTTTTTGGAAAAAAGGATTATTTATATTCAACATATGTTGTTTGTTGGGGAATGGTTATATAGATCTTAATGGCTATTATATGGTTAGATTGCTCTAGTTTTTTTTGCGAATAGATAGCTCTAGTTAAAGATCCATCATTTATGAGTTGTTTAGATAAAGTTATAAAAATCAAACATATGAGATTTTTTTAGAAAAAAAGTGGTATGTTTGGATAGATCTAACAGATTATGAAAGTTCAAGATAAAGTTCCAAAGATCTTCCAAATGATATATGCTTATTTATAATTATGTAGATACAATGGCCATGACATGGTTAGGTCGAATTATGAAGTCTATTGGATGCCATTTATTTATGCATTATTTTTTTTATCTAATGAATCTTATATGTTCGAGCAAGGCTATGTAGATCTCACGGTTATGATCTCGTTAGGTGTGGTTACTTTGATGGAACAATTGTGATATACTAATAAAAATTTGACCACCACATCGACAACTGGTGTTTTTATTTTTTGGAGTTTTTAGTTATCTCCATATTTTTGTGCCCGATGTCTTTCTTTTAGTATATAATAGGTACATAGGTGTGTAGGTTTAATTTCATTTCCCTGATAAAATAGGACACATGGACATGTCTTTCCAATCTTCGCTAAGTCTCTTGACCTTCAATAGATGATCACACATATGAGGGCAAGGAATCCACAGATCAACCTCTGGTGTGATTAGGTTGTAGCTCTATGTTATGCAACCTAGCGTTTAAGGCGACATCACAAGTAATAAGGTCTCGTGACTTTATCTCTCCTCTGTATGGCCACCAAAGTACCTCTTGCAACATGTGTGCTTGTATTTTTGTATCTACAATACCCCTTTGTTAGGTTTACGTGTTCTTAGTGATGGTATCCCGATTGTGCCGATGATGTCATAAAACATAAGTAGGCTTTCGTATGGCCATTGCAACACTATGGAGTTAGTGGTTTGCATGGCTCATCTTTTCATGCTTACTTTTCTTCGTCCATTATCGAGCAATGGACCAATTTTTGGTAGTTGTGTGTATCTAACGGGGTGTTCACAATCTTAGGGTCTTGATTGTTTTCCCGATGGATGGCCCGTATACTCTTTTTATAATCTATTAGGTAAGTCAGCTTTTAGTTTCTGCTAAATTGTGATCGGAACCTTGTATGACCATGAAGATACAAATGGTTTATAGACAGACCTTCATTTTAAATGCCATCATGGAGCTTCATATTTTATCCAATTTGTTTTAATATATTGTATTTTTTAATACATAATCAATATCAAAACTAAGAATAACTTGAGGGACTAATTTAGGTAATAATTCCTCCAATTTCATATCCGAGGGCATCTTTTTTTTTTTGCAAAAGAGAGGAATCTATACAACAATATCCTACACATGGTCTCCGTTTTTAATTGCCCTGTGTTATGGGTTAATAAAAATATAACTTTTTATAGCTTAACCAAGTATGTACAAAAAATCGATGTCTATAATACAATATATATATTTCATGAGAATAGGAATG
Organism: Avena sativa; assembly: GCA_916181665.1. NCBI lineage: Eukaryota > Viridiplantae > Streptophyta > Magnoliopsida > Poales > Poaceae > Avena > Avena sativa. The sequence continues at coordinate 342,026,779 of OV702293.1, read as the reverse complement.
ATATTAATTGATTTTGTAGTATAGTGCATTGAATTTTTTTTCTATATATTTTATTAAACTTGAAAATTCTGATTTTGGAAACCGCAACATAGAGCTATTTTGTGCTAAACAGCTGCATGCTCTCTAATGCACGAAACTTCCTATAATTAATTAAGTACTTTCATTGCTAGTCCTAGCAGTGTGGCATATGGCCACAACACACTGCATGAAGGCCGGTAGTACTCTCGTATATACGTGTGCGCGTGTGCGCTACACCAATTCATGTAACTTCTAATTACTTTAACACTGTGTTTGGTTGCACTGAATTGGGCCTAGAATCATAGAATTGGAATTTGGGGCTGTAATTCCGGTGTTTGGGTGGACTAGGAATCATCGGAAGGAAATCGAGATCAATTCCACGCCGGGGTGGAGTCACGTGAGAAACCTCTTTGATCGATTCAGAGGTCGGGAGCTCGGAAAGGCTACGGAATCGCCCGAAGCGGTACCGCTCTGTCTCGCTTGCATCCTCCCGCTCACGACCTAGAGAACGCGGGCCTGGAGATCGGCGGCGGCGCAGGTAAGAGCCCCGTCCCTTCTCTCTCTCTCTCCTTTCCATCTCCCCATGGCCGCCCCTCCCTTCCATCTCTCCCATGCCGTGAGCTCCCTCCATGATCTTCTGGCCGCCCCTCCCCGCTCTGTTTCTTGCATGTAGATCTGACACAAGATGTTTGATATCATGGTGAACTAGGCTGCTAGCTGTGACCTGACGGACCTGGTGCAGAAGTTCATCGCTGAGCTGGTTCAGAAATTCATCCCTGCTAGCTGTGACCATCATCTTCCCGCTCCAGAACGACATCCAAGTTCGACATGCGGAAGCTCATGGAGGTATTGCCCATTCCAGGTGCAGGTTAACTAACTGGCCGGCGAGTTCACCGGTTAACATGATGCCAATCTCTGATTATTCTTTCGAATTTTCCAAAGCGCACTATCCTAAACAGCACACTGATCATGACCCAGCTGCACTACAATGGTAACGAGGTCAGGAGGTTGCTACCGAGGAGTTCTGTTGAGAATGTTAGCCTGAAGTCCAACTACTACTATACGTGGTAGTGGCTGGCATGTATGACCTTGTTTTTATTAAATCGTTGGATGCTATGCTATTACGTATGCATAATAACATATATATATATATAGAGAGAGGACATATTCATACTACACGGGGGTGTAGTTACACCCATACGTGTTTCACACTATATAGGCAGTATCTACCATACCGGAAGGTATGTACGTGTAGTATGAAGTATATAAGAATATTTGGTCAGTATATATACTACTTTTTTGATAGTATGTAATTTTTATTCACATACTTCTTTTATACGTACAAATATGATGGTATTTTATATATATAGTGCAAACTATGGGTGCACTTGCAATTTTTTCATCTAACTTGCTTGTAAGTATCTTAGATATAGTATATGAACATACTCAAATAGATAAAGTATTACAAATACTTCCATAAGGTAGTATATGAGACGTGGGTGTAGTTACACCCGGGAGTAAGAAGTATTTTTCCTATAAGTATATATTATACACATACAACTATTCATACATTTACATAAGTATATATTATCGAAAAGCAAAACAAAAAACATCCAATTCTATGTTTTGTACGTCCAAACAGGAATTGGAATTGCCTACCACCCTCCGATTCCAACGAAAAATTTCAAACCACCCAAACAATAGAATTCGAATTGACAGCCATTTCCTTTCTAGACAGGATTTGGAATTTTTACCTAATTCATTTCCTGAATTCAATTCTGTGCATCCAAACAAAGCATAAGCGCCTAGAAACTATGATGCTAGTATAAAAAAAATTGGATGATCGTTTGATAAAAGTTTAATTAGAATCTGCCAATAGAGATCGGAGTTTACATGAAATCTATCGATAAGCGGTCCGGTCAAAACAACTCCTACGTGATTAAACTCAGGTCGGTTGTTTTATTGTAGTATACGGGGACGTGGCATTGGCTCTTTTTTTTAGGTACGGGGCATTGGATTTTTATGTACATGCTTATACCTTTACGTGTCAGACTAAAAGTAAAAAATAGCGTACAACTACATCAGACTAAAAGTAAAAAATAGCGTACAACTACATCTCAAAAGATCATAACCGTCAGTATCAGATCTAATGGTTAATATAATTTAGATGATGTGGATCAACCTGGTGCCTTGAAAAATATCCTTATTTTGCTTTTAGTATATAATAGATGTTTTCATTGGTTCTGACTTATTTTCTTTGAAATAGGGACGTAGCCCGGCCTCTGCATTGGTTCTGACTTGGCTGAGGAGAAATAAAATCATGGAAATTTGTTTTACTGCTCGTTTGATTAAAGCTGTCATAAGAGCTCACTTACCCAAGTATCAACCTCATAACCAATGACTTTACTTCACTACCTGCCACCCGAGTTTTTATAAGGATCAAGGTTTTCATCGCCCACATATGAATAGCCTATTCCTCATTTTCTTCCATGCATTGGAACTATTCAAGCATAATTCATGTATCATCTTCTTTGGTCTCTACATGCTAGGGATTTCAGTTTCGATAGGTGTAGGCATAAGAGAAACCAGGAAACACCGACGAAGAACTATAATTACAGTGCGCACTTGGTGTCACACTTTGGCATTCTGCAATTTCCTACAACTATGTGGCATCTCCCGTTTTTGCTTCATCCCATCCATATAATGAACTTTATGTTAACCTAGTCCGGTCGTCACGTACACAATGCTCTGATGTCATAGCGAGGAATGAGCTAGAAGATCTTGTCCAATAACTTGGCTAGGATTTAATGCATGGGGTTTTGGCCTGAATCGTGTAAGCACTACTAACAAACGGTTTTGCTGTTTCTCAGTTACATCTCTTTCCATTGGATTTGCGTCTTGATTCGTGCTACCATGGGAGGGAAAGTCGGTTGCAATTAAGATTTTTTAGTCACAAGTGGGTTTAAAATGAGTTCATGAGCTCATGGTACTCTAGATTACTGTTCTTCTAGCCTGACTCAGCACGAAACAGATCAATCACTTGCTATTTGGCAAGTATGAAACCGGAAGCTGTACATGAAGGCATGTGGTTTTGTAGAACACGTGTATATTCGTCGACAAAAATATGCATCCTACATACATGGACACACGAGCAGATCTTCTGTACTGTTTATCCTAAGGGATGGCGCGCGTGGGCATCTTCATGCGAGTCAGGCTAATATTGAGCGGACGTTTTGTAAGGAGGACACATCCAAAAGTTGTCATGTGGCAAGGATGCAGCTAGGCAGTTTTCATTCAACGTCGATAAAAAATTTGAACAACTCGCAACTCATTGACTTCATATTCTAAGGTTTGAACATTTATTCACATCTTATAAATTGTCTTTTCTAAATCCATGTAGCCTGACCTTACTCGTGACATGCAAGATGAAGAAATTCATCATTTGTTTAATGTTTTCATTGGTTCTGACTTTTTTTCGAAATGGGGACGTAGCCCCAGCCTCTGCATTGGTTCTGACTTGGCTGAGGAGAAACAAAATCATGGAAATTTATTTTACTGCTCGTTTGATTAAAGCTGTCATAAGAGCTCACTTAGCTGAGAGCATCAACCTCATAACCAATGACTTTACTTCACTACCTGCCACCCGAATTTTTATAAGGATCAAGATTTTCCTCGGCCACATATGAATAGCTTATTCCTCATTTTGCTTGCATGCATTGTAATTATTCAAGCATAATTCATGTATCATCTTCTTTGGTCTCTACATGCTAGGGATTTCAGTTTTGATAGGTGTAGGCATAAGAGGCACCATGAAAGACCGACGAAGAACCACAATTACAGCGCGTACCAGATGTCACACATCGGCATTCTGCATCTCCCGTTTTTTGCCGCATCCCATCCATATAATGAACTTTATGTTAACCTAGTCTGGTCGTCACGTACACAACGCTCCGATGTCATAGCGAGGAATGAGCTAGAAGATCTTGTCCAACTTGGCTAGGATTTAATGGGGATACGGAGGGGCCTGAACCATGTAAGCACTACTAACAAACGATTTTGCTGTTTCTCCGTCACACCTCCCATCATTGGATTTGCACCATGATTCGTGCTACCATGAGAGGTGAAAGTCGGTTGCAATTAAGATTTTTTTTCAGTCACGGGTGGGTTTCAAATGAGTGCATGAGCTAATGGGACTCTAGATTACCGTTTTTCTAGCCCGACCCGCGGGAAACAGATCAATCACTTGCTATTTGGCAAGTATAAGCCCGGAATCTTACAGGATGTCATGTGGTTTTGTAGAACATGTGTATATTTTCATCGCCAAAAATATGCATCCTACACACATGGACACACGAGCAGATCTTCTGTAATATTTACACGAGCGTGCAGCGCGTCCCTTATCCTAAGGGATGGCGCGTGTGGGCATCTTCCTAGTCGCTAGTGAACGAGAGTGAAGCGAGACGGACTGCTCCCACCGTGTCGCGACATCTAACGACTACGCTGGTGCGCGGATATCAACATGTGCGCATGCAGCGGACAATAGCCACGCATCACGAGCTCCTGCGGGCCAGACGAAGAGGAAATGCTTCCAACGTCATGCGGTGGAATAGCATGTGCCCATTCCATGATGCCATTGCGGACGCGGCCAGCCCCCAAGGCAAAGAGGGAAAGTATAACTCCGTGAGCCAGCAATCGATGATGATTGGTGTGTCCTCGAGGAAGATTTCATCGGAGAACTCTAACAATAGCGCCCTAGATCGGCGTGGTGTTGCTAAAATCACTAGAGCCACCCTCCCCAAATGACGTCCCGCAACAGCGTCGCATCGGTCATTTCGGGAGCGCGGACACGAGTGGCTGCCGTTGGGGCGTGCCTCTCTCTAGCCGTGCCAACCAAGGGCTTGACTCAATTTTGAAGCAATTCAAATTTCAATCAAAATTTGATTGTTTATTTTACAATTTTGTAAGAAACTAGCATGGTGGCCCTCGCAAATGCGAGGGCATCATCTTATTGTGTACAAAATAGATACATTCATGATTTATAAATTTTCCTATAATGGATAGAATGATGGACCCCTGGAGCACCCGCAAGATGTATGATCTCTTGTGTTAAATATATCTCTTATTTTTTACTTAAACTAAAAGGTTCAATCCGTAAGATGAACGGCCTACCTATATCAACCTATATCTGTTACGGTTCTACTTGCAATAAATAACAAACATTGTTAAAACACACATTTTTATAATCTGGTATTGCTAGCTACAAATCGCGTTTAAATATTAACTATCCTTGGTACCAATCATACATATAAGGATGCGGTAAATTTAGATACTATAATTTTTAACCACTTTTCAACCATTTAAGGAAATAAATGTGCTACGAACTATGAGATGTTGATTTCCTTGAATGATAAATATTTGGAACGGACTCCTCATGATTTAAGACACACTTATTGTGTAAGTGAGGGAACACAATGTACTATGACATGTGAACTCTAAATTGCTGACATTGTTGATACTATATGCGGAAACAACTTTCAGTGTGACTATAAAATGATAGATTGACCAGCCCATGTTTATATGATTATCACTATTATGATTATTTTAGTACAAAGTAAACTAAATAAAAGGAATGCACTACAATCATTTTTTTACTCAAACGACAAATCCAGTATTACAAAGTTGTATTTGTGTTTATATTAATAATATTTTATTTTCAGTATGATAATTACAATTAGTCTTAAAGCTTCACTTGAATGCAAAAATCTAGTACTTTCACTAATGGAGTGTGTATGCACCAATGCTAATTTAAATGATATTGTACAACTGATTTTTATTTTAATCTTTAATGTTTACTGTCTCATAATTCACCAATAAGTGTTTATTTCTCTACCATATTCTACTAATAACTCACAACAACTCGCAAGCCCTGGAATTAACACAAAGCTACTCGTGATGGACTATTTTGATTATAAATGACACAATTGCTAGAAATAATTGATCGTATAACTCACGATTCATACTTTAATTTCATGCATATCGATATGATGTCACACTTGACTAAAAATGATCTATTGCCTCTCGTATATATTATCAGCTCGCTAAGTATTCCACTGTTTTAATAAGCATGGGCTCAACTTATATAAAATCAATGTCACGTGCGCCTTAAAAACACAATTGTTATACTCACTCTGTTTCAAATTAACTTGCACCGATTTGTCTAGGTTCACTTCCTGTATCTATACAACGTGTCTAGATACATATGTATCTGGACAAATCTGGGTCATTCAACTTGGGATAGAGTGAGTACATACTTTCATGAATGCTCATGTGTAAGAGTACCGAGGAGTCAAAACAATATCCTCTATTTTTTTTTGCAATCGGAGAAGACTTTCTATTCTAGGTTTAGCCTGCGATTATTTCTTCATTTCCGACTTTTTGATGAAAGACATGTACATGTAGTACGTGTGTCCGTCTATGTCGATCCGGTCTAGAACTTCCTCGTGGTAAGAAAACATACGACCGGTCCATTAGGAAAAGACATCTATTTGACATAAAAAAACACGGCGTTTGCTTTCGTATAGAACGGGGACTCTTTCTCATTCTCATGAAAAGAGACGTGGACTCTTCCTTTTTTCCTTTTTAATTCAACATGGACTCTATCTATTTACTTTCTTATTTAACGTGCACTCTTTGTACCACAATATTAATCTCTAATTAGTATATGGCCAGATTGCTTAATTATTGGAGTCCACATGACATGTGCACTTGTCAACATATATTATGTCAAACATGTTACGTAACTAATAATCTTCTGATAAATCCTAGTCGTAAATTTTAGATCTAACCATCACGGTAATTTAGATGATGTGGACTAACGTAGCGCCTTGAAAAACACCCTTATATTGCTTTTAGTATATAATAGATTTGAATAAACATAAAAATAAAATTAATTTAGGTGATGTACATCAACATGGTGCCTCGAAAAATACTCTTATATTGTGTTTAGTATATTATCCCAAAATCTAAGGGCAGAACATGCCCGCCCTTGCTTCTCAGAGCGACGGAAACTCTAAGTTGCCAGCCTAATTTCGTTTCTTTCCCAGGCAATTTTTGATTTTCTTCTTTTGTTTTTGCAAAAAAAGTGGACGTTGATGCTTGATTGTGCGGTTGGGACACCCGTCGCAGCGTCGCACTAGATCCCTCACGTTCGCGCCTTAGCACGGTTCTAAATTATAGGGTGTCATATGATCAGACCTACTTCCATGTACGAGATCGTAACCAACAAATACTTAGCTATTCTACTATTGGTGAACCAACGAGTTATATCCCCGTTGTTTATAAAAAGCGAGCATTTCCTAAGCTACGGACGAATTAATGCAGCTTCTTCTTTCATATTACTTCCAAGCATTAGGATTGTTCAATCATGTTTGCTGTAATATTTTTTTGGTCTGTCCACGCTAGGGATTTGAGTCTAATAGGCATGGCAGGGGCGGAGCCAAGGGGGGCTAGCAGGGGCTAGACACCCCCAACCATTCGCCCCCCTCAACCATTAGGCCGGAATAAGTATCTAAAATACACACGTATTGATGGATGTATATAATTCCTTGATTAGTCTTAAGCCTAGCTTTATTCGGTAGCTATGAACTTGTGTGCAATGATATTTGGAAGCCTAACTAAACAGATGGATCATTTGCCCAAGTTTAGGTCATCATATCATGGAAATTGTATACATTATTTTGCCTGCACCAACAGTCTATTTGGCCCTTATCTCACAATATATCAGATTAATCGAAATCAGCATCCCGCTACTAGGGCTTCTGCCAAATCTCGCCATACGCCGGCACTACTGTGGTGCTTTTCGCTTTGGCACCCTCTTGATAATACGATATTGCATATCGTCAGCCGTTGGCCGTGGTATGGGGTTGTGCAATTGAGTCCAACAGACCACACATTCATGTACATATATTTTTCATGGATTTTTTGATAAACAGTTAGTTCTAAAGCTACATCACACACAAGTTACCACTGTATATAATTAAACAATCAGTGTTTTTATATGACAACTAGCGCGGATTACAACCTACTAATCTGGTTAGTTATTATTATTTTATTTTTATGAGGCAATTGATTTTTCAGGTTTCATAACACATTATCTTGACTTCCCAAATCTTATCCCTAAATCCTTCATGCTATAAAGATGTTCTTAATTTTTTCGGTAACTAAATTTATCTTTATTTAACTTTTTAGCCTAAGATAAACACTATCAATAAAAAACTTTTTACAAACCATTGTTTTATCTTCATGTGATCGATATTTTCTTCGCCCCCCTCAAGGTAAAATCATGGCTCCGCCCCTGGGCATAGGCATACGAGGCACCAGGAAAGTCCTATGGATAACCAACATTACAGCATGCACTCTCTATTTCACATAGCCATCGTGCCTCTTCGTCTTGCTGCGCCACATCTCCATTTTTTCATGCCTAACATACCTCCGATGAACTTTTTGCCCACATAGTCTGCTCCCCGTGTACACCATGCCCTCATGGTAAACCACGGAAAGAGCGAGAAGATATAGTACTGCTTGAGTGGGATTCAAAGGCTGTTAGAGAAAATTGAGTCGGGTGAGTACCACTGATGAAAGCAGGGCTACCTGGTGGCCGATGGCTCGACGGGAGCAACATAGGCAGCCGACAGGGGAAATTGTATTTGCTGATCATATGACAGCCGGATATAGTACAATAACCTTAGCAGGCTCATGTACATTCGGACTTTTATCTTGAGCACGCGCATGTCAACACTAAAACGCACAAAGAAGTCGTGTGACGCCCCCCAGCAAAACCAAGTAGATTGCGTCCACCGTCCACACTAGTAAAACTACTCGCAGCTTCACGCATGCCCCGACGCGATCCGCGATCCTATTCTTCGCGCATTATGCGACACAGGCAAGGGTAACCGTTTGAGTGAGTGATGGTGCAACCTCTCTGTCATCGCGCAGCGAAGCTCGCTTGATGTCTTGCTGAATCTGGATGGAGATTGAGAGGGTCTCTTTCCTCGTCGGGATCGGAGCCACGTTTCCTATCAGCACGCACCAGCATTTCTTCCGTACTGTCATATCATTCGTTCATGCACTCGCAACACAAAAATGTCTGCAAAAGCCGGAATTTGCAAGGCCAAGAAATACTTACAAAGATGCGGATACAGTCTCTAAAAACAAACATTAATTTGATCACTAACTTAAATTATAACTCGGCAATAGAACGTATGCCTCTTTAGAAACTTTAGAACTTCAATAGGCCCCATATTCTCTTTTGTAATAAAAACTTTAAGAAGTTTTGGCTTAACATACAGTTCATTGGCGTCAATGTCAGATTTTCTATCTTCATTGGCATCGTTGTCAGATTTTCTCTCCATAAGGGCTGCCTCAAGATCATCACAAGATCTCAAGCTATCGTCATCCAATGACTGCAACGTTTCAGAGGTAAATAAGAAACCAAAAAATTTATGGTAACCCTTATATTGCTCAAATATGGTTTTCAGTGAGAAAATTGCTTGATCAACAAGAGGTATAACATAGTTGATCCGAAATGATTCTTCTACAGACTTTGTGGCAATATTTGTGTCATCTGGGTTTTCATCAAACTATTTCTTTCTTTTAATTTCTCGCCTTTTAGGAAATTTTGCATCAATATTCAACTCAAGTGCAATTCCTTTTGCTTTATCCAATGCTTCCAAGAAACCAGTGTCTGTGTACCCCTCTAAGAAAGAAATAAGCCCTTGCACTTTCTCAATAGCAACATCAATAAGCATATCCTTTGTTTGCAAGCTTTTGCTTACTAAATTAACAGTAAACAATACCTCATACCAAATGACTATGGCCAATATAAATTCATAGTCTCCAAGTTCATTTTTTGCCAAACCTAAAGCCTGACTGCTTGTCATTGGATCCTTATCAACTTCGTATACCTGAAATAAAAATAAAGGAAATAAATGTTATAGTTGGATGTAGCCAAATACCAAAGAAACTAATCACTACTAATATAAAATTTTGTACCTGAGGTAGAGCCTCTTGAATTTCTGCACATTGGAATCTGATAGATTTAACACTTTCAACACAACTCTCCCAATGCGTAGCTGACACTGACTTGATTGTCCATCTTGATATGTTATCTTTTAGAATATTAGTAGAATTAGCAAAAAAGTTTGCCTAAGGGATGGCACGTGGGCATCTGCCCTGCCTGCTAGTTCCTAGTGAGGAGAGCGAAGCGAGACGGACTACTACCATGTCGCAACATCTAAAAATGGCGCTGGTGCATGGATATTTGCCATGGAGCAGACAAGAACCACATAACACGAGCTCCTGCGGGCCAGACGAAGAGGAAACGCTTCTAACATCATGGATGTGCACACGCATGCGGTAGCATGGCATGTGCCCGTTCCATGACGCCATTGCATACGCGGCCAGCCTCCAAGGCGAAGCGGGAAACTATAACTTCGTGAGCGAGCAATCGACGATGATTGGTGTGTCCTCGAGGAAGATTTTGTAAGAAAACTCTCACAAGGGTGCGCCGGATCTGCGTTTGTTGCTAAATTTACTAGAGCCACGCTCCCCAAATGATGTCCCACAACAGCGTCGGATCGGTCATTTCGTGAGCGCCAGCACGAGTGGCTGCCTTTAAACAATTTTTAAGGGTTTGACTAAATTTTTAAGCAATTCAAATTTCAATCAAAATTTGATTGTTTATTTTACAAATTTGTAAGAAATTTGAATAAACATTAAAATAAATTTAATTTAGGTGATGTATATCAACATGGTGCCTCGAAAAACACTCTTATATTGTGTTTAGTATATTATCCCAAAATATAAGGGCAGAACGTGCCCGCCCTTGCTTCTAAGAGCGACGGAAACTTTGTTGCCAGCCTAATTTCATTTCTTTCCCAGGCAATTTTTGATTTTCTTCTTTTTGTTTTTGTGAAAAAAGTGGAGGTTGATGCTTGATTGTGCGGTTGGGACACCCGTCGCGCCGTCGCACTAGATCCCTCACGTTCGCGCCTTAGCACGGTTCTAAATTATAGTGTGTCATATATGATCAGACCTACTCCCAAGTACGAGATGGTGACCAACAAATTCTTAGCTATTGTACTATTGGTGAACCAACTGAGTTATATCGGTACCGACCATATCCCTGTTGTTTATAAAATGCGAGCATTTCCTAAGCTACGGACAAATACAGCTTCTTCTTTCATATTACTTCCAAGCATTAGGAATGTTCAATCATGTTTCCTGTAATGTTTTTTGGTCTCTCCATGCTAGGGATTTGAGTCTAATAGGCATAGGCATAAGAGGCACCGGGAAAGACCTATGGACCACCAACATTACAGCATGCACTCTCTATTTCACATAGCCATCGTGCCTCTTCGTCTTGCTGCGCCACATCTCCATTTTTTGATGCCTGACATACTTCCAATGAACATTTTGCCCACATTGTCTGCTCCCCGTGTACACCACGCTCTCATGGTAAACCATGAAAGGAGCGAGAAGATATAGTAATGCTTGAGTGAGATTCAAAGGCTGTTAGAGAAAATTGAGTCGGGTGAGTACCACTGATGAAAGCAGGGCTACCTGGTGGCCAATGGCTCGACAGGAGCAACATAGGCAGCCGACAGGGGAAATTGTATTTGGTGATCATATGACAGCCGGATATAGTACAACAACCTTAGCAGGCTCATGTACATTCGGTCTTTTATCTTGAGCACGCGCATGTCAACTCTAAAACGCACAAAGAAGTCGTGTGACGCCCCCCAGCAAAACCAAGTAGATTGCGTCGACCGTCCACACTAGTAAAACTACTCACAGCTTCACGCATGCACCGATGCAATCCGCGGTCCTATTCTTCGCGCATTACGCGAGACAGGCAAGGATAACCGTGTGAGTGAGTGATGGTGCAGCTTCTCTTTCATCGCGCAGAAAAACTCGCTCGATGTCTTGATGAATCTGGATGGAGATCGAGAGGGTCTCTTTCCTCGTCGGGATCAGAGCCACGTGCCCTGTCAGCACGCACCAGCATTTCTTCCGTACTGTCATATCATTCGTTTATGCGCTCGCAACACAAAAATGGCTGCAAAATCCGGAATTTGCAAGGCCAAGAAATACTTATAAAGCTGCGGATACAGTCTTGGGGGGGATGCAATTGTTGAGTTCTTGGGGGCCACTAGTAGAAAACAGGCCTTTTTCGTCCAGGCCATTAGTCCCGGCTGTGGTTGAGGCCGGGACTAATGGCCCTCGCCGGACGGCCCGAGCCACCCAGAACCATAGGTCCTGGCCCGTTAGACCCCATTAGTCCCGGTCTAAGACTCAAACCGGGATTAAAGGGCCCTGGCCCTGCCGGTCGCTGGGGCACCCCCTTTAGTCCCGGTTTGTATCTCCAACCGGGACTAGTGGTCTGGACCTATATATACGCACAGCCTCCTTCCCCTCTCAACTGTTTTTTTCCTGGTGGGAGAGAGTGTTGTTGTGCTATTTTTTTCTTGTTCATATATATGCACTAGAGGTGTTCGGTGAAATGTCCATTAGAGCGATGCGAGTTTAGGTCACACAAGACAGACATGATATGAGGTGCCTGAGCCACACTTAAGTTTTCTCATCTTTTTTTCCAAGTGTAATAAAATGTTAGCAACTATTTTCTTGTTTAGACCGTTGTGCGGTACTAATTTTAGCATAGTAATTGCGTTTGACATATATTTGTATGATACAGATGAGCCATCCATGGATGTACGGTGATCGACGCTCTGCCGCTTTCAGAGAAGGCGTGCGTTCTTTCGAGTTGTGGCCGAGGAGAACAAGCGATGGGATGGTTTTATGTGTTGTCCATGTGTTGACTGTAGGAATGAGAAGGCTCACACTTCCGCAAGAGTCATTCAGAGCCACCTGCTTCGGTCTGGTTTTATGTACGGCTATAATGTTTAGACCAAACACGGAGAAAGAGGGGTTGTGATGGAAGACGGAGATGAAGAAGAGAACGATGATGACAACTACCGATCTATGTTCCCTGAATACGCTGATACCGCAATGGAAAACAATGAAGAAGAAGGAGGTGAAGAACGGGAACCAGGCCGGCCCGCTGATGATCTTGGTCGGATCATTTCTGATGCAAAACGAGACCGTGACACATAAAAGGAGAGGTTGCAGTTTGAGCAGATGTTACAGGACCACAACAAATTATTGTACCCAACTTGTGAAGATGGCCAGAAGAAGCTGGGTAGCACACTGGAATTGCTGAAGTGGAAGGCAGAGGCCGGTGTGACTGACTTGGAATTTGAGAAGTTGCTGGTACTCATGAAGAGGTTGTTTCCAAAAAATAACGAATTGCCCGCCAGTACATACGAAGCAAAGAAGCTCGTCTGCCCTCTAGGATTAGATGTGCAGAAGATACATGGGTGCCCTAATGACTGCATCCTCTACCGCGGTGAGAAGTACGAGAATTTGGATAAATGTCCGGTATACACTGCATTGCGGTATAAGATCAGAAAAGATGACCACTACGGCCAGTTTGAGGCATCTCCAAGATCGAGCCGGATCTGTGTATGTTGCTAAAATCACTAGAGCCACGCTCCCCAAATGACGTCCTCATTTCGGGAGCGCTGGCACGAGTGGCTGCCTTTGGGGCGTGCCTCTCTCTAGCCGTGCCAACCATGGGTTTCACTCAATTTCGATCAAAATTTGATTGTTTTTTACAAATTTGTATGAAATTTGAATAAATATAAATATTTTGTCGGAGAACTCTCACAAGCGCACGCCGGATCTGTGTTTGTTGCTAAAATCACTAGAGCCACGCTCCCCAAATGACGTCCTCATTTCGGGAGCGCTGGCACGAGTGGCTGCCTTTGGGGTGTGCCTCTCTCTAGCCGTGCCAACCAAGGATTTGACTCAATTTCGATCAAAATTTGATTGTTTTTTTACAAATTTGTAAGAAATTTGAATAAATATAAAAATAAAATCAATTTAGGTGATTTATATCAACATGGTGCCTCAAAAACACTCTTATATTGCGTTTAGTATATTATCCCAAAATCTATGGGTAGAACGTGCCCGCCCTTGCTTCTCAGAGCGACGGAAACTCTAAGTTGCCAGCCTCATTTCGTTTCTTCCCATGGCAATTTTTGATCTTCTTCTTTTGTTTTTGCGTAAAAATGGACGTTGATGCTTGATTGTGCGGTTGGGACACCCGTCGCGCCGTCGCACTAGATCCCTCACGTTCACGCCTTAGCACGGTTCTAAATTATAGGTTGTCATATGATCAGACCTACTCCCATGTACGAGATGGTGACCAACAAATTCTTAGCTATTGTACTATTGGTGAACCAACGAGTTATATCGGTACCGACCATATCCCCGTTGTTTATAAAAAACGAGCATTTCCTAAGCCACGGACGAATACAGCTTCTTCTTTCATATTACTTCTAAGCATTGGGATTGTTCAATCATGTTTATGTAACGTTTTTTTGGTCTCTAGACGCTAGAGATCTGAGCCTAATAGGCATACGAGGCACCAGGAAAGACCTATGGATAACCAACATTACAGCATGCACTCTCTATTTCACATAGCCATCGTGCCTCTTCGTCTTGCTGCGCCACATCTCCATTTTTTCATGCCTTACATACTTCCCATGAACTTTTTGCCCACATAGTCTGCTCCCCGTGTACACCACGCTCTCATGGTAAACCACGAAAGGAGCGAGAAGATATAGTACTGCTTGAGTGAGATTCAAAGGCTGTTAGAGAAAATTGAGTCGGGAGACTACCACTGATGAAAGCAGGGCTACCTTGTGGCCGATGGCTCGACAGGGGCAACATAGGCAGCCGACAGGGGAAATTGTATTTGCTGATCATATTACAGCCGGATATAGTACAACAACCTTAGCAGGCTCATGTACATTCGGTCTTTTATCTTGAGCACGCGCATGTCAACACTAAAATGCACAAATAAGTCGTGTGACGCCCCCCAGCAAAACCAAGTAGATTGCGTCCACCGTCCACACTAGTAAAACTACTCGCAGCTTCACGCATGCCCCGACGCGATCCGCGATCCTATTCTTCGCGCATTATGCGAGACAGGCAAGGGTAACCGTTTGAGTGAGTGATGGTGCAACCTCTCTGTCATCACGCAGCGAAGCTCGCTTGATGTCTTGCTGAATCTGGATGGAGATTGAGAGGGTCTCTTTCCTCGTCGGGATCGGAGCCACGTGTCCTATCAGCACGCACCAGCATTTCTCCCGTACTGTCATATCATTCATTCATGAACTCGCAACACAAAATGTCTGCAAAAGCTGGAATTTGCAAGGCCAAGAAATACTTACAAAGATGCGGATACAGTCTCTAAAAACAAACATTAATTTGATCACTAACTTAAATTATAACTCGGCAACAGAACGTATGCCTCTTTAGAAAATTTAGAACTTCAATAGGCCCCATATTCTCTTTTGTAATAAAAACTTTAAGAAGTTTTGGCTCAACATACAGTTCATTGGTGTCAATGTCAGATTTTCTATCTTCATTGGCATCGTTGTCAGATTTTCTCTCCATAAGGGCTGCCTCAAGATCATCACAAGATCTCAAGCTATCGTCATCCAATGACTGCAACGTTTCAGAGGTAAATAAGAAACCAAAAAAATTATGGTAACCCTTATATTGCTCAAATATGGTTTTCAGTGAGAAAATTGCTTGATCAACAAGAGGTATAAAATATTTGATCCGAAATGATTCTTCTACAGACTTTGTGGCAATATTTGTGTCATCT
Organism: Avena sativa; assembly: GCA_916181665.1. Taxonomy (NCBI): domain Eukaryota; kingdom Viridiplantae; phylum Streptophyta; class Magnoliopsida; order Poales; family Poaceae; genus Avena; species Avena sativa. The sequence goes on along the minus strand of OV702293.1, from coordinate 342,010,968 downwards.
GGGTTTTCATCAAACTGTTTCTTTCTTTTAATTTCTCGCCTTTCAGGAAATTTTGCATCAATATTCAACTCAAGTGCAATTCCTTTTGTTTTATCCAATGCTTCCAAGAAACCAGTGTCTGTGTACCCCTCTAAGAAAGAAATAAGCCCTTGCACTTTCTCAATAGCAACATCAATAAGCATATCCTTTGTTTGCAAGCTTTTGCTTACTAAATTAACAGTAAACAATACCTCATACCAAATGACTATGGCCAATATAAAGTCATAGTCTCCAAGTTCATTTTTTGCCAAACCTAAAGGCTGACTGCTTGTCATTGGATCCTTATCAACTTCATATACCTGAAATAAAAATAAAGGAAATAAATGTTATAGTTGGATGTAGCCAAATACCAAAGAAACTAATCACTACTAATATAAAAATTTGTACCTGAGGTAGAGCCTCTTGAATTTCTGCACATTGGAATCTGATAGATTTAACACTTTCAACACAACTCTCCCAACGCGTAGCTGACACTGACTTGATTGTCCATCCTGATATGTTATCTTTTAGAATATTAGTAGAATTAGCAAAAAAGTTTGCCTAAGGGATGGCACGTGGGCATCTGCCCTGCCTGCTAGTGCCTAGTGAGGAGAGCGAAGCGAGACGGACTACTACCATGTCGCAACATCTAAAAATGGCGCTGGTGCATGGATATTCGCCATGGAGCAGACAAGAACCACATAGCACGAGCTCTTGCGGGCCAGACGAAGCGGAAACGCTTCTAACATCATGGATGTGCACACGCATGCGGTAGCATGGCATGTGCCCATTCCATGATGCCATTGCGTACGCGGCCAGCCTCCAAGGCGAAGCGGAAAAGTATAACTCCGTGAGCGAGCAATCGACGATGATTGGTGTGTCCTCGAGGAAGATTTTGTCAGAGAACTCTCACAAGCGCGCGCCGGATCTGCGTTTGTTGCTAAATTTACTAGAGCCACGCTTCCCAAATGACGTCCCACAACAGCGTCGGATCGGTCATTTCGTGGGCACCAGCACGAGTGGCTGCCTTTAAACAATTTTTAAGGGTTTGACTAAATTTTTAAGAAATTCAAATTTCAATCAAAATTTGATTGTTTATTTTACAAATTTGTAAGAAATTTGAATAAACATAAAAATAAAGTTAATTTAGGTGATGTATATCAACATGGTGCCTCGAAAACCACTCTTATATTGTGTTTAGTATATTATCCCAAAATATAAGGGCAGAACGTGCCCGCCCTTGCTTCTCAGAGCGACGGAAATGCCAGCCTAATTTCGTTTCTTTCCCAGGCAATTTTTTATTTTCTTCTTTTTTTTGTGAAAAAAGTGGAGGTTGATGCTTGATTGTGCGGTTGGGACACCCGTCGCGCCGTCGCACTAGATCCCTCACGTTCGCGCCTTAGCACGGTTCTAAATTATAGTATGTCATATATGATCAGACCTACTCCCAAGTACGAGATGGTGACCAACAAATTCTTAGCTATTGTACTATTGGTGAACCAACTGAGTTATATCGGTACCGACCATATCCCCGTTGTTTATAAAAAGCGAGCATTTCCTAAGCTACGGACGAATAATATAGCTTCTTCTTTCATATTACTTTCAAGCATTAGGATTGTTCAATCATGTTTCCTGTAACGTTTTTTGGTCTCTCCACGCTAGGGATTTGAGTCTAATAGGTATAGGCATAAGAGGCACCAGGAAAGACCTATGGATAACAAACATTACAACATGCATTCTCTATTTCACATAGCCATCGTGCCTCTTCGTCTTGCTGCGCCACATCTCCATTTTTTGATGCCTGACATACTTCCAATGAACTTTTTGCCCACATAGTCTGCTCCCCGTGTACACGACGCTCTCATGGTAAACCACAGAAAGAGCAAGAAGATATAGTACTACTAGAGGGGGAGTCAAAGGTCGTTAGAGAAAGTTGTGTCGGGTGAGTACCACTGATAAAAGGAGGCCTACCTTGTGGCCGATGGCTCGACAGGGGCAACATAGGCAGCCGACAGGGGAAATTGTATTTGCTGATCATATCACAGCTGGATATAGTACAACAACCTTAGCAGGCTCATGTACTTTCGGTATTTTATCTTGAGCACGCCCATGTCAACACTAAAATGCACAAAGAAGTCGTGTGACGCCCCCCAGCAAAACCAAGTAGATTGCGTCCACCGTCCACACTAGTAGTAAAACTACTCGCAGCTTCAGGCATGCGCCGACGCGATCTGCGATCCTATTCTTCGCGCATTACGCGAGACAGGCAAGGGTAACCGTGTGAGTGAGTGATGGTGCAGCTTCTCTTTCATCGCGCAGCGAAGCTTGCTCGATGTCTTGCTGAATCTGGATGGAGATCGAGAGGGTCTCTTTCCTCGTCGGGATCGGAGCTAGCCACGTGCCCTGCCAGCACGCACCAGCATTTCTTCCGTACTGTCATATCATTCGTTTATGCGCTCGCAACACAAAAATGTCTGCAAAAGCTGGAATTTGCAAGGCCAAGAAATACTTATAAAGCTGCGGATACAGTCTCTAAAAACAAACATTAATTTGATCAGTAACTTAAATCTGAACTCGGCAACAGAACGTGCCAGTGGCGGAGCTTGCCAAGACTGGTTGGGGGGGAGGGATGCAATTGTTGAGTACTTGGGGGCAAAACACACAAAACTGTCATAATTATTAAGAACTTGGATATGTCATAATTCACATCTACGCATACGAACCCGAATCATGCAATCTGAGCATTTCAAGGATACAGACAGACAAATTATTAAGAGCTTGGATATGTTATTCCGCAATGGCATTTCATGTAATCTGTCTATCCCGCAATGGCATCTTTTCCACAAACTAAAGAGAGCGGCGCGCTTTTCTACTAATCAATGAGCTAAACCGTGTAACGGCAGCACAACTGGATGTAGTTTCTCTTCTCAGCTCTGTCCCATGGTGCTTGCGGACAGGTCGTGTGGTGAAGGTCTGGCTCAGGGTCAGTAGGTGGTTTGACATACTGTGTGTGTGGTTCGAAGGTTTTTCCGAGTGAAAACTCTATGCTATAACACCAACGGCGGCGATCCTTTCGGGATTCGTAACCCACTTGAGGACGTCGTTGTGGTTACCGTCTCCACACTTGGGCTCCGGATGAAAACCCTTAACCATTGGAATCGATGACGGTGATTCTTAGCGTCGTTACCCTTCCTAAGGGCGTCGTCGAGGAGTCCTGGTTTTCTCGGTCTTTCTCCGGTGTCTTCGGTGGCAAGCTCGGCGCTTCTTGTTTTTTCTTGTTTACCTTTGATGATATGGTTTGTAAGAGGACTCTCTCGTCACTTTGTATTGGTTGGACCGTTGTGGATTTATTTGTAAAGTGGGGTGAATGCCTATTTCGAGGAGGATCCAGTAAACTTATGACTTAATTATCTTGTAGAGACGATGACCAGTCTAATTAACAAGTTGGACCCTTTTTCTTGAATCGAATTGGAACATGTTCACAATGGAGCGAAATTATTTTTATTTTGAATAATACCTTGGCTAGGTGATCAACTCGGTGTAAAGATCAAAGATCAAAACTTGTTAACGAAAACTAGGGAAATCATCAATTGTGTAAAGTTCACGGAACCCAGCATAGTAGCCGAGGACAGACAAGCTCAAGAAATTCATCATTTACTCGATTTTCTGATTGGCTCAGAAGAAACAAGACCGGGGAATTTTGGTCGCCATTTAATTAAAGTTGTCATAAGATCTCGCCTAGCCCAGCACGAAGCATATGTAACAAAGGAATTGTTAGCTATTGTACGAAGTGTGAACAAATGACTTCATGTGGCTGCCTACCACCTAGTCTTTTATAAGGAGCATTGTAGCCTTTCCTAGCAATAGACAAATAGCTTATTCCTCATTTTACATCTTTGCATTGGAGATATTCAATTTTTTTCATATACTATTAGATATTTGGTCTCTACACGCTATAGATTTTAGTTTGATATATGTCATATGTGTAGGCATAAGAGACATCAGGAAGGACCGATAGAAAACCAGATTTACAAAATGAATCATATAATCTGCGCATTTCAAGGACATTGGCAGACAAAACATTAAGGGCTTGGATCTGTCTATTCCGCAATGGCATTTTTTCCACGAACCGAAGAGAGTGGCGGTGCGTTTTTCTACTAATCAATGAGCTAAACAGTGTAACGACAGCACAGCTGGATGTATTTTTTGTTCTCAGCTCTGCCCCATGGAATCTGTAGACAGTCACTGGCCTACTCACTACTACCCCTGGGAGTTCGTTCAGTCAGACAGGCTGAAGCCCATGCCAAAGACAACTGGTTATTAGTTTGTACTACCAGACGATACTCCTCTCCTTCCATTTTTTCACATGGCAATTGGGATTGCCTATTGGAAGAAAGGTAAAGACAACGAACATGTAACGCCGATCAACAGTCCAAGAAATTATATTACGAACATGTCGTTTAATGTAAGGTGTAATGATTATTCGCATATAAGAAGGCCTCCTATATCAAGTATACTTATGACGTAATTATCGTGTAGGGACGATGACCAGTCTAATTAACAAGCTGGACCCTATTTTTTACTCGAATTGGAACATGTTCACAACAGGGAGCGAAATTATTTTCATTTTAAACAATACCTTGGCTAGGTGACCAACTCGGTGTCAAGATCAAAGATCAAAACTTGTAAAAAAAACTACTCCCTCCGTCCAAGAATAGATGTCTTAGGTTTTTCAAATTTTGGATGAATCTATATACTAAATAGTGTGTAGATTCATTTAAATTTTGACAAATTTGAGACATCTATTTTGGGACGGAGGGAGTAGGAAAATCATCAATTGAGTAAAGTTCACATAACTCAGCGTAGTAGACGAGGATAGACAAGCTCAAGAGATTCATCATTTATTAAGTGTTCTGATTGGCTCAGGAGAAACAAGCTTGGGGAATTTTGTTCACCATTTAATTAAAGCTCTCATATGATCTCACCTAGCCAAGTACGAAGGTCGTAATAAAGGAATAGTTAGACTGTACGAAGTGTGAACAAATGACTTCATGTGGCTGCCTACGACCCGGTCTTTTATAAGGAGCATCGTAGCCTTTCCTAGCAATAGACAAATAGCTTATTCCTCATTTTACATCCATGCATTGGATCTATTCAATTAACTTTCATATATTAGATATTTGGTCACGCTATGGATTTCAGTTTGATATTAAGAAACATTAATAGAGGGGGTAGTACGACTCTCCCCAAAAATCAGATTTGATGGGCCTTTAGATCTCTCCTCTGTAAATCTGACCGTTCGTTGTTTTCATCGCAGTCATCTAAATAGAGAAGCGCACGCTAGAAACCCTAGCCGCCGGCCCCCAATCCTCACGCACGGGTCTGGTCCTCCTCAATCCCCTTGCGTCCTCCCCCCCAGTCCCAATTCTTCCCTTCTCCTCCCACCTCCGGCGGCGGCATTCCACTTCCCTTGCTTCCACCCACCTTCCTCCTCCTCCCAAGCACCGACTCTCCTTGGTGGAGATCTGCTCGTCATCGTCGACGAGCTCGATATGGAGCAGGGTCCGCTGCTCGAGTTGCTGCTGCTCTCTGCCTTTTCGTCTTCACCGTCGCTCAGCCGAAGCAGCAGGGCGCCATGGGTTCGGTTGTTGATGCCGGAGAGAGGAGCAACAAGAGCCAGAGGTGGAGCATGGGGAGGAAGAGGTGAACGGGAAAACCCTTCCCAGGAAGGGGCGGAGGAGGAGCAGCACACCAGCGACCTACAAGTTTCTCCTCTCTCTCTCTCTCTCTCTCTCTCTCTATAAATCCCTTTCTTTCTGATGAACCAATCATGTGCAGGGTTGTATCATTTGTCGCGAAAGGAGATGCGTGTGAAGGTGTTGATGTTGCACATATTCTTCATTGAGGAGGACGCATCCAGCAACACGGCATGAAGCGATGAGGATCAATCCCAAGTATTTTTTTCTCTCTTAGTCCATTGTCAATATATTTCTTCCTGTAACTCACTTGCAGTATGCATCAACCATTTATTTCACGATCTGAAATCAAAAATTTGAGGAAGAACGAATTATTTCAGGCCAATTTCTTATGTATGTCTAATAGACAGTTTTCTTGTTTAAATAATACGAGAAAGAATTACTGTTTGTTGTCAAGTTCTTATACTGGTAGGATTTCTGAAATAGATTGGTTGGTGTACTATTCCGCTTATCTTGACCTTTATTTTATATCTCAATGTTGACCAGCGAGCTTCTTATAATTTGACAAGTCAGGTTCTTACAAATCCAATATCAAATGTGTTTCTTCTTTGTTTACTACCTTTCTTTCTATGGACACATGAAAATTTTGCAAGTTTGATCTACTCCTGAGCTGGCTTGAGATGGGAGTTGGATCGTAGCATTATTAGATAATATTTCTCTTATACTGTTGTGTCGGGTCTCCTTTTGTGTGACACATATTAATCAGTTACTAATGTGGTTTGCAGGGTTGAATCATTAACCGGTGAAGACCATCAATCTTAGACTTAAAGGACCAGCCCTACATGTGTCAGGTATAATTTGCAGTGTAATAGGGCGTGCATGATAGATTCAGCCTAGGCTCCCATTATTATGTACATGTATGCTCTTCATTTTGTCACAACCAGATGAGTTTTAGTGTAAAATGTACATTGCTTGAAATGTTTACCTTCTTTAGTTTATGCATATATATATATATATATATATATATATATATATAAAGTCGGATGCATGGTATCCCACCCTCCAAATACCTAATAGCAGGTACTGTTCATTTTGTTGGAATAATAATTGTATTAGTTGAATGAGTTTTTCTATTTTTAGCTTTTATCTGGTGCCACATTTCTTTGGTTCTGTTAGTGCAGAGTAGTGCCTAGGGTGCTTCACTCACTTTCTTTGCCTTCCACATGCCCTTATGTGTGTCTCCGCTGTCGGTCATGGTCTTACTGGTTGGAGAAGTATACGGTAAAATCCTAGGCTTCATGCTGCTGCTTATTTTTAGCCAATTGGATTTGGTCACCTTGAGATAATACTTATTTGAGCACACAATTATGTTCTACTTGGTGTATATCAGGCGATATAAATGTATCTCCATTATTTCCATGGATAATTCTGTACAGTCAACAGATCTTCTACAGAAACGGGTATACCATTGCCTATTCAGTGGTTTCTCTGTCTGACCTCCTATATTAAAGGTTTTTGTTGTTTACATATAAAATAGGAGGTTATTACCGTGTAGGCTCATATGCATATGCTCTTAGTGTCAGGTTATTATTGATCATGTTTCACAACCCGAGATGGTCTCCTTGATGTGATACCTGCAGGTGTTCTTCCTATTTTGTCTAAAACATGTTTAGGTTTCAACTGGAAAATAGGCTTTCTACTTTGGTAATAATACATTACTATAATATTTTTTTGTTAGAACTACTAACATGTTCACTTTCTTTTTCGCTAATGCTAAGGAGACAGCACCGCTTCTTTGTTCGTAACTAGGACATGTATTGATGCTAGAGGCAGACTCCTGGCACTTATCACTCCTTAGATGAAGCAAGACAAGAGTGAGTCCGCTAAGGGACAAGTATGACTAAAAAAATGATGGCAGATTTTCCCCTCGTAACAAAGTATGAGGTCTCTCGGCCACTATTGTAGTATTTCTTTGTTAGATTTCTTCTATAGCAATTATGATGCTTTTAGTTCTGCTCATTATTTTCTTCTCTACAAAATTATATTAGTTGTTCAATATGGTATGAGTTGTGTATATTCCATTCAAACATCTGTCACCCGCGCACACGGTGTGTATTGACTTCTAGGGATAAAAATCAGTTGGGTAAAAGGGGGATAAAGAATGCAGTTTCTGTAATAATCATGGGAACCTGGGGCATGTTTACTTAGATTGTTCTAGATTGTTCTTCTGTTGGTTCCTTTGGTATTCTGAAGTTCACGTAAGGTGTATATCTCATTAGTTGAGCTTTTGCAGAATCATAGTGGTCGTCTTCTTGTAAAGTGAGCTGAGAGAAACTTAGAGAAGGGAGTGCTCCATGTGATCGGACTACCATGGTATCTCTTCATTTCTATCAAGATATACTAAATTTCTTGGTGCTTTTTTTATATACCACTAGCATTGAGATTAGTGTATATTTGTGAAATGGTATCATTGATTGCATGCTTTATGCAAAATGAGATGCATAACCGTTTCCTGAGTGCAAATGTTAATAATATGATATGCAAGTAGACCAGGTTACTAAATTGTTTCCCATATCTTCCTTAGGAGTACAAAAATATTTGTCCGGTCACTCGCAACACCCCTGTTGCTGCCAAGAAAGATCCTGCTAAGGTACTATTCTTCAAAAGATTGTGAGCAATTAACATCAGCTAGCTATTTAAGTCCAGTGATGTAGAAGTGTTGATGTTAGTATTATCTTCAGTTTCCAAATAGCTATTTAAGTGATTTAGGTTGCAATAGTATACTGTTTTTAAAAGATCGTGAGTAATTAACTTGCTTTATCAATCTTTATCACTGAATAAACCTCTTAGATTTATCTTTCGTTAGGCAGATGTGCTTAGTTTGTTTAATGGCACGTTTGTTTAATGTCACCAGTGATTTCCTGTCTCACCACCTACCCGTGTAGCTTACCTGTGGCCGCCAAGTGACGGAGAGGATAATATGGGTGTTCGATGGCGGCATTGCCATCTATCCATAAGGTCATGGGAAAATCAGCAGCAGGTTAAACCACCAGTGAGATTATGCTTTCACTTTTTTCGAAAATAGGTCGAATTCATCCGTCTCATATAGAGTTGCCTCCGGTAAATCTGATCTTCATTTATCCTGTACAACTTTATTTGTTTCCAATAATAAATCACTAAAGGTGGGTTTCTGATGGTTGTGTCTATTGTTGGCAGCAGCAAGGTGGAGCATATCGACTTCTGATTGTATATATGTTATATCTCAAGCCTTCTCATTTAGGATTTATGTAGGTTTTAGATTCTTTACTTTTCACAATAATAATGGCCCCAAGGTTTCCGTAGTCATTTTGTTACTTTTGGCAATATAATTTGTATCCATGCATGTACCTTTTTAAGCGCAATATCTGCTCGATCTTGGTATTTCGTTCCTTTTAGCCACATATATGGTTTTGTTTACTGCTAATAAATATGTTCATTGCATTATCGTGTCGCTTCCTTTACAGTATTCTTTAAAAAAAGAGATGCAACTAATGTTATTTTTATTACACGCTGGTTATGTTATGTCTAAGCATCATCTTCCGGCAGAAACTCGGGAAGGAAGAATATTATGGTGGCTTGTCGGGTAACACTCAACGGCAAAGTGGCAAGGTGACGTTCTTGCTGCTAAAAATGGCGATGGAACCATGAAGTAGTGGAAAGGTATGCCTCCCATGGACACGCCGATGGCGTTATTAAGGTTCCAGCAGTCTTCATGCATGAAACGTGTATTGGCTAAAAGAGCATATCACAATATTAGTTCCCATTTCTTGTAATTTCAGCTAGGACATGAAGGAAAAAAAACTCAAACAATTGTGTGCCCCTCGGTACTGGTCTTGCTTATTTATTAGTGTAGTTGAAAGATATGAGCTTTGTTGGTACCACTGTTCAGGCATACGATGGTACTTCAATTTTTACATGCTTCTTTGCCTTTTCATTTTCAGAAGATTACCAGCTTTTTGTGTGACTCCTGTGTTTTCCTTTGTGTATTTATTATTAAGGTAACAAAGGTTTGGCTGGCAGAGCTCCCTGTTCATGGTACATTGGGTTGAATCATTAACCGGTGAAGACCATCAATCTTAGACTTAAAGGACCAGCCCTACATGTGTCAGGTATAATTTGCAGTGTAATAGGGCGTGCATGATAGATTCAGCCTAGGCTCCCATTATTATGTACATGTATGCTCTTCATTTTGTCACAACCAGATGAGTTTTGGTGTAAAATGTACATTGCTTGAAATGTTTACCTTCTTTAGTTTATGCATATATATATATATATATATATATATAAGTCGGATGCATGGTATCCCACCCTCCAAATACCTAATAGCAGGTACTGTTCATTTTGTTGGAATAATAATTGAATTAGTTGAATGAGTTTTTCTATTTTTAGATTTTATCTGGTGCCACATTTCTTTGGTTCTGTTAGTGCAGAGTAGTGCCTAGGGTGCTTCACTCACTTTCTTTGCCTTCCACATGCCCTTATGTGTGTCTCCGCTGTCGGTCATGGTCTTACTGGTTGGAGAAGTATACGGTAAAATCCTAGGCTTCATGCTGCTGCTTATTTTTAGCCAATTGGATTTGGTCACCTTGAGATAATACTTATTTGAGCACACAATTATGTTCTACTTGGTGTATATCAGGCGATATAAATGTATCTCCATTATTTCCATGGATAATTCTGTACAGTCAACAGATCTTCTACAGAAACGGGTATACCATTGCCTATTCAGTGGTTTCTCTGTCTGACCTTCTATATTAAAGGTTTTTGTTGTTTACATATAAAATAGGAGGTTATTACCGTGTAGGCTCATATGCATATGCTCTTAGTGTCAGGTTATTATTGATCATGTTTCACAACCCGAGGTGGTCTCCTTGATGTGATACCTGCAGGTGTTCTTCCTATTTTGTCTAAAACATGTTTAGGTTTCAACTGGAAAATAGGCTTTCTACTTTGGTAATAATACATTACTATAATATTTTTTTGTTAGAACTACTAACATGTTCACTTTCTTTTTCGCTAATGCTAAGGAGACAGCACCGCTTCTTTGTTCGTAACTAGGACATGTATTGATGCTAGAGGCAGACTCCTGGCACTTATCACTCCTTAGATGAAGCAAGACAAGAGTGAGTCCGCTAAGGGACAAGTATGACTAAAAAAATGATGGCAGATTTTCCCCTCGTAACAAAGTATGAGGTCTCTCGGCCACTATTGTAGTATTTCTTTGTTAGATTTCTTCTATAGCAATTATGATGCTTTTAGTTCTGCTCATTATTTTCTTCTCTACAAAATTATATTAGTTGTTCAATATGGTATGAGTTGTGTATATTCCATTCAAACATCTGTCACCCGCGCACACGGTGTGTATTGACTTCTAGGGATAAAAATCAGTTGGGTAAAAGGGGGATAAAGAATGCAGTTTCTGTAATAATCATGGGAACCTGGGGCATGTTTACTTAGATTGTTCTAGATTGTTCTTCTGTTGGTTCCTTTGGTATTCTGAAGTTCACGTAAGGTGTATATCTCATTAGTTGAGCTTTTGCAGAATCATAGTGGTCGTCTTCTTGTAAAGTGAGCTGAGAGAAACTTAGAGAAGGGAGTGCTCCATGTGATCGGACTACCATGGTATCTCTTCATTTCTATCAAGATATACTAAATTTCTTGGTGCTTTTTTTATATACCACTAGCATTGAGATTAGTGTATATTTGTGAAATGGTATCATTGATTGCATGCTTTATGCAAAATGAGATGCATAACCGTTTCCTGAGTGCAAATGTTAATAATATGATATGCAAGTAGACCAGGTTACTAAATTGTTTCCCATATCTTCCTTAGGAGTACAAAAATATTTGTCCGGTCACTCGCAACACCCCTGTTGCTGCCAAGAAAGATCCTGCTAAGGTACTATTCTTCAAAAGATTGTGAGCAATTAACATCAGCTAGCTATTTAAGTCCAGTGATGTAGAAGTGTTGATGTTAGTATTATCTTCAGTTTCCAAATAGCTATTTAAGTGATTTAGGTTGCAATAGTATACTGTTTTTAAAAGATCGTGAGTAATTAACTTGCTTTATCAATCTTTATCACTGAATAAACCTCTTAGATTTATCTTTCGTTAGGCAGATGTGCTTAGTTTGTTTAATGGCACGTTTGTTTAATGTCACCAGTGATTTCCTGTCTCACCACCTACCCGTGTAGCTTACCTGTGGCCGCCAAGTGACGGAGAGGATAATATGGGTGTTCGATGGCGGCATTGCCATCTATCCATAAGGTCATGGGAAAATCAGCAGCAGGTTAAACCACCAGTGAGATTATGCTTTCACTTTTTTCGAAAATAGGTCGAATTCATCCGTCTCATATAGAGTTGCCTCCGGTAAATCTGATCTTCATTTATCCTGTACAACTTTATTTGTTTCCAATAATAAATCACTAAAGGTGGGTTTCTGATGGTTGTGTCTATTGTTGGCAGCAGCAAGGTGGAGCATATCGACTTCTGATTGTATATATGTTATATCTCAAGCCTTCTCATTTAGGATTTATGTAGGTTTTAGATTCTTTACTTTTCACAATAATAATGGCCCCAAGGTTTCCGTAGTCATTTTGTTACTTTTGGCAATATAATTTGTATCCATGCATGTACCTTTTTAAGCGCAATATCTGCTCGATCTTGGTATTTCGTTCCTTTTAGCCACATATATGGTTTTGTTTACTGCTAATAAATATGTTCATTGCATTATCGTGTCGCTTCCTTTACAGTATTCTTTAAAAAAAGAGATGCAACTAATGTTATTTTTATTACACGCTGGTTATGTTATGTCTAAGGATCATCTTCCGGCAAAAACTCGGGAAGGAAGAATATTATGGTGGCTTGTCGGGTAACACTCAACGGCAAAGTGGCAAGGTGACGTTCTTGCTGCTGAAAATGGCGATGGAACCATGAAGCAGTGGAAAGGTATGCCTCCCATGGACACGCCGATGGCGTTATTAAGGTTCCAGCAGTCTTCATGCATGAAACGTGTATTGGCTAAAAGAGCATATCACAATATTAGTTCCCATTTCTTGTAATTTCAGCTAGGACATGAAGGAAAAAAAAACTCAAACAATTGTGTGCCCCTCGGTGCTGGTCTTGCTTATTTATTAGTGTAGTTGAAAGATATGAGCTTTGTTGGTACCACTGTTCAGGCATACGATGGTACTTCAATTTTTACATGCTTCTTTGCCTTTTCATTTTCAGAAGATTACCAGCTTTTTGTGTGGCTCCTGTGTTTTCCTTTGTGTATTTATTATTAAGGTAACAAAGGTTTGGCTGGCAGAGCTCCCTGTTCATGGTACATTGACGAGAATATCGTTGACATCAAAATTTTCCAAAGAAGGTAATATATATGCTATGGTTAAATGTTCTAGGTGCCATTTAGGGTTAACATCTGGATGTCCATTTTGCATAACGTTGCTTCTGTGTTTAGTCTATCATGTCCTTTTCAGCCCATTGCACAGGCCCTGGTACCACATGTTCTTTCTCTACAGACTCAGGTTGGAGTGAATTGGCCCAGAAAAATTGTTGCTCAGCTAGCTGCGTTCAATCTTTTTGAAAACTCGGTGTTTGTCGATTTACATGATAGAGTACTGTCGTTTGTATAAGTTTTTGTGTTACCAGTCTTCTGATCCTGCCATTGTTGTTCTCTCTGTAGGAATCAAAGTTCCGCTGCAGCGTCACCATATCAAGAATCTCCTCTTGCCAAAAATGGTGGTATGCTGGTTGTAATCGTTGTCATCGAATGGCTAGAGCTTCCATGTCATCCTATGCAGAACTGCATACGTTACTTGTTGTGATCACTTCTGTCCATCCACGGATGCAACCCTCATGTGAGTGATCTATTCTGTTATTTATGCTTACGTTTTTGCTTAAGTTATATAGATTAGGTGATGTCATAGTGCTTTCCCATTTCCGCTCAATGTCTCTTTTCTTGCTGGTTAGGATGTCTCTTTTCTTGCCGATTCTCTCTACTTAGTATGCATATGTATGGTGTCTATAGTCTAAAACCTCAGATGACACATGTCTGTTGAACAAAACTCACGTTTTGTTTTCAGGTACTGGTTCTCGGTCATTGCCTCAGACCGAACAGGTGAGGCTGAATGTACTCTGTTTGGCTCGCTCGCCACATAGATGATTGGAAGTCATATTCAACGAGTGATAGAACTTAACCAGCCAACCAAGGATCCGATATTTAATTACAAGACTATTGCTGGGAAAGTACGGTTCCCACCTCCTGAGGCTTCTAAGATACTATCTTGCAAGTATAGATTTGTTGTGTCGGTTGGTCCGGAAGGTCGAGGCTTCTTTTCCAAGGATTCACCGCCTTTCCTTGATTGACACTGTTATTCCTGTCACTTCTTGGGCTATAGTTCCACCTGTCATTTCCCTGGTCACTTCTGTTCTGGACCCTTCTGCAAATGATCCCGGCCTTCTACGCAGGAATTGAACATGCCCATCGGCGCTAGGTGAGCCAGCCGCTGTTTACTGACATCGGTTTAATACATGGGACATACACTATCAGAAACTAAATGTACTTTCTATTCTGATTGTAGACCATAAAGGAAAGTACCTAAGATACAGCTCACTATGTGAAGTATGTAAGCATGGTGTGGTTTTGTTTGCTTTGGTTCTTGGAACATCTGGCTCTTTGATCAACCCTTTTCCTAGGAACTATGGATTTCTTTTGATGATGCTACCACCCTCTAAGTAAAGATGATTGCATCTGCTCTCGGTCTTGTGTATTAGACCACAACCTCTCTTGCTGTGGGTTAAGATGCTTCTCTTTTGAACGTTTATCTATTGTAAATGTAAATTAAAAACTACTTAGATTATGTATGATATACCGTGCTATGTTTGGCACTTGCGTGTGTATTTTGATGTAAGCAGTTCTTTTCTGGTAGTGGCACTACCGTAGTGCCTAATTTAGTTCTTTTTTGCCTAACAAATTCAAAATCACATTTGTCATTGCTAAATAAATGTAAATCACATTAAATCTTCATAAACCTAAGCTAAATAAATTCGAAACCTACGGGCCCGTGCGCCGAGGCGCACTCCTAAATCTAGTATATGTCATATGTGTAGGCATAAGAGACATCAGAAAAGACTGATGGTTAACCAGAATTACAACATGAACATGCTGTTTCAGATAGGTAGCCTACATCATCCTCCTATTTTGCCAAATCCGCCTTTTTCCCTTTAAATTATCCCTTGATTGACCGTTGTGCCCACCTAGTCTAGTCGTCATGTACACCAAGCTCCCATGCAAAATGAAAGAAAGATCCAAAAAGTACATTGGTGCTTAGGTAGGACGCATTGCGTGTCGGAGGAAGTTGGTTAGCTTAAGCAGCTTAAAATCGCAGAGGCTTGTCCTCGTCGGCCAATGGTGCGTGAGGGGCAACATACGCAGACGATTTTCAAATGGCACCAAGAGGTGCTGATTTCGCGGTGCATTGTGGTCATCACTTGCTATTTGGTACGTGTGCAACTGGAATCTATACGAATCTCCAAGGATATATAGTCTGTGGTTTTCTGAAGCGCTATTTTATTTTGCTTTGCGCCGCGCGTCACTTCTCTCTACTCTCTAATTTCTAGCATGCCCCTTGACTAAAGATTCCTATATGTTCTAGTAGGATGCGGTAATTAACCAACCTTACAAGCCTCGTATCCTTTCATGTTTTATCGTCAACACATGCTTGCCAACGCTAGAATGCACAAGAACTCGTGTGGCACCTCACTCGAGGGACTACAGATACGTACTGATGGATTCGTCATGAGTGGATCATTACATAGATTTATGAGTGTCTAACTTGTGTGCTCGTAATGCATCCCCGGGGCGGGCGTGCTTGCGGGCTTGCTGGATGGCCTGAATTAGGACCCTAAAATAACCCTCTGAATCTCTAAATCTTGTGTTAGTATTAATGGGAAGCGCATCCGTATCATTGGCTCTGTTTCTGTGCACAGAACCCTCTCGGCAGATCTGTCTGCCGTACAAACCAACCTGACGACCAACCACTCTCTAACGGTGTGTGGTTTTCTCGAAACATCCTTTCGTCCTGCTTTATAAATAAAGTCATCAACGGCCACACTAACAAAACTTTATGGGGGAACCGCCTTTACAAATAAGATCAAATGCAAAACAGAAAAACAAGGACTGATTTTGCCATCGAAAACACCAGCGCAGGACCAAAGATGCCGGAGCTCCACGACAACGCCCCAAGAGGTAACAACACATAGCACCGCCGTCGTCAAGACCAGTAAGGTCTAGGGTTTTCACCCGGAGCCCAAGTATTGGAACGTAGCTGTAACAATGCCCTCAAGAGGGCTACGACACCCTTGGGCATTGCCGTTGTTGGCACCAAAGAGCTGAGATTTTGCTCGTCAAAATGTAAGAACCGCAAATGGTATCTCGGACCACCCATTGAACCAGAACCAAACCTTCTACACACGTTCTAGGATTTTTCCTCACCAACACCAGGGCCCCCCGACGCCCGCTCCTCACCACCCTCATGGCCAAAAGAGGAAGAATATCGCCACCACCACGACACGTGCCGTAGAGACACCCATGCATTACACCTCCCGCGGTCGCCGCCCCGGCATCCGCAAGCTTAGGAAAGGGCGGTGATCACCTCAAGACCGACATATCAAATGAGGCCTGGAGTCAGAGCCAACAGACATGCACGACAGAAGCAATGTCGGTAGACGGAACCGTGCCATCCGCCAGTCGCACCATGCAACCATCAATAGCTAGATCTAGATCCGCAGGTTTCGTTTCGTCCTCCAGTCATGCCGTAGTCACATGTAGGAGAACTGTCATCCACCACTTATGTGGTCGTGGACCGACGTCATGTCCGCCGCTGCCATCAATATGCACGTCAAGCTTCATCCAACCCGTGTTGTCACCACCGAGAGACATGAGGTCAAGTCATGGTCGGAGGGCAACCACGTTGAGGATATCGGTAGTGAAAGAGCATAATTTTAGCAAAATATGATGTATATATTATTGAGCCTCATGGGCGAGTATATATAGGCATACAAGGGATTATCTTGGAGTACACGTCAAGTTAGGATTGTACGTAAACATATCCTAACACTATCTAAACTACCATAACAATCGTATATTCCTAATACTCTAACACTCCCCCGCAGTCGTAGCGGTAGCGTCATGAACAACAGAAACATCATGGACGGTCAGACTAGAGAGAAACCAAAATAGAATCCAGTAGGATGATATCCCCCCATAGTAGAAGCGGGAGTGTCGTTGACGGCGTGTCACGATGCGAATGCTTGGACTGTAGAGGAAGCTGATGAGGTGCTCAAACAAGGTGGTAGCCCTCGTGCCGATATCGAGGGACCCGAGAGGTTGAGGCGGTGCCGAGGTCAGGGTAGCCGTTGCAAGGGGGGCACCGTGGTCGATGTCGGGGCCGGGAATGCCGGTGTCGATGTAGCCGCACATGAAGACGCATGTGCATAGTCCACGAGGAGGATGACGGAGACGCGTCGAGGCAGTCTTCATGGGGCTGTGGCAGTTTGCCGAGGGTACTCGTAGGCTTGCCGATGGTCCGCGGAGGTATGCTGACGGGCTGCGACAGCTTGCTTAGGGGTGTCGATGACGAATTCGATGCAGTCCAAGCCGTCGACGACGAGGTACGGCCATAGTCTTGTCCGAATTAGGCGCACATCGAGGAAGAACGCACACTTCGGTTTTGCCAGAACCGAGTATGCAAAGAAGAACTTGTCGGTGACGCGGTCAAGGCAGTCGTAGAGAAAGTTGTCGATGCCGAAGAAGACTTTGTCGAGGCTGACAAAGACGAGGTGCCGATCCGAGATTTCCAGGCTCGGGGACACGTCGGGGACGAAGGCACGCACCGGTGTTGCCAAAATCGGGCACGGGTGAAGCTCGCATGGCCTAACCTAACTAGGGACTGACAAACTCGGAAAAATCATCATTTATTTAATGTTCTCGGTGGCTCTGACCTGCTCGAGGAGAAATAAGCTCGATGAAATTTATTGTTTATATAATCAAAGCTGATATAGGATCTTACCTACCCAGGTACAAAGTTCGTAACTAATTAAGAAATCCATACTCTTTTTTAGGTGAATTCTTACTTACGGAACAAACGGTGAACCAATGAGTTCTCTGACTTCATGTCACTATATGCCACCCGATCGAGTATTTAAAAGGAGCGAGCCTTTCTTAAGCCACAAAGGATAGCTGCCTCGTCTTACTTTGTATCATCGGGATTATTCGATCATATTTCGCATATTATTTATGTGCTCTCTCTACACGCAAGTTATTCGAGTTTGATAGGTCTAGGCATAAGAGGCATCGGGAGAGAGTGGTGGATTACCGGAATTACATACCTCGTCTTCCTACTCTGCCACATCCATGTAGTTTTACTGTACCTTTTACCGCTTGTAGTGGTACCAAAAGTATGAATTGCAGGAACGGCTCAGATCAAGTGGTGGAGATTAGGCCCAACTGGCCCATGAAGCGGTAGGTATTCATCAGAAAAAAAGATACTAGAGCGAGGCGAACGCAATCGACCACCGCCTGCACCGTCGCCGCCGCCGCCTGCCGCCACCTCCGCCTGCACCTAACCCGCGGCAACCGCCTCCACCTGACCCACGCTGCCGCGACGTCTAAGCCGCTTACTACACCTGACTCACGGCCACCGCCTCCACTTGGAACACGCGGCCGCCACCTCCACGCGCCGCTTCCACCTCGGACGCGGACAAGGCGTTGTTCCTCCGCCTCGACCCGTTTGTGCTGAACACCTCCGGCCCAATCTCCGCCTCAGGCAGGATGTACGTGTTCCCCTCAATCATCCGTGCTCTCTCCCTCTCTCTCCCATAGGAACACCATGGGTCCATGGCTCTTCTTCTCTATGGTATGATTTTCCCCCTTTTTGTTTTTAGTCTGTGTGTGGGTGTTCATGGATGTTGTGCTTTTACTGATTAATTGTACATGGAAGAAATGTAAAACTGATTGATTTTCACCCAAGATCATTATTTTCTAGAAAATGTATGTTTTGGTGACAAGTGAATAATTTCAGCTGTACATCTGCCAAAAATGCTGTGAAAACCAAATCTTGATAACTTCCATGTTGTGATGATTGTTTCTATGTATGTATGACCTGCTTGCTTGCATATCTCAAATGATGGACATTGAGTTATCAAATAAAAAAATGAACCACACAAATTCTAAAAGACCATCAACTCAGTTTGCACTTGGCAATTAATTGTCATAGAAGTCATGTAGCTTGTAATCATATTTGAGGCAAAAAAGAATGTGTCCATGAAACCTGCATGCTATACTGTTGTTCTAGTTTAGTCCATACATCCATCTTGTCGGTCTTAACTAGCTGTATTATACTATGTTGCATTCAAATTCAGAGAGAACTCGAAACCAGGACATCATCTCCAGGCTTCGTAGCAACTGAAAAATGTAAGAAATGATATGCTGAAATTTTATCAAGTTGTGTGTGTGCATCTAATGGAAAATAGAGGAAATTTTTGCATCACTAGAGAGCACAAATTAATTACGAACAGAAAATCACCTGCCATTCCATCTAATACAGTTAAAGCCAATAGGTGCTCCATGCAAGAATAAGAAGAGACCTATGAACTACGAAGGACAAAGGTAACCGTACGATAATACTATTTTATGTGCTCCATGGGATGACACGAATTGTTTTCTTCAATTTATCTCTTTGTTCTGCCAATTTTATTTCTGATATATTATGCATATTATTTACTATCTCCTCTTATTTACATACCAGGCGGTTTGTGATTTGAGGGGAAAAAAAGGCATCAACTCTTGAGAAACATGATTTTTTGAAGGATTTTGTGATATCGAAGAAGTGAATGTTCATGGTCAGTCAACAGATTGCTCCAAAGAGTATGGTAACGGGAAAACTGTCCTATTACAGCCCAGGGTTTGGAGCTTGATAAAAATAAAGGAGATGATCTTTTTTCACTTCATGTATGAACTGATTTACAAGGACTGACTAGGAAGGATAGCAGCCAGCCGTGTCTGTGTTAGTACCTATTCTGTAGTAGGTTTGGGTATTCCAAGTGTAGTTGTATGTGTATTTAGTTCAGCGGTACGTTGAGTTGTAGCAGTTTGCAGAAAATTTAGTAGAAACATAAGCGTTCTTTTCTATATTGATAGCTGCAATTCTTGTAACGGGGAAAAGGGGAATCAGGCTCTGAAGTTGAAAGTAGATGGCACCGAACGATTGGAAGGAGTTGACCGGGCATGTGATTTGATGAAATCTGTTAACTCGTTGGTCCAGAATTGCTGTTTCGTCAGCCCTTTTGAAAGGGAAAGGAGATTGCCGAGAAGTATTAATACATGAGGAAGTCAGTTCAGTTGGCAAAAAAGGATCTTAGCAGCCAGCGTGACATAGTTGTACTCTGAATTTTTGTCCTAGTGTTTCATAAGAGTTGTCATTTGTTCAACTATTTTAGCATTTGTGGTCGTGCAGGCCTAGTATGTGATGGTCGTATATGCAAAAAATAAAATAGCATGTAGTGTTGGTTGTTTTCTCATCAGTTTACGTTTGAAGTGATCGTTGTTTCATGTCGTAAGATCTAGGTGATTTGCAGAGATTAAAATTTCCTCCTCAAGCCGTTATTAAAAGGTGTAGAACATACAAAAAGAACCATTACATATTCAGACATCAGTCACTGATAAGGTGTAGAACATACAAAAAGAACCATTACATATTCAGACATCAGTCACTGATAAGGTGTAGAACATACAAAAAGAACCATTACATATTCAGACATCAGTCACTGATAGATGATTACACAGTGTTCGAACTACTTCCGGGGCATTAGTCGTGCCAGATAGTTATACATAGTGGCATAGGTAGGCAACTTTACATTGATCAGCTTGGGTTTTTGACACCTTGAGAGTTATTAGTCTGTCGCGTCGTCAGCATGGTACGTGCTCAAGATGGGAATGGGTCGGCCCGGACCTGGCCCCGTGGCCTCAAGGCCAATTTCAGGGGCCACGGGACGACCCATTCTCTGAAAATCCTGTGGCCTCACTGGCCCATCGGGTACCCCAGGGCCGACCCAAAACAAGATGTAATACAAGCATTATAGATATGTTAGCATCTTACATTCTATAAAAATATTCTTTTCAGCTGTGTTTACACATCAAATATGAACAAAAGTACGACAGCACATCACCTAATCAGGTATGACAAAGGTACCACAGAACATATCAAGTTTACAGAGGATTCAATGAGTCGTACAACACAATCTAGTCTGGACAAAGTTATCAGCAGAAAATTTCTCCAGTGCAAATTTACATGCAGGTAATAAGAAACACCAAGAATTTATATGATCCAAATTGTCAGGACTTTTATGACTTTGCCGCAACATCCGTCGAAGGTTATGGCCCATTGTTCCCAACTATTTCAGAGTTCTCATCATCTGCATTTATCAAAAATAATTAGTATAGAATAAAGGACCTGATCAGTTAAATTTTTGCTAAACCTACAGAAATTAAACTTGCAGCAACTAAACAAGTAGTGCATGACATGTAAACTGAACCAGCAACTCAAGTGCAGAAGCACCTAGATGATCGACTCCTCAAACTAACCAGCAACTTAAGTGCAGAACCATCAACTGGAATTGGAATTGTATGATATGTTTTCTCCAGTACTACTAAAACTTATGTCACTGCACCTATAATGTAAAGACGGGATGTACTACTAAAACTTAAGTCACTGCACCTATTATGTACTATCAATGTTTAGTGAAGTATTAAAATTAACTACTACATGAAGTAGAGACAATATTGCATATTGGTAAATGTAAAGTTTCCGCCACATGAAGTAACATCTACGTTTAGCATAGAATAAGCAAATTAAACTTCTAATCCAAAGAAGACAGAACATAGAAATACAGTAGATTTTTTTCACTAAACAAACCTAGGTAACCTACATTACACCCTCGTTTGCACGGTTATATATTGCAGCATTCGACTGAAAATACCTAATCTATAAGATGCAAGCACTAAAAAAGGCTGACTAGCTAATCAACTAAAGAAGGCACGGTCATACATTACACTGCAGCATTCGACAGTTAATCAACTAAACAGCTAACAGGGGAGGAAACATTTCAAGCTGGCTCCTGATCGACTGACCAAGCACCCTGAATATGACTAGATGATCAACTAAAAAAGGCTGGACTAACTACTGACTACTCCCTCCGTTTCAAAATATAAGATGTTTTAGCTTTGTGAAGCAAATGTATCTAGACTTCTTTTAATATGTAGGTTCACTCAGGTTTAGAGTAAATCTAGACACTAAAAGAAGTCTAGATGCATTTTCTTCACAAACCTAAAACATCTTATGTTTTGAAACGGAGGGAGTACTTGACTAGCTAACCAAGATCAATCCCTAACCAAGGAATTTATGCTGGATTAGAGAGGATTGGAGAACTAACCGCTGGGAAGGGAAGAAGCCTACCAGGGGCAGCACGACCTGGTAGGCGGCGACCGGGATGATGACGAGCTGGGGGGTGAGCCGGCGACCGGGACGACGAGGAGCTAGGCGGTGGCCGGGGTGACAAGGAGCTAGGAGCTAAGCTTGTACACAAATGTTGCTCTAATGTAAGAAAATGTACTGGTTATTTGTACTTGTTTCTATGCGACGCAACACTTTGTGTGGCCACGTTATGAAGATCCGATGGCACAAGAAAAAACACAAAGAACCCCACAAAAAAACAAAATGCCATGGAAAAATTTAAAAAATACCTTGACAACTTACATTTGTGTGTGTTCTGAGAGATTAGCAATAATGCTAGACCTACGGATGATTTGCTACAGAATTGGACTTACGGAATGACGTGTAACTAACCGGTTGGTCTTGATCCTATTCCCTCCCATGATTTAAGGCCTCTACTCCAACTAAATTGTTCCACGTTTTTCCGTAAGTAAATTCCGTGGGTTTTCGTCTGTAGCTGTAGCATTACTAACTAGGGAGGACACGTTTTCTCTATAAATTTTAGGAATATGTATGAACTGAGAAGATAGTGCCCAGCAAAAACTAAGCAAGAATACATACATGGATATCTAACTGCAATTCGCAAAGCTGAAACCACTTTTTTTTATAAGGAAAGCCATAGTAACGAGAAACCTGTTTGATGACCATAAAGAAACAAACAGTAACACTAATTTATCAATGTGCTAGTCAGATTTGAACGGAATCTACTTTGTCCTTCAACCATAGAACAGATCATTCACTTTTGTATGCCTTCCTCACTTATTCTTTCAACTCAATTAGCTCCTGCGGTTAAACAAACTATATAGTCTAGATTATGGCAACTATTATTAAATTAACTATTAAATCATGTGAGCTATTAGGCATT
Organism: Avena sativa; assembly: GCA_916181665.1. NCBI lineage: Eukaryota > Viridiplantae > Streptophyta > Magnoliopsida > Poales > Poaceae > Avena > Avena sativa. The sequence goes on along the minus strand of OV702293.1, from coordinate 341,987,800 downwards.
GCTTCTTATTTTGTCCATTTGAACGAATGCCTTGTCTGCACTATTCTCATCAGCTTGAGCATATGGAACTGGAACTGGAACTTGAACTTGCACTAATTCAAAAAATTCAGAAAAGCTTCTTAACTGGAAGCACAAAAGCATCTCCGTTAGATTCCCATGTCCTCTCGTCCTTCCCAAGGGTGATGTCAAAGTAGGAATCATGAAGTCCCTCATGTCTTCATCCGTATTACCAAGAAAGGAAATCTGCACCACCATCAAGAAAGATCAGCTTCTAGACCAAAGTGAAAAGAGATCAGAGATGGACGTCCTACTTCTCTTCCACTAGGATGGCAAGAAGAAATGTTGCAACAGAGAAGAGGAACAGCGGGAAGGGCGGTTCCCACAGCGAGGCCGAAGACGAGGAGCCCCACAACAGCGTTCCACGAAACGGTGGAGCGCCTGGTATCCGGCGTGGCCCTGGGAAGGAGAAGGCTATGAACCCGGCGAGCCACTGGACCACGTACAGCGCGACGGTGGCGATGCCGACCCATGCCGGCGAGGTTAGGGATGTCGGTATCAGCGTCGCACTTGAACACCGCGTACATGCCGGCGCTGGCCACGGCATGCATCGCCAAGCGCGCCTTCTTCCTGGCGTCCCCCGGGTCGTGGTGGAGCGGAGCGGGATGCGGTAGGTGAGGATGGCCTCCTTGCCAATGAAGATGAATATGATGAGCATGAGCGGCGTCGTAGGATCTTAGATCGAGGGCGAGGCCAAGGGCGCCGCGGGCGTGGCCGACGAGGGCGGCGCCATGTGGTCCTGGATCGGGGCCGAAGCCTTGGGTGAGGGCGCCGCGGGCGGGACGTGCCAAGGATTGGAGTAGGAGGAAATGAGCAGCCGGTAGGTGGTGATCTTGCGAAGGAGCATGCCGGCAGGAGGGGCCGAGGCGGCGGGGCGCCGCAGTTGAGCATCGGCGGCAGCACCAACTCGCGGAAGAAGGAGGCGAGGGTTAGGGCGTTTTTTTGGAACGACATCACGTAGTTGGACTATCTGTGCCCTTGGGCCGGGGCCCGTCGATAGCCTTTTTGTGGTGGGTTGACAAAATTTTCCACCAGTATGAATCATACTACTTGTGATGTTTTTTTGTACCGGTATGAATTGTTGCAAGCCTTTGGATGGACAAAAATAAAGGGTTGCTATTCAGTTGAGGGTACCACAAAACATCTCTTTTTCGTGGGACTCATCCATCCTCTGACCTTTTGCCCCGCCTAGTCCGGTCATCGTGTACACCACGCTCTTGTGACATATATCGTGTAAGGAGCAAAGCGTTTCAGAACCACTTGGATGCAATGAAAGGGGGCTTGGAGCCTTGGAGGACGTTATTTCTCGTAAGCGCCACTAAAGAGTATCGCTAGTGTGATTGGTCGTTGGTTGAGTAGGGACAACATATGCATACGACTTCAGCTCAACTTGGTAATTAAGGACATGAGAGCGTCTAGATTCTCGTGCTTTTAGTTCATCTCCAGGATATAAATGCTTTTAGTTCAGGGCACAGATAGTCTGTGAGACGCTATTAAATTATCATTTGAACATATCAACTCGCTACTAGTTAATATGCGCCACGCCCTTTGACAAAAGATTCCTATGTTATACTCCCTCTGTTTTAAATTACTCCGCCGGCGCGCTTATGTAGGTGGACTAGTACTCCCTCATTTTTCATTCAAAAAAATCCTAATTTTTTTGAAATAGATAGTATGAAATGTGTACTACGTATACCAAAAATTATAGGAATTTTTTGATAAAAAATGAAAGAATACTAGGCTACCTAGGTAAGCGTGCGCTCGGAGTAATTTGAAACAGAGGGAGTAGTAGGCTGTACGTAGTACACCGACCTTACCATCATCATATCCTCTCACGTTTACTTTCCAATACATGCATGTCAGACACTAGAATGTACATGAACGACATCGTGCGACGCTGCCCAAACAAAGAAGAAACGTGTCCACTGCCTATCCACGCTACTAAACTAACCTCGCAACGTCACCAGCAGCGTGTACCGATGTGTGCACACGTGGAAAGCCTGAGATTGAGTGAGTGCGTTAGTGACGGTACAACGCCGTTGTCCTTCCTCGAAATGACTTGATTATTCTTGAGGACGACGGGGAGGGACTTTTTCGTTAAGGCATCTCCACCGAGCGATCCAACATGTCTGCGTGTGTCCGAAATTGTCCGTACGGACGAGTTAGATGTACGCGGCGTTTTAGCGGTTCGATCTATTCGGCCAAACGTGTCTGGCTCGATCTATCTGTGCATCAAATTTGGACCTCGGTTGGATCGACCCGGACAACGCGTTTGTTAGGACGCGTTCTCCTAATAATTCGTTCGGGTCCTCTCGTCAGTGGCACAACAGACACTCTCCTCTCTCAAACCCTCGCCCTTTAGATCCCATGACCTAGAGCAGAAGCAATCTTTGCGGCCGCCAGCGCCCGCTGCCGCCGACGCCCCCACAATATTGAGTGCAATCATAGGCCACGCGCGTTATCAGAATTGTCTGGACGCGTCGCAGGCAATCCCGCCACCCTGGCTTCCGCCTATGGACTCGACGCGCGACACCGTCTGCATGGCACACAACCTACTCGATCATTTGTTTGAGGTACGTTCACCGGTCCTTTCTAGATTATGCGGCCTGTTGTGGGAGTTGGTATCTCCATTGACGGCATTATACTTTACGGCCCGTCGTCTCTGTCCCCACACCCCGCGTCTCTGCTCCGTCACCACTCTCTCGCTCGACCGCTTGCTCCGCCACTCCTCGCCGGCGCCGCCTGCTCCTCCGCTCCCTCGCCGGCCACCTTCTTTCCTCCTCATCTCGCCCCCTTCTAGGATCCCCCAGAACCCAACGAAGAGGGGAGATCAAGAGGAAAGGGAACCTCTTTTCTGCAAAAGACGCGACTTGACGCTCCACGGCGGCGGCGCTCGTGTCACGGAGGCCGGAGATCTCCGGAGGCTGGAAATCCGGTGGAGTACCGGCTGGCGCCGGTGGCTCTCATACTCGTCCTCCCTCCCCTTGGACGACACCCTGGAGCAGGTAACCGATACCGCTCTTCCCCGCCTTGCCGCCTCCATAGAATTCCCCATTCCGCCATGGCGGGCACTGACTGGCCTGAGATTTCGCGTCCCCGCGGTTGTATTTATTTAGCAGTTCAAGGAGAGCGTGCACCGGTTCTCCCAGTAGCACATCGCGCCATACGCCGCCACCATCGACGCCTCCAACTACTTCCCCAAGGTACAGCTGGGTTGCAGCTATGATTTCTCACTCTGTTGATTCGAGTTCTGGTCTTCATTTATTTGGTATATGCTTCGGGGGCATCAGGCATGCAAGAGGTGAATCTGTGGAAGCTCATGGGGGACTTCAACCTGCACGGCCTCGCCTCGCCAGGTACCAATTCCTCCCTGTATATTGTACTCCATAAGACCATTTCGATTTCGGAATTGGAAGACACATGTGGTGCACCGGGTAGCTAGACATCCAGGTATTTAGCTTACCGAGGACTTCCACTTGCCCATGAGCTTCCATCTGATTGAAGTATTTTTACACTGTGACACGTCTGAATCTTATCCCCAATGCATTAGTATTGTGCTTGTGCCGCGGTTGTAAGGAACTACTCAAGTACTACTCCTTGTGTCCTTACACACTGTTTAGTGTTTAGTACTATTACCTCAGTGAAGTGTCCTAGAAGGTGCTAGACAGGAAGGGAGGTTAAGAAATAGATTAAGTAACATTCATGTGTAGAGAGTAGATTCCGATCTTATTGCTTGTTTCTGAATTCTTATATATGCTTGTCTAGATGGCGCCCATCCTGTGTTAATCTCCAATTTTATGTTTCTGGCATGACCATCTGAACAAATTATACAGTACTATCATGTTGCTTGTTAGCGGAGACTTCCAACTTAAAGAATAAAGTTGGTTTGTTCATACTGTTGCCTTGTTTGTTTAACTGCACATTTGTGAAAATACTCTGAATCAACTACAAAAACATTTTGTGAAATGATTTTTAGGCTTAGGCACTATCATAGATGATCTTGGCTTAGGGAATATGATAAATACTTAAGGAATGGCAACATGTTCTTCAAATGGTTCTCCCATTTTTGTAATGCCTCTAGCTGGGAAGCACATTTAGAATACTCTTGTATTAAATATTGTAAATCTCTTGAGCTTCAGTTATCCCATGAGTTTGACAGTTTGTTCATCTCTGTATGACAAGCTGGCTGTCCTAACAGCTTGACAGTTTGTTCTTCTTTGTATGAGCGGCCGACGGCGGACGAGAGGTGGCGAAGCGGGGCGGATTGCTGGGGAACGGCCGACAACGGCGGACGGGAGACGACGGCGGTTCTAGTCAAATGGAAGTTGCACTACTGTCACATGTGTACTCAATGCTCCAGATTTTGACACCATTAAGGTGTTGTAGTGAATAAACAGTATGCTAGCCAACTTATTCTTTACAATTATTTATTTCAGTTGAGATGGAGTAGGATACTCAGGCTGCTGGTGAAGATTGCAACCTGAAGCCATTGGTTGACTAGGAAAAAAGCAGTATTCCAATCTGAAGCATAATTTGTGAGTGCTACTTCTGCTGATTCAGAGGAACTTTTAATCTCACCGTCTTAATTTACCAAACTAAAGCATAATTATTGAGTTCTATTTCTGCTGGTGTATTTACTTGTGTATTTATAAGCACTAGAGAAAAGTTGTTTATATTTGAAAGTTGTGTATTTAAAAGCACTATAGAAAGTGAGTTCAATCTGAAAATGATATCTACTTGAGAAAGCAACTATGATTATGACCATGTATTTTTAGGCTTATAGCATTCATATGTATTTTTAGGCTAGTACAATATACATATGACCTTTTGTTCAATATACAATATTACAGTGCTGGTGCTAGTACGATATTACATTCCTTCTCTGATCTTTTCCTTCTCCGAGCTCCACCTTCTCTGATCTTCTCCTTCTCCGAGCTTCTTTGATCCGGGTCTATCCTCTTACTCTTCTGAAGCTCAAGGATCTTCCGGCCTTATGCACCTACATCAATGAGCAACATTTTTTAGAAGATATATCTAGAGCTACAAAACTAGGAATATAATACCGAAGGAATATGGAACTGTTTAGTGAGTACTTGTGTATGGTGTATGGAGTGTAACTCTTGCATGTTTATTTCAGAGTTTTGGACAATATATGTCCTTGTTGTACCAGTACTAATCATGTTTCCATGCTAGGTCATTCTATACTTGTCATTCTCTGTTTCCATGTACTGGTACTGAAAAGGTGTTGAACTAGAGAAAGAAGTTGACAAGCTGCAGTATTTGTTCTTTTTGGCAAGATATGAGGTAACAACAGTGCTGACAGTGTTCTCTCTGTTTAAACTAAGATCAACACCATGATGCATATCTCTGTATGAAAACGAACAACTGGTGTTTAGTTGATCTTATCAGTTCTGACCAATGGTACTTCTCAGTTCAGCTGGTAATAAGAAAATACACTTATATTGCATCAAGAATTCGATTCAGTTTCATGTGGGATGATTTAAACTTGAACAGCTCCATGAGGATGAGCTGCTTTCAGTTTCAGTGTAAAAAGAAGATAAGATAAGGAGAGGAGCCGGAGCTCTAGAAGCTGCTCTAGTTCCCAGTAGTCTATTCCAAAACTGTAACCTGATGTATGAACTCCTCTCAAAAATCTTAGTTGATTTACAGTCAAATTCGTGTGTTTCTTGAGGGATTACAACAATTTCAGTATCCTGATAGACTTATTGTTGAATAAACACTTCCGTAGTGTTAGCTGTTAGAGCTTTAGAATTTAAGTTAGCAAAGCTTCAGACTTAGTGGTTTAGACTGTATCTTCCGGTACAACGTGACATGTGTGTTCGACCAGATTTGAAGAATCGTTGTTGGCGCATCTCACGATCGTGGCCCACGATCTAGTCGGAGTGTAGCGCATACATTGGTGTTTTCGCTACCAGCAAAAAACAAAAGAAAAAAAGGAAAAGCGACATATAGTACGCCGCGCCAAGAAACCTCTCTTGCCATTGTCTTCAGTTTTTCTCGAGAACTCGAGAGACAGAGAGAGACCAGGTGTAGGTGCTGTCAGCTGGCATTAGAGCCATGCCGAAGACAAGGGAACCCTGGAGGATGTAAGCGCGTCTGGTGGATCCAAGCCATCACCGCCGCAGCGAGCATCTGGCCGGTTCCCTGCTTATTCGGATGGGTGTGCTTGCCATTTATTTGGCCACTATGTAGAAATGATAAGTTTTTTAATGATAAAAATGCTTCTCTTATGCAAGTTATCTCCCGGTGCACCGATTTACTCTGTTTATGGTCGTCTATACAACGCGTGGAGTTTCCCAATTTAATTACAGAGGTGTCCACACTGTTGTAGGACATAGCAAGGGTTATCTTTATCCAACATGGATGGCGGCACGATCTACGGATCGGTCCTCCTCCAACCTAGACATTTTGTAGTTTTTTGATGATTACTTATATTTCACCTTTTAACTTCCTTTTGGTTCGAATTTGAACGGTTGCATCCTTCCTAACTATGCAGAGACAGGGTGTAATACTTAAAACTCTTTAAGTAAAAAAAAAACACCTTTTATAGGGAAATTTAATTCTCTGATTGGCTCTGACCTGCCTAAGGAGAAATGGGCTAAACAAAATTTATTTTTGGTTTAATTGAAGTTGTCATAGGATCCGACCTACCCAACCCAAGTACCACGCTTGTAACCAAGGAATTTATAGCTTGTGAACTCACGTCGAACCAATGACTTCATTGCACTGCCTACTGTTGAAGTGTATAAGTGGATTGCACTAGCCCTTTCCATCAGTTCGGACTTTTGGTTGCGTTGGCTAGTGCATGAAGCTTGACATGATATCAGAGCCTAAGGTCTTGAGTTCGAGTCCTGGCTTTCGCAATTTATCCTAAAATTGCTGTTGACCCCTCTTTGTCCACGTATAGGCCTCTTGAGTCATACGTGAGTTTCGCGCGCCGTCGCTCTCTTCCGGTTGCACGTGCTGACTTCTCCGCGTCACACGTGAGAGGGGGTGTTGAAGTGTATAAGTGGATTGCACTAGCCCTTTCCATCAGTTCGGACTTTTGGTTGCGTTGGCTAGTGCATGAAGCTTGACACCTACCACCCCAGGCTTTTATAAGGAGTGAGCCTTTCCTAAGCGACCGATGGATAACTTATTCTTAATATCACCTTCCTATGCATTTGCATTTATTTAACCATATTTTGTGTACTATCATTTTTGTCGCTGCAGGCTGGAACATGAGTTTGATAGGTGTAGCCATAGGAGGCACCAGGAAAGGCCGATGGATAACCCGAATTAAAACATGCACTCGATGTCCCACATAGTGATTGTGCCTCTTCCTCCTACCCTGTCACACCTGCCATTTTACATGCATGTCAACCCCTCAATGACATTAATTTGTGCCCACGTAGTTCGGTATTCATATGTAAGCCCCACTCTCAAGTCCTATCGAGGGGTGAGCGAGAAGATTTATTGTTTCTTGGCTAGGATGGAATGGCTCTCGGAGGAGGTTGGTTCGTATAAGTAGGTTAAAAGGGAAGTGGGCTACCGTTGTTGTTGAACGATGGTTAAGGAGGGGAAGCATAGGCAGACAATTTTCAAATCGTATTGATATGATGATTTAGCAGTTCTTGGATCACATGTCAGGTCACACAGCGTTGAGATGAGAGCCTCCAGATCGATTATCATGAAACCGTAGTAGTCTGTGGTCTCAAGAAACACTATTTAATTTCGAAAAAACTAGACTGGCGGGGAGAAGAACCCTGTGGTATTTCATTAAGGACGTGTTCGGTTTAGCAGGGGTTAAAGAGGATTGATAGGTTTTGGGATGGATTAAATCCTACACAAGTCAAAATCCCCCCAAATCCATTATATTCCACTCCAATCCTCCCGAGGAGAGGATTAACTGAACATAGCCTAAGTTAGGTGTGAGTTTCGAATCCTAGCTACCTAGCACGCCACCGCGTGTGCTAGCGAATAAGCCCCACGGGCCACAGTGTTCCTCAAACGCTATTTTCTTTTCCTTTGCACATCATCTCTCTACTGTCTATTTTGACTAAAGACCTCTATCTTCTAGTACACTAACCTTACCAATCTCGTGTCCTTTCATCTATTACCGTAAAAACATGCATTCGAGACGCTACAAAGCACATTAACTTGTTTGACGCCTGCCAAAAGAAGAAAATGCCACCACCATCCAAACTACTATTCCCTCCGTCTCAAAATAGATGTCTTGGATTTGTCAAAATTTAGATGAATCTATATACTAAATAGTGTCTAAATTCATTCAAATTTTAATAAATCTGAGACATCTATTTTGGAACGAAGGGAGTAGTAAACAAACATCGCAGTCATGCGAGCGTATGCGCCGAAGCGAGACGGGCAAGTGAGACCATGCGAGTGAGCGAGTGAATGTGGTGTGTCGTTGCCCTCATGGAGAAGAAGGTCTTCTTTCCTCGTAAGGATTGAAGCCACATGCTTTGTCCGCAGTTCCGCACCCCGCGGAACCAAGCATTTCGTCCTAGTATCAACGTGCCTTCATGACACAAATATGGCTCCAAAGGCCGGAATTTTCCAGGTCAGGACATATGTGCCAAAAAGTACTGCTTCCATTTTTCATATCACACCTGATTATTAATCTCTGATAACTGATCGCCAATTGGAAGAATGATAAGGAGAACAAACATACAACCTGAGGAAACAGTCCTAGAAATTTAGCAGCAATATTCGGCTTGATGTATATTATGATTTTTCGCAAATAAAAATACATCCTAGATAGGGGGTAAGCGTTGAATTATCATGCAAGGACGATGCACCGTCTAACTAACAAGCTGAACACATTGTTTTGAGTCCGAACATGCTCACAACTAAGAGAAAATTGGTTCTAAATTGCTCGCTTTTTCTGAGGACGATACAGTGTTATTGTGATTTTTTTCGTGAACTATCGTAATGCTAAACGATGCCTTGGCTAGGTGTTCATCTTGGTGTCGAGATCAAATATCGATTTTTTTTTGTGAAATTCATCAGTTGTGTTATGATCTCATAGCCCGGCCTAGCTGAAGACAAACAAGCTCAGATAATTCATCACATAGTCCTTGAGAGTTCGTATAGATTCTGACCTGCCCGAGGAGAAACAAGCTCAAACAAATTATTGTCTGCTTACTTAAAGATGTCACATAGGATCTGACCTACCCGAGTACCAAGCTCGTAACGAGGACTTATTAGCTATTGAACCAAAATGAACCAATGACTCATCGCTACCGGTCTTTTATAACGAGCGAGCCTTTCCCATGCCACAAAAGAATAGTGTATTCCACTCCTATGCATTGGAATGATTCAATAATTTTCATGTATTATTCCTTTGGTCTCTACACACTAGGGTTTTGAATTAGATGGGTATAGGCATAAGAGGCACCGGGTAAAGATTGATTACTAGAATTACAGCATGCATTGGTGGTTCCACATGACATCGTATCTCATCCTCCTACTCTGCCACATCCTCTTTATTCACTGCGACTCATACCTTAACTTACTGTTGTGGTCAGCGAGTCCAGTCGTCATGTACACCTCGCGCTGATGGCAAATCATGTAACAGGCTGGGAGATTCCGTGATACTTGGCTAGGGCGGGATGAGGGTCGGGGGAGGTTAGTTTGCGTAAGCAGTTCTTGAGAGAAAAGGGCTAGTGTAATTGGTAGATCCTTCGGGAGGGAAAATATAGGTTTCAACTGATATTAATAGGTAACGATGTACCGCTGAAGCATACTGTACATCACTTTGCTTTTTTTGAAACAGAGTACATCACTTGCTACCAAACATTTAGTACCAATGCAACCGGAAGCTGTACAGATCTACAGGGGTCTGGAGTTCCATGAAACACTGTCTTATTTTCTTTTGCGCATCACCCCTCTCTAATGTCTAATCTGTGCCATACCATTTGACTAAAGATTACTATGGTCTAGTAGGATACAATACACACCAACCTTACCAGCCTTCTATCGTTTCATGTTTTAGTGTCAACGCATGCATGCCAGACGCTAGAATTATTTTTGAAGCAACCGGCAGGAGCAATGCCTTTTCAATTAGAAGAGAGAAAAACATCATAACTGTACAGAGGGTGGCATGTTTTAATTAAGGTGGAACATGCCAAAAAAAAACTACACAAAGAAACAAGAAAAAACATGATCCCTAATCAGGCTCAGCTAGGCCAGACGCTAGAATGAACATGAACTCACATGACACACTATATCATTTCATGTTGTAGTGTCAACCTTGCGAAATAGCATGTTATATCACGCTAAAATGTCATAGCGTTAGCCAAAAATAGCGCCTTATTATTTTCTAGCATGCTGACATGTTGATGTTATACTTGTAGACGTCAATGCAATGTTGTTACCTCTTGGGATATGATGTTAGGTTTTTATAAGATTAGAAAACTATTTTTGTCTGCAGTTATGTATGTACTATTCTAATATTTTTTAGAATATATCTTTTGTTTTTGCCAAAATATTTTATTTTCAGTCTATATCTTGTATTATTTTTAAAATGCTATTTTGAAATATAGTACGCTATAGTGTGCATTGCGTTTGGAGGAGGCTGGCGCTATTTCCTTTAGTGCGCTATTTTTTTCATTGATAGTATCATGATTTTTCACATATAAAAATACATCCTAGATAGGGTAAGCGTTGAATTATCATGCAAGGACTATGCACCGTCTAACTAACAAGCCGAACACATTGTAACATGCTCACAACTAAGCGAAAATTGGTTCTAAATTGCTCGCTTTTTCTGAGGACGATAGAATGTTATTGTGATTTTTTCGTGAACTACGTAATACTAAATGATGACTTGGCTAGGTGTTCATTCTGGTGTCGAGATCAAATATCTAAACTTTTTGGTGAAATTCATTAGTTGTGTTATGATCTTATAGCCCGGCCTAGCCGAAGACAAACAAGCTCAGATAATCCATCACATAGGCCTTGAGAGTTCTTATGGACTCTGACCTGCCTGAGGAGAAACAAGCTAGGACAAATTATTGTCCACTTACTTAAAGATGTCACATAGGATCTGACCTACCCAAGTACCAAGCTCGTAACGAGGACTTCTTAGATATTGAACCAAAGTGAACCAATGACTCATCGCTACCAGTCTTTTATAAGGAGTGAGCCTTTCCCATGCCACAAAAGAATGGCTTATTCCTTTCCTATGCATTGGAATGATTCAATATTTTTCATGTATTATTTCTTTGGTCTCTACACACTAGGGTTTTGAATTTGATGGGTATAGGCATAAGAGGCACCGGGTAAAGATTGATGGATAACTAGAACTACAGCATGCATTGGTTGTTTCACATGCCATCGTATCTCATCCTCCTACTCTGCCACATCCGCCTTTTCCCCCGCGACTCATACCTCAACTGACTGTTGTGCTCGGTGAGTCCAGTCGCCATGTACACCTCACGCTGATGGCAAATCGTGTAATGAGCTGGAAGCTTCTGTGATCCTTGGCTAGGGTGGAATGATGGTCACAGGAGGTTTGTTCACGTAAGCAGTTCTTGACAGAAAAGGGCTAGTGTAGTTGGTATATGCTTTGGGAGGGAAATTATAGGTTTCAACTGATATCGATAGGTGACGAATTACCGCTTCAGCATATAGCACATCACTTGCTACCAAACATTTAGTACCAGTGCAACCGGAAGCTGTACAGATCTGCACCATGCCCTTTGATTAAAGATTACTATGGTCTATTAGGATACAACTAGCAAGGTGGCCCTCGCAAATGCGAGGGCGTCATTTAAACTGTTGATGGTCACTTTGGAATCAATTTAAGGGAACAATATATATAGTTCGACAATCCACTTAGGAGAACTTCATTATATTGGTAAAAATTTTGTTACAATCTACTGATATTTTCTCTAACAATTTGCCAATGTGCAAAGCATGTGTCCATTTCGACAAGACTCTTACTCTAGTTTGAATTTGACAACACAGTGTTTTCTTCTACAAGATTGAAATTGTAAAGTTCCTAACCATCTGACTTCATTGTGGAATATTCAAATTGTTCGGCTCATAAAGATAAGACATACAACGGGTCAATAGTCTATCATTTCAATCTTCCCCGTCTTATCTCACCTTTTTCATCGACTAAGGTGTCAGGAGGTCGAGTAACCATAGAACAACCTCTAATGTGAAGTTTAGGTACCTTCCTTATGAGGTCTATGTATTATAAGTCACAGAGTCATGTTGATTGATACGATGTTGTGAAAATAACTCCATCTCCGTCACTATTATGACATAACCATGATGTTTTTATCCATGGAAGCCAAGTCTTCCTATTATGTATACTCCTTATTTTCGTGATAGAAAAGATTTCCACATTAATGCAATAAAAAATAAGAATCTCTAGAAATTAATAATCCCTCGATTGTTTCCTTAATTAGTTAAGCATCTACTATAGTGATAAGGTTTATGTTATATAAATGTTAGAGAAACGTGAAACATCCTACAATGATCTGGTGTACGCTCTTTCTGTTAGTAGATCACAACATGAATACTGATTACAATATGTAGAACTATGATACCACATTTAAATGGGTAACACCAGTTTTCTATGAAAAGTATTTGTATACCCCATAAATGATCACAGTTGAAACTAAACATATCACAATTGATAGGTCTTCGTATCTTCAGCAGTTCATAAATGAAAGCAGTCGATAAAACTTCATGATTTCATATAAGCATCATCCAGCAATTATTCATATCATGCATCCCTTAATTTTTTTAATCTTTGACCAGTCTTAGGAGTTGACTGTACTATAGAAAGTATAGTCTGTAACTGCTACTTTAGTCACACATATTAGGCTAACAATAGCACACCAACCTAAACTTGATGCACTTCTGATACAAAAATAAACCCATAAACCTGTACCTTAATCTTATTACTTCGTAAATTGTGGTTGGATATTTCACCCTTTTGTGAGTTTTTCTAATCTCTTTACCATAAGGACCAGATGTTTAATCTAAAGAAATAGTTGAGCATTTAAATTTTTCCATAACATTGATATTTGTAGAGATTACGATTATATTACTTCATTAATTTGTAAATTTCAAGCTTATTTTCTCCCATGAGGATAAGCCTACTAAATAGGAGTAATCTTGTTGATGCGGACTTCGAAAATAACCCTTTATCTTGCTTCTCGTGATTCGAAGAAGATAACCATGAGTAGGACATTATACACCGAAGCATTAGTTTTCCATTACAAAATTAAATGCATTATATTTCTCCAACCAACAAAATTATTTTCTATATTTCAGGCACATTGCACAACTAATGCATCAATTTCTATTTCTCAAAATTTTATTGCTAAAGAACACTCAAAATGCAAAGTGAGAAAAATTAAGTAGGGCGTTTTTAGTTGCACTCGCCACTAATTGGCATCACTTTTAGTTACTTCTGCCCGACCTTGTAAATGTCGGCTTACATTTTTTATGCACACAATCCTGCAAATAAATTTAGCATCCAAGCACATTATAAACTCCTTAAGAAACATAAGGTTCCAAATGGACTATAGACTCTTTGTTATTTCAAATAGAATAAGATGCACTTGTATTAGATGCTACAATTATTTTCCGGTGGTTTTATTGAATAGCAATATACTTGCTACTCCATACCTTTTTTTTTTGGAGAAAACAATGAATTTACCCTTTTAGGTTTAGTAATCAAATAGAACAAAAATCTTCCTTTTTTGCAAGACAGTGATATAAAATACTTAATTAACTGATTTGTAGAGTCATCTGGCTGGATGATCGTGTTCCATGACATGATGAATCTCTTTGTCTCTGATTTGTAGTAATCATGTCGTACTATCATAGGCAAAAAAAATTGAAGAACTTGTGGTGTTACCAGGTCAGTAGGGAAGTAATACTGAAAACCAAAGAATTCAACCTGTTGAGTAGAAAATAGACCACTCTTATATAGATACATACCTGATGGATCATTGATGGAAATACTGAGAACCACGTTTTCACGGTGCCGTGCTTGTAACACGGAAAGGCGTTAAAACATATAGATCAACCCATCTTGTCTATGCAAATTACATGGCATATTAAAGATCAAAATTTGAAGTGATCAAAAAAGAAAGATACCTATCGAAGCGCGTAGCTTAATTTTCTAAGATGTGTACAGGTAAATAAAATCTTGGATTAATCTCGCTAGGCTGAGCGCATGAGGCAAGATTGAAACGTCTGCAGCTAACCTACATATACGGACAACACGGGATTACGGCCGTCCGGCCAAGCAAATCGAGTCCAACGCCATGCGGCGCTGATGTGCTTGCACCCAGGCAAGGAAATTAAGGTCAGCGCCATGTACTACATCCGTAGCCAAGAAAATCCAATCAACAGCGGTTTGCGGCACTCAGTCTGGAGATTTTGTGGAACCGCGCCTAGAGTCCTTTGTATGGAAGTTTCCTTCTAGATTGTGCGTGCACTCTTTATGCAATATGATTGATCCTCTATCGTTGGATTGTTACCGGTCCATCTCTCTTACTCCCTCCGTTTCAGTTTACAAGGCCTACGCGTATATCTAGGTTATCAATTTGACCTATATAATTTGAATTATATAATATAAAAATTATATCATTGAAAAATACAAAGTCTAAAGTTTTCGGTGATATATTTTTTATAATATATACATCATACTAAGTTGTTTAATTTGGCGACATAGAACTACGTGCAGGACTTGTAAACCGAAACGGAGGGAGTATTATAAACATGTGCAGCTACGTAACCAAGCTAACGTGACATAAGGTATACGTTCGATGTAACACTACTTATGTTTTAATCTTAGATTAGATCTTAACCGTATATTATAGATGTAACAATTAAAATTAATTTAGATGATGTGGATCAATCTGGTGCCTCGAAAAACACCCAACCCTACCAGCCTTCTGTCCTTTTATGTTTTATTGTCGACACACGCATCCCAGACGCTAGAATGAACATGAACTCGTGTGACACCGGCCAACCAGGAAGGAATGCGTCCAGCATCCATGCACGCTGGCTTCACTCGAGGAACCACGTACGGAGTGATGGATTGGTCATGGGTGGATCATTACTCAGGTTTATGAGTGTCTTGAAGTAACGAGTCCCCACGTGTGCTGGCTCGCTGGCCTGAATAGGGTCCCTAATGATAAACCTCTAAACCCCGTGTTAGTGTTGATGGCAAGCGCATCTGTATCATTGGCTATGTTCATGCACATAGGGCCCTATTGGCGGGGCTGCCTGCTGTATTAACCAACTTGACGACCAACCAATCTGTCGATCCGTGGTTTTCTGCTCGCTGTTCGTTTCGCGCAAGAAAAAAAATGAAAATAATATGTTTGCTGTGTCACAAGGTCTTTGGTTTGGGTTCCTTCGTATATGTTGCTTCAATACCATAGTGGATTTCTACAAAATTCTACTACCTCTGTTTTAAAATATAAGAGGGAGAGGGTCCTCTGTCCCGTGTCCCTGTAAGGATTGGGAGCCACGTGCCTTGTCCGCAACCGTCGCCAATGACAATTTTCTCTGTATCATTTGTTGTTGGGTAAACAAAAGTGGCTCCAGAAGCTGCTGGCCTTTGCTTTGCTAGCCAAGAAAATATATGCAAACTACTGCAACTACTTTTCTTCTCGTCTTGGACAGCGTCTGTAACATTATTTCGACTGGCAATCTATACTGGAAAAAATTTATAGAACCGAATGAAATATAAATTATGAAATTGGTTTCTAAGATAGATTCACCCCATTAGAATTCAAGGCATATTCTCTAAACATAGTAAGCATGTTAGAAGTCAAAGTATTAAAAATCTGAATCTATCTATGTTCAAAATGGCAGCTTCTCGAGGACCAGAGGGTCTAGGGTGTAATGTTGTGTTTTTTACTAATCGAAGAACAAAATCTTGTGTATAACCAGGCGCGGAGCCGGCCCAGGAAACCTGACCATAGTTATTTATTTAGTCTAAGATTTAGCCTAACTACACCACTTGATGAAAGTTGGCATGGGGTTTGGTTGGATCATAGATCCGCCGAGTACCATCCTGAAAATACTCTGCATATAATCAACGTTAGAAAGTAATTTTTTGTTGCTGACTGTTTTTCTCGCAAGACTCAGCAAAGGTCTTATATTCCGAGGGTAAAACCACGGGCACTCGCCATATAACAACATACTCGGAAGCCGCATGTCTACACCAAATAGAACAAATACACGTCACAACTGCAAGACTAGGTGTAATTTATGTTCACAACTCTACACTAGTGGGAGCTGGAAATGGTCACTGGCTCACTGTTGTAACGAGAGTTCAGTAAGGATATCCTTTCAGGCACACGGAAGCATTGCACAGAAGACATCTAATACAACAATGTCTCCTTCCATTTTCAGATGGCAACTATGTATTTGTTCCCGACACCAGACTGCCAGATTAGAAGAAAGATTTGAAGAACGTGCATGCAACAGTCCGATAAATTCTAGTACAAAGATGATGTTTGATGTATAGTATATTGATTTTCCGCGTATAAGAAGCCATCCTTCATGGAGTAAACTGATGACTGAATTATCTTGTCAGGACGATGAATAATCTAAGTAACAAGATTGGCACACTGTCGATTCGAGTCGGAATACTCACAACAGAGCGAAATTGGTTATACTCCGGTCTTTTTTTATCTACCAGGACATACATTAGTACTTTAGTCTTATTTTTAATGAACTTTGTAATGTAAACGAGATGTTTGCCAGGTGATCATCTCGGTGTCCAAATAAAAGTTCAAAACTTCTCCCAAAAAAAGGAAACTTGTCATTTGTGTAAAGCTCGCATAGCCTAACCTAACCAGGGACCGACAAACTCAGAAAACCATCTTTTATTTAATGTTTTCAATGGCTCTGACTTACTTGAGGAGGAATAAGCTCAAGAAAGTTTATTTTTTATCTAACTAAAGCTGACATACGATCTGACCTCCCTGGATACCTAATCCGTAACATAAGGAATTCTCACTATATACCACCCCAATATTTAAAAGGAGATCGTTTCCAACTAGTCACACATGCATAGCTTTCTTATCTTACTTCTAAGATTGGGAGTATGAAATCATATTTCATAGATCTCTACACGCGAAGAATTTCAGTTTGATATAGGTGTAGGTATAAGAGGCATCCGGAAAGACTGGCTGATTACCGGAATTACAACATGCACTAAGTGTTTCCTACAGATAGCATATCTTATCTTCCTACTCTGCCACATCCATGTTTTTTCGTGGGACTCTTCCATCTGCTTACCTTTTGCCCCGCCTAATCCGATCTTCGTGTACACCACGCTCTCATATTATATCGTGTAACGAGCAAGGGGCACTAGTATCACTTGGCTGCAATGGAATGGGGTTCGGAGGATATTTATTCGCGTAAGCACCACCGAAGAGGATTGCTAGCGTGGTTGTTTTCTGGTTCAGGAGGGGCAACATATGCATACGATGTTCTGATGTTGTACTGATAGGTTATGATTTAGGTGTGCCCGATATGTGATAATTTAGTTGTGCATCTGTCGTCTCAACATAGTAAGGACTAGCATCATTGTTCTTCCTCAAAAGGACAAACAGGGCGGCAACGCCTATAAACCCGCAAAAGTATAATATAGTATAATAAACTATAGAATGTGATTTTCACAAGAGATTTAATTGGATCCAGACTCACTTCATGAAATGCCTTGCTTCAGGACTTGAAACATGTCTAGTGCCTGGGACCAATGAATTTCAATGGAACTTGAATAAGAACATAGAATTCTATGTGAGGTCCATGTATAATGCTTTGAGCCAGCCTGTCTTACCAGTTGATAATAATAGGAAAATATGGAAGATAAAGATACCGTTAAAAATTAAAAGAAATCATAGTATCTTCGTCGTGGGGTGTTCCTTACTAAAAATAATCTTCTTAAAAGTAATTGACATGGAGATAAGAAAATGTGTATTTTGTCATCATGATGATGATGAGACAAACAAACATTTATTTTTTCAATGCCAGTTCGCTCGTTCTATATGGTCAATTACCCAAATAGTTTTAGCCATGTATCCTCCGCGTAGCGTTGCCAATATTTTTGAAAATTTTCTACATGGTATTGATCACAGGTACATAATTCTTCTTATGATGGGAGCGATTATCATTATTTGGCCGCTATGGCTATGTCGAAATAATAAAGTGTTTAATGATAAATTGTCTTCACTCTTGCAGGTTATCTACCTGTGTACGGGTACACTCCGCACATGGTCATCCCTTCATCATGCGGACTCTCTCGACCTTTTCACGGTGGTGTGTCCGAGACTGAAGGATATGGTGAGGGGCTATTTTATCCGATGTGGATGGCAGCATAGCAGCTTATGGATGGGACTTCTAGTACTTTAGGCGTATTTACAATTTCTCATAATGATATATAATTCGCCTTTAATTTTTTTCCGTTGCTCGACTTTGGAGTTGGGTCGGCTGTGTGCATCCTAGGTATGCAAAGGCCGGGTGTAAGTCTTAAAACTTTTTTAAGTAATAAAGGTCACCCTTTGAGAAAAATAGTATAAACTACACTAATTTTTCTGAAGAAAATAAAACTATACTAACAAATTTTAACTATGAAGCGGCCGCTTTGCATTGCAACCTTGCTTCTGATGATTCTCAAGAGCGACGAAGAGGGCCTATTTCCTCATAAGGATTGGAGCCTGGGGTGACGACACGGAAATGGTTACAAAAGCCAGAATTTTCCAAGCAATCAAATACGTGCCAAGAAAAAATGTTCTTGGGTCGCTTGCTCGAGGCGTCCCCGTGGCGCCCTCCAGACCCTAGCCAGTCGTTGTCGTTGCTCCCATAGATGGCCACCGCCCGCGCCGTAGGTGGCGGCGGCCACGCCTAGGCTGCCGAAGGTGGCGGGCCATCTACGCGGCCTCGTCGATCCTCTTCGCGCTAGGGTGTGGACACCAACTGGCGGTGCCGGTGGATCCAAGCGGCGGGCGACGACGCTCGTCCGAGCGGCATTTGCCAGCGGCTTGGAAGGGAGGCGCGGAGGAGAAGTTGGGGGCGATGGTGCAGACTTGGAAGCAGCGTGGTGGTTGCTTTAGGCGGCGAAGCTGCACCTTGGTCTCTCTTTAACCGATTTGTGGGTTCAGCCATGGCTTTGAAAGGGCTGAAGGATGACCCACTCGTTCCGTTCACCGGAAGTCGGCCGGTGGTGTGGGGACTATTGGATCGGCCCAAATAAAGGTGGCAGTCATACGGTTCCTTCCACGCGATGACGAAGATCTGCTAGCTACATGTCCTCGATGATCTAGTCTGGGGTAGCGAGTTTCGAAAGGCTCCGCCGACGAACTACCATTGATGACTATGCCTGAAGATTGTTGGATCGGATTGAATTCGGTCGAATGTACCTATGATTTTTGTGACTGTTTGGTTTCAGCCGGAACATTGTGAAGATCTGATATATGTTACCATCATGTGTCATATCTCGGAAGCGTATAAACCCAAATCGTCTAATCTAAACATATTAAGGAGAATAAGTCAAGATATTAAGGCTTTTGGATCTACCCATGCTCAAGATGACAACATTTCTAATTAGCCAAATCGTGTGTGCACCACATAGGACGTACTCCCTCCGTTTAGAAATATAAGATGTTTTAAGTTTGTGAAGGAGATGTATCTAGACACCTTTTAATGTATAGGTTTAAATGAATCTAGACACTAAAAGGTGTCTAGATACATCTCATTCACAAACCTAAAACATCTTATATTTCCAAACGGAGAGAGTACTGTACAACACATACCAAAGCTGGTTTCAACCTCCATTTGGAAAAGAAAAAAACAATCACCGCTAGTTGTAAAAAAATGCTCAACTCTACCCCCGACGGAACATGAAGAGAGTCACTGGCTAAATGCTCGGAAAGTGTCTTTGGCAGGCACCATTGCTCCCTTCACTTTCAGATTTTTGAAAAAAATTAAAACCTCAAACTTCTATGTCCTCCAGTAATTATAACGTTAAATATATAAATATATATATATATATATATATGAGTGTACGCAAAAAAGTTCCGTTAAAAATACATCGTATTTTAGGAAATATAAAAAAACAAAATTTTGACAAAAAAAAACACTATCTTTACAACTATTTACTGTAAGAAATTTGTCTTTTTATATCTCTCAAAATATAAATTTTTTAATGGGATTTTTTACGTACACTCATCCTCTATATATCCATCTATATATTTAACGCCATAATTGTTTGAGACATAGAATTGTGAGGTTTTGAAATTTTCAAAAATCTGAAACTGAAGAGAGCACTGGTGCCCATGTGCACAAAATCCATTCCTCAATGCTGCAACTGAGAGTTCAGTTAGGATATCCTTTCAGGCATTTGGAGGCAAACACAACAACAGATACTCCGCCTCATCTTTCACATGGCAACTGAGCATTAGTTTCTGACGGGTTGCAGAATTGGAAGAAAGATATGGAGAATGCACGTGCAACAGACAGTCCAAGAAATTGTAGTGCCGGGACGATGTGATATACTCCTACTAATGAATGTATACTAAGTAACTAATGAGTGGATTATCTTGCCGGGATGATGAACAGTCTAACTAATTAGCTGGACACACTGTCGATTCAAGTTGGAACAAGCTCACAACTGAGCGAAACTGGTTCTAGTTCCATTGCTTTTTCTCCGTGAGGAAATATCGTCAGTTGTCCTGTCTTACTATTCAGGAGCTCTGTAATGTAAACACGATGTTAGCTATGTGATCATCTCTGTGTTGAAAGCAAAGATCAAAACTTCTGAAAAATTTTAGGAAATTCATCATCTGTGTAAAACTTAGCCTGGCCTAACCGAGGACCGACAAGGTCAGAAAATTCATCATTAATTTAATGTTTTCAGTGACCCTGACCTGCTTGAGGAAAATAAGCACAAAGAATTATTTTTTGTTTAATTAAAGTATTCTGTTAGAGTATTATACGTATACGGTTGTTATGATAGTTTAGGATAGTTAGGACTCTAGCCTAACTTGATTTGTACTCTAAGATGATCGCTATACGTCTATATATACTCGCTCATGAGGCTCAATAATACATCTAACATATTTCGCCAATACTCTTACATGGTATCAGCCTAAACCGATCTAAAACCCTAGCCGCCGCCGGCACGCTTCCGCCGCGCCGCCCCCGGGGAGGTCTATCTCCATGATCTCCGTCGGGGTCGCGCAACCCGTACGCAGGGTTCGTCCGTCGATCCGTGATCGGCTGTCCTGCAAGTCTTTTTTCCGATCTCTTGATCAGTTTTTTTTTGGTTTACCGATCTTAGATCGGATTGCGTCGCCCTCCACCGCCATCATCATCGTCGCGCCTCTACTTCGACCATTGGCACTGACGATCTACACTGCGCTTGTCCGCCTGCCCACTCCGATGCCGTACCTGTCTCGGCAGGCTGTTGCAGCCTCACGGCAGGCTGCCGCGCACCGCAGACTGCTGCTACGCCTTTCTTGGAAGGCTGCCGTGGCTGCCCCCCGTGGATCGTCTTCGTCGTCATCGTCCGGGACTTCACCGACAACGCCACCATCGACTCTGATCTACGCGTCGTCCACGCCATGGCGCATACGGCGCACCGTCGGTCTGATCAACCGATCCCGCGCCTGTCTACGCCAAGCACGTCCCTGAGCACGCGCCTACCACCGATCGAGCTACGGGTTGCCGCTACGCGGCCCGAGGTTTGGTCTATGCTAACGGCTTCCAACGCGCCCTGCAGCTATGCGGCCCCCTCGGGTCATAGCGTCGCTGCATGCAGTCTACTTCGCCGTCCCAGTGCATCGACGTCCTCGGCTTTTACCGCGCCTACTCCTACAGGCGTGGATCGCCGCCGTTTGCACGTGGTCTTCGTCATGTCGCCGGGTTCTTCTTCGCCTACTTCGAGTACCGCCGCCGCGCCTCTCTAGGCGTCCAACATGACCACTTCAGGTCGCCGTTGGTTTCGCCGCCTTCTATGTCTTCTCCACATCGAACTCGTCAGCATTGTCACACGATACTGGCGCATAGGTTCATGATGGCAACTACCCCTGCACGCCTGGTACTGGCAACACCGGTGCGTGCCTTCGTCCCCGACGCGTTCCCGAGTCTGGCAAACTCGTACCGGACGCCTCGTCTTCGTCGGCATGATAACGTCTTCTTCGGGATCGACACCTTCCTCTTCGACTGCCTCGACCAAATCAGCGACGCATTCTTCCTGGCATACTAGGTTCTGGCAGAACCAAAGATGTGCCTTCGTCCCCGACTTGCGCCTAGTTCTGGCAAAACTTTGGCGCCGATCGTACCCAACGGCTCGGACTGCATCGACTCCGGCATTGATCGACACCTTCGACTTGCCTCGGCGCGTCTCCGTCATTCTCTTCGCGCACTATGCGCTTGCGGCTTCAGGTGCGGCTACATCGACACCGGCAACCCCGACCACGACGACCCTTCGCACGGCTACATCGACCTCGGCACCGCTCCACGCTCTCCGCTCCCTCGACACCGGCACAAGGGCTTTCACCTCGCTTGAGCATCATCAGCCTCTTCTACAGTCCAAGCATCCGCGCTGCGACATCGTCTACGACACTCCCGCTGCGACTGCGGGGGATGTTGTTACAATTGCGACAAGTAAATAACGAAGAACGAAAACGAAATCACAGTAAGGGGACACAGATTTAACGTGGAAAACCTCTCCAACAAAGAGAGGAAAAAACCACGGGCGCCAGCCAGCGAAACTTCACTATATCGGGGAGTGTTTACAAACGCCGGGGATTTCAGAGATGCAACTCATCCCAACCGGCGGCTTACAAGGGGTTTATATATCAGTGGAAACCTAGGTCTTCAACGATCTGTACCGTACCACGGGGGGTTGTCGCCGCCCGCACCCCCCACAGGCGTCCCTGTTGGGCACGGGGGGGGGGGGGGCAACTTCAGACTCGTTACACTCGGTCCAAGCCCCGGCGACGGGCCTGGATCAACATATAACAGATGTCAGCCTACTGGTCTACTTCGGCACTCCAGTCTGACCGTTTGCGACGTTCTTGTTGTTCACGATGCTACCGCTATGACTGTGGGAGAGTGTTAGAGTATTATACGTATACGGTTGTTATGGTAGTTTAGGATAGTTAGGACTCTAGCCTAACTTGACTTGTACTCTAAAATAATCGCTATATGTCTATATATACTCGCCCACGAGGCTCAATAATATATCTAACATATTCCGCCAATACTCTTACAGATCCGACCTACCTAGGTACCAAGTTGGTAACCAAGAGATATTCAACTAACTCTGAAGCCAGAGTATCTGTTGTCACCTCGGTCTTTAAAAGGAGCCAGCCTTTTTCTATAAGCAACAAATACATAGCTTCCTCATCCTACTTCTACGCAATGGAAGTATTCAATCATATTTCATTTTTTCTATCTCTAAAACGCTAGGGATTTTTGAGTTTGATATATGTGTAGGCATAAGAGGCACAGGGAAAGAGGGGTGGTTCACCAGAATTACAACATGCACTAGAAGCTTCCCAGTTTTATCATACCTCATATTCCTACTCTGCCACATCCATGTTTTGACGTGCGACTCATCCATCCGTTGACCTTTCTCTCCGCCTAGTCGGGTCTTTGTGTACACCAAGATCTCACGGCATATTGTGCAAGGAGCAAATTGTTTCGCCAGCACTTGGCTGGAATAGAATAGGGTTCGTAGGATGTTGATTCGCGTAAGATCCACTAAAGGGGCTGGTCGCTAACATGTTTATAAATCTCGGCAAAAGAATATACTACAGTATCAAATTATATATTTGCTGGGAGGAATCCAGCATACCAACCCGAATAGTTTGATGGAAAACATTTTAAGGAGATCGGCCGCAATCAAGATTAAGATTTCGAATCTACCCATGCTCAAGATGGCAATTTCTTACTACACCACATAAGACGTATACAACACAAGTCACAGCTGGATGTAATTTTTATTCTCAGCTCTGCCTAAGTGTGGAGGATATCTCGTAGCTAGGTACAGAAGGTAATGCTCTACTTACTCGTGATGTTCACTGAGAAAGAACTATTCAAGGCTATTTCTCGGATGGAAAACAATAAAGTTCCCGAATAGGATGGATTCCTGACTGAGTTCTACAGAAACTTTGGGATGTCATCAAACCGTATCTAATGGCTTTGTTTCGTCAATTGCAAGTAGGAGAATTACCCTTATTTAAATTCAACTTTTAGGTTATTACACTTCTACCAAAGAAGAAAAATGTTTTACAAATGAAACAATACAGACCAACATGTTTGCTTAATATTAGCTTCAAGATCTTTACGAAAGTTGTCACGAATCGTATCACCAATTTTGCACACAAGGTGGTTAGAAGGAGTGATGGTGTTACATGAGAAAATCCACGAGCTCCGTCGTAAGAAGTTGGACGAAGATTTTGAGAAGACATATGACAAAGTAAAATGGCCTTTTTGCAACAAGGTTTACGTATGAAGGCTTTTGATCCACAATAATGCGAATGGGTTAAAAACGTTGTGCGGAGGTGGGCGTGTGGGAATACGTGTCAATGATGGTATTGGCCATTATTTTCAAACACGGAAAGGCTTGAAAAAAGGTGATCCTCTATCTCCAATACTTTTTAATATTGTTGCAGGTATGTTGGCAATAAACATTACAAGAGCAAAAGATGATGGCTAGGTCGACAGTCCCATACCTCATATGGTAGGGGAGCGGTTTCCATACTATAATTGTTGATGATACGATACTTTTTATGAACATGATTTACAAAAAGCAATAAATATGAAGCTAATCCTTGCCATATTTGAAAAATTGTCTCGACTAAAAATAAATTTCCATCAAAGTGAAGTTCTTTTTTTTGGAAAATCAAAAGATTTGGAGCAACAGTACAAGCATATCTTTGGCTACGGGTCTGGTTCCTTACCTTTCTGATACCTTGGAGTACCTAGCCATCATAGAAACTTCGATGTTGAATGGAAACCAGTGGAGAGTCGACTTATGACCAAGATAGGATGCTAGCAAGGAAAGTTACTCTCTTATGGGGATCCGCTTGTCCTTATAAGCTCGGTGTTGACTCATTTACTAAATTCCATGCTATCATTTCTTGAGATACCAAAAGAGGTAAAGGAACGATTAAATATTTTTTGGCAAAGCGATGATACAAAGAAAAAGTATAGAATTACAAGATGGAATATAATATGACGCCCTAAATACCAATGAGGGTTAGGAATTGAAGTGCTTGAACTAAAGAATAGATGTTTGTTAAGAAAATGGCTCATCAAACCAATATTGGAAGAAGGTATGTGGCAATAGTTATTGCATAACACCGACTCCCTTTTGGAAAGTTCCAATGAAGGTTAAACATGAGCTTTTAACCGAGGCTTTTTCAAGGTTGGAGATGGGGCAACAGTTAGGTTTTGGGAGGTCGTTTGGGCCTAGGGACGCACTGTTATCTCAACAATATACGTCGCTTTATAATATTGTTCAAAGTAAAAAAATCCTAGTAGCAACTTGTTTAGCACAAATCCTGATGAATATTGCTTTTAGAAGAGGTTTATCTGGCAATAAATTGAACGGATGGTTAAATTTATGCCAAACACTAATGGCTTACAACTATCCCAAAACCCGAATGAGTTTGTATGGAAACTTACTTGAACAGGAAAATTTAATGTAAAATCGATGTATCTTGACTTAATTAATGGTCATACTAGGTTTCTATAGAATTACTTATGGAAACTAAAAATTCCTTTGAAGGTAAATTTTTTCATGTGGTTCATTCAAAAACAAAGTGTTGATTTTGTGACTCGATGAGTCGATGGAGACCGTAGAACACTTGTTTCTTCATGTCCTTTACACAAATTATTTCGCGTATGGTCTTCTTACTTACAATCTACCACCACCGACAATTGTTACTAATATGTTTGGTAACTAGTTGAATGGAGTGGACTAGAGAAATAAATGTAGAATCTGTATTGAGGTTTCATCTTTATGTTGGTATATTTAAACGAGTCAGAATACAAATATATTTAACAAAGAAACAGGTATAAAAAATTATAGTTTATTCGACTAGTTGCACAATAAATTTAACTATGGGCATACTTTCTCCCGGAGGATCAGCGGGAGACTATGTTCACTGGACACAACCAGATGTGACGGTTGCACATGACTTATTTTTCTAGGCTACTGGATGACGGCATATTAGTAGACTTCAAAATGGATAGCTTCTTGTTTATTTTCATTTTCTGATGATTGATACATGTCTCAACCTTAGCTCATCCGTGATTGTAATATCACTCGCTTTCAAAGCTATGCAATAAAGAAAGGCTATGTGCATTTATGCAAAGGATTGGGGCTTTACTCTCCATTTCGAAAAGAAAAGAATATGGTTGCGAGCAAACATTTTTCCACCAACACTATCTAATTTCCTCCGTCAAGCACAAGACGTCGAGCATGAAGTTTCTGGCTCCTACTACTGTTGCACCATTAGTCGTTGTCCCCAAGGGGAAGGCCAACAAGTTGACTAAGCGGAATACGAGGTCGAGAAGGAGGTGAGCGCCAAGAACCTCTGCGATTTGAATTCATATGGCCCGACACCACACTGGTTGCCGCCTATTCTGCGCTCAGGCCCTGGGTCCTATTCAAACGCCGAGCACCGAATCACTGTATACCGCCTTGATCCGGGTATGCCCTTGCGATAATCTATAGCGAGGTGTGTGTGTGCACCCCAAGTGCCACCACATCCTCGACATGGACATGAGCCAATTATGTGAGCCGTGGGCATGCGCTATATGGACGTCTTACCGCCGACATAGATCTGCCTTGGCTGGGCATGGACCTACTGGTGCTAGAGCTAGCCTATGGTAAACAGAGTCATGTGCTTGCATGCTCTCGTTCGTATGGCTAGTGGAACCCACCCCCCTCCCCCTCCTATTGTTCATCTTGGATCTTATTTGGCACTTTATGTCGTGGTATCCAAGGTGTCGATGGGGGGATCATGGCGTTCAGGTTGGAAGGGGACTGGACATACTTTGGAGATTCCATCTCGCATGCTCAAGATGAGTCAAGAGTTGGTAAAGTTTCTAGGATGTATTCATAGCAGATCTATTGAAGCACACATATCGGATGATCGACGTTTCATAGTAGTGTAATCGGCAAGTGGGGGGAAGACGACATAGACGCCATTTTGGGTGGACTCAATTATCGGCGTCGAAACTCTCCTTCCGACCTTTAGTGTTGTGCCTGGCAATGGCGGGCTTCCTAGTCGTTTCCTTGTTGAAGGCATTGTATGGAGTTTGGATCTTCTTTGGGGTGAAAACTTAGGATCTGACTCTGCTGCGAACAACGACTATGTTTTTGCACGGTACCCTTCTAGAGGCGTCTTTTGGAGAACCTTGCTCGGAGTCAGATGACGTCATCAATGGTAGGGATCTTGCTACGAATTGTTGATTGTTTAGCCAGGGACTTTGTTTTCTTTTTTAGTTGTGTGCATCCGTGATGTATTTCTACACATTATGTTGTAATAGAGGCCGAGCGTAATTGGTATTAATCTACTCTTTTATAGAAAAATTAAAAAAATCATCATTTATGTAAGACTCGCATAGGGACTGACAAGCTCAGAAAATTTAGCATTCATTTAATGTCTCAATGACTCCGACCTGCTCGGGGAGAAATAAGCTCAATGAAATTTCTTGTTTATCTAATAAAAGCTGCATAGGATCTACCCACCCGGGTACCAAGTTCGTAACAAAGGAATTCTTGCCTATTGAACTAACGGTGGTGAGCCAATGAGTTCATGTCATATATACATATTACCATATCCCCACTGTTTAAAAGGAGCGAGCCTTACCACCTAAGCCACAAATAGATAGCTTCCTCATCCTACTTTTACGCATTGTAATTATTCGTCAATCATATTTCATATTATTTTGTTTGGATTGTACACACCAGAGGGATTTGAGTTTGACATAGGTGTGCGTAGGCATTAGAGGCACCGGGAAAGACTGATGGATTACTAGAATTACAACATGCACTGGTTGGGTTTGATAGCTATAATAACTCATCTTCCTACTCTGCGACATCCATGGTTTGTGCATCACTTGGCTGCGATGGAATCATGGAATAGGGTTCGGAGAATGTTGGTTCGCGTAAGCGCCACTGAAGTCCGAAGAGGAGCGCTAGCATGGTCGGCCGATGGTTCGGGAGGGAAAACATATGCATACGTGCTGGTATTCTGATGGTACCAACACTGGCGTGCACAGGCGGCGGGCCGGGCGGGCCGTGATCCACCCAGAATTCTGGGTTTTTTTTGCCGTGAGAGAGATGCATCCGACTGGTCATTTTGACTCGATCTAGACGGAAAAGGGAAAAGGTGCTGAGACCTAAATCCATTGGCTAAATCGGTGCTTCCGTTCATGGCTCGCTCCCGTCTCGACTCAGTCGTGACACTTGCCGGCAGACACTTCTCACTCAGGCCGTCAGGCGCAGCCGCGCATAGGCGTAGACGTTCATCCAGGCTCCGTGCCTCCGGCGGCCAGCAACGAGCAGATGAGTACCGATTGTTTCTAGCCAGTGTATATTGGTACACACGAGCTACTCCTACGGTCCTGCCCAGCAACCCATGTAGACAACAGCCATATAAATTTGTAATGGTCGCTTTTGGTCATATAGGTGCGAGTACAAACCCTGGAATCAATTTATTCAGACCGCCGTTCCTCGTTCTTCCTTGGTTAATTCATTATTATTCCCGTTCAATTATTTCTTCTTCACACTCATTAACTTTTACCCAAAATGGTTTGCCGGTCTTAGAAATTGTTCAGTGACGTTAAAGAAAGTTTCGTATTGCAAAAAGAAGAGGTCCATGTCATTCAAAAAAATGGTTCACAGTCTAAGATTTTTTTTTCATAAATGTTAAAAAGATTGATGTATTGAAAAAAATTCTCTTAAAAATGGTTCACACTTTAAAAAGTTTCATGAAGTCTTGGAAAATTAGTTTACGGTTCAAAAAGATAATTCAACGATGTTCCAAAAAGGTTCATGTTGTCAAAATAAAAGGTTCATGGCTTGAAAAAATGGTTTCACGCTTAAAAAAGTATTTCATGAAAGTTTATAACCTGGTTGACAAAAACAAATCATGGATGTTAAAACGGGTTCATGTCTTGTCAAAAGTTGTTGTGACTGGATTTGTATCTACATTATTTGGCAAATTTTTCACACATAGTGTAATTTTTTTAAGTGTGTCCACCCATCAATTTTTTCATGCGTTCGCCACCGGGTACGAATAGGTGATGAGTTAGATGTCCAACTGTCAACTCAACATATGGTAAGGACATGATAGCCTCTAGATTCTCTTGATTTTATTAGCCCGACTCGCAGGATGATGCATCACTCGCTATCTGGTACACGCAGAGATAGTCTGTCAGACACTATTTCATTTTCCTTAATTTGAACATCACCTCTCTCTCTCTCTCTCTCTCTCTCTCTCTCTCTCTCTCTCTCTCTCTCTCTCTCTCTCTCTCTCTCTCTCTCTCTCTCTCTCTCTCTCTCTCTCTCTCTCTCTCTCTCTCTCTCTCTTATGTGACGATATGCCATTATTTGACTAAAGAAACCTATGTTCTAGTAGGATATAATACGCCGACCTTACCAGCCTCATATCCTTTCGCACCGTCTTTCTAACACATGCATGTCGGACACTAGAATGCACATGAACTCGATCGTGTGACGCCGGCCCAACGAAGAAGAAATGTGTCCACCGACAACGTTAGGAAACTAACCTCGCAGTGTCATTGCGCGTGGCAGCGTACACCGGTGTGTGTGCACACGGCCGAAGCGAGGCGATCAAGGGTAGCCGTGTGTCCTTGCTCAAAAGGACGAAAGCGACGATCGAAAGTGCGTTGGATGACTTGCTGTTCATTCTCTTTTGAAATGAGGCAAAAGATTTTCTATTTCATTTATTAATGAGAAGTTTTAAGAGGTCTTACAAACCAATCTTGGTTTTAGAAAAGGCCAAGCCTAAATAAAACAAGTTTACTCTTCGCGGCATCACATTACTCAAAGCTTTAGCCCCGGCGAGGCACCACATTGTCGGGCCCATCTTTGATCTTCGCCATAAGCATGTTTGAGGTTATTGATTGATTGCGGAAGACGCATGCGTTTCTTTCGTTCCAAATTTCCGAATAAGGCAACATAGCAAGGGAAACCATGGCCTTCCGAGATGGGCCCCTCTTGTGAATCCCTTGAACCCACAATTCTTTGACGGTGAGCATGGATTGCCAATCATTTTGTTCAACATGTTGGAGACCAAGCCAAGCTTTCAAAGAGTTCCACACCCTAATAGAGAACCGGAATTTGAAAAGGAGGTGGACGGCCGATTCTTGAACTTGGTTACAAAGCTTGCAAAGGCCATAGTTGTCACCCTCTTTTTTGGATACTATCCGCCGTCCACACACGGTTTTTAAGTATCAACCATGAAAAAATTGCAATTTGGCGGTGCCCAAGGCTAACAAAACAAAGATGGCATCGGAGAAGGGGTGAGCCCTTCAAATTTCATCTTGTAGGCCAAATTTTCCGAATAGCAACCATCATTTGAAAACTTCCATGAGATTTCATTGGGAATGTCATTGTCTATGTGAACATTTTGGAGCATTTCCTGAAGTTTGGTGAATTGAATGATGTGCTACAACGATAAGCCATGTTGGATGTTGATTTGAGATACCCAAAACTCATTTTCCAAAGGTTTCCTCACCAAGCACTTCCTCTCTCGAAATAGGCTTTCGCCCCGCTTTATAAATAAAGCACACAGATAAGATCGCTGCTGGGCCAGACAGCACAACGCCCAAAGGAAGACACAACACGATACACGATGCTGGGGCAACAGCACACACACGCCCGACATGCCCAAAAGAAAAGAAATGAAGACCAGAATGAGTTGACTAGATGAAGATGACCCGTAGTCGCTGCGCCCTCCAACTTTTTCCACCACACTCCAAGTGCACCAAAACGCCGAGTCCCTAGCAGCCCCTTCCCGAGAGAAGCACCGTCGACACGGTATTGCTGCCTGGACCAAGGTCCAAGGGTTTCCCCCGGCACTCCGGGTAGAGTAGGGGCAGAGGATTCCCTCAATGCCCCCCAAGAGGGACTGGTGCCACCCGGTGGCGGCACCGCATCAGGGTCGGACAAGCCAACAGGGATTTCTCCCGACCTCCACTCACATAGAACCCTAGCACAACAGAGCACCACTACCCAGCTTCGCCACCAACCAGCATGCGCCACCACGACCTTGGACTCACCAACACCGTCGCTTCGTGTACACTAGCACGTGGCCTGCAAGACATAGACACATGACAACGCTGGAACGAGAACAGCAGCACCGCAGCCCGCGGGAGGAACCCACCCCCACTGCCGGGAGGCAGTCAAAGACCGGGCAGAGTAGCCCGGGCACACCAGGCCCAGATAGGCCCGGCCAGGCCCAGATGGACCCGTAAAGCCCTAGCCACCGTTGCTGCAATGGGCGAGCTGCAGCGCTGCAACCAAGCTCAGCGAGCCATCGCCACCGCCTGCAGAGAGACCATCGAGGCAGAGCCCAGCCCGCCGAAGCCCATCTGGGCCTGCCCAAGCCCATCTAGGGCCGAGGCGCCCAGGTCCAGCCAGGGGCAGCCGCCGGAGGCTCTCCCTGCCATGGCCCTGCTACCGAAGGAAGCTCCACCGCAAGGGACACCCGGAACCGCCGGATCCAGACCTCCCGAAGAACACCAACACCGCCGAGCCTTGGGCCCCGACCTGAAGCTCCCGGGCGCGGGGGGAGGGCAGTCCGCCGCTGCCGGCGCCGCCAGGGATTCGCCCTGCGACCTGGGCCGGCGGCGGTGAAGGGGAGGGGCGGTGAGGGGGGAGAGAGACGGCCGGAGGAGGCGGCGGCGTCCCGGCGCCCTCGGGGGGCGCGAGACGGGGTCGGTTTCTGTTTTGCCAAGCACTTCCTCTTCTTGGATATATCGAAAATGAGAAGAGGTACGCCTCTTGGCCTTGTGAGCCAATTTTGTGAGACGTGGGCATGCGCTACATGGCCGTCTTAACATCGACATTGGGCTGCCTTGGCCAGGCATGGACCTAGTGGCGCCATATATATCCTATGGTAAATAGAGCCATGTGCTTGCCTGCTCTCTGGTTCTTATGGCTAGTGGTCCTCCCTATCGTTCATCTTGGATCTTTGGCACTTTATGCTGCGATATTGAAGGTGTCGATGTTGTTATCGTTGCGTTCAGGTTGGAAGGAGACTGGATATACTTTGGAGATTCCATCTCGTATGCTCAGGTCGAGTCAAGAGTTGGCGAAGTTTTAAGGATGTACTCACATCAGATCGATTGAAGCACACATATCGGATGATCAGTGTTTCACAATGTGTTTTCGGCGACTAGGGGGCGACGACATAGATGCCATTTTGGGCGGACTCATTTCTCGGGGTGGAAACTCTCATTCCGACCTTTAATGTTGTGCCTAGCAATGGCGGCTTCCTAGTCGTTTCCTTATTGAAGTCATTGCTTGGAGATTGGATCTTCTTTAGGGTGAAAACCCAGAATCTGACTTTATTGATTATGATGGACGATGATGGTATTTTTGCACTGTTGTCCTTCTAGAGGCGTCGTTTTGGAGAACCTTGCTCGGGGTCTGGTGATGTCACCACTGGTGGGGATCTTGTTGTGAATTGCTGATTGTTTTGCCTGGGAACTTTGTTTTTTTTTCAGTTGTGTGCATGTGTGATGTATTTCTAGACATTATGTTGTTGTAGAGGCCAAGTGTAATTTGTATCATCTTGATGTTAATATACTCTCTTTAAAAAAAGGAAATTCTTCATTTGCGTAAGACTCGTATAGCGTAACCTAACTAAGGACCAACGAGCATAGAAAATTCAGCATTTATTTAATGTTTTGAATGTCTCTGACCTCTCGGGGAGAAATAAGCTCAATTAAATTTCGTGTTCATCAAATAAAACCTGAGATAGGATCTACCTACCCAGGTACCAAGTTAACCAAAGGAATTCTTACGTGTATTGAAATAACGGTGGCTCAAAAAATCACCATTTATCAAAAAAAACTAAAAAAGGAAATTCATCATTTGTGTAAAGCTCGCATAGCATAACCTAACTGAAGACCGACAAGCTCAGAAGAAATCATCATTTATTTAATGTTCTCAAAGGATATGAAATATCTTGTTTATCTAACAAAAGCTGACATAAGATCTACCTACCCGGGTACCAAGGGTAACAAAGGAATTCTTGCCTACTGAACTAACGGTGGTGAACCAATGAGTTCATGTCACCATATATATATACCACCCCCACTGTCTAAAACGAGCGAGCCTTTACCTGAGCCACAAATGGATAGCTTCCTCATCTTACTTTTACGCATTTGGGAGTATTCAATCATGTTGATTTCTTTGGATTGTACACGCCAGGGATTTGAGTTTGATATAGGTGTGTAGGCATTAGAGGCGCCGGGAAGGACTAGTGGATTACTAGAATTACAACATGCACCGGCTGGATTTGATACCTATCACAGCTCATCTTCCCACATCCATAGTTTCTATATCACTTAGCTGCAATGGAATCTCGCACTGGGGTTCGGAGGATGTTGATTCGCGTAAGCGCCACTGAAGTCTGGAGAGGAGCGCTAGCATGGTTGGCTGATGGTTCAGGAGGGGCAACATATGCATACATCTAGGATGATCTTACTTTCCAATGGTACCGCTAGGTGGTGATTTCATTGTGCATCTGTCAGCTGAACATGGTGGGGCATGAAGGCCAACTCCGCCCCGGGCTCTGATGGCCTCTCGGTAGCTTTTTTCCAGGCCTTTTGGAAGGAACTTCAGCCGGTCATCATGCCAATGTTTCAGGAGTTCTACATGGGGACTCTGGTGATGGGGCGCCTGAACCTGGGTGTAATCACCTTGATCCCTAAAGTTACAGGGGCCTCGGACATCCGACAGTTCAGACCCATCACAGTCCTCAATGTGATTCATAGGATCTTCGTGAAAGTCTGCGCTTCACGCCTTGCACCGGTCTTGGAGCGGCTCACCCACCAGTATCAGTTTGCCTTCCTTAAGGGCAGGTTCATACATGATGGGATCCTGGCCCTCCATGAGATTATCCACGAGATCAAATCCAGAAGGCTGAAAGGCATCTTCTTGAAGCTTGACTTCCAGAAGGCCTACGACCGCCTGGATTGGCGCTTTCTTCGTCAGATCCTCATTAGACGGGGATTTGATGATCGTCTGATCACCTGGTTAATGCAATTTGTGATGTCTGGGAGCAACGCGATTAACATCAACGGCGAGATCGGGCCCTACTTTCGCCCCTCTTGTGGCGTTAGGCAAGGGGATCCCCTATCCCCCTCCTCTTCAATGCGGCGGTGGATGCCCTCGCGGAAATGCTTGAGAAAGCCAAGGGGGCGGGCCACATCTCCGGAGTGGTCGGCCACCTCATCCCGGGAGGGGGAATCACCCAGCTTCAATATGTAGACGATACCATGGTCATGATTGAAGGCTCAACCCTGGATATTGCGAACCTCAAGTTCCTCCTCCTTTGCTTCCAGGAAATGTCGGGGCTCCGTATCAACTTCGACAAGAGTGAGATCATTGCACTAGGGTTCTCCCAGGATGAGCAGCAGAAGATAGATGGCAATTTTAATTGTCGGCTTGCCTCGTTCCCCATTACCTATCTGGGATGCCGGTTCGCGACACCAGGATCCTCATCAGGGACCTGGATCCGCTCGTGAACAAGGTACGCTCTTGGTCCGAACCTTGGTGTGGACGATTCACGTCGAAGGGTAGCAAGACCGTCCTGATTGACTCCTGCCTGTCTAGCCTGCCTATGTACATGATGGGCTTGAGGGGATACACGGGGCTTTTGACAAGGAGCTCTCGCGGTTCTTTTGGCAGGACTCTGTTGGACACCAGAAGTACCACATGGTCAAGTGGGCAGACATTTGCGCCCCCAAGGAGTTTGGGGGCATAGGTATCCTCGCTTCCCGCCAGTTCAATAAGGCCCTGATGCTTAGATGGATGTGGAGGATTCTTAGAGAGGACGGAGGCCTATGGCTCAAGCATATTAAGGCCAAGTACCTGAGGGGGCGACCCCTCCTGGAGTGTGACCGGCGGGATGGCTCCCAGTTTTGGCACTCCGTCCAGGAGATCAAGCATGAGATCCGGTTAGGAGCCAGAATGTCTATTGGGAACGGGGAAGGGACCATGTTCTGGATGGATGCCTGGCTCGGCGGACGCCCCCTTCGGGAGGTATACCCGATCCTCTTCGCTATCTGTTTCGATCCTACGGTTCGTGTATCCACCGCAGCTCGAGAGGGTATATGGAACATCTCATTTCGTCGTACCTTCGGCCCGGAGGAAACTGAAGCCTGGAGGGAACTTAGAGCGGATCTCCCGGCCTCCTTGGCGGAGGCGCCCGACAGGGTGTCGTGGAGTCTCACACCGTCCGAGTTCTTCTCGGTGAGCTCGGCTTACCGAGCCCTGTTTGGCCACGCCGTGCTCCCATGGACTAAACCCCTATGGAAAGCTCCCCTTCCGCTGAAGACGAAATTTTTTGTGTGGCAACTGCTTCGTGATAGGCTCCATATAGTGGGCTTTGTCCACTATGTGGGGTTCTGGAAACGGGAGCCCACATAATGTTCACCTGTCCCGCGGCGAGGTTTCTTTGGAGTTTCATCAAAGAGGCATTGGGCCCAGACTGGCAGGCCCATGACCTCGGTGAATTCCTCGAAACCCAAGCAAACCATGCAGGAAAGGGGCGCCGCCTTTTCTGGCTGGTGTTTGCGGCGTTGTCTTGGTCACTATGGAACATCCGGAACAAGATGGTTATTGAGAAGATTCTTCCCCGACCTGCCTCTGACTCAGTTTTTCGCTTTCTGGCCTCCTTGCAGCTCTGGTACCCGTTGTGTAGACAGCGGGACAACGCGAGACTTGACGTGACTCTTCAACGTCTCTTGGAGGCGGCGCGGCGGCTCCCCCCATAGTCAGGCGTAGCCTCTCGGTCTTTCAATGTCCCTTCGCGTGGCGAGCTGGTCTTTTTTTCGCCTTGTGTTTTTTGGGTCGTCTTGTGCTATGGCCCCAGCTCGTGTTGCGTTTGTGGTTGGAACCTTGTAACTTGTTGTGGACGGTTGCTTTATTTATAAATCGGGGCGAAAGCTATTTCGAAAAGCACATAGTAGCCTCTAGATTCTCGTGATTTATTAGCCCACCTCGCAGGATGATGCATCACTTGCTATCCGGTAGACACGCAGAGATAGTTTGTGCATACATCTAGGATGATCTTACTTTCCAATGGTACCGCTAGGTGGTGATTTCATTGTGCATCTATCAGCTGAACATGGTAAGCACATAGTAGCCTCTAGATTCTCGTGATTTTATTGACCCGCCTCGTAGGATGATGCATCACTTGCTATCTGCTACACGCAGGGATAGTTTGTGAGACACTGTCTCATTTTCCTTAATTTGAACATCACCCCTCTCTCTCTCTCTCTGCTCTCTAATATGTGATTACATGCCAAGAATCCTATCCTTTCGCGTGTGTGCCCGAGCTAGGAAACTAACCTCGCAGCGTCATCGAAAGCGCGTTCGATGACTCGCTGATGATCCTCGAGAGCGAAGGAGAGGGCTCTCTTTTCGCTTAAGCATTGGAGCCACGTGCCCTGAATTACTTCCGTAGTGTGTATCACGCCTGCGATCAGTGATCACGGCACAGCCCGAATTTGCCAGGCCAGCAAATACTTACGTGCCAAGAGGTACTGCTTTGCCCATAAAAGATGCCGATACTGGCCTCTAAAACAAACACAGTTCTGATCAAATCTCAACTGCAAACGTGTTTATAGATCTTAGAAAAAGAATGCACTGTCAAAATATACACTCCTTCCTGGGACAGGTCCAGGCATACCAACCCAACCCGAATCGTCTAATCTGAACACCTCAAGGAGATTGGCAGTCAAGATATTAAGACTTTGGATCTACCCATGTTCAAGATGGCACATTTCTTACATTAGCTAAATCGTGTGTCCTACACCACATAAGACATAGTAGTATACAACACATGTCACAGCTGGGTGTAAAGTTTTTCATTCACAGCTCTGCCCCAGTTGACGGCCAAGAGTGTCACTGCTGCAACAACTGATAGTTCAGTCAGAGTATCCTCCTTTCAGGCAGTCCAGAGGCAAAGCCAAACACAGCAACAACAGATGCTCTCTCTATTTCAGTTTTTCACATGGCAACTGGCTTATTAGTTTGTGGAACCAGATCGCCAAATGGAAGATAAGGTGAAGATGCAACATCAGGCAACAGTCCATTAGCACTGTGAGTTCCTATTTGCCTCCACATGGACTGCCTCCAGCCCCAGGGACAAACCCGGGGGTAGACGTCCTTCTCCGCCGATGGGGACACGGATCAAACAAACCAAAACAACATGGCCCCTGCCAGTGCACATGACAGCATGGAGCACCAAGGCCCCCCATTCAAGAGCCTCCATTTGTGAACCCACCAATCAATGGCTCTCTGTTTTCTCTTTCGTAAATAGTGGTATCATTCACTAGATGAATCATCATTCATAAGTAGGAAGAAAGAAAAACAGAGATGAAACTACTGAACATCATGTATCTGGATGATTAATCGACACGGCGGAAACAAGTAGTATTATCTTCATTTGAAGGTAAATTCTGTCAAGAGAAAAAAGGAAGGACACCCGTTATCTAGGCACCAAAAGATTGATCTTTTTTTTCTTACAAAAGAATTTCTGAGACCCCGAAAGAATAAAAGCGTCTCACAGGTTTTGTGATCCAAGCTACTATAACTATCTACATCTCCACGGTTTCAGTTTGTATCTCATGAATGATCTCCCGAGGACAGGGATCAGTTCAGTTCAGAGCCTCCTCCTGCCAAGCATCAAAACGTTGCCTCCCTTTACAGAGGGCTTCTTCTGATGCTCGCCAGGCGTATCTTCATCGGACAGAAAAAAGAGAGAGAAAACCCCACGTTATGCTCTTCACTCCACTTGCTCGCCGATCAGGTCGAGGCCCATGACCAGGAACGAGATCCCTTGGAACAGGAGGAAGTAGAAATGGACGCCCTGGGCGGACAGCACGCTGCGAGCAGCCGCCGTCAGCAGGAGGAACGAGAGCGCCAGCTCCTTCCTGTAGATCCTGTTGTGCTTCTGCTTCTTCTTGGCGTCCTTCTTCGGGAGCGACTCCTCCTTCGCCAGCGCGTCCAGGTTGGGCGCAGACCCTACCCTCTGCGGCGCCGAGTGCTTCTCGACGAGGGCGACGAGATCGCCCTCCGAGGAGCGGCCTGATTTCTTGGTGACCACCCACTCGTAGGCGCTGCCAAGCTGGAACAGGCCGGAAACCATGGCGTTGAACTTGGTCACCGACATCGTGTTCTCGAAGAGGAGGTAGGGGACAATGAATGGGAAAGATTTGGGGGCTGGGAGGATGCTCATGATGGACATTGTTACTGGAATGTAGCATACAACCCATGCGGGGAGCTCGGCTTCAGGGACGAACATTGTCATGGGAAGGATGACACAGAAAAGGGTGAAAGAATAGAAGGGCAGGATGAGCTTGCGCAGGAGGAAAAACAGAAATATGAGGTTGCACTTCTTCCAGAATCCAATCTGCGGCAGAAAGTAATCAGCATCATTAGACCAATTATCCAAAAATGACAACAACGCACACCACAGTTTTGGAATGTTATGCCAATGATTATACTCAACTGAACTGAAAATATCTTTTTATGATGACTGCTTGAATATAAGACAACGAATATGAATTAACTAGATGTTCCCAAAGAATTATGTTAAGAACATCCTGCTTGACATGTCTTGACAATTACTATCTTTTTAAATTATATATCCTATAAAATCCAAATCTACTTTTTACTGAATATGCTATGTACATTGCCGGACATTTAACTTTTACTGAATATGCTATGCACATTGCTGGACATTTAACTTTCAAGACTCATACCTTAGATTTTATAATGTCCACAAAGCAGAGTCTGAACAATTGCATGGGACCCGAGTGCCACCTGTGCTGCTGCTTTCTGTACGCTTCATATGATTCTGGCAGCTCACACTGACACTGAAAGAGAATTTACACAGGTTAAATCATGACTCTTTAATCTCTCTGAAAGGCAGAACAAGCCACAGGAAAATTTGTGGCAGTACCTCAACGTCATTCAGGTAGAGAAACTTCCACCCCTTGAGATGTGCTCGCACAGCAATGTCCATGTCCTCCACTGTTGTCCTCTCCATCCAACCACCGGAATCCTCAAGAGCCTTGATTCTCCACACTCCCGCAGTTCCATTGAACCCGAAGAAGTTGAGAAATGTGCCGTTCACCTGTTGCTCCACCTCGAAGTGGAAGCACAGATTTATGTTCTGCAGTCTAGTCAACAAGTTCTCGTCATTGTTTACGAAAGACCATCTTGCCTGAACCAACCCAACATCATCCTTTCCCTGGAATTTGCACAATGAGTTTGTCAGAAAAACATAACTGAATGGACTAATTGTCAGGTAAATAAATGAGAAGTAGCAACACAATGACAGCAGCAAGAATTGCTCAGTTGAGTCAAACCTTGAAATGGGGCATGGCGCGCTTCAGGAAATCCGCCTGTGGTTGGAAGTCGGCATCAAAGATGACAACGTATTCATAGTCTTTCACATAACTGCAGTTCATCGCTGATTTAAGGTTTCCAGCCTTGTAGCCATCGCGGATCACCCGGTGCCGGTATACGATGTGCACACCCTCCCGCTGCCATTTCTCAACCTCCTCCTTGATGAGTGCCGAAGTGGTAGCATCATCAGAATCATCCAGCACCTGCACCAAGAAGTTTGACCTTGGCCAATCCAGGTTGCAAATTGCGCCGATGGATTGCTGGTAAACCTGCAGAGATCAAAAATGAAAGAATTTAATTGAACTGGCACTAATCTTCCACAAAATTAAGTGTATACTAGTAGCCTAGTGGTTGAAACCTATCTTTTCTTAGTTACTTCCCAAATAAAGTAGCGTACGCTAGCTATGGTTTGACAGTTTGACCCTGGATCACATGGCTTCTCAATTATTCTGTGCTGACGACAAGGTTCCAGACCGAGATGTGGAATAATAAGTGTGGCTTTAAAGAGGTATGAATCCCAACAGCAAACCGAATTCGGCCTTTTGTAAGGCAGATCACGAGTTTTGTTGTTGTTGCACTAAGATGCACATTAAGTAGGAACACATCAACTTAAGTAGTACTACTTCAGATAGCATCAGAGTTGTTTGTGGTTGCAGAACACAGGTCAAAGATCCAGACGACAAGTGCAGTCTACGCTTAACAAATTGCAGCTCTACTACCTGGAATCTAGGCAATTTGCAGCTCGAGATCGATAGGCAAGCTGCAGGAAGCAAATGAGTTGAGGAGTTTGAGTTCGAGCTGGGATTACCTCTCGCTCGTTGCACATGGGCATCTGCACGAGAACCATTGGGAAGTCCTCGGCGCCGGCCTCGACGTCGTCCTTGTCGGCGGCGAGGGGCACTGGCTTGATGCCCTTGAGCTTGATCCAGAGGCACCCGAGGCAGAGGACGAGTCTGTCGACGCTCTGGATCATGAATAGCACGACGCAGGAGTTGGTGAGGAACTGCAGCGGCGGCGCGAGGTACTGGAGGCGGACGCGCATCCAGCCTGCGTAGGCGGCGGCGAAGAGGCCGTCGATGGCGACGAGCCCGTCCTCGGCGGAGAAGCCCGCCGGCAGCTCGGGCATCTGGAGGTGCCAGCCCTGGAAGTATGCGGCGACCTCGACGGCGAGCAGCAGCACGGAGAGCAGGAGGAAGGCCCGGATGAGGAGGTAGAAGCGCGTCCTTAGCGCCGTGCTCTCCCCGGGCGCGGCGTCGGAGTCCGTCCGCCCCGCCGCCACCCGCCTGCGCGCGGCGGCGGCGACGGCGAGCGCCGCGGACGCCGCCCCCGTGAGGCGGCCCGCCGCGCGGTGCGCCTTGAGGAGCAGCACCCACGTGATCTGGCGCGCGTTCTTGCCCCGCCCGGCCTTCCCGGCGGCGAGCCCCGCCGGCGACCCGGGGTCCACGTCCGGCTCCACCTCGGAAATCGACCAGTTGGGGTTCTCCATCTTGACGACCACGGGCGTGCCGCCCCCATTGCCCATCCCGCCGACCCGCGCCTCCCTGCCCCAGAACGACGGCGCCATTGGCACCCGACGGCCTCAGCCCTCGACAGAAGACTTCCTCAAACGAACGAAGAGTGTGGATCGCTCTTGGCTCTTCCTTCCTCGTCGCTCGCCGCCTTGCTCAGCACCCGCTCATGGGAGAAGAAGGAGCAGCTGGACACCCTTAATAGTGCCCCCTGGAGGCGAGCGCGGCCACGAAGAGGGAGGGGGGAAGGGGAGAAGAAGAAGAACAGCTCACCACGTCGGGTCTAGGATACGAGCACCTCCCCCCACTTTCTTTATTTGTAGGGAGCCCCGTCTCTCGCCGTCGACTCCTCCTCCTCCTCCTGCTTTACCGTCCCGATGAAATTGAATCGAATTGAACCGAATAAAAAAGGCTTCTTTTGGCGGAGCTCCGTCCGTCCGACCCTCCGACTCCGAGCCACCGCACCGCGCACACACACACACACACGAACGACCGCGCCGCGTGGGCTGGAAAGAAAAAGGCTGGCGCCGTGAAACGGGGCGGTGACTGGATTTGGACGGCTTCGTCGCTGTTTCTGCCCCGCCGGGGACACGACGCGCGTTTCCTATTCGGCTAAACGAGATTAACGGGAGCCGCGGTTCGTCGTGGCGCCCAACGGGGTCGCACGTCGGTCTGTTCGTTGCGTGCGGTTGGGTCGGGCCGGGCCGGGCTCGCGGCCTGCACGCTGTCGGTGCCCACTGCCGCTGCCGGCCGGCTGCCGCGGCAGCCGTCTTGCGCACTGGCAGCTACTGCCGCTGCAGTCATCCAGTCAGTCAAATCCTTCTTTTTTATTAGGGCATCCACTATGTTGGCAATAAGGCTATCCATAAGCAAAAAGTAGACTACAAGAAGTTCCACATACATAGTAGAGGCTATCAATAAGCTATCCATAAGCTCAAAATCTTAAAGGTGACCTACAAGCTTGTGGGTTGTCCATAAGCAATAAAATATTATTTTAGCTTCTCCCCTCTCTCTTGCATGTATAGAACTTTAATTGACATGTGGGGCCAGCTTATAGACAAGTTCAACTAGATACATTGTGAGGCTATCCATAAGCTTGTGGTGTGATATGTGGGTCCCAGCTTATGGACAAGTTCTTCTATATACATAGGTGATGCCCTTAGACGGGGCGGTCAATTCCCGGTGACGAAACACACCAGGTGCGAAATCTGCGTGACATGGGTTGGCGCATGGGGGTCGGGACGGGACAGCGAATTATGGGGCAAAAAATTGCCTGAACTTTTTTATTTGACACAAAAGGAGCTGAGATTAGATCTGCGTACGGGGCTCCACTTGGCTCGAGATGGGGACAAGGCACGCTTCCATTAACAACTTAATCCGTGGTAGACAACAAAAGAGAACTGGTCGATCGAATCTAAATGCAGGGGGCAGGCCTAGTATCTACACGAAAAGAAACAAAGGTCGCTTTGGACATTGTGATCTACGTACAACAATTTTACGAGTGATGACATATAAACAATCCTACAAGTAATATTCGTCGCCTACATTTGTCTCACATGTTCACTCCACCCCTTTGCAACCCTCATTGGTGGAGAATGGGTCTCTAGTCCCGGTTTCACACAGGCCCTAGTCCTGGTTTTGCAGCCTGGACCGTGTAATCGGGACTAGAGGTCGAATCGGGACTAAAGTAGAACCACGTGGCGGCGGTTTAGAGCGGGGGTGGGAAATCTTCACAGCCTACATTTGTCTCACATGTTCACTCCATCCCTAGATGTCTCTCTCCCCTACCGTTCCTCAAATCCTGTTATAATTGCGACAAGAAGATAACGAAGAACGAAAAAAATTATAGCAAGGAAACACAGATTTAACATGAAAAAACCTCTCCAACAAAAAGAGAAAAAACCACGGACGCCAGCCAACGAAACTTCACTATATCGGGGAGTGTTTACAAACACAGGGGGTTTAACGGATGCAACCCATTCCAACCGACGGCTTACAAGAGGTTTATATATCGGTGGAAGCCTAGGTCTTCAACGATCCATACCATACCTGCTGTGATGGGCCCAAGCCTCCGGCCCAAACATCCGGCAATGGGCCTCACTCCACTTGTCAGAAGTTTGCCTATACTTTATAGAATTTGGATCAACATATAACAAACTTCACCTTAAGACAAATTTCTTCGTGTAGCATCAACAGCAATCATCTC
The DNA here is from genome assembly GCA_916181665.1 of Avena sativa. Classification (NCBI taxonomy): domain Eukaryota; kingdom Viridiplantae; phylum Streptophyta; class Magnoliopsida; order Poales; family Poaceae; genus Avena; species Avena sativa. The sequence continues at coordinate 341,944,314 of OV702293.1, read as the reverse complement.
CTTGAACAAACAAAGCAAATACTTTCGGCGCCAATAGCCACTTGGGCTAATCAGTTAAACCAACTAAGTTCGAGCAAAGTTCAAACTTAGCAACAGGAACAGGTTTAGTAATCATATCAACAAGATTATCATGAGTGATGATCTTGCATACCTTTAATTTACCTTGAGTAACAATATCTTTAACAAAATGTTTTTGACATCAATGTGCTTAGTTCTCTCATGGAACATCTGATCTTTTGTAAGGTATATGACACTTTAACTAACACAAAGCAAAGTAATGCACGAATCATCTCCACAAAACTCAGCAAACAAACCTTTCAACCAAATAGATTCTTTGCAAGCTTCAGCTATAGCCATATATTCGGCCTCAGTAGTAGATTGTCCAACAACAGCCTGCAACATAGTCTTCCAGCTAACAGCACAACCACCAACATTAAACACATAACCTATGAGGGATCTATCCAAATCGACCGCAAAATCTGAATCAATATAGCCAACGAGTCCCTCACCGGTCCTGCCAAACTCCAAACAAGCATTGAAAGTGCCAAGAAGGTACCTGAAAACCCATTGAACATCCTTCCAATGTTCTTTACCAGGATTAGTCATGTATCTACTTATCAAACTCATAGCATATGATAAATCAGGACGAGAACAAACCATGGCATACATCAAAGAACCAACATCACTAGAATATGGCACCTTTGACATGTACTCAAACTCTTCATCAGTAGTAGGACATTGAGAAACTGACAATTTAAAATGAGTAGCAATAGGAGTACTAACTGACTTGGCACCATCCATATTAAAACGATGAAGAACTTTATTAATGTAACTTTGCTGACTAAGAAACAACAAACCAGATTTTCTATCTCGGGTAATTTTCATACCTAAGATCTTCTTAGCAGCTCCAAGATCCTTCATCTCAAACTCACTACTTAGGTGTGCCTTCAAAGTAGTGATTTCTTTCATGCTCTTGGTAGCAATTAACATATCATCAACATATAGCAGCAGGTATATAGGTGATCCATCAACAAACTTAATATAAACACAACTATCATCAGAAGTTGGCCCAAGCTCAAACTCTTCATCAGCACCTTTGACATGTACTCAAACTCTTCATCAGTAAGTATATAGGTGGTCCACTCGGCCCAAGCCTCCGACAACGGGCCTCGCTCCACTCGTCAGAAGTTGGCCTATACTTTGTAGAATTTGGATCAAAATATAACAAATCCTAGCTACATTCCTTACTTCGATCCCCTCATTTGCCACCCTAGAGGGTACCGCGCAAACTCGTCTCAAGGTGGACGGCAAGGATGGCAATTTTTTCCATGGATACAGGTACCTACATTTCCTCCAATCCTAGCTACATTTCTCACTCGAATCCCTTCCTTTGCCATGCTAGAGGATACCACACCAACTGGTCTCAAGGTGGACGGTGGCCGGGGCTCTACGTGATATTCCGCGACGGTCGCTGCCTGTTGTGGAGAATGGCACCCGAGCTTCTCCATTGATAGCAGATGTCACCACCATTAGGCCTCTCGGTGGACAACGATGATGGATGATCATGTTAGTGGGGGATGCCTGGCGGAGATGATGGCATAGGAGCCAAAGTGGAAAACCAGGCTGCTAGTTGTGGTGGTTGTGAGCGTGGCGTGAGGACTCCTTGTGAGTGTTATGTCGGTGTTGTCATGCTCCTTGGCCTTATGACATTGGCACACTTGCATAAACTTCATCGCCAATCCAAACCACAACTAGCGCTTGACTTGTTCGACGCATCTAAAAGCATCACTGGCACAATTTATAGGAAGAAGAAAGTCCACTTTTCGTCCTTCAACTCTTGATAGAGTTTACTTTTCCTCCTAAAACTTCTTTTTGTTTCAAAATAAACCCTAAGCGCTTGATAAAGTTGAAATCACATCTAATAACCCGAGAAAAAGATGTTGTGAACACAAAAAAGGTTTTCATAGCCAAACCATGACGCACCCATGTTGCCATGCCCTAGCAATCGCACCTTCCTCGTGAATCAGCCATGGGATTCCTCTGATTAGTGTGCCAATGGCATCCCTGACTATCTGTTAATGCCATAGTGAGACGACACGCTGACCCATTGTTGGGCCACACGGAGATAAAACAAAAAATCCCTTTAACATGGTGATCCCAAGATCCAGCTGAGGTAGAAGGCCACGAGGTTTACCACTAGGCGCGTAGTTGCGGATTACTGATGAAGCGCGTCAGTTGATGCAGTGTAGTCCTTTGAGATCCAATCGTCCTGGTGCTGATCGTACAATACCTCTGCTGGTATCCACACGTACAAGGAGGGGCGCCGGTGGCGAACTGGTAGATTCATTACGGCGGTAGGACTGCTGTGGAGCTAGGGTTTTCAACACATGGAATGACCTAACCGAACAACGATTAACCTTTCTGGGTTACGGTGCTCCACTATATATAGGGAGTGAATGTGGGCTCTGCTCGCACGGCCCATTCACTAAAGCCCATATAACACTAGTCACTGTGATTCCAACTCACTAACTCAGTCCTAATCCGGTTTAGGTCCAACCCAACCAGATTACAGGTTCAGATCCAATCCGAACTTGCTCCCGCTCTTAAGTGTGTGACCCTGCAGGCTCATGGCTACTTGGACATGATTGGAGTCCGACTCTCAATCGATCAGCCGGTAGCGGATCCTAGCAGAACGTGCCGACTCCCAAGTACCAAAGAGTCATGACGACTTGCCTTTCCAATGCGACTTACGTCCGAGTCCCTTTTGCCTCACGATATACCTTGTCAGACTATAGGCGAATATTTGTCATCCCTTAAATAGTCCGACTCTCTTCTCGATCCGAGATAAGTGATTCACCCGACTAACTCTTAGTCGATCGTCTCGGTTAACACTTAACCGAGTCGTGCATGGCCATGCTTTCCGAATCATATCTCACGAGAGGGTCCAGAGAATATCTCTCCAAGTGGAGGGGCAAAATCCCATCTTGGTTATTCACATCACGCAGCTTGATTCTTAGTCGACCCAAACTCTGCCTTTATAACTGCCCAGTTACGAATCAGCGTTTGACAGAACCTAAGTCGATGATCCTCAACTCGGACTATGCAATAATCTTAGGTCTAAGGATTACATTGATTGAGATATACAAATGACAACTTGTTCGTTGTACCTCAATATGGGTCAATCCGACTCGCTAAACTCTTTAGCTGAATCTGTGTAAGTTAGAATAGCATCTCCATGCCCATGACAAGTGGAACCAAGTCATCAAGACAACTTTCACATTGGTATAAGTTGTGTGTTCAGCACAACCTCAATGACCAAGGATATTTAGTACAAACAACATGAATGCATAGTTCCACAATCGAATCACATATTCAATGATACACATCAGATGTTTATACAAGGACTATTTAATATCTTTATGAATACAATGGGAAATATCATTATACATGATTGCCTCTAGGGCATATTCCCAACACCCATCATACCATGCAAGTCTTTGACATAACACTCTTGTTTTCTAAATATCATATCCCTCGGTACATACTGAATAGAGGATGCGCCTCGGTACATACTGAATACGAGAAACTTTAGTGCCGTGTAAGAGGGGGTGTGGCGCTTTTTACTGCCATGATTCATACAAGGATGGCACAAAAGTTAATGGCAATCATTATTAACAAATATTTTTTTCTCGGACGCAAATAAATAATAAATTCCATAATATTTAAGATATGAAATTCCATTTTCATATATTATATTTAAGATAGAAATTCAATTTCCCAAGAGAGAATATCTTGATTTCCTGTCTTTATAGATAGAAAAATTACATAAAAAGGAGATTATTAAGAAAAAATGATCCATTTCTTTGTAGTTCTTGAGCATCTTGCATCAATCGGAGGTATAACATTTTCTTGCTACAAACAACCTAGCTACCGATATACAAGTCTTCATCCAAGAAGATCTGACGGTTGGTCTCCTCGAGGCGGATCTGGTGGCCAGCCTTATTGCAGTGAATCTGGCGGTCGGTCTTCTCGCAGCGGATCTAGCGGTCGGCCTCCTCGCAGCGAATCTGGAAGAGAAATAAAATCGATGAACAAAGAGATAGAAAAACAAACGAAACCTGATATATAGAAAGGATGAAGAAGATACATGTGGTATGGTACCGCCCGAGGCAAACCTACAATGCTTCTACTTGGTCACTACTTGCGAAAAAGAAGATGGGATCTTTGGGATTAGTATTGCACACTAGCGGGGAGAGATGGGATCTTGAGTTAGTACTGAACACTGGTGCATACTAGAGAGGGATGGGGATGGGATCTTGGGTTTGGAGTGGAGAGAGGTAGTACGGTGGCGTCTCCTTAGTGGGCTTGCTTTATGGGCCCTTCAGCAAGTGAGACAGAACTCTGGGCATCACTTTCTTTAAGGCCCATAAATGACAGAGTGACATAGGTATTCCCAGTAGTCACCTATCCCTAGCCTACCTGGCTTAGCCTAGTAGTAGGCCCACAAGACGGTCTACTAAGGTCCACGAAGCCCAACGCAATTTGGCTAATACGAAGCTCATAAGGACACTGACTCCTAGCATGCATAGAAAGAAGAAGATCCCGATTAGGAAATTAGGGTTCAACTTGTAACTGGCTCGGATGGTACCCGAGACCTAGCCTCCCCATATAAAGGCTAGAAGGGGCCATCGAGGAAGAGATCTAATCTGCAATCTCACTACCCGTAGTTCATGCCAGATCCAATATGTGCATACATAGCCATCTTGGCAACATTATAATATTTGATTTCATCATCAATCAAGAACAAACAAGTAGTAGGGTATTACCCTTCGAGGGCCTGAACCTGGGTAAACTCGTGTCTCCTTGTTGTTTGTTAGCCGATGAAGTAACTAACGCACATCTCCTCCCCGAAAACCCAAGTCCATAAACCATGGGAATTGTCGTGGATACCCCATGTCAATTGACGTCGTTTGTGGGAAGTCTGCGTGCTTATATTGCGACTTCAGCGGTTCCATCTTCGGCGATCTACGATTCATCAATTTTCGGGGAGCAGATCCACCTTGGCTCCTTTAACTTCACCCTACACTCGCCAGCCTCGCGCCCGACCTTTGACTCCCTCGACACTGGAACAGATCTGATGACTGGTGACCTGCGCTTCCACGTTGGCAAGGTGGGAACCCTTTCCCTACCAGATCCGATCTTCCTGTTTCCGGCGGAGCCGACACCACCATCAATCGCCCCTACTTCATGGTACCACCTTCCCTGTTCTTCAGCGAGGACGACACCACTTCATCACCGACCTACTGCACCAGTTGTGAAATCTACCACAATGACGATGATCTACTCATGTATCGTGACCAAATCGGCTCCGATGTCGAGAGTTGGAAAAGTAACACCCACCTGATGCGCTACATGTGTGTTGTCATCAATCCTGAGACAAGGCCAACGATGGAACTGGTCCATATGGAACGGGACGAGCCAGCAATAGCGGTAACTGAACCAACAACAGAGATAACACTGTCGACGGATCCAATAATGGTGGCGAGAGAGGCAACTGGCAAACTATCAACCTCACCACGACTATGTGGGAGAGGGCAAGGCTCTCTCTCTCTCTCTCTCTCTCTCTCTTGTATAGCTATTGATGCTTGTAGTAGATATGCTTAATCGATGAACTAGGATATTACTAGTGCATAAACATAGTTTATGTTGTTTAGAGGGGTTAATGGTTGATCCAATACATGATGGAGCCTTCTGTTTGTGACATTCTTTTAACTGACTCCTATGTGCAAGTGTTAACTGAATATTTTCTTAAGTTTCGATAGTGACATTTTATTTAATGACGATTCAGTGAATCCTTGATGCTTAAAAGTATTTATATGTTCTTAGTGATTAATCCTAGAGCTACGTAGGCTATATGCATGTGATGTGCTTATGTGAAACATATTTTACAGTGTTAACTGAATTTGATATTCAGTTCTCCCAGTTACTTTACAAAGTGTTAATGTGTTGCTGCCATGAAGTTTGAGGTATGTCAATGATGTTGTGGTGATGGTGACTGATGTGTTAATTGGTTATCATCTTTTAGATGATTTGTGACATCTGATTATTTGTTGAATTGTTCCAGATGTTTGAATGAAATGGTTTATCCACGACGAATTTTATTTGCCACTTCCTACCTTCTCTACCTAATTCACTTAGGTGAGTTCTACTTAGGTGGAGAAGTTAGTGGTGTTTGACGATGTTCTTCATCTTATTTGTGTTCCGAAAATTTCTCTTTGTTGGTAAGTTAATTATTAGTCTAGAGTGTGCCATAGTGCTCTGCCAGCATGATATCATGTATGTGGTGCCTCCTTGGAGTGTGCACATGTGAGAATCATGTTGGTATATGGTTAGGTGATATAGGGGTTATCTTCCCAATAATAAGATACATGTATGCACATGCTCTACTGGAACTAGAACATAACTATTATTATTGATCTCCTCGATGGCTCAGTGAGTATGCGAGTCCTCTCCTTCTTTATTGCCTTGTTTATAGTGTCTCCTAAGATCTCTGTGCTTGACACCTCAGTGTTTTGCATGCCCTGCTGATTTGCTTGTCATTCTGGACCATCCTTTGTGGTTTGGCTTTATATAGGCGTTCATGGTATTCAATGGTAAGTCGGTTTGGAGTTTGCCTAAATTGGTGTCTCGGTTTGGAATTATAACTTTTCTTGATGCTTAACTTGGACAATGCCAAGTGGAATGAATGACTGCTTTATTTTCCTTTAGCTACAAAATATCCTAATAAGATTAGTGTGGCTTTAAAGATTGTGGTTTTGGATCTGGTTGACCATTTATGTCAGTTTAGATCTTTTAAATTTGAATCTTGCCTTTTAATATTATGAATATAATTTAAATTCTTGAGCGTTTCTTCCTAATGTTTATGTGATCAAAACTTGGACTAAACTTGTGTCTATGTTGCTATGTGATGATTTCCATCTCTATTGCCTGTTGTTGCCTTCTATTATATCCTTGATGTGATCTGATGTCATGTTCAATGTTGCATGTTGCCTATCTATTGCATGGAGCATACTTGAATGGTCCATGTGTTTCCTAGATTTGAGTTTTAACCCTCAAGACTGACTTTTAGGTTCTATGACTTCTTCCTGGAAGCTATTCCTTTGGATTCTAGATAAAATGGCTTCACCAAATGGTGGAGCCAACATTCTAAAAAATAACCAAATATTTTGTTATCTTTTTTGTTTCACAAGTACAAAGAATAATATAAGAAAGAATAGAAGATAGATAGATGGGATTTTTGTAATTTTTATTAGTTTTTTCATCTTCTTACAATTTTATGTCTTTAATTCTTATGTATTGAATCTTGTAAAAATATCCTTGTGAATAAGAATATCATTCTGGTCATGTAGAAGTTATTGTTATATTTTTCTAAATTTTATTATATTTGATATGAATTTTTTATCATTTGAAATTTAGTTTGAAATAATTCAAAATTCATTCCAAATTTAAATATGTGTGTGTGTATTTATAACTCTTTTTAGAATCTATTTATTGACGAATGTAAGTATATGAGTTAAAGACTCATGTATTTTAGGCTGGTTTATATTTGAACTCACCAAATTTTGAAAATACACAAAGGTCATGTTGAAATTTAGAGCAATTCTTGTGGTGACCTAACTCTAACTCGTCAATTTATCAAAATCTCGATCACTTTGCCTTCTTAAAACAAAAGCTTGATTTTTTTCACTTTTTCAGATGCATAAAATGCAAATGCACAATGCTTGTTATAAACACGATAAGAAAAATAAATAATGGAAAAACACGCAGGGAGTGTTTACACAAGATTTTAATGTGGAAAAAACCTCTCCAACAAAAAGAGTAAAAAACCAAGGACGTCAGCTATCGAAACTTCAATATATAGAGAGTGTTTACACAACACCGAAGGCTTACAAGAGGTATATATAACGGTGAAAACCTATGTCATCAATGATCCATATCGCTGAGGGGCCTCGCTTCGCTCTGTCGTTAGCCTTCTTATTGAATTTGGGTCATGATATAACAATTCCTAACTCTACCTTTTTGTGTCCTAAATCTTCGGGTTGGCATGATCCCTTGTGTTGGGAGGTTTGGATATATATAACATTGTGATGTAGAAGTCAATAAGAGTTGTTGCAATTTTGACCGGGTAGAATCGCCAGGTCCAGATGCGGTTCCAGTTCGGCTTGGTTTCTAGGTTTTCTCTTGTTTGATGGGATATGGCTTTTTTTCAAGAGTTCATGGTTTGTTTTGGACTAACAAGTTTTAGGAAAAAAGGTAAACTTCCTCGAAAGTTCAGAGATAAAAAAGGGGACTCTTCTTATTGGAATGATCATGTTTTCGTAGGTTCCGCGACATCCGTTCTTGTGCGCCGAGGCAAAAAAAACCTTTTCCCACGATCTTGTCTTGATGTGTGCATCCTGCTAGCTGGGAGAGTGCTTCCAATATGCCAAATCGGCCTCACACGTCCATGATTCGAGGTTCTGACAAAATTAGCATCCTATTTAGCATAGTCACCGAGCTAGCTGTTTTACAGGTCAGGGACACCATGACAGCTTGCCACGCCAGGGCCGGGGGGCTTTAGCCGACGACGACGGGGAAGGCGAGTTATGAGAGGGGAGACAGGGTACGTGGAGATCCCAATCGTGCAAGGAGAGAGGAGCCCATCGTCTATATCCATCTATCGCACAGTGGCGGGCATCATCGCCAACCGCGCAGTGGATATGCTCACGTTTAAATGTTTGGTGCCTTGCTTGGCTGCTTGCCCAGGGGCCAGCCCAGCTGCCATTAACTACTACTGTAGTCCTGTAGTGCTAGTTGCATACCTTTGCTGCATCTGCTTCTGATGATGCTGGTTTTATTCTTGTTTGATCCACACAAGTGATCCCCATTCCAACATGTTTTTAAAAAAAATCTTTGGTTCCATGATGGTTTCAGCAGGAAACGGGGCTGATTAAGGTAGCCCCTAAAAGTAGGATATTTCTAGCCCCTATTTCTAGGGCTGATTGATCCGAGAAAGAAAGAAGACAGAACTGCGATCTAGCTTTAGAGAAAGCGATGAGAGTCCGGTTCTGCATTATACATATATATGGCTTTTCCTTCATGGTACACACCTGATCTCGTGATCTCCTGCTGGTCCCAGGTCTCTGTTCCCTTCTTTATTGGAAGAAAGGCTGATAATGTAATAATACTAGTAGTAGTAATCTCACAGGCACCGTACTACCTCAATTTAAATTTTATAAAATCACCTAGAACTGTGCGAAGAAACTTAACGCTGTTCACACTTTGACGCAGCTGAGGCCGGCGGTGCGTGGTGGTGGTGGCAAAAGGAATGAGAGAAGTCTCCGGCTGGAGCGAGCCTTGGACGCCGGAGCAGGCAGATCTCGATGATTATGATAGTGGTGGCCGCGGCACAGCCATGATTTTTTCCTCGAAGCGAGAAGCCGGTGGCACTGTCAAACAAGAGATTCCCGTCAGAAGCGTGCGGTGGAAACTTCCTGGGGTCCTAACCCCGTAGTAGATTATGCCGTCCAAGAACGCAGATCGCTACTACTGTTAACTTGTCATCAGGCCCAATAACATTCTCGTGTTAGCTAGCTACCTAGCTAGCTAGCATGGACCGTGTTTAGTCTTCAGTGCATTCATGTGCTGACTCTCGCCTGCATGTGGATACAGATATCAGGAGGCTGCTTCATCACAGTAGTAACCAAGACCCCTGGTAGTAACACACACTTTGTCGACTAGTAACACACACTTTGTCTTCATTTCACCTTGTAACTTCTTTCGCACGACTTCCACTGCACAAAACAATATACTTCCATTAAGGAACATTTTTTTTGCGGGTAAAACACTGGAACTTTATTATACAGGTGGGGTTACAAAGCATTTCATTAAGGAGCATATATTTTGACTGCTCAAATAAATCTTTTGACAATTTGTTTTGCAGCATTTTATTAATGGTTACGTAGTTTTTTTGAGTAGGAAAACAACATCACTGATCCACCATATATTGAAGATGCCTGACGGCTAAACCAAGCATAAAAGATAAATGAAATATAAGAATTTGAAGGAATATGATTTATGTGGAATAACTCTTTTGGTGCCACAGTGAACAAAGGAATGACTATACTAACACTTTATTGAATTCCCATGGAAGGACTATTATCATACGAGTTCCAACAGAAACATAACTTGAGGTCTCCTTCTCTTTGTGTCCGCAATTCTTCCGTTTTTCCACGGTGACATCAAAGCGAAAACTTCAAGTTTTCCGTGCTTTTGGTTCCTTTTTTAGATGGAGGGGACACTCTCGGTATCTGCATCAAAATGATGAACACTGCCTTCTTTATTTATTGTTCAACAAAACCTTACAAAGATAACACAAAGATCAACCTGAAGCCACCTCAGTATCGATAAAGTCGCGACTCCTGAAACTTGATGAAGGGGTGGCCATGTGCTTTCGGTTCCTATCGGAATCCAGGATATAGACATCTAAATTCAGATGATTTTCCATTTTTCTATTCCCATGTTTTTAGTTTCTATGTTCTAAAGGGGTCTTAAATGTGCTAGAAAATCCCAAAAGAGTAAACATCAATCCAATGATATAGTGGACCCTCTTTTGGTCAATGGACAATAATGATTAACCATCATAAATGAATATACATAATCAGATCATAATCATTATAACTTCATATTTTACAAAAATAAAACACACCTCTATGACCATGGGCTCAATTATAACAGTTTACAATCAAGGGATTCTTTGATTCACGAGATTCTAAAAATGTAGGAGTACACACCCAAGATTGCATTTCTCTTTCTCCAATCCAATATTTTATTTGCAAGATTCTAAAACAAGAATAAAAAACAAAATACCAAAATATTGAGTTGATGCAAAATTTCCATAACAAACTAATATGTGCCACAAAGTCTCACAACCAAACAAAACAACTCACCATGCTATTGACCATAGATCCTACTATTGGGAGATTATCATGAAAGTCGAAATGAGGGGCCAAAACAATATAACATGCATAAAATAGAGAGTTGTGCTCTTGTAAAGACAAAATAATACAAGGTGGGATAAACTAAAAATAATTTATTTTATGACACTTGACAATGGAAAGTTGTAAAAATACAAGCATCTATCGAAATGATAAGTAGAACCTACCATTTTGCAATTCTCTAACCTGGCCAAGCTGGCTGGCCCATAATTAAACCAATTAGATTTTCCATATCCATCTTGAAAAAGTTGTTCATCTAGTGGTGGGATGTTGTTAGGCTCGCGAGGTATAGCGCCAAATCCTTATGAAGCTCACCCTCTGGTTTGAGCTCGCGACATGGTGGCTAGAATCATTCCACAATTCCTACAAGGCAGATGGAAATAAGTGGAGCTCGATTGTATGCCTATCTGAGAGGACGATTTGGAAGGAAGGAACGCTAGAATCTTTGACAACAAGGACATCAATGAAGAAAACCTATGTTCCAAAATCTTGGTTGAGCTACTTTGTTTGTTCCAAACATGAGCAAGGGGTGTTGTGGGTTTCATACACATACTAGACTAATTCATCCACCTCCCTATAATTCCCTACTTTATTTCTCTTAATGAATAAAAAGTAAAAATCTATGTTTTCTAGAAAAGGAGAAAGAAATTCACGTCGGTGAAACCAAAAAATAAGATAAACGAAACACAAGAATTTTGGAGGATGTGTTTTCTATGGAAAAACTCTTTTGGTGCCACAATGAACAAAACTAATGACTATATTAACAATCCCATGGAAGGACTGTATCATAAGAAACATAACTTGAGCTTTCCATCTCTTTGTGTCAGCAATTCTTCTGTTTTTTCGTGGTGACATCAAAAGGACATATTTGAATATTTTTTGTGCTTTTGATTCCTACATGAATCTATGATATAAAGACCTAAAGTCATATGATTTTTATTTTTATATTCTTATGTTTTGAGTTTCTATGTTCTAAAAGGGGTTTAAATGTGCTAGAAAATATCCAAAAGAGTAAAAGACCATGCCAATGATCTACTGGAGCCTCTTTTGGTGAATGGACAATAATCTATAGACCATCATTACTGAATGTACATAATCATATCATAATCTTATAACTTCATATTTTACATAAATAAAACACACATAATTTATTACCATGGGATCAATTATAACATTTTAGATTAAGATCATCTTGATTCATGAGAATTGGTGAATAGAAACACCCAAGATTGTAGCTCCCCTTCTCTAATCCTACAATTTTTTTATTTTCACCACACTTTGCTAGACTGTAACACCAGAAATAAAAACATAATTAAAAAAAATTGAGTTGATGCAATAATTTTGAAACAAACAAATACATGTCGTAGAGTCTCCCAACCAAACAAAACATCTCTCCTATCCTATTGATCATAGATCCTACAATTAAGTGTTTATCATAGAAGTTGAAGTGAGGTGTTCGACAAAATAATATAACATGCATAATTTTGATAGCTAAGTTCATGTATATATATCCAAAATAAGACAAGGTGGGATAGAACAAAAATAATTTATTGCCTGACGCTTTAAAAAAGGAAAGTTGTAAAAATACAAGAAATTTGAGAAACTATCTAATTTAATGATCTATTACATTTCCTGAAACTTATATAAGTAGAATATGATATTTTTCAAGTCCCAAAATATCTAACCATTAACTCGTCAATTATATAGTTGCCTTCGTCCAGGCCTAACCTCTTGACTAAGCATTGAATTTATTTGTAACATGTCATGAAATTTTCGTGAAGCTAGTTTGAAACATGTTTTGACAAATATATCAATTCATATCATGTAACTCATTGTCTATGTAATATTCACTATTATATTATTAAAATTTAATTCTTGTTATCACACAAAGGACTAAAAATCTTGAAAATTTTGACAATAGTGCACCAAAACATAGAAACATTAATTGTCTTTATTAGATCACATCCGCACAATCACAATTACTCTATGCATTAATATCAGAGTACATAAGTCGCTATATACTATCACTATGTTTTTTGGTGGGTAATATACTATCACTATGTTGTACCAACGCTCATTCACGCACAAAAATAAGAGCATTATCAACGAGTTAATGCACTTGTAAATTCACAAAAATCACTATTTGTAGGATTATCTTGTTGCATGAGGTGAGGTTTATTTTTTTGTAGCCTACACAAACAGATCACATGCTTAACAAGCGGTAGGATCCTGACCACTTATAATTACTTTTTATCTACCTTAATGGTTTATGCACCTAGAAATAAAATTAACTAATTTGTGTTTCACATGTTGAGTGAGTTTGGTTCGTGTCCCATTATTCTAGAACTAGACAGTTTTGACCCCTTTTATGAAGGGAATATGCCCTGAGAGGCAATAATAAAGTGTTTATTATGTGTATTTCAAGTATATGATAGATGTTTATTTTACATGCTATAATTGTATTAATATGGAAACAATAATACATGTGTTTTTAATAAACAAACAGAAAGTTCCTAGTTATGCCTCTCTCATAAACTGACTCGTTGATTAACAAGATGATCAAGGTTTCCTGATCATGGACATTGGATGTTGTTAATAACGGGATCACAACATTAGTGTAATGGTGTGATGATCATTCATCCAAAGTATAGCATTACGATCAAAGTCATTGAGTTTATATTGCTATAACAACTTACGAAGTGATCCTAATCCTTAGACCATGAGATCATGTCAATCACTAACACCGGAAGAGTTTCTTGATAACATCAAACGTCACACCGTAATAGGGTGATTATAAAGATGGATTCAGAACTAATAAAGTGTTATGTTGAGGCTCATGGATCGAGAGTGGAATTTGTTCATCCCGAGGACGGATAGATATACTCTGGGCCCTCTCGGTGATATCACATTGATTAGCTTGCAAGCAAGTGATTTGATCACTAGAATGTTATATCACGGGAACGAGAAAAGAGTGCATGTCGGTAACGAGATCAAACTAGGTATGGAGATACCGATGATCGAATCTCAGACATGTAATATATCGTGAAACAAAGGGATTAAGATACTAGCGTAAAAGGTTCTGACGATCACAAGAAAGTCATCGTTGAATGTGTGGGAGTCAGTATGGGTCTCCAGATCCCGCTTCTGATTATTGATCCGAGAGGGGTCTCGATCATGTCCGCATTATTCACGAACCGTAGGGTGACACACTTAAGAGACACCGACATCCAATTGGAGCAAAAGTTTTATGCTGAAAGAATGAACAAGCGCAAGAATTTATTTCACTAGATACCGAAACAGGTTTTCAGGTGAAATTGCATAAAGTGGTTATGCATGTGAAATGGAATTCTAGCAAGGGGTTATTTGTGAATGTTTGTCATTAAAGTAATTGACAAAATTCTGAATAAAATAAAAGAGTTTTATTTAATGAGAGTTTGCATTAAATTTGGTGAAAATTTAATGGGAATTTGAGTGGACTTTTGAGTGGAGGGAATTTAAAGGAGATTTGTGAGTGGAGTGTCCACCCACATGAAGAGGGGAGGGCAAGGGGGCAGCCCCCATGCGCCGGCCACCCCCTTGGGGTTCCCCCCTCCTCCTATAAAAGGAGCCCCCCTCCTCACTTGTCTCTCACACCTCCTCGTGAAGGATCTCTCTCCCCCTCTAGAATTTATCCCCCATGGTCTCGGACTAGCAAGATACATGTTCCCGGTGGCTATTCGGCAAGAAAGAGTTGTGCTTCCGCTGCATCGCTGGAGCAAGGAGGCGGAGGTTGCTCGGTGCCTCGAACGTGTGTGCGAGCACGGATGCGCTGCTGATTTGCGGCGCTAGGACTTCCTCTCGATCTTGAGATCGGCAAGAGATCGTCTACATCAACCAAGAGTTGAACTCATTAAGCTTTGTCGGTCTTCAAGGGTATTTTCTCTACGGATATACATCCGCCCGTTGTTTGTATCTAGTAGATAGATCTTGGTACATAGTTTACATCGTAGGAAAATTTTTGTTTTCTATGCTGCGAACCCTACAGTGGTATCAGAGCCGGATCTATGCGTAGATACTTTACACGGGTAGTACACATATGAGTATGTGGGCGATGATGATCATATTGTTGCTCCTTTATTGTAATTTTGGATATTGGTGGCATAGTGGGATGAAGCGGCCCGGACAAACTTTACATGTCCTCGCACATGAGACCTGTTCCACGCTTGACATGCAACTAGTTTGCATAAGTGGCTAGCGGGTGTCTGTCTCTCCTACTATAGTCAATATCTATTTTGCAAACGAGTTGTCAACAATTTGGTTATCCTCGTTGTGATTCATGTTGGTAGGTAAGAAAGGTTCTATCTCGAAAGCCCTAAGCCACGTAAAACTTGCAATGGATAAATTAGAGACGTCTAGTTTAGATTGTTGCTGGGCTAGTGTTATGATATGGTAGTGTTGTAAGTAGAAGTATGAGATGATACTCTTACAACACACATAGCGTGTAAACTCCATAGACCTTGGATTTACACATATAGGTATGATAGTGATCATACCACGATGCACATGATAGAGATCATCTGCGGGAACCATATCATTTCACTAATAAACATGTGATGTTTGATAGCATCTTATATTGCTTGTTTAGCGCTTTGTTAGCATAATAAGATGATCCCTCATTTAAATATCAAGATAAGAATGTGTTCTTCCTTTAGTATGCACCGATTATGTTTCGTCGCTCCAAGACATCACGTGATGATCGGGTGTTCTTGGATCCACGACCATATTTCGGGTGTAAAACAGTTACACACGCGAATACTAAGGTTCTAACTTGGCGAGCCTAGCATGTACAGACATGGCCTCGGAACACGGACCGAAAGGTTAAGCATGAATCATATAGTTGATATGATGCCCATTTGATGCTCGCCTTTGAAGCTACACCGACTCACGTGATGATCGGACTTGGTGTATTGGATTTGGTTCATGTAATCACCAAAAAGGCACGAGGGATGTCATTTTTGAGTGGGAGTTCATTCGTAATATGGATTAGTTGAACTCAATCTATCATACACTTAGTCTAAACTTTACAAATTCTGTTGTAGATGGCACCACCTGCTTTTAATTTCAATGTGTTCATGGAGAAAGAGAAACTAGCAATGAACGGTAGCAACTTTACCGAATGGGCCATGAATTTGAGGATTCTCCTCTCTGCTGCACAAAAGCAATACGTGCTAGAAGCGCCACTAGGCCCCCCACCTTTAGATGATGCCCCTGACAAGGAGAAGAATGTCTATCAGACTCGTCAGGAGGACCACAACTTAGTTCATTGCGGCATATTGTATGGGCTAGAGCCGGAACTTCGAAAGCGTTTCAAAAACGGCAATGCATTTGATACAATGGGTGAGTTGAAAATGATTTTCGACACACATGCTGCTGTAGAGAGCTACGACGCTTCAGAAAAGTTCTTTAGCTGCATGATGGAAGAGCACAACTCCGTTAGTGAGCATGTACTCAAGATGTCGGGTTACGCCGATAAGCTTGTGTCCTTGGGAATATCGATTCCCATTGACTTAGGCATCCATCGTGTTCTGCAGTCTCTGCCACCTAGCTATAAGAGCTTCGTGATGAACTATAATATGCAAGGCATGAAGAAGTCTCTCCCCGAGCTTCTGTCAATGCTTAAAACTGTAGAAGTGGAGATCAAAAAGGAACATCAAGTGTTTATGATCAATAGGAACATTGGTTTCAAGAAAGACAAGAAGGGAAAACGGAAGGGTAGTAAGGGCGGCAAGCCTGTTGCTGTACCTGAAAAGAAACCCCAGGTTGGACCTAAGTCTGATACCGAGTGCTACTATTGTAAGAGGACTGGCCACTAGAAGCGCAACTGCCCCAAATATCTGGCAGACAAGAAGGCCGGCAAGGCAAACAAAGGTATATATGATATACATGTTATTGATGTGTACTTGACTAGTGCTCGCAGTAGCACCTGGGTATTTGATACCGGTTCAGTTGCTAATATTTTTAACTCGAATCAGGGGCTGCGGAACAAGCGACCGCTAGCAAGGGGTGAGGTCAAGATGCGTGTCGGCAGTGGATCAAGCGTTGATGTGATCGCCGTCGGAACGCTGCCTCTCCACTTGCCGTCGGGATTAGTTATAAAATTGAATAATTGTTATCTGGTGCCTGCACTGAGCATGAACATTGTATCTGGATCGTGTTTGATGCGAAGTGGTTATTCATTTAAATCCGAGAACAATGGTTGTTCCATTTATATGAATGAAATCTTTTATGGTCATGCACCGATGATGAATGGTTTATTTCTATTAGATCTCGATGATAATGTTACACATATTCATAATGTTGATGCTAAAAGGATTAAACTTAATGATGATATATCCGCATATATGTGGCACTGCCGTCTAGGTCATATTGGCGTTAAACGCATGAAGAAGCTCCATTCGGATGGACTTTTGGAATCATTTGATACATGTGAGCCATGCCTTATGGGCAAGATGACTAGAACGCCATTTTCCGGTTCAATGGAACGGGCGACAGATTTATTGGAAATCATACATTCTGATGTATGTGGTCCAATGAGTGTGTCGGCGCGAGGTGGATATCGTTATTTTGTTACTTTCACGGATGATTTGAGTAGATCGGTTATATCTAATTGATGAAACACAAGTCTGAAACCTTTGAAAAGTTCAAGGAATTTCAGAATGAAGTGGAAAATCATCGTAATAGAAAGATCAAATTTCTACGGTCCGACCGTGGAGGTGAGTATCTAAGTTACGAGTTTAGCACTCACATGAAAGAGTGTGGAATTGTTTCACAACTCACGCCTGCCGAAACACCACAGCGAAATGGTGTGTCGGAACGTCGTAATCATACTTTATTAGATATGGTTCGATCTATGATGTCTCTGACGGACTTGCCGTTGTCATTTTGGGGTTATGCACTAGAAACTGCTGCATTCACTTTAAATCGGGCACCATCTATATCCGTTGAAAAGACGCCGTATGAATTGTGGTTTGGAAACAAACCTAAGCTGTCTTTTCTTAAAGTTTGGGGATGCGATGTTTATGTGAAGAAACTTCAACCGGATAAACTCGAACCCAAAGCGGAAAAATGCGTCTACATAGGATACCCTAAGGAAACTATTGGGTATTCCTTCTATCACAGATCCGAGGGCAAGGTTTTTGTTGCCAAGAATGGATCCTTTCTAGAGAAAGAATTTCTCGCGAAAGGTGTGAGTAGTCGGAAGGTAGAACTCGAAGAGGTTATGGAACCTTCTCTTCAAAGTATGGCGAGTAGCGCAGTGCCGGAAGTTGTTCCGGAGTTGGCTCCACCTGTTGAAGAGGGAACTAATGATAATGATCATGAAACTCCGAAAGAGATTACTACCGAACCTCGCAGGTCAAGCAGGACGCGTGCAGCTCCCGAGCTGTACGGAAATCCTGTCATGAATTTCATGGTTGATGAAAATGATGACCCTGCGACGTATGAAGAAGCAATGATGAGCCCGGATTCCAACAAATGGTTAGAAGCCATGAAATCCGAGATGGAATCCATGTATGAAAATCAAGTTTGGAACTTGGTGGACTTACCTCACGACCGAAAGGCCGTGGAGAACAAATGGATTTTCAAAAGGAAAACTGATGCTGATGGTAATGTGACCGTCTATAAAGCTCGACTTGTCACAAAGGGGTTTCGACAAATTCAAGGAGTTGACTATGATGAGACATTCTCTCCCGTAGCGATGCTAAAGTCAGTTAGGATTATGTTAGCAATTGCTGCATATTTCAATTATGAGATATGGCTGATGGATGTCAAAACCGCGTTTCTCAATGGTAATATTGAAGAAGAGTTGTATATGATACAACCAAAGGGTTTTGTCGATCCTAAGGATGCTAACAAGGTGTGCAAGCTTCAGCGATCCATCTATGGATTAAAGCAAGCATCACGAAGTTAGAATCTCCGCTTTGATGAGGTGATCAAAGAGTTTGGATTTGTCAAAACTTATGGAGAAGCTTGCATTTACAAGAAAGTGAGTGGGAGCAATGTGGCATTTCTGATATTATATGTGGATGACATATTATTGATCGGAAATGATATAGATCTTTTAAACAGTGTTAAAAGTTATGTAAACAGCAAATTTTCAATGAAGGACCTAGGTGAAGCGTCATACATATTAGGCATAAAGATCTATAGAGATAGATCTAGGCGCCTAATAGGGCTATCGCAAAGTACATACCTTGATAAGATTTTAAAGAAGTTTAAAATGGACGGAAGTAAGAAGGGGTTCTTACCTATGTTGCAAGGCAAGACATTGAGTAAGACTCAAAGTCCGGCTTCGGCGGAAGAAAGAGAGATAATGGACAAGGTCCCCTATGCTTCAGCCATAAGTTCTATAATGTACGCCATGCTATGTACAAGACCGGATGTGGCACATGCTATTAGTTTGACTAGTAGGTACCAATCGGATCCAGGTTCGGAACACTGGATAGCGGTCAAGAATATCCTTAAGTACTTACGAAGAATTAAGGATATGTTTCTTGTATACGGAGGTGAAGAAGAGCTCGTTGCTAAGTGTTATGTTGACGCTAGCTTTGACATCGATCCGAATGATTCTAAGTCTCAATCCGGATACGTATTTCTCATAAATGGCGGAGCGGTTAGTTGGAGGAGCTCCAAACAACCTATGGTAGCGGGATCAACAACGGAGGCCGAATATGTTGCTGCTTCAGAAGCGGCTCAGGAAGCAGTTTGGATGAAGGAGTTCATATCCGAACTAGGAGTGGTTGCAAACGCGTTGGACCCAATGGTGATCTATTGTGACAACAATGGTGCCATTGCCAATGCCAAAGAACCAAGGTCTCACAAGCATTCCAAGCATATTAAGCGCCGGTTTCACTCCATCCGCGAGCATGTCAAGGATGGAGATATAAAGATTTGTAAAGTACATACGGATCTCAATGTACCAGATCCGTTGACTAAAACTCTCCCTAGAGCAAAACATAATCAACACCAGAACTCAATGGGTGTTAGATTTATCACTATGTAACTAGATTATTGTCTCTAGTGCAAGTGGGAGACTGAAGGGAATATGCCCTAAGAGGCAATAATAAAGTGTTTATTATGTGTATTCCAAGTATATGATAGATGTTTATTTTACATGCTATAATTGTATTAATACGGAAACTTTAATACATGTGTGTTTAATAAACAAACAGAAAGTTCCTAGTTATGCCTCTCTCATAAACTAGCTCGTTGATTAACAAGATGATCAAGGTTTCCTGATCATGGACATTGGATGTTGTCAATAACGGGATCACAACATTAGTGTAATGGTGTGATGAACATTCATCCGAAGTATAGCATTACGATCAAAGTCATTGAGTTTATATTGCTATAACAACTTACGAAGTGATCATAATCCTTAGACCATGAGATCATGTCAATCACTAACACCGGAAGAGTTTCTTGATAACATCAAACGTCACACCGTAACAGGGTGATTATAAAGATGGATTCAGAACTAATAAAGTGTTATGTTGAGGCTCATGGATCGAGAGTGGAATTTGTTCATCCCGATGACGGATAGATATACTCTGGGCCCTCTCGGTGATATCACATTGATTAGCTTGCAAGCAAGTGATTTGATCACTAGAATGTTATATCACGGGAACGAGAAAAGAGTGCATGTCGGTAACGAGATCAAACTAGGTATGGAGATACCGATGATCGAATCTCGGACATGTAATATATCGTGAAACAAAGGGATTAAGATACTAGCGTAAAAGGTTCTGACGATCACAAGAAAGTCATCGTTGAATGTGTGGGAGTCAGTATGGGTCTCCAAATCCCACTTCTGATTATTGATCCGAGAGGGGTCTCGATCATGTCCGCATTATTCACGAACCGTAGGGTGACACACTTAAGAGACACCGACATCCAATTGGAGCAAAAGTTTCATGCCAAAAGAATGAACAAGCGCAGGAATTTATTTCACTAGATACTGAAACAGGTTTTCGGGTGAAATTGCATAAAGTGGTTATGCATGTGAAATGGAATTCTAGCAAGGGGTTATTTGTGAATGTTTGTCATTAAAGTAATTGACAAAATTCTGAATAAAATAAAAGAGTTTTATTTAATGAGAGTTTGCATTAAATTTGGTGAAAATTTAATGGGAATTTGAGTGGACTTTTGAGTGGAGGGAATTTAAAGGAGATTTGTGAGTGGAGTGTCCACCCACATGAAGAGGGGAGGGCAAGGGGGCAGCCCCCATGCGCCGGCCACCCTCTTGGGGTTCCCCCCTCCTCCTATAAAAGGAGCCCCCTCCTCACTTGTCTCTCACACCTCCTCGTGAAGGATCTCTCTTTCCCTCTAGAATTTATCCCCCATGGTCTCGGACTAGCGAGATACATGTTCCCGGTGGCTATTCGGCAAGAAAGAGTTGTGCTTCCGCTGCATCGCTGGAGCGAGGAGGCGGAGGTTGCTCGGTGCCTCGAACGTGTGTGCGAGCACGGATGCGCTGCTGATTTGCGGCGCTAGGACTTCCTCTCGATCTTGAGATCGGCAAGAGATCGTCTACATCAACCACGAGTTGAACTCGTTAAGCTTTGTCGGTCTTCAAGGGTATGTTCTCTACGGATATACATCCGTCCGTTGTTTGTATCTAGTAGATAGATCTTGGTACATAGTTCACATCGTAGGAAATTTTTTGTTTTCTATGCTGCGAACCCTACATTTTATATGCCCAGCAGATTCATCCTTGATCTCAGTCATAGTGGTGTAGTTGATGGGAGAATGATGTGTTTGTAGCTAATTTGTACACGTGAGAGCCTAATTAGCAAAAAAAATGGCAAACTCAAAAAAATGAAGACAAGAGAAACCCCTTTATTTATCCCGTGTTTGATATTGTTAGTTAATGTACATACAAGAAAATAATCATGGGAGGTTGAGGAGTGTCGGGTAGTCGTACGTTGTGGACGCCATGTTTAACTCCGAACATGGGAGAAGCTAAGCTACGCCAATGTAATCACAATCCCATTCTCAACAACCTAATCAAAATATTCTACTCACACGTCCATCGACAGATTCCCGGATGATGCTCTCTAGAGTCCGCCAACGCTATGGGATTAGCGACAATTTAGACATAAACAACTCCCATATTATGTGGACTTTGGTGGTGACTATCCAGAAACAAAAAAAAATTAATTTCCATATTTTGAAAATTATAAGAATTACTATCCATTAACTCGCTAGTTCTACCTTATCATGAGTACGCCTGTCCGTGATCTATCTATAAGCATTACTATTTGTTAGAACAATGCAACCACCTCGATGTCTTAGCCGGTGATGACATTCACAGAGCTATATGACAATCTTATTTGAAAATTATATTAATCCATTCACATGTAAAGTATTATTATCTATATAATATTCACTATTTATAGTATTAAAATTCTAAGTATTTTTGACTAGCTTAATACGTAAATATCATGGAAACTTGGACAATAATAATGCAATAAAACATAAAAACAATATTTTTATTGAAGAGTACATCACATTCACACGATTCCAGCTATATAGTCAATGCATTAGATATTAGGGTACATTATTTAGTAAGTTTGACATGATACCAATATGAATATGTTATATTAAGAGAAAAATGTGCACAAGGATAAGCGTAATGTGATTTCTATGCCCACTTGAGTCCACAAAATTAGTATTTGTAGGATTTTCTTGGTGCAGCAGGTTATATATGTTCGTAGGCTACACAAACCATCATATTCTTACCTCGTGGCAGGATCCCAACTACATCTAGGATATGCACCTAAAAATAAAATTAACTATTTCTGTCTAACATGTTGCCTGGGTTAGATGGTGGCATGGTGCCTCTAAAACTTTTGACCCTTAACTATTATTGTTTGATAGATCAATCCCTTACCATAGTCAAAGCGACATACTCAACAAGGCGAACACATCCTTGACGGCGCTACAGCCAACTGGATGGGAGTACTGCAAGGACAATTAGCAAAGTAGGAGCCATTTGTGTTGTGTAAAAAAACAATAATAGACTAATTCTCGGTCAACTAGTAGTGAATCCGAGTAGCACAAAATGCACCTTACATTTTCCAACAAAGGAGTGTAACATTTTTACAAGAGCCTTGATATCACAACATTGTGTTAGTCATATGCGGCATTAAAAATATATTTGATGCACAATGATAATTTGGGAATCAATTTAACACATCTTCATGCGGAGAAAACATTTGTTGTGCAATGCAGTAATATTGTCTCCATTCAATAGCTTGGGCCATATCTCCCTAGTATTTCTTCTCGATACTAACTAATAATAATTCGTTGGCAATTTATATCTCCTCTCCGATGTTGTACATACGGCTGCTATGCCTACTCGCAACTAAACATGGGAGGTCGAAGAGTGTCGCATGATCGTACTCGTTGTGGACGCCATGTTTTAGCTAGCTTTGAAGATGGGAGAAGCTAAGCTAATGCAATCACGATCCCCATCCCAATAACCTAATAATCCCAGCTATTCTAATTAATCGCACGTCTACGGACAGTTTTCCATGGATGATGCTATGCCGGTGCCCAATCAGGCGGCTACGCGTCGACACACACCGTGTCTAAATCGGTAAGGAATAAACAACTCGCAGTGGCGGACTTTCTCGACTTGGCTGGAAACAATTAATAAACCTTGAAAACCATATATATGTAATTTACTAATTTGTATGGTATTAGACTATATCAGTATTTTGAAATATGTTAGTGTAGCACGATTAGTCAATTGCGATAATGTCTATGTGCGCACATTTCTTCCTTTGACTAAATTAATCACACGGACTGCACCGAAACGTTTTTTGTACTACCTCCTTTTCAAGGCTTAAGGCATATAACTTTTTTTGAAAGTCAAACCAACTAAAGTTTGACCAAATTTTTAGAGAAAAATATTAATATTTACAATACGTAATTCATACCCTTTCATACATCATGAAACATATTTTCATATGGTATCTATATAATATTATAGTTTTTGATAGTTTTTTCTAAAAGTTTGGTCAAACTTTATATTGCTTGACTTTTTAAAAAAGTTATATGCCTTAAGCTTGGGATGGAGGGAGTAGTAGATAGGACTAGGATGCGCTAGCTGCAGCCGCGGCCTAGGAGAGGCTCACACCTGGCTTTTCGGTGTCTCCTCCACAACCGGCCGCCAATCAATGGGGGTGGGACGAGGTCCACTCTACGGAGGAGCTAGAGGGAGATCATGCGACGCACCATGCTGGTCAACACGGATCATCAGATTAATTAAGGAGCAGGAGTGAGGATGGAGCAAAGCAGCGTTTCTGCTTTCGCCCTCGACATCTGAAACTCTTAATGTCCCATGCACGCTCTTCTGTCCGTATAAACACAGCAGTGTGAAACGAGGTCAGAGAAATGTGTTCCCAGAGGAGCAAACGGACCAATTCGAACAAAACTGCTGTCTGAAATGCGGGGGTCCGTTGGAGTTGGCCTTAAGTCATCAAAATCAGTATTTATATGATTTTCTTGGTGCATACCATCACATTCTTAACTTGTGCTAGGATCCCAACCATATCTACCATAAGGCTTCACCTAAAAGGAAAATTAACTATTTCTCTCTCACATGTTGCCTTAGTTTAGATGGTGTCATGGTGCCCCTTTATCCTAAAACCATACACTTTTGACCCTAAACTATTATTGTTTGACAGATCAATCCCTTACCATAGTCAAAGCGACATAGTCATTTAGTCAACAAGGCGAATGACGTGTGTGTAGATTTGCAGACGTGAGAGTCAATCAACACGAAGCATAATCCGCAAAAGCAAAAAAATAAAGACAACAATAAACACAAGAACTCAAAGGAGCATGATATGTAACATGTTGTTTCAAGCTATAATAAACTCTAAACGCATAAAGGCAAGAATCAATATTACGTTGTGGCGCTACGTACAGCGGCCAACTCGGTCCTGCCGCCTAATTCTCGATCAACTAGTGAATCCGAGTGGTAGAAATGCACCTTACTTTTTTCAACAGAACATTTCTATCATGGCCTCGATCCTCGATATCACAACATTGTGTTTGGCATATCCATGAATAAAAATATATTTGATGCACACCTATAGTAATATGAGAGTCAATTTAAGACATTTTCATGCAAAGAAAACTTTTGCTGTGCCATACAATATTGTCTCCATTCAATAGCTTGTGGGCCATAGATATAAAGCATATCTCCCGACTAAAAACATCCGTCAGCAATATGTCCTCTTCGATTTGTACGGCTACTGTGCGCACTCCCAACTAAACATGGGAGGTTGAAGAGTGGACGCCATGTTTTAGCTCTAGAATGGGAGGAGCTAAAGCTAATGCAATCACGATCCCCATCCCAGCTATTCTAATCGCACGTTCATGAACAGTTCCACGGATGTTGCTCTGCCGGTGCCCAATCAGACGGCCACGCGTCGACGTGAATGGTGCCTAAATCGGTCAATTCCCGCCACATAATTTGCGATGATTACACACCCTTAAACAACTCGCAATCGCGGACTTTCACAGACGTGGCTGGAAACAATAAACCTTCAAAACCATATGTAATTTACTAATCTGTACTCCCTCCGTTTTAAAATATAAGATATTTTAGATTTATAAAAAAATTATATCTAGACATTTTTACTATTTAGATTCGAAATAAACATACACAGTAAAAGTGCCTAGATACACTCTTTTCATAAACTTAAAACATCTTATATTTTAAAATAGAGGGAGTATGGTATAAGACTAGATCAGCATTTTGAAATATGCTACTCCTTCCGACCCATATGTTGACTTAGATTCATCCAAATTTTAGTGCTGTATCTTAATAAATTTGAGTCAACTAATATGGGTGGAAGGGAATAAATAGTCATTTGCCATAAAGTCTCTCGGACCGCATTGAACGTTTTGTGTGGCTAGGACTAGGAGGCAGCAGCGGCCTAGGAGAGGCTCACACCTGGCGTGTCGGTGCTCCGCCGTCTCTCCCCCTCCACAACCGCCCGCCTACAACCGCATGCAGGGGCGGGACGACCAGACGAGGTCCACTCTAGCTCTACGGAGGAGCTAGTAGAGATCATGCGTCGCACCATGCCCAGCAGCCAGGTGGTAGCTGGTCAGCGGCGTACGTATGTACGTACTGGCGCAGCAGGAAGTCTGTATGTATAGAGTTATTCAATTCGACTGGTGAGAATAGAGCTATATATGTTGCGAGAAAATGATGCTACTAGCTCAGATTCGTCGTTAACTGAACCCGGCCGGCCAGGGGAAGAAGAAGAAGACGTCGTCGTCGTATCGGGGAACTTGGAAAGAAAATGCGTGACGGCAGGCTTGGCGTTGCTTGCTGCGCCTGTCGAAAAGAGATCAGAAACCTGGCGTGCCTGCAAAGCATGCATGCACGCATATGGCCGGCTCTGACTTTACATCCATGACCATGCATGTTATTTTGTTGATCGATCTCGAGACGACTGGCAAATGGCAAGCTGTATTGATAGTTGATACTGGTCAACACGGATCAGATCAGATTAATTAAGGAGCAGGAGTGAGGATGGAGCAAAGCAGCGCTTCTGCTTTCTCGACATCTGAAACTCCTATTAATGTCCCATGCGCGCTCTTCTGTCCGTATAAACACAGCAGTGTGAAACGAGGTCAGTCAGAGAAATGTGTTCCTGAAGGTCACGTCCCTTTTTTTCATCGACGAAGTGATGAGAGCTACGTGTCAACAGCAGCAGACAAGACTTGCTTCAAACAAAAACGGCACACAGGACTACGTCGTACAAGGATCAACAGTAGCCTAGCTATGGTATGACAAGGAGATTTTGGGCCCGAGCTACACGCACGGGTGGAGTCCCAATTTTCTAAAAAAAATTTTGAACCCGTACGTTTCTAAAAGTTGTGAATTATAATATACATGTACACACGGATCTGATCGATTCACAAGTTCTAATTTTAAACGTTATTTTCAAAGCCGAGTGCACAAAAAAACAAATAGGTGGATCTCAAAATAACAAGCAATAGACGTGTTCTTTGCTATTACAAGTGCACAAATTTACCTTTTTTTATCTAGGCTACATGTTAAAGTATTTCATATTATAATTTTACATATATACATTTAGAATTATTTTCAGATCTTTCTAAAAAAACAATTTATAATTTGATTTTTTTTACAATTTTAGGCTTCACTCTGAACCGATAGACTCCATTTGAACCTGAGTACTACACCCAGTGGCAGAAGTTGAGGTCTACAGGGGCCCCTTCCCCCACTCCCCACCACAACACAACACGATTTTTTTACCCCTAAGCTTGGTTTAGAATTATCGGGCCAAGCCCCCTCTAATGCTCAATTCTGCCACCGCCACCGACTACACCAGCGGCATTGAGAGTTTATGACGCTTTCTATAATTATGCTGATTCCTACTTACCAATAACAACACAACACAAAATTATGTAGTTTCCCAAAAAATCACAACATTAGATGCATCTACCATACCATATCCAAAATTTAACCTTAGCTTTAGAGACAAAATAGACAATTTTGGTTGTCTAAAGTGCAAAGTTTAAATATGATGGTGAATGGCGCTATATGCTTTGGTACTATTTACGGTCCGATATGTCTTTTTTTATTTTTAAGCTGGAGTAGAATTTTGAAATGGAATTTTATGGTGTGCTACATACACCTTGTAGTAAACACAAAAGCTCGGACCTTTCATTTCATTTTGGTACATAGGCATTGTAAGAGGGAGAAATACCAGATATGCTCTCTACTGTCTTAACACAGGACACACCAATGTCGATGGGCTGGGCTGGTTGCCACGAGGCTCCTATTATCTTATTCATCTCTATCCGGCCTAGAAGCCTGGCTAAAACCAACGTGTCAACCATTGTTTTCGTGACTGCATCAATCATGAGCTGGTTGGGAGTATCCATCTACTAACCTGTTACCTTCATCTCGGCTTTCTTGCTTCAGTTAAGGGCTACTCGCCTTCGATAACGATATCTTGTCAGCTAAGCAAAGACAAATATCACCTAACTAATTTTTGAACAAGGCATACGGGATGACTAGAACTGAAATTCGCGAAGGCTTAGCGGAGGTATGGGGCAAGTATAGTACACAATGGTTAAGTATAAGAGAGAGCGCCACAAGAAGCAGCGTGAGCTAGAGAGTGCATGCATGTCGTGATTCATCGGGAATTTCTGGTGCCTTCTATGCTCATACCTATCAGTCATATCGATGGTGTGTAGATTCATAGTGACATGGTTATACCCTACGGGTACGTGATCTCAGCATACCTGGTCCAGCCCAAGGAAGGCCCATGGCAGATGTACGCCGGTCCATGAAGATTTTCGGGTGGCCAAGGCCCATGACGCCTTCGGATCCTTGGAGAGCAAGACTAGCGTAGATAGGAAATTCAAAGGGGTAAAACCCTAAAACTTGTAACCGACTAGGTCTATGTCCGGGACCTGCCTGAGTCTATATAAAGGCTAGGAGGACACGACCTAGATCTCTCTCATACTTTTGCATACACACCTCCACGCCAGATTGCATCTACGCACCCCTGTAACCTTCGGTTCCGCCGTAATCAAGAGCAGACAAGCAGGAGTAGGGTTTTCCCTCCGGGGGCCTGAACCTGGGTAAACCTTGTGTCCCCGTGTTGCTTGTTTGCTAACCGTTCCACGATCTCCAGCATCCCCGTCTTCTCCAAAATCCAAGTCCATAACAATGGGCATTGATGAGATCAAACCTCGTCAATTGGCGCCGTCTGTGGGAACTGGGGACGCTGATTGTGCGGTCGTGACGGTCCCAACCCGATCGATCTACAACTCTGCGGCGACGGAAAGTCACCTCCTCTTCGGCGCTTTCGACTTCACCGCCCACTCGCCGGCCACCATGAAAGATTTCGAGCTCGTAGGCGACGGACTCGAGATCCTATTCGGGAGCTTCTGCTTCCAGGTGGGTCAGACTGGTACCCTCCGCCTCCCTGAGCGGGTACCCCTACCATCGATCAGGCCCGCCTCGTGGGCTCCACACCCTGTGCTATGCACATCGTCATCAACAGATGAGTTCTACGACAGCAGCAGCTGCAACTCCAATCTGTGCGATCCACCTTCGGATGAAGGGACCTATGGTTCCAGATCCAAAAGCTGCGGCAGCAGCGGACCAATCTACGAGCGCTACCAATGCGTCGTAGTCATCCAGAGCGACGTGGAGCAGCAACCGCCCAACCCGCCGCCCAACTCGAACTCCAACCCGCAGGACAGAAACGGCAGGAACAGAAGAAACCAATCCCCCCCACCCGACGAGGAGGACAATGGCCATGTCATCCGCCTCAACAAGGAGGGATGGGCCCAAGCACGCTCCGCCGTGGCGGGCAACACGGTCTTGACTGCAGACGCCTCACGTGAACTACTGATGGCATACCACTTCCTCCTCATCGAGGAGCACAAGAAGCAAGTCAAGATGCAAGAAACACTTGACAAACGCAAGCAAGTAGCCTCTGAGTCCAGCGCGCGACAAGCTACGCTCTCCGCCATGGCCCCCGGCTCTAGCACGAATGGCAACCATAGAAACAAACACCGCTCTCGGGTGGAGAACATGGATCCCAAGGAGCGCCGTGAAGTGACCCGAACCCTCCACACATCCTTCATGGAGATGGACGCCGACGGCAACGTCATCCCGAAAACGCCGCAGGCTGCGATCATGGCAGCCACTGCGTACCTCGCAGCCCACCCACCTCCATAGGGGGACCCGAAGAGGGCCATGCACAAGTCCGCACTCACCGGACTTGGACTTGTCGGAGCTGCGCTCCACTAAGAAGCTCCTGCGGAGCCAAAGAAAAAAGCTCCGGCCAGGCACGACCGGAGCCCCACCCCTTCATCCGAAGAGGAAGAGGAACACGACCTTCCTCGAAGGAAGAAGAGCTCGCGTCATCATAAACGCGACTAGGACGCCAGAGACGCGCTCACACAGCGCAAAATAGACAAAGCGCGAGCCAAGCGCGCATGCTCATCTGAATCCGAGATGGACGAAGACGAAGGAGAACTCTGCGGAGCCCGATGCTTCAGCAGATCTGTTCGGCGAACAAAGATGCCACGCAATTTCAAGCTCCCTTCGGATACTCCGAAGTTCGATGGCACGCAAGACCCAAAGGCATGGCTCAGTGATCATCTGTCATCCGTCAAGCTGCACAGCGGCAACAAAGAAACCGCCATGCAATGCCTTCAGCTGCAGCTGACAGGCGCGGCACGGATCTGGCTGAGCAGCCTATCTTCAGGGTCCATCCGAAGCTGGGAGGAGCTGGCTTACAGCTTCATCCGAAATTTTAAAGGCACTAGCAAGAGGCCCGCCTCAATCGAAGAGTTGCGAGCCTGCACTCAAAGAACGGGTGAATCCATTCGCTCGTACATATTACGCTGGTCCAACACCAAGAACTCCGCAGCACACATCTCCGAAGAGAGGGCCATCGACGCCTTCAAGGACGGCGTCAAGCGTCAAGACTTCAAGGAGGAACTCGGGCGCGTCAAGCCCAAAACACTCGATCACCTCATGGACATCGCCAACAGGTGGGACGATGGCAAAGACTCCGTCCACCGGGCATACTCGGAGGAAGAGGACGACTACGGCCGACGACGAGAACATCGTAGCAAGAGGAGATCGCGCGTCTACGATGATCGCGACGGACCTGACATGGTCGCGGCCGGCTACGCCGATCGCCACAACGACGCCAACCGCAACAGCGGAGGATACCGCGGAGGAAACTTCCGCGACGAGGGACGCCCAGCGCAGTCGTGGCAGCACCGCGACCGTGATAATGGACCCTCAGCATACGAAAAGCTTTCGGGTCCATGCACTATCCACTTCTACATCGACAAGCAGGATGGCAAAAAGAAGGCGAGCCACATGCTCAAGGACTGCCGTGAGTTCCAGAAGCTCAGTGAAAGCATGGTGCAGATGAGGGAGCAAGCCCCAATTCCTGCGTTCGGAAACGCACCCGCGCCAGGTGAAATAGCACACGGAGCTCCTCCACCACCACCCGTGGGAGGTCCGCACCAGCCAGTTGCACCAGCACAGAACAACGCTAGGAACGGGTATCCCCCGCCGAAAAGAGCACTGATGATCCAGAAGGGGCGCCCAACGAATAGGGTGCAGAAGAAAATCACTCGCCAGATCAACTTGGCCGTAGCAACTCCACCCGCCATCCCTGAGTACCTCAGCGGATCGGAGTCCTGCATCACGTTCAGCCGTTCGAATCACCCTTGCCAGATCCCTCGCCCAGGTCATGCTACCCTGGTGCTGGAGGCGCAGATCGGAGGCTTCGAGATGAGTCGCGTCTTCATGGACGGTGGCAGCGGCATCAACCTGATGTTCGCAAGCACTCTAGCAGCAAATGCGAATCCCGCAGTGCAGCCTGGAGCAATCAGACACAACATTCCACGACATCGTTCCAGGAAAGGGCATATTCCCCTTGGGCAAAATTTGGCTTGATGTCATCTTCGGCAAGCCGGATAACTTTCGACTCGAGAGGCTCGAATTTGAAGTGGTGGACTGGCCATCACAATATCACGCCATCCTCGGGCGTGTGGCATTCGCAAGGTTCTTGGCCGTCCCACATTACGCATACTTACTACTCAAGATGCCAGGACCAAACGGCGTCATCACAGTCCACGGGAGCTTCACCCGATCGGACCAATGCGACAGGGATTTCAACAGAATCTCCCAGTCCTTCGGCATGCAAGACGAGCTCGTAAGGCTCCGTGAGGTGACGGATAATGGGGCACCCCCAGTTGCAAGGCAAAACGCACCCGACATGTCCTTCGACTCCACTGTCAACACCAAAAAGGTGCAGGTCCATCCGACGGATGCCTCCAAGATGGCGCTGATCGCCAACGACCTCAGCCCCGCATAGGAAGGCGTGCTCGTCGAATTCATCCGTGAGCGCTGGGAAATCTTCGCCTGGTGTCCTGCGGACATGCCAGGAGTTCCCAGGGAATTCGCCGAGCACGCACTCAACGTTTTTCCAGACACCAAGCCCGTCAAGCAGTCCATCCGGAGACTGTCGGAGCCACGGGCCGAAGCTATCGACAAGGAAATCAACAGACTACTTGCTGCAGACTTCATCAGAGAAATCAAAGAAAGCGAGTGGCTTGCAAATACAGTGATGGTCCCAAAGAAGGACACTGACATCCTACAGATGTGCGTGGATTTCACGTCGCTGAACAAGCACTGCCCAAAGGACCACTTCCCTCTTCCTCGGATCGACCAGATCATCGATTCGACTGCAGGATGTGAGAAACTCTCCTTCCTCGACGCCTATTTAGTCTACAACCAGATTCAAATCAAGGTCGAAGACCAGGAGAAAACAACGTTTATCACACCGTTCAGAGTATTCTGCTACAACACAATGCCCTTCGGGCTAAAGAACGCAGGTGCCACGTACCAGCGATGCATGCAGGCATGCCTGAAGGACCAGATCGGTCACAACGTCCAAGTCTATGTCGATGACATAGTCATAAAAACCAGGGAAGCAAAAACACTCATCGACGATCTCCGCGAGACGTTCGATAATCTCGACCGCTACAGGATCAAGCTCAACCCTGAAAAGTGCGCCTTCGGCGTCCCATCAGGACAACTCCTTGGCTACTTCATCTCCCAGCGAGGGATCGAGGTGAACCCGAAGAAAATTCGGGCCATCATGGCAATGGAGAAACCAAAGAACCTCAAGGGTGTCCAGCAGCTCGCAGGGCAAATAGCGGCATTGAGCAGATTTATCAGCCGCATGGGCGAGAAGGCCCTGCCATTCTACCAGCTGCTACGCAAGGCAGATAAATTCGAATGGACGCCCGAAGCCGACGACGCATTCAAAAGTCTTAAGCGACTACTCTCCACCTCGCCCGTTTTGGTCACACCAAAGGAGCGCGAGCTTCTGCTGCTATACATCGCAGCCACACACCAGGTGGTCAGCACCGTGCTAGTGGTCAAACGACCCGAAGAAGGCAAAACCCATGGGGTACAACACCCAATTTACTACCTCAGCGAGGTATTGACGCCAACAAAACAGAGGTACCCTCACTACTAAAAAATCGCCTACGGCGTGTTCATGACGGCTCGTCGGTTGAGCCATTACTTCCAGGAGCATCAGGTGATGGTGGTCAACGAGGCACCTTTGAACAGCATCCTGAACAACCTAGAGGCCACAGGACGCGTGGCACTGTGGGGAATTGAGCTATCACCTCTAGACATCGTCTACGAGAAACGACTAGCAATCAAGTCAGAGGTCCTACCGGACTTCCTTGTACACTGGATGGAGCTACAACTACCAGACACCCCAGACATGTCGCAGTCATGGACGATGCACTTCGACGGCTCCAAGCGTGAAGCCGGAGCAGGAGCTGGAGTCATACCGACCTCCCCGCAAGGCGACAAGATGAAGTATGTCCTTCGGATGAAATTCCGAGCTTCCAACAACGAGGCCGAATACGAAGCCCTCATCCACGGCATGAGGATGGCAAAAATCTGCGGTGCAACGCGCCTGGTCATCTATGGTGACTCCAACCTCGTCGTCCAAAAGACGATGAATGAGTGCGACGCACACGCCGAAAACATGATCGCATACCGGGCGCTCTACAACGCACTCGAAGGAGAATTCGACGGCTGCGAGCTTTGACACGTTGGAAGAGAAAGCAACGAGGAGGCCGATACACTCGCCAACATCGGCTCCACCTGCGCAAAGGTGCCACCAGGTGTGTTCCTCGAACAGATCTATGTGCCATCCATCAAGCAAAAATTCCCCAAGGGATCACCCGAAGAAGCAGAACACTCGGGGGCTACGCTGCCCGAAGGTCATGAAGGACCTGAGAAACTGGACACAGAGGTCGCTATGGTCAACCTGATGCAGGTGATGGCAGTCGAAGAAACATGGACACGACCATACCTCCAGTTCCTCATCAACGGAGAACTGCCTGACAGCCCGACAGATGCCCGGCGCATATCTCGCCGGTCGAAAGCTTTCACCATCATCAATGGCGAGCTGTACAAGCGCAGTATTACGGGTGTACTACAAAGATGCGTCACCATCGGTGACGGGAAAACCATCCTCCAAGACATCCACGAGGGCATCTGCGGCCATCACGCAGGTAGCCGCTCCCTTGTCGCCAAAGCTCTACGAGCTGGATTCTACTGGCCAACGGCTATGAGCGATGCAAAGGACATCGTCCGAAGATGCAAGGGGTGCCAAAGGTTCGCCGATAAACCACACGCACCCGGATCAGAGCTCAGGCCCATACCTATAGCCTGGCCTTTCGCTCAATGGGGCCTCGACATGATTGGCAAGCCAAAATCTTCGAAAGGGGGGCACGTCTACCTCCTAGTCGTAGTCAAAAAATTCACCAAGTGGGTCGAAGCCATGCCCGTCACTAACCAAAAGGGCAAGACCGCCGTAAAATTCTTTGAGCCCATCGTCTACAGGTTCAGCGTACCGCACAGCATCATCACCGACAATGGATCGAACTTCATCTCCAAGGAATTCCAGGACTTCTGCGAAGGCCTCGGAATCAACATCACGTACGCCTCAATGGCACACCCGCAAACGAACAGGCAGGTAGAAAAGGCCAACGGCCTAATCGGCGCTGGCATCAAGAAGCGCCTCATGAGCCCACTCGAACGAAAAGTTGGAGCCTGGACGAAGGAGCTACCATCCGTCCTATGAAGCTTGCGGACTACGCCAAACAACTCCACCGGCTACACGCCATGCTTCATGGTGCACGGAGCCGAGGCCGTGCTACCATCCGAAGTACGCCACCAAGCCCCCCGGGTTGTCGCTTATAGCGAAGCCGAATCCACGGTTGCACTCGAAGACGCCGTCGACACACTCGACGAAGCAAGAGACATAGCAGCAGCTCGATCAGCGGTGTACCAGCAGAGTCTCCGCAACTATCACAGCCGTCGGCTACGCCCAAGGTCCTTCGTCGAAAGAGACCTCGTCTTGCGATTCAAGCAAGAGCGACCGAAGAAATTCGAGTCGCCATGGGAAGGGCCTACATTATCACCAAAGTCATCCCAGGTGGCACCTATCGCCTCAAGCACGTGGAGTCTGGAGTCGCATACTCCAACCCATGGAACATCGCACACTTGCGGCGATTCTACCCATAGCTACCTACCCTTTTACTTTCAATAAGGCTTTTCAGCCAAGGCTATTCAGCCGAACAATGTACTTCCTCCATTATGATATAAATAAAGCTAAGTGTCTCGCCCCAAAATTTCGTTCGCTATTTGCAACTTTTACTTTATGCTACAAACGCACTCGGGGGCTCCCCCACCTCACGATTTCATCGACCGAGGATCACATGTGTACACCTGAGTAGCTGACAACGTCGGGCAAACGAAAAGGACACGTACTTAAACAAAGCACTGCGTGCTCACAACAAACAAACCTTTACAACAAAGGGCACATCACGCCCAGTCAAAATATACAAATTTTACATCTATCTCTTTTACAGGTACTACCTATTATGAAGAATAACTTGAGCACGCTGGTCAAGCAAATCTACAACATGTTCGGCATACTGCCTTACAGCCGCATAATGCGGACGCATATCCCACTCGCCACCATCCGGCCGAAGAGGTGGTCCAGCCGCTACAACAAACAGATCTACATCAGGTCGATGCAGCCTAACAAGGGACAACCCAGCCTTCACCCCTGCGACGAGCTGCTGCCTCACCAGTTCCTGGACACGAGTCACGCTACGAAATCTAGACAGAAGGCCGGACAGGGATGTTGGCACAACATCCAGGGGAAACATCACATACAGAACCGACGAGAGCGAAGTCTGCACTTGGCGAAGCACCCGCGATACTTGGTGAACGCGATCCTGCACCGTTGCCAGAGCCATGGCACGGTCACGATCCATCCAGAAGAAGCCGCCAGCTTCCATGTCTTGTTGAGTCAAACAATTGATCCGAACAGCGACACGTTCCTTCTCCTCCCTCGGAGCAAGGTTAGCACCTGCGACACTCGCACAAAATAAAACGCAAGGCCAGCAGGCGCATCCGAAAAACTGAGTTGCAGCTCGAAACATAGAACAACTTACATTGAAGCTGCTCAGACAGTCGAAGCAGTTCCGCCATCAAGTACTCCTCTCTGGCTGCACCGCGATCTGCCTTGAACTTCCAAACATCGGCGTGACCACGCACCCCAAGCAACTGCCTCTCAAGACTACGAACACGATCTCGAAGAAAAGTAAGCTGTGAGGAATCATCCAAAGATGGCCGCAGTCGCGCTGCAGGCGAGGTGTCAACGGGGTCAGCACCCGAAGGAACCTAGAGCAGCAGAAAAGCAAAGGACATAAACATTTAGACAGAGAAGAGCACAACTCAACAAAATTCACTAAGCATATAAAGGCCACTATGTGGCACAATGATTTCGCTCCTCAACATAATTACAGCAAAAGAAGACTACAAACTATCCTACATCTACAACGCCTAAGATGCGGCACCCTGAGTAGCCTCAGAGCCAGACTGCCTCGCCTTGGCTTCCCCTGTTGCCGCAGCGCATACTCGGACATCAGATCAATGAGCTTCGACCCATATCGCTTGCAGCGAGCAGAGTAGGTAGCAAAAGCTACCTCGGATCCATCCGCGGTCGTCGGCATCCGGGAGGTGATCTGGGGAAGGTCCAGCTCCTCTCCAGCCGCCAAGGCCATCGCTAGCCCGACGGACGCGCCGATGCCCTTCTGCTTGCGCTTTGGCTGACAAGGCCTCCGCAAGGGCGTCAACATCATCAAGGGAAGCGCCCTTGGGGACAAGCTCCTTGTAGAAGCGACCAAGGACCTCCTTCGCCTTGGAAAGGGAGCTGACGACAGTGCTGCAGCGATCTTCGACCGCTGCAGTAGCATCATCTAGAGCACTTCCGTGCTCCAGAGCGCTGCGGTCAAACTCGATGCCTGCGGCATCTGAGACAAAAAAGAAAAGGAATGAAGAAAGTGACACAGAAGAAAGACAAGAAAACAAAAAGAAAAGAGCAAAAATAAGGTACTCACCCGATACAGCCTTGGCAGCAGCCATGAGCTTGCCTGCCACCTCTCTTTCACGCGCAGTCGCAGCAGTGGCAAGCTGCTCCTCGCGGTCCGTGGCATCCCGCTGCAGACGCTCCTTAGCTTCGGCTGCCTCGGCCAGCTCCAGTTCAAGGTGCTCTTTCGCACTGACGGCAGCCTCAGCCTTCTTCTCCGATTGACCAAGGCTCTTCTTGAGAGCGTCAATCTCACGGAGATAAGTATTATGCTCCTCTGCATTCAAAACAAGCAAGCGTCAGAAAGAAAGACAGGAATAAAGGAAAGAAGTACCAAAAGCATGCGGGTACCTTGAAGCTGTTGGAGGTTGGCCTCCAGCACCAGGTGCTCCTGCACCAGTCGCTTGGCATCCTGCACAAAAGGCTGCAGGAAAAAGAACTACCGGTAAAGAAAAGGACTTGGGGGCTGCGCCCAACACGAAGGAATAAAAGCAAAATTCGCACACGAAAACGCTCGGGGGCTCCCCCCGAAGATTCGAAGAAAGAACAAGACAAGAAATTTTTTCAGACGCCCGGGGGCTCCCCCCGTGGCAGGAAACAGAGGTACTTACATGCTCTGATGGCGACTCCGAAGGCCCGCTCCCAGCCTTCTAAGGCGCAACCACCTGAGCCCCTGGCGGAGAATGGACCGGCGCAGCACCCTTAGAGGTAGCCACCATCTGAGGAGGAGGAGACGCAACCTTCGACTCTCCCATCATCTCCCGAGCACCATCGCTGGAGGAGGCGTGGGAAGAATGCCTGCACACAAAACAATTAGCACAAGTACAAAGTCAACAGGAAAAAGGACAGCAGTATAACAGAAACTTACGAGTCCAGTGAGCTCAGGTCGAAGACAGGAGGAGTCCTTCGGGCTCTCTTCTCCCCCTTCTTCTCCTCCTTTTTCTCTTCCTTCTTTTCTTCCTTCTTCCGCTTCGCTGGCGGATGCGGCGCTACAGCTCGCACGAGAAGAGCAGGAATAGCAGAGGAAGAACCTCCATGCCCGTCACTGTGACGCTCAAGGCACAGAGGGTTTCTGGGAGTCGGAGGAGTCGACGCATCCGAAGACTCACTGGAGCTCCGCGATCGTTTGCGAGTATGGTCCTCGCTTGACTCGTTGGCCTCTTCAGCTGGCGATCGTGCTGAAGGTAGTTCGGACATGGAATCCACCACGTCATTATCCGGCGCATCCGGAAATAATTCGGGCAATGGAGGCACCATGCACGGCATGTTGAAGCTCTGCAAAAAAGAAGGGACTTTGTTAGCAAACAAAGGAAAATAAATACACAGTCGACAAAAAGCGCTACGCGCACGAATCTACACCTGTGGAACAGCCAGCGTCGAAGAAAATAGCGGAGTCAGCGACTTCTCCGGGATATCCTCTCCAGCCTTGTACTTTAACAGCGTACGAAGGGCCCTGCTGAGATCACCCTGGGAAAGCTTCTCGGCCGAAACTCTCGTCGGATCACGGCACCCAGCATAAAGAAACATCGGGTGCGCCCTATCCTGGAGAGGCTGCACCCGACGCTCGAGAAACGTGCAGATAATATCCACGCCGTTCACTTCTTTCTCAGGAGTCAACTGGAGATCCTCCACCCGACGGTAAAGGGCCTCTATCTCCGCTGACTCGCCATCCAAGATCTGGTTTTTCCAGGACCTCTTCGGCTCGATTATCTGGGAGGAGTCGAAAGGAGCAAGACCAAATTGCTGCCCAGCAACTGTGGAGTCGCGAATGTAAAACCATCGCCTCCGCCAGTACTGGACAGATTCGTACATAGAGAAAGAAAAGAAAAGAATATTGGCCTTGAGGGAGATGATGCAACCCCCAATGGGATACACACCATCCGAGCCGGATTGCCTCTTCACGGAATAGAGTTTTCGGAAGAGGCCAAAGTGCGGCTCGATGCCGAGCCAGCACTCGCAGAAAGTGATGAAACAAGCAATGTGAAGAAGAGAATTGGGCGAAAGATGATGCAGCTGGATGCCGTAGAGAAAGAGCAGCCCACGAAGGAAGTCGTGGACTGGGAAGGAAAACCCACAAATAACGAAGGCAAGAAACATAACCCGATACCCAGCGGGGGGACGGGGGATTACCTCGTTACCGGGGAGTCTGACGGCCTCCCTATCCCGCGAGATCAAGCCCCGCTCGCGAAGCTTGCGGAGATCACTCTCCCGCGTCTCTGACCGCCGCCAACCACTGTCGGTGACACGAGTGGTGGTAGCGCCTTTCTTCCCTCCGGCGGCGCTGGTACCAGCCGCAGATGACGACTTCTTTGCCTTCCCCATCGCGCTACGGTGGCACCGGTGGTGAGAGTGCAGAAGGGAAGAAGGAAATGTGGAAGAATATTATAGCGCGCAGCAAGAACCTCTAGAGCACAAGGAGGCAGTGAAAACAAGAGTAGATGCGGTGAAAACAAACTGCAGCTTTCCCCAATGATTATAACGGCGAAGACGACGTACGACAACCGTCCATCAAGAAGACCTAACGCCAACGGCAGATCTGGCCATACACGTGTCAGCATCACAACGAACCGTCGTTACCACGCCGTCCATTACGCGCGAAAATCGAGGCGACGCCGTAATTATCTCCACGCCGTGCGTGACCGGTCAATTCAAGGTCAGCAAGTGGGACCCACGTTCATCCAGTCAAGTCATCTCTAGCGTAGCAGACGCTTGAGGTCATTGATCATCAGCACTGACGTCATCAAAAGCTATACTAGCAACAACTACAATTCTTCGGCTTCAAAGCTAAGAGTACTCACTCGAATCTACAATTCGACTAAATACTCGGGGGCTACTCCTATCAGGAGCGCTGGCCGCGCACCCGAAAGATGAATAAAAGCGAACTATTTCTTCGAGTCCTACGTCGAGTCTACGACTCCACGACAGACTCGGGGGCTACTCCCATAGGGAGGATGGATTTAAGCATCCGAATTTTTTTTGTGTCCTACGGACTTAACACTGAACAAACGCCTGAATAAAAGTCTCCGCTCGAGTCTACGACTCGAACAGACACTCGGGGGCTACTCCCATAGGGAGCGCTGGTCGCACACCCTATGAATTCTTTGACTGCGATCTTTCAGATCAAGCACGCAAAAACTTTTCGGCAACTTTGCCCCAATAAGACGCTAAGTGAGCAACGTTTCTCCTTGGTCACCCGAAACACCTCCGCGGTGATAAATATTCGGATGCTGTGTCTGTGACACAAAGATAAGACCTACAGATATCATCTGATGGCCTGGCAACGCACACGACTGCGCTCTGCTAGTATAAACCCTTGCCAGCAGGCGCGATGAAAAATCCCGACGGACGCGTTGGGTACATCAATTAAAAACACTGGAATTCCACTCATGTAAGTCCTCCGTGGCCTGAGTCGAATTACGCCAGCATATGTTCCAGGTCCGAGTTGAGGGACTCGAACCTGAAGAAGATCATGCTGTTTCGTCCTAAGACAATTAACTGACCCCGATCCGTCAGGTGAGTCAGGCACACACATCAACAATCCCTACATACATACTATTAATACATAGTTGCACCCGAAGGATGGAAGAGTCATCAGCCGAATCTACGATTCGACTGATCACTCGGGGGCTACTAACATGGTTATACCCTACGGGTACATGATCTCAGCATACCTGGTCCAGCCCAAGGAAAGCCCACGGCAGATGTACGCCGGCCCATGAAGATTTTCGGGTGGCCAAGGCCCATGACGCCTTCGGATCCTTGGAGAACAAGACTAGCGTAGATAGGAAATTCAAAGGGGTAAAACCCTAGAACTTGTAACCGACTAGGTTTATGCCCGGGACCTGTCTGAGTCTATATAAAGGCTAGGAGGGCACGACCTAGATCTCTCTCATACTTTCGCATACACACTTCCACGCCAGATTGCATATGCGCACCCCTTTAACCTTCGGTTCCGCCGTAATCAAGAGCAGACAAGCAGGAGTAGGGTTTTCCCTCCGGGGGCCTGAACCTGGGTAAACCTTGTGTCCCCGTGTTACTTGTTTGCTAACCGTTCCACGATCTCCAGCATCCCCGTCTTCTCCAAAACCCAAGTCCATAACAATGGACATTGATGAGATCAAACCTCGTCACATAGCAACTCCGGAATGTAATTGGACGGACTAAGACATATAAGTGAATAAGATGAGAAACAAATTGTTCCCTTTTTTATTAGGAAAGTCGTTCTCCTTATAGGAGGCTTGGGTGGTAGGTATTCACATAAATGTCATCGGTCCTCCTGTAGGTCAATTCCTTGGTTACAAGCTTGGTTCCTGGATTGGTCAATAAATATGAGATCTTTATATATCCTTTTATGCAAATGATGAATTTCAATATTTTATTTTTGAAAAAGAAAGATTTCTATTGTTCACTTTTCTGCGGGTAATCAAGCTTTTTTTTATTATCACTACTAGTATGACACTCCTTTGCAAGGAGCTCATATACTCCCGTTGGGGATGGCAGTTTTCAGACAGTGGAGGGCACATTGTTCCGAGTAAACTATCGAAGCTCATGTGTGAGTTCATAACATTCTATTAATACATTGCCTTTTATCTTCAGAAAATGTTCCCAAGAAGATACAAATAATTTACTGTGCATTATCTTGCAATCATCATCATACAATCAAGTCCAACGATGGTTGGTATATTTACCCACTTCCCTACTCGCTAAACACGTTATAAAAGGTCATTGCTTCTACCTCCTCTGCACGACCACACGCCACTAAGTATCTCCAAAAAATAGAACAAATTCAACTTGGTAGTTGTGGACCATAAATCTTACATCACCATGCACGTGTCCACAAAATAAGCATCTATGTTGAATCTCACATATCCCTCTAGTGGTGCACACCCGATTGCTTGTGTCGCCATCCAGGTTCTTCTACTTTCCTACAAATACCGAACACATTTGTTTTCTTTTCCATCTTGTTTGTCTTACTAGGCTTTTGCATATTTCTAGGATTCCTTATATGTCTAGAGGAATTTCACAATATGTTCCAATGAAGACTTCATATCACCAAATCATATGTCATTACGTAAAAGATGAGATCTCCAAAACATAAACAACTTATCCCTAATGGAAGGTCTGGCTAACAGACCCAGTCTGGCTCTTA
The DNA here is from genome assembly GCA_916181665.1 of Avena sativa. Lineage (NCBI taxonomy): Eukaryota > Viridiplantae > Streptophyta > Magnoliopsida > Poales > Poaceae > Avena > Avena sativa. Next base: position 341,902,081 of record OV702293.1, on the reverse strand, counting down.
TGCCTAAGTTCTTAGTCTGATTTGTATTGTCCACTTGACTCTATACCAATATTAAGTCGATACTATCACCAACATTGTTCTATGTTACAAAGTTAATGAAAATAAAATCCAATGCCCTCATTCCTTTTAAGAGACAAAAAGCAAGCTCAGTATGACAATGTCTCCTAGTAAATTGCATGCATGCCAACCTACATCAATGGTTAACAACCTAAGCATCAAACAACAAAACACAACTAGGAAATGAGTTGCCACCAAATCTTTTAATTGCTACACCATCTTGCAAGATCGAGGATCATGGATGAAAATGGTGACATTGGAATCGATCTATCCTCTCCACTGGGAAACTATCATCATGTTCAACGGTCTTATAGGGTAGAGCTAAGTCAGGGGGATCCCTTCTTGGCCTATTGTTTTCTTATTTCAATAGTTACCCTTTTTTATATCTATCTGCTCTCCACATAGTCCAATGCATTTTTTAAGATGTTGTGCTTTTCTGTTTCGTCCTTCCCCCAATCAATCTTGAATTTGGCTCTCTGATTGCAAAAAATCCCCTCTAGTGCCCTTGAGACTACCCGACCCTTAAAATCTAGAGGAGAGCTACCATGTGTCGTAGCCACCTCCTCTCAACCAGCCCTTGTCTTACACTTACGAATGCCAAGATGACGATGTTGTCTAGTATGCGATGTCCGCACTCTTGTTTTCCTAAGAAAATCATTGTTAAAATGGACAAACCCTAGAAAGCGCTCCTCTATAAAGCTCATGTAGCCTAGGGAGGAGCAATCTTGCCAAGGGAGGAGAGCCGAATCGTCTCTCCCTAGATGACAAACGATGTGAGGGACATGAACCGATCGTGGGATGTTAAACTTATTTTCCAAACAATTAGGATAACACCTTTCCGCATAGCTCAACTAGGCCGATGTACTCTCCTAACTTGGCAAAGTGAGCTATACCTATACGCCCAAACGAACCCCAGTAGCCGAGACTAGCTGTGGTATTCACTTGTTGTTGGTTTTTTTCGTAGGATAAATGGATTTTTATTACTCGGCTAGGATTACAAAGCGATCAATCTCAGCGGCCTAAATAACATCAGGACGTGAACCTAACCAAGTACAATCAGTCCTTGCAAAATTAGCAAGGGAAATGACTTACCCTAATCTGAGAATGCACCACTTCAACAAAATTACACACTCTACCTTCAGAAGACTAGGCACTTGTTGTCGGTGTTTGTAAATTGTAATATGTACACGACCCCTTAGCACATTTTTGTTTTAGGGATGCCCCTTAGGAGAGCGTCGATATGGAGCCCGAGCTCCCTAGAGCCGGGTTTTTTGTTTTCCGAAAAGTTCAAAATTGAAGTTTCAGAAAATTTTGAAAAAATTACAAGGACATAGATAATGATATATAATACATGTGTGTAAAAAATTATGTAACTTTTTTTGTATTCTGTCCTCAGTAAAAAAAGTGAAAATTACAGATTTGAACGTAAACATTGTAATTTGGAATGGGCATCCGTTTTTCCAAAAATTGACATATTTGTTATTTTTGCTATACTCCAAATACAAGATAATTTTCGTTGAAAATTTACGTACTTGTAGTGCGTATTGTTTTTTACACGCAGGTATTTTTTTCAAGAATAATCGATGCCTTCTGAAAAGTCAAAAACGGGCTCTAGTGAGCCCATCGTACCAATCCATTTCCCTGCCCCTTAGCACACGTTTTTTTTCTTTTAAGTTCAAGCACACGTATGTAGTAGTCTAAATCTCTAAAGACCCAGCACTGAACGGCCCAAGTCCATGAGCAATGTCAGCATGGCCTATGATGCTCGGCCTTCATGGTTCAGTCCGATGGTTCTCTGTCGACAAGACACGAGAAGTGTTATACGCCGGGCGGGGCAAGGGTAAGTGGGCCGGCCCACGTGACGAAATGATCTTTTTTATTCTTTTTTGTTTCTGTTTTCTGTATTTTTTTTATTTAAACTCTGAACATTCTTTATAACTATGATTTAAGAACTGTGAATATTTTTGAATAAGGATTATCACGAGAACTTTTTTATGTATTTTTATTTAAACTCTGAACATTCTTTATAACTATGATTTAAGAACCGTGAATATTTTTGAATAAGGCTTATCACGAGAACTTTTTTATGTTAAAATAAGGTTTATCACGAGAACTTTTTTGTTTTTTTACATAGCCAAAAAACCTCCTATCTTTATCTCAGAGGCATGGCCAAAACCAATGTGTCAACCAATGTTTTCTCGACTGCATCAATCTCAAGCCGACGAGTGAGTATCTATCTTCTACTAAGATATGCCAGTTTCCTCTCAGCTTTCTTGCATTTCTTGGGAGCTACTCTCCTCCGATCCTGCTATCCTCTGAGCTAAGCAAAGACAAACATCACCTAGCCGATTTCTAAACATGGCATGAGAACATGTCATGCGAGATGGCTAACAGTTCTGGATGGTTAGCGGACGTATTTGGCAAAGGTAGAGTAGGCAACTACGAAGTATGAAGAAGATCCAATGGCCGCGGCATGAGCCAGAGAGTGCATGGATGTTGTACTTCTAGTGATTCGTCGGGAATTCCTGGCGCCTTCTATGCCTATACATATCAGATTCACATATCTATGGTGTGGTGTGTTTTGCATAACAACTAATGCACATAATTGAACTGCCCAAGGCATCGAAGTAAATAATATGAGAAACAAACCATCGTATGTACGTACTGGCGCAGCACGAAGTCTGTATGTATAGAGTTATTCAATTCGATTGGTGAGAATAGAGCTATGTTGCGAGAAAATGATGCTAGCTCAGATTCGTCGTTAACTGAACCCGGCAAGGGGAAGAAGAAGAAGTCGTCGTCGTCTCGGGGAGCCAGGGAACTTGGAAAGAAAATGCCTGACGGCAGGTTAGGTGTTGCTTGCTTGCTGCGCCTGCCGAAAAGAGTCCAGAAACCTGCCGTGGCTGCAAAGCATGCACGCATATGGCCGGCTCTGACTTTACCATCCATGCATGTTGTTTTTTAGTTGGTTGATCTCGAGACGACTGGCAAATGGCAGCTGTATTCATACTGGTCAACACGGATCATCAGATTAATTAAGGAGCAGGAGTGAGGATGGAGCAAAGCAGCGCTTCTGCTTTCGATCGCCCTCTCGACATCGATCTGAAACTCTTAATATCCAAGCTGGCCAGATATACAGTACCTGCTAGTACATCTTCTGTCCGTATAAACTCGGTAGTGTGAAACGAGGTCAGAAAGGCGTTCCTGGAAGACGTCCTTTTTTTTCCATCGACCAAGTGATGAGAGCTACGTGTCACCAGCATCAGACAAGACTTGGCTTCAAACAAAAACGGCAAACAGGACTACGTAGTACAAGAATCAACGGTAGCCTAGCTATGGCGACAAGCAGATTTTGGGCCCGAGCTACACGCGTATGGAGCCCCATTTTTCGAAATTATTGATTTTGATGTACGTTTCTAATAGTTGGGAACTTTTAAGTATATAAGTACATACGGATCTGATCGATTAACTAGTTCTAATTTAATAGTTACAAGAAAAATACCCGTATGTTGCATCGGGCTACCAAGTTAAAGACATGTATATTATTATTTTAGAAAATTTAAACCCTAGAGATTTTCATTTTTTGACACACGAACTTCGTCTAATCTATACAGACGCAAAGCTGACTGCCTCCTACCCCACAGCCCAAACCTACAATGGGTGTATCTTAGCACGTTATCTTGGAAGAAATAAATGGTTAAAAGACAATTTCTTCAATGCATCGTTTCTTAAGTAGTGTTCATACATTAAGTGATTTAGATGACATGTATGCATTTGATTGACCTAATCATGTTTTTTTTGCCTATGGTTTCATGCAAGATGTATTTCTTAGCTAAGATATAACCCTAATCTCTTTCCTCATTAACTATAGTACCATATAGGCAAAGTTCCTAGTATACACCGCTAAGAACCACCCATTGTGAAAGGCCTAACCACCGAAACCCTGGACCACACCACCACACGCACACACACCCACTCACAGGCGGGACACATGCACCCAAACTCAGGCGAACCCCGCCGCCAGGGCTACCACCACAAACACAACCTCCCGATTGAACCTCGTCGTTCCCCGAGCCCCTACGAACCTCGCTCGACTCTCAGCGAGCCGCCGCTGCCTTGATTCCGCACGCGAGCCCGGTGATCGCCTCTGCCAGCGCTCTACGATCCCCTCTCCCCTGCGTGCCCTCCTCTCCTTCCCTGGCCAAGCCCCTCTTACTCCCGTCTACAAAGCTCCCTGCCGCCATCGCCAGCGGCAAGCAACCTCGATCCCTCGGCCTCTCCCTACCTTACTGGCCACACCTCCATCCCTCGTCCAAGCTCTCGCCGCCGTTTGTCTCGGACGTATGTCAACGGACCTCGCCGGCCCCTGACGCGTCGACCATCATCTCCAAATATAATTAGGCTTGGCCTTCTATCCTGTTGGAGACATCATTTGATTACATGTTGGTGCCGCTTATTTCATTACGAGTTAGCTTGCTAATTCCAGGCACTTCGCAATCCTGTCTAATGGAGCCATGTGGGACTATTCAATCCCTGCTCTCACTGATGCATGGATCGCTGCAGTAGTTGTTTTGTGAGCGGGTCTGAGGATGGAATTGGGCTGGCCCTTTGTATTCGCTTGTGCCAAAAATTTTGGCACAAATCGACTGGAGTGGCGTGCTTTGAGATAGGAGCGCCAGGTCCCATAAAACTTGTCTTTATGCTAACGGGTCAGTTTGCATGGCAGCGCGACCCTGTTTGATCGGTCTAGATAACTGTTCGATCGATCCGATTTATCCGTAAGAAAAAACCCGTATTTACCTTATAGATGGTATGGTGGGTCGGTAATATCCCAGGGATTAATAGGGGGCAAATCTATCCTAAAAAATGTTGGACGACAACAAACAATACGTCTTCTATTATTAGGTATATATTTTCACAGTCGTGTACGCACAAAAAAGGTGGATCTAATAAAAGTAACAAAGAATAGATGTGTTCTTTGCTAGTACTAGTTAGTGTGCACGTGCAATGCACGTATTTTCAAAACTTCTTATACACAAGATGGATGATTTCAAACTAAATATGGCTAGTTGCAATCTGTGCAATCCTACTTGTAACGGGATCCACCACTTCGCAAGCTTTGCTAAAGTGCATCAAGATCAAATCTATCACAAAAACCAATGGACATGTTGATATACAACCATAATATCTCTTCCTTGATGGGCCCAAAAATACGTATGTAATTCAGAAACTATGGAGGATACCATATCAACATCGAAGGCATCCTACCCATGCCGGTCTCATACACACATAAGATCTCTCAAAAATTCCTCGTTTTAGTATCATCAAATACATCATAATATTTGTTTCCCTATTTAGAGAGTTACAATTTGAGCTAAAAACAACCTAGACCACCTATGTAATTTTAAACGGATTGACTTACAAGATTTGTACTTGAACAAAAAAAAATCAGAAAATGGTGAATAGTAACACCCGCAAATAAATACCGAAAATGTGAAGATCCATATATCATTATATATTTTCTCACAATATAGAGGCAACAAAATATACACCCGACTGGAGTGGCGTGCTTTGAGATAGGAGCGTCAAGGTCCCATAAAACTTGTCTTTATGCTAATGGGTCAGTTTGCATGGCAGCGCGACCCTGTTTGATCGGTCCAGATAACTGTTCGATCGGTCCGATTTATCCGGAAGAAAAAATCCTTATTTGACTTATAGATGGTCTGGTGGTCCGGTAATATCGTCCCAGGGATTAATAGGGGGCAAATCTATCCTAAAAAATGTTGGACGACAAAAAACAATACATCTTCTATTATTAGATATATATTTTCACAGTCGTGTACGCACAAAAAAGGTGGATCTAATATAAGTAACAAAGAATAGATGTGTTCTTTGCTAGTATTACAAGTCCACAAATTTGCCCTTTTTTTATCTAGGCTACATGTTATAGTATTTCATAATAGAATTTTACAGACATGCACACTTTGATCTCTATATACCTTTAGAATTATTTTAATATTTTGCTAAAAACAATTTATAATTTTGTTTTTCATTTTTACAATTTCAGGCTTCACTCCGAATCGACACACTCAATTTAGATCCGAGTACTACACATATTGGCAGAGATTGGGGGTCTACATAGGGCTCTCCCCCACGCCCACCCTCTATGACCTGATACAACAAAATATTTTACCCCTAAGCCTGGTTTAGAATTGCTGGCTAGGCCCCCTCTAATGCTTAATCCTACCTCCGCCCCTGACTACACCAGTGTCATTGAGGGTTTATCGTGTTTTCCATCATTATGATGCTTCCTACCTACCAATAACGACACAACACAGAGTTATGAAATTTCCCAAAAATCACAACATTGGATGCATCTACCATACCATATACAAAATTTATCCATAGCTTGAGAGTAAAAAATGACAATTTTGGTACTATTCACTGTTTGATATGTGTTTTCTGTTTTTAAGCTAGAATAGAAATTTGAAATGAAATTTTATGGTGTGCTACATACATCTTGTAGTAAACACAAAAGCTTGGACCTTTCATTTCATTTTGGAACATAGGCATTGTAAGAGGGAGAAGCACCAGATATGCTCTCTACTGTCATAACATGGGACACACCATGCCGATGGGCTGGGCCGGTTGGCCTGGCCTAGCCAGCCTCCGTACAATGCCACGAGGCTCTTATTATCTTATTCATCTCTATTCGGCCCGGAAGCCTGGCTAAAACCAATATGTCAACCATTGTTTTCTCGACTGCATCAATCATCCAAGCTGGTTGTGGGTATCCATCTACTAACCTGCTACCTTCCTCTCGGCGTTCTTGCTTCTGTTAACGACTACTCGCCTTCTATACAGATATATTGTTAAGCAAAAACAAATATCACCAAACTGACTTTTGAACATGGCATAGGATGACTAGAACTGCAATTCAGGAAGGGTTAGGTAATGGGCAAGTAGATTACAGAATGGTTAAGTATGAGAGAGAGAGCGCCACAAGAAGCAGCATGAGCGAGAGAGTGCATGCATGTCGTATTTCCGGTGATTCATCGGGAGTTCCTGGTGCCTTCTATGCTCATAGCTATCATTCATATCGATGGTATGTAGATTCATAGAAACTATGGAATGTAATTGGACGGACTAAGACATAGAAGTGAATAAGATGAGAAACAATATGTTCCCTTTTTTTATTAGTAAAGTCGTTCTCCTTATAGGAGGCTTGGGTGGTAGGTATTCACATTAATGTCATTGGTCCTCCGATAGGTCAATTCCTTAGTTACAAGCTTGGTTGCTAGATTGGTCAATAAATATGAGATCTTTATCTATTGTTTTAAGAAAAAGATGAATTTCAATATTTTATTTTTGGAAAAAGGAAGATTTCTATTGTCCACTTTTTTACGGGTAATCAAGGGTTTTATTGATTCTCACTACTAATATTACACTCCTTCACAAGGAGCTCGTGTACTCCTGTTGGGGATGATATAGTTTGCAAACAATGGAGCGCACGTTCTTCCGAGTAAACTATTGAAGCTCATGTGTGAGTTTATTACATTCTATTAATACATTTTCCTTTTATCTCTAAAAAAATCTCCCCAAGAAGATACAAATCGTTGCATGTGCATTATCTTGCAATGATCATCACGCAATCAAGTCTAGCGGTGGTTGGTTTATGTACCCACTTCTCTACTCACTAAACACCTTATAAAAGGTCATTTCTTATGTCACCTCTGCACTACCACACACCACTAAGTATCACCATGAAAAGAATAAATTCACCTTGATAGTTGTGGATGATAAATCTTACATCACCATGCCATGTGTCCAGAAAAGAAGCATCTATGTTGAATCTTGCATATCCATGTAGTGGTGCACACCCGATTGCTTGTGTCGCCATCCAGGTCCATCTACTTTCCTACAATACCAAACATATTTGTTTTTCTTTTCCACCTTGTTTGGATTACCGAGCTTTTGCATTTTTCTAGGATTCATAGTATGTCTAGAGGAATGTCACATTATGTTCCAACGAGGAATTCATATCACCAAATCCTATGTCATTACATAAACGGCGGGATCTCCAAAATGTAAATAACTTCTCCCTGATGGCAGGTTTGGCTAACAGGCACGGACCGGCTCTTGTGCCTAAGTAATTAGTCCGATTTGTATTGTCCACTTGACTCTATACCAATATTAAGTCGATACTATCACCAACATTGTTCTATATTACAAAGTTATTGAAAATAAAGTTCAATGCCCCTCATTCCTTTTAAGAGACAAAGAGCGAGCTCAGTACGACAATGTCTCCTAGTAAATTGCATGCATGGCAACCTACATCAATGGTTAGCAACCTAAGCATCAAACTAAAAAAGACAACTAGGAAATGAGTTGCCACCAAATCTTTTAATTAGTACACCATCTTGCAAGATCGAGGATCGTGGATGAAAATATATAGTGACACTGGAATCGATCTATCCTCTCCACTGGGAAACTGTCATCATGTTCGACGGTGTTATAGGATAGAGCTAAGTCAAGGGGATCCTTCTTGCTCTGTCCTTTCCTTATTGTCGTGGGAAACTAATAGTTAGCATTGAGGCCTACGACTATTTTATCCACCCCTTGTCAACGACCTTTGGTGCCCTAACGTCCAATATGCTGCCTCACGATAAATTTCAATAGTTACCCTTGTCTCTATCTATCTGCTCTCCACATAGTCCAATGCATTTTCTAAGATGTTGTGCTATCATGTTTTGTCCTTCCCCAAATAAATCTTGAATTTGGCTCTCTGACTGCAAAAAATCCCCTCTAGTGCCCGCGAGACTACCTGGCCCTTAAAATATAGAGGAGAGCTACCATGTGTCGTAGCCACCTCCTCTCAACCAGCCCTTGTCTTACACTTACAAATGCCAACATGACGGTGTTGTCTAGTATGACGGTGTTGTCTAGTATGCTATGTCCGCACTCTTGTTTTCCTAAGAAAATCATTGTTAAAATGGACAAAACCTAGAAAGCGCTCCTCTAGAAAGCTCATATAGCTTAGGGAGGAGCAATCATGCCAGGTGTGCTCATAAGTCATAACTGACAAGAGATCCTTGCCTAGAGATGACAAACGATGTGAGGGATATGAACAGCACGTGGGATATTAAACGTATTTGCCAAACAATTAGGGTAACACCTTTCCGCATAGCTCAACTAGGCTGATGTACTCTCTCCTAGCTTGGCAAGGTGAGCTATACTTGTACCTCCAAATGAACCATAGTAGCCGAGACTAGCGGTAGTATTCACTCGTTGTCGTTTTTTTTGCAGTATAAATGGATTTTTATTACTCGGCTAGGATTACAAAGCGACCAAGCTCGTAGGCCAAAATAACATCAGGACGTGAACCTAACCAAGTACAATCAGTCCTTGTAAAATTAGCAAGGGCAGTGACTTAGAGCATCTCCAAGAGCCTTCCTATAATGGATTGCTAAAAAATGAGTATAGCAATATGAGAGAGAAGGTATAGCAATCCTCTACTGATTTTGCTTTGACAGCATTCCTAAATTGGATAGCTATATTTGCCCAACACACAATGACATGTGGGGACAAGGCACATGGCTAGCCACATAACAAATCCCACACACACCGGACCCACATGTCAATGTGACTAAAAATTGAAGGGACCACAACAAACCAGATTGCTATAATTTTGGGGTTGGTCTCTTGACTTTGCATATATACCAAGTGGAGAGGCTAATATACTAAGCTTTCTATTTTTTTTTGTAGAGGACCACTTATACAAAGGCTGATTCCAGAAGCAATGGAGGAACTCAGGCAAATTCAGAATTTATCTCTTCACATTACCTTAAATGCTGCAACTGATGATTCCCGGAGTTATGATTGGGGAACAAATTATACTTCACAGAACTTTTACAAGCATTGTTTCAGGAATGTGATTACTCATGAGGCTTTTAGGTGGATTTGGAAATCGAAATGTACACCTAAAGTTAAATTCTTCTGCTGGCTTCTTTTCTCTGACAGATTAAATACCAGAGACATGTTAAGAAGAAGACACTTTCATCTCAATTCTGGGTATCTTTGCCCTATTTGTGGACAAACTGAAGAGATTGCTGAACATTTGTTCATGAAGTGTGACTTTAGTAAATCATGCTGGCTTTCTTTTGGTATATACTGGAACACTCATGGAACACTGCTAGATTGGATTAGCCAGGCTAAAAATAACTGGAATCAACCTTTATTCATGGAGATATTTATGGTGGCTTCTTGGAACATTTGGAAGGAAAGGAATGATCTTATATTCAACTCAGTTATACCTTCCCTAATCTCCTGGAAAACTAGATTTTCGAGTGATTTCTCTCTTTTGGTTCATAGAACCAAGTCTGATCTGCACCCTACCATTCATAGTAATTCTTCTTTTTTTAGACCATTTTGAAGTCACCTTGACTTCTACTTTACTCTGTAATTATGTCCCAAAATTAATGAAAAAAGGAGAAGGCAGTAGAACCCCCTGAGGGTTCTCTACTGTCATAATTGCTCAAAAAAATACAAAGGCTGTTGGAGCTGTTTTTTAGACAAGGATTGCTATAATAGCAATTGAAAGCAAATATAGGAAGACTCTTGGAGATGCTCTTACCCTAATCTGAGAACGCACCACTTCAACAAAATTACACACTCTACCTTGAGAATACTAGGCACTTGTTGTCGGTGTTTATAAATTGTATTATGTGCACGACCCCTTAGCACATTTTTGTTTTAGGGATGCCCCTTAGGAGAGCGACAATATGGAGCCCGGGCTCCCTAGAGCCGGGTTTTTTGTTTTTTGAAAAGTTCAAAATTGAAGTTTCAGAAAATTTTGAAAAAATTACAAGGACATAGATAATGATTTATAATACATGTGTGTAAAAAATCATGTAACATTTTTTTGTATTCTGTCCTCGGTAAAAAAAGTGAAAATTATAGATTTGAACGTAAACATTGTAATTTAGAATGGGCATCCGTTTTTCCAAAAATTGTCATATTTATTATTTTCGCTGCACTCCAAATACAAGGTATTTTTCGTTGAAAATGTACATACTTGTAGTGCGTATTGTTTCTTACACGTAGGTATTTTTTTCAAAAAAGATGCCTTATGAAAAGTTCAAAAACAAGCCCGTCCTACCAATCCATTTCTCTGTCCCTTAGCACACGTATGTAGGTAGTCTAAATCTCTAAAGACCCAGCGCTCAAAGGCCCAAGCCCATGAGCAATGTCAGCATGGCCTATGATGCTCGGCCTTTATGGTTCAGTCTGATGGTTTTCTGCCGACAAGACACGAGGCGTGCTATACGCCGCTTCTAGGCGACGCAAGGCGCATGTGCTGCTGCAGGGTTAATGGGCCGGCCCACATGACGAAATTATCTTTTTTATTCCTTCTTTTTTGTTTTTTCTATATTTTTATTTAAACTCTGAACATTCTCTATAACTATGATTTAAGAACTGTGAATATTTTTGAATAAGTCTTATCACGAGAACTTTTTTGTGTTAAAATATGGCTTATTATGAGAACTTTTTTGTTTTTTTACATAGACAAAAAACCTATTATCTTTATCTCAGAGGCATGGCCAAAACCAATGTGTCAACCTATGTTTTCTCGACTGCGTCAATCTCGAGCTGACGAGTGAGTATCTACCTACTAAGATGCAAGCTTCTTGTCGGCTATCTTACATTTGTTGAGAACTACTCTCCTACGATCATGCTATCCTCCGAGCTAAGCAAAGACAAACATCACCTAGCTGATCTTTGAAAATGGCATGAGAACATGTCATGCGAGATGGCTAGAGCAACAGTTCTGGATGGTTAGCGGAGGTATTTGGCAATGTTAGAGTAGGCAACGACGAAGTATGAAGAAGATCCAATGGTAACGACATGAGCCAGATAGTGCATGGGTGTTGTATTTCTAGTGATTCGTCGGGAATTCCTGGTGCCTTTCATGCCTATACCTATCAGATTCATATATCTATGGTGTGGTGTGTTTAGCATAACAACTAATGCACATAATTGAACTGTCCAAGGCATAGAAGTGAATAATATAAGATGAGAAACAAACCGTTCCCTTTTTGGCTTAGGAAAGTCTTGCTTCTTATAAAAGGTTTGCTGGTAGGCATTCATTCACATAAAGTCATTGGTCCTCAGGTAAGTCACTACCTTGGTTACGAGTTTGGTCCTTGGGTTGGTCAACTGATATGAGATCTCGGACTGCACTGAACCAGTGGCGAACCCAGGATTTGAGTATGTCCGGGGCTAATTTCTAATCTACAAAAACTATGCTTCTTTTACCTTCTCATAACATAAGTACACTACAGATACATAGATGGAGCTTTGACGTGAAACATAAGCTCAATGTTTAACCAAACGACAGTAAGAAAGAAATTATATCTAGCATAATTTTCATTATAAGGACAATTTTTGGGTACCTAAATAACGAAGATTTGCTCTGATCCTAACATCGTATCAATCATAGCAAAAGAACCAAACCCTACAAAGACAATAATAAATAATCAGAACATAGTATGAACAAATGTATGCTACAAATGTTTTATTAGTAAGAAAGTGATTTACCACTAGTTGCATTTGGTAATTGTCCCATTATCAAATATTTGTGACCAAATGGTTGGCATGGACCCACTACCAAATATTCCATCCTAGGAGTGTTTAGATCCACACTAGATGCTAGATGGGTTTCCAACGACCAGAAACCGCTGCGATTTCTTCTAGATTAAGCTCAATGCTAGGATTCTCTTAATGGGTGCTAGTGTTATTATTATCTTGATTAACATCAATATGAGGATTGTCTTGCACTCTTGCTGCGCTGGTAGGGGACTGCCGCTGGGCCTTATTAGCTCCACACGTTCAAAAATTGTCCAACTTTCATCAACATACTCAACATATGTTGTCTTGATGGCAGGAATTTTACTCAAATTGATGATACTGGTCGTGATATACAAGTCTTCTATCTCTCTGTCCCTTCATTTTATTTGTAATAAAATATTAAAATTGAATAAAATCAGCTTATCCCCAATGAGCTAAACCTAATTAGTAAACCATAGCAGTTCAATGACTTATATCAGAAATAAACAGTCCTGGAAAAAATTACCTACGGCCATGGATTATGTAGCGTGCAAGAGGCTGGTCACCGGCCATTGGGGGGCGTTGGGCGGCGAGGAGAGGCAAGCACTGAGCGCCGGTCGCGGCGGCCGCGCCGGCAGCAGCGCTTCGGCGTGGTTCAAGTTCTGCAATGTCGAGATCTTGTACGGCGCGGTGCCGGCTGCGTGCCGGCGTGGTCGACAGGTCGAGAGAAGCGCGTCTGCGTCGGCTGTGGTGGCGCCGCGATCGAATCGGCAGGGCGTGGTGTCTTGGACATGATTTGGTCGAGGCGACGATCGGAACAGGACCAGGTTCTGTTTACCAAAACACATGAACGGTTTTTCTTTTTAGAACAACACACGAACATGATAAGCTAGTTCAGTTACGGGCTTACGGTCGAGGGAGCGCTAGTAGGTCGCTGTTTCTTGGGCTTGAAAAGTAGCCCTGGTCATTCGGGCTCAGATACACGGGTTGAACTGCTTCATGGCAGGAATAACGGTAAAATTCTAAAACAAATAGTCGGATGTGCATCACCATGTTGTAAATTTTGTGTGTGGTATGTGTAAAAATACAAACAATTTGTGTTAAAATAAGACTTATCACGAGACCTTTTTTTGCATAGCCAAAAAACCCTACTATCTTTATCTCAGAGGCATGGCCAAAACCAATGTGTCAACCATTGTTTTCTTGAATGCATCAATCTAGAGCTGACTAGTGAGTATCTATCTACTAAGATGCAATCTTCCTCTCGGCTTTCTTGCATTTGTCGAGAACTACTCTCCTTCGATCCTGCTATCCTTTGAGCTAAACAAAGACAAACATCACCTACCCAATTTCTGAACATGGCATGAGAACATGTCATGCGAGATGGCTAGCAGTTCCTGATGGTTAGCGGACGTATTTGGCAGAGGCAGAGTAGGCAACTACGAAGTATGAAGAAGATCCAATGGCCGCGACATGGGCTAGAGAGTGCATGGATGTTGTACTTCTAGCGATTCGTCGGGAATTCCTGGCGCCTTCTATGCCTATATCTATCAGATTCATATATCTATGGTGTGGCGTGTTTTGCATAACAACTAATGCACATAGTTGAACTGCCCAAGGCATCGAAGTGAATAAGATGAGAAACAAACTGTTCCCTTTTTCGCTTAGGAAAGTCTTGCTCCTTATAAAAGGCTTTGGTGGTAGGATTTCACATAAAGTCATTGGTCCTTGGGTTGGTCAACCGATACGAGGGACCGCACAGAACGTTTTATGTACCTAGGAGGAGGGTGTTGCAGCCGCGGCCTAGGAGAGGATCAAGTGTCTTCATTAGCAAAGTATCGATCGTGGGGCTGGCCTGTCAGTATTTTCCATGAGTACGACCTCCACCGTCGGTATAAATTGGTGTGGGGCCCGCTGCCAGACTTTGGTGTGAGTCGTCACTAGTACAAAACCGATAGTTAGAGAGGCGCCTAGAGCCATTTTACATTTAGAAAAGACAAATATACTCTTATCAGTTGCCGCCTACCCATTGTAGGGGTTCGTAGCATGGAAAACAAAAAATTTCTACCGCATGAACACACAATCAAGATCTATTCTATGATCAAGCCAAGATCTATCTACTAGATTGTAGCAACGAGTCGATGGAATACTAACCCTCGAAGATCCAGAGCGGTTAACGAGAGCAGATTCTCGTGGATGATGTAGTCGTACACTTCCGATCTCAAGATCGCGTAGACGATCCTTCCGGCGCCGCATTCCGGCAGCGCTCCCGCAGTCGGTCACACGTTCGGTACTCGATGAAGACCTTCCTCTCCCTTGTTCCAGCAGGCAGCGGAGGTTGTAGCACTCTCCTCGCGATTCCGGCAGCACAACGGCGTGGTACCGGAAGTAGAGGGGAGATCTCGCAGGGCTTCGCCTTAAGCCGGAGCGAGTATGGTGGAGTATGAGAGAGGCCTTGGTGATCTACGGTTTAGAGGGCACCAAGGGGTGGGCTTGGTCGGCGGCTAGGGTTTGGGGAAACCCTAACTCGCCGAGTTAGAGGAGCTCTAGGCGGCGGCGTCTTGGAGGATGCCGGCGGCTAGGAGGCTAGGGTTTAGGGTGTAGGAGGTGTATCCTAGGAGGGGCAGCCCTGCCCCTCCCTTTATAGGTGGGAGGCGCGGCCAAGGGGAGGGGAGTCCCTCCCCAACTCGGACCCAAGGTGGGCCGGCGGTGGAAGGGGAGGAACTCCTCCCCAACTCGGTTTCCACCTCCCTCTCCACTTCCCAAAATAGCCGTTTGACTTTCAATTTGGCGTTTGACTTTTTCAAACTAGGATTTGATTAAACCCTTTATTTTGTTCAGCGATGACACCTAGTACATGATGTAATCATACCAACTTGATATAACACATCCATGTACCCTTCCCCTCCGGAGTGCCGGACATTCCGGAACCTTCTAGAACATTTCCGATGAAAACACCTGAACCATTCTCCAACTCCGAAACATGACTTTCCTTATATGAATCTTATTCTCCGGACCATTCCGGATCTCCTCGTGATATCCCGGATCCCATCCGAGACTCCGAACAACATTCGGTCTCTTACTCATCATTCCATAACTACTCAACAACATCGAATCCTTAAGTGTGTCTCCCTACGGTTCGTGAATTATGCGGACATGATGGAGACACTTCTCCGATCAATAACCAATAGAGGAATCTGGAAATTCAGATGGCTCCCACATATTTCTACGATTACTTTGCGATCGAATGAACCACTTACATACGATACCAATTTCCCTTTGTCTCACGATAGTTTACTTATCCGAGGTTTTGATCGTCGGTATCTCTGCATACCTAGTTCAACCTCGTTACCGATAAGTACTCTTTTCTCGTTCCCGTGGTATGTGATCCCTTGTGAGCCAGTCACATGCTTGCAAGCTAATTGGATGACATTCCACCGAGAGGGCCCAGAGTATATCTATCCGTCATATGGATGGACAAATCCCACTCTTGATCCATGTGTCTCAACCCATACTTTCCGAACACTCAATGCCATCTTTATAGCCACCCAGTTACGGTGTGGTGTTTGATGTCATCAAAGCATCCTTCCGGTGATGGTGATAAGCATGATCTCATGGTCGAAGGAATTAGGTTACTATGTATCAGAAAGCTTATAGCAAATGAACTATATTAAATGACTTGATCTTTATGCTACGCTTAACTATAGGAGTATGTCCATCACATCATTCTCCTAATGATATGACCCTGTTGTTAATAACATCTCTATGTTCATGATCAGGAAACCATGATCATATATTAACCAACATGCTAGTTTAACAAGAGGCTTTACTAGGGACTCTTTTATGTTTACAAATCACACAAGTATTAATGTTTCCTGTTAATACAATTATAGCATGGTATGTAAACATTTATCATAAGTATGAAGATATGATAATAACCACTTTATTATTGCCTCTTGGGCATATCTCCAACAGTCTCCCACTTGCACTAGAGTCAATAATCTAGTTTCAAACCTTTGTGTATTCAACACCTATGACTTTCTGGTGTCGTATGTACACGATTGCTAGTGGTCAACTGATCTCCAGATCTGACACTTCCAGGTCCGTGTGTAATTGCATGTCTTTGCGTCTCTACGCATCACTCATTCTCTAATGAGATGGCTTTGTACAAATTTGGTCCTTTGGTGTGACCATTAGTTCTTTGGGGTTAAAACATGTTGATAATATTGTCGTACAATATATCTTCATAGTATTATCCCTGCTGTGAACTACACCTAGTTTGATAACAAACTACTTGACACAAATGTCCTCTTTTGCTGCTATAATAGTAGTTATATACTTAGCCTTTTGTTGTAGTATCTGTCACAATATCTTAACTTTGGAACTCATCCAAATCCATTATGGAACTTACTTTCCATCATATTGTGCCACCCTCAGTTTAGATTGAGATAAACTTAATTTGTACTTCGTGACAAAACTAGTATTAATGTAGTACTTTTACAATGAACTAACCATCTATTTGTCACTTCTACAAAACAATATATTCTTAGTTCTTCCAAAAGATCATAAGAATATCCTTACTATCGTCCAATGATCATATTATGAATCATTCTGGTATATGCTCACATCATTTAGAGCATAGGACATATCTGGATTTGTACATATCACAACATGATTGATATAAATACTCTTTATGATTTCATACATCAAGTATCAATCTATACTTGAATCTTTGTTTCACTTATCAAGTGTCAATACACTAGAATATATCATCAATATTGAACTCATTCAATCCTTCTTGTGCGACAAGAACCTTTCTTGTAGTTTCTATATTGAACTTATTCAATATATCATCTATGTACTTTCGGCACAACCATATTAGCGTCTATTGATGCCAAATATTTGGGTTCTGCCTAAGTCTTTCATCGAGATGAAATTCTTATCTTGTGTTAATAAAAGATACATTATTTCCAATCAACAATATGTCTTCCACATAATGTATTAGAAACATGTCTTAGCGCTCCCACTTAATTTCTTGCAAATACAAGCATCTTCATCGTCTCCGATGAAATTAAGCTCTTTTAACAGTTTCATCATGGTGAAGATTCCAACTTCGTGATGCTTACTTCAACCATTGAAGTTTGCATATGCTTTTAGCATCTTTTGAATTAACAAAACCCTTTGGACCGTGTCATGCACACGTCCTTGGTAACCATTCTATTAGAAGAACTTGTTTTGTTTATTCAACACATAACAAAATTATATGTCGTAGTTGCTACATTAATCCGTCTAGACTAAATATCGCTTAATGAAAGATCAGATCTTGTCATAATCAACTCTTTGAACATTGTCGTGAACTCTTTCCCGACATGTCGATAATTTCATAGATGTGAAACATCCATGTCTATTTCTTTATAGATCCAAATACGACTGTAAGGTCTTGTACCTTTCCAGAGGGTCTTTCAAGTTCAAAGCTTGATCTCTCGTATATGGAACTATCACGGATTTTATGGCTTCAAGCCATTTGACGGAAGTCAGGGCCCATCATCGCTTCTTTGCATGTAGTCGGATCATTATTGTCAAATAATGATTTAACTTTCAAATCTTGGTATTTGATTGTTTACCCGACCTACTTGTTTTAATAGGAACTTAGATCTCCGTAACCACAACCTTTGAGGCACGTGAGCCATGAGCATTGTTGCTGCCTCCGGAACACTTTTCGGTGCTGCGCAACTCTGCACATATAGCTAAGGTTCTTTTAACTTTATCAAAGTTCTATTGTCCTCCCACTTATTTCTTTTCACGAAAATTCCTTCTCAAAGAAACTTGACGTTCTAAGCGACAAACACTTTTGTCTCCGGTGTTATGAAGGAATCGTTATTCGAAATAACATACAAAGATAGGTTCATCTGACTTTGGTTGCAAACATCTTTCTTATGCATAGCATACCAATGTTTAAGAAAGGACAACTTGGGTTATATCCCAAACCATAACTTTATATGGTGTCAATTCAACGGATTATGATGGAGCTCTTTTCAGTGGAAAACGGTAGTCTCTAAAGCTTTTAATCTTTAAAATATAATGACAGTTTTATAAATTACACCTTTGATCTTACCATGTCAAACAAGGTTTAATTACATATCTCGAACACTCCATACTCTTATGGTGTTTCGGAAAATGCAAATCCATGGAACGATTCCTTAAATCTTAGGTATTATGCTAAACTCGTAACTCAAATATCTTCCTTTATGATCTTATCATAAACTATTTATATTCTTGTTACAATGATTTTGCACTTCATCTTGAAAATCTTTGAACTTTTCAAATGTTTCATACTTCATCCTTATTAAGTAAATATTCATATATTCACTCAAATTTTCGGAGGAAGCATATGAAGTTGAAATCCATCGCTCTTGACTACACATAATGGACTTCATACAACAATATGTACAAGTTCCAATAAGCTAGTCATTCGTTCCCTTTTGGCCTATGAACGAAGTTTTAATTATCTCTAGGAAAGTTTCACAAGCGTCATTTGATCAAAAATCAAAAGACTCCAAAATTCCATTCACATGGAGTTTCTTCATGTTTTCTTTCCAATATAATTTAAACGGCGATGTCACTTCCTAAATGATCTTTCAATCATTTTGTCTTTCGACATTTTTAGCACTAGTTTTATGGATGTGACTTCTCCAACGAGATTTGTGAATCATCTATCTTTTATGGATTACGGCAATTAATTGAACAACCCTTTTGTTCTCATAACACCTGATAAAACAAATCTTGAAGGCAAGCTTTGATTTAAACGAGCAACACAATAACCCTTTATTTGCTCTCGATGAATATCATCACATATTCTTTTGCTAGTTATTTAGGCCATTGTAGTTCATGAATTGTGTTGTTTTGTATGACGATTCACACCAACAAATTTAGTATCAAATACTTAAGAACCACATTGTTCAACAAGCAAAAAATATATCCATAACATGTATATCATCTATATACTTAAGCTGAACAATTCTAGCCTTTTCTTTTCTGCCATATACTTATGAAATTCTCTTTCAGTATTTCCTTTTCTCTTTGAAAGAATCTATCAACATCAATAGTGGAGCCATATACATGACACATAGTCCAAAGCATGTATAGTAAAATACCAATGTCTTTGAACTTGCACTTTGAAGTAGATCACCATCATCAAATGTTTGGTGTTCTTTCAAATTCCTTTCTTTAGTAATCTCTTGGTGTAGTAAACATTTTACCTATATCAAATATTCACCCTTATCATGGAATCATCCATGATCAAGCTACTTTTAGCTTATAATGGTGAATCACGAGTATAATGTTGCTCTCCAAAACCTTTTGGAGGTTTAGGACAACCAGTGTCTCCAACCTTTTGCAAATTCTCATCAAATATGAGAACATGACTTTTGACATATTATACTCTATCATGTTACAACCAAAACTTCGTTTCAGATATCACAATATCTTCCACACATCATGGTTTCTGAAACAACTCTTTCATCTCCTAGATTACCTTGATATTGAAACTATCTTTCGAATATCAAGAATCATGGAGACAAACATGATACTTATATACTAACACTGGAAATTGTCACTCTTGATTTAATACCAATTATTAAACTTCATGGAGTAACCGGAACTTACTGAAAGTTTGCAATAGGACTTTTAAACTTTAGATTAACACTTCAAAACAATATGATACCAGTTCATAAAGTAACTAACCAGAATTCTATAGTTCTATCATCTCAATTATAACTAAGTGCAAGGTGGTAAACGGATGCCAATGACTACAACAACTATGCAAATTCACTTTGATTTAATTTATGATAAATAGTGTTCAACTTTTAATCACATTGCCGTTGAACTCCCACTCAAAACAATATCCCTCACATTGTTTTAGTGATCACACGAACCAAATCCACCACATCAAAACCGATCATCACGAGAATTGATGTAGCTTCAATGGCGAACAATCAACATGTTCATCATATCTACTATATGAATCATGCTTTACCTTTCGGCGATCCGTGTTCCGAGACCATGTCTATACATGCTAGGCTCGTCCAGATCAAACCTTAGCTTCCGCATGAGCAAAACTGGCTTGTTCACGTTGTATACACTCGCATAATCTAACACACCCGATCATCACGTGGTGCTTCGAAACAACGAGCTTTAGCAACGGTGCTTACTAAGGATGAACACTTTAAAACTTGAAATTGTGTGCTTGAGGGATCATCTTCTAATGCTACCGTCGTGAACTAAGCAATACAAGATGCATAAAAGGATTAACATCACATGCAATTCATAATATGTGATATGATATGGCCTTTCTTCTCTGTGCTTCCGATCTCCATCTTCAAGCACGAACATGATCTCCATCATCACCGGCATTGCATCAAGGTCAATGACGCCGCTCCATGGTTGTCGTCCACCAGCTTCAACTATTATAACTACTTTGAATAGACACGCGGGTCTTAACAGAATTTAAAGACAACCATATGGCTCCTGCCGGTTGCCAACTTACAATAAGGAACATTGCATACATCAAATATAATCACAATCATGGCCATATCACATCACAGCACACCCCTGCAAAACAAAGTTAGACGCCTCTACTTTCTTTGCATGTTTTACGTGGTTTGGGGTTTTCAATAAGTGTCGTTCTAACTTACGAACAAGAACCACAACATTGATATTAGTATTGACAATCACCCGTTGTAAATTGAATCTTAACTATGTTGGGAGAAACAGGCACCCGCAAAGCCACTTATGCAATACAAGTTGCATGTCAAGCGTGGAGCAAGTCTCATGAACGATGTCATGTAAGGTTAGCTCGGGCCGCTTCATCCCAACATCCCGCAAGATGAAAAGTACACAAGAAGCAATCGACAATAAAAGCATCAATGCCCACAATGACCATTATGTTCTACTCGTGCAACAGATCTACATATAGACACGGCTCTGATACCACTGTAGGGGTTCGTAGCATGGAAAACAAAAAAATTCTACCGCATGAACACACAATCAAGATCTAATCTATGATCAAGCCAAGATCTATCTACTAGATTGTAGCAACGAGTCGATGGAATACTGACCCTCGAAGATCCAGAGCGGTTAACGAGAGCAGATTCTCGTGGATGATGTAGTCGTACACTTCCGATCTCAAGATCGCGTAGACGATCCTTCCGGCGCCGCGTTCCGGCAGCGCTCCCGCAGTCGGTCACATGTTCGGTACTCGATGAAGACCTTCCTGTCCCTTGTTCCAGCAGGCAGCAGAGGTTGTAGCACTCTCCTCGCGATTCCGGCAGCACAACGGCGTGGTACCGGAAGTAGAGGGGAGATCTCGCAGGGCTTCGCCTTAAGCCGGAGCGAGTATGGTGGAGTATGAGAGAGGCCTTGGTGATCTACGGTTTAGAGGGCACCAAGGGGAGGGCTTGGTCGGTGGCTAGGGTTTGGGGAAACCCTAACTCGCCGAGTTAGAGGAGCTCTAGGCGGCGGCGTCTTGGAGGATGCCGGCGGCTAGGAGGCTAGGGTTTGGGGTGTAGGAGGTGTATCCTAGGAGGGGCAGCCCTGCCCCTCCCTTTATAGGTGGGAGGCGCGGCCAAGGGGAGGGGAGTCCCTCCCCAACTCGGACCCAAGGTGGGCCGGCGGTGGAAGGGGAGGAACTCCTCCCCAACTCGGTTTCCACCTCCCTCTCCACTTCCCAAAATAGCCGTTTGACTTTTAATTTGGCGTTTGACTTTTTCAAACTAGGATTTGATTAAACCCTTTATTTTGTTCAGCGATGACACCTAGTACATGATGTAGTCATACCAACTTGATATAACACATCCATGTACCCTTCCCCTCCGGAGTGCCGGACATTCCGGAACCTTCTAGAACATTTCCGATGAAAACACCTGAACCATTCTCCAACTCCGAAACATGACTTTCCTTATATGAATCTTATTCTCCGGACCATTCCGGATCTCCTCGTGATATCCCGGATCCCATCCGAGACTCCGAACAACATTCGGTCTCTTACTCATCATTCCATAACTACTCAACAACATCGAATCCTTAAGTGTGTCTCCCTACGGTTCGTGAATTATGCGGACATGATCGAGACACTTCTCCGATCAATAACCAATAGAGGAATCTGGAAATTCATATGGCTCCCACATATTTCTACGATTACTTTGCGATCGAATGAACCACTTACATACGATACTAATTTCCCTTTGTCTCACGATAGTTTACTTATCCGAGGTTTTGATCGTCGGTATCTCTGCATACCTAGTTCAACCTCGTTACCGATAAGTACTCTTTTCTCGTTCCCGTGGTATGTGATCCCTTGTGAGCCAGTCACATGCTTGCAAGCTAATTGGATGACATTCCACCGAGAGGGTCCAGAGTATATCTATCCGTCATATGGATGGACAAATCCCACTCTTGATCCATGTGTCTCAACCCATACTTTCCGAACACTCAATGCCATCTTTATAGCCACCCAGTTACGGTGTGGTGTTTGATGTCATCAAAGCATCCTTCCGGTGATGGTGATAAGCATGATCTCATGGTCGAAGGAATTAGGTTACTATGTATCAGAAAGCTTATAGCAAATGAACTATATTAAATGACTTGATCTTTATGCTACGCTTAACTATAGGAGTATGTCCATCACATCATTCTCCTAATGATATGACCCTGTTGTTAATAACATCTCTATGTTCATGATCAGGAAACCATGATCATATATTAACCAACATGCTAGTTTAACAAGAGGCTTTACTAGGGACTCTTTTATGTTTACAAATCACACAAGTATTAATGTTTCCTGTTAATACAATTATAGCATGGTATGTAAACATTTATCATAAGTATGAAGATATGATAATAACCACTTTATTATTGCCTCTTGGGCATATCTCCAACACCCATCTCTAACACATTTGAAGGCGGCTCTGAATAATAGCCGTCTCTAGAAAGAAACAATCCTCTAATGGAGACGGCTGAAAATAAAAGCCACCTCAGGTGGACATACTAGGTGAGACGGTTTACATTTTCGTCACCCGTCTGAGGACAAGTTATTAGAGTCGTATTACGAAACCGCCTCGAAGGGTGCCTCCCTAGAGACTATGAGCTCGGGCGTGATTGAAAAAGACCTATGGCCAAAAACCAGCTCTAAGTACTGGTTTTGTACTAGTGTCTGGGTCAACTGTCGGCAAAACATGTCTAATTGGGAGTCACTCGTAGTTAGGCTCACGACAATGGCTAAACCAGCACTGACTTGGAAATCTCATGTTGCAGAGGTGGATGCTAGGTGTCCAATTTTCTCACGACAAATTAGGTTTTCAATCTGTTTGCTCACAAACAAATCATTGCCAGAATGTATTTTTGTTTTATTTTCTATTTATCTCTACAATTCAAACCAATACGTATGCACATATATACCATTTCACGGTACGGAGGTAACATTGTAACAAAATCACATACATATAACAAGGTCTTTCATACAAAGAAAAGATCACATATGACAAATATCATTCACATCAAAGAAAGAAACTTCAAAAACCAAGAGTCACAACAAATACATCGCAAGTGTCTAAACATAACCATACAATACAATACATATCAAGGTCACGAGCATCAACATCAAACATCACAAGTGTCAGCGACAACTTGAACACCTCCACCGTTGAAGCCATATGCCTCAAATAAGTACAAAAAGAGATGGCAAAGGAACATATCATGTTGTTTTGCTATTTCAATTCATTTATCAGGAACACCTCCACCATTGAAACCACATTTCAATAGGAACATAAATAAGCACGAAAAATCAGAGAAATGCTAATTAGCAAGTAAAGCCCATGCATAACACTGCTCATAGCGAAATTACCATAGCTAGGGTGTATCATGCAATGCATGCATGCAAAAAAATGTTGCTCATAGTGGATGCTAATTAATAAGGAGAGAGATGATAATATATCATATTACGATGCAATATCAAAACATGTAAAACTAAAAAAAATACAAATAGATCTTACGCATATTTGCATTGAGATTTTATAAATTAATAAATAGGTGAAACTAGGATAGTATTAAGACTATATGATATCATGCACTATAGAGATAGTAACATATACAACAATATACTAATATATGATACTTTCTCCTATAACTACCCTAAGCCAGCTATCTGATTAGTAGAAGCTCTAGCCGATCCCTAATAGTCTGTTTTTTTTGTATGCATGCACAACCGGCTAATTCCTACGTGCAGCAGATGCTCATAGCAGCTCGTTATGCTCCCAATAACCCAGCAGGTAGGGTTGCAAGTCCAGGGCCCGCTTCAACCCGCAAAAGGAGATTGTTAGTACAAACTATACAACATGCAGCGATTAGAATTTATCTTCAATTTGTACTACCTGCATGTGAGCTAGGAAAAGCACCTGCGCCCGCAAGCCCGCCCCGCATGCAACCCTACCAGCAGGCCACGTACCATTGCTTTTTTGATAAAAAAATTGTAAGAAAGAAAGGACGGAGACGTAGTTTGCCTCAGCACATGGGAAGCTCCAAAGAAAAAAAGATCACGAGTCAGATACTAGCTATACGTGTACTAGCTTGCTAGTCATGAGCATGAAGCCAGATCGATTAATCGATAGATAAGTTGGAGAGCCCCATACAATACGTACGTATCTGCTAGCTACCAAATTATTTGTCATATCCCATATCTGGCCGGTTCTGAATAAGAAGTTGTAACAAGCTCTTCTAGGTTTCAAGTCAGGCTACTAAATCGTAAGGAAATGAATTATTTTTACCAGGATACCACTCTTCTAGATTTTGACACACAGCACGTGGAAATGTAGTTACAGCGGGGAGACACAAAAGTAAGTTTTAAAGGTAATTTGACGACAACATGATAGGAGTTAAGAGGAACTAACTGGACTCAATCTTAGAACTGCAGAGAACTCTTCATCCCGAGATATTGCCCCTGGCATCGCTCCTCTCAGGGCGATTCAGGAGGTGACATAACCTAGGCGTCGCCACCCCTTCCACCACTACCTTCCCTCGCTGCCTCCGAGAGAGAGTCGATGGGCAAGTTCATGACCTTCGAGGACAATAGTGGCAGGGTCCTCCTCCGAGCGTTGAGGGAATTTGGGTGGTGATGGAGGGAATTAGATCTGAATTAGCCAGGACCCCACTTGCTGGCAATGATCCATACAAGGAAATCTACTACAAATGAACTAAATTACTGGAATTAATGCATGAACATAATTGGAAAGTAGGTACTTATATATTATACAAATAGAGGAAGGAACTTTTTTCCTTTGTAGAAGAAAAGACCAAAGGCCAAAGTTACAACGCGAACGCAACACACACACACACACGCACGCGCACACGCACACGCACACACACTCCACGGCCTAGGGACCAAAGTTAACTAAACTCTAATCCCCGCATCAACGGATGCTTGGAAGGTGCAGCGAGGCACAATCAGGCGGAATTCGACAAACTAAAGTTTAAAACTGGAGTTGAATACGAGCCGTCGTCAGGTGCAGCGAAGCACAATCAGAGCCGTTGGTTAACTGAATTTTGCCAGCAGTTGGATGCAGGATGGGAGTACTCTCCATCCTCTCCAAAGCTGATGATCCGTTCCGCTCCGAAGCTGAGAGGATGCGCCTTGGTGGCGGGACATGTGAGTTTCTGAGGCCACCGAGCGCAGCTTATGGTGGTGGACTGGACGAACTGAGCACGGGTGCCGCCGATAATACGGTAGTAGATTGATTTCTCCAGAGAGGCCCAACCGCCCAAGGGTTCGCCTACAGGTTCATTCTCACTGCCATTCGAAGCTGGAGCTGTGCAAAAACAAAAAAAAGCGCCGTTGCCGGGGATCGAACCCGGGTCACCCGCGTGACAGGCGGGAATACTTACCACTATACTACAACGACTTGCTTGTTATTTTAACAAATAGAAAACAGCTATGGTAATGAACATTTTACCCACGCAGCCTGATCTTGTTCCTGGCTAAATTTCCTGGAGTTTGGATGGGATGAGACAGAGACCTGACATTACTGGTCAGGCACCACACAGCTACGGATTTTGCTATCTCATCTTTTGCAAGGGAATTGGAGAAGTTGGATAGGAGGCAACGAAGAATGATGGATCTGAGAATCAAAGGAACAAGCCATATTCAAAGGAGCGTCCTTAGCTTGGAAACTAGCTTCAGATATATGCTACTACTAGTACATGGAGCCATATATGGTACTATATTAGAAATCCTAGTGTCTTGATTCACTTATGAATTATGATCAGTTCACCAATTTGCTTACGTTAAAGGAATGCTGATCCTACAAATGGAATGTTGGATTTTAAAACTTCAATCAAAGCCCTTCCGCTTTTGAATTTGAACCTGTTCAAGTCCACACATATTCAAGAAAGTATACTGCCAAACCCAGTACCAATTCTTTCTTTTTTTTGCGGGAGAACCCAGTACCAATTCTAAGCAACAGAAGCAAAAAAGATAAACATATCCATGATATTCATCTCCCCCAAACGGATCTTTATTAAGAGTCTATAGGACCATAAGGGACTATTTATAAACTCTTAAGCCCCGTTTGGAATGTCGTTTCTTAACCAAAACCACCGGTTTACACGGACTTCTCCTGCTTAACATCTTCACAAAATAAAACGACCGGACTAAAAAACAACAATCCAAACGAGGCCTTAGGGGTTTTGGAAAATGACAAATGTGTGACTAAAAGAAGGGGCTCATAGACAAACTCAAAGATATACGTGAATATATACTAAACTAGAAACTTTCAGTGAAGTAGACATAATCCAAACTAAATATATATACAGACCAAGAGCATCCAGACAAATCTAAGTAGTCAGACATGAATCTGGAACATAGCAGCCAAGCTGAAATTACCGGTATGAGCTGCGGTAGTGACTACTACTCAGAAGCTATACACGGATGTAGGTACATGTACAGATGAGAGGATGGTGGGGTGTATGAGAGTCATGAGTACACACTTCGCTACTCAATGCCTCTTGGTCATCGTCTTCTTGAGACCTCTTAAGATCTTGGAAAACCATATCAGATTCATCACAAATATTATGGCGGGCGCAACAAGGATCAGAAAGTAACCGAAGGTGTCCATCTGCTTGATCTGTCAACAAACAAGTATGCCTCAGAATTAGCTGTGTGGTAGCTGTGATCTATATATATATATATATATATATACTGAATTCAAATAAACTGTCATGTACCTGATCATAATGCACAAACATATGATAAAACAAGTACATGAACATAATTATCCTCGCAACCTGCATGAAGGCATTTGTTTTCAAGATTAGGGACCAATCTACTGGAAGCTCACAAATATGGTGTAACAAAATGCATCATAATGATTTTTTAAACCAGATCCATCGTAATACTGATTAAGCAAAACTTCGAGTAAAACAGAGTATTTGCATTGGTTAGTCATATTTACAGCTATAAATTTGGTAATTTTATCTCAAGGCTCACTGAGTTCAGGAAGGACACATTTCTCCCTACAGTAATCCAGTAATTTAGAATAACCTTTCAAAAATCATGTGATAGATGCTACCGAATCAAAACTTATGCGATTGGGTCTTGTGTTTACCAGCCAAGTAACAACCATTGCAGCTCCATTCACAAGGTAAGCTTTGGAGTTTTTCATTCCAGCAGCATCAAGGAACCTTCATGAGACCAGGGGAGAGAACAGCGGCTTAGATGGATTAAAAAATAGAAATATACTATAAACAACTGTGCAACTTGTTCACATGTCCTGTTACCATCTTAGGTTGATTCCTGGTGTGGTAGTCTCAGTGATAAGACCCATGTATATGTATAGATGTGCTTCCCCAGAAACCATAGCGTACACTGTAGACATAAGTGCCAGGATGTGGTGGATAACCTAAAAGTAAGAAACAGAGAAAGAAAATGCAGTTTAGAAGAGTCCAATGAGAGTTGCAGGTAAAGGTTATATATATATTCATTTCACGTACATATTCCATTCCACCGAGTGAAGGGTAAAACCAATATATCATGGCAACGTCTGTAATGAAATAACCAATAGAGACCTGAAAAACATGAGATTCATCTCAAAACTGAGGAAGTGAACAAAAGATACAGATGTCAAACAGGAAACTTTTTCTGCCTTGTTACAAGACAACAAAATGGAGTAACAGTGTACACATACCCCTAATGCAAAACTGGAGAGGCTTGAACTTCTAGATGTTATTGGTCCATCCAGCTGATCAGAGAATATACCCGAGAAGAAGACAAAGTATACTGACATAACTGTAATGAATATTGCATGGACAGTGGACATACCCCTATAACAGAAAAGGGTCATAAACAGCTTACGTATAACAGAGGAGGGAGTTGGAAAGTAGTTGTACAATCAATCTCACCTGTTGTTCCATTCAACTTTTTGCATTTTTGTAAGAGAAGCATAACCTTTGTAGTGAAATGAACTGATAAGGCGCGTGAAATCATAGGCCTGAGCCAGCAAAAGAAAATGTTAGCCAAGAAGATGATTAGGGTCCCGGTATGAGAGATGCATGTAAGAAATTATGGCAAAGAACTTAAGGGTCAGAGAGCAAATGCAATGCTATAAATTACTAGCATCACGCTGTTGTATTGCAGTACGTTATTGAAAGGATAACTCAAGTTCGTTTGACAAAAATTCATTTGGATTCTATTCTATCAACCATTACATGGTGGGTCCTTAGGCTGTATCGCATTTTAGCTCAGTTTAACATGAACTGAGATCAAACAAAAGAAAAAAATCAAAGATTCAATACAAACACCTTAAATAAGCAAATATGTACTGCTAAACAATTTTTCTATTTTTTAAGGGTTTGTTCCGTGATATGAAAAATAACCACTGGTGCCTGAACTACACTCACCAGAGTTATTACTAGAATCATGATATGAAAGGGCAAAGAAAGCCAGTACAAGTTGAAAGTCAAAAGGCTCAAAATTCATACGGGACATTCTCTAATTCATATGTTGAAGTTAAGGCCCCACATAAATAAAGCTCAACAATAAGTGAAACTACATTAACAGATCAAACAAACGTAGCACATTTTATGCTGCCGTCAATGTGCTGTACAAAAAATAAACATGTTTGACAGGTAGAGTGATCATGACGGACGGAGTGGGAAAGGGTGAATGCCAGTACCAGCTTGCACATGAGGATTCCAGCGAGCACAGCAGCGTACGGAACATCCAGCAGGTAGTCCTTGGCAAGCAGCTCCGCTTTGTACCTATAGGCCATGACTGGATTCACAGGCAGGGCATCCATACTTCAACAGACCTAAGGCAGCTCGATAGCCTAATGACGAAACCAAATAGAGATATGTGTAAGCACCAAGAAACGATGAATAAATAGACGACACACAGGCTGACAAGCATGAACGGTCAGAGGATTAATGAGAGCATGGCAAGCTATCTAATCGAGGCTCATATATAGCGCATCCTCCGCGAGGCAGAGTAAGCAACAGCCCGTCACATTTGCACTACAGACCATGATGATTTTACAAGCCAAAACACCAGCGCGGTTTATATTCCCCTCTTGTAACAGAAGGTAGAGGTAAAACAGGGCAGTGGGTAGAAACTGACTGCAATTAGGGGAAAAACTAACTTCAACTAGTACTGCTACTAGAAAGTAGTAGTAGGTGCACCGTACAATATTCCGTCTGACTCATTGCACATGGATTGGGAGCTAAACGCGTATACTGCAGAACAGAACTATAACTAGATGAAACGCAACAACAGCTCTTCCCCCAAAATAAAGGCTAACCCAGCTCCCAATCCACCCCGGAAACCGGCCCCGAGACACCACCAAGATCGGCTCTTCTCTCTCCCAGACTCCACACGGATTCGACGGGACCGGAGCTTCCGATCTTCCGGGGACACGAGCGGAGGAGGGTTGTGTTTTTACCTGCGCGTGGAGAGGAGGTCGCCGGGAGCGGGCGGGATGGTGTGGACGCTGCCGCGAAGGCTGGGGGGTGAGGTTGGACTGGAGCGGAAGCAAGCGCGGTGGATTGGATGCAGGCCGCAGATTCTTTCTTTCTCTTGGCTGTTGCTTGTGTCCCAGCCAGCCAGCCAGTTCTTGCTCTGCTATTGGAGAAGAGGCGGCCCCGTGACTTGAGGCGGAGGAGGAGAAAGCGCTAGAAGGAAGGAGGAAACAGGGCGACCCACACGGCGACGGCGAGATATATATTGGGAAAAGGGGGGTTTATTATTCTAGGGTGGAGAGTATTATTGCGACGCGGCCGGAGCAATAAATAATGCGATTCCTGTACGTATCTCTTCCCTACACGGCGATCGGAACGGGTCAGGAAACGTCGCTCGCACGGGACCGCGACACGTGGCTTTTATTCCTTTTGTTACTCCTTCCGTCCCTCCCAAAAAAAATTAAGAATGTCGTGGAATTCGCAATAATGCCTGTGGAGATTTATTATCTTAACGTCCAGTACTCCCTCTCGCTCACTCGAAAACAATATCGTATATTTGTCTAGATTCTCACGTCATGTTTGCGTGATAAGTTTTGGGTCCTAATAGTTCTTGAACCGCCCCAAGGAGCTCGGCGCCCTCGGGATTCTAGACTTGGAGAGGTTCTCTCGTGCGCTCAGGCTTCGCTGGTTTCTGCTCCAAATCTCAACAGAGTCTTAACTTATAATTATGGTCATTGGGTTGTTCCATATATTTTTATAATATTTCATCCTCGTTCTTTGTCCATATGATTTCTTCCAATGGGGAGATTTCCCAGCGCCCTCCTATGAGAGGGAACCGAGCCTTTATCTTCAAGGCTATCCTGTCCATAGAGCCACTCAGCTCTGCGAACGATGATATCCATATCTTCTCGAGGGCCGGCAGTGTAGCTCCAACTCCAAAGAGGAGATCGATGAGCTCCATCTCAGGATCCGTTCCAACAAAGCCGCCGATTCGTATCTTCTGAAGAGAAACCAGTGGCAGTTTGGGTGGTTTCCATGGATCAAATTCACGGACTTGGAATGGCTTTGCTGCTTCAGTTTTGTCATCATCGTCCTGGCAGTTGAATTAAGAGTGGAATTCAAATGATACAGATCTAGATCAAATTGAGAAAGAAATAAAGAAACACGTGTGGATGTAATTGTTGTTTTATCCTACCTCCATACCACCATATCAAATTTAAAACATCAATTTCAGTTGATGACAATATATATGAAAACTACAAAATGTTTAGAAGCTCGATATGCTTATTTTTAGCATTTCTAATAATTAGGGTTAGATCAGAATATGCTCGACAAAACAACCTCCAAAAGAATAGAACACACATATTAGGCAAGCCATAGTTAAAAAAGCGGACCAGACTGCCGGTTAGACCGAAAAAACAGAACTGCCACCTGCCATTGTTTTATACTGGTCGGAACCGGGCAAACGAGGTTCAACCGGCCCAGGTGGAGGACGATTCGGGTGAGAAAAATAAAATGAAAGGGCGAGAAATTGATCTCAAGACCATGAGGTCGCAATTTAGACATATATTGGTGACGAATATAATTACTTTTAGCAAAGTGGTACTATTTCTCCCTTTATCAACGAACCGAACGAAGCGGCTGCCCGACCAGTGATTCCGTGAACCGGGGCACTCGCCAGTTTGATCAGCGTCCAACCACACCTGATGACAAAAAAAATCAGCTTACTCTTGCAAATGATCATCAAGCAGATAATTTAGCTGCCTACTTACCGGAAACTCAAGAATACTATATCCACTATGTCTTGTGAACTGGTGTAGTGTTGATAGGTCAATTTGAAGCAGAGTTAGGTTTCGAAAAACAAACACTACATATACGAGGGCGTCCCGGGCTTATCCCGGACGTCCACGCCGCTGTACAGGCCGATCAGATCTGTTACACAAAATGCAGAAAAACCCTCATTCTATACGCATTTCGTGTCACCGAGCCCCTCTCCCTTTATGAAAGGTACCCTTCATACATTTCATATTACAAAAATTTAGGAAAAAATCCAAGAACAAAGATTAAGAAACGGCTATGGTTAATGCCTGCATCAATACATGATCCAAGCAAATCATTGTTCTGCTCATTAGCATCTCACGAATCAGGAAAAAAATCTGCAACTGAACTCTGCTCTTTTATCATTCCATGAACAGTCCGCCTGGATAGCAACCAATAGGTAAAAAAATTAAATGTTCACAAATCTGAGGAATTAGATATTCTCTACTGCATGTAGGGAAAAAGACTAAATATGTACAAATTCTATTCTTCCTACCATCCACACAAAAATCATAAAATCTCAGAACTTAATAATCACCGGAAGTATAAAATTCTGCGAAAGAAAAATCCAACAACATCTTCCAGCAAGATCAAATTCTTCATTATCAAAATTGCCTTCCAAATTACAAACCAAAAGAAGCTCATCAATCCTGGGCACACAACATAAAGAATAAAACGAATGAACTAAATCAGATCCCGCTAGAAGGGGAAGACACCAACGGAGGTATACTCGTATAGGCGGTGGTACTTCGGCATCCATGGAGGTTCAGCTCGAGATGGCCAAGGAACGCGCCGTCCAAGGGCACGTTGCCTTCCTTCTCCGGCATGGCGCGAAGCAGCCACGCTCGGCGAGGTGGGCCGACGCTTGGTACGGCCCGTCGAGGAACACACCGGTGCAGCGCTTGTGGGAGTTAGCCGTCGGCGGATGGTGGCTGGAATTCTGGATGGATAAGGTGAGAGGGAGAGGACAAGGTGAGAGAGAGGAGAGGAAGATGGACACGTCAAGTTCGATGTCTATAGGAGCTGGAAGTTGGACTTGTATAGGATCAAAATGTAAAACGACCAAGCACGCATCTCGACATACTGTACACCGTTCGATAAGACAGGGACCCCCACGACCTGGGAGAATCGCTGCGTTCGTTAGGTTTGGACATCGCACAATGAAGGGAAAGACACTTGGGCCAATTGGAGAGCAGAGCCGTCGGAGGATTGCGATGATCGTCAAGGAGAGTGTCCTGATGTTGGAGAGACATGGTATGCGTTCCATGAAGTGCTGCACACATGCAAAAAATCAACATATATCAAAACACATCAGCATATATGGTATACTATACCCTCCGACGCCCCCGTCTCAAAATAGATGTCTCAGATTTGTTAAAATTTGATTGAATCTAGACACTACTTAGTATATAGATTCATTTAAATTTTAAAAAACTTGAGACATCTATTTTAAGACGGGGAGAGTACAGTTTATTCAATTTGGAAGCAGCTGCTGCGGAGCTACCTATTTCTAGCTAAAATTTCAGAACAGAAACTGAAATGTGTCCCCTAGTATAGTAGGTACCTGTTTTTCTATCATGAAAGGATTATTCCTTTCATCTGGGATGTCAACAGAAACATCTAGCCGGTCAGCTCCAGAGCATGTCTCGAGAAACCGCGCGACATCACGCAGAGAGTACTCAACCCTGCTTGGTATGTCGTCAGGCCAATAGACGAGGAGGCCAGCCAGCCGCCGGACACTTCGGAGTTCGGACGTCGGTCAGAAAATCCAGCTGCTTGGGGAACCTGCCTGACCAGCTGATCACCTCCAGCCTCGGCGCGGAGATCCTGGCCACAGTGTCGTTGGTGGTCGACACCGCGGGCATATACTCAAAGCTGTGGTTCACGGTGAGCAGCCGGAGTTTGGCAGCAACCACGTGGAGCAGCGTAAGGTTGTAGATGCCGGGCAATGCAATCCCCCCCCCCTCCCGTAGGAGGGGCCCCCGGCATCATCTCTACTCTTCATTTGTTGGAGATTCGTGCTATATGTTTTACAAAATAACCCTTCCATCTCACATATTAGGTCTCTTACAGTTTTTCTACCTAACCCCCTAGCGTTGTCGGATATTATATATTTCTTGTCTATGATTGTCTTCCCATGACCGAACGTGTCTTCTACACGTTTCTGTTTTTTTTTTCACCTCATTTTTTCTTTTAAATTTTTAGGAATATTTAACAATGTTTTTATGTACATTTTTTATTCTAAAAAATGAAACATGCATAATATGTTTTTTCAACAATCTCATTTGGCAACTTTTATTCTCGTACTTTTTATTTAACAATATTTAGACACGTTTACTTTGTTTTATCCTAGATTCAGAAGTTTCATACAAGATTCACATATTTTACAAACTTGTTTCTGCCAAGATATATTCATATAAATTTTTCACAAAATACCTGCATAATTTATCTTTTTTTCACCTCAATTTTTCTCGTCAAATTTCGGGAATATTCAACATTTTTTCTGCATTTTTTATTTTGAAAATGAAACATGCATAATTTGTTTTTTCAACAATCTCATTTGATAATTTTATTTTTACACTTTTTATTTAACAATATTTAGACACTCTTACTTTGTTTCATCCTAGATTCAGAAGTTTCATATAAGATTCATATGTTTTACAAACTTGTTTTCTGCCAAGAGATATTATTTTATTATTTCTACGAAAGTATGGATATTTGCCAAATATTTGAAACCTTCCAACATAAATTCATTCAAGATTCATAGGCAATAATATTTATATATGATACATACTAGAATCCCAACATACAATATTTTTTCAATAATTGAATTTCTGTAATCTGCATTGAATAAGATTAATACCAAGAACGTTTTATACAAGATACACACAAGATTCACGAGATTACTCACAATATCTAATCTCATTCATATATTTTCTTTCAAGAATATGTTTCAACAATAATTTTCATACACGATGTTTCACAGGATATTAAAAAATTCACACAAGTTCTGTACATGTTTTTTCAAAGAATCCAAAAAACATACATAATTCGTACAAACAAGATTCATTACAGATTCTTGACACATACAAGCTTCATTACAGATTCTTTGCATTTTCATACAAGATTCATGACACATACAAGATTCTGCACATGTTTCCTGGAAAAGGTATCTAATTTACTCCCTGTGTATTCTACGAGCCATCAAGGTTTACATAAAATCATACATGTTTTATTCAACGTTGACATCAAATTCATAGAACAAAAAAAATCTTCTGATGAACACGCCTAGGCAGTAGCTATCATGACACACGAAAAAAAGATCAGAACTGGCCTTCTGATGAAGATTAATAAAAATCCATACACGTATCAAAGTTAGAACAAAGTTTCATACACGTGAAAATACAAAGTTTTTGATCGGCATTAATAGGAAAAAACCGAATCAGCAAGATACATCACGAACTGAATGAAAAATCCCCAAAAAATATGATGCCTAGATCGGATTTCTCTAGGGCTAATTCATTGGAGATTCATGAATATATGACTAAATCCCTCTCATATTCATACCCAAACTCACAGAAATTCTAAAGAAATATCAAGAAAAAGAACATCCAACATTTCCGGATCTAGGAAAGGAAAGTTGCAAGAAACATGAAATAAATATGAAAGAAACTTAGAGGATTTATAACGGTATCATACAAGAACCATAAAGAAAAAAAGGATACACGTTTCATACACCTGTCAAGATCCAAGCATGAAGAAAAAATAAAGAAAAAGGAGGGCCTCCGGATCCGTCCACTCCTAGCAAGAATCAACCAGTTAAAAGATAGATCCGGCGAAAAAATTCAACCACGAACTGGATCCAAGCATGAAGAAAAAACAAACAAAAAGGAGGAGGGGATCGCATCGGGGAGGAGAACGCGGGGCTTGAGGAGGAGGTGGAGGCTTGAGGAGGAGGAGGAGGAGGAGGAGGAGGTGGAGTTGGCCGCCGACGACGTGTGAAGGAGCTGCATCGATCTGGAGGCGTCGGCGGTTAGAGAGAGAGAGAGAGAGAGAGAGAGAGAGAGAGAGATGGGTGTGGGGGAGATGCGTGAGCAGGTGGAGTGGGGGAACACGTACACGACGATGCTGGAGTCTGGGAGTGGTGGGTTGCAGACATTAAATCAATTTTTTACAGGGACTAAAATAGAAAAAAGTTGGATCCTTTGACTAGTAGACTGATGCACGAATCTCTAAAAAATTGACGGTAAAGATGGTGCCGAGGGCCCTCCTAGGTGTGGTAAATCCGCTCTCTGTAGATGCCAACCTCGAGCTCCTCGAGCATGTCCATGTCGTGGAGGATGAGTTGCCTCAACCCCTCCGCCGTCCAGCTCACATTGCGAAGACGGCGAAGGCGCAGCTTCCTCATTAGAGGGGCGGATGATGACAAGAACTCACCGAAGCCGTCCAGGCTCACGTTCGAGAGAGTCAGCTCCTCCAACCGCCCGAAAGGAGGAGCAGCGGCGACGGCGGGCTCAGGGAAGACGACAACTGATTTGTTGAAGTTGTTGCTCAGGTCCAGGGTCATGGCCTTGGCCTGCAGGCTGCGTGGCAGAACCAGCCGATCCAGGGCATACCGTTCCACCTTAACGCAGATAGACCCGACGACGCGCTCCATGGCTCCGCCGAGCCAAAGAGCTGTGGCGGGGACGAGGTTGGACTGGCAACGGATGGCCACGTTGAGAGACGGGATGTGGGGCGTGCCGTACTGCGCGAGCACCGCGCCGGCGAAGTCGAGGAACCGGTCTTGGTGCAGCTCGTCGGAGAGTTTGAGGTCGCGGGCGTGCGTCCAGACGCGCCGCCACCGCCTGGACAGCGCGGACGAGCGCATGGCTTCCAAGGCCGGCAGGGACGAGAGGATGTGCCCCAGAAGGTCGTTGGCTAGGCCGCTGATCCGGTCGACGCCAACGCCAACGCCGATGGGAAATTGCCGGTTTTCGGCAACGGCGCATCTCTTTCTCTTGCTGGTTTGGATACGTTCCGCCATAGAGAAGTCCGCGCTATTGGTGTTTCTCTGCAACGTATTTACGCGCGATCTGTAAGTCCTTGCAGTAGATCCGGAAGGAGCGACGCCACCGGCGAGCGGTGTCGAGGAGCGAGGACGGCTAAAGCGGCGATGAGAGGGGAGGTTGCTGCGGGCGGAGTGAAACGGCGAGATCGGCGGAGGAGCGCGGCGCTAGGTCCACGTCAGGACTCCGGGATTTGTACGTTCGAGATTAAATGGGAAATATTTTCCTTGTAGATTTCGCCGGCATTTATGACCTCTTAACAAACAAAATCGACTACATCCAGAAAAAAACGTTTGCATTATAAGGAGTACTTCTTTGAGAAAAAGACTAATCCAGAATTTTTTACCACGGTTCATCAAAGTAATTGAAATGGTTTTGTAGCGAGTAAGGATGCATAAATGGGATAAATGGGCTACACCTATAAAGCCACACACGGCCGAACCCATACAATATGATGAGGAGAACCTCTTACACAAGCGGATTAAAGATAAACAATAAAGTACAAGAAAAGCAAATACTTACCACCGGCAACACTAGAATGAGACCTAAAAGAATAGAGCTCCACGCCTCACGCCCTCAAGAGGGTAACGACGCGTTACACCATCGACGAGACTGGCGGTCAAGAGTTTTCACTCGGAGCCCTAACGCGGCGAAGGCACCATGATGGCGCTCCCAAGAGAGTAATGGCATCCACAGATGTCGCCTCCTTTGGCGTCAAAACGAGAAGCTTTCGCTCGAAAAAACCTTCACCCACGTCCGTCGTCCTCTGTCCACGAGCCCTGCCTTCACAACATGATCAGGGAGATGCCATTGCCGACGCGCCTCCACCACCAAACCCCCGTCGTCCGCTCCTTGCCACCCAAATGACCAAGGGCAAGAACATCACCATCGCCACAACGCCCGCCGTAGGGCCTCCTGCACGATCCACCTTCCTGGGCCGCCACCCCAGTGTCCTTCAGCTCAAGACCAGGAGGCGATAAATAGCTCACCACGGACCAGCGTGGGCCGCCTGCACGATCCACCTTCCTGGGCCGCCACCCCAGTGTCCTTTAGCTCAAGACCAGGAGGCGATAAATAGATCACCACGGACCAACGATTTGGACAAGGTAAGCAGTGCTAGTATAAACTCATGTGGTCGGCAGAAGTGTAACCCGTCGTCGGCATCATGCCACCCATCGGTTGCACTCTGTAGCCATCGACAGGTAGATCTAGACCCGTAGGTCTGGATTCGCCCTCTGGCCACACCACGGTCACTCGGAGGAGATTCACCGTCCTCCACCGCCAGAGGCGGTCGCCAACCGGACGCAGCAGTAGGGCCTGTTAGGCCTAGCAAACCCGACTAGCCCCTCCACCGCGTTGCAGTGCCATGTACGCCGCCAACAATAACCTGTGAGTTCGTGTCGCACCCTACCTGCTCCATCGTCGTTGGAATCCGTCGCCAAGCCATCGTCGGACAATTGATGGTCGCAGGACATGCCAACCCTGCAACGCCAAAACGCGTTCCAATCAGATCGGCCCTAGAGGGCTCAAAGCTGGGCCAGGAGCCCCGCACCGCCAGGAGCCATATCGTTGCGTGTCTGGCCACCAACCGTCGCCTACTCCTGGACGCTGCCAACGCCACCATGTAGTGCCGCACACGCCAGATCGCCGCCAGTTCCAAGCCACCACCTTAGCTGCACCACATAGAGTTGAAGCCACCCCGAACCCCTCCGAGTGGGTAGTGTCGAGGACCCACCACCGCCGGCACCGTGAGAGCTTTGCCTGACGGCGCACGCCGACGAGTGGGAGTGGTGGAGGGAGGGGTCGAAGAGGAGGTGGGTGGCGGTGCACCCGATCGCTCTCGCTCCACGCGAGCAGGGCCTCTGTTTGTTGACCTTTCGAAGGGCCGTCACTACACATATATTCTAACTTTAGGTTAAGTGTGATTTGATTTTATTTCACATGACGTATGTTTACAGCTTGCTGATTCACGTGTAGGGAAACAACATTCAGTGACATGCTTTGAACACATGAT
Source organism: Avena sativa (assembly GCA_916181665.1). Taxonomy (NCBI): domain Eukaryota; kingdom Viridiplantae; phylum Streptophyta; class Magnoliopsida; order Poales; family Poaceae; genus Avena; species Avena sativa. The sequence goes on along the minus strand of OV702293.1, from coordinate 341,862,544 downwards.
TCCACAAGATTCCTATGCAAGACAATGCAATTGCAAACCAGATTTCTGTGCCAAATTAAGGTTATGAGTTCTAAACACGAGCACCTATAAGCCACATATAACACGGTTTCTGCGACAAATCGCAACAAAGTAACTTATAATTATATATGGTGCAATGTAAACTAGCTACAATCTGAATCAAGCAGAACTGAACCAAATCGCCCAAGTAAACTAGTTTGCCGCCTTATATTTATGTTTGACTGGCCAATACTCAACTACATTTGAGTGTAAAATTCTTGCATCTGTTTACTCCAATGTAAGATCGTTGGGTTGTTCCATATTTATAACAGTCCATCCATGTCCTTCGTCCATATGATTTCTTCCAATGGGGAGATTTTCCAGCGCCCTCCCGCGAGAGGGAACCAGGCCTTCATCTTCAGGGCGATCCTGTCCACACGACCACTCAGTTGCGCAAATGATGATATCGATATCCTCTCGAGTGCCGGCAGTGCGGCTCCGACTCCGAACAGGAGGTCGGCTAGCTCCATCTCAGGATCCGTTCCGAAAAAGCCACTTATTCGTATCTTCCGAAGAGAAACCAGTTGCAGTTTGTCTTTTGGTGGTTTCCACGGATCCAATTCGCGACCTTGGTATGGCTTTGCAGCTCCAGTTTCGTCATCATCATCCTGGCAGTTGAATTAAGAGTGGAAACCAAATGATACAGATTAGAATCAAATCAACAGAAAGAAATGCACATAAACGTGTGAATGTAATTATCATTTTATCCTACTTCTGTATCAAAATTAAAGCTTCAATTTCAGTTTATGACGATATGTACGAAGAAAGAGAGAATATTTAAAATCTTGTTACGTTGCTAGGTTATGTTTAGCATTTCCAGGTAGGGTTATTAAGTCAAATTTGTGTTGAACAGAACAACGTTCAAATCCAAAAGATAAAAGAACATATTAGCCAAGCTCTCCAGATGAAAAACAAAATTCAGCTTACTCATGCAAATAGTCAAGCATATACTCTCTCCGTTTCAAAATATAAGATGTTTTAGGTTTGTGAAGACGATAAATCTAGACTTATTTTAGTATATAGGTTCACTCAACTTTAGGATGAATCTACACACTAAAAGAAGTCTAGATTCATTTTCTTCACAAACCTAAAACATCTTATATTTTAAAACGGAGGGAGTAATTAGCTAATCAAAGTTATTATTGACAACAAACTTCTATTTACCTGTAGCTAGCACCATATGGGTTCAAAATTAAATTTATGGAAATGATTCATCAATTAGATGAACTAAAATAGTTTATCATTGTCAAATGTACGAATAAGCATTGAAAACAAAGATATATACCCCCCCTTTTTCTGTAGCTATATAAATGATTTGCAGATGTCTCACTTTGTGACACCGCATCCAGGTGCCTACTTTTTTTTTCCATACAACCCTTTTTTGAGGGCTGGGTTTCATTATCGGAGTGTCAACGGAACAACAAACAACCCAACACACATCCAGGTTCAGGTTTTAGTCCCATCCTGCTTAAGCTAAACAACATAAACCGAAACGAGATAGGGACAACCGCTAGTGCCTACTTACCGGAAAGACGTGATTATATCGATCCTGCCTTGTAAGCTGGTGCAGCGTTGATAGGTCAATGTGAAGCAGAGTTAGGTTTGGGCATCGCCTAAGGAAGGAAAAGACACTTGGGCCAATTGGAGACTGGAGCTGCCGGAGAATGGTGAGGATCGTCAAGGAGAGTGTCCTGATGTTGGGAAGACACGGTATGCATTCCATGAAGTCCTGCAGACATGCAAAATCTAAAAACACATATATGTGCACATGCAATCTATCTGATTTGCGAGCTGCTGCAATGAAGAGCTATAGCTAGTTGGCTTAAAATTTCAGAACAAAAAGTTCAAATATGACCTTACAATTACATACCTCTTTTGCCAGCATGGATGGGTTCCTTCCATGTGGGATGTCAACAGAAACATCTAGCTGGTCAGCTCCGGAGCATGTCTGAATGAAGTGCACGAGATCAGGCAAAGAGTACTCGATCCTCGATATGTCGGGCCAATAGACAAGGAGGCCAGCCAGGCGGCGGACACATCGAACGTCGGTCAGAAAATTCAGCTGCTTGGGGAACCTGCTGGACCAGCTGATGACCTCCAGCCTCGGCGCAGAGATGGTGACCATGGTGTCGGTGGTGAGTGCAGCCATACTCTCGAAGCTGTGGCAGCTCACGGTGAGTAGCTGGAGTCTGGCAGCCACCACCTGAAGCAGCATAAGCTGGTAGATGCCGACCTCGAGGTCGTCGAGCATGTCCATGTGGAGGACGAGTGGCCTCTCGTTCAACGCCCCCTTCCTGGTCACATTGTAGACATTGCGAAGGTGTAGCTTCCTCAGCTGAGGGAAGAATGATGACAAGAACTCACCAAGCCCGTCTATCTGCAGACTCACATTGGAGAGGCTCAGCTCCGCCAGCCGCTCGAAAGCGGCAGCTCCGGCGGGCTCCGGGAAGATGAGCAAGGGTTTGTAATGGAAATTGGCGCTCAGGTTCAGGGTCATGGCCTTGGCTTGCAAGCTGCGTGGCAGAACCAGCTGCTGGTCGAGGGAATACCGGTCGATGTTAACGCAGATAGATCCGACGACGCCAGCCATGGCATCGCGGAGCCAAGCAGCTGTGGCGGGGCCGAGGTTGAACCGGCAGCTGATGGTCACGTTCAGCGACGGGATGTCGGGCGCGCCGTACTGCGCGAGCACCGCGCGGGCCAAGTCGAGGAACCCGTCCTGGTGCAGCTCGTCGGAGATTTTGAGGTCGGGGGTGTGCGTCCAGGCGCGCCGCCACCGCCTGGAGAGCGCGGACGAGCGCACGGCTTCCACGGCCGGCAGGAAGGAGAGGATGTGGCCGAGAAGGTCGTTGGCTAGGCCGCTGATCCGATCGCCGCCGCCGCCGGGAAATCGCGGGTTTCCGGCAACGGCGCATCTCTTGATGGGCTGGCTTCGTTCCGCCATAGAGAAATCCGCGCTATTAATTTTGTTGGTCAGATGGTGTTTTTCTGAAACGTATTTACGCGTGATTTGAAGTGCTTACAGGCGATCGGGGGGAGAGCAACGCCGCCGGCGAGCGCTGCCGCGGGGAGAGAGGACGGTAAAGCAGCGACGCGAGGGGAGGATGGCGGTTGCTGCGCGCCGAGGGTATCGGCGAGATCGGCGGAGGAGTACGGCGGCTGATTTGGGGGCAGGTGGCACCACTAGGGCTTTGGTTCGCCGTAACTTGGGGGATCTCCGGAGTCCGGACGTTCGAGATTAAATAAGGAAATATTTTCGGTCTATATTCGCCTCTGCTCAGAGTCATTCACGATCTCTTATAATAACAAACAAAATCGACTACTCACGAATTTGACAAAAAGACCCTACTACAAAAGTTTTAGCCATTAGATCATATCTTGAATGTATTTGTTTTGGACAATCACGGTTCACCAAAGTAACTGAAAGGGTTTTGTAGCAAGTCTGTGGTAATATATTTTATGAAACTTTTAAAAAATTTCTAAAATTTGTGGGTTTTGATGTACCTTTTATCTCAAAATTGTGGACTATATTCAACTAAGTTAGAGTTAGAGATAAAATCTGTAAATAAATGCCATATCTTATCGAATTATTTCTTAAAATGTACGAACTACATATTAATTGTCTACACAAATCTATTGTAGTCAAAACCTATTTTCTCATTGTCAAGCAATTGCAAATTTTGATTTCTTGAATTGGTGTGTAGCTTAAACAAAGGGTTAGATGTTTGAACCGAACATGTCTAAATCAGGCCTATAGTTTAAATAAAGGGTTAGATGTTTGAAGCGAACAAAGGGGATAACTTCCCGTTGAATCTTAGGTCTTTCATTTTTTTTGATTTAGTGGTATATATTTTGATAGATTATTTTTAAGTATTGCATTGTTGTTGGGAAAAATATGTCTTTTGCGAACTTAGTCGGGGCTTAAGATAAAATTAGAAAATTTGCAGCTGTAATGTGACCGGCGTACTTAACTAGTACAAATACTTAAGATAACTTAATCAGTGTTACCATTAGTTTAGAAAACCATAATGATTAGTTCATCTTACTACCATATTTATGAGCTTTTCGTAGATTAGTCCCTAATCTTGAAAACATATGTCTTCATGCAGCTTGCAAGGATAATTTTGTTCATGTACTTGTTTTATCACATGTATGTACATTATGATCAGGTACAATAACGGTTTATCTCGAAATAGGCTTTCACCCCACTATATTAATATAGCAACCACACGATACAACTAACGATACAACCAAAGGTATCCTCAAAACGAACAAGAAAAAAGGTTGGCGCAACAGCCAACACACACCCAACAAAACAAAGAAGAAACAAAATGGAAGCAAAGGTGGATCGACTAAGCAAAGGCGACCCGCAACCACAGCGCCCTCCTGAGAAGTACCACCACGCTCCTTGCACCGACTCGCCAAGTACCAAGCGGCACCTTCAAGAAAGAGAGCAAATGTTGTTGCCCGGATCAGCTGATCCTAGGGTTTCCCCCGGCACACAGGGGAAGTAGATGAAGGGTATCCACAACGCCCTTCAAGAAGGAATGGTTCCACCCGGAGATAGGACCGCGTCGGTGTCAAGCGAGCCGACAAAGGATTTCTCCCGAAAAACCCCATCCACGACCCCGGGATGAAGATACAGAGGAGCCCCGCGAGGACGAGGCCTCGATGCCACCGATCTTTCCACCCGCTAGCATGCGCCTGTTGGAATTATGCCCTAGAGGCAATAATAAAGATGTTATTATTATAATTCTTGTTCATGATAATGTTTATATTCCATGCTAGAATTGTATTAAGCGGAAACTTTAATACTTGTGTGGTTTGTGAACAACACCGTGTCCCTAGTACGCCTCTATGGACTAGCTCATTGATTAATGATGGTTAAGGTTTCCTAATCATGGACATGAGTTGTCGATTAATAATGAGATCATATCATTGGGAGAATGATGTGATGGACAGACCCAAACTAAGCGAAGCAATTAGATCGTGTCATCGTGTTCGTCTTTGCGAAGCTTTTCTAATGTCAAATATTGTATTCCTTAGACCATGAAATAATACAACTCCCTGGTATCGGAAGAAAGCTTTGAGGTCATCAAACGTCATCCTATGAGAGGGTGATCATAAAGGTGTCTCTCAGGTGATCGGAAAGTATCTGTTGGGTTGTATGTATCGAGATGGGATTTGTCCCTCCCAAGTCGGAGAGATATACTTCGGGCCCACTCGGTAATCGATATCAACACCGCTTGCAAGCATGTGGTTAAGGAGTTAATCACAAAGTGATATCGGATTACGGAACGAGTAAAGTACTTGCTGTGAACGAGATTGAACTAGGTATGACGGTACCGGCGATCGAATCTCGGGCAAGTAAAATATCGCGAGACGAAGGGAATATATATATGGGATTGATTGAATCCTGGCATCGTGGTTCATCCGATATGATCATCGATGAATGTGTGAGAGTCAATATGGGTTTCCAGACCCTGCTGTTGATTATTAATAGAAGATCATGTCCGCATATTCTCGAACCCGCAGGGTCACACACTTAACGTGTCTCGACGCTAGGATAGATTGGATATTTGGTTTATGAGTTTTTGTTCGGAGTCTCGGATGGGATCCGGGACATCACGAGAGGTTCCGGAATAGTCCGGAGAATAAGATTCATATAAGGCAGTGCAGTTTTTGGAGTTCAGAATTGTTCCGGGTTAATCGGTATTGTACCGGAAGCTTCTAGAACCTTTCGAAAGGGGACCAACGTGTCCCCACCTTCCGGGAGGGGGCATGGGCCTATGAGGGAGTGCCCTGGCCGCATTGGGCCAGGGGCACAAGGCCCCATAGGGCCCAGCCGGCCAAACAAGGGGAAACCCTAGTTTGGACCTTCTAGAAGGGGGGGTTTCCTTGCCCCCCACTCCTCCTCCTTTGGCCGCCGGCCTAGGGCTTGGGGGAGGGGTTAGGGCTGCGCCCACCCCTCTATATAAAGAGGGCTGGGGGCGCACCACCCCCCACACCTTCCCCTCCAACCCTAGCCGCCCTGCTGCCCTCCTCTCTCCCTCCCGACTGCTTGTAGGCGTAGCCCTGCTGCAGAAATTCTCCACCAATTGCACCGCGCCGTCACGTTGTAGATCCAACCCATCTCTCCACCATACTTGCTGGACCAAGGAAGGAGGAGACGTCGAGGTGCTGCACGTGTGCATCTCACGGAGGCACCGCCACTTGTGGTGCTAGATCGGATCGGATCGCGAGGAGGAGAAGCGAGTACGACTACATCACCCACGTTCCGACGAACGTTCCGCTGTGCGAATCTTCAAGGGTATGAAGATCTAATCCAATGTCTCTCGTTGTTTGCATCTCCTAGATTAGATCTTGGCTTCCCTCTGTTCGCATCCATAGAAAATTTTGATTTACTATGCCGCGAAACCCTCAGTGGTATCAGAGCTAGATCTATGCGTAGATGTGTTTCACGAGTAGAACGCAACATGGTTGTTGCGGGCGTTGATGTTTTCTGTTGCAAGCCTCTTGTTTATGTTCTTCTTATGACGCGGGGTAGTGAGATTGAAGCGGTCCAGGCCAACCTTACGCGACGTCGTTCGCGAGACCGGCTCCGCACTTGACGTGTGGCTTGTTCCACACATGCGGCTGGTGGATGTCAGTTTCTCTCACTATAGTTGTCATGGGATCTACACCGGAGTTTGGCAACCATAATATCACCGTTGTGGCTTTCCGTAGGTAAGAATCGTTCTTAGCATCTACTCCCATAAGCCACGTAAAACATGCAACAACAAAGTAGAGGCGTCTAACTTGTTTTTGCAGGGAGTGTTTTCTGTGATATGGTATGGCCCAAGATGTGATGTGTATATTGTATGCGATGATCATGTTTTGTAATGTTTCACGACTTGCATGTCGATGAGTACACAACCGACAGGAGCCATATGGTTGTCTTTATAATTGTGTATGACCTGCGAGTCAACTTATTATACGCCATGTAATAGCTTTACTTTATCGCTAAGTAGTTAGCAATAGTTGTAGTTTCTATTTATGGTGGAGGCAATCATGGTGGAGTGATGAAGATCATGCCGGCACGCACAAGATGGAGATCATTGCGCGAAGATTGGCTATACCATGTCATATAAAGTTATATGCATGTGATGTTTATCCTTTTATGTATCTTATTATGCTTAGATCGCGACGGTAGCATTATAAGATGATTCCTCACTTAAAGATCAAGATAAAACTGTGTTCTCCCCATGTATGCACCGTTGCGAAAGTTCGTCGTGTCCAAGCATCACGTGATGATCGGGTGCTATAGACTCTACGCTCACATACAACGGGTGCAAGCCAGTTTTGCACACGCGGAAATACTTGGGTCTAGCTTGACGAGCCTAGCATGTACAGACATGGCCTCGGAACACATGAACCGATAGATTAAGCATGAATCATATGAATGATATGATTGTTGGGGAGGTAACCCCGGATAGGGTAAAGACGGGGAAAGACGAGGGTAAAACCCCCGTCTTGTTTCCGAGTTACAGTTTAAGTCGGCCGAATCCTGTAGAAGTCGACCGACATATGAAGGGAAGAGACCCGTCCATTTATGTTAAGACATTACCCGGCCGAGGTATTGCGTAAGTCGGCCGGGTTAGCCTGACTGATCTTAATGCAGGTGAAGGACGATCCGAGTTATCGAGGAGGGACCGAATGATGTGAAGCTTGCAGGAGAAGGAGAAGCCTGAAGTCAAACCCTAGCTGCAAGCTAGGGTGAATCTGAGCGGAGCCAAGCGCTAGGGACAAAGGTGCAGAGCGACAGAGAAGCAGGAGGAGGTCACGGAGGTGATAGTCCAGAAGCCCGAGGCGCACAGGAGGGGCCCTCTGGAAACTTGCCGTCATTAGACGGGCGACAGGGAAAGGGGGGCACCGAACTACTATATTGGGACAAGCATATTCCACGAATATGCTTGCCACCTCAGCCCTAGAGGAACCCAGGCATCTCCTTTATAAGGGGAGGCTTGAACTCAGAAGGGGGCATCGACAAGAGTAAGAGCCGTTAGGCTGGTAAAGTTCTTCTCTTCTCCCAGTATACAGCTCAAGGAGCACTTGTAGCCCAAGGAAGAAGAAATAAAGATCTTTGCCTTAGTCATCTGTGTGTAGAATCAACTACATCTTCCCTCCCCAGATCCCTCTAGCATCCATTGGCCCCATTATTTAGCCTACCCATGGCATCTGCCGTGCCACCACCACGACAGTTGGCGCCCACCGTGGGGCCAGCAGCGGTGCTAGCTGGAGTTATGATCCGGACGGTAAACTTCATCAAGACGGGCGAGCGCGTTGTTTTTGGCTTGGTCCAGAGATTTGGTCTCTGTGACTACGTCAGCGACAATGCAGGGAGCTTCAGGGGGAAAACTCCCCCGCGTAATGGCGTCTTCATCAGCCTAGGGGAGCACGAGGTCTACGTCGGCGTCGACATCTCCAGTGTTTATCCTCACAAAGTTGTTGTTGCAGGAGAGCCGCCTCTTAACGCTGCGAGCCGTCCGCCCAGAGCACATCCTGCGGGCAGCGTCGAGGTGATGGTCGCGGCCGGAGTGTAGACTGGAGCAGCATGCCGGGTCAAGCAGAGAACCCGCTACCGGTGTACAGGGCGCACCCAGGCAGACCGCACCACTTCCCACCGAGGTAATCCCGCCTGCGACCAACCCGACAGAGGTGCAGGACACCACCCCAAAGGCACCAAGGGTAAGAGGACCACCTCTGGAAAGGCCAGAGAACATTCTTCAGGCGACCATAGAAAACTTGACTACGCCTGTAGCGCCGATACTTGATCCGGCAAATGCTCAGGCAGAGTTGGAAGAAACCAGGCAAAAGGTGCTGGTAGAGGCCAAAAAGGTGTCGGCCTTGCGGGAGTCCTTAAACAGGACCCTGCGAGAATATGCCAAAGCTAATAAGCTTGACGTCGCACCCGAACGGGTAGACGAGTTAAGGTTGAGAGGGAAGAACCTCATGGATGATATCAACAAAGAGCATGATGCTCATAAAGCAGAATCAGAGGATTTGGGTTTGCCGAGGTACAGTACCCCGGCAAAGAACCTAAGAGCGGCAAATGCCGCAGCATTAGAGTTAAAAGGGTTGACCGGCGAAGCCCGGCAGAAACAGCAAGAAAGAGTGAACGAGTTGGTGCGCATCGCGAACCAGCAAAACGAAGAAATGCTCAGAGCGAACCCGGCGAGACCGGGGGCCTCGCGAATGGTTCATTCGGCAGGAGCAGCACCTGCCTTGTCCGTGGCAGCAGCATCTTCACCCGGAAATAATGCTCGAAGAGACAAAGCAGTAACCTCGGGAAAGAGGAACAAGCAGATTGTCCCATATGATCCGACAATGGCCGGAAAGGCAAATGAGAACAGAGGCAATGCAAGCCGAGGTAACAGTGGGGAGAGGAACCACGGCCGTGTGGAAAAAGATGGCGGAAGCCGAGGCAACGGAGATCTCGGCAGAAGAGAACCCGCGAGAGGCAATCATGAGAACAATACCCCGGTCGAAGTAAGGAGAGAACTGCCACTCAACCCGTAATCGAGGCATGAACCCCGGCAGGAAAGAGAAACGAGGCCAGCTCGCCACAATCAAATTAATGAGAGATACAATGATGGTTATTCCGAAATGGAATATGCGATCCATGGCGGAAACAACCACTATGGAATACAAGACAGAGTTCTGTACAGAGATTTGCCGTCAAATGATGCAAGAGTGAAGCTAGACCGGCTATACAGGTCCGAGTTGTTGGAAGAACAGGGTCCACCAGGGCCGACATGCTTTCGACCATGTATCATGGGCGAGCCACCTGTGTCGAACTTTCAGCTAGCAAGGGGCACGAAAACATATAATGGGAGTACCAAACCACAAGACTGGTTGATTGACTATGCCACTGCTGTAAAAATAGCGGGTGGGAACTTATGATGGGAAGTACGGTATGTACCACAAATGCTGGAAGGACCAGCTAGGGTGTGGCTGAATAATCTACCAGCCGGCAGTATCAACTGTTGGCTGGATTTTGAGGAAATGTTTGTCAGCAACTTTACTAGCACATACAAGAGGCCAAACAGGCCACAACAGTTAGCCATGTGCAAGCAGAGGCCGAATGAAACAGATAGAGAGTTTTTAACTCGGTGGTGCAACCTGAAAAACTCATGTGAAGGAGTCATAGAATCGCAGGCAATAGCTTGGTTCGCACAAGGATGCCGTTATGGCAGCGTATTGTGGCAACGTCTGCAAAGAGATATGCCGACCACACTAGCAGAAACTATCAGAATAGCGGACTCCTACGCATTAGGAGACCCAACGCAGCCAGAATTAATGTCGGCGGATCATCGCGAGCAGCAGGACCATTATGCAAGAGATTTGGCCGGGTCATCCAGGCGCGGTGATTTCAGAGGAAGAAGAAGAGAGGAAAGGCCGGATTATAGATATAATTCGGCCCAAGTGGCGGCAGTAGCGCAAGACCCGCCGAGTCACGGAGCAACTCAACGGCAGAAGAATGGTCCTCAGCAGTGGACACCAAGAAATGAAGGAAAAAGGCAGTGGACCCTAGAACAAAAGAAATAGTGGCAGGAGAGGCCGAAGTACACGTTCGAATCCATGTTAGATCAGCCGTGCAAATTTCACACGTCAAACCCATCCAGGCCAGCCAACCATACCACCCGCCAATGTGCATGGATGAAAAATGCAATGGGGAACCCCGCAGGGGTTCAGGCACCCCATCAAGTACATCAGCAGCATCAGCCACAGTTGACTGGAGCAAATGCACAGCAACTGATGTTACCGCCCCCTCCCCCGAGATACGATAATTCGGATCGGAGAGACGCGGTGCATCAAGTGATGAACCAAGTCCAGGATGGAAGGACAAATCCGGCGAATACCGGACGCAATGATTACAGAGAACATCATCAATCCTATTGCGTGTTCACAACGGAACAGCAAGACAAGCAAAGCATGCAGCGCCGACATATGGAGGTGAATGCAGTTATGCCGGTAGTACCAAGATATATGCCTTGGTCGGATCAGGAGATAACTTGGAGCATAAAGGATCATCCTAAGATAATGCCGAGTCCCGGATCATATGCACTCGTGTTGGATCCGACATTTGTGGGACCGAGCATCAATGTGAAATTCTCAAAGGTACTCATAGACAATGGAAGCAGTATCAATATCATGTACAAGGATACCATGCATAAACTCGGAATATCGCAGAACATGTTGCAATCCACGAGGACCACTTTCCATGGAATAGTGCCAGGGCTTTCATGTGAACCCATTGGTAAGGTCCGAGTGGATGTGTTATTCGGCACAAGAGATAACTGCAGAGCAGAAAATTTAGAGTTTGAAGTGGTGGATCTAGAGAGTTGTTATCATGCTCTACTCGGACGGCCAGCATTGGCCAAATTCATGGGCAGTTGTCATATAAGTTATCTGAAAATGAAGCTACCCGGACCACAAGGAGTGATAACTATAGAAGGGGATTACAAGAAATCAATGGAGTGTGCATCAGCCGGGTCAAATTTGGCCGAATCATTGGTTATAGCAAGAGAAAAAAGAAGGATTCAGGAGGTAGCAGCCCTCGCTCAGTCGGCACAGCTGAACATGCCGGCACTAGCCAACCCGCATGGCAGTGTCTCTTTTTAGCCGACTAGAGAAACGAAGAAGTTTCAGATAGATGAGCAATTCCCGGAGCGTACTGTTACTATTGGTGCAGGCCTGGACGCTAAATAGGAAAGCGAGCTCACCAACTTCCTCCGTGAGAATCGGGACATATTTGCATGGTCGACTCAGGATCTGCAAGGTGTTCCGAAGGAGTTGGCTGAGCACTCTATGAATGTAAGGCCAGGAGCAAGGCCGGTGAAGCAACCTCTCCGCCGCTTCGCCGAAGACAGGAGAAAAATAATAGGAGATGAAATAGCTCGGCTCCTCGCAGCCGGGTTCATCATGGAGGTGCTGTACCCGGATTGGTTGTCGAATCCGGTGCTAGTAGAAAAGAAGAAAGATGATCCCAATGTAGCCATTGTATGGCGAATGTGTATCGATTACACGAACCTGAACAAGGCGTGTCCAAAAGATCCTTTTCCATTGCCTAGAATAGACCAATTCATTGATTCGACCGCTGGTTGTGAGTTATTATCATTTGTAGACGCGTACTCTGGTTTCCACCAGATACCGTTAAATCCGGTCGATCAAATAAAGACTGCATTTATTACCCCGTACGGGGCTTATTGCTATCGCACATTGCCATTCGGCCTGCGAAATGCAGGAGCAACATATCAGAGATGCATGCAAAAATGTCTACACGATCAAATAGGAAAAAATGTACAAGTATATGTAGATGACGTGGTCATTAAAACCAAGGAAAGCAAAACGTTACTGGAGGATATACGGCAGACTTTCGCGAACTTGAGAAGGTTCCGAATGAAGCTTAATCCGGACAAGTGCACGTTTGGCGTGCCGGCAGGAAAATTACTCGGTTTTCTTGTATCTAGCCGAGGTATAGAGGCCAACCCAACCAAGATAAAGGCGGTAGAAAGAATGGAGTTGCCGAGGTGTCTAAATGACGTACAAAAGTTCACAGGTTGTTTAGCCTCGCTCAGCCGATTTGTATGTCGGCTGGGAGAGAAGGCATTACCACTCTATCAACCGATGAAGAAATCAGATAAGTTCATTTGGACTCCACAAGCAGACAGTGCATTTCATGAATTGAAAAAGATATTGGTCACAACGCCTGTCTTAGCTTCTCCATTGTCAAAAGAGCCTATGCTACTCTACATAGCAGCCACTAACAGAGTAGTGAGTGCTGTAGTCGTAGTGGAACGACTCGAAGATGGTAAGTCGGTACAAAGGCCGGTGTATTATTTAAGTGAGGTGTTATCCACTTCAAAGCAGAATTACCCACATTATCAGAAGATGGCTTATGGAGTATATATGTCGGCGAAAAAGCTTAAACATTACTTCGAAGAGCATCCCATCAAAGTGATTTGTGAGGCGCCCATAGCCGACATATTGAGCAACAAATATGCAAGTGGCCGAATAGCAAAATGGGCAATCGAGTTGTCGCCATACGCTCCACAATTTGATAGGAGAGACGCAATCAAATCTCAAGCAGTCGCCGACTTCTTCATAGACTGGGCCGAAGTGCAGTATGAGCCACCATTACTAGATCCAAATTATTGGACGATGCATTTCTATGGTTCCAAACTAAGACATGGTTTGGGGGCAGGAATAGTGTTAACCTCGCCTAAAAAAGATCAGCTGAAATATATGCTACAAATACATTTTGCCGCGTCTAATAACGTAGCCGAGTATGAAGCACTAGTCCATGGATTGAAAGTAGCAAAAGAGATCGGCATACGCCGAATCTTATGCTATGGGGACTCGGACCTAGTAGTACAGCAAGTCTCAGGCAATTGGGATGCATTAGATGCTAATATGGCTTTATACAGATTTCATGTGCAAAAGATCAGTGGATACTTTGAAGGATGTGAATTTCACCACATACCTCGGGCAGAAAATGATGCCGCAGACACGTTGTCAAAGCTCGGATCAACCCGGCAGTCAATTCCACCGGGTATTGCCCTGGAACACCTCAGAAAACCATCAATAATCCCTTCACCAGAATCCGAATCTATCTTTATTCCAGCTAATTCGGCAGCAGACAATGTGCCGATGGAAGTAGACCAGCAATATAACTCGGAATCCCCCAAGAGGAGGACAGCAGAAGTAAGCACAATCATAGAGAAAGCCGAGATGGATATGTCGGCAGAAAACATGGAAATAGACAATGAGATTACACCAGAAAAAGTCACACCGCCATGGGCGCAACCCATATTCTCTTACCTTAAAGACTCGATATTGCCGGATAATGAAGTATTAGCTAGACAAACTGTAAGGAGAGCAAAAGCTTATACAATCATAAACAATGAGCTATATAAAAGAAGCGTCACAAGCGTGTTGCAGAAATGTGTGAGTTCGGCAGAAGGTCAGGAGATCCTCCTAGATATACATCAAGGAGAATGTGGACACCATGCTTCATCTCGTGCCTTAGTAGCCAAAGCGTTCAGGCATGGATTTTATTGGCCAACGGCGTTAAAAGAAGCCAAAGAGTTGGTTGAGAAATGCAATGGTTGTCAGAGATATGCAACCAAAATACATATGCCATCGGCCGAGTTAAAAACAATACCCATCACTTGGCCATTTTCTGTGTGGGGTTTAGATATGGTGGGACCATTTAAGCCGGCGCGAGGTGGAATGACCCACATACTGGTTATGGTGAACAAGTTCACGAAATGGATTGAGGTGAAACCGATAAAAAAATGCGATGGGCCCACAGCAGTGAAATTTCTCAAAGATATTATCTTAAGATATGGGTATCCGCACAGTATTATTACAGATAATGGCACAAACTTTGCAGAAGGAGCTTTCGCCAGATTTTGCAGAGAGAAACACATAAGACTAGATATTGCCTCTGTGGCTCACCCAGCATCTAATGGGCAAGTGGAAAGGTCCAATGGACTAGTACTATCAGGAATAAAACCACGACTTGTCGAACCATTGCAAAGGTCGGCAGGATGTTGGATTGAGGAACTCCCAGCCGTACTATGGAGCCTCAGGACTACTCCGAATAGATCAACAGGTTATACACCATTCTTTCTGGTATACGGGGCAGAGGCCGTCCTTCCAGCCGACATAATACATGACTCGCCAAGAGTTACTCAGTATACAACCTCGGAGGCAAACGAGATAGCTCGGCAAGATACTGTAGACCTGCTAGAAGAAGCCAGAGAACTGGCCCTATCACGATCAGCTATTTATCAGCAGAACGTGCGCCGATATCACAGCAGGAAGGTCAATCCAAGGGTATTCAAAGAAGGAGATCTAGTCCTCCGACTGGTACAACGCACGGTCGGCATGCACAAGCTGTCACCTCCATGGGAGGGACCATTCATCGTGAGCAAAGCATTGCATAATGATGCCTATTATCTAATCGACGCTCAATCTCCCGGAAGGAACAAGGCAGACAAAGCTGGCGAAGAAACAAAGCGGCCATGGAATGTAGCTTTGCTTCGCCCATTTTACTCGTAGCATGATGTCTCAAGGTCAAACACCAATGATGTATTGAACCTCGGCATCCAGAGCAGTGACGCGGGGACTGCCATATGTTATTCCAATTCCGTGTTATGTATTTGAACCTCGGCACCCAGAGCAGCGACTCGGGGACTGCCATATGTTATTCCAATTCCGTGTTATGTATTTGAACCTCGGCACCCAGAGCAGCGACTCGGGGACTGCCATATGTTATTTCAATTCCGTGTTATGTATTTGAACCTCGGTACCCAGAGCAGTGACTCGGGGACTGCCATATGTTATTTCAATTCCGTGTTATGTATTTGAACCTTGGCACCAGAGCAGTGACTCGGGGACTGCCGTATGTTGTTTCAAATTTCATCTTATGTATTAAACCTCGGCATCTAGAGCAGTGACTCGGGGACTGCCATATGCTGCCCGAAACTTTGGTTGAGCACTAAAACTCGATACCCTGAGTAGCACCTCGGCATTGGTCCTATATTATTTCTAAGATTTGGCTTACATACGAGACTTCGGCGAGATAGACAGTGATTCGGGGACTGCCATACATCGTTCCGAAGTAACAATCAACCTTCGATACAAGAAAGGGGTAACACTTCAACACCATGAATCAGAGCCGATCAATCTGGTATGATATTCGAAGCTCACACCTAGACTACTCGGCTAAACCACGAGAATACAAAGACAAGGATGCATCCTAAAAACAGGAAATCACGAGTCATCAAAGCAAGAATTCGGACGAAAATCCAACTTAAACAAAATTATAACAGATACAAACTCATATGTCGTAGCAGTACACGGCAAAAGAAGTTCAGGTCATACAGAAAACGGACAAATGTTTCGCGTACATCATACGCCCGGCAGGCCAGGGTTAAGAAATAACTTAAACATTTTGAGATGAAGAGGCAGCGACTTGGTCAGGCGTTGGGCACTCCGACGTAGGAGGAACTTCGACCGAGGTTGCCTCGCCTTCCATAGACCCAGGTGCAACTTCAGTCGAAGCCCGAGGCTGCTCAGGAGCTTCAGTTTGTGCAGTTGAATGCCCAGTACCTTTGAAGGAGGACCGCGCATCGCCGTCGCTGTCCGAGCTTGAGCTAGAGCTACCAGATGTGGCCGAGTCATCCTCACCCTCCTCTTGCCCAGCTGAATTGTTATCCGAGGCATCCTCAACTACGACCTCATCATCCGGGTTTGGAAGGAAACTCGGACCTTCATTCCAGGTGTGCACATCGGCATACTCAACAACCTGGAAGGCACGAGCTTGCCGAAGAGCAACAAAAGTGGGGTCCTCAACCCAACGAGAACCAGTGCGCAGATTTCTCAGGATATCAAGAGAGATGTCTTCGTACCATGACATAATAACAGTGAGAGCCATATCAGCGCCAGCTCGTCTGGCTGATTCCCTCCAAAGACTTAGTTGCCTCTCGGATGCCATCAGTCTTTTCACCAGTAATTCGACCTCATTGATATCAGGGGTCCCAGAAGTGTTCGGCCAAAGAACATGGTAAGCTCGAATAGCTGCCTGCACCAAATCCCGGCCCATAATCTTCATTGGACCAACTGCAGCACCAACAGCAACCAGGAAATCCTCCATTGAATACTTCGAGTCAGCGGTAACAGGGACACCTCGGCGCACACGAGCTGCAAGAACTGCTTTAGAGCTCACAGGCTTAGCCTCGGGAAAGTGATCTGCGCAAAGCACGAATGTGTCAGGTGGCAGCAGGGACAAAGAGAAAAATATAATTCGGCCATGATAAGAAGCTTACGGTGAATATAACTCATCATTATCTGAAGGTCTTTGGCCCAATCGATCTTGCTCTTCTCAAAACGAGCAATTTCCTCGCTCATTCCTTGAATTTTCAGTTTGGCAGTTTCGAGGAGTTCTTTGTTCTTCTGCAGCTCCAAAGCTAACCGATTTTTCTCCTCGGAGAATTCCTGATCGACTTTTCTAGTTCGGATTTCTGTGAGAGCTTAAGAGCATCCACCTCAGCCTGCAGGCGAGCTATTTCATCATCTTTTTCTTGTAGCTGTGCCGAATGAGTAGCGCTTTGTTCTAAAAAATGCAGCATCACGTCAGGGATGGGCGTGCAATCTTGGTGAGATGCTGCAAAGGTTTGCAACTCGGCTTTACCAAAGCCAAATGAAATAAAGAAAGTTTAGCACACATGTTAAAAGGAAAAAGGTGTAAGATAAAAGGGAAACTAACCTTCCAAGCTCTTGACTTTCTTCTCAAGACGAATGTTGAGGTTATTGATATTACCTGTTCACCCAAAAAAAAGTGAGCCGACATCTCGCAGATAAATCGATAAAAAAGTCGAGAATAACGAAAAGGAACTATAGACTTACCAGCCTTTTTTACCACAGGAAGGATTTTCATTCTTCAAGTTTGCGGTGCGAAAAAAGCAACCTCTGAAATTCGGCAGTCCGCCGGTCATGGGCAACCTGAACAATGGAGCAAAATGATAAATGAACATTTTAAGCTAAACCAGATCCGAGTCAAGTAGAACTTACCTCGGATCTAGGTGGCTGGATATTCGAAGCTAAA
This sequence comes from Avena sativa, assembly GCA_916181665.1. Lineage (NCBI taxonomy): Eukaryota > Viridiplantae > Streptophyta > Magnoliopsida > Poales > Poaceae > Avena > Avena sativa. The sequence continues at coordinate 341,844,831 of OV702293.1, read as the reverse complement.
CCAGATCCGAGTCAAGCAAAACTTACCTCGGATCTAGGTGGCTGGATATTCGAATCTAAACCAGATCCGAGTCAAGCAAAACTTACCTTGGATCTAGGTGGCTGCATATTCGAATCTAAACCAGATCCGAGTCAAGCAGAACTTACCTCGGATCTAGGTGGCTGGATATTCGAAGCTAAACCAGATCCGAGTCAAGCAAAACTTACCTCGGATCTAGGTGGCTGGATATTCGAATCTAAACCAGATCCGAGTCAAGCAAAACTTACCTCGGATCTAGGTGGCTGCATATTCGAAGCTAAACCAGATCCGAGTCAAGCAAAACTTACCTCGGATCTAGGTGGCTGGATATTTCAGGTTCGACTAAGAAGAAAGGCAAGCAAACTATAAGGCGAATCTAGACGGATATAAAATTCGAACACTAGAGACAAAGATAGATTAAGTAAAGCATTATTAAACTTCCAAGCATATAACAAGTTATTTCCTTGAAGTTTCGGGGACTGGAGCATATAGTAACATCTGAAGAACTAATCTAAAACTCTGCAAAACAGCGATTACCTCATTCATCTTGTTAGTGTCAAGGATGAACTTGGCAGCTTGATCGAAACGGCCACTGATGTCAGAAAGCTGAAAGGGCTGACTGATTGGATTACCCTCAAACTGATCAGCAGCATTCCAATTATTAGCATACTCCACCAGCGAGCCGAGGCTGTTCCCACTAGTCGTCCGAGTTAAGACTTTACCCCGAACATGTTGTGTAACCACTGCGGCCGCAGGGCTTTTATGAAGAGCAAGCTGGGTGCTGGCAGCCGAGGTAACGGAGGCTTTGGTAGGCACAGTTCCTTTGCACAGAACGTCGGCAATACTCGGCTGAGAAGAGCCGACAAGTCCTTTCTAGGAAGAGGAGGCCTTGGTGGCAACTGTTTTTCTTGCCTTAGAAGAGGAATCAGCAGGAGCCGATACCTCGGTAATGGGAACGGTGTCTTTAGGAGCAGCAGGAGTAACGGTCGCAGAAGGCGCCGAGATAACGACCTCTTCGGCCGGGGCTGGGGTTGCTGTAGAGACCGCTGGGGCGGATGGAGGCTCAGTAGAGGAGCTCGGACCCACAGAGGGGGCAGCAGGTTCGACGGAAATCTCGGAGAGGAGAGTGGAATCAATGTTGACAAAAGAAGTATCAGGCATGTCGCAACGAGGGGGTGACTAATTTGGAGCTGAAGGAGAGGCAGCACGAGCAGGACTGGGAATCCTAGTATCTTCAACAGGCGGAGGAGACGGCTGCCGAATCGGGCGGCTAGTCATGCTAGGACCACCGGGCTTAACAGAAAGCGGAGCGCTGCGAAAACAAGAAAGAAAAATGGGTGTCAGGATAAAACACAGAAAGAGAGAAACAAGAAATACGAGCAAAAGGAACTTACCCTGCGACCCCAGGCATGGTCTTGCGCCTGGGGGGATTCGGAGCGGATTTCTTCATTCGTTTCTTGGGGGCCGCCTCTGAGGCACTAGCAGGAGCCCCGCGTTTCCCCGAGGTAACAGGGGGTCGGGAAGCAATAGGCTCGGCGTCATGAACCTGACCGTCCGGATTAGCTGGAAAAGTAGAAGCCGGAAATGCATAAGAAATAGGCATTGCGGCAACTACCTCAAGAACTTGGACCTCGTCCGAATCACCTTCCTCCTCGTGGGCCGAGGTCTTGCCACGAGCTCGAGCCGGGGCAGGATCCGACTTAGGGACGAACTCTTCCGAGTCCGGCTCACCAGTATCCGGGGTGCTCCGGTCTGCAGGCCACGGAAGCAGCAAAACCTCGGCATCCTCATTCTTCTGTTCTGTGAACCTCTGCAAGACAAGAGAAAAGAAAATCAGCGAAAACCGTTGCAAAAGCAATTGAGTAGCAGAGCGTTATTGGTTAAACTTACTTCAGGAGGCGGACGATCGCGGGTGAAAGGCTTCAATCCCCAATCCCAATCCTCGGGCATCTCCGTCTTGAAGATAGCTCGGACACGCTTATGGATAAGATAGTTATCCAGTTCCACGGTCGAAACTCGGTTAGGGTCAAGAGGACCGCTCATGTAGCACAGTTTGTGAGTCCGCTCTGGAATGGGCAGATTCGGCTGCTGATAAAGGTAGCCATCAGATCTTCGCCGCATAACCCGGCACGGATCAGCTCTTTGAGCCGAATCTCAAAGGCCTCAGCCAAGGCATGGCTCTTCCTCGGATTATAAGTCCAATTCACCTTAGAAGGCGGACCAATGGAGAAGGCAGGGAGCCGAATCTTGTCCTCCGTCCCTCTGTTCTTGACGTAAAAGAAGGATTTGTGCCACTTCTTGCACGACTCTAACCCGGTGACTGTAGGGGTTCGTAGCATGGAAAACAAAAATTTTCTATCGCATACAAACAAACAAGCCAAGATCTATCTATTAGATTGTAGCAACGAGTCGATGGAATAACTCACCCTCGAAGATTCCAAAGTGTTTAACGAGAGCAGATTCTCGTGGATGATGTAGTCGTACTCTTTCCGATCTCAAGATCGCGTAGACGATCCTTCCGGCGCCGTGTTCCCGCAGCGCTCCCGCAGTCGGTCACACGTTCGGTACTCGACGAAGACCTTCCTCTCCCTTGTTCCAGCAGGCAGCGGAGGTTGTAGCACTCTCCTCGCGATTCCGGCAGCACAACGGCGTGGTACCGGAGGTAGAGGGGAGATCCCGCAGGGCTTCGCCTTAAGCCGGTGCGAGTATGGTGGAGCTTATGAGAGAGGCTATTAGTGGTCTAGTAATTAGACACACCAATTAGAGGGCTCTAAACCAATTAGAAGGCTCTAAACCGAATAGCTCTAAACCGGGGTCTAGATCTAGGGTTTAGATTAGAGGATAGGAAACTTGTGTGTCTTGGAGGGGAGGCCCTGCCCCTCCCTTTATAGGTGGGAGGGCCGGCCGGCCAAGGGGAGGAGTCCCTCCCCAAGTCGGCCTTGGGAGGCGCGCCGGCCAAGGGGACTCCTCCCCCAAGTCGGTCTCCACCTCCTCCTCTTTTCCCACTTCCCAAAACTGCCGTTTGACTTTCAAACTAGCCGTTTGACTTTTCAATTTAGGATTTAAATAAATCCTTTATTTGGGACAGCAAGAATACTTAGTACATGATGCAATCATTCCAATATGCAATGACACACTCATGTACCCTTCCCCCTCCGGAGTGCCGGACATTCCGGGACCTTCTAGAATGTTCCCGATGAAAACACCGGAATCATTCCCGAACTCTGAAATGGGTCTTTCCTTATATGAATCTTATTCTCCGGACCATTCCGGATCACCTCGTGATATCCCGGATCCCATCCGAGACTCCGAACAACATTCGGTCTCTTTCTCATAATACCATAACTACTCAAACAACGTCGAATCCTTAAGTGTGTCTCCCTACGGTTCGTGAATTATGCGGACATGATCGAGACACTTCTCCGAACAATAACCAATAGAGGAATCTGGAAATTCATATGGCTCCCACATATTTCTACGATTACTTTGCGATCGAATGAACCACTTACATACGATACCAATTTCCCTTTGTCTCACGATATGTTACTTATCCGAGGTTATGATCGTCGGTATCTCTGCATACCTAGTTCATCCTCGTTACCGATAAGTACTCTTTTCTCGTTTCCGTGATATGTGATCCCTTGTGACCAAGTCACATGCTTGCAAGCTAATTGGATGACATTTCACCGAGAGGGCCCAGAGTATATCTATCCGTCATGTGGATGGACAAATCCCACTCTTGATCCATGTGTTTCAACCAATACTTTCCGAACACTCAATGCCACCTTTATAGCCACCCTGTTACGGTGTGGTGTTTGATGACATCAAAGCATCCATCCAGTAAAGGTGATATGCATGATCTCATGGTCGAAGGAATTAGGTTACTATGTATCAGAAAGCATATAGCAATTGAACTATTGAAATGACTTGATCTTTATGCTACGCTTGTCTATAGGAGTATGTCCACCATATCATTCTCCTAACGATATGATCTTGTTGTTGATAACATCTCAATGTTCATGACAAAGAAACCACATCATCAATCAACCAACAAGCTAGTGAAGTATAGAGGCTATACTAGGGACTTCAAATTAAGTTTACAAATCACACAAGTATTAATGGTTTCCTTGTTAATACTATTATAGCATGAATGCAAACATTTATCATAAACACAAAGATATATAATAATAACTATATTTATTATTGCCTCTAGGGCATATCTCCAACAGTCTCCCACTTGCACTAGAGTCATCTAATCTAGATTACATGGTAATATACCGAACACCCATGGCAGTTTGGTGTTGGTCATGTTTTGCCCTCGGGAGAGGTTTAGTCAACGGATCCGCCACATTCAGATCTGTGTGTACTTTGCAAATCTTTATATCCCCATCCTGGATATGTTCTCGTATAGCGTGAAAACGTAGCTTGATATGCTTCAGCTTCTTGTGTGACCTTGGTTCTTGCGCATTGGCTATGGCGCCCATGTTATCACAGTAGATAGACATTGGGTCCAGCGCACTAGGAACCACACCCAGCTCTGTAATGAACTCTTTCATCCATATTGCTTCTTGTGAAGCCTCCGAAGCAGCCATGTATTCCGATTCAGTTGAAGATCTCGCCACAACGCTTTGCTTTGCACTCCTCCAGCTAACTGCTGCACCATTCAAAATAAATACGTATCCAGATTGTGATTTAGAATCATCTGGATCGGTGTTCCAACTAGCATCGGTGTAACCATTAACAACGAGCTGTTCATCACCTCCATAAGAAAGAACCATATCCTTAGTTCTTCTCAAGTACTTAAGGATGTTTTTGACCGCTGTCCAATGATCCACTCCTGGATCACTTTGATATCTGCTAGTTAAACTAACAGCATATGCGATGTCGGGTCTAGTACATAGCATGTCATACATTAGAGATCCTATGGCTGAGGCATAGGGAGTCTTACTCATCCTTTCTCTATCTTCTGCCGATGTCGGACTTTGAGTTTTACTCAAGGTCGTATTGGGCAACATGGGCAAGAACCCTTTCTTGCTTTCTTCCATTCCAAACTTCTTTAGAACTTTGTCCAAATATGTACTTTGTGACAATGATATTTGGCGTTTCGATCTATCTCTATAAATCTTTATGCCTAATATGTAAACTGCTTCGCCAAGATCCTTCATTGAAAAACTATTATTCAAATACTCTTTGACACTATTAAGAAGGTCTACATCATTCCCAATCAACAATATGTCATCCACATACAGTATTAAGAATGCTACAGAGCTCCCACTCACTTTCTTGTAAATACAAGCTTCTCCATAAGTTTGTATAAAACCAAAACTTTTGATTACCTTATCAAAACGTTGATTCCAACTTCGGGATGCTTGCTTCAATCCATAGATGGACCGTTGAAGCTTGCATACCTTGTTAGCATCTTTAGGATCGACAAAACCTTTGGGTTGTATCATATACAACTCTTCATCAATGTCTCCATTGAGGAATGCTGTTTTGACATCCATTTGCCATATCTCATAATCATAATATGCAGCGATTGCTAACATAATCCTCACAGACTTTAGCTTCGCTACCGGTGAGAAAGTCTCATCGTAGTCAACTCCTTGAATTTGTCGAAACCCTTTTGCGACAAGTCGAGCTTTATAGACAGTAACATTACCATCAGCATCTGTTTTCTTCTTGAAAATCCATTTGTTCTCGACAGCCTTCCGGCCATCCGGTAAGTCCACCAAAGTCCATACTTGGTTTTCGTACATGGATCCAATCTCGGATTTCATGGCTTCTTGCCATTTATTGGAATCTGGGCTCATCATCGCTTCCTCATATGTCTCGGGGTCATTGGTGTTGTCCACCAACATGACATTCATAACGGAATCATACCAATCTGGAGTGGTACGAGTTCTCGTTGACCTCCGAGGCTCTGTAGCAACTTTCAACCGAAGTTTCATGATCACTATCATTAGCTTCCTCTCTTATTGGTGCAGGCACCACAGGAACTTCTTCCGGTGCTGCGCTACTCGCAATTTCGAGAGAAGGTTCGACAACCTCGTCGAGTTCTACTTTCCTTCCAGTCACTTCTTTCGAGAGAAATTCCTTCTCTAGAAAGGATCCATTCTTGGCAACAAAGATTTTGCCTTCGGATCTATGATAGAAGGTATACCCAATAGTTTCCTTCGGGTATCCTATGAAGACGCATTTTTCCGCTTTGGGTTCAAGCTTGTCCGGCTGTAACTTCTTTACATAGGCTTCGCATCCCCAAACTTTAAGGAACGACAATTTAGGTTTCTTCCCAAACCATAATTCATACGGTGTCGTTTCAACGGATTTAGATGGTGCCCTATTTAAAGTGAATGCGGCTGTTTCTAATGCATAACCCCAAAATGATAGCGGTAAATCTGTAAGTGACATCATAGAACGAACCATATCTAAGAGAGTTCGATTACGACGTTCAGACACACCATTACGCTGTGGTGTTCCCGGCGGTGTCAATTGTGAAAGTATTCCGCATTTCTTCAAATGCTCGCCAAACTCGTAACTTAGATATTCACCTCCACGATCAGAACGTAGAAATTTAATCTTCTTGTTACGTTGATTCTCTACCTCACTTTGAAACTCCTTAAACTTCTCGAAAGTTTCGGACTTATGTTTCATGAAATAGATATACCCATATCTACTCAAGTCATCCGTGAAGGTAAGAACATAACGATAACCACTGCGCGATGCTACACTCATTGGACCACACACATCGGTATGTATGATTTCCAATAAGTCCGTAGCTCGCTCCATTATACCAGAAAATGGAGTCTTAGTCATTTTACCCATCAGACATGCTTCGCATCTTTCAAGTGATTCAAAATCAAGTGATTCAAGAAGTCCATCGGAATGGAGTTTCTTCATACGTTTCACTCCAATGTGACCAAGACGACAGTGCCACATATAGGTCAAATTATCGCTTGATTTCAAACGTTTAGCCTCAATGTTATTAATATGTGTATTTCTACTATCGAGATTCAATATGAATAGACCATCTATCAAAGGTGCATGTGCATAAAACACATTACTCATATAAATCGAACAACCATTATTCTCGGATTTAAACAAGTAACTGTCTCGCAATAAACAAGATCCTGATATAATGTTCATGCTTAACGCAGGCACCAAATAACAATTATTTAAGTATAAAACTAATCCCGATGGTAGATGAAGAGGTAGCGTGCCGACCGCGATCACATCAACCTTTGATCCGTTTCCTACGCGCATCGTCACCTCGTTCTTCACTAGCTTCCGTTTATTCTGCAGCTCCTGTTTCGAGTTACAAATATGAGCAACCGAACCAGTATCAAATACCCAGGCACTACTACGAGTACTAGTGAGATACACATCAATAACATGTATATCAGATATACCTTTCTTCTTGATGTTGCCGTTCTTCAAATCCGCCAAGTACCTTGGGCAATTCCGCTTCCAGTGACCTTCTCCCTTGCAGTAAAAGCACTCAGTTTCAGGTTTAGGTCCAGCCTTGGTCTTCTTCGTCGGCGTGGTAACTTTCTTACCACCCTTCTTGAAGTGTCCCTTTTGCTTAGACTTGCCTTTCTTGAATTTGGTGGTCTTATTGACCATCAACACTTGGTGCTCTTTCTTGATCTCCACTTCTGCAGATTTTAACATAGCAAATAGTTCTGGCAACTCTTTGTTCATGTTCTGCATGTTGTAGTTCATCACAAAGTTCTTGTAACTTGGTGGTAGTGATTGGAGGATGCGATAAACTCCCAAAGTGTTAGGAATCACTATACCCAAACTTTGAAGTTTATTTGCGTGCCCAGACATCTTAAGCACATGCTCACTGACGGAGCTACCCTCTTCCATCTTGCAGTTAAAGAACTTTTCAGAAGCTTCATAACTTTCAATTGCCGCATGAGTCTCAAAGATTAATTTGAGATCCTCGACAATATCATATGGATCTGACTCTTCAAACCTTTTCTGAAGCTCCGATTCTAAACCATACAAGATAGCACACTGAACTATGGAGTACTGATTCTTCCGAGCAAGGTAAACATTCTTTACTTCATCGGTAGCATCAGCTGCAGGTGGGTCACCTAGCGGTGCATCCAGCACATAGGTCAAATTACCAGCTGTGAGGACAATCCTCAAATTGCGGAACCAATCCGCGAAGTTGCTTCCATTGTTTTTCAACTTTTCTTTCTCTAGGAACGCATTAAAATTGATGGTAGGGGCTGCCATTGATCTACAACATATTTGCAATAGTTTAGACTAAGTTTATGACAAATTGAGTTCAAATTAATTAATGAAATTAAACTAGGTGAACTCCCACTCAAAACAACATCCCTCACATTGTTTTAGTGATCACACGAACCAAATCCACTACATCAACACCGATCATCACGAGAGCTGATATAGTTTTAATGGCGAACAATCATCATGTTCATCATATCTACTATATGATTCATGCTTTGCCTTTCGGCGATCCGTGTTCCTGAGGCCATGTCTGTACATGCTAGGCTCGTCAAGATCAAACCTTAGCTTCCGCATAAGCAAATCTGGCTTGCTTACGTTGTATTCACCCGCGGAATCAAAGACACCCGATCATCACGTGGTGCTTCGAAGCAGCAAGCTTTGGCAACGGTGCATACTAAGGGTGAACACTCTAGAACTTGAAATTTATGTGCATGAGGGATCATCTTATAATGCTACCGTCGTCTACTAAGCAATACAAGATGCATAAAGGATTAACATCACATGCAATTCATAATATGTGATATGATATGGCCTTTCTTCTTTGTGCTTCCGATCTCCATCTTCAAGCACGAATATGATCTCCATCATCACCGGCATAGCATCAAGGTCAATGACGCTTCTCCATGGTTGTCGTCCACCAGCTTCAACTATTACAACTATTTTGAATAGACACGCAGGTCTTAACAGAAATTAAAGACAACCATATGGCTCCTGCCGGTTGCCAACTTACAATAAGGAACATTGCATACATCAAATATAATCACAATCATGGCCATATCACATCACTGCACACCCCTGCAAAACAAAGTTAGACGCTCCTACTTTCTTTGCATATTTTACGTGGTTTGGGGCTTTCCATAAGTGTCGTTCTAACTTACGAACAAGAACCACAACATTGATACTAGCATTGTTGATCACCCGTTGTAAATTGGATCTTTACTATGCTAGGAGAAACAGGCACCCGCAAAGCCACTTATGCAAAACGAGTTGCATGTCAAGCGTGGAGCAAGTCTCATGAACGATGTCATGTAAGGTTAGCCCGGGCCGCTTCATCCCAACATACCGCAAGATGCAAAGTACACAAAAAGCAATCTACAATAAAAGCATCAACGCCCACAATGACCATTGTGTTCTACTCGTGCAACAGATCTACATATAGACACGGCTCTGATACCACTGTAGGGGTTCGTAGCATGGAAAACAAAAATTTTCTATCGCATACAAACAAACAAGCCAAGATCTATCTATTAGATTGTAGCAACGAGTCGATGGAATAACTCACCCTCGAAGATTCCAAAGTGTTTAACGAGAGCAGATTCTCGTGGATGATGTAGTCGTACTCTTTCCGATCTCAAGATCGCGTAGACGATCCTTCCGGCGCCGCGTTCCCGCAGCGCTCCCGCAGTCGGTCACACGTTCGGTACTCGACGAAGACCTTCCTCTCCCTTGTTCCAGCAGGCAGCGGAGGTTGTAGCACTCTCCTCGCGATTCCGGCAGCACAACGGCGTGGTACCGGAGGTAGAGGGGAGATCCCGCAGGGCTTCGCCTTAAGCCGGTGCGAGTATGGTGGAGCTTATGAGAGAGGCTATTAGTGGTCTAGTAATTAGACACACCAATTAGAGGGCTCTAAACCAATTAGAAGGCTCTAAACCGAATAGCTCTAAACCGGGGTCTAGATCTAGGGTTTAGATTAGAGGATAGGAAACTTGTGTGTCTTGGAGGGGAGGCCCTGCCCCTCCCTTTATAGGTGGGAGGGCCGGCCGGCCAAGGGGAGGAGTCCCTCCCCAAGTCGGCCTTGGGAGGCGCGCCGGCCAAGGGGACTCCTCCCCCAAGTCGGTCTCCACCTCCTCCTCTTTTCCCACTTCCCAAAACTGCCGTTTGACTTTCAAACTAGCCGTTTGACTTTTCAATTTAGGATTTAAATAAATCCTTTATTTGGGACAGCAAGAATACTTAGTACATGATGCAATCATTCCAATATGCAATGACACACTCATGTACCCTTCCCCCTCCGGAGTGCCGGACATTCCGGGACCTTCTAGAATGTTCCCGATGAAAACACCGGAATCATTCCCGAACTCTGAAATGGGTCTTTCCTTATATGAATCTTATTCTCCGGACCATTCCGGATCACCTCGTGATATCCCGGATCCCATCCGAGACTCCGAACAACATTCGGTCTCTTTCTCATAATACCATAACTACTCAAACAACGTCGAATCCTTAAGTGTGTCTCCCTACGGTTCGTGAATTATGCGGACATGATCGAGACACTTCTCCGAACAATAACCAATAGAGGAATCTGGAAATTCATATGGCTCCCACATATTTCTACGATTACTTTGCGATCGAATGAACCACTTACATACGATACCAATTTCCCTTTGTCTCACGATATGTTACTTATCCGAGGTTATGATCGTCGGTATCTCTGCATACCTAGTTCATCCTCGTTACCGATAAGTACTCTTTTCTCGTTTCCGTGATATGTGATCCCTTGTGACCAAGTCACATGCTTGCAAGCTAATTGGATGACATTTCACCGAGAGGGCCCAGAGTATATCTATCCGTCATGTGGATGGACAAATCCCACTCTTGATCCATGTGTTTCAACCAATACTTTCCGAACACTCAATGCCACCTTTATAGCCACCCTGTTACGGTGTGGTGTTTGATGACATCAAAGCATCCATCCAGTAAAGGTGATATGCATGATCTCATGGTCGAAGGAATTAGGTTACTATGTATCAGAAAGCATATAGCAATTGAACTATTGAAATGACTTGATCTTTATGCTACGCTTGTCTATAGGAGTATGTCCACCATATCATTCTCCTAACGATATGATCTTGTTGTTGATAACATCTCAATGTTCATGACAAAGAAACCACATCATCAATCAACCAACAAGCTAGTGAAGTATAGAGGCTATACTAGGGACTTCAAATTAAGTTTACAAATCACACAAGTATTAATGGTTTCCTTGTTAATACTATTATAGCATGAATGCAAACATTTATCATAAACACAAAGATATATAATAATAACTATATTTATTATTGCCTCTAGGGCATATCTCCAACAGTGACACGAGGAAATACTGACTTCCTCCAAGGTGTAATGGACGCAGCCCCACATTGAGTAAGCAGTTTCTCGGAAGGGTGCAGAGACTTGTCAGGGATTACGTTAGAGCGAATCTGGAAGAACTTCAACCAGACATGCACAGACGGCCATAGGCCAAAGTATCCCTCCGAGGCGGAGATAAAAGCAGAAAGAGAAGCGATGGCATTTGCAGGAAGATGATGCGGCTGAAGGCCGAAGTAGTCGAGAAACTCTCTAGCAAAATCGCTGAGAGGAAGACCAAAGCCGCGCGAGAAATGTGACATAAAAACTACGTACTCACCCTCCCTAATATCCGGAGAGGACTCGCTGCCGGGTAAGCGGCAGGAGACCTCGGCGGGAATCCTCCGAGTTCGGATAAGCCACTCAATCTCGCGGCGTGTAACGGAAGAGCCTTGCCACGAGCCTCGCTCAGGCCCAGAGCCAGCGTCATCATCCTCTACCAGGGCGCCACTGAAAGAGCTAGACATGGGTTCGCCGGAAAGATCGACAGAGGAAAAGCTGGCGGCAGAGGAAGGTTTAGAGCTGCGAGGCCCCGTCGTGATTTTGCACAAGAACGGCGGCGGAGGAACAGAGGAACCGCCGCACGAATACAAGATTGAAACAAAGAAATCTGGGATAAAACCTAGGCAACGCGGCCGGAAAGAACTCACCGGCGACGGTGCCGGAGCTGGCGAACGCGTACGAGGCGGACGGAACGACACGGCGGAGTCCACACCGTCGGAAGTTCTGAGGAGCGCGCGGCGGCGGAGCTGCGAGAGGGTGCGGATGCGAGAGGAAGAAGAAGGGCGCAGGCGAGCGAAAAGGGGAGAAGTGAATTCCTAGACGACGCGCCCCTCTTTATAGTCAAGCCACAAGCGAGGTAGTGGGATCGTGGGTATGGCGGTTAACCGTGTAGATCGTGGGTGCGGCACCAACGCACGTCATTAAGTGGAGCCGCACCAAGGGCCACACAACAGCGAAGAAGGTCGCAATCCCCAAGGGAAACGGCGCACGAGGCGTCGCAGCGCCGGCGCGACAGGCACAGTGTTAACTGTAGCTTGTCAGTAAGTACTGTAGAGGAACAAAAAACTAGAAGAACAATGATGGGGTTGACACGTAGGACAAGGCGTACGAGAGAAGGAACATGGGTACCTCGAACGAGAAAGAGATAACTCGGAAACAATGCAGAAAGAATATGATGAAACTAATACGACCCGACCGAGGTTATCGGCAGGGCCATACCAGCTTCGGGGACTACTGTTGGGGAGGTAACCCCGGATAGGGTAAAGACGGGGAAAGACGAGGGTAAAACCCCCGTCTTGTTTCCGAGTTACAGTTTAAGTCAGCCAAATCCTGTAGAAGTCGGCCGACATATGAAGGGAAGAGACCCGTCCATTTATGTTAAGACATTACCCGGCCGAGGTATTGCGTAAGTCGGCCGGGTTAGCCTGAGTGATCTTAATGCAGGTGAAGGACGATCCGAGTTATCGAGGAGGGACCGAATGATGTGAAGCTTGCAGGAGAAGGAGAATCCTGAAGTCAAACCCTAGCTGCAAGCTAGGGTGAATCTGAGCGGAGCCAAGCGCTAGGGACAAAGGTGCAGAGCGACAGAGAAGCAGGAGGAGGTCACGGAGGTGACAGTCCAGAAGCCCGAGGCGCACAGGAGGGGCCCTCTGGAAACTTGCCGTCATTAGACGGGCGACAGGGAAAGGGGGGCACCGAACTACTATATTGGGACAAGCATATTCCACGAATATGCTTGCCACCTCAGCCCTAGAGGAACCCAGGCATCTCCTTTATAAGGGGAGGCTTGAACTCAGAAGGGGGCATCGACAAGAGTAAGAGCCGTTAGGCTGGTAAAGTTCTTCTCTTCTCCCAGTATACAGCTCAAGGAGCACTTGTAGCCCAAGGAAGAAGAAATAAAGATCTTTGCCTTAGTCATCTGTGTGTAGAATCAACTACATCTTCCCTCCCCAGATCCCTCTAGCATCCATTGGCCCCATTCTTTAGCCTACCCATGGCATCTGTCGTGCCACCACCACGACAATGATTGACACTTCGTTGTCCACCATTGAAACCACATCTCTTCTCGTGAAGATCGGATTAGGTGTGGTGAATTTGGATCGTGTTCACTAAACAACTTGAGGGATGTTGAATTTAGTGGGATTTCATCTAGTAATTTGATTAAAAGTTGAACTAGTTATCATGAACATAGTCTAATTTATACTTACAAATATTGTAGATCACATGGCTAAGTCCAACTTCAACTTCAACGTTTTGCTGAGAAAGAAAAGCTTAAGAACAATGGGTCTAACTTCACCAATTGGTTCCGCAATCTGAGAATCATTCTCTCTGGCGGTCAAAAGGACTATGTCCTTGAGAAAGCGTTAGGTGACGCCCCTGCTGCAACTGCGCCAGCTGATGAGAAAGTTGTCTATCAGTCGCGCAAAGATGATTATGGTGTGATTAAGAGCACCATGTTGTTTGCTATGGAATCGGACCTTCAAAATCGTTTTGAAGACTATCCTGGGCCCTTTGAGATTCTCGAGGAGCTGAAAACCATGTTTCAGACTCAGGCCCGTTCTGAGAGATATGAGATCTCTGAAAATTTCTTTAACTGCAAGATGGAGGAAGGGAGTTCCGTTAGTGAGCACGCCATTAAGATGTCGGGCTACACTCAATGCCTTGAGCAACTGGACTGCAAGATTCCAGAGGAGCTCAAGATTGACAGGGTTCTGCAATCACTCCCTCCCAGCTACAAAAGTTTTGTAGTGACTCATAATCATATTGGTTCCACTGATACGATCACCGAGCTCTTCGCAAAGCTGAAGGCTGCGGAGGTGGACATCAAGAAGGATAATCATGTGTTGATGGTCAACAAGCCCTCTTTTAAGAAAGGTAGAGGTGCAAAGAAGCCCTTCAAGAAAGGCGGCGGCAAGCGCGTTGCCCCTGCTGAGAAGAAGCTCAAGTCTGGTCCTAAGCCGGACACTGAGTGCTTCTATTGCAAGGACAAGGGTCACTGGAAGCGCAACTATCCGAAGTACTTAGCGGACAAGAAGGCTGGAACCATCAAAGGTATATTTGATATACATGTTATTGATGTTTTCCTTACTAGCCCTCGTTGTAGTGCCTGGATATTTGATACTGGTTCAGTTGCTAATATTTGTAACTCGAAACAGGAGCTACGGAATAGACGGCGGCTTGCGAGGGATGAGGTGACGATGCGCGTTGGCAACGGATCAAGAGTTGATGTGATGGCCGTCGGCACTCTCTCCTTAGTTTTACCTTCGGGATTAGTTTTAAACCTTAATAAATGTTATTATGTGCCTGCGTTGAGCATGAACATTATTTCTGGATCGTGTTTATTGCAAGACGGTTATTCATTTAAATCGGAGAATAATGGTTGTTCTATTTATATGAGTAACATCTTTTATGGTCATGCACCTCTTGTGAATGGTTTATTTCTTCTAAATCTCGAAAGGGATGAAACACACATCCATAACATTGAGGCTAAGAGATGCAAAGTAGATAGTGATAATACTGCTTATTTGTGGCACTGTCGTCTAGGTCATATTGGTGTAAAGCGCATGAAGAAACTCCATTCTGATGGACTTTTGGAGTCTCTTGATTTTGAATCATTTGACACATGCGAACCATGCCTCATGGGCAAGATGATCAAAACACCGTTCTCCGGAATGATGGAGCGAGCAACGGACTTGTTGGAAATCATACATACCGATGTATGCGGACCGATGAGTGTTTCGGCGCGCTGTGGATATCGCTATTTTCTCACTTTTACCGATGACTTAAGCAGATATGGGTATATCTATTTAATGAAACATAAATCTGAAACATTTGAAAAGTTCAAGGAATTTCAGAATGAAGTGGAGAACCATCGTAACAGAAAGATTAAGTTTCTACGATCCGATCGTGGGGGCGAATATTTGACTTATGATTTTCTCACGCATCTTAAAGCAAGCGGAATTGTTTCGCAACTCACGCCACCCGGAACACCACAGCGCAATGGTGTGTCTGAACGCCGGAATCGAACTTTATTATATATGGTCCGATCGATGATGTCTCTTACTGATTTGCCGTTATCATTTTGGGGTTATGCATTAGAAACCGCTGCATTCACTTTAAATAGGGCACCATCTAAATCCGTTGAGACGACACCATATGAACTGTGGTTTGGTGCTAAACCTAAGTTGTCATTTCTTAAGGTTTGGGGATGCGAAGCTTACATCAAGAAGTTGATGCCGGACAAGCTCGAACCCAAAGCGGAGAAATGCGTCTTCATAGGATACCCTAAGGAAACTATTGGGTATACCTTCTATCACAGAACCGAAGGCAAAGTGTTTGTCGCAAAGAACGGTTCCTTTCTTGACAAGGAGTTTCTCTCGAAAGAAGTGAGTGGGAGGAAAGTAGAGCTAGACGAGGTTATTGAACCTTCTCTTGAATTGGAGAGTAGCGCAGCACCTGAAATTGTTCCAGTGCCGCCTGGACCAATAATAGAGGAAGCTAATGATAAGGATCATGAAGCTTCGGACGATGCTGCTACTGAACGTCGCAGGTCGACAAGGTCGTGTGCCCCTCCTGAGTGGTACGGCAACCTTGTCTTAACTGTCTTGTTAGTAGATGACAGTGAGCCTGCGAACTATGAGGAAGCGATGATGAGCCCAGACTCTGAGAAATGGCTAGAAGCCATGAAATCCGAATTGGGATCCATGAGCGAAAACCAAGTATGGACTTTGGTGGACCCTCCTAGCGACCGAAAGGCCGTTGAGTGCAAATGGATTTTCAAGAAGAAAACGGACGCGGATGGTAATGTTACCGTCTATAAAGCACGGCTTGTCGCGAAAGGTTTTCGACAAGTTCAAGGTGTTGACTACGATGAGACTTTCTCTCCCGTAGCGATGTTTAAGTCCATTCGGATTTTATTAGCAATTTCTGCGTTTCATGATTATGAAATATGGCAGATGGATGTCAAGACTGCATTCCTCAATGGCAACATTGATGAAGAGTTGTATATGATGCAGTCCGAAGGTTTTGTCGATCCTAAGGATGCTGATAAAGTATGCAAGCTTGAGCGTTCCATTTATGGACTGAAGTAAGCATCTCGGAGTTGGAACCTTCGTTTTGATCAAGTGATCAAGAGCTTTGGATTTGTTCCAAATTTCTACGAAGCTTGTATCTACAAGAAAGTGAGTGGGAGCTCGGTGACATTTCTGGTACTGTATGTGGATGACATATTGATTATTGGAAATGACATTAACATGCTTAACGATGTGAAGAGTTATTTGAACAAATGTTTTTCAATGAAAGACCTAGGTGAAGCTGCTTATATATTAGGCATCAAAATCTATAGAGATAGACAAAGACGCCTGATAGCTTTAAGCCAGAGTACATACCTAGACAAAGTTCTGAAAAGGTTCAGAATGGATAAGTCAAAGAAAGGTTCAGTGCCTATGTTGTCAGGTAAGATATTGAGCAAGGCTCAGTGTCCAGCTATGGTAAATGATAGGGAAGCTATGAGCAAAGTGCCTTATGCCTCGGCCATAGGTTCTATCATGTATGCCATGCTGTGTACTAGACCGGATGTGTCCAATGCTCTTAGTTCGATGAGCAGATATCAAAGTGATCCAGGAGTGGAACACTGGACAGCCGTGAAGAACATCCTAAAGTACCTAAATAGGACTAAAGAAATGTTCTTAGTCTATGGAGGTGATGAACAACTCGTCGTAAAGGGTTACATCGACGCTAGTTTCGACACCGACAAGGATGATTCTAAATCTCAGACAGGATACGTTTATATTTTGAATGGAGGAGCTGTGAGCTGGAGAAGCTGCAAGCAAAGCCTGATCGCGGGATCTACAGTAGAAGCGGAATACGTGGCTGCTGCAGAAGCGTCAAGTGAATGAGTTTGGATCAGGAACTTCATCACTGAGCTTGGCGTGGTTCCAAGTGCATTGGACCCACTCGAGATATTGTGTGACAACACTGGCACCATAGCACTCGCTAAGGAACCAAGATATCATCCAAAGACCAAGCATATCAACCGCAAGTTTCATATAATCCGAGATTATATAGCAGATAGAGATATGAAGGTTAGCAAAGTACATACAGATCTGAATGTCGCAGATCCATTGACTAAACCTCTTCCACGTGTAAAACATGATCAACACCTCAGTGCCATGGGTGTGAGATTGTTGCCAAATGTAAACTAGATTATTGACTCTAGTGCAAGTGGGAGACTGTTGGAATTATGCCCTAGAGGCAATAATAAAGATGTTATTATTATAATTCATGTTCATGATAATGTTTATATTCCATGCTAGAATTGTATTAAGCGGAAACTTTAATACTTGTGTGGTTTGTGAACAACACCGTGTCCCTAGTACGCCTCTATGGACTAGCTCATTGATTAATGATGGTTAAGGTTTCCTAATCATGGACATGAGTTGTCGATTAATAATGAGATCATATCATTGGGAGAATGATGTGATGGATAGACCCAAACTAAGCGAAGCAATTAGATCGTGTCATCGTGTTCGTCTTTGCGAAGCTTTTCTAATGTCAAATATTGTATTCCTTAGACCATGAGATAATACAACTCCCTGGTATCGGAAGAAAGCTTTGAGGTCATCAAACGTCATCCTATGAGAGGGTGATCATAAAGGTGTCACTCAGGTGATCGGAAAGTATCTGTTGGGTTGTATGTATCGAGATGGGATTTGTCCCTTCCAAGTCGGAGAGATATACTTCGGGCCCACTCGGTAATCGATATCAACACCGCTTGCAAGCATGTGGTTAAGGGGTTAATCACAAAGTGATATCGGATTACGGAACGAGTAAAGTACTTGCTGTGAATGAGATTGAACTAGGTATGACGGTACCGACGATCGAATCTCGGGCAAGTAAAATATCGCGAGACGAAGGGAATATATATATGGGATTGATTGAATCCTGGCATCGTGGTTCATCCGATATGATCATCGATGAATGTGTGGGAGTCAATATGGGTTTCCAGACCCTGCTGTTGATTATTGATAGAAGATCATGTCCGCATATTCTCGAACCTGCAGGGTCACACACTTAACGTGTCTCGACGCTAGGATAGATTGGATATTTGGTTTATGAGTTTTTGTTCGGAGTCTCGGATGGGATCCGGGACATCACGAGAGGTTCCGGAATAGTCCGGAGAATAAGATTCATATAAGGCAGTGCAGTTTTTGGAGTTCGGAATTGTTCCGGGTTAATCGGTATTGTACCGGAAGCTTCTAGAACCTTCCGGAAGGGGACCAACGTGGCCCCACCTTCCGGGAGGGGGCATGGGCCTATGAGGGAGTGCCCTGGCCGCATTGGGCCAGGGGCACAAGGCCCCATAGGGCCCAGCCGGCCAAACAAGGGGAAACCCTAGTTTGGACCTTCTAGAAGGGGGGGGGGGTTTCCTTGCCCCCCACTCCTCCTCCTTTGGCCGCCGGCCTAGGGCTTGGGGGAGGGGTTAGGGCTGCACCCACCCCTCTATATAAAGAGGGCTGGGGGCGCACCACCCCCACACCTTCCCCTCCAACCCTAGCCGCCCTGCTGCCCTCCTCTCTCCCTCCCGACTGCTTGTAGGCGTAACCCTGCTGCAGAAATTCTCCACCAATTGCACCGCGCCGTCGCGTTGTAGATCCAACCCATCTCTCCACCATACTTGCTTGACCAAGGAAGGAGGAGACGTCGAGGTGCTGCACGTGTGCATCTCACGGAGGCACCGCCACTTGTGGTGCTAGATCGGATCGGATCGCGAGGAGGAGAAGCGAGTACGACTACATCACCCACGTTCCGACGAACGTTCCGCTGTGCAAATCTTCAAGGGTATGAAGATCTAATCCAATCTCTCTCGTTGTTTGCATCTCCTAGATTAGATCTTGGCTTCCCTCTGTTCGCATCCGTAGAAAATTTTGATCTACTATGCCGCGAAACCCTTTAGCTCCACCATGGTTATAAGTCTCCATCATCGTCTCCCCGAAGATGCCGTCACGAGGTCTGCAAAATGGAGGCGAAGGGAAGCTCGAGACGAGGACAATAGAATCGCGACCGCACGGGAGGGAACAACCTCTACCGCCTACAACGGTAGTTGACCGGATGTGGCCGCAAGGTATATCAGTCCTAGTCGGGTCCGGTCGGTCCTAGCGGGACCGTAAAGCCTCCACGGAGGCATACCATTCCCAAGAAGATCTGTCCGGGCTAGAGCAAACCCGCAAATCCCGCTGGCACGTTGCAACCAGGGCATCCACCAGCAATGTTGAACCAAATGAGAGCAAACCCCACCCCCAAGCAGATTGGAGTGCCTCCAGGGCAGACCCGCTCGTCCCAACCCAGACCAGCCCCAAAATGGCCCATATCTAGGCCGAATGGGCCAAGCAAGCGCCACCTCGAAGCCCTTAGCCCCGTGGCACTATGGTTGTGCCGTCGCGACGAGCAACCCCTTCTGACCGGACCTCCACCGTCCTAAAGACACCGCCGCCAGGAACCATACACAGGGAGCACCACCGCCATGCCTCTATGCGACGGGTAGTAGCATCGCCGCCTTGACACGCGACTCACCGTCCCATGATGCTGTGTGCTGGCCATCACCGTGCCAGGTCCTGCCGACGACCGTGATGCGCTCAGATCAATGTAGAGCTTCGTTGCGAGACCTCAAGAGGAAGGTATGATGAGCACAGCAGCAAGTCTTCCCTGAAAAAGAAACCAAGGTTATCGAACCAGTAGGAGGAATGAAACAACCCAAAGGTGTTGCTAGCAACTTGGAAACCTGCACAACACAAACTCAAGACTTTGCCAAAACGAACAATGAGATTGTCAATCTCACCGGTTTGCTAAAAACAAAGGATTAACTGTATGGTGTGGAAGGTAATAGTGGTTTGCAGAAAGTAAACAAGAACAGTGGAAGATGTATCATTGGTAAAGATTGGACCAGGATCCATAGTTCACTAGAGGTGTTCTCCTTAGGATAAACAAACATGACATACTAGGTAAACAAATTACAAGGGGCAATTGACAGGA
Organism: Avena sativa; assembly: GCA_916181665.1. Taxonomy (NCBI): domain Eukaryota; kingdom Viridiplantae; phylum Streptophyta; class Magnoliopsida; order Poales; family Poaceae; genus Avena; species Avena sativa. Next base: position 341,824,401 of record OV702293.1, on the reverse strand, counting down.
CAGAGCAAGGTATAATAATGCAATACTAGACATTCATGATCCTGTGAGATTTGATTGGGCAATACAACAAGATACATAGACCGCCATCCAACTGCATCTATGACTAGTAATCCACCTTCAGGTTATCATCCGAACCTCCTCCAGTATTAAGTTGCAAGCAACATATAACTGCTTTAAGCAAAGTGTGTAAGGTAAACAATCCCCTTGTTCCATGAACAAGAGATCGTTGTTTTCTCCCTAGTAGAAACAACACATCTACAACCTTAGAGATTTCCTTCACTTCCCCAGATTAAATAGAGGCATGAACCCACTATAGAGCATAAGTACTCCCTCTTGGAGTCACTAGCATCTACTTGGCAAAGATAGCTACTAGAAATGGAGATCATGCAAGATCACAAACAACACAGACATGATAGAATCAATAAGATAGAACCATTAATCAATCTGACATAGTAATCTCAATATACATCGGATCCCCATAAACACAACATGCATGATTACAAAATAGATGATCTTGATCATAAATGGAGCTCACAAGATCTAAACATGGTAGCACAAAGAAGGAGAAACAACCATCTAGATACTTCATGGACCCGTAGTCCAAGGTAGAACTACTCACGCTTCATACCGGAGGCTGGCATGATGATGAAGAAGGCCTCCGAGATGATCTCCCCTCCGGCAGGGTGCCGGGAAGAACTCTAGATCCCCCCGATCTTGGGACGATGGTGGCGGCGGCTATAAACTGTTTCGTGGAATATTGATCGGGTACTTAGGGTTTAGGTCTCGGGGGATTCTTATAGGCGAAGAGGCGAGGCAGGGGCACCCAGGGTGGCCGCACCCTCCCCCCCAGGCGCGGGCTAGTCCTGGCCGCGCGGCCAGGGGGTGTGGCCCCCTGGTGGCTCTTCTCCGTCTCGTACTTTGACTCCTTGTTCCCCACGGTAAAATATTGACTTGGGCTTTTGTCCCATCCAATTCCGAAAATATTGATTTTCTGTCTTTTCTGGAACCAAAAACAGAAGAAAACAGGCAACTGGCACTGTGGCATCTTGCTAATAGGTTAGTCCGAGAAAACATATAAAAATACCTCAAAGTGTAGACAAAGCAAAGCAAAGTAGATACTAAACAAGCATGGAACATCAAAAATTATAGATACGTTTACGACGTATCAAGCATCACAAAGCTTAACTCCTGCTCGTCGTCGAGTAGGTAAGTGATAAAAAGAATAATTTTTGGGGTGACATGCACCATCAAAATCAAGATCAAACCATATGCAAGCATTTGAAAGTTGGGATCAAAGAACTCTAAACATGAGCATTAAAGAAGAAGTTCTAACAATAAGACAACGTAACTATGCATGCAACATGAAAGGTTATATACAAAGATCATGAATAACAATGCATTGAAAGACGTTTGTTTGTTTCACATATAGAAAACATAGCATAGTGGCATTCAGCTTGTCCCTCATGGAGTAGCAAATAAATGCATAGGACACCTTCAAAGTTCATAAGGGTGAGTAGATACAAATAGTTCATGAGCAAGCAATATCAACAATATGCATCAATCAATAAGTTTTGGGACAATGCACATAGAACTAAGAATGGCAACTATGCTCTCTTAATTGGTGCCTAAGGATAGAAGGTGGAGGATCAATATAATGGTGGAAGAAAGGCCCTTCACAAAGGGAAGCAGGGATTTCAAGTCTCATAAAGAGCTTTCAAAAATTATGGTACTTGTTAGCTTTCATCTCTCATTGCCCCTATCATAAGAATCTTGAAGTGATTAAAGTTAAAGTGAATAAACTATGGAGTATATGCTTGACAAAGTATAAGTTGGCAATCTCATGTCCCTTGAGTACGAGGGACGCTCCTCATGCTACTCAACTTTAGTCACTTGTAAGTTCTTATCATAGTAAGTACATGTGTATCACAGAGAACCGCCAACGGGGTACCCCTTACACATGATACATGAGCTATCCCATAATCAAAATGACAAGGCAAGCAGACAATGAGAATCTCAGCAATCTTCTTATTTACCATGGGAAAATGGTGCTTTTTTATCTCTTTCCTCTTTTCAATATTTCTCTTTTTTTATAAGAAGAAAGCTTCATAGATTGCTCACTATGGTGATGCTGCAAGTTTCCACCATGATTAGGCATGGCTTAGGCTAGCGGCCCAGACGTTTCTCTAACACACATACATAACTCCATGGACTTACAAGCTCCTCTTTTATTTCACAACGACGACATCCGCAAACAAAAGAGCATGATATCAACTATGTACAATATGCATGTGCAATGTTGAAAGCGTTCCCCATGACAGCATGGTTCTACTAATTCCAACGTATAAGTGCAAGCATATACAACATAGATGACACAATGGTTCAAGTTTATTAGGGGCAAGAAAAATAAAGTGTGCCATCAAGTTTGTGAGAGTTTTAATCACTAATTTTCACATAACAAGTTTAATTTGGAAGATACACAAAACAAGAATATACTTGGAATGGTGTAACACACCATGCATAGGAATTTATAGTGGACACTTTGGAATAACTTGGTTTCTTGGGAATTGGAAGCATGAGTAGAGCTTACTCAATACAAGTGGAGGCTAGCAAAATACTGGGAGCAACCAACTAAGAGAGCAATAATGGCCATAATCATGCAGAGCGGCAAAACATTACTAATCAAAGCATAGAGTGGTACTACAAGTCAAAAACTAAATGATAATAGAGGCTATGGTGACTTGTTCATATTCATAACATGGTTTCAGCATGTGCCAAGTCAACCCAAACAAAGCATCAAAGGAGAATACAACAATACTATGCTTTTGCATGCTAAAACAACGCATGATTCCTTCAAGGCACACTAAGCAATACCAATTGTTTGGAAAAAGTCATGCTACAGCAATAATCACTAAGCATAAGGTCAAAACAACATCTAGCATGACATGCTAAAGTCTAAGTCACAATCAATGCAAGCTCCTCTTACACTTTCAAGCAAGAACTTTCTACTCCTTTCCAACACCAATCAACTTATTTGAAACAACACAGCGAGAACGGGGGTCCAAACTACTTTATTCAAGCAAACTAAACAAACTAAGAAAACTAAGCAAAGCAAACAAAAACTAAGACACTCCAAGAACAACACAACAGTGCATGAAACAACAAAAACGAAGTGTCTAGAAAGACCTGGGCTTTTTATTGATGAAGAAGGGGATGCCTTGGGCATCCCCAAGCTTTGACGCTTGTACCTGTTGGATATTTCTTGGGGTGACACCGTGGTGGCATCCCAAAGCTTGAGCTTTTATCCATTCTTCATCTCATTACATCATTCTCTCTCCACACCTGAAATTTTTCCTTCATACAAAACTTCACACAATCTTCATTAGCAACATTAGTGTATTCAAAAGATAATAGACCCTTGGGTTTAGCTTTAGAACATCAAACCTTTTCAATAAAAACACAAGATACTGTAGCAACTCATTTAAAAAGCTCAATTTCCCAAAAATAACCCAAAAAAGAATCAATAAGAAGCAAATGCAAACAATGACAGAAATCTATCAAAACAGACCAGCAGGTAGAAACCAATTTTTTCGAAGATGTTCTGTTGCTCAAATCGAAAAGTGTTGAACTAGAAAGTTATCTAACATATTGGGGGATTTATTCGTAAATTTTCAGCTTAATATGACTTATAGAGACTCCTCACGAATATTTATGGTGGAGGACAGAAATCTGTTTCGGGACAGCAACTCCCCAAATCTTACTTCCCTCTCATTAGAGGTCATTCTTCGCACAAAAAGCAAACAAAAAGGATAAGGAGAGGTCATTACTGAAGTAATAACTTCCAAGACTCAAGAGAACTCTTGGGTTATCTCCCAACAAGTACTTTTCTTTAACGCCTTTAAGTTAGGCATAAGAAGCAAGAAATCAAGTATTTCAAATGAAGAAGCATTAACATCAAACCTTGCTTTCAAATGAGGAGAAAAAAGCAACTTCTCTCTCCTCATAGGTAAGTGTTCAATACCTTTCTTGAATGGAAATTTATATTTAATGGTGCCTTCTTTCATATCAATGATGGCACCAACAGTTCTAAGAAAAGGTCTTCCGAAAGTAATAGGACAAGAAGCATTGTATTCAACATCCAAAATATAGAAATCAACAGGGAAATAAGCATCGTTAACCATAATGAGAACATCATTAATACTCCCCATGAGTTTCTTCTTAGCATATTTATTAAGTGGGACATCCAAATAACAATCTTCCAAAGGTGGTAAATCAAGCATTTCATAAATCTTCCTAGGCATAATAGAGACACTAGAACCAAGATCACATTAAGCTTTGAGATCAAAGTCATTCACTGGAATATTAATAATGGGTTCCCAACTATCTTCTACTTTCCTAGGAATAGAAGCTTTGTGTTTTAACTTCTCTTCCTTAATCTTAACAAGAGCATCTGTAATGTGTTTGGTGAAAGCTACATGCATATCACTAGCATCAGGACTTCTAGCAAGTTTTTGTAGGAACATAATCACTTCAGAAATATTGCAACCATCAAGATAAAAATCAAACTTAGCATCACTAGTAGTAGACTCATTAGCCTTAGGCATTGTAGGAGGAGGAATAGGGACTTATTGTGGTTTAGTGGCATCCATATGGGTGGTAATGGTGCACACACTATTGTTTCTATCAATTTCAGCTTCCCTTTCCCACTTAGCATGAAGTTGGGCTAACAGTCTAACATTTTCATCAATAGTAACTTGTATGGCATGAGTAGCAGCAAAGGTACTTTCCATGGTTTCAAGTTTAGCAGCCATTTTATTAATCAAAGAGGACTGTGCTTCAGACAAAGAGGAAATATTTTTCTCAACATTTAAAAGCTTTTCCTCCACAGTCTTGTTGAAAGTGGTTTGTTTACTAATAAAGTCTTTGAGCATGACTTCAAGTTCATAGGGGGCACTTCTAGCATCGTTGTAGGAGTTTCCATAGGAATTGCCATTATTAGGAGGATAAGGCCTATAATTGTTGTTACTACCAAAAATTATTCCTATAGGCATTATTGTTGAAATTGTTGTTTCTAATAAAGGTCACATCAACTTGCTCTTCTTGAGCAACCAAAGAGGCTAAGGGAACATTATTTGGATCTAAAGGAGCTTTCCCATTAACAAGCATAGCCATAATAACATATATCTTATCACTCAAAGAGGAGGTTTCTTTAACAGAATTTACCTTCTTACCATGTGGAGCTCTCTCAGTGTGCCATTCAGAGTAATTAACCATCATATTATCAAGGAGTTTTGTTGCAGCACCCAAGGTGATGGTCATAAAGGTACCTCCATCAGCTAAATCCAATAGGTGTCTTGAAGAGAAGTTCAAACCTGCATAAAAAGTCTAGATAGTCATCCAAGCATTCAGTCCATGAGTGGGACAATTCTTAACCAAAGATTTCATTCTTTCCCAAGCTTGAGCAACATGTTCATTATAAATTTGTTTAAATTTCATAATATCACTTCTCATAGATATAATATTAGCAGGAGGGTACTACTTTCCAATAAAAGCATCTTTGCACTTAATCCAAGAATCAATACTATTTCTAGGCAAGGATAGCAACCATTCTTTAGCTTTTCCTCTCAAGGAGAAAGGAAACAACTTGAGCTTAATAATATCTCCATCTACATCCTTATACTTTTGCACCTCACAAAGTTTAACAAAGTTATTGAGATGGGCAGCAGCAACATCAGAACTAGCACCAGAAAATTGCTCTCTCGTCACAAGATTCAACAAAGCAGGCTTAATTTCATAAAAGGTAGCATCAGGAGCAGGTGGTGCAATAGGAGTGCTAAGGAAATCATTGTTGTTTGTGCTAGTGAAGTCTCACAACTTGGTGTTCTCAGCAGAGTTCATTTTGGCAAAAGTGGAGCAAGCCAAAAACAACAACAACAGCTAGAGCAGGAACTAATTTTGTGTGTGTTTTTGATAAATTAATTTTTTGGAGTTTCTGATAAAAAGAGGCAAACAAGACCAAGCAGAAGAAACTAAGCAAACCAAAAACAAAGTAAAGAGAAAGGTTGATGAGTACTCCCCTTGTGAAGACGTCCTTAGCATCCCCGGCAACGGCGCCAGAAAAGTCTTGATGGCGCTGCGTCAATGCGGAGCGCTTCATCGGGAAACCCCAAGAGCACGGTATGATGCAGCACAACAGCAACTTTTATCTCAGTAAGAAAGAGAGGTTATCAAACCAGTAGGAGGAAGGAAACGTCTCAAAGGTGTTGCAAGCAACACGGAAACCTGCACAATACAAACTCAAGACTTTTCCCCAACTAACAGTGAGGTTGTCAATCTCACTGGTTGCTGTAACAAAGGATTTACTGTATGGTGTGGAAGGTGATGATGGTTTGTAGAAAGTAAACAGTAACAGTGGAAGATGTATCAATGGTAAAGATTGGATCGGGGTCCATAGTTCACTAGAGGTGTTCTCCTTATATAAACAAACATGGCATGCTGGGTAAACAAATTATAGCAGGACAATTGACAGGACTGAGCAAGGCATAACAATGCAATACTAGACAAAAAGATCCTATGAGATTCGATTGGGCAATATAACAAGATACATAGACCGCCATCCAACTACATTTATGACTAGAAGTCCACCTTTGGGTTATCATCCGAACCCCCTCCAGTATTAAGTTGCAAGCAACAGACATTTTCTTTAAGCAAAGTGTGTAAGGTAAACAATCCACTTGTTCCATGAACAAGAGACCGTTGTTTTCTCCCTAGTGGCAATAGCACATCTACAACCTTAGGGATTTCTATCACTTCCCTTGATTAAATAGAGGCATGAACCAACTGTCGAGCATAAATACCCCCTCTTGGAGTCACTAGCAACTACTTGGCCAAGATAGCTACTAACAACGGTGAGCATGCAAGATCACAAACAACACGGACATGATAGAATCAATAAGACAAAACCATTAATCAATCTGACATAGTAATCTAAATATCCATCGGATCCCCACAAACACAACATGCATGATTACAAATAGATGAGATCTTGATCATGAACAGAGCTCACAAGATCTAGACATGAAAGCACAAGGAGGAGATACAATCATCTAGCTACTACATGGACCAGTAGTCCAAGGTAGAACTACTCATGCTTCATATCGAAGGCTGGCATGATGAAGAAGAAGGCCTCCGAGATGATCTCCCCTCCGGCAGGGTGCCGGTAAGATCTTCAGATCCCCCCGATCTAGGGACGATGGTGGTGGCGGCTATAGACGGTTTCGTGGAATATTGATCGGGTGCTTGGGGTTTAGGCATCGGGGGCTTCTTATAGGCGAAGAGGCGATGCAGGAGGGCGGACAGGGGGCCCACACCCTGCCCAGGCGCGGGCCCACCCTAGGCCGTGCCTGCGGGTGCAGCCGCCCTGTGGCGCCCCTCCGTCTCTCCTATGGACTTTGGCTTTTGTCCTGTCCAATTCCGAGAATATTTCCTTACTAGCTTTTCTGGAACCAAAAACAGGAGAAAACAGACAACTGGCACTGTGACAACTTGTTAATAGGTTAGTACTAGAAAACATAAGAAAAGTACCTCAAAGTGTGGACAAAGCAAAGCAAAGCAAAGTAGATACTATACAAGCATGGACCATCAAAAATTATAGATACGTTTCTGACGTATCAGCACACAGCGGTGGAGTTCAGGGAGGAGAGGGAAGGGGAGCGGTCCTAGGGAGCTAGGGTTCGCCTGGGTCACGCGGGATTGACCCATGTGATAGAGGGGGTTTGGTGTGGAGACGACGAAAATTTCTTCTCTAACGGTTTGTCTTAATTCAATATATACATCGCAGTGGCTAGACACATGATTCTGACTTTTTAGGCATACTTGTTTGTTAACAGATTAAGCAGATGGACACCTTCGGGTTATTTTCTGATCCTTATTGTGCCTGCCATAATTCTTTTGTGGGTAACTCCTGCCATAATATTTGTGATGAATCTGATTTGGTTTTTGAAGATCTTAAGAGGTCTTGATGGCTTAGATGATGTAGAGATTGTTGGGAACCCCAAGAGGAAGGTATGATGATCACAACAACAAGTTTCCCTCAGTTATGAAACCAAGGTTATCGAACCATTAGGAGAAAGAACCAACTCCCAAGGTGTTGCTAGCAACGTGGAACCTGCACAACACAACCAAAATAATTTGCCCCAACTTACAGTGAGGTTGTCAAGCTCACTGGTTTTGCTGAAAAACAAAGAATTAAACATATAGTGTGGAAGAAAGTAATTGCTTGTAGTAATTACAGAAAGTAAGCAGTATATACTAGATGGAATATCAGTGGGAAGGAATGGACCGGGGTCCACAGTTCACTAGAGGTGTTTCTCCATAAGATAAATAACATGTTGGGTGAACAAATTATAGTTGGGCAATTGACAGATAGAGAATGCATAACAATGCATGTACATGGCATGATGATCACTATGAGATTCGTTTGGGCATTACAACATGATACATAGACCGTAATCCAACTGCATTTATGACTAATAATCCACCTCTGAGATATCATCCGAACAACCCTCGGGTATTAAGTTGCAAGCAACAGATAATTGCATTAAGCAAAGTGTGTAAGGTAATACAATCGCCCTTGGGCAAAGCATTGTTGTTTTCTCCCTAGTAGCAACAACACATCTACAACCTTAGAGGTTTCTGTCACTCCTCCATATTACTAGAGGCATGAACCTACTATTGAGCATAAATACCCCGTCTTGGAGTCACAAGCAAGTACTTGGCCAGAGTATCTGCTAGCAACGGAGAGCATGCAAGATCACAAATAACATAGACATGATAGAATCAATAATCAATCTTGACGTAGTACTCAATATCCATCGGATCCCAACAAACACAACATATAGGATTACAAATAGATGATCTTGATCATGATAGGCAGCTCACAAGATCTAAACATGATAGCACAAAGAGGAGAAACAACCATCTAGCTACTGTTATGTACCCATAGTCCAAGGATTAACTACTCACGCATCACTCAGGAGGCTGGCATGGTGATGAAGAAGGCCTCCGGGATGATCTCCCCTCTTCGGCAGGATGCCGGGAAGATCTTCAGATCCCTCCCGATCTAGGGATGATGGTGGCGGCTACGGACTTTTTCATGGATTTCTGATCGGGCACTTAGGGTTTTCTCCTCAGGGGGGTTATATAGGCGAAGGGGTAAGGTCGGTAGAGGACCAGAGGGCCACACCATAGGGCGACGTCCCCCCTGGCTGCGCCTAGGCCTGGTGTGGCCGCCCTAGGGTGCGCCTCCCTCTGGCCTCTAGACTCCGTGTTCGCCTCTGAAAAATAGGAAGTTTGGTTTTTTGTTTCGTCCAATTCCGAGAATATTTTTTTACTAGCTTTTCTGAAACCAACAAACAACAAAAAATATGAATTGGCACTATGGCATCTTGTTAATAGGTTAGTTCGAGAAAATGTATAAAAATGCCTCAAAGTGTAGACAAAACATAAGATAGTTGGTACAAAACAAGCATGGAGCATCAAAAATTATAGATACGTTTACGACGTATCAAACATCGTCAAGCTTAACTCCTGCTCGTCCTCGAGTAGGTAAGTGATATAAAGAATAATTTTTTAGGTGACATGCACCATCACAATCTTGATCAAGGTATTGTAAAGCATTGATAGTTGGGATTAAAGTAATCTAACATAAGCATGAAAGATATATTTCTAACAATAAGACAGAGCAACTATGTTGCAACATGAAAGGTTACACAAACAAAGTTCATGAATAATAATGCATTGAAAGACATTTGTTTGTTTCACATATAGAAAACATAGCAAGAGTGGTAATCATCTTGTCCGTCATGGAGTAGCAAAACATAAATGCATAGGACACCTTCAAAGTTCATAAGGGTGACTAGATACAAATAATTTAAGAACAAGCAATACCATAATTATGAATCAATCAACAAGTTTTGGGACAATGCACATTGAATTAAGAATGACAACTATGCTCTCTTAATTGGTGCATAAAGATAGAAGATAGAGACTCAACAAAAAGTAAAAAAGAAAGGCCATTCGCAGAGGGAAGTAGGGATTTCAAGTTTCATAAAGAGCTTCCAAAAATTATGGTACTTACTAGCTTTGAGCTCGCATTGCCCCTATCATAAGCATCTTGTAGTGATTAAGGTTAAAGTGACACAAATATGAGTATATGCTTGACAAATCACAAGTTGAAAATCTCATGCCCCTTGCGTACGAGTACGGAACCTCATGCTACTCAACTTTGGTCACAAGCAAGTTCTTGTCATTGTAAGTATATGTGTATCATAGAGAACTGCCAACGGGGTACCCCTTGTCCCATGACACAGGAGCTATCTCATATCAAAATGACAAGACAACAGACAATGAGCATCTCAGCGATCTTTTTATTTGCTATTTGCATAGGTTTTTATTGAGGATGCTTCACAAAATGCTCATTATGGTTATGCTGCAAGTTTCCACCATGATTAGGCATGGATTAGGCTAGCCGCCCAGGCATTTCTATAACACATATACAAACTACATGAACTTACAAGCTCACCTTTTATTTCACACCGCCGGTATCCATAAACAAAAGAACATGATATCAACTAAATAGAATAAGAGCAATGTCGAAGCGTTCCCCATGACAACATGGTTCTGCTAACTCCCAACTTATAATTTGTAAGCATATAAGCAACATAGATGGGCACAATGGTTCAAGTTTATTAAGTGCAAGAAAGTAAAGTGTGCCATCAAGTTCATGAGAGCTTTAATCACTAACTTTCACATAATTTTTTTTGGAAGATAGATAAAAACATGAATATACTTGGAATGGTGTAACACACCATGCATAGGAATTTATAGTGGACTCTTTGGAATAACTTGGTTTCTTGGGAGTTGGATGCACGAGTAGAGCTCATACTCAGTGCAGGTGGAGGCTAGCAAAAGACTAGGAGCGGCCAACTAAGAGATCAATAATGTCCATAACCATGCAGAGCGACAAAACATTATTAATTAAAGCATAAAGTGATATCACAAGTCAAAAAATAAATGATCATAGAGGCTAAGGTGACTGGTTCATAGTATTAACATGGTGTAAGCATGTGCCAAGTCAACCCAAATAAATCATCAAAGGAGAATACCACAATATTATGCTTTTGTATGCTAAAACAACGCATGATTCTTTCATGACACAGTAAACAATATCAATTGTTTGAAACAAGTCATGCTACAACAATAATCACTAAGCATATGGTCAAAGCAACATCTAACATGACATGATAAAGTCTAAGCCACAGTCAAAACAAGCTTCTTTCTGTACCACCATAAGCATGAAACATTCTACTCTTTTCCAACACCAATCGACTTATTTGAAACAAATCACAAAGATAATTATCAATACAGATCAGAGATCTTGTCTCACCTAACTACAAATAAGAACTAAAAAGTTCTAAGCAAAAAGCATAAGAAAACTAAAGCTAAACGCAGTGCTAGCAAAAGTGAACACTCATAAAACAAAAAGAGTGAAAACTAGAGTGTTCTAGGCAATGCAGAACTAGGTGTGACTTCTCCAAAATAGGTATGTTGGGATCCGACCAACTTATTACAGCAAACAAAGCAAAAGAAAACTAAAAACAAAAACAAATACGCTCCAAGAACAACATAATAGTGCATGAAGCAATAAAAATAAAGTGTCTTGAAAAGAGACCTGAGATTTTTATTGATGAAGAAGGGGATGCCTTGGGCATCCCCAAGCTTTGACGCTTGTACTTCTTGAATATTTCTTGGGGTGACACGGGTGGCATCCCCAATCTTGAGCTTTTGTCCATACTTCATCTCATCATATCTTCTCTCCCTCCAGCAGCCGAATCCAACAAATTTCTTGAAGAAAAATGCAGTCATGCATAAAAGGTTTGGATAATCATCCAAGTAGTCGGTCCATGAGTGGGTGATGCAGCGCTGAGTTAATGTAGGAGCGCTTCGTTGGGGACCCCAAGAGCAAGGTGTGAAGCAACACAACAGCAATTTTTCTCTCAATAAGAAACTGAGGTTATCGAACCAGTAGGAGGAAGGAAACGTCACACAGGTGTTGCAAGCAACGCGGAGACCTGCACAACACAAACTCAAGACTTTTCCCCAACGAATCAGTGAGGTTGTCAAGCTCACAGGTTTGCTGTAACAAACGATTAAACGTATGGTGTGGAAGGTAATGGTGGTTTGCAACAAGTAAACAAGTAACAGTGGAAGATGTATCAATGATAAAGAATGGACCGGGGTCCATAGTTCACTAGAGGTGCTCTCCTTAGATAAACAACATGGCATGAAGGGTAAACAAATTACATCAGGGCAATTGACAGGAACTGAGCAAGGCATAACAATGCAATTACTAGTCAGAAAGATCCTATGAGATTCGATTGGGCAATACAACAAGATACATAGACCGCCATCCAACTGCATCTATGACTAGAAGTCCACCTTCAGGTTATCATCCGAACCCCCTCCAGTATTAAGTTGCAAGCAACAGACAACTGCTTTAAGCAAAATGTGTAAGGTAAACAGTCCACATGTTCCATGAACAAGAGACCGGTGTTTTCTCCCTAGTATCAATAGCACATATACAACCGAAGATATTATTGTCACTTCCCTTGGAAACTAGAGGCATGAACCCACTATCGAGCATAAATACCCCCTCTTGGAGTCACTAGCAACTACTTGGCCAAGATAGCTACTAACAACGGAGATCATGCAAGATCACAAACAACACAGACATGATAGAATCATAAAGACAAAACCATTAATCAGATCAACATAATAATCTCAATATCCATCGGATCCCCGCAAACACAACATGCATGATTACAAATAGATTAGATCTTAATCATGAACGGAGCTCACAAGATCTATACATGAAATCACAAGGAGGAGATACAACCATCTAGCTACTACATGGACCCATAGTCCAAGTTGGAACTACTCACGCATCATACCGGAGAGAAGGCCTCCGGGATGATCTCCCCTCCGGCAGGGTGCCGGGAAGAACTTCAGATCCCCCGATCTAGGGACGACGGTGGCGGCAGCTACGGAAGGTTTCGTGGAGATTTGATCGGGTACTTAGGGTTTCTGCATCGGGGGCTTCTTATAGGCAAAGGGGGAGGCCGAGGCGATGGCCAGGGGCCCCACACCCTGCCTAAGCGCAGGGCAGGGACCACCCGCGCCTAGGGGGGTCTGCGTGCCCTGGCACGCCTCTCCGGCTCCCCTCTGGACTTCTTGTTCCCCACGGAAAGTTATTGACTTTGACGTTTGTCCCGTCCAATTCCGAGAATATTTCTTTACTAACTTTTCTGGAACCAAAAATAGCAGAAAACATGCAACTGGCACTGTGACAACTTGTTAATAGGTTAGTACTAGAAAACATGTAAAAAGCACCTCAAAGTGTAGACAAAGCAAAGCAAAGTAGATACTAAACAAGCATGGAGCATAAAAAATTATAGATACGTTTCTGACGTATCAAGCATCCCCAAGCTTAACTCCTGCTTGTTCTCGAGTAGGTAAGTGATAAAAAGAATAATTTTTGAGGTGACATGCACCTTCACAATGAAGATCTAACCATTTGCAAGCATTGAAAGCTGGGATCAAAGAACTCTAAACATGTGCATGAAAGATGGAGTTCTAACAATAGGACATAGTAACTATGCATGCAACATGACAAGCTACAAACAAAGATCATGAATAACATGCATTGAAAAACGTTTGTTTCACGTGCAGAAAACATAGAATAGTGGCAATCAGCTTGCCCCTCATAGAGTAGCAAATAGATGCATAGGACACCTTCAAAGTTCACAAGGGTGACTAGAAACAAATAGCACAAGAACAAGTAATATCACAATATGCATCAATCAATAAGCTTTGGAACACTGCACACAGAATGACAACTATGCTCTCTTAATGGTGCCTAAAGGTAGAAGGTGGAGACTCAATACTGGTGGAAGAAAGACCTTTTATAAAGGAAGCAGGGATTTCAAGTTTCAAAAATAGCTTCCAAAAATTATGGTACTTGTTAGCTTTTAGCCCTCATTGCCCCTATAATAAGCATCTTGAAGTGATTAAGGTTAAAGTGAACAAAGATGGAGTATATGCTTGAGGAAGTATAAGTTGGCAATCTCAAGTCCCTTGAATACGAGGGCCACACCTCATGCTACTCAACTTTAGTCACCAGTAAGTACTTGTCATTGTAAGTATTTGCATATCATTGAGAACCGCCAACGGGGTACTGATACGCCCAATTTGCATCACCATTCTATATCATAATCTACCTCTATTCATTGATATTTGTCTTATTATGAGGTATTGCTTATGTCTTTTCTACTGTTTATGCATGTTGGATGATTCTTGGAGGATGGACTCCCGGAGTCTGGATTCTGATGTAAAAGAGGGCGTTTTGATGCAATTTCGCAAAGATCAGAAAAATATCAGAAAAATATGAGAAAATATTATTTTTCCAGAAGATTTAGGAAGCCAGAAGGAGGGACGAAGAAGGGTCGCAGGGGGCCCACACCCCCCTAGGCGCGGGCCCACCTGAACCCGCCCCTAGGGCAGGTGTGGCCCACCTGCCCGGCTCCCGACTCCGCCCCTTCTCCTATATCTTCCCTACGGAACCCTATGCCTTGAGGGGAGACCACAGATAGATTTCCGCCGCCTCTGGGGGCGGAAAACACCGAGAGAGAAAGATCTCTCCGACAGACAGATCTCTGCCGGGGAAATTCCTTCACGAAGAGGGGAGATCATTGCCATCAACACCATCATCAAGCTAGGATTCATCGGGATCATCATCATCATCCACACCATCATCTCCACCAGCACCATCATCACCAGTCCGTCCCACTGTAACAATTGTGTTGGATATTGCTTTAGTTCTTAGGGGAAACTTTCCCGGTATTAATTACTATTGTAGTTGATGCTTGTGAGTGGAACCATTGGATTATTGTTTATGTTCAGATTTTTATCGATTATCATATCATCTTTGATCTTGATCCATATGATGTCTTGTGAGTAGTTCGTTTAGTTCTTGAGGACATGGGAGAAGTCATGTTGTTATTAGTGGATCTGTGTTGAGTTATTATTCAATGGTTTAGTATTTAAGTTGTGGTGCTATTCTTCTAGTGGTGTCATGTGAACGTCGACTACATGACACTTCACCATTTATGGGCCTAGGGGAATGCATTGTGTATTTGGATACTAATTGTGGGGTTGTCGGAGTGACAGAAACCTGAACCCCTGTTAGGACACCATTGCATAAGGGAGCGTAGTATCTCAGAGTTTAAGGTTGTGGTTAAATTTATATCTTAATTACTTTCATGTAGTTATGGATGTTTGCAGGAGGTTTAATCACAAGTATGTATTAGTCCAAGTAAGGTCGGTACATTAGCACAGGTTCACCCACACAACACTTACAACACCAAAGAAGAGTACTCGGCTATTTGAAGTGAAAGCACTTGACAGAATTCCCATGTGTCCTCGAGAACGTTTGGTCTTTATAAGTATTTCCACCAGCTTGTCCTTTGCAAACAAAGGATTGGGCCACTTGCTGCATTTGTCCTTTATTACTTGTTCTTTGTTTTGTTGCCTTATCAGAAAACCACTAAAAATCTGTTTGCTAAGTATTCACAGGGATTTCCTGCTCCATACCACTGTTTAGCACCTCCTACTCCTCGTTGGGATCGACACTCCTATTTATCAAAAGTACTACGATATACCCCCTATAATTGTGGGTCATCAAGACTATTTTCTGGCGCCGTTGCCGGGGAGTGAAGCGCTATTGAAGAGTGGAACCGGTAAAGGAAACTTCGACTGTGAGTATTGTTTTTTGTTACTGCTTGTTACTTTGTTTCCAATATGGATAACCCACTTTGTTTTCTGTTTGGGAAAACTACTACCGCTGCTAGGGTAGTAGATGAACCACCACCTATTGAGATAGATCCTTTTAAGATACCTACAAGTATTGTTGATTGTGTTATGGATAATCATTATTTTGGGGATGGAACTGTCCATCCTGGTGATCATTTGCTTTTTATCCATGAATTATGCGGGTTGTTTAAGTGTGCAGGTATCACAACTGAACAGGTGAAGAAGAAGTTACTCTCTATATCCTTGAAAGGGAGAGCTGAAGAATGGTATAAGCCGCTGAAGAATGGACAATCCATGGAATGGACAACCCGATCTAGGGACGACGGTGGCGGCGGCTACAGAATGTTTCGTGGAGATTTGATCGGGTACTTAGGGTTTCTGCATCAGGGGCTTCTTATAGGCGAAGGGGGAGGCCGAGGCGGTGGCTAGGGGCCCCACACCCTGCCCAGGCGCGAGGCAGGGCCCACCCGCGCCTAGGGGGGTCTGGGTGCCCTGGAACGCCTCTCTGTCTCCCCTCTGGACTTCTTGTTCCCCATGGAAAGTTATTGGCTTTGACGTTTGTCCCGTCCAATTCCGAGAATATTTCTTTACTAACTTTTCTGGAACAAAAATAGCAGAAAACAGGAAACTGGCACTATGGCAACTTGTTAATAGGTTAGTACCAGAAAACATGTAAAAAAGCACCTCAAAGTGTAGACAAAGCAAAGCAAAGTAGATACTAAACAAGCATGGAGCATCAAAAATTATAGATACGTTTCTGATGTATCAGTGGGGCAATTCTTCACTAAAGATTTCATTCTTTCCCAAGCTTGAGCAACATGTTCATTATCAATTTTTTTAAATTTCATTATGTAACTTCTCATGGATATAATCTTAGCAGGAGGATAATATTTTCCAATGAAAGCATCTTTGCATTTAATCCACGAGTTAATACTATTTTTAGGAAAAGATAGCAGCCAATCTTTAGCTCTTCCTCTTAAAGAGAAAGGAAACAATTTAAGCTTAATAATATCTCCATCTACATCCTTATATTTTTGCATCTCACAAAGTTCAAAAAAATTATTAAGGTGAGCAACATCATCAGTACTAGCACGAGAGAATTTCTCTTTCATAACAAGATTCATCAAAGCGGGTTTAGTTTCATAGAAAGTAGCTTCAGGAACAGGTGGAGCAATAGGTGTGCAAATGAAATCATTATTGTTTATGCTAGTGAAGTCACACAACTTACTGTTTTCAAGAGTAGTCATTTTTTCAAGATTAAAGCAAGCCAACAAAAATAGCAACTAAGGTAGAAACTAATTTTTTTATGTTTTTGATAAAGAGAAGTAAACCAACAAAAATAGCAACTAAAGTAGAAACTATTTTTTTTGTGTTTTTGATAAAAAGAAGTAAACCAAACAAATAAAAATAAACTAAGCAAAACAAAAACAAAGTAAAGAGATTGGTTGTGAGAGACTCCCCTTGCAGAAATCTTCTTTCTCCTAGAAAAGCTTTTTCACGGGGAGGAAGAGATTGAAGCTGTCATGTATCTCCCCAGCAACGGTGCCAGAAAAGTGTTTGATGGATCAGATGATGTAGAGCTCGTTGGGAACCCCAAGAGGAAGATATGATGAGCATAGCAGCAAGTTTCCCTCAGTTATAAAACCAAGGTTATCGAACTAGTAGGAGAAAGAACCAGCTTACAAGGTGTTGCTAGTAACGTGGAACCTGCACAACACAACCAAAATACTTTGCCCCAACATATAGTGGTTGTCAAGATCACTGGTTTTGCTGAAAAACAAAGGATTAAACGTATAGTGTGGAAGAAAGCAATTGCTTGTAGTAATTGCAGAAAGTAAACAGTAGACAGTATATGGAATATCAGTGGGAAGGAATGGACCGGGGTCCACAGTTCACTAGAGGTGTTTCTTCATGAGATAAATAACATGTTGGGTGAACAAATTACAGTTGGGCAATTGACAGATAGAGAATGCATAACAATGCATGTACATGGCATGATGATCACTATGAGATTCGTTTGGGCATTACAACATGATACATAGACCGTAATCCAACTGCATTTATGACTAATAATCCACCTTCGAGATATCATCCAAAAAACCCTCGGGTATTAAGTTGCAAGCAACAGATAATTGCATTAAGCAAAGTGTGTAAAGTAAACAATACAATTTCCCTTGGGCAAAGGATTGTTGTTTTCTCCCTAGTAGCAATAACACATCTACAACCTTAGAGGTTTCTATCACTCCTCCAGATTACTAGAGGCATGAACCTACTATCGAGCATAAATACTCCCTCTTGGAGTCACAAGCAAGTACTTGGACAGATTAGCTACTAGCAACAGAGAGCATGCAAGATTACAAATAACATAGACATGATAGAATCAATAATCAATCTTGACGTAGTACTCAATATCCATCGGATCCCAACAAACACAACATATAGGATTACAAATAGATGATCTTGATCATGATAGGCAGCTCACAAGATCTAAACATGATAGCACAAAGAGGAGAAACAACCATCTAGCTACTTCCATGGACCCATAGTCCAAGTATGAACTACTCACACATCACTCTGGAGGCTGGCATGGTGATGAAGAAGGCCTCCGGGATGATCTCCCCTCTCTGGCAGGGTGCTAGGAAGTGACATGGATATACCCTCTGGGTGCATAACGTTGGTATAACCCGATCCAGCCCAAGGAAAGCCCACGTAAGGACTTGTAGCCCAGGAAGATTTTGGGTGGCCGAAGCCCATGGCAGATTCGACTCCTTGGAGGACAAGTCTAGATTAGATAGAATTTCAAAGGGTTTCGACCCTAATCTGTAACCGACTCGACCTCTCCCGGGACCTGGCCTATCTATATAAAGGCCAGGAGGATACGGTGAGAAGGAAAATCAACATCTGATACACACACACACCTCCAAGCCAGATTGCATCTGTGCACCCTTGTAACCTGCTGTTTCACCGTAATCAAGAATAGACAAGCAGGAGTAGGGTTTTCCCTCTGGGGGCCTAAACCTGGGTAAACCTCGGGTCCCCGTGTTGCTTGCCTGTTAACCGTCTCACGACTTCCAGCATCCCCATCTTCTCCAAAACCGAAGTCCATGACAATGGGCATTGACGAGTCGAACCCTCATCAGGAAGAGCTTCAGATCCCTCTCGATCTAGGGACGATGGTGGCAGTGGCTACGGACTTTTTCGTGGATTTCTGATCAGGCACTTAGGGTTTTCTCCTCGGGGGGTTTATATAGGCGAAGGGGCAAGGTAGGTAGAGGACCAGAGGGCCACACCATAGGGCGCCGCCCCCTGGACGCGCCTGGGCCTGGTGTGGCCGCCCTAGGGTGCGCCTCCCTCTGGCCTCTGGATTCCGTGTTCGCCTCTGAAAAATAGGAAGTTTGGCTTTTGTTTCGTCCAATTCTAAGAATATTTATTTACTAGCTTTTCTGAAACCAAAAAACAGCAGAAAACAGGAACTGACACTGTGGCATCTTGTTAATAGGTTAGTTCAAGAAAATGTATAAAAATGCCTCAAAGTGTAGACAAAACATAAGATAGTTGGTACAAAACAAGCAT
This sequence comes from Avena sativa, assembly GCA_916181665.1. NCBI lineage: Eukaryota > Viridiplantae > Streptophyta > Magnoliopsida > Poales > Poaceae > Avena > Avena sativa. The sequence goes on along the minus strand of OV702293.1, from coordinate 341,804,904 downwards.
GGAGCATCAAAAATTATAGATACGTTTACGACGTATCAGGTTTCAAGAAGATGATGACCGAGAGGTATTGAGTAGTGAAGTATGTATAGGTCTCAAGAAGACAGTGGCCAAGAGGCATTGAGTAGTGACGTGTGTGATCATGAGTTCATGCATCCCACCATCCTCTCATCTATAGGTTGGTAGGTTACATCTCTTTCTCGACTCTATGTGGCATACGAGCTCTTGATCATCTTTTGCATCTTGTTTGATAACCCGGGTAAGTTTTTTTTACGAGAATAATAATAAACGCATGTTGTTTGGTTGTTTGAACTAGTTTTACTATCACGTTAATATGCACACATAAACACTCATTAGCACTGATATGTTCTTAGTTTGTGAGCTGCCGCAGCTGTTGGCGTGACACTGACACGGCTAAGATGGCGATGGAGGCCGACGGTGCACCTGCACCTGCAACGGCTATGCGGCGACGGAGGCTGGCGTGGCACCTGCTGCGTCCCCTCTGATGTCTCCTGCTGACTGGCTGTCTCAGTACCTGCCACATCTCTAGTAAAGGGAGTTTTGGGCTCTGCCCCGATGCAGATCCCTGTAGAAGCAAGCCGCTGTCGATGCCCATGGAGTCCAGTGCCGCCCTGCTCCTCCACCTCCACCACGAGGAGCTTTGGCCCGCCGCTGAGCATCTTCTCTGCCGAACCCCTATGCAGCACCGCCGCTAGCCGAGCCGCCCCGCACGACCCCCATGCATGCACGAAGAGGAAAGCCCATCGCCACCACTGCACCGTCGATGAGCAACCTCTCCATCTTGCTTGCCATGTCGGCAGTCCTTGCCCGCGGCGTCTAGGAACTCATGTCCAACCTCATCTTCAACCTCAACTCATCTCCAACCTCACCTCTAACCTTATCTTCAACCTCAACTCATCTCTAATCTCATCTTCAACCGTTCAAAATGGAGGAGAAAACAACTTCATCTTCAAACTTGAGAAGCTACAGATGGATTCCTATACATCCGTCAAAAACAAAAACTTGCAACATGAGAGTTGTGGGGAACCGCGATATCAAGCTACAACTCAAAGAAAACTTCGAACGGTTCATTATATGCGACAAATCTACAGAAATGCGCCTAAAAATCTCCAAATTTGACCATTAATATAATAAGATAAGAATCACAAACCTTGAATCCAATGGTCGGATTGGAACCCCATCGTTGATGCGCATCTTTTTCATGTAGAGCTCGACTCGATTTGAATCTTGTATGTGCTAATCACAAGTGGTTGGAATAAACATGTTTAAGAGAGGAGAGAGAAACGAGAGGATAAGATAGCGTTGCACGAGCTCGTGTACTCAGTGTGCTTGCTATGAACATGCCGGCTAAAAATGCTTGATTTGAGCGTTGTAGTCAGGTCTAGCTGTGGGCTACTTTTAGAATCATGTTGGCCACAACGCAAGGGGAATGGAGGCAACCAATCAGAACATTTTGTGTATAGCTTCCGAGTACCTATATTTGTGTATAGCTTCTAAGTAGTAATCACTACCGCATCTCATACCGATAATTTCAGCTTGGCTTCTATGTTCCAGATTCATGTCTGAATACTTAGATTTTTTTGGATGTTCTTGGTTCATATATATTTTTAATTTGGATTGTGTCTACTTCACTGAAAGATTTCAGATTAGTATTTATTCATGTATATCTTTAAGTTTGTCTATATGATCCCCTTGTTTTAGTCACATATTTGCCATTTTCCAAAAACTTCAACCGTTTAAATAGTCCCTTATAAATCACTTGTGATCCTATAGACTCTTGATAAGGTCCCTTGGGAAGAGATGAATAACATGGATATGTTTATATTTTTGCCTTTGTTGCTTGGAACTGGTCCAAACGCACAACAAATTGCTACTGGGTTTGGCAGTATAAGTTCTTAAATATGTGTGGACCTGAACATGTTGAAATTCAAAAGCAGAAATGCTTTGCTAAAGTTTTGAGATCCAACATTCCATGTGTAGGTTCCACATGGAAGAGTTGGATGCTAACATATAAGAAAAAGCTCTTGTAGCACACTTTTCACGAAAACACAAAAGGCTTTGTGTTTTGATGCATTGATAGATAAGAAGTATATGTTACAAGTCCTAGAGAGGAACAACACCCGCACCATACAACTCAACCCAAGAAGCTGACAAGGCTAGTCTAAGGGAGTATCTGGCGCAACCCACGCACTCTAGCCTCAACCCACGCCTTAGCCTTGGATTTGATCATGTCGACTAGGGAAGCCACCGACGAGGACTCGTTGTTGAAGACGATCACGTTCCTATGCTTCCATATCCACCACGTCATGAGCATGAGCACAAACGAGGTTCCTTTGTGCATCTGGCATGGGATGGATCGCACCACCAGCTTCCACCACTCCACGAAGGGGCCTTCAGCAACCGAGAGGCCAGTAGTAGATCGAATCCACGATAGGACCTCATGCCAAATGGTTCGAGAAAACGGACACACGGTTAGGATGTGTGACATGGTCTCTGTAGCCTGGTCACAGTGCGTGCAGGACGACTGATGGGGCAGTCGCCGGTGCTCCAAGCTCTCACCCATCCCATATTTTTCCTGACAAGCAAGCTACAGGAAGAATTTCACCCTAGGTGGCGCCCATGATTTCTAGATCAACTTCCAAGGACTTGAGACTATAGACCCCTAAAAGAAGGCATAATAGCAGGATTTGGAGGAGTACTGGCCATCCATCGTCCACCGCCGGACTAGCTTGTGTGGCTCACCCCCCTCCCAGGTGCATGCTTTGCAACTTGATCCATAGTTTAATGTACTGCCAGAGCACAAGGGGGTTAATCGCACCCAAAATGTTGGAGATCCAGCTACGGTCAATGATTGCCTGTTGCACCGTCCGCTCTCTCATGATTCATCGTGGGATTAGCGCTAGGATTTCTGGTGCTATCTCCTCGATCGACTTCCCATCCACCCATCTATTCATCCAGAAGGGTGTGGTCGTCCCCTCACCCACCACCATTGTGGTGGAGGCAAAGAATATCGCGCGCTCACTCTTGCTGAACTGCATATCCAGCCCGTGCCAAGGTCGCAATGGGTCTGTATGCACTCTCCACATCCATCGTATCCAGAGACCGGTGGTCATGCAGGCCAGGTACGGAATCCCCAACCCTCCATAGCAGAGAGGCTTGCCCACCTTCGCCCAGTTGATGTGGCAGTGCCCACCCTCAGCTTCCTTCCTGCCCACCCAAAGGAACCCACACATGATCTTATTCACCTGATTGAGTGTCTTCTTGTTCACGGAGAGCACTACCAGCTGGTGAAGCGAAATCGTCGCGAGCACCGCACGGATCAGGGTAAGGCTTCCTGCTTTAGGCATCATGGAGGCCTTCCACGTGGGCAGCTTATCCGCGATCCGATCAATGACCGGCTGGAAGGCCTCAGCTGGCAGACTATGAATGGCCAGCGGTATGCCAAGGTACTTGACGGGGAAGGGCGCCACCTGGCACTCCATCACCGCCGCCGCTCCATTGACCACCTCCTCCGAGCAAGCAATCGGGGAAACTGAAAATTTCGCAAAGTTAGTGCGCAAACCGGAAGCCTGACCAAAAGTGTCAAGAATTCCCCGAATCATGCACAACTCATCCTCAACCGGGTGACAACAAATCACCACATCGTACGCGTATAGCAAGACCGAGGCCGTCAACTCTCGTTGCTAGGCGCTTCAACACACTCCACTCCATAGCTCTGGCCAACACCCTACTAGGTGTATTCATCATAAAGACGAATAGAGTGGGAGAGATAGGATCCCCCTGCCTCAGGCCCCTCCGGTGTCAAATGAGGGCCCTGGTTCGCCGTTGAGCATCACCCTTGTGTTGGCTGTCGAAAGCAGAATAGCGACAAGCTCACAGAACCTCGGACCGAACCCCAAATCACGGAGAACCTGGTATAGGAACCCCAGGAGACCGAGTCAAAGGCCTTAGCTATGTCCAACTTCAACGTCACCCTAGGTCCAATCCTCCAATGTAGGAACCTTGCAGTATGCTAAACCAACATGAAGTTGTCATGGATGTTGCGCTTTCGGATGAAAGCGTTTTGGTTGCGATCCACCAGCGACTTCACCCTCGGGGCCAGCCTGTTAGCCAAGGTCTTCGCTACCAGCTTAGCGAAGATATATATCAGGCTCATGGGGCGATTGTCCCCTAGCGTGCTTGCGTCCGGACGCTTAGGAAGCAGTATAAGCAGGGCCTGGTTAAGGCCCTGGAAACTGCACCCACACATCGTGAACAACTTGGCGAACTCCTCCATGAAATCATCCTGCATCGTGGCCCAATAGTTCTGAAGAAATTCCGACGTAAAACCATCTGGACCCGGCGCCTTCCTGTGGGGAAGGTCCTTCACCACCCCTAGATCTCCTCCTCGAAGAGCGGTGCCTCAAGCTCAACCAGATCTTCCGAGGGCAAGCCCATGAAGTCCAGGTTGAGCGAGTACTAGCGGTCCAGCGAGGTGCTCAAAAGTCCGTGAAAGCGGTTAAAAGAGGCCTCGTCCATAGCCACATGGTCTGAGATGGCCGCGTCTAAAGTGTGAATCACGTTCTTTTGTTTTTGATAGGAGGCATGCTGATGGAAGAACGCCGTGTCCGCATCACCCTCGTAACACACTCACGAAGTAGGATCAACATTCCTTTAACCTGAGAAAATTGGTGAACTGATCATAATTGATAAGTGAATCAAGACGCTACGATTTCCTAAGATACACGAGCTAAGCGCTTACTGCCTTAAAAGGCTTCCGTTATGTGAGCCACTTTATACGTACAAAGAAATCTCTGTGAAGCACACAGAATTAGTTTATACTCCGTATATGTGACTATCCATGGAGCATATATCTGAAGCTAGTTTCCAAGCTAAGGACGCTGTCTCTGTCTCGTATTTCTATTCATGTGGCTAACAACATGACTACATGGGCTACTTAATAAAAAAATAAGCAAGTCGTTGTAGTATAGTGGTAAGTATTCCCGCCTGTCACGCGGGTGACCCGGGTTCGATCCCCGGCAACGGCGCTTTTTTTTTGCTGTTGGCGCGGCCTCCTAACAGCAATTTGTTGCCACTGATGCTCTTCAGCTTCCGAACGAGATGCATCCTTCCTCACTGTAGGTATCGATTCTGCACCTCACGGACGTGGAATGAGAACTCAAATAGGAGGAATATAGATGGGCAGTGAAAATTTATCAGCTAACAAAGTACATTGATTCAATAACTCCTTTTTGCACCTCTCTTCAGCGCAGAGGCGTCAACTCGTCACGAAGAAATTACAGCTTCCTCAAGTAGCCTAGAGCAAGCGGTTCTCACAAGAACAGAATATGAATCTTCAGCTTCAGTTGTTAAACACGCGAAGGGATCGGTCAGATCCAAAACACTGAGACGAACTAGTGTCAGAGCATCGTGGGGACAGCTTCTTGTAAAACAAAGCCGAGCATCTCTGGAAGCCCTCTTCTCCATTCGAAGCACCCTATGTTGTTCCGTGAAAAAGCCCTCATTGTAGTCACATAGTTCGACCTCAAGCCTCACTGACTCTAGCATTCTCGTGTTCAACACGAAGAATGTCACCAACTTAACTTGCGGTTGGATGCCTAGGTAAAATCCCAGCACTAAGGTCTTCAAACGGATGTCAAGAGATCCGAGAAGATTCCGATGTTTCTGACACCACAATTTTCTTCCCCCTGATTGTTCTATCTGAAAAGAGGCAAAGAAAAGACAAATTAAACAGGAGATCAAAAGAGCATATGAACAATTAATGCACTATGAACTACAAATGAAGAATCATCACCTTGATATACAACTTCTCCAAGCAAGGAAAGCATCTCATCAAGTCTACAACAATATCCAGATCAAAGATTTCCAGATTGATAGCTAAGGTCTTGACAGTACACACCACAGTTGTGCGGCTATCAATGCGTAACTCCTTTATCAAGCATGGAGCGGAACATTAGGATACAAAAAAGGTACATATAAAATAAATTCCTCTGCGCATAAAAATTAAGTTTATGAGAGGCCTCGTGGAGAACTGTGATATTATATAGATATCATGTGAAAATATTATCAAGAAAGTTTGACCAAACTTTTAGAAAAAAATTGACCAAACTTAATTTTTGACCATACTTTTAGAAAAAATTATCAAGAACTATGATATTATATAGATATCATTTGAAAATATGTTTCATGATGTATCAAAGAGTTTGAACTTCATATTATAAATATTAATATTTTTATCTATAAACTTGGTCAAACTTTACATAGTTTGACTTTTTAAAAAAATATAAGCCTTAAGCTCTAGGACGGAGGTAGTATTACTTATTCATTATTGTTTACTTAAATAATTGTATGGAATGTAAAAAAGATAAAGACGTTTAACATTATAGTCTAATGGTTAATAGGATTGATATGATAGTATTCACAATAATTTTTAATTTCTTTATCGGAAGCTCATGTGAAAGGAACGAAGAAGTTAAGTGTGTTGGATGTGAAGTAGGGTTAGGATGGGTGCCCGATCAGAAAGTTTGACTACGAGTGCAATTTGACTTGAGATTAGGTGTACTTAGAATTAATGTTCTTGTGAGATTAACGAGTTAAATAATTCAAAAGGTTAAAAAATGGGAAACATTTGAAAAAAAATTACCGTCGGCGTAGCCAAACAGTTGTTAGTCATTTAAATAAGACTTATATGGTCTACGCCGACGGTAGCTCGGCAGCTATATACACCGACAGGTAGAGGGGCTACGCCGACGGCTATATGCCGTCGGCGTAGCCTACGACGACAGTATTCTGGGGCTATGCCGACAGGGCCCGTATCAGTCTTCTTCCGTGGTGGCATAATAGGAGACATACAATAATAATAACTCCAAAAAAGGACCAACACCACATCTCAACATGCCCTGTGTCGTCTATCCACGCTGTTTCGTTGTGACATTTTTATTGTTCCCATGACCTCCGGGAGGCAGAAGCATGTCCTGGTGCGCGTCCATTATTTCAGAATTTGTGTATGCCGACAGAGAGCGCTCGTGATAATGTCACACTGGGCCCTTTGTTGTCGACATGTTGATCGTACGCGCATGCAAAATAGCACATCATGCCAACTGGCGAATCTCTGGATCCATCTCTAGCATGGACCGTGGTGCAGGTAATGAATCTCTGGAGACTGGAGTAGTAGCTTTTAGCGCGCTCTCGTTCCGGTCATGCCACTTTAGGCAACTTAAGCTGCTTTAAGTCGGTACTAGGGCACTTAATTAAACAAATCAGAGATTACTTAATCGAAAGCCAGCGTTTAGTGCGCTCGGTAGGTGACACGACGATCGTTCATATCATTCATATAACTCGATCAGAGGAGTAACTAGATCGAAGATAGTACATCGATCCACCCATCCATCAATGGCCATCTCTACGGCGGTAGCGGCAACACTAGCCGTGATGGTTCTGTCGGCGGCGGCGGCAGCAGCAGCTGATGCACCGGAGAAGATCGGTGGCGAGCATCTACAGCTCAACGCCCATGTTCCGGCTGGAGGTCATCCGCACCGTCAACCTAATAAGCACCGGCTGGTTCGACCCCAACGACGGCGGCTCCCTCGGAGCTGCCCTGACGGCCGGCGGACCCTACAGGCTGTCCACGAGCAACGAGCTCGTCCTGACGGGCTGCAACGTGCGAGCAACGCTGCTGAGGAACGAGGGCAACGTCACCGTAAGCGGCTGCTTCTCCTTCTGCGACGCCTACGCCGGCGAAGCCGCGGACCGGCGGGTCCTCCATAGCTGCCGTGCTCCCATCTTCATGGGCGACGACGGCCAGGAGGAGGAGGAGGACGACGAACCAATCGCTGCTGCTGCACCCTACATCATGCACGTCAGCTGGTTTGGTTGGAACATGCGGCTGGACCGGGCGCGAACCCCCGTGCGCGCCTTCCTCGCCAGGGAGGGTTGGTTCCATGAGTGGCTCCCCCTGCTCCGCCGCCACCAACAACCCATGCAAGAGCGACCACAACGTCTGCATCAATTATACCACATCCATAAGTTGCGAATGCAAAATTGATTATGCAGGCAATGCCTACGTCCCCGACGGCTGCAAAGGTTAATTACTATATACTTGTATAATTTGTCTCCTCCCTTAATTTCTTTTACTAGTATTTAAATAGAAATTACTTAATCACATGCATATTTGCTTTCCGATGAAAACAGTTTTCACTAAAGTTAGCCTTGTTACTCACATATATTCACCGACATACTAATTCCAAAAATATGTTCCAAACTCAAAAACGTACTACATAATCCCTCCATCCTAAAATATAAGCCGTCTAAGGATTACTCAAAAATTAAATCTTATAAACTTTGACCAAATATTTAGAAGAAAATATTTATATCTAGAATATTGAATGGTCGCGTTAAGAAAGTATATTTTACGGTGAATCTATTGATATTGATCTAGTGTTGTCATTTTTTATATTTTTATGTATATACACTTGGTCAAACTTAGAAATTTTTGACTTTTCACTAATTCTTGTGCGCTTATAGTTTGAGGCAAAGGGAGTACATACATATATACTTACAGTGGCGAATTTAGGAATTTTTATTAGGGTGGGGGAATTATATATAACTTTTTTCAATACTAAAAATGTACAAATTTTAGATATCTAAAATTCACTAACACCACAGTAGAAATATATTCACAAGGTCTCACAAGCAATTAAACTGTAGTAGTTACTTATGAAAATTTGCATGTATAAGAATCTTATGTACCTGCAATATTGTATAGACTATAAATTTACGAAAAGCACAATATAAATTTAATCATAAGGTCTCGCAAGCATTAAAATTCAATGTTATCATATGAAATTATAATCTAAGATTATTACATACATGTAATATTTCTATGTTGTGCAATGCAAAAAAAAAACTACTATTCCGAAATCAAACCAACATAAAGAGAAAGATGCTAGCTAGGAAGGATCTAGCACATGAAAAGAGAAAAAAAAAGGGCAATGGAAAAGATGGTTTGCTGCCGGTCGACTGGTTATCCTATAGACCTAGGTAGTAGATATTGTACACGGCCGCGCTGGCCTGTTCCGGCATGCTCTGCCTGCTGCTTCCCTGCCTTAGCCATGTATATCGCCGAGCTAAGCCAGAGCTAGATGAATGATAGAGATGCCGCCTGCTTGCTGGTTTTTGATCATTGTGCTAGTGCTATCTGTGATGGGATTTGAGATCGGGCAGTCTATTTTTTTACGGCAATATGGCCTGGATGAGTAAGGCGGGTACAAGGATAGCTGAATCGTTTCTTTGTTTACCATGGGATATTACTCACATGTATATTGGCTTTCTGATGAAAACAGTTTTTGGAAAAGTTGGCTTTCTTACTCACATATTCACTGAGAGACTAATCACAAAAATATGTTGCAAACTCAAAAACATACTACATACGTACATACATTATATGAATCCGTAAACGTGTACGTTGCCTCAAAAGTTGCAGATGATAAGTACAAAAGGGAACATATGGCATTGAATCATGCATTTAACGATTGTACATATATTGACGCTTTCATATCGACAAATTGAACCGGATTTACGCAAGGTTTTTCTATGCATAGTTGTTCTTTTGTAGCAATCACGGATATTGAACCATGGGGTGCTGACGAGGTTTGATCTCATCAATACCCATTTTTATGGACTTGGGTTTTGGAGAAGGTGGGGATGCTGGAGATCGTGAAACGGTTAGCAAACAAGCAACACGGAGACACAAGGTTTACCTAGGTTCAGGCCCCCGGAGGGAAAACCCTACTCCTGCTTGTCTGCTCTTGATTATGGCGGAACCGAAAGTTACAGGGGTGCGCAGATGCAATCTGGCGTGGAGGTGTGTATGCGAAAGTATGAGGAGAGCCTCTTCGCCGTGCCCTCCTGGCCTTTTTATAGAGTTAGGCAGGTCCCAGGCACAAATCGAGTCGGTTACAGGTTTTAGGGTTTACCCCTTTGAATTTCCTATCTACTCTAGTCTTGCTCTCCAAGGATCCGAAGGCGTCATGGGCCTTGGCCACCCGAAAGTCTTCATGGGCCGGCGTATATTTGCTGTGGGCCTTCCTTGGGCTAGACTAGGTATGCTGAGGTCGTGTACCCGCGGGGTATAATCATGTCAGTAGCCCCCGAGTGTTCAGTCGAATCGTAGATTCGGCTGAGGACTCTTCAATCCTTCGGATGCAACTCTATCTTTCAAGAGAATGTGTAGGGATTGTTGATGCGTGTGTCTGACTCTCCCGACGGATCAGGGTCAGTTAACTGTCTTAGGACAAAACAACACGATCTTCTTCAGGTTCGAGTCCCTCGACTCGAATCCGGAACATATGCTGGCGTAATTCGACTCAGGCCGCGGAGGACTTACAGGAGTGGAATTCCAGTGAAATTAAATGATATACCCAACGCGTCCGTCGGGATTTTTCATCGCGCCTGTTGGCACAGATTCTTACTAGCAGAGCGCAGTCGTGTGTGTTGCCAGGCTATTAAATGATATCTGTAGGTCTTATCTTTGTGTCGCAGACACAGCATCCGAATATTTATCACCTCGGAGGTGTTTCGGGTGGTCAAGAAGAACGTTGCTTACTTATCGTTTAATTGGGGCAGTGTTTGCCGAAAGGTTTTGCATGTTGATATGAAGGATCGCAGTCGAAGAATTCATAAGGTGCGCGACCAGCGCTTCCTATGGGAGTAGCCCCCGAGTGTCTGGTTGAGTCGTAGACTCGAGCGGAGACTTTAATTCAGACGTTGTTCAGTTGTAAGTCCGTAGGACCCAAAAAATTTCGGATGATTAAATCCGTCCTCCCTATGGGAGTAGCCCCCGAGTCCGTAGTGGAGTCGTAGACTCGACGGAGGACTCGTAGTAATAGCTCGCTTCTTTTCATCTTTCGGGTGCGCGGCCAGCGCTCCTGATAGGAGTAGCCCTCGAGTATTTGGTCGAATCGTAGATTCGAGTGAGTACTCTTAGCTTTGAAGCCGAAGAAATTGTAGCTGTTGCTAGTGTAGCTTTTGATGACGTCAGTACTGACGATCGATGACCTCAAGCGTCTGCTGCGCCAAAGATGACTTGACTAGACGAACATGGGTCCCACTGTCTGACCTTGAATTGACCGGTCACGCGCGGCGTGGAGATAATTACGGTGTAGCCTCGATTTCCGCGCGTAGTGGACGGCGTGTTAGCAACGGTTCGTTGTGATGCTGACATGTGTATGGCCAGATCCTGCCGTTGGCGTTAGGTATTCTTGATGGACGACTGCCATGCGTCGTCCTCGTCGTTATAATCCTTGGGGAAAACTTCAGTTTGTTTTCACCGCATCTATTCTTGCTTTCACTGTTTCCTTGTGTTCTGAGAGATCTTGTTGCGCGCTGGAATATTCCTTCACATTTCCTTCTTCCATTCTGCGCTCTCGCTGCCGGCGCCGCCGTACCGTGATGGGAAAGCCGAAGAAGTCATCGTCTGCCGTTGGTACCAGCGCCGCTGGAGGGAAGAAAGGCGACGCCGCTACTCGTGTCACCGACGGGGACTGGCGGCGATCGGAGACGCGGGAGAGTGATCTCCGCAAGCTTCGTGAGCGGGGCCTGATCCCGCAGGATAGGGAGGCCGTCAAACTCCCAGGCAATGAGGTAATCCCCCGTCCCCTGCTGGGTTTCGGGTTATGTTCCTCGCCTTTGTCATTCGCGGATTTTCCTTCCCAGTCCATGACTTCTTTCGTGGACCGCTTTTTCTGTATGGTGTCCAATTGCACCATCTTTCCCCTAATTCTCTTATTCACATTGTTTGTTTTATCACTTTCTGCGAGTGCTGGCTCGGTATTGAGCCGCATTTTGGCCTCTTCCGGAAACTTTATTCCGTGAAGAGGCAATCCGGCTCGAATGGTGTTTATCCCATTGGGGGTTGCATCATCTCCCTTAAGCCCAATCTGCTTTTCTTTTCTTTTTCCATGTCCGAATATGTCCAGTACTGGCGGAGGCGATGGTTTTATATCCGCGACTCCGTAGTACCTGGGCAAGATTTTGGTATTGTTCCTTTCGACCCTCCCAAAAGATTGAGCCGAAAAGGTCTTGGGAAAACAAGATCTTGGATAGCGAGGTGGTAGAGATAGAGGCTCTCTATCGTCGGGTGGAGGATCTCCAGTTGATTCCGGAGAAGGAAGTGAACGGTGTGGATATCATCCGCACCTTTCTCGAGCGTCGGGTGCAGCCACTCCAGGCTAGGGCGCACCCGATGTTCCTTTATGCTGGCCGGTGTGATCCGACGAGAGTTTCGGCTGAGAAATTCTCCCAGGGAGATCTCGACAGGGCCCTTCGCTCGCTGCTGAAGTTCAAGGCTAGAGAGGATATCCCGGGGAAGTCGCTGACTCCTTTGTTTTCTTCTTCGCTTCCTGTTCCACAGGTGTAGATCCGTGCGCGTAGCGCTATTTTTCGACTGCATTGTTTTGTGCTTGTCTGCTAACAAATTGTTCTTCTCCTGTGCAGAGCTTCAAAGTGCCGGGTATGTCGCCTCCGTTACCCGAAGTATATCTGGATGCTCCGGATAATGATGTGGTGGATTCCATGTCCGAGCTGCCATCAGCGTGATCTCCGGCTGAAGATGCCAACGAGTCGAGCGAGGACCACACTCGCAAACGATCGCGGAGCTCTAGCGAGTCTTCGGATGCTTCGACTCCTCCGACTCCTAGGAATCCTCTGTGTCTTAAGCGTCATAGTGATGGGCATGGAGGCTCTTCCTCTCCTATTCCTGCTCTTCCTGTGCGGGCTGTAGCGCCGCACCCGCCAGCGAAGCGGAAGAAGGAAGAGAAGAAGGAAGAGAAGAAAGAAGAGAAGAAAGAGGAGAAGAGAGTCCGAAGGACCCCTCCTGTCTTCAACCTGAGCTCGCTGGACTCGTAAGTTTCCTCTGTACTGTTTTTTCTGTGCTGTTGACTTTGTGCTTGTGCTAATTTGTCCTTGTGCAGGCACTCTTCAAACGATTCCTCCAGTGACGGTGGTCGAGAGATGATGGGGGAGTCGAAGGTTGTGTCTCCTCCTCCTCAGACGGTGGCAACTTCTGAGGGCGCTGCTCCGAACCCTCCTCCGCAGGAGGTTCAGGTGGTTGCGCCTCAGAATTTTGCTAGCGGACCTTCGACATCACCATTGGATCATGTAAGTCTCCTGCCACGGGGGGAGCCCCCGAGCGTTTGCAAAAGAGTTTTCTTGTTTTGTTCTTCGAGTCTCGGGGGGAGCCCCCGAGTGTTTTCGTGTGTGTATTTTGCTTCTGTTCTTTTCTGTTGGGCGTAGCCCCCGAGTCCTTTTTCTGACTGGTAGGTCTTCTTCCGGCAGCCTTTTGTGCAGGATGCCAAGCGACTGGTGCAGGAGCACCTGGTGCTGGAAGCCAGCCTCAAACAGCTTCAAGGTAATGTTATGCCTTTGATGTTTGCTTCTTCGTGTATTCTTGTCATGTTATCTGACACTTGTATTTTTTGGATGTAGAGGAGCATAACACCTCCCTTCGTGAGATTGATGCTCTCAAAAAGAGCCTTGGTCAAGCGGAGAAGAAGGCCGAGGTCGCCGATGGTGCGAAGGAGCGTCTCGAGCTGGAGCTGGCTACTGCAGCTGAGGCTAAGGAGCGCCTGCAGCAGGAGGCCATGGACCGCGAGGAGCAGCTTGCCACTGCTGCGACTGCGCATGAAAGAGAGGTGGCTGACAAGCTCATGGCGGCTGCCAAGGCTGTTTCGGGTAAGTATCTTCACTTCCCTCTTTTTGGTTGTATTGTCTTTCTTCTTTGATGCTTTGTTCATTCCTTCTCTCTCTTTTTTTTGTCTCAGATGCCGCGGGCATAGAGTTTGATCGTGGTGCTCGGGAGCACGGGAGTGCCCTAGATGATGCTACTACAGCGATCGAAGATCGCTGCAGCACCGTCGTCAGCTCACTCGCCAAGGCCAAGGAGGTCCTTGGCCGCTTCTACAAGGAACTTGTCCCCAAAGGCGCGGCCCTTGATGATGTTGACGCCCTGGCGGAGGCATTGTCAGCCGAAGCGCCTGCGGCGTACAAGCGCAAGCAGAAGCGCATCGGCACATCTATCGGGCTGGCGATGGCTTTGGCGGCTGGAGCGGAGCTGGACCTTCCCCAGATCACCTCCCGGATGCCGACGATGCGGATGGATCCGAGGTAGCCTTCGCTACCTATTCTGCTCGCTGTAAGCGATATGGGCCAAAGCTGATTGATCTGCTGGCCGAGTACGCACTACGGCAGCAGGGGGAAGCCAAGGCGAGGCAGTCCGGCTCCGAGGCTACTCAGGGTGTCGCATCTTAGGTGTTGTAGCTATAGGATAGCTTTAGTTTTCTTTTGTTGTAATTATGTTGATGATCAAATCCTTGTGCCATGTAGTGGCCTTTTATGCACTTAATGAATTCTGTTGAGATGTGTTCTCCTCTGTCTGAGTGTTCTTGTCTTTTGCCTTTCTGCTGCTCTAGGGTCCTTCGGGTGCTGATCCCGTTGACACCTCGCCTGCCGCCCGGCTGCTGCCATCCTTGGATGATGCGTCGCAGCTTGCTTTCCTTCGAGACTGTGTTCGTAGTCTCGAGAAGGATTTGCTTGGGGTGCGTGGCCATGCCGACGTTTGGAAGTCCAAGGCAGATCGCGGTTCGGCCAGAGAGGAGTACTTGATGGCGGAATTGCTTCGACTGTCTGAGCAGCTTCAGTGTAAGTTTTTTCGAGCTGGTGCTCATTTCTTCGGATGCGTATGCTAGCCTTGCATCTTACTTTTGTGCGAGTATCGCAGGTGCTAACCTTGCTCCAAGGGAGGAGAAAGAGCGTGTTGCTGTTCGGGTCAATTGTTTGACTCAACAGGACATGGAAGCTGGCGGGTTCTTCTGGATGGATCGCGACCGTGCCGTGGCTCTGGCAACGGTGCAGGATCGCGTTCACCAAGTATCGCGGGTGCTTCGTCAAGTGCAGACTGCACTCTCGTCGGTTCTGCATGTGATGTTTCCCCTGGATGCTGTGCCAACAACCCTGTCCGGTCTTCTGTCTAGATTTCGGAGCATGACTCGTGTCCAGGAATTGGTGAGGCAGCAGCTTGTCGCAGGGGTGAAGCTGCGTTGTCCCTTGTTAGGCTGCATCGTCCTGATGTAGATCTGTCTGTTGTAGCGGCTGGGCCACCTCTTCGGTCGAATGGTGGCGAGTGGGATATGCGTCCGCATTATGCGGCTGTAAGGCAGTATGCCGAGCATGTCGTAGATTTGTTTGAGCAGCGTACTCAAGTTATTCTTCAGAATAGGTAGTACCTGTAAAAGAGATAGATGTAAAATTTGTATATTTCGACTGGGCATGTTGTGCCCTTTGTTATAAAGGTTTGTTTGAGCACGCAGTGCTTTTATCTGAGTACGTTTCCTTTTCGTTAGCCTGACGTTGTCAGCTACTCAGGTGTACACGTGTTATCCTCAGCCGATGAAATCGTGAGGTGGGGGGAGCCCCTGAGTGCGTTTGCAGCATGAAGTAAAGTTGTAAATAGCGAACGAAATTTTGGGGCGAGACACTTAGCTTTATTTATATCGTAATGGAGGAAGTACATTGTTCGGCTGAATAGCCTTGGCTGAAAAGCCTTATTGAAAGTAAAGGGGTAGGTAGCTAGGGGTAGAATCATCGCAAGTGTGCGATGTTCCATGGGTTGGAGTATGCGACTCCAGACTCCACGTGCTTGAGGCGATAAGCGCCACCTGAGATGACTTCGGTGATGATGTAGGGCCCTTCCCATGGTGACTCGAATTTCTTCGGTCGCTCTTGCTTGAGTCGCAAGACGAGGTCTCCTTCGACGAAGGACCTTGGGCGCAGCCGGCGGCTGTGGTAGTTGCGGAGACTCTGCTGATACACCGCTGATCGAGCTGATGCGACGTCTCTTGCCTCGTCGAGTGTGTCGACGGCGTCTTCGAGTGTAGCCGTGGATTCAGCTTCGCTGTAAGCGACGACCCGGGGGGCCTGGTGGCATACTTCGGCTGGTAGCACGGCTTCGGCTTCGTGCACCATGAAAAACGGCGTGTAGCTAGTGGAGCTGTTTGGCGTGGTGCGCAAACTCCATAGGACGGATGGTAGCTCTTCCGTCTAGGCTCCTGCCTTTCGTTCGAGCGGGCTCATGAGGCGCTTCTTGATGCTAGCGCCGATTAGTCGTTGGCCTTTTCGACCTTCCCATTCGTTTGTGGGTGAGCCACTGAGGCGTACGTGATGTTGATCCCGAGGCCTTCGCAGAAGTCTTGGAATTCTTTGGAGATGAAGTTCGATCCATTGTCGGTGATGATGCTGTGCGGTACGCCGAACCTGTAGACAATGGATTCAAAGAACTTGACGGTGGTCTTGCCCTTTTGGTTGGTGACCGGCATGGCTTCGACCCACTTTGTGAATTTGTCGACTGCGACCAGGAGGTAGACGTGCCCCCCTTTCGAGGACTTTGGCAGTTTGCCGATCATATCGAGGCCCCATTGAGCAAAGGGCCAGGCTATATGTATGGGTCTGAGCTCTGACCCGGGTGCGTGTGGTTTGTCGGCGAACCTTTGGCACCCGTTGCATCTTCGGACGATGTCCTTTGCATCGCTCATGGCCGTTGGCCAGTAGAATCCAGCTCGTAGAGCTTTGGCGACAAGGGAGCGGCTGCCTGCGTGATGGCCGCAGATGCCCTCGTGGATGTCCTGGAGAATGGTTTTCCCGTCACCGATGGTGACGCACCTTTGTAGTACACCCGTAATACTGCGCTTGTATAGCTCGCCATTGATGATGGTGAAAGCTTTTGACCGACGAGATATGCGTCGGGCATCCGTCGGGCTGTCAGGCAGTTCTCCGTTTATCAAAAACTGGAGGTACGGTCGCGTCCAAGTTTCTTCGACTGCCAGGACCTGCATCAGGTTGACCATAGCGACCTCTGTGTCCATTTTCTCGGGTCCTTCCTGTCCTTCGGGCAGCGTAGCCCCCGAGTGTTCTGCTTCTTCAGGTGATCCCTTGGGGAATTTCCGCTTGATGGATGGAACGCAGATCTGTTCGAGGAACACACCCGGTGGCACCTTTGCGCAGGTGGAGCCAATGTTGGCGAGTCTGTCGGCTTCCTCGTTGCTTTCTCTTCCAACGTGCCGAAGCTCGCAGCCGTCGAATTCTCCTTCGAGTGCGTTGTAGAGTGCGCGGTACGCGATCATGTTTTCGGCGTGTGCGTCGCACTCGTTCATCGTCTGCTGGACGATGAGGTTGGAGTCACCGTAAATGACCAGGCGCGTTGCGCCGCAGATCTTTGCCATCCTCATGCCATGGATGAGGGCTTCGTATTCGGCCTCGTTGTTGGAAGCTCGGAATTTCATCCGACGGACATACTTTATCTGGTCGCCCTGCGGGGAAGTCAGTATGACCCCGGCTCCTGCTCCAGCTTCACGCTTGGAGCCGTCGAAGTGCATCGTCCATGACTGCGACATGTCTGGGGTGTCTAGCAGCTGCAGCTCCATCCAGTGTACAAGGAAGTCCGGGAGGACTTGAGACTTGATTGCGAGTCGCTTCTCGTAGACGATATCTAGGGGTGACAGCTCGATGCCCCATAGGGCCACGCATCCTGTGGCCTCTGGGTTATTCAGGATGCTGTTTAGGGGTGCCTCATTGACGACCATCACCTGGTGCTCCTGGAAGTAATGGCTCAGCCTCGACCCGTCATGAACACGCCGTAGGCGAGTTTCTGGTAGTGAGGGTACCTCTGCTTTGTTGGCGTCAGTACCTCGCTGAGGTAGTAGATTGGGCGTTGGGCCCCATGGGTCTTGCCTTCTTCGGGTCGTTCGACCACTAGCACGGTGCTGACCACCTGGTGTGTGGCTGCTATGTACAGCAGCAGAGGCTCGCGCTCCTTTGGCATGACCAAAACGGGCGAGGTGGAGAGTAGCCATTTGAGGCTTTCGAACGCATCGTCAGCTTCGGGCGTCCACTCGAATTTATCTGCCTTGTGTAGCAGCTGGTAAAATGGCAGGGCCTTCTCGCCCATGCGGCTGATGAATCTTCTCAACGCTGCTATTCGTCCTGCGAGCTGCTGGACACCTTTGAGGTTTTTCGGCTTCTCCATTGCCATGATGGCCCTGATTTTCTTCGGGTTCACCTCGATCCCTCGCTGAGAGATGAAGTACCCAAGTAGCTGGCCCGATGGGATGCCGAAGGCGTACTTTTCGGGGTTGAGCTTGATCCTATAGCGATCGAGGTTATCGAACGTCTCGCGGAGATCGTCGATGAGCGTTCTTGCCTCCCTGGTTTTTATGACTATGTCGTCGACATAGACTTGGACGTTGCGACCGATCTGGTCCTTGAGGTATGCCTGCATGCATCGCTGGTACGTGGCACCTGTGTTCTTTAGCCCGAAGGGAATTGTGTTGTAGCAGAACACTCCGAACGGTGTAATAAACGCCGTTTTCTCTTGATCTTCGACCTTGAGTCGAATCTAGTTGTAGCCTGAGTAGGCGTCGAGGAAGGAGAGTTTCTCGCATCCTGCGGTTGAATCGATGATCTGGTCGATCCGAGGAAGAGGGAAGTGGTCCTTTGGACAGTGCTTGTTCAGCGACGTGAAGTCCACGCACATCCGCAGAATATCCGTGTCCTTTTTGGGAACCATCACTGTATTTGCGAGCCACTCGCTTTCTTTGATCTCCCTGATGAAGTCTGCGGCGAGTAGCCTGTTTATTTCCTTCCCGATGGCTTCAGCCCGTGGCTCAGACAGTCTCCGGATGGACTGCTTGATTGGCTTGGTGTCTGGAAAGACGTTGAGTGCATGCTCGGCGAATTCCCTGGGAACTCCTGGCATGTCCGCAGGACACCAGGCGAAGATGTCCCAGCGCTCACGGAGGAATTCGACGAGTGCGCTTTCCTATGAGGGGCTGAGATCGTTGGCGATCAGCGCCGTCTTGGAGGCATCCGTCGGATGGACCTGCACCTTCTTTGTGTTGACGGTGGAGTCGAAGGACATCTCAGGTGCGTTTTGTCGTGCGACTGGGGGTGCCCCATTGTCCGTCACCTCGCGGAGCCTTACAAGCTCCTCCTGCATGCTGAATGATTGGGAGATTCTGTTGAAATTCCTGTCGCATTGGTCCGATCGGGTGAAGCTCCTGTGGATTGTGATGACACCCTTTGGTCATGGCATCTTAAGTAGCAGGTATGCGTAGTGTGGGACAGCCAAGAACCTTGCGAATGCTACGCTCCCGAGGATGGCGTGGTATTGTGATGGCCAGTCCACCACTTCGAATTCGAGCCGCTCGAGTCGGAAGTTGTCCGGCTTGCCGAAGATGACGTCGAGCCATATTTTGCCCAGGGGGAATATGCCCTTTCCCGGGATGATGCCGTGGAACGTTGTGTCTGACTGTTCCAGGCTGCACTGCGGGATCCGCATTGCTGCTAGAGTACTTGCGAACATCAGGTTGATGCCGCTGTCGCCGTCCATGAAGACGCGGCTCATCTCGAAGCCTCCGATCTACGCCTCCAGCACCAGGGCAGCATGACCTGGGCGAGGGACCTGGCAAGGGTGATCCGAACGACTGAACATGATGCAGGACTCCGGTCCGCTGAGGTACTCAGGGATGGCGGGTGGAGTTTCCACAGCCAGGTTGATTTGACGGGTGATTTTCTTCTGCACCCTATTCGTGGGGCGCCCCTTCTGGATCATCAGTGCTCCTTTCGGTGGGGGATACCCGTTCCCAGCGTTGTTCTGTGCTGGTGCGACTGGTTGGTTCGGGCCTCCTACAGGTGGCGGTGGAGGAGCTCCATGCGCTATCTCACCTGGTGCGGGTGCGTTCCCGAATCCCGAAAGTGGAGCTTGCTGCCTCATCTGGACCATGCTTTCGCTGAGTTTCTGGAACTCGCGGCAGTCTTTGAGCATGTGGCTTGCCTTCTTCTTGCCATCATGCTTGTCGATGTAGAAGTGGATGGTGCATGGACCCGAAAGTTTTTCGTATGCTGAGGGTCTGTTATTGTGGGCGTGGCGCTGCCACGACTGTGCTGGGCGTCCTCCATCGCGGAAGTTTCCTCCGTGGTATCCTCCGCTGTTGTGGTTGGCGTTGTTGCGGCGATCGGCGTAGCCGGCCGCGACCATGTCGGGTCCATCGCGATCGTCGTAGACGCGCGATCTTCTCTTGCTACGGTGCTCTCGTCGTCGGTCGTAGTCGTCTTCTTCTTCCGATTGTGCTCGGTGGATGGAATCTTCGCCGTCAGCCCACCTGTTGGCAATGTCCATGAGGTGGTCGAGTGTTTTGGGCTTGACGCGCCCGAGTTCCTCCTTAAATTCTTGGCGCTTGACGTCGTCCCTGAAGGCGTCGATGGCCCTCTCTTCGGAGATGTGCGCTGCGGAGTTCTTGGTGTTGGACCAGCGTAGTATGTACGAGCGAATGGATTCGCCCATTCGTTGGGTGCAGGCTCGCAATTTCTCGATTGAGGCGGGCCTCTTGCTGGTGCCTTTGAAGTTTCTGATGAAGCTGTAAGATAGCTCATCCCAACTTCGGATGGACCCTGAAGATAGGCTGCTAAGCCAGATCCGGGCTGCACCTGTTAGCTGCAGCTGAAGGCATTGCATGGCGGTTTCCTTGTTTCCGCCGTGCAATTTGACGGATGACAGGTGGTCGCTGAGCCATGCCTTTGGGTCCTGTGTGCCGTCGAACTTCGGAGTATCCGAAGGAAGCTTGAAATTTTGCGGCATCCTTGTTCGTCGAACGGATCTGCTGAAGCATCGGGCTTCGCAGAGTTCTCCTTCGTCTTCGTCCATCTCGGATTCAGACGAGCATGCGCGCTTGGCTCGCGCTTTGTCGATTTTGCGCTGTGTGAGCGCGTCCCTGGCGTCGTAATCGCGGTTGCGGTGGCGCGAACTCTTGTTCCTTCGAGGAAGGTCATGGTCCTCTTCTTCGGATGAAGGGGTTGGGCTGCGGTCGAACCTGACCGGAGCTTTCTTCTTCGGCTCTGTAGGAGCTTCCTGGTGGAGCGCGGCTCCGACGAGTCCGAGTACGGTAAGTGCGGACTTGTGCATGGCTCTTTTCGGGTCCCCCTCCGGTGGTGGGTGGGCCGCGAGGTACGCAGTGGCTGCCATGATCACAGCATGCGGCGTTTTCGGGATGACGTTGTCGTCGGCGTCCATATCCATGAAGGATGAGTGGAGGGTTCGGGTCACCTCACGGCGCTCCTTGGGATCCATGTTCTCCATCCGAGAGCGGTGCTTGTTGCCTTGGTTGCCGTTCGAGCTGGAGCAGATGCCCATGGCGGAGAGCGCGACTCGTCGCGCGCTGGACTCTGAGGCTGCTTGCTTGCGTTTGTCAAGCACCTCCTGCATCTTGACCTGCTTCTTGTGCTCCTCGATCAGGAGCAGATGGTAGGCCATCAGCAGATCCCGGGAAAAGTCTGCAGGCAGGACTATGTTGCCCGCCACGGCGTTGCGTGCCTGAGCCCATCCTTCTTTGCTAAGGTGGATGACATGGCCGTTGTTGTCCCCTTCAGGTGGGGGAGGGGGACTGGCTTCTTCTGTTCCCTCCGTTTCAATCTGGCGGGTTAGGTGTCGGGTTGGGCGGTGGGTTCGGCGTCTGCTGGTCCACGTCGCTCTGTCTGACTACGACGCATTGGTAGCGCTCGTAGATTGGCCTGCTGCTACCGCAGCTTTCAGATCCGGAACCGTAGGTCCCTTCATCCGATGGCGGATCGCACAGATCGGAGTTGCAGCTGCTGCTGTCGTAGGAATCATCTATTGATGATGTTGTGCGTAGCACAGGGTGTGGGGTCCATGAAGCGGGCCTGATTGATGGTAGGGGCACCCGCTCAGGGAGGCGGAGGGTGCCAGTTTGCCCCACCTGGAAGCAGAAGCTCCCGAACAGGATTTCGAGTCCTTCGCCTACGGGCTCGAAGTCCTTCATGGTGGCCGGTGAGTGGGCGGTGAAGTCGAAAGCGCCGAAGAGGAGGTGACTCTCCGTTGCTGCAGAGTTGTAGATCGATCGGGTTGGGACCGTCACGATCGCACAATCAACGCCCCCAGTTCCCACGGACGGCGCCAATTGACGAGGTTTGATCTCATCAATGCCCATTGTTATGGACTTGGGTTTTGGAGAAGGTGGGGATGCTGGAGATCGTGGAACGGTTAGCAAACAAGCAACACGGGGACACAAGGTTTACCCAGGTTCAAGCCCCCGGAGGGAAAACCCTACTCCTTCTTGTCTGCTCTTGATTACGGCGGAACCGAAAGTTACAGGTGTTAGATGTATATATATGTATATTGTATTTCCCCCATATGTTAGGGGGCTTCCTACATATTTGCCCTGTACCTGTACTATATATTGTGGCCTTTGGCCCCCAGAGGAATACAACTTGTCTATTCCTAACAAGGTATCAGAGCCGGTTTTAGGGTTCCCGTGCCCACCGGTCCTCTGCTTGTAATCGTTGACGCCGTCAGCTCGCCTCGGCCACCGCCGGTTCCTGTTCTGGCCGTTTGCGTCGCCGCCGTCGTGCAGATCGGATCTGTCCCGATCAAATCCTCCATGTCCGCCACTGATCTGATCTGATTGGGCACCACCACCCACGCCGTCGTCTAGATCTGACATGCGGCCCTGTCCCGGCTGTCCTCCTCTGTCCTCTGCATACACACATACACTCGCCCCTCTGTTCTCTACTTCCACGCGGGTTCTGACCCCGCGGTCACTGACTGGACGGGCCACCCCCTTGCAGCGCGGGCCTCCACAGCGCGGTGAATCTCCATTGCCTCCCGTCCTTGCATCTGGCTGGCCCGCTCCCGTCCTTGCATCTGGCGATTTTCTGCAGCTGATCTGCCACCCGAGCTGCACCAGGACGCCACGCGAGCCCACGCCTCTGGGCAGCTGCACTAGGACGCCACGCGAGCCCACGCCTGACGCCCTGCCTGCTTCTGGGTCCACGCGCGCCTGCCTCCCTGCGTGCCTGCCGCCCTTCCTGACGTCCGGCCCGGACCTACTTGCCCTGTCGACCGTCTGCTAGCCCCATGGTCCGTCAGTTCACCCCGATCGAATCTTCGTCGGTCCCGATTAAATCCGAGAGTTAAAAAAGAGAGAGAGAGAGAGAGAGAGAGAGAGAGAGAGAGAGAGATGTCTTCTGCATCGGGCTATGTTGCAATTCCTCGCTGTCTGGTGATCTTCGATGGAGCGAATTATCCTAATTTCGCTGCCTTTATGCGCGGTCTCCGTCTTTGGGGTGTGCTCTCCGGCGAGTTCTCATGTCCGTCGTGCCCCCCTTCTCCTGTGGCTCCTCTTCCGCCGACGCCGATTGTTCTCGGTGTTGATGCTTCTCAGGAGGCCAAGGATGCTGCTCAGAGTGCTGATGATAGTGTTGTTGCTGCTTATGACCTGAAGTTCAAGAAGTACTCTTCTGATCTCGAGGCCTATCGACACGCTCTGACCGCTTACACTCAGTGGGTTGATGAGGATGCTCGTGCTGCTGCTGTTCTCACCTCCAGTGTTCTGCCCCAGTATGCTGCTGAGTTTATGAGTCTTCCTACTGTTGCCGCTCAGTGGGCCCACCTTCGTCAGTGCTATCAGCCGTCTGGGGATGCTCTTTACCTGTCCGTGGTTCGCCAGGAGCATGCTCTTCAGCAGGGTGATTCTACTATTGATGAGTTCTATACTCAGAGTGCTGCTATCTGGCGTCAGCTTGATTCTCTTCGTACTGCTGTTTGTGGCACATGCTCGTGTTGCCAGATTGTGCGCTCGGATTTGGAGTTTCACCGCATCTATGAGTTTTTGTCTCGGCTCCGTCAGGAGTTTGAGCCCCGGCGTGCTCAGCTGAATGCGCGTGGTCGTGTTCCGCTCTCTGAGGTGTTGACTGAGCTTCGGGCTGAGGAGACTCGTCTTCGTGGTGCTGGTCTTCTTGCGGTTCCGTCTATGCTTGCTACTCATGTTGCTCCTTTGCCGTCTGCTCCCTCGACTCAGCTGTGGTCCCCTGTGCCGCCGCCGATACTACCCACTCCTCCAGGTCAGGGTCAGGGTCAGCTTCAGCACCAGCAGCCTCAGGATCAGAGTCATCACCAGTAGGCTCGTGGTCAGGGTCCTCGTGGTTCTCTTCGTCACTGCTCTTACTGCAACAGGGATGGCCACACTTGGGCCACCTGTTATACACGGGACCCCAGTTTACGTCAGCAGCACCAGGCTCGTGGGCAGTCGGCTCCTTCCGGATCTTCAGCAGTTGCTCTCTCTGATCAGGACATTATCAAGAGTCTTCACGGTCTGCTTGCTGCTACAGGCTCTTCTTCAACGGGCACCGCTGGTTCTGTGACTGACTCTTCAGGCACTGCGCGACCACCACCTTCTACACAGTCAGGTACGTCTCCGTGGTATCTGGATTCTGGAGCTTCCTTTCATATGACCTCTGAGTCTTCTTTTCTGTCCTCTCTTCGTTCTCTCCCTTATCCTATCCGTGTTTTTACGGCTGATGGTACCTCTCTTCCTGTTTCTAGTCGGGGCACCCTTTCTACTTCTTCTTTTTTTGTTCCTGATATTTCTCATGTCCCTCTTCTTAAGATGAATCTGTTCTCTGCTAGTGAGCTTACTGACTCTGGTTGTCGCGTCATTCTTGATGCTGATTCTTGTGTTGTTCAAGACCGTCGCACCCAGGCCCTGGTTGGAGCTGGCCCTCGTAGCCATGACTCTTCGGGACTTTGGGAGTTAGATTGGCTTCGTGTTCCTTCTGCTGCCACTTCATCTGCCAGTTCTTCTCCGGTTGTCGCTTCTACTACCAGCTCCTTTTAGCAGTGGCATCATCCTCTTGGTCACCTCTGTGACTCTCGCCTGTCGTCATTAGTTCATCGTGGTCTTCTGGGGTCTGTCTCAGGAGATGGGTCTTTACATTGTCAGGATTGTAGGTTGGGTAAACAGATTCAGCTTCCCTATCCTACTAGCGCGTCTGTATCTCAGCGACCTTTTGATTTAGTTCATTCCGATGTTTGGGGTCCGACTCCTTTCGCTTCGAAAGGGGGCCATCGCTACTATATTTTATTCATCGATGATTTTTCTCGGTACACTTGGATTTTATGCGCTCTCGTAGTGAAGTGCTTTCCATATATCAGTGTTTTGCGGCCATGGTCCGTACTCAGTATTCTACCCCCATCCGTGTTTTTCGTGTTCATTCTGCTGGTGAGTATATCTCCCAGATGTTGCGAGGTGTTCTTGCTGAGCAGGGCACCCTTGCTCAGTTCTTCTGTCCTGGCGCGCATGCCCAGAATGGCGTTGCTGAGCGTAAGCATCGCCATCTTCTTGAGACCACTCGTGCTATGATGATTGCTTCTTCTCTCCCGCCGCATTTCTGGGCTGAGGCTGTCGCTACGTCGGCTTACCTCATCAATATTCAGCCTTCTGCCGCCTTGCAGGGTGGTATCCCTCTTGAGCGCCTATCTGGACAGTCTCCAGACTACTCCATGCTTCGCTTGTTTGGTTGTGTTTGCTATGTTCTCCTTGCTCCTCGCGAACGCACCAAACTGACCGCTCAGTCTGTTGAGTGTGTCTTCCTCGAATACAGTGATGAGCATAAGGGATATCGCTGTTGGGACCCCGTTGGTCGTCGGATGCGTATCTCTCGTGATGTTACTTTTGATGAGACGCGTCCTTTCTATCCTCGTCCCACTGCTGGTCCTTACCCGGTGGAAGATATCTCTTTTCTTCTCTTTCCTGACACACCTCCTTCTACCCCAATTGTGTCTTCTTCAGGATCTCCTCCCCCTGATGTCTCTTCTTCGACACCGTCCTCCTCTGCTCCGTCTAGTTCTCCTAGTTCTCCTTGTTCTCCGGAGTCTTCCTCTACTATTCCCTCTTCTTCATCATCGTCTCCTGCGTCGTCTTCCTCTGCTGATCTTCCCTCTCCTCGTTTTGTTCGTCAGCGTCGGGCCCCCAACCGTTACTCTCCTAGTCAGTATGGTATTTCTGTTGCCTCCGAGCCGACTTCTTATCGGGATACTGAGCATCATCCTGAATGGCAGCTGGCCATGGCTGAGGAGATTGCTGCGCTTGAGCGCACTGGCACCTGAGATCTTGTTTCTCCCCCTCCCGGTGTTCGTCCTATCACGTGTAAGTGGGTCTATAAGATTAAGACTCGCTCTGATGGATCTCTTGAGCGCTATAAAGCGCGTCTTGTGGCTCGTGGTTTTCAGCAGGAGCATGGTCATGACTAGGATGAGACCTTTTCTCCTGTGGCTCATATGACCACTGTGCGTACTCTTCTTGCTGTTGCTTCTGTTCGCCACTGGTTTGTGTCCCAGCTTGATGTTCAGAACGCCTTTCTCAATGGTGAGTTGAGTGAGGAGGTTTATATGCAGCCTCCTCCTGGGTATTCTGTTCCCGAGGGGATGGTTTGTCGTCTTCGACGTTCTCTTTATGGCCTCAAACAGGCCCCTCGTGCCTGGTTTGAGTGCTTTGCTTCTGTAGTGACTGCTGCTGGTTTCTCCCCTAGTGCTCATGATCCAGCGTTGTTTGTTCACACTTCTCGTCGTGGACGCACTCTTCTTCTTCTCTATGTTGATGATATGATCATTACCGGTGATGATCCTGAGTATATTGCCTTTGTTAAGGCTCGTCTTCGTGATCAGTTTCTTATGACTGATCTTGGTCCTCTTCGATACTTTCTTGGGATTGAGGTTTCCTCCACTTCTGATGGCTTTTACATCTCTCAGGAAAAGTATATTCAGGATCTTCTTGCTCGTGCTGCTCTTGGGGATGAGCGCACTGTTGAGACCCCTATGGAGCTTAATGTTAAGCTTCAACTTACTGATGGTGATCCTCTTTCTGATCCGATGCGTTATCATCATCTAGTTGGGAGTCTTGTTTATCTTGCTGTCACTCGTCCTGACATCTCTTATCCTGTTCATATTCTGAGTCAGTTTGTTTCTGCTCCTACCACTGTTCATTATAGTCATCTTCTCCGTGTTCTTCGTTATCTTCGTGGTACGATCACTCGTCGCCTTTTCTTTCCTCGTTCCAGCTCCCTCCAGCTCCAGTGCTATTCGGACGCTACGTGGGCGAGTGATCCTTCGGATCGCCGTTCACTTTCTGCTTACTGTGTGTTTCTTGGCGGTTCGCTCATTGCTTGGAAGACGAAGAAACAGACAGCGGTTTCCCGTTCGAGTGTTGAGGCTGAGTTGCGTGCTACGGCCTTGTTGACTGCTGAGGTGACCTGGTTACGGTGGTTACTTGCGGATTTTGGGGTCTCTATTACCACACCCAGTCTGGTTTTGTCTGACAGTACAGGTGCTATTAGTGTTGCACGTGATCCGGTCAAGCATGAGCTTACCAAGCATATTGGTGTTGATGCTTTCTATACACGTGCTCAGGTGCAGGCTCAGGTTGTTGCGCTTCAGTATGTGCCTTTAGATTTATAGTTGGCGGATTTCTTCACGAAGGCACAGACCAGAGCGCAGCATGATTTCTTACTCTCCAAACTCAGTGTTGTGGATCCACCATGAGTTTGAGGGGGGGTGTTAGATGTATATATCTGTATATTGTATTTCCCCCATATGTTAGGGGGCTTCCTGCATATTTGCCCTATACCTGTACTATATATTGTGGCCTTTGGCCCCCAGAGGAATACAACTTGTCTATTCCTAACAACAGGGGTGCGCAGATGCAATCTGGCGTGGAGGTGTGTATGCGAAAGTATGAGGAGAGCCTCCTCGTCGTGCCCTCCTGGCCTTTATATAGAGTTAGGCAGGTCTCATGCACAGATCGAGTCGGTTACAGGTTTTAGGGTTTACCCTTTGAATTTCCTATCTACTCTAGTCTTGCTCTCCAAGGATTCGAAGATGTCATGGGCCTTGGCCACCCGAAAGTCTTCATGGGCCGGGGTATATTTGCCGTGGGTCTTTCTTGGGCTAGACTAGGTATGCTGAGGTCGTGTTCCCGCGGGGTATAACCATGTCAGGTGCAGATTAGTTATTGTACGCCCACCTCTATCTTTTACAAGTGTATAAATTGTTTTGCTTACATGCCTTACAAAAATACGTCATAAAATGCATAATTTTTGTGTTTTTACCGTACAATGACTCATATACTGCATTTTATGCAAAAAAAAATTGTTGTATGAACATAATTATTTGTACTCCCTCCGGTTCGGTTATTATGCGCGTGTGCCAAATCTCTGCAACTTAGGCACTCGTTGATTGGGAGAGAAACTGCAACGTATCACTAATTTTTTGCCTTGTGGATTGGAGCTTATAAATAGGGGAATCGAGTGATCAGAGGTTAGGCCCGCACCTTCGGAATTGGCAATAAATCTAGAGATTTCTGTCCAAGCATTGGTATACAAAAATAATTTTTAATATAATAATGGAAAAGTATGTTGAATGCAAAATAACATTTTTACATCCTAGATGCTGCGTTTCTATGTATACATGCGTGCCGCCCGGCCCGATTAACTGAAAAAATATGTGTTTGGCGGTGCTAGATGTGGACTTGTGCAGATCCATCACATGCTATGGGAAATGCATAGTCACGGAAGGAAATCCGGCGTGCCGCTGTCCACAAGGCACCCATGGGAACGCTGCCATGCCCGGTGGATGCGTCAATTCCGACGCAGGTAACTAGCTTTGCAACTTTATTTCAACAATCGTCTGTGTAGGACTGTGTGCTAAGACTGGTCATAGTAGGAGTATCAACTACTAGTATCATGCATATGATACTACTGTATGATATTATCTTTATAGTGCATGGTATCATATGGTAGTATCATAGTAGTATTTCATAAAATTTTAATATAAAATTATATACTCCCTCCGTCCCAAAATAGATGTCTCAGATTGTCAAAATTTAAATGTCTAGACACTATTTACTATATAGGTTCATCCAAATTTTAGCAAATCTAAGACATCTATTTTGGGACGGAGGGAGTACAAGATTTACTTGTATTAGGATTTCTAGTTTGCTATTATACAATCTCTACTTACTCTCTCCATCTCGGTTTAAAGGACACAATTTGTAATTCTCTAGGTCCTAGGTGTTTTCTAATTGGTCCATTTTATAGTGTGGAAAAGAACATGCATGAGGAGAAGAAGAGTCAACAAAGCGTTCATATTTGTTCACACAAGTGCATGCAAGCATTTTGTTCTTTTCACACTGGAGTAATTACAAAGATTAAATGCTTTTGTGTCTAAGTATATTGGGATTGCATGGTTTGCAAATTATGTCCTTTAAACTAGGACGGAGGGAGTATGATATTATAACCATCTCTTTCTTCATTAATTGTTATGTCACATCGAATTTTTGCCAACATGTTATGCATGAGACTAGTCTCAATGGGAGTATCATAGGTGATATCATGCATTACATGCACACAAAATGCTTATGTGTCATAACAATTAATGATAAAAGAGTTTGTGTTAGTATCATAAGTAGAGACTGTATAATAGCAAACTAGAAATCCTAATGCAAGTAAATCTTATACATAATTTTACACTAAAATTCTACAAAGTACTATTATGATACTATTATATGATACCATGCACTATAAAGATAGTATCATATGCATAGGTGGTATCATGCATTACATGCATACAAAATGCGTATGTGTCATAAAAATTAATGATGAAAGAGTTTATGTTAGTATCATAGGTAGATACGGTATCATAGCACATGAAACTAGAAAAAATTACCTCGAATAAATCTTGTACGCAATTTTACATTGAGATTCTATAAAACAATAAATACACTAAAACTATAATACTACTACATGATACTATGCATTGTAGAGATGGTATCATATACTAGCATCATATGCATGATTCTACTATATAATACTCTTCATCTTAACTAGTCTGATAGTAGTTATGATACTCTCATTATAGCTAGCATAAAAATCTACCGAGACCGAATGCAGGAAATTGCACGAGGCTGTGCGGTGGCGTGCTTGTGCCATACCCATTCAGCATCCAGGACATGGGCCTGGCAGCGGCCCATTGCTACCATCAAGGGTTCAACCTCACCTGCGACACAACCCACGACCCTCCGCGGCTGCTCCTCGGCGACGACGGGAAGCTTCGCGTCGAGGAGATCCACCTCGACAACGCCACCGTGCACGTCGTCTACCCCGGCGCTTTCATAAACATCACCATCGGGTCCAATGGTGAAAGTTTCGTTTTCGACGACAATGGCTTCCCGAGCCATGGCGAGGCACCCTACTCGATCTCAGCCAGAAACGAGCTCGTGCTCACGGGGTGCGACGTGCAGGCCGCGATGCTGGGCCACCACAACGGCTGCGGCCCGGAATTCCTCAGTGGACGCGTCTCCTTCTGCAAATTTGACTTTGACAAACGAGTCAAACACAACGGCAGCTGCGTCGAAAGCATCTACCGGCACCGGAGCCCCAACGACAAGTACTACCACGGCATGGGGTGCTGCCAGGCGCACATCTCCACAGACTCCATGGGCGGCATGCCCAAGCAGTTGAGTGTGGCCTGGGTCTCCGGGGTGAGCCAGTTGGCCGAGAAGACGCGGCTGCCCGCGCTCGTGTTCGTCGCGGCGGAGGGGTGGTACGATGATCTGGGTTTCGCCGGCGTGCTAGGCTCCAATCGGCAGCCGCCGACCAGAGCGATGCAGGAGGTCCCCATTATTCTACGGTGGGAGGTCTTGTCCGATAAACCCAATTGTACATCATCCCACAACAGAGTGCGGATTTACCCCTCCTAGGTTGGGCCCCCGGCACCATCATAGCCGTCAGTTGATTTAAGATTCGTGCAAAAGTCTACCAGTCAAAGCTTTTATTTTTTGCATTTTAGTCCTTGGCAAAATCCCTATTCAGCCCACTCCCTACTCCCCCGTCTGACACTGCCGCCCTACCCCAACCCTCACTCCATCCCTGTACTGAGCCGACCCATCCTCCTCCTCTAGCCTGACGCCTCCTCCTCCTCTAGCCCGTCGCCGTCCTCCTCCACTAGCCCGTCCTCCTCCTCTAGTCCGTCGCCATCCTTGGTCTCCCTCACCCTGCTTGATGTGGGCAAGGTCCCTCCTCTCGTTCGTCATGGAGCAGCAGCTCCGGTCCTCCTCCTCGACCGTGAGCGGCCAGCCGGCCTCCTTTGCCCGTGCAGATTCCGTAGCCGACGATAGAAGGCCCGATCTAGCCATGGAGGTCCCGGATCTAGTCCTGGAAGGCACCTTCTTTTGATTCTTTTCATTGGTCAATTTAATTTGGAAATTTTGGTTGAGCTCCGTTTCCTGTTGAATCTAGATGAAGTTTCTTAGATGGGTCTATTTGAATCTGTATTGAATTCCCTTATTTTCTGCCAAGTTTATTCATGTTTCTCGCAAAGTTTTTTTTCTATATCTTGGAATGTTTGCAGTGTGGATGTTCTGTGAATTAATCTTTACTTACGCATGAATATTGTAAAAATCTATGGTGAATTTGATGTTGGAAAGGTGCATCGAAAAAATCAATATCCAATTCGTATGATTTTGTTCTAAATCATGAGTGATTATTGTATGAATCTTCTATGAATTTGTATCAATGTCTGTGATGTATAAATCCTATGAAACCTACCAGATTTGATAATCTTTAAAAAAAACTATATGAATCATGTATGATTCTTGGCAGAAACATATGTAGACATTATAATAATATTCTATGAACAAAATATATGAATATCTCTTCAAAAAATTATATGAATATCTCATGAATCTTGTGTAAAATTGTTCATGGGTCTCCTCCCATTTCACATCTTATGTGAATCTTGTGTAAATCTTGTGTGAAAAATTATTACATGAAAATTCTCTGAAAAAAATATGTAAGAAAAATTTCGTGAATTTTTTTGTTGAAAATATTTTATCATGTATGAAATGAATGTTTGTTTGTTACCAAAAATATTGGTTGAATATTGCTACCGAAAATGTTGGTAACTAAATTATCTTGTATGAATCAGTCAAGATGAAACATAGTTTTAGTTCTCTGATTAAATAACGTTGGACTGATTCCATTTTATCCAAATTGCTTTCCCCAAATCTGAAAGTACGAATATTCTGGGATTCTTGTATGTATTTGTTGCCCATGTATCTTAAAAAAATATCTTGGAAAAAATATGAAACTTGTACGGATATTTCTAGAAAAATTCTTAAAAAATATTCTATGAAATATTGTTGAATATTATTTAAAAAATAATTATGTAAGAAATTGTTGATTAAACTATATGAATATCTCTTGACAGAAACAAGTTTGTAAAACGTGTGAATCTTGTATACAACTTCTGAATCTAGGATAAAACAAAGTAAGAGTGTCTAAATATTGTTAAATAAAAAGTATAAAAATAAATATTATCAAATGAGATTGTTGAAAAAAACAAATTGTGGATATTTTATTTTTAGAATAAAAAATGTACATAAAAATGTTGAATATTCCTGAAATTTTACAAGAAAAAATGAGGTAAAAAAGAAACAAACATTATACAGATTGTTTGAAGAAACATGTGTACGGTTTCATATAGCGACGAAACATGTATAAAACATGAAAACAGCAGGGACCAAAAAGCAAAACTATGATGGACTCAAAAAGTAAGATGAAAGGGGTGTTATATAAAAATATTAGCACGAATCTCCAATATATAAAGGACATAGATGGTGCCAGGGGCCCCTCCTAGAGGGGATTGCATTGCCCTCCCACAACATCTGCAATAGCGAGCACAACTACTGCAACCAAGAGGACAGAGGCTATACATGCCATTGCCAGGATGGCTACGACGGCAACCCCTACGTCGACGACAGTCAAGGATGCAAAGGTTAGCACATACAAGTTCGATCTCAGTTAGGAATTAATTTGCCTCCTTAATTAATAATTTCCCTAGAAGCATCTAATTAAGGGAAAAATATAACTTCTTTATTTTATTTTACACGTCCAGGTCACCGCCACAAGTCCAAGATTATAGGTGAGCAGAGGCACTTTGGGAGCGTAAGCAGACCAAGATTATTTCCCTTTTTTCGCACAAGAAATATCAACAACGCACAAATAATTACTTGCTAGCTAGAGTACTTACATTTCTTGATTCAGTTTGTTTCTTTCTTTGTGAGTTGCGCCAGTCTAGCTTGATTGTAGATCCTAGCTAGGGTATTCTATTGTTGCAGTGCAAGTCATTTATTTTCACCCATATAAACACATAAAATGACTACTAATGTGTGTGCATATATTTCGATTAATTCAGGTATAAGCGTCGGAGCAGGACTTGCCAGTGCAGCGGGCCTCATAATTTTGGTTCTCATTGGACGCTTCATCTCCAACAAAGTTAAACACCCAAAGGCACAAATGTTGAAGCCGAAAGTTCTTCGACCAAAATCGAGGACAACTGCTGCAACAATTTGTATCACAGAGAGCTGATATTGCTGAAAGAATGATCATACCCTTGGAAGAGCTAGAGAAGGCAACAAACAATTTTGATAAAGCTCGTGAGCTTGGTGGTGGAGGGCATGGTACAGTCTATAAAGGGATTTTATCAGACCTCCATGTCGTAGCCATCAAGAAACCAAAGAAGGTTCTTCGAAGGGAGATTGATGAGTTTATTAATGAGGTTGCTATCCTCTCACAAATCAACCACATCAATGTGGTAAAACTATATGGTTGTTGCCTTGAAACAGAAGTACCCATACTGGTCTATGAGTTCATATCCAATGGAACCCTTTATGATCATCTTCACGTCGATGGACCAAGATCATTGTCATGGGATGACAAGATACGGATCGGAATTGAATCAGCCAAATCTCTAGCCTATCTTCACTCGACAACTTCAATTCCCATCATCCATAGAGATGTGAAGTCAGTTAACATACTTTTGGATGATACTCTAACAACAATGGTTCGAGATACATTTTGGTGGAGAAATCAGGTTTAACAACAATGGTTCAAGGTACAATAGGATATTTGGACCCTATGTATTTCTACACTAGACGACTCACTGAGAAAAGTGATGTCTACAGCTATGGTGTCATGCTCATAGAACTGCTAACTCGAAAGAAGCCATTTTCATACTTGTCTTCCGAAGGGGAAGGTCTAGTTGCACATTTTGTTACCTTGTTTGAAGAGGGCAATTTGTCAGAGATATTAGATCATCAAGTTACGGACGAGGGAGGCAAAGAAGTTGAAGAAGCCGCTGCACTTGCAGTAGCATGTGTAAATTTAAGAGGGGAGGAGCGTTCAACCATGAGACAAGTGGAGTTGACGCTGGAAGGTCTTCGACGATCCAAGGACCATGATGTTGGGTTCAACAAACTTAAGAACAATGGTACTCTGATAAATTATCCATCGACCATGGATGGAAGAAGAAGCAGTGAGGAATCAGCCAGACAGTACAGTATGGAAGCAGAGTTGACTATGTCTTCAAGGTATCCTCGGTAGTACTGCTTGCACGTGAGTTGAAGGTAGTCACATTTGCTAGGGGATTTATGACCACCGTAGCCCACTTTCACCTATTTGAGCTTAACATATTTCGTGAGTTGTCGTACATACAATTTTATGTATTTTTGTTTAACTTATGTTTGCGGTAAGTCTACCGATCTATTCATAATCCTCAAGGCAGTACAAGGAACCATACCTATTCCCTTCTTCAATAGTAACTAATGCATAATATGAAATTTTGTGATGGCTTTATTTATTTATTTATTTTGGCATGGTTTCCTCATGTCATTTCCTTTTAGACAGCGCTAGGCATCAGCTGGCTGATACCGGTGGAGTATTAGCCGGCTCGCCAGCCATCCGATCTTCTATAGGGGAAATTTCAGGCGTTCAACCAGTGACACAATTTCATGCAACATTTTTCAACTTTCTTTTTCGTGAATCTGTAAAATCTCTTGTGAAAAAAGTTGCAACATTTCGAACATGGCAGAAAAAGAATGCAACTAATCCCCATTTGTTTGCAGCAAAATGTAAAAAAGTGCGTCACATTTGCAAGAAAAATATAAACGCATCCTGCACGTGTGCTTAACGAATCCAAAATTATAGAAACATGTTTGCAACATTGGAGAAACTCGGCTTAATTAGTGCATTGGAAATAATTTCGCTACCATTGTACATTCTGCTAGGGTGCAACGGTGTACAGCTCACACGAGGGGGAGATAACTACACATCACACCCACGAGAACAAAAAACCTGCCATGCATTGTGTGCTAGTGCTCAAGCATTCAGCATCAAATGCGCTTCAGTCTGAAATTTGAGGGCTATCTATTTTTGTCCAGGGAACGAAGTATGAGCCTGAATGTTATGATGAATTGCAGCCTAAAATTGGCATGGTATTCGGTAACTCGGAGCATTGCGAGTCATTCTCTTCACGCCGTATGCTCACATGAGGTTGGTTTTTCTATACGAACAGGGACACGACACTTAGGGACACTGTAGGAACGGTTTATTTGTGCACGGGAAGGCTGGAGGAAAACAAAAGAGATCAGCAATGAGCCCGTGAGGAAACGAAAAAGAAATGTGAAAATCAATAGATGTGGTTTGAAGAGAACAGACGACGGTAAGTATGTGGTTTTTCTTTTTGAAAACAGGGGGGCCGAAGGGCCTAGAAGCCTAAATTTTTATTTCATCCGGAGGGTGAACAAGAATATTACAGAGAGCCTCATAAAAACAGGAAAAAACACATGGGTCCCTGGTATAACCAGAAAGGACCTTGCTAAAAGAAGATAAAATGCAATCTAGTCCTTCTCTCTCCCCTCTGTCGAGCCGGAAGAAGCCAGACTTGCCGTTGTCGAACACCGCCGCGGGGACTACGCCACTTGCTTCGATGCCGACCAGCGCCACAGCAACAGTAGGCTTCAGAAAGGGCCAGCGATTTCCAAAGGTCGCCATGGACCGAAGATGTGCTCAAGGAAATCGAGGCTTCATCTCTCCCCCACTAACGGCCATCAGATCGAAGCTCAGCCATCTTACTCTCAACACCAGCTCCACCAAGGAGAGGAGAAGAGAAGGCCCGGGCTTCACCTCCATCTGAAGCCACCGGCGACCGAAGGTCCCTGGCCACCGCAGCAAGAAAAGCAATCCGCCCCCGAAACTTGAACCCCCGCCACGGGTCAAAGAGGCGGATGAGGGAAAAATAAGCCACATCCAAAGACCAAGAGCTGGTCAAGAACATCAGATCTCCACCAAGCTCCAACAAACACCACAAAAACCGACCCTTCCCGCCGATAACGCCCCTCTCTTGCAGCCTCCCCTCTACTCCCCCCGCCACCACGGCCGGCCAGAGAGAGGAGATGCTCCAGCAGCAAGTACCCATCTCCCCTCGTCGCCTCGGCCGGCCAGAGCCAGGAACTGGCACAGCAAGATTTGGATCTGACAGGATGCGGCTTTATTGACGGAGACAGTGGCTCTCCCATCGCCTTCCCAGCGCACCCGCGAAGAAAAGCAGGAGAGGGAGAAGCCCTAGAAGCATCGAGATCTGGCTTCACAGATACGGGGCACAACTCCAAAACACGGACAAGCTGCCCAAACTCGGCCTAAGGCCGAACCTACCACTACCAGGGACCAGGCGAGCATCTCCTCTCTCCCTCCTCCAGACGGCGGCACCGTTGGATTTGGGTCGGAGGAGAGCTCGCCGCTCTGAAACGACTCTTAAGGGAAAGTTACTGTAGAGCACGGGAGAGGGATGGTTTTGAAGTGTGGCGTATATTTGGGCTAGGTAGTTGGCGTTCAACCGTGTAGGACGACCCCACGGTAAGTATGTGGTGGACCTCTTCTTCCTACAGCACACATATCAGCTCGTGTCACCAAGCAAGCGTCAGTTCCTAATAAGATCAAATAGAGAAGTAAGCAGCAAACTCAGGAGCAAATAAATCACATGCCATAAAGCATTGATTGGCAGTTTTGCAACGTACCGTATGCTTTGTGTAGAAAGAGGGTATGTATGGAAAATTGGCAGCATGAAGCGTGATTTTTCAGAACTTCTGCTGCGATTTGAAGGAAACAATTAATTAAGGATTCAGATGCACAAATACAAAATATTGGTCCTATGAAAACCAAGCAAAGCATCAATGCATCATCATTCTTTGATTACAAACTAGATAAAGAGAACAAGGCTAACCCATGCATATTTTCTCGGCCGATGGTACCTCTCGGAAGAACTATGCGGTTATTTGGGCAGGTTGTCTCCTTCGATTCCACATGTCGCACCAACAAATATGACATGGTTTTTGCCCTGTTCGTAGGAGAAAATCACCGATGATTCTTTGTGTTACACTCGATGCATTCCTTGCAAACGAAACAATTGAGAGTTGTACAAAGTGGTTGTTCTCT
The DNA here is from genome assembly GCA_916181665.1 of Avena sativa. Lineage (NCBI taxonomy): Eukaryota > Viridiplantae > Streptophyta > Magnoliopsida > Poales > Poaceae > Avena > Avena sativa. The sequence goes on along the minus strand of OV702293.1, from coordinate 341,767,665 downwards.
ACTTTTCTCGCGGCTGTCAGAGGGCTTGCGCCTAAACTATACTGATAAGGACGTGTCAACATGAAAGAAGCAGTTCCAGTTATATTTCCAAGTACTAGACACTAGACAATCTGGATAGATACATGAGTTTATCTAGATTTAAATGTATTTATAGATACATGCGAATCTAGACAAACCCAAGTCAGCCTTCAACTAGCCTATGTTGTGTTTTAGAATACAATCTGGGTAGGATGTCTCTATTCAGAGAGAAAAAAACTATACCCTCGGACCCATATTAGTTGACTTCGAGTTGTCAAAATTTGGATAAACCTATATATACTAAATAGTGTCTAGATTCTCGAAGTTAACTAATATGGGTCGGAGGGAGTAGTAGTTTCTTCCATGTATAAACTTTGTGCAATCACCTCCAAAATGCGCATTGTATATACGATTTGGTAGATCATCCATTCCTGAAATCTGTATAAGCCATGCATTCAGCCAAAGATGCACTGGTATCATCACCTCTCTATTCTACGGGCATAGACATGGCAGTTTTCACGTTCTCACATAAACAGGGAGTCCAAATCCTCGGCTTCCTTCAGATGTTAACCCACTGTTCCTAGCTTCAGCAGCGGGAGCCAGACGGTGGAAATAAGCAACAGAAATTGACGGTCAGGAAATTTCCTCAAACAAAAGATGCAGGGTAATATTCAGGATTAAGGTTCTGCCAACATGATCAATGTACAATGACACAGCTACTTGTACACAGTTGTATACAAATAGTAATACTATATAACCTCAACTAGGAAATATTCCCCCATGCCACCACATAGATGATCAGTTTCAGAGCGATAGAAGTGCCATATGTTTCGGTCATTTAGTGCATGCAAGTAAGAGGATTTGCTCTGCTGCTTGCAGTTGCACCACGGAGAAAAATAATATGCTCTGCTGCTTGCAGGTCTTCCAAGATATGTGTACTACTGTACTAGGAAACTAGGATGGAACGATCAATTTACTGTTCTGTTCTACATACAGCGAAGCAGGTTGCACACAGGATTCAGAAACGTTGTTATGTCTGGCTGCCAACTATCAAGTAGTGGATCCATCCTGTAGATCGATGTGCAATGTTCAGAAGACATGACATACATGGTGCCCATTAGTCAATCCCCATGGCCAATGTTGAAATTCGCATTATGGCAGTTCCGAATTCTTCAGGTGGGCAGAGCAAGGCTTCTCACAGGAACAGAATATTCAGCTGTAGTTGTTATATGCCTGAACATTCCCATGGCTTCTGCAGTGAGGCCAGTCAACGAAAAGAACATCGGAAGCTGAACTCGTGAAACAGCCTATATATTTAGGATAAAATTTGTAAAAGCATGTCTTTACATTGCACAATCTGCCCTAGAAATTAAACAATGTAAGAGATGTTCCAGTGTAACATCAAAGTGACTTGTTCGGGTATCATAGGATTTTTGGGATAACACAAAGCCTCAGAACACACTGCAGAATTAGTCCCGCTTAGACAAAGCACAAGACGAGATGGACAATATAATAACTCCACAAAAGGACCAACAACACCACATTTCAACATGCACACGCAAAGGGATCGGTCAGGTCCAAATCACTAAGGTGAACGACTGTCGAAGCATCATGGGGACAGTTTGCTGCAAAACAAAGCCGAGCATCTCTGGAAGCCCTCTTCTCCATCCCAAGCCTCCTATGTTGTTCTGCGAAAAAAACCTCTTTGTAATTCTGGAGGTCAACCTCAAGTCTCACCGACTCTAGCATTCTCGCGTTGGACACAACGAATGTGGCAAGTTTAACTTGCGGTTGGGTGCTCCGATAACATCCCAACACTAATGTCTTCAATCGGGTGTCAAGAGAACTAAAAAGATTCCGGTGTTTACTAGGTCGAAATCTTTTCTCCCCTGGTTGAGCCATCTAGAAAGATACATACAAGAAAAGTTAAACAATAGATCAGAGGTACATCTGGACACAACGACCACTAATGCAGTACGGAATTAAATGAAGAACCATCACCTTGACATAAAACTTCTCCAAGCATGGAAAGAATCTCATCAAGTCGACAACCATATCCAGATCAAAAGTACACAAATTAATAGCTAAGATCTTGACAGTACACACCACAGCTGCCAAGCTATCAATCCTTAGTTCCTTTATGAAGCATGGAGCAGAACATTAGGATATACGGAGTAAAATGTACATACGATATAACTTCTCCATGCATAAAAATGTAGCTTATGACTTATGAGAAGTCTTGTGGGGAAGGCAAGAAGTACAACAAACATAGTTATACCTGGATAACTGTGGAGCCAAAGACGATTTTTGATTTCCCAAACCATTCAGAAATGTAGCCCAAGGTCTCCAATTTAGGCGCGGAGATGATGGTCACTTGCATTTTAGTATACTTCTCAAACTGGACCAATCTTTGAAGCGAAGGGGCATCCTCGATGGTTAGTTCGCTTAAACTATAACGAAAGCCAATGCTTATAAGAGTAGGTGAGTTGATCCGGAGATGACCGACATAACGACAGTTATTAAGCATCAAGCTTTCCAGGACAGGGCAGCCAAGGGCGACAATGCTGTGCATGGAGCGCTCCAATATTTCGACCTCGAGAAAGGCAAGCTTCTTGAGCTGGGCAAAGCGAAGCGTTTTGACGGTGCGGTACGGTAGATGGCACTGGCTGAAAGTGGCGACGCGGAGAGTGGACGAGAACCGAAAAGTGGCCGGTGGCGGCGTTGGCGGCGGGTATGGGAAGCAAGGACTTAGGTCAAACTCTAGCTCCTGCAGGTTGTCGAGGGCGGGAGACCGGAGCCAGGCGTCCGTGTCATCTGCCTGCCACTTGTGACGCAGCGATGGTAGACAGATGAGGCGGCCGGAGCCCTGGTGGGCGGAAAGGACGACGTCGACGCGGGCTTCCCGATAGTCGAGATTAAGAGGGGCGGTGCGCCAGAGGTGGCGCCACCGCGCGGGACGAGAGGATTTGGGTGCGGGCACCTTCCTTGGTGGGGAGAAGGGTGATGATTTCCCCCAGGACGGCGTCGCAGAGGTTGCTGATGCGGTCCAGCAACGATTCGCCGCCATCTTCCTCTGCTCCCCGCGGTGGTTCTTGGCTTTCCTCCGCGGTCGTCGGTGGTTGGAGATCGGGGGCTTCCGTAGCCAGCGTCGCCGGCGTCAATTCGTGGATGTCCACTGCCGCTAGTTTCCTCTTCTTGGTTGTAGGACCGGCAGGCTCCATGGCCATCGCCGCCGCCATCATGGATCTGCCGTATTAATGGACTAGTGTCAAAATACCGGGCAGGCAGGATTAATGGACTAAAGTGACGGCCGATGGATTCCATGCCCCTTCCAGGCTTTCAGCAAGCCCATCCAGGAGTTGCCTAAAAAAAAAGTTGATGAGAGTCTTAAAAAAGACGAGCACTAGGAGTCCCGGGACGATGGGACGTCCTGCTTAACGTCACCTCGCCGGAGAACATGCATAAATAAAAAAAATATACTAATATAGCAAAAACGACTTCGTCGAAGATATCGTTGAAAAAAACTCACTTATGACTCTCGCCGGAGATCTCGTAGCAAAAAGTTGACACTATTATAGCAAAATCACAAGCGATTGTAGTAACAAAGTTTTTCTAATGTAGAAAAAAACTAACTTTGCCAGAGACATCACCGAAGACTCTCACCCGCAAACATCGCCGGACACCTCGTAGCAAAAACTTTGTACAATTATAGCAAAGCCTCAAAACTATTGTAGCAAAACCATTTTGGTATATAGCAAATTCCCATCCCAGCAAAAATTCTCTAAAATGCAAAATCCAGAGTAGCAAATCTAAGGGCCTTCAATAGCAACAACCAAAGCCTTCGGTAGCAAATCCACCCGTCGTCGGTAGCAAAATCCGTCGCCTTAGGTAGCGTGCATCGGAGCCACCACCTCAAAACACTGGTCCTCGCCGGAGGTGTAGAGAAGGAGCAGCTGGACGGCTTCCGGCGAGGCCCCTGTCGGAGGAGAGCCTCGTCGTCCTGGCAGCAGAAGTGGGGCGAGGCCATGGCGGCCCAGATGGAGACACACCTCCATGGCATGTTCGGCGCGTGGCTTCGTAGCGAGGCGGCGTAGACGGTGGAGAACATCGGTCGAGGCGCGCAGCGGCGGAGGCACGCGGTGGTGCCAGCCACAACCACCACGCGAGCGCGACGGAGGAGGCATGTCAGAGGAGTGCTTGGCGAAGCGTGGCGGCGAGGGAGGTGCAACGCTGGCGATAGCGACCATGCGAGAAGATGGGAGGAGGTAGCAGGCTCGAAGGAGGTCGCGGCACTAGAAACGCGTGTGTGTGCAAGGTAGCAGTTGGTTTTGGGTGTACGAGAGGATAAGGAGGGATCAGATGGGGCCACCACGACGCGACCCAAGCACGTGACACAAAGCGCGCGGTCAAACCCGGCGATGGGGATACATATCATTTTCCCTTAAAAAAGCTTTACTGTACTAGGAATCTAGGATGGAACAAGCAATTTACTGATCTGTTCTACATACAGCGAAGCAGGTTGCACACAGGATTCAGAAATGTTGTTATGTCTGGCTGCCAACTATCAAGTAGTGGATCCATCCTGTAGCTTACTTGCGGTAATAGATCGATGAGCAATGTTCAGCAGACAGTCAACCCCCATGGCCAATGTTGAAATTCGCATGGCAGTTCCAAATTCTTCAGGTGGTCAGAGCAAGGCTTCTCACAGGAACAGAATATTCAGCTGCAGTTGTCAGCTGTGAGGCCAGCCAACAAAACAACATCAGAAGCTGAACTCAAGAAACAGCCTATATATTCAGGGTAAGGTTCTACCAACAGTCTAAATGTATAACATAACAGTAATGCTACACCTACGGGCGGGTTGTTACAAAAAAATTCTTACGGGATTACGTGGAGGCGTGCGGACTAACCATGGGCCTGAAACCACGGGAGGTGGAAAAAATTACACCAATTAATTGCTGCCATATCATCCCGTAAGTCTATTCCGTAGAGATGTTTCCGTAAGTCTAGCATTTTTTATAACATAACATCTCCTTCTGCATTAGTACTTCCCCAAGACAAACTAATAATACCTCATAACAGGTCAACATTTCCCCACATCCCACTCACATTATCAGTTCAAACTTGTTTATTTTTTCATGTACAGACCTTGTGCAATCACCACTGGAGTTCAGTTAACATGGAGCAATTTCGGTGACGTTCCAAGGGAATGTCAAAATAATAACCTCGAGAACCTGTCTTCTGCAAGTACAGCTGATGCCGTCCAGTTTAATCCTGAAACTTTCAGCGGGATTGTGCATGCCCCACAAAATAGCTTGATTTATCATAGGGGTTCAGGGAAAGACAGGCATAGAAACACACGGGAACTAACCAACTTTTGGCCAAAGCAGAAATTGAGAAAAGCAGAAAATAACTAACTCCACAACTGCGGATACCAGTTTTCAACATCCACAAGCAAAAGGATCCGTCAAATCCAGATGACTGACATCATGGATACCTTCAACATCGTGGCTACAGACTGATGTGAAACAAAGCTATGCACCTCTAGAAGCCCTCTTGTCCATCTGAAGCATCCTATGTTGCCCATGAGATGTTGGCCATGGATCAGCTTGATCAGTGGTTTCTGCTCAGAAAAAAAAATAGCTGGATCAGTGTCAACCCTAAAAAAAAAGCTGGATTAGTGCTTTTTGTTTGAGCACAACGGCTACACTAGAATTGCTTGGTCTTTGTCGTCGAGATAATGAAATGGCCGTGATGTTCATTTTTTTTCTGAATTGTGGGGCATAGCCCCCGATTTCATTACCAGAACAAAACCAGATAAAACACATGGTTCTGTATGCTCTCACACATCGACACCCCGATCTACACAACCTGACCGAGCCAAAACGGAAGAAAAACCAAAGAACTAGTACTACCCAGAAACACTACCAGGCATGTGCCAAGAACATCTCATACATCTACACATATAGACTATTCAAAAAGAACAAGTTCCAGGACTGTTACTGTTACTGCTCCAGCAGCTTTTCTCGCCATCAAGCTGAACAACAAAAACAAAGGCACACATCAGACTGTTCTGCTTATTCAGCCTGCTATCCTAAGCACCATCGGTGCCAACCCTTCTTTTTACTGAAAATCTCAGCTGCATTCTTGTTCCTCTGTGTTGTAAGCCTCGTAGCCCTCAAATCTGGAGATCAGCCCACCAATTCATCGTAGGATCATAAGGAAAAAAATTGTTAAAGCAAGCTGCATTCCTGGTTTTCCATAAGGACCAAACCACAGAAGCAACACCTACTGCTACCAAACTTCTCACACTAGAAGGAAACCTGAATACACAGTTAATTATATCTGAAACTGAATTAAAGTCAAAGTCTGTTCTAATGTCTAAAGCACACTGCACAACACTCCAGCCATATTTGGCCATTGAACAATGCACAAATAAGTGATCTATACTTTCCTTCTCACTACAAAAAAGAAATTTATCACTACCTTCCCATCCTCTATGCTTCAGTACATCTCTAGTCAAAATACTTTTCTTAAACAAAAGCCAAAGAAAAACCTTAATTTTCAACAGAACTTTGATAAACCATAAATTTTTTAAGGATACTTAACCTGATTAATCTTGAGAGCATGGTACATTGATTTAACTGAAAACACGCCTGACTTTCCCAATAACCACTTGCACCAATCTTTCCGATCTGTTAAACTAGTTTCACTACACATATTCCGGAGCTCCTCCCACATTACAGCAGTTTCACCTTGTAAGTTTCTTCTAAACCTTAGTGAACTCCATCCTTACTCAAAAAGTTTAGCTACTACAATACCAGTACTAAAAGTCGGATTATAAAGTCTTAGGAAATTTAATCTTAAGTGGTACATCACCAACCCATAAATCTTCCCAGAAACTAAACCGTTATCTACTGCCTCCCTACAGTACTTATAAAAGTGTTCACTAACATCTAAAATGCCCTGAAAGAAGTGGCGTTGACCAGCCTTTTTCTTAACATCTACCAACAGGTTTCTTCTACAATATTTCTTTAAGTTTAACTCCTGGCACAGACCATCTTCATTTTATACTTTCCATAACCACTTACTTAATAAACATGTATTGATAACATTTAAATCAACTATGCCAAGTCCCCTTGGTCAATTGGCTGGCAAACAGTTTGCCAATTGACCAAGTGATATTTTTTGTCATTTTCCTTATCATACCATAACATCCTTTTTCTAGGCTTATTCATTTTCTTTTCCACCCCTTTCGGCAAAGGGGAACAACGAGATCATATAGAAAGGTACATTACTGAGACTACCTCTAATCAAAACAAGTTTACCGCCACCATACAACATAAATCAACCCTGCCAAGTTCCTAATTTCTTATCCATCTTCTCTTCTGAGTTTTTCCAGTCGCTATTCATCAATCTAGCACTGTGAGCAGGAATTCCTAAATATTTTAAAGGCAAAAATCCTTCTACACAAGTAAAAAACTCTTTATACATGTCCCTATCATCTCTTTCCCAAATAGCATTGTCAAACCTCCTTCAACTAAATCAGGACCTACCCCCCTCACTAAATTACTATCTTGAGCCCTCCTAACCAAAACTTGTAATGTATCTACTGCAATATCAAAAAGAATAGGCGAAAGTGGGTCCCATTGCCTCAAACCCCTTTTAGTTTTAAAATAAGGTCCTAAAATACCATTAACCATTACTGCTACATTGCCTCCACTAATTAACTCCTTTAGCCAACAAATATATCTTTATGGAAAATCCTTCATCCTAAGTACTTATAACAGAAACTCCCAATTAATATTATCATAAGCGTTCTTGAAATCAACATTGAACATGATTACATTACTTTTTTTCTTAACAATTTTGTGTAAGGTTTCATGAATAATAATCATACCATAAATGTACCTACCTTTTATAAAAGCAGTTTGTACTGGCGCTACTACCTTATCTGCAACTATAATTGTCCTATTATTAATCACTTTAGTCACTAGCTTAAAAATAACATTACTCAAACAAATAGGCCTGAACAATTGAATTCTATTTGCATCACTCACTTTAGGTAACGAGGTTATAATGCCATAATTTAATCTTGCAATATTAGTCCTACCATGGTAAATTCATTGAACAGCATTAGTAAATCATTTTTTAACATATGCCAAAAGTGTTGATAGAACTCTGCAGGCAGGCCGTCAGGACCTGCTGCTTCGTTATGCTTTATTTGGAACAAAGCTACCCTTATTTCGTCCAAAGTAAATTCGTGTTCCAAAAAAGCTCTATCCAAATCATCTAAAGCACACTCAATGGGAATTTCCAAAGAAACATTAAACACACTAGCAGAAGGACAAAAAAGGGATTTATAATAACAGTAGCAAACAATAGAATATCTTTAGCACCTTGAATCATAGCATCATCTTGTTCTAAACTAAGAATTCTATTTTTCCTTTTCCTCCCATTAGCTTTAGCCATAAAATATGAAGTCATAGCATCTCCTTCTATTAACTCTTTTTCTTTAGCTCTTTGGATCCATTTAATCTCCTCCTCCTTACAACAACAACCAAGCCTTTTATCCCAATCAAGTTCGGGTAGGCTAGATATGAAACCCAAACAGAAACTAATGGGAAGTTATTCCAAGCCTTTTAATCTCCTCCTTATTTATAACATTTAACCGTCTCTCCATATACCTTCTAGCTAGAAACTTATCTACAACTAAAGCCACAAGTTATTTTCTCTATCTATCTTATCTATTCTCTATCAAAAACTTCTTCTCTTTCTTTTTTTTTTGAGGTAAAACTTCTTCTCTTTCTTAAAAGTACTACTGTATTATAATTGATATTCCAGCCTTTTAAATCCTTTCTTACTTCTCTAGCTCTTTTTTGCCAAACATCTTGATAATTAATTCCAGGAAATATTTTAAACCCACACTTTACTCACTACACTATCCAAATTTTCTCTCAAAAACCAACATAATTCGAATCCAAAAAGACTAGGAGCCTTATTAACTTCTACGCCTATGTCCATAATCAAAGCAGCGTGATCAGAAATAATTCTAGGAAAAGTTATTACAACAACCAAAGGAAAAAAAAATCCCACTCCATACTTGCTAGAATTGTACCTAACTTCGCCATAATCGGATCCTCCTGATTGTTTGACCAAGTAAACCTTCTACCAGTTAACTCAAGTTCTTTTAATTCTTTATTATTAATAACAATATTGAATAAGGTAGACCATTTAGATAACCTTCTAGGTTTATTGCTTTCATTACTTTTCCTAATAATATTAAAATTACCTCCCACAACATAAGGAAAAGAGTTAGCCTGTAAAACATGAACCACAGAGAGCACCTTGCCGTTTAAAAGGGGCCCATAGAAACGATGGAACCCACTATTTTTAGTATCGTTAGAATTAATTTGTTATTTCACATAGAAATAACTGAACGGAGTGGAATAAAAATTGTGGTTGGGAAGGTTATTATAGCAAAAGCCATTGGACTAATTTATATATCGGAAGTTCAATTAAAAATAGCTCTTTATCCTTGCTATGGGGAGCTCCATAAACAGAAACAATGTTCCAAATTCGTCCTGTCATTTTTTATCTAACTAAACATCGAACATAATATATACCACAGTCCATTTCCAAAATAGTATAAAACTCGTTATTAATTCCCAGCGAAACTCCTCCCGTGACTTGCAGGTGAACATCCCCAAGAAAAATCAAAGTTACCAGTAAGAGAATCTACAAAAACCCTGATTTCCTAGTTTCATGTACTCTGATTTCCTAGTTTCCTGTACAGGTTACTGTACTCTGATTTATTAGTTTGCTGTAGCCCTATAAACCCTAACTTATAATCTTTAATTGCTTCAAAAATAGCAAGTTTTTTATCAGGGTCATTAAGACCTCTGGGCTTCCAAAATATTCCTGACATATAAACAGAAATAACTAGAATATTACACCTAAACCTCTACCTCTACCATTCACAAAGCTCATCCTACCTCTACCTCTTCCTCCACCTCCATGATGCATTCATGTAATATAAAAATGGTTGGGCGATGATGTATGCATCAGGATGTATAATTTTGCTCGTGCACAACAAAAAAAATAGTTTGGCTAAGGGTCAGATTTGTCAAAAAAAATACCTTTAGATGTGCTGCAGACACCGATGGTGCAGAACAAAAAAATAGTTTGGCTAAGGGGCAGATCGCCAGCGCGGCGTCGCAAGCACCACATGCCGATGGCCTCGGTGCAAACTCCATGGATGATTCCCAGCTCCTGCAGCATGGACAAGACTAGGTTGTTGTGACGAACAAAGGAATGCTATGTACGACGACGAACCAACAAGCGGTGGCCAGTATCTGCAATGCAGTGTTTGAACAGACAGGCCTGGATCATAAAACATCCACAGTCAATGTCGCGACATCATTGTCAATTTCACTGTCTTCAAGTAGGCTGAGCAGAGGTTCACACACAAAAAAAAGAATCATCATCAGCTTCACTTGTTAACACAACAATCGGGGTCTACAGCTCCACCTTGCTCCTGTCCAGAAACCGCAGGACCTCATGAGATTTACTGTTTACAGATACAGGGACCTCTTCAGGTTCTATTAACAGCATAAATCCACAACATATCTCGAGGCACGTCAGAAACCTCCAAACCAACTAATATAAACCGTAAACTAGGTGAACCATTTTCGCTATGCCAACTAGTTGATCGGTTCCAGCATACAATCTAAGTAAATTCAGTAAAAGCATGCCTGCATTCAGAAGTTGGCAACTGCCCTCTTCCATGTATACACTTTCCACAATCAGCACCGGCAAAGAGAAGTACATGTAGAGTCAATACGTGGAGTTTAGAGACAACCAAATAAGAACCACAATAAACTACTTTTGTAATATGCTGACGCCGGACATTATTTCTTTATTACTGAAATATTCGCATGATTGAGCATGCACCACAGGTAGTTTGATCTGAATACCATAAAGGGTTTCGGATAACACAAGACTTACAAACAATACACACCCGATAACAAACTGACAACTTTCGCCAAAACATGAAATGAGGAAGGCAATAATAACTCGCTCCACAACTGCCAATACCCAGCTTTCAACATCCGCAAGCGAAGGGATCGGTCAAACCCAAATCATCGACATGCGTGATACCTGAAACATCATGCTGACAGCCTGTTGTAAAACAAAGCCGAGCACCTCTGGATGCCCTCTTCTCCATCTGCAGCCTCTTATCTTGTCCTGCGAAAAAGAGCTCGTTGTAATTGCGGGATTTAACCTCAAGTCTCATTGACTCTAGCATTCTCGCGTTCAGCACAAAGAATGTGGCAAAGTTAACTTGTAATTGGGTTCCGCGGTAACATCTCAGCACTATTGTCCTCAAACGGATGTCAAGAGATGTGAGAAGATTGCTTTCTTTATGACACTGTGAATTTGGATCCCATGTTTCACCTTTCTGAAAAGAGACATAGACAAGGGAAATTAACCACTCTAGACCAGCAAATACATCAAAAGAGCAGCTCAACGGTGAACACTATAAATACTCTATGAACTGTCAATGAAGATTCACCTCCTTCACATACAACTTCTCCAAGCATGGAAAGCATCTCATCAGGTCAATAACCATATCCAGATTAAAATATGACAGGTGGATGGCTAAGATCTTGACCGTACGCACAACCGTTATCAGGCTATCAATGCGCAATCCCTTCATAAAACATGGAACACGATATTAAAACATGACAAGTACAGTTTATATGAAACTCTCAGCACGCAAAAATACAGGTCAAAAAGGTAATAAGTACAACAAAGGTTAGCTACCTTGATAACTGTTGAGCCAAATATGATTTTGGAGTAGCTATAAGATTGAGGAATGCAGCCCAATGCCTCAAGCTTAGGCGCGGAGATAACCGAAATTTGCATCCGCATGTGCATTTCAAGATAGAGCAGCCTTTCAAGAGACGGAGCATCCTTGATAATGAGTTCCTCTGAGGTAGAACGGATGCCAATGCTTTTAAGGGTAGGAGATTCGATCTCGAGACAACGGATGCCTGGGATGGCACTAAGCAGCAAGCACTCCAGGCCAGGGCAACCGGCAGAGACAATGGTGTGCAGCGAGACCTCCGAGATCTCCACATGTATGAGTGCAAGCTTCCTGAGCTGGGGAAAGTGAAGCCCTTGGACCGTCTGGTCCAGTAGATAGCAGTTGCTGAGAGTAGCGACGCGGAGAGTGGGGGAGAACCGGAAGACGGACGCCGGCGGCGGTAGCGGCGTTTGTACTATGATCACTGCTGCTGCACTGCAGTACGATGGGGCGTTGAAGTAGAACTCGAGCTCCTGGAGGTTGTCGAGGGCGCGGGAGCGGAGCCAGCCGTCCACGACGTCGGCTCGGTACTGGAGGTGGCGCCCCGGGAGGCAGAGGCGGCGGCCAGGGCCCTGGTGGGCCGCGAGGATGACGCCCACGAGGAGACATCGCGCAGACAACCTGTTGTCGGCGGCGGGGAGGGAACGGAAGTCGAGATTGAGAGGGGCGGCGCGCCAGAGGTGGCGCCACCGGGGCGCCAGGATCTGGGTGCGGGCGCCGTCCATGACGGGGAGGAAGGAGATGATCTCGCAGAGGACGCCGTCGGGGAGATCGCTGAGGCGGTCCAGCAATTCCTCCCCGCCATCTTCATCCGCTCCGGGCGCCGGTACTTGGCTCCTCTCCGCGGTTGCGGGTGCCGGATCTGTCGCTTCTGCAGCCGCCACCGCGGGCAGCAGCGGCGCCTCCTCGTAGATCACCGGAGCAGCGAGTTTCATCCTCTTGGCCGCCGAATCCATCGCCGTTTCTAGCGCCGCCGCTCTGCGCTGTGTGCGGTGGAAGTGGAAGGGGAGCGACGCTGTCCTCCGCTGCGCACTCTCTGTTTTTTTTTTAAGGCTAGCTGCCTGCTCTCCATCTCAGATTCCAAACTAGTAAAGCAGCCAGCGGACTGGGTTAAGCTGGGCTTTGGCGATAAATTTAAACGGACCGGATCGCATAATGTTCTCGTCATATCATTTACCCTAATAATTTTTCGGATTCGGAGTGATATAGATAACGACCGGATGCGGATCAGAATACGGATTATTTTGGACTAGTGACGCAAAGCGGAAATGGATTGTTATCGGACCAAAAATGGAAACTATTATCGAATAAATACCAGTAGCGTAAGACAGTATGGAGATGCTAGTGTATGAAAAAAATGAACCGAGTGCAGGTCATACAAAGCGAGTTTTAATTATAAACATAGAGACACGCATGTGATTACGATTAGTGAATTATTTAGACATTTGGACTGCTACATTGAGCTAAATAATCGGCTTATCCTAATCGAATAGCTCGGATGATCCATGAAATATAGCGGATAATTCGTATGTGCCAGATAATAACAATACCATATCATCTATCGTATTCTACGGATATCCGTCATACTAATATCCATATCCTCGTCCATATCTGGCGGATTCCTAAAATTTTATACCATATCTTCAAAACCGGTTGCGGATGCGGATTCGGTGCGAAAATTATCCACATTGTTTACATCTCTACTAAGAAGCTCTTCATATCAAATATAATTTGGAGTAACCCTAAAAATATATATAATTTGGAGTATTTCGATTCTAAGGAAAAAAAAATCCTGCCCACCGGATCATAAGGTTGCGACAAAAATGCTTTGTAGGCTAAATTTACTCCTAGAACTTTTCGAGGAAACCAAGGATAAACTTTAATAACCTCACAGAAAGTTCAATTCAGTTTTAATATTTCTTTTGTCCTTCTACTTCATTAAACAACACCTAATCACAAAATTCTTGCATTCTCTATGCAAATTGAGATGCTTTTTTCTCAACAACTCACTTGGTTTAGAGGGAAAACATGATAGTAATTCTAAGGAAAAAACTAATTCCTACCTCTCGGCGGAGGAAAAAGGCATTTCATAAAACAAAACGTTCTGAACCTTTTGGAGGAAAACCAAAAAAAATCTAAACTCCTGCAATGATTCAATTGAAAGTTTCAATTCTTCTTTTGTCTCTCTATTTCATCAAACAACACTGATCTCAAAACTCTTGCATTTTTCCAATGGAGATCTACTCACACCGACATTGCTTTCATGGCGTCCATCGGTCAATCATATCCATGATCAATGTCAAAATAGGCATGGAAGTTTCACACCCTTCAAGGGTTCTCAGAATAACAGAATTTTCAGCTTCAGTTGTTATATACCCGAACATTCTCGTCGTCGCCGCTTACAGCGGCGAGGCCAATCAGTAGAAATAACAGCAAAAACTGATAGCTAGAAAGATTCTACATTCAGGGTGGTTCTACCAACAGTTTATAAATGTAAAACAACACATCTTCTTGTGCAATAGTACTCCCCCAAGACGAATAAATAGCATTACTAGCTTGTAACAGGGTCAACATTTCCCTGATCCCGCTCACATAATCAGTTCAGAATACAATCTCGGTCGCATCTCTATTTTTAAAAAACTAACCAGTTTCTTCCATAGAACTTGTGCAGTCTCCACTGGACTTTAATAGCATGCAACGATTTGACTGATGCTCCATGGGAAATATCAAAATATAAGCTCGAGCGAGAACCTATTTTCTCTAATACAGCTAATGTTGGGCAATTCAGGTCTGAAACATTCAGTTCTGGGGGAAAACACCAGGCTTCGAAACACACAAGGACTAATCAAATTTGGCCAAAAATAACTAATCCACCATTGCGAGACCCAGTTTCAACATCCACAAGCGAAAGGATCGGTCAAATCAAAATCATTGATCTCGTCGATATCTTGAACACTGTGGCGACAGACTGATGTGAAACAAAGCCGCACACCACTAGAAGCCCCTTCTCCATCTGAAGCATCTTATGTTGTTCGTAAAAAAAGCTTGATTGTAATTGTCGGGAGTAACCTCAAATCTGATTGACTCAAGCATTCTTGCATTCAGTACAAAGAATGAGGCAAAGTTGACTTGCCCCCGGATTCCTCGATAACATCCCATCACTATTGTCTTCAAACGGATTTCATGAGATCTGAGATAACTCATGTGTTCACGACGCCGGAGGTTTTTTTTTCCCCTGGTTGACTTCTCTGACAGGAGACATGTACAAGAAAATCAACCACATCAGAATTCCAGACAGATCAAAGGAGCAACTAAAGAATGAACATTAACATATTATCAAGTATAAATGAAGAATGATCACATTCATATACAACTTCTCCAGACACGGAAAGCATCTCATCAAGACAATAAGCATATCCAGATTAAAATATAACATGTGGATAGCCAATACCTTGACAGTAGTAACCACCATTGTTAGGTTATCGATGCTTAATCCCTTCATCAAGTAGGGAACACAATATTAAGACATAACTAAGTATGGATGATATGTAACTTCTGTGCAAAAAAAATGCAGCTTAGAGACTGTTGGAATTTGATGAGTTTTGGCCTGTTGGCCCATTAGACAAATTCTGAAATTTTCTTTGCCCCACTTGTATATGGCAGCATATGGCTGTGGTAGTGGTGCTAAAGTTTAGTCCTACATTACTAGTTGAAGGGAAGTTGAACCACCTTATATAGTAGAGTGTTGCTCCACTCACTAAGGTGTGACAGGAAGAGTAGCCCTCGCGCACTCCTCCTCTGACGCCGCCCGCCTCTCCTCGCCACACCTCGACGCGCGCGCGCCGTGGGTTGCGGGAATCTCGTCGAGCCGAGCTTTATTTTGCTAGTTGGGAAAACTGATTATGGGTCATTAACAGACGCGTTAATTACAGCCGTTTCCAGTTTTTATAGACGTGGCTGTTACCGACTCGGACGTGGGCTGAGCCCACGATCTTCCTAACCTGCACTATATAAGTGTCCGGGCTAAACCTAATCGGCACCGAATCAATCCACACACGCGCCTACCCTCCAGAACCTTGTGTCGCCGCTTTCGTCTTCTCCATCCCGGCTTGCGGCGTGCACCGCAGATCGGGACAGTAGGCCTCCGGAACTCCGCCTCTCGTGAACCTGTACGGGTGAAGGGCGATCATGTTTTTGGGGAGCGCTTAAGCGCGACTACTGGCAACCACGACGTCGTCCGACGGCGAGTTCCCGAACAACGATTTCTTTCCGAACGTGAGCGACCTCTTCGACAACCTCAACATGGGCGACGTTGCTGCAACCGTTGCGGCTGCTATTCAGCCTACATCATATGTGATCTCGATTTCTCTCTTTCAGATTATGCCAGAGTTTTTTGTTCTAGCATTTGGTGTAGATGTGATAGGTTTATCTCCTATAGATGTAATCTATTTATCTACTTTGTTGATTTGCATAATTGGTTTTAGTACCGTTTGTATGATCATGATTTATCAGTTTATTATTCGGATTAAATCATATGGATTATTGCTTATATTTCCAACAATCCAAAAACTTGATTATAGGCAACTGAATTTCACTGGTGTAGCCGCGGCTACTAGGCCACCTCCTTTTGATGGCATGCACTATAAGAGATGACGCAAGAGAGCAGTTCTCTGGTTTGAAAACCTAAACTGCTATAGCGTCACTCTTGGCAAGCCTGAAGGAGATCTTTCTGCTGAGCAGGAAACGAACTTTAAGAAAGCCGATACCATGTTTATGGCCTCTTTGTTCAATGTTCTTGGGGACAACATTGTTGACCCGTATATGTCATTTGATAATGGCAAGGACGCGTGGGAAGCGCTCGAGGCCAAGTTTGGGGTCTTGGATGCTGGCACTGAGTTGTATGTCATGGAGCAATTCTATGACTACAAGATGGTTGATGAGCGCTCCGTCGTTGAGCAAGCTCATGAGATACAATCACTTGCCAAAGAACTTGAGCAGTTCAAGTGTACCCTACCGGACAAGTTTGTAGCCGGTGGCATTATTGCCAAGCTTCCTCCCTCGTGGAGGAACTTTGCTACTTCTCTAAAACATAAGAGACAAGAGTTTTTCGTTACGGATCTCATTGGGTCTCTTCATGTGGAAGAGAAGGCGAGAGCAAAGGACAAAACTGCTCGAGGACTTGAGGGAAGTTCTACTGCCAATTTAGTGCAGAGGAAAAACTTCCAATCCCACAAGTTCAAGAATAAGAATAAAACTCAAGGAAAAGGGAAGTTTGATGGCAAGAACAAGGCCACGCACTCAACCAACTTCAAGAAGAAAAATGATAAGAGGAAAGGCTCTTGCCACGTCTGTGGTGATCCTGGTCATTGGGCTCCTAGCTGCCCTAATCGCTTTGACAAGCGTCAACATGGGAACAGCGGCAATGCCGCTAATGTTGTTATTAACGATACTGAGATGAAGGATGCTGGGTACGGTATTTTACCTACTATCCTTTCAGTATATCATTCTCCTGATTGGTGGATAGACACGGGTGCTAATACACATGTATGTTCTGATATTTCCATGTTTTCCTCTTATCAGGTCTCAAGGACTTCTTTCGTGCTGATGGGAAACGGCTCACATGCTTCTATTCATGGTGTTGGTACGGTAGATCTGAAGTTTACTTCGGGGAAGACCGTACAGCTGAAGAACGTGCAGCATGTTTCCTCCATCAATAAGAATCTCGTCAGCGGATCGCTTTTATGTCGAGATGGCTTTAAGTTGGTTTTTGAGTCAAATAAAGTTGTAATTTCTAAATATGTACAATTTGTTGGAAAGGGTTATGAGTGCGAAGGTCTGTTCCGCTTGTCTTTGTCAGACTCATGTACTAAAGTTATTAATCATGTGTGCAATGATAATGAGTCCAATGTTTTGCATTCACGACTCTGTCATATTAACTTTGGTTGCATGACGCGGCTAGCCAATATGAGTTTAATTCCGAAATTTACCACTGTCAAAGGTTCTAAGTGCCAAGTTTGTGTGCAAGCAAAGCAACCCCGCAAGTCTCATACGGCTGCGGAACCAAAAAACTTAGCACCGCTAGAACTTATACATTCAGATCTTTGTGAGATGAATGGTGTGTTGACAAAAGGTGGAAAAAGATACTTTATGACGTTGATTGATGACTCCACTAGATACTGCTATGTTTATCTCCTAAAATCTAAAGATAAAGTTTTGAACTACTTCAAAATCTATAAAGCTGAGGCAGAAAACCAACTTGATCTTAAAATCAAGCGACTAAGGTCGGATCGTGGTGGAGAGTACTTTTCAAATGAATTTGATTTATTCTGTATGGAACACGGTATTATACATGAGAGGACGCCTCCCTACTCACCTCAGTCAAACGGGGTGGCCGAAAGAAAGAACCGCACTCTAACTGATTTGGTTAACGCCATGTTAGATACATCGGGTCTTTCCAAGGAATGGTGGGGATGCGCTAATGACTGCGTGTCATGTCCTAAACCGTGTTCCTGTAAAGGATAAAACCATTACTCTATTTGAGGATTGAGAAAAGAAAAGGCTTAAACTCTCTTACTTACGAACTTGGGGTTGTTTGGCGAAAGCCAATATTCCAATACCCAAGAAGCGAAAGCTTGGACCAAAAACCGTTGATTGTGTTTTTCTGGAATATGCTTTTCATAGCATTGGCTATAGATTTTTTATAGTAAAATCTGAGGTATCCGACATGCATGTTGGTACTATTATGGAGTCGAATGGTACGACTTTCTTTGAGGACATCTTTCCTATGAAAGGCATGTCTAGCTCATCAAATCTAGAGATGACTAGTTCATCTAGTCAGGAATTTTCTATAATTCCTGAACCCACTATGCCGATAGAACACTCTGATGATCCTGTGGAGTATGACAATGAAGCTCCCAAAAGGAGCAAGAGACAAAGGACTGCAAAGTCATTTGGTGATGATTTCATTGTGTACCTTGTGGATGATACTCCCACTTTTATTTCAGAAGCCTATGCATCTCAAGATGCTGACTACTGGAAGGAAGCTGTCTGAAGCGAGATGGACTCCATCTTAGCTAATGGTACTTGGGAAATCACTGATCGTCCTTATGGGTGTAAACCTGTAGGATGTAAATGGGTGTTCAAGAAAAAGCTTAGACCTGATGGTACTATTGAAAAGTACAAGGCACGTCTTGTGGCTAAGGGTTATACCCAAAAGGAAGGTGAAGACTTCTTCGATACCTATTCACCTGTAGCCAGATTGACCACTATTCGAGTACTACTTTTCTTGGCTGCCTCACATGGTCTTCTCGTTCATCAAATGGACGTTAAGACAACTTTTCTAAATGAAGAGCTAGATGAGGAAGTTTATATGGAGCAGCCTGATGGATTTGTAGTAGATGGTCATGAAGGAAAGGTGTGTAAGTTAGTGAAGTCTTTATATGGTCTTAAGCAAGCTCCTAAATGGTGGCACGAGAAGTTTGAAAGAACTTTAACTGGTGAAGGCTTTGTTGTAAACGAAGCTGACAAATGTGTGTACTATCGCCATGGTGGGGGCGAGGGAGTTATTATGTGTCTCTACGTTGATGACATATTGATACTCGGGACCAACCTCGCTGCTATCGAGGAGGTCAAAGAGTTCCTATCTCGCTGCTTTGAGACGAAGGACTTGGGAGTGGCTGATGTAATTTAAACATCAAGCTACTAAAGGATGACAATGGTGGGATTACACTGCTTCAATCTCACTATGTGGAAAAGATATTGAGTCGCTTAGGGTATAGCGACTGCAATTCCTCTCCAACGCCTTATGATCCGAGTGTGCTACTTCGAAAGAATCAAAGGAATGCTAAAGATAAATTGAGATATTCTCAAATCATTGGATCGCTCATGTATTTAGCCAGCGCTACTAGACCTGACATCTCCTTTGTTGTAAGCAAACTGAGTCGATTTGTGTCAAATCCTGGAGTGATCATTGGCATGCTCTTGATGTAGGGTTTCGTAGCATGGAAAACAAAAAAATTCTACCGCATAGAAACAAACAAGCCAAGATCTATCTACTAGATTGTAGCAACGAGTCGATAGAATAACTCACCCTCGAAGATTCCAAAGTGTTTAACGAGAGCGGATTCTCGTGGGTGATGTAGTCGTACTCTTCCCGATCTCAAGATCACGTAGACGATCCTTCCGGCGCTGCGTTCCGGCAGCGCTCCCGCAGTCGGTCACACGTTCAGTACTCGACGAAGACCTTCCTCTCCCTTGTTCCAGCAGGCAGCAGAGGTTGTAGCACTCTCCTCGCGATTCCGGCAGCACAACGGCGTGGTACCGGAAGTAGAGGGGAGATCTCGCAGGGCTTCGCCTTAAGCCGGAGCGAGTATGGTGGGCTATGAGAAATCCCTCGACGATCTAGGGTTTAGACACGCCGAGGAAGAGGTGCTAGGGCCGGCGGCTAGGGCTTGGAGGTGCCTAAGTCGGCGGCAAGGAGATCCCTTAGGCGGCGGCGGCTTGGAGGGCGGCGGCGGCTAGGGTTAGGGTTTTCGGGGCAAGGGACTTGTGTCCTAGGAGGGGCAGCCCTGCCCCTCCCTTTATAGGTGGGAGGCGCGGCCAAGGTGAGGGGAGTCCCTCCCCAACTCGGCTTGGGTGGGCGCCGCCGGTTGGAGGAGGGAACTCCTCCCCAACTCGGTTTCCCACTCCTCCTCTTTTCCTCTTTCCAAATTTAGCCGTTTGACTTTTCAAACTAGCTATTTGACTTTTCAAATTAGGATTTGAATTAATCCTTTATTTGGTTCAGCGATGACACTTAGTACATGATGCAATCATACCAACTTGATACAACACATTCATGTACCCTTCCCCTCCGGAGTGCCGGACATTCCGGAACATTCTAGAACATTCCCGATGAAAACACCGGAACCATTCTCCAACTCCGAAACGGGACTTTCCTTATATGAATCTTATTCTCCGGACCATTCTGGATCTCCTCGTGATATCCCGAATCCCATTCGAGACTCCGAACAACATTCGGCCTCTTTCTCATCATTCCATAACTACTCAAACAACGTCGAATCCTTAAGTGTGTCTCCCTACGGTTCGTGAATTATGCGGACATGATCGAGACACTTCTCCGAACAATAACCAATAGAGGAATCTGGAAATTCATATGGCTCCCACATATTTCAACGATTACTTTGCGATCGAATGAACCACTTACATACGATATCAATTTCCCTTTGTCTCACGATAGTTTACTTATCCGAGGTTATGATCGTCGGTATCTCTGCATACCTAGTTCAACCTCGTTACCGATAAGTACTCTTTTCTCGTTCCCGTGATATGTGATCCCTTATGAGCCAGTCACATGCTTGCAAGCTAATTGGATGACATTTCACCGAGAGGGCCCAGAGTATATCTATCCGTCATATGGATGGACAAATCCCACTCTTGATCCATGTGTTTCAACCAATACTTTCCAAACACTCAATGCCACCTTTATAGCCACCCAGTTACGGTGTGGTGTTTGATGTCATCAAAGCATCCATCCGGTAAAGGTGATATGCATGATCTCATGGTCGAAAGAATTAGATTACTATGTATCAGAAAGCATATAGCAATTGAACTATTAAAATGACTTGATCTTTATGCTACGCTTATCTATAGGAGTATGTCCATCATATCATTCTCCTAACAATATGATCTTGTTGTTAACAACATCTTAATGTTCATGATAGGGAAACCACAATCATCTATTAACCAACAAGCTAGTATTATATAGAGGCTTTACTAGGGACTTCAAATTAAGTTTACAAATCACACAAGTATTAATGTTTCCTTGTTAATACTATTATAGAATGAATGTAAACATTTATCATAAACACAAAGATATAATAATAACTACATTTATTATTGCCTCTAGGGCATATCTCCAACACTTGAAAGAGTTTTGCGCTATTTGAAAGGCACTGCGAGTTACGGTATTCACTATACTGGGTATCCATGGGTACTTGAGGGTTATAGTGATTCAAACTGGATATCTGATGCTGATGAGATTAAGGCCACGAGTGGTTATTTGTTTACACTTGGTGGTGGCGTTGTTTCCTAGAAGTCTTGTAAGCAGACCATCTTAACAAGGTCAACAATGGAAGCAAAACTCACAGCATTAGACACATCCACTGTTGAAGCGGAGTGGCTTCGTGAGCTCTTGATGGACTTACATGTGGTTAAAAACCAATACCCGCCATCCTGATGAACTGTGATAATCAAACTGTGATCATCAAAGTAAACAGTTCTAAGGATAATATGAAGTCATCAAGGCATGTGAAGAGGAGATTGAAATCTGTCAGGAAACTGAGAAACTCTAGAGTTATTGCGTTGGATTATATCCAAACATCTAAGAACCTGGCAGATCCCTTCACAAAGGGTTTATCACGCAATGTGATAGATAATGCATCGAGGGAGATGGGTTTGAGACCTACGCTATGAGTTGATCCCAGTGGCAACCCACTCTATGTGATCGGAGATCGCGTGAATTAGAGCTGAGAGACAAGCTGTTGGTCAGCTGAGAGGAGAGTATTCCCATATTATATTTACATCTCCATAAAGATGCAATACTCTCTTAATCTGCATGGCAGGTTGATATTTATCTTAATGTGTTCCAAGTGGCTTTTATAAACGGAGATGTTGTCCTGTAGGACATCTCTTGAGGAACACACCTATATGAGTCTGACTGTCAAACGTCGCAGTCCGTGAGAGTTGGATGCTCCCTAATAAACTCATGAAAGGCCCTGAAGTATGACGCATAAGCTCCAAACCACGGGGAAGCCGACGGTAGCCCTGTATCGGTCTAGATTTTGTGTGAAACTAGTGCGCAGAAAACTTGTAGTTTAAGGCATAATCTACTATTCAAGTTGCTAGCTAGTGTAGCATAAAGTTTAACGTGGAAGTTCAATTTAATAGTCTCCACTACACACTGGTATATAAAACAATGTTCTGGAAGGAAAATGATGTGATGTGCCAATGAGACTTTGTGGGGGGTTGTTGGAATTTGATGAGTTTTGGGTTGTTGGCCCATTAGACAAATTCTGAAATTCTCTTTGCCTACTTGTATATGGCAGCATATGGTTGTGCTAGTGGTGCTAAAGTTTAGTCCCACATTGCTAGTTGA
The DNA here is from genome assembly GCA_916181665.1 of Avena sativa. Lineage (NCBI taxonomy): Eukaryota > Viridiplantae > Streptophyta > Magnoliopsida > Poales > Poaceae > Avena > Avena sativa. The sequence goes on along the minus strand of OV702293.1, from coordinate 341,744,623 downwards.
ATGGGAGTTGGACCACCTTATATAGTAGAGTGTTGCTCCACTCACTAAGGTGTGACAGGAAAAGTAGCCCTCGCGCACTCCTCCTCCGACGCCGCCCGCCTCGCCTCGTCATGACGCGCGCGCGCCGCGTGTTGTGGGAATCTCGTCGAGCCGAGCTTTATTTTGCTGGTTGGGAAAACTGATTATGAGTCATTAACGGACACGGGTTTCCAGTTTTTATAGACGTGGCTGTTATCGACTCGGACATGGGCTGAGCCCACGATCTTCCTAACCTGCACTATATAAGCGTTCGGGCTAAACCTAATCGGCACCGAATCAATTCACACACGCGCCTACCCTCCAGAACCTTGCGCCGCCGCTTTCGTCTTCTCCATCCCGGCTTACGGCGTGCACCGCAGATCAAGACAGTAGGCCTTCGGAACCCCGCCTCTCGTGAACCTGTACGGGTGAGGGGCGATCAGGTTTTTGGGGAGTGCTCAAGCGCGATTACTGGCAACCACGACGTCGTGCGACGGCGAGTTCCCGAACGACGACTTCTTCCCGGACGTGAGCGACCTCTTCGACAACCTCAACATGGGCGACGCTGCTGCAACCACTACGGCTGCTATTCAGCCTACATCGTATGTGATCTCGATTTCTCTCTTTCGGATTATGCTAGAGTTCTTTGTTCTAGCGTTTGGTGTAGATGTGATAGGTTTATCTTCTATAGATGTAATCTATTCATCTACTTTATTGATCTGCATAATTGATTTTAGTACCATTCGTATGATCATGATTTATCAGTTTATTATTCGGATTAAATCATATAAATTATTGCTTATATTTCCAACAGAGACCAATTATAAAGGACATTGCTACCTGAATAACCGTGGAGCCAAACATGACTCTAGAGTTACCATACCAATCAGAAATAGAGCCCAAGGTCTCCAGTTTAGGAGCGAAGATAACTGATATTTGCATTTCCATATGCATTTGAAGATGTAGCAGCCTTTCAAGCGACGGGGCATCCTCGATGATGAGTTCCCCAAAGTGAGAACGAATGCGAATGCTTCTAAGGGTAGGGGAGTTGATCCGCAGACGAAAAGCACCATAAATGGTTCTAAGCAGCAAGCACTCCAATCCAGGGCAACCGGTGGCGATAATGCGGTCCAGTGAGACCTCTGAGATTATGGCATCCACGATCGTCCAAGAGATGGCACCTGCTGATGGTGGCCACGCGGAGAGTGGACGAGAACCGGAGGACGGACGAAGTCGCCGATAGCACCATGTGTGGCATTGAAATTGAACAGGCTCTTCTTGGAAAGTAGAACTCGAGCTCCTGGAGGTTGTCTAGGGCGGGGTATCGGAGCCAGGCTTCCACAACATCGTCTCCGTACCGCAGTACGCTGACCGAGAGGCAGAGGCGGTGGACGGGTCCCTCGTGGGCGGAGAGTATGACGCCAGGGAGGACAGCTTCTTCGTTGCTAGGGAGGCCACGGTAGTCGAGGTTAAGAGGGGCGGCGCCGGGACGCGAGGGCTTGGGTGCGGGCGTCCTTGGTGGGGAGGAGGGAGATGATCTTGCCGAGTACACCATTGGGGAGGTCGCTAAGGCGTTCAGGAAATTCTTCACCCCCATCTTCCTCTGCTTTCAGCGGTTGTTCTTGGCTTCTGATCTCAGAGGTTGGGGGCTTGAGACCGGTGACTTCCGAAGGCGACGGCGCCGCTTCGTGGATGTTGGGGGTGGCGCGAGTTTAATCTTCTTGGCACCAGGACCGGCCGACTCCATCTCCGTTGGTAGCGCTGCCGCTCTGCGCTGTGTGCTTGAGGTGGAAGACGACCGGAGGAGGGCCTGCCCTACACTCCGCAATCTCGACGGCTCAACTACTGGCCTAGATACCAGGCCCGCCTCAGTTCTTCCCCGTATTTACGGGCCCATGAGATACTGGCCCGTGCAACGGCTGGATTAGTTTTTTTGTTTTAGAGAAAAGGCTAGATCAGGAATTCAGGACTAGACTAGACTGATCCTTGTCGTCGAGAAAGGGCCCTCATCATCTTGCATCAGGGAAATTGCGTCACTCCCAGAAACAGTGACATGGTTCCATTAACAGCAGCCTAAATGTACAATCAGTTGATCGGTTTCAAGATACAATCTAAGCAACTTCAGTAACAAGCATGATTCATAAGTGAAGAACTCCTCTCTTGCATTGCAATCAACACTGGCAATCGGAAGTACATATATGATCAAACTGTGGAGTTTACAAGGCATGAAATAATTTGAGTGACGCTCCACTGAAACATGAACCTCAGGAAGCTATCTTGTGCAATATAGCTCACGCCGGCCAATGTTTGTTTACTCCTGAAAGCCAATGTTTGTTTACTCCTGAAACATTCAGTCGTTTGAACATCATAAGGGTCTCGCATAGTACATTACAGGCTTACAAACACTACACACACAAGAACTAATCTATGATGTTTTCGATGATTAGGCTGAGCATCTGTTCTTCACAGAAACAGAATCTCCTACTTCAGTCGTTAACACAACAATCAGTCATACAGCATCAGCTTGATTCGGTCCAGAAATCACAGTGCCTGTTCAGGTTTCTTGTCTACAGATTCAGGGAAACCTTAAATTAGGTCAACCCTTCTACTATGCCGATGGGTTGGTCGGTTTCAGAACACAATCTAAGTAACTTCAATAAAAAAGCATGTACCTATTCATAACGAGTGACGTACTCCTCTCTTCCATGTACAAACTTTCTGCAATCAGCACCGGAAACGAGCAGAATAATGGCTAGATATAGTCAAACCGTGGAGCTTATAGGTTGTACTCCTCTTCAGGTTTCATCATACAGCTTCAGCTTGATTCGGTCCAGATCACAGGACCTCTTCAGGTTTCCTGTCTACAGATTCAGGGAAAACTTAAACTAGGTCAACATTTCCACTATGCCGATCATAACGAGTGAAGAACTCCTCTTCAGGTTTCAGATCACAATCTAAGTAATTTCGGTAAAAAAGCATATGTCTATTCAGGTTATAAACTTTCTGCAATCAGCACTGGAAATGAGCAGAGTAATGGCTAGATATAATAAACATCAACATAACAACCACAAGAAACTATCTTGTGTAATTAATTAGCTGATGCAGGCCACTGTTTGTTCAGTCCTGAAATATTCAGTGCGACCACGTGCACCACAGGTAGCAACCCGAACAGTTCGGGATAATACAGGATTACACACGCACACACACACACACATGAGAACTAATCGACAACTTCTGCCAAAACAGGAAATGAGGAAGGCAAGAATAACTCGCTCCACAAATGCCAAACCCATAGTCTTCAGCATCCACAAGCGAAGGGATCCCTCGAATCCAAATCGTCGACATGCATGATGCCTGAAACATCATGGTGACATCCGGTTGTAAAACAAAGCCGAGCACCTCTAGACGCCCTCTTCTCCATCTGGAGCATCTCGTGCTGTTCTGCGAAGAAGTCCTCGTTGTAATTGCGGGATTCGACCTCGAGTCTCATCGACTCTAGCATCCTCGCGTTCAACACGAAGAATCTCCCAAAGTTAACCTGGGATATGGTTTTGACATAACATCTCAGCACTATTGTCCTCAAACGAATGTCAAGGGATGTGACAGGATTCCAATTTCTCCAGTTCCATGAATCTGATTCCCATGACTCACTTTTCTGAAAAGGGGCATAGATAAGGGAAATCAACCACTCTAGGACAGCAAGTAATTCAAAAGAGCTAGCAGCTAAAAAACAGTGAACAGAAAATACTCCATGAACAGTCAATGAAGTATCACCTCCTTCGCATACAACTTCTCCAAGCACGGGAAGCACCTCATCAAGTTAATAACCATATCCTGATCAAAACATGACATATGGATGGCCAAGATCTTGACGGTACGCACCACCGTTGTCAGGCTATCAATGCGCAATCCCTTAATCAAACATGGAACACGATAATAAGACGCAAGTAAGTACAGTTGACATGTAGTAACTATATCAACACACAAAAATGCAGCTTAATTATGAGAAGCCTTGTGGAAAAGGCAATAAGTACAGCAAACATATATAGCTACGTACCCGGATAACTGTGGAGCCAAACACGATTTTGAAGTTCTTATAATTTCCAGGAATGCAGCCCAATGTCTCAAGTTTAGGCGCGGAGATAACCAATATTTGCATTTTCATATACACTTCAAGATAGAGCAGCCTTTCAAGCAACGGTGCATCCTCGATGACGAGTTCCTGTAAGCTAGAACGAATGCCAATGCTTCTAAGGGTAGGAGAGTTGATCCGGAGAAAACGGATGCGGGAAATGGTGCTGAGCAGCAAGCACTCTAGGCGAGGACAAGCCTCGGAGATTATGTTCTGCAATGAGACCTCCGAGATTCTGACATTCACGAACGCGAGCTTCCTGAGGTGGGGAAACCTAAGCGTTTGGACCGTGCCGTCCACGAGGTAGCAGTTGCTGATGGTTGCGGCGCGGAGAGTGGACGAGCACCGGAAGATGGACGCCGGCGGCGGTGCCAGCTTTTTCAGCACCAGGTCCGGAGCGCAGTGTTTCGCGCCGTAGAAGTAGAACTCGAGGTCCTGGAGGTTGCCGAGGGCGTCGGACCGGAGCCAGGCGTCGACCGCGTCGGCTCGGCACTCGAGGTGTCGCGCGGGCAGGCAGAGGCGGCGGCCGGAGCCCTGGTGGGCGACGAGGATGGCGTCGACGAGGGCGCATCGCGCCTGCAGCCTGCTGTTGGCGGCGGGGAGGAGACGGAAGTCGAGATTGAGAGGGGCGGCGCGCCAGAGGTGGCGCCACCGCGGCGCGAGGACCTGGGTGCGGGCGCCTTCCGTGAGCGGGAGGAGGGAGATGATCTCACCGAGGATGTGATCGGGGAGGCGGCTGATGTGGTCCAGCAGTTCTTCGCCGCCATTTTCCTCCGCTCCGGCCGGCGGGGCTTGGCTCCTCCTCTCCGGGGTTGCGGGTTCCAGATCTGTAGCTTCTGCAGTCGCCACCGCCAGCGGCGGCAGCGCCTCCTCGTGGATATCCGGTGCATCTAGTTTCGTCCTGCTGGCACTGGGACCGGCCGACTCCATTTCCATTGCTAGCGCCGCCGGGCTGTGATGTGTGCTGTGGAAGTGGAAGGGGAGCGAGGCTTACGCTGATACGAACCGCGTGCTCTCCGGTCTTTGTTTTCTGTGGAGAAACGGGGTGCTCTGCGGTCTTCATCTCAGGTTCTCAACTTTTTTTTAATGGCAGGTAGATCGAGAACCAACAAAAAAAACTAAGGACCTCTTTGGATCAAAGAAAATTCAGAGGTAAAACAAAGGCTTGCAGTTCTAAGAAATATAAAATGTTCCTACAACCATTGCATGGTAAGATTTTTTGCAAAAATAGGAACTTCATATTCAAGAGGAAACCAAAAGAATTTTGTAAGATTAATTATTCCTAATTCCTCCAAACATAACCTCTAATAATCTCCACGGAAATTTCCAACCTAAAGTTTCAATGCTCTTTCTGCAATTTTTTTTCTTTCGGAATGGGGAAAGATCGGCCTGGTCTCTACATCTAAGAGATACATATGGCATGCATTATTACATTATTCTCAATATCTTACAAAAGTGATTATAAAGATCAAAACGAAGCACAACAAAACTAGCGACAACTCGCTAAACCTAGAACACTGATGAAGGGGGTGTCCAAGAACAAGGTCACACCAACACGCGTCATCTAAAAACCGAATGCCTCTAAGCCGTCCAATGACGAGCAAGTGATACAACCGATCCGGCAAACTCTCAGAGCGTATCAACATACACGCTCCAGAAAGTTCTATCCGCCACCTTATTCTGCATACCCATCTTCGGAATAGATCAATGCAATGACCTTGCGAGGCCTCGACGCCGCCATGACGCCATACGGCCCCACTTCCCTGCGCGCGTCCATCAAAAGGCACGCCCGACCGCCACCGAGACCTCTCGGCACCATGCCGCTAAGTCCTACCAATCCATGCAGTTAGAGACACCCGGAAGACCTGTCGTGTGTAGCACCTACTGACATGGGCACAATCCTTCGGATGCCCACTATTGCCATATACGGTGTGGGTCGGAGGAAGACCCACATGAAGATATACCAAGATCTATGAAGTCCATGACACGAATCATACAAGGACACTTATTTCAAACGCACAAGACAAGAAAATCCCAAGCGCTATTCGACTTAGAGTTTACCTCCACTTTTTAACCAACCCGGATACGGCTCTGAGACGCAACCTCCCATATGTAAGATAGGATAAACCATACATTGTGGTGCCTTGTATTGATTATTATATAGATTTACAAGGTTGGAGTCTGTACCGTACAATACACAGACAGTTATACACAGACTACACATATACATACATATATCTATACAAATACAATATGGTTATATATTCTAACATCCTCCTCAGTCGTAAACAAGCGTCGACGAATATTAAGACTGTCCAGAAAATCTAAAAAGAGAGGCGAAGGTAGTCCCTTGGTAAAAATGTTCGCAAACTGGGAAGGACTCGGAACGTGTAAAACCCGGACCTCGCCAGTGGTGACGCGATCTCGTACAAAATGCAAGTCGATCTCCACATGCTTAGTGCGCTGATGATGTACAGGATTTTGTGTCATGTAAACCGAGCTCACATTGTCACAGAAAATTATAGTGGCACCAGTCACCGGTCGATGAAGCTCCTGAAGAAGCTGTCGTAGCCAACAAGTTTCAGCCACCACATTCGCAACCGCCATGTACTTGGCCTCGGCACTAGAGCGAGAGACTGTGTGTTGCCGTTTAGCAGACCATGACACCATATTATCGCCGAGGAAGACACAGTAGCCTAAGGTAGACCGTCGTGTGTCTGGGCAACTTGCCCAATCAGCGTTAGAATAGTCCGTCAACTTGTTGGAGCTGCGTCGGAACAAGTTGAGGCCATAGCCGATGCTGCCGCGGATGTAGCGAAGAACACGCTTGACGAGAAGCAAATGATTAGCCCGAGGATCATGCATATGGATACAAATCTGCCGCACGGCATAAGCGATGTCTGGTTGAGTAAATGTAAGACCAACTGCAATACTACGATACTCGGTCGGGTCTGCAACAGGATCGCTGGACTTGGTTGAAAGTTTGGAGGCAGTATCAACTGGAGTAGAGATGGATTTTCATTGTAACATACCAGCTCTGTCAAGAAGGTCCAATGCATACTTATCCTGTGAGAGGAATAAACTGTCCTTGTTACATGTCATAGAGATGCCCAGAAAGTAATGAAGATCGCCCATATCTGTCATACTGAACTCTGTACGAAGAGAGGCAATCAAACTATGCAACAATGGTGAGGAAGACGCAGTTAGGATTATGTCATCCACATAGAGAAGGAGATAGGCCATGTCAGCACCACGCCGATAGATGATGGCGCCCCACACTTGTCGTGAGACGCTTCGTTGGAAACCCCAAGAGCAAGGTATGAAGCAGCACAGCAGCAAGTTTCCCTCAGTAAGAAATTGAGGTTATCGGACCAGTAGGAGGAAGGAAATGTCACACAGGTGTTGCAAGCAACGTGGAGACCTGCATAACACAAACTCAAGACTTTGCCCCAAGGAATCAGTTAGGTTGTCAAGATCACCGGTTTGCTGTAACAAAGGATTAAACGTATGGTGTGAAAGGTAATGGTTTGCAGCAAGTAAACAAGTAACAGTGGAAGATGTATCAACGGTAAAGATTGGACCGGGGTCCATAGTTCACTGAGGTGCTCTCCTTAGATAAAAAAAATATGGCATGAAGGATAAACAAATTACAGCAGGGCAATTGACAAGAACTGAGCAAGGCATAACAATGCAATTACTAGTCAGAAAGATCCTATGAGATTCGATTGGGCAATACAACAAGATACATAGACCGCCATCCAACTGCATCTATGACTAGAAGTCCATCTTCAGGTTATCATCCGAACCTCCTCCAGTATTAACTTGCAAGCAACAGACAACTGCTTTAAGCAAAGTGTGTAAGGTAAACAGTCCAAATGTTCCATGAACAAGAGACCGTTGTTTTCTCCCTAATAGCAATAACACATCTACAACCGAAGAGATTATTGTCACTTCCCTTGAAAGCTAGAGGCATGAACCCACTATCGAGCATAAATACCCCCTCTTGGAGTCACTAGCAACTACTTGACCAAGATAGCTACTAACAACGGAGAGCATGCAAGATCACAAACAACACGGACATGATAGAATTATAAAGACAAAACCATTAATCAAACCAACATAATAATCTCAATATCCATCGGATCCCCGCAAACACAACATGCATGATTACAATAAAATCAGATCTTGATCATGAACGGAGCTCACAAGATCTATACATGAAAGCACAAAGGAGAAGATATAACCATCTAGCTACTACATGGACCCATAGTCCAAGGTGGAACTACTCACGCATCATACCGGAGAGAAGGCCTCCGAGATGATCTCCCCTTCGGCAGGGTGCCGGGAAGAACTTCAGATCCCCCCGATCTAGGGATGATGGTGGCGGTGGCTACAGACGGTTTCGTGGATATTTGATCGGGTGCCTAGGGTTTCTGTATCGGGGGCTTCTTATAGGCGAAGGGGAAGGCCGAGGCGGTGGCCAGGGGCCCCACACCCCTCCCAGGCGCGGGGCAGGGCCCACCCACGCCTAGGGTGGGTCTGGCCGCCCTGGCCTGCCTCTCCGGCTCCCCTATAGATTTCTTGTTCCCCACGAAAAGTAATTGACTTTGACGTTTGTCCCGTCCAATTCCGAGAATATTTCTTTACTAGCTTTTCTGAAACCAAAAACAGCAGAAAATAGGCAACTGGCACTGTGGCAACTTGTTAATAGGTTAGTACCAGAAAACATGTAAAAAGAACCTCAAAGTGTAGACAAAGCAAAGCAAAGTAGATACTAACAAGCATGGAACATCAAAAATTATATATACGTTTCCGACGTATCAACATCCCCAAGCTTAACTACTGCTCGTCCTCGAGTAGGTAAGTGATAAAAGGATAATTTTTGAGGTGAACATGCACCCTCACAATAAAGATCAAACCATTTGCAAGCATTGAAAGCTGGCATTAAAGAACTCTAAACATGTGCATAAAAGAATGGAGTTCTAACAATCGGACATAGTAACTATGCATGCAACATGAAAGGCTACAAACAAAGATCGTGAATAACATGCATTGAAAAATGTTTATTTGTTTCACATACAGAAAACATAGCATAGTGGCAATTAGCTTGTCCCTCATAGAGTAGCAATATAGATGCATAAGACACCTTCAAAGTTCACAAGGGTGACTAGAAACAAATAGCACAAGAACAAGTAATATCACAATATGCATCAATCAATACGCTTTGGAACACTTCACACAAGATGACAACTATGCTCTCTTAATGGTGCCTAAAGGTAGAAGGTGGAGACTCAATAATGATGGAAGAAAGGCCTTTTTGTAAAGGAAACAGGGATTACAAGTTTCAAAAAGAGCTTCCAAAAATTATGGTACTTGTTAGCTTTCAGCCCTCATTGCCCCTATCATAAGCATCTTGAAGTGATTAAGGTTAAAGTGGCAAAGATGGAGTATATGCTTGACAAAGTATAAGTTGGCAATCTCAAGTCCCTTGAATACGAGGGCCACACCTCATGCATACTCAAATTCAGTCACAGGTAAGTTCTTGTCATTGTAAGTATTTGCATATCATTGAGAACCGCCAACGGGGTACCCTTTGCACATGGTACAAGAGCTTTCCCATAACCAAAATGACAAGGCAAGAAGACAATGAGCATATCAGCGATCTTTTTATTTACTATATGCATAGCTTTTTATTAAATATGCTTCATAGATAGCTCACTATGGTGATGCTGCAAGTTTCCACCATGATTAGGCATGACTTAGGCTAGCGGCCCAGGCGTTTCTCTAACACAAAATACAAACTCCATGGACTTACAAGTTCCCTATTTATTTCACACCAGTGACATCCATAGACCAAAGAGCATGATATCAACTGATTACAAAGTACAAGTGCAATGTTGAAAACTTTCTCCGTGACAGCACGGTTCTGCTAATTCCAACGTATAAGTGCAAGCATATACAAAAAGTTGTCACAATGGTTCAAGTTTATTGGGGACAAAGAATATAAAGTGTGCCATCAAGTTTGTGAGGGCTTTAATCACTAAGTTCCCACATAACAAAATAGTTTTTAATTGGAAGATAGATGAAAACAAGAATATACTTGGAATGGTGTAACACACCATGCATAGGAGTTTATAGTGGACACTTTGGAAAAACATGGTTTCTTGGGAGCTAGAAGCATGAGTAGAACTTACTCATACAAGTGGAGGCTAGCAAAAGACTGGGAGCAACCAACTAAGAGAGCATAATGGCCATAATCATGCAGAGCAACAAAGCATTACTAATCAAAGCATAGAGTGGTACTACAAGTCAAGGACTAAATGATCATAGAGTCTAATGGTGACTTGTCATAGTCATAACATGGTATAAGCATGTCCCAAGTCAACCCAAGCAAAGCATCAATAATTTCTTCAAGGCATACTAAGCAATCCCCAATTGTTTGGAACAAGACATGCTACAACAATAATCACTAATCATAAAGCCAAAATAACACCTAGCATGTCATGCTAAAGTCTAAGTCATAGTCAATGCAAGCTCCTCTTGCACTTCAAGCAGGAACTTACTACTCCTTTCCAACACCAAGCAAACTTATTTGTAAAAGAACACAACAAGAACGGGGGTCCAAACTACTCAAGGAAACTAAACAACTAAGCAAAGCAAACGAAAACTAAGACGCTCCAAGAACAACACAATTGTGCATGAAACAATAAAAACGAAGTGTCTAGACAGACCTGAGATTTTTATTGATGAAGAAGGGGATGCCTTGGGTATCCCCAAGCTTTGACGCTTGTACTTCTTGGGTGTTTCTTGGGGTGACACCATGATGGCATCCGCAAGCTTGAGGTTTTGTCCATTCTTCATCTCATTGCATCATTCTCTCTCTACACCTGAAATTTTTCCTTCATACAAAACTTCACACAATCTTCATTAGCAACATTAGTTTATTCAAAAGATATTAGACCTCTGGAAAAGCTTTGGAACAGCAAGGGTTTTCACTAAAAACACAAGCTAATGTAGCAACTCCTTCAAAAAGCTCAATTTCCCAAAAAGAACTCAAAAAGGAATCAATAAGAAGCAAATGCAAATAATGGCAGAAATCTGTCAAAATAGACTAGCAGGCAGAAACCGACCAGCAGGCAGAAACCGACCAGCAGGCAGAAATCTCGGCACCATGCCGCTAAGTCCCGCCAATCGATGCAGTTAGTGACACCCGGAAGATCTGTTGTGCATAGCACCTACTGACATGGACACAATCCTTCGGATGCCCACTATTGCCATATACGGTGTGGGTCGGAGGAAGGCCCACATGAAGATATACCAAGATCTATGAAGTCCATGACACGAATCATACAAGGACACTTATTCCAAACGCACAAGATAAGAAAATCCCAAGAGCTATTCGACTTAGAGTTTACCTCCACTTTTTAACCAACCCGGATACGGCTCTGAGACGCAACCTCCCATATGTAAGATAGGATAAACCATACATTGTGTGCCTTGTATTGATCATTATATAGATTTATAAGGCTAGAGTCCGTACCGTACAATACACGGACAGTTATACACAGACTACACATATACATACATATATCTATACAAATAAAATATGATTATATATTCTAACATCCTCCTCAGTCGTAAACAGACGTCGACGAATATTAAGACTGTCCCGAAAATCTAAAAAGAGAGACGACGGTAGTCCCTTGGTAAAAATGTTCGCAAACTGGAAAGGACTCGGAACGTGTAAAACCCGGACCTCGCCAGTGGTGACGCGATCTCGTACAAAATGCAAGTCGGTCTCCACATGCTTAGTGCGCTGATGATGTACAGGATTTTGTGTCATGTAAACCGAGCTCACATTGTCACAGAAAATCATAGTGGCACCAATCACCGGTCGATGAAGCTCCTGAAGAAGCTGTCGTAGCCAACAAGTTTCAGCCACCACATTCGCAACCGCCATGTACTTGGCCTCGGCACTAGAGCGAGAGACTGTGTGTTGCCGCTTAGCAGACCATGACACCATATTATCGCCGAGGAAGACACAGTAGCCTAAGGTAGACCGTCGTGTGTCTCGGCAACTTGCCCAATCAGCGTTAGAATAGTCCGTCAACTTGTTGGAGCTGCGTCGAAATAAGTTGAGGCCATAGCCGATGGTGCCGCGGATGTAGCGAAGAACACGCTTGACGAGAAGCAAATGATTAGCCCGAGGATCATGCATATGGATACAAATCTGCCGCACGGCATAAGAGATGTCTGGTTGAGTAAATGTAAGACCAACTGCAATACTACGATACTCGGTCGGGTCTGTCAAAATAGACCAGCAGACGGAAACCGATTTTTTCGAACATCTTATATTGCTCAAATCAAAAAGTGTTGAACTAACGAAACTTATCTAACATACTGGGGGATTTATTCGTAAATTTTTAGCTCAATCCGAGTTACAGAGATTCCTCACGAATTTTTATGGTGGAGGATAGAAATCTGTTTCGGGACAACAACTCGCCAAATCTTACTTCCCTCTCATTAGAGGTTATTCTTGGCACAAAAAGCAAACAAAAATGATAAGGAGAGGTCATTACTGAATTAATAACTTCCAAGACTCAAGGAAACTCTTGGGTTATCTCCCAACAAGTACTTTTTTAATGCCTTTAAGTTAGGCACAAGAAGCAAGAAGAATCAAGTATTTTTAAATAAAGAAGCATTAATATCAAACCTTGCTTTCAAAGGAGGAGAAAAAAAATCATATTATCTCTCCTCATAGGAAAGTGTTCAATACCTGTCTTGAATAGAAATTGATATTTAATTTTGCCTTTTTAATATCAATGATGGCACCAACTGTTCTAAGAAAAGGTCTTCCCAAAGTAATAGGACAAGAAGCATTGTATTCAACATCCAAAACATAGAAATCAACAGGGACATAAACATTATTAACCATAATGAGAACATCATTATTACTCCCCATGAGTTTCTTCTTAGCATTGTCATTAAGTGGGACATCCAAATAACAATCTTCCAAAGGTGGCAAATCAAGTATTTCATAAATCTTCCTAGGCATAATAGAGACACTAGAACCAAGATCACATGAAGCTTTGAGATCAAAGTCATTCACTTGCATATTAATAATGGGTTCCCAATTATCTTCTACTTTCCTAGAAATAGAAGCTTTGTGTTTTAGCTTCTCTTCCTTAATCTTAACAAGAGCATTTGTAATGTGTTTGGTAAAGGCAACATGCATATCACTAGCATCAGGACTTCTAGCAAGCTTTTGTAGGAACATAATCACTTCAGAAATATTGCAACCATCAATATCAAAGTCAAACTTAGCATCACTAGTAGTGGACTCAATAGGCTTAGGCATAGTAGGAGGAGGAATAGGGACTACTTGTGGTTTAGTGGTGATGGTGCACACACTATTGTTTCTATCAATTTCAGCTTCCCTTTCCCACCTAGCATGGAGTTGAGCTAACAACCTAACATTTTCATCAATAGTAACTTGTATGGCATGAGCAGTAGCAAAGGTATTTTCCATGGTTTCAGGTTTAGCAGCCATTTTATTAATCAAGGAGGACTGAGCTTCAGACAAAGAGGATATATTTTTTCTCAACAGTTAAAAGCTTTTCCTCTATAGTCTTATTGAAAGTGGTTTGTTTACTAATAAAGTCCTTGAGCATGACTTCAAATTCAGAGGGGGCACTTCTAGCATTATTGTAAGAGCTTCCATAGGAATTGCCATTATTAGGAGGATAAGGCCTATAATTGTTGTTGCTACCAAAATTATTCCTATAGGCATTGTTATTGAAATTGTTGTTTCTAATGAAGTTCACATCAACTTTCTCTTCTTGAGCAACCAAATAGGCTAAGGGAACACTATTAGGATCTAGAGGAGCTTTCCCATTAACAGGCATAGCCATAATAACATCAATCTTTTCACTCAAAGAGGAAGTTTCCTCAATAGAATTTACCTTCTTACCATGTGAAGCTCTCTCAACATGCCATTCAGAGTAGTTAACCATCATATTATCAAGGAGCCTTGTTGGAGCACCCAAGGTGAGGCCCATGAAGGTACCTCCAGCAGCTGAATCCAGCAGGTTCCTTGAAGAGTAGTTCAAACCTGCATAAAAAGTCTGGATAATCATCCAATCAGTGAGTCCATGAGTGGGACAATTCTTAACCAAAGATTTCATTCTTTCCCAAGCTTGAGTAACATGTTCATTATCAAGTTGTTTAAATTTCATAATGTCACTTCTCATAGATATAGTCTTAGCAGGAGGATAGTACTTTTAAATAAAAGCATCTTTGCACTTAGTCCAAGAATCAATACCATTTTTAGGCAAAGAAAACAACCATTCTTTAGCTTTTCCTCTCAAGGAGAATGGAAAAAAGCTTGAGGTTAATAATATCTCCATCTACATCCTTATACTTTTGCATTTCACAAAGTTCAACAAAGCTATTGAGATGGGCGGCAGGATCATCAGAACTAGCACCCGAAAATTGCTCTCTCATCACAAGATTTAACAAAGCAGTCTTAATTTCATAAAAGGTAGCATCAGGAGCAGGTGGAGCAATAGGAGTGCTTAGGAAATCATTGTTGTTGGTGCTAGTGAAGTCACACAACTTGGTGTTCTCAGCAGAGTTCATTTTGGCAAAGGTGGGCAAGCCAAGCAGGAACTAATTTTTTTGTGCTTTTGAATAAAGAAAGCAAACCAAACTAGACTAATTTTTTTTGGGTTTTTTGGAAAGAGGCAAACAAAACCAAGCAAAAGAAACAAAGCAAACTAAAAAGAAAGTAAAGAGAAAGGAAGTGAAGGACTCCCCTTGTGAAGACGTCCTTAGCCTCCCCGGCAACAGCGCCAGAAAATAGCTTGATGGCGCCCCGCACTTGTTGTGGGATGCTTCGTTGGAAACCCCAAGAGCAAGGTATGAAGCAGCACAACAGCAAGTTTCCCTCAGTAAGAAACCGAGGTTATCAAACCAGTAGGAGGAAGGAAACGTCACATAGGTGTTGCAAGCAACGCGGAGACCTGCACAACACAAATTCAAGACTTTGCCCCAACGAATCAGTGAGGTTGTCAAGCTCACCGGTTTGCTGTAACAAAGGATTAAACGTATGGTGTGGAAGGTAATGGTTTGCAACAAGTAAACAAGTAACAGGGGAAGATGTATCAATGGTAAAGATTGGACCGGGGTCCATAGTTCACTAGAGGTACTCTCCTTAGATAAACAACATGGCATGAAGGGTAAACAAATTATAATAGGGCAATTGACAGGAATTGAGAAAGGCATAACAATGCAATTACTAGTCAGAAAGATCCTATGAGATTCGATTGGGCAATACAACAAGATACATAGACCGCCATCCAACTACATCTATGACTAGAAGTCCACCTTCAGGTTATCATCTGAACCCCCTCCAGTATTAAGTTGCAAGCAACAGACAACTGCTTTAAGCAAAGTGTGTAAGGTAAACAGTCCAAATGTTCCATGAACAAGAGACCGTTGTTTTCTCAGCAATAGCACATCTATAGAGATTATTGTCACTTCCCTTGGAAACTAGAGGCATGAACCCACTATCGAGCATAAATACCCCCTCTTGGAGTCACTAGCAACTACTTGACCAAGATAGCTACTAACAACGGAGAGCATGCAAGATCACAAACAACACAGACATGATAGAATCATAAAGACAAAACCATTAATCAAACCAACATAATAATCTCAATATCCATCGGATCCCCGCAAACACAACATGCATGACTACAAATAGATCAGATCTTGATCATGAACGGATCTCACAAGATCTATACATGAAAGCACAAAGGAGGAGATACAACCATCTAGCTACTACATGGACCCATAGTCCAAGGTGGAACTACTCACGCACCATACCGGAGAGAAGGCCTCCGGAATGATCTCCCCTTCGGCAGGGTGCCGGTAAGAACTTCAGTTCCCCCTGATCTAGGGACGATGGTGGCGGTGGCTACAGACGGTTTCGTGGATATTTGATCGGGTGCCTAGGGTCTCTGCATCAGGGGCTTCTTATAGGCGAAGGGGGAGGCCGAGGCGGTGGCCAGGGGCCCCACACACCTCCCAAGAGTGGAGCAGGGCCCACTCGCGCCTAGGGTGGGTCTGGCCGCCCTGGCCCGCCTCTCCGGCTCCCCTCTGGACTTCTTGTTCCCCACGAAAAGTAATTGACTTTGACGTTTGTCCCGTCCAATTCCGAGAATATTTATTTACTAGCTTTTCTGAAACCAAAAACAGCAGAAAACATGCAACTGGCACCGTGGCAACTTGTTAATAGGTTAGTACCAGAAAACATGTAAAAATTACCTCAAAGTGTAGACAAAGCAAAGCAAAGTAGATAAGAATAAACATGGAACATAAAAAATTATAGATACGTTTCCGACGTATCAATAGACGAACAATGAATTGTCAGACTTGGAGCCAATGAAACCAACTGAAGCAATGAACGAGGCAAACCGCTGAAACCATGATTGAGGCGCCTACTTCAAACCATAGAGTGATTTGTTGAGACGACAGACCTTATCAAGGAAATTCGGATCAGTGAACCCAGGGGGCTGACGAGCATAAACAGTTTCCGTGAGAGTGCCATTGAGGAACGCATTCTTGACGTCAAGTTGATGAATAGGCCAGTCACTGGTTAACACAAGATAGAGTAGTGTGTGAATAGTGGCTGGCTTGACGACAGGGCTGAAGGTTTCATCAAAATCAATACCTTCACGTTGAGTAAATCCTCGGAGCACCCAACGAGCTTTGTATCATTCCAAAGAACCATCAGACTTCATCTTGTGACAATAGATCCACTTGCCTGTAACAATATTAGCATTGAGAGGTGGATCAACGAGGTCCCAAGTATTGTTGGAGAGAAGAGCGCCATACTCCTTAAACATGGCGGAGTGCCAATTCAGATACTTGAGAGCACCACAATAGGTCTTCGGTATTGGAGATAATCCCTCAACATGAAGATCAAAAATCGTCTTGGGATGCACAATTCCCTGTTTAGCATGAGTGACCATTGAGTGAGACGATGGTGGAGGCGGGTCCCGCTGACGGCGGGGCGATGGTGGTGGTGGCGGTGCGGGGGCGACCGGTGACGCAGCGGGTGAAGGCGCTGTCGTCCCTGCCGCGGGGGCGACCGGTGACGCAGCGGGTGAAGGCGCTGCCGTCCCTGCCATGGCAGGATAACTGCCCAAACCGCTGTCACGGCAGGAAAACCACCAGAACCGCTACCACGACAGGCAACCGCGACAGGAGAGACAACGGCGGTAGAGCTCGGGGCAGGGCTCAGCACAACTGGGGACGACGCGGCCATCGGTGACATGGCCGCGGCAGGCGACCGTGGCGCCATGGCTAGCAACGACGATGATCGTGGCAGCATCGAGGGTGGCGCAGTGGAGCCTGTGGCCGGTGATGCCGTGCTTGGCACGGTGAACGACATCGACGATGTCATCTGCTCAGGTTCCTTCAAAAATTCATACGAATGCAGGAAGGGAGTAGGGGACGACGCGGACGGAGTGGAGGCAAAGGGAAACATGGACTCATCGAACACGACATGGCGAGAGATGATGATCTTTTGGGTGGAGCGATCAAGGCAGCGATAGCCATGATGTTGGGATGGATAGCCAAGGAACACAGAGGGAACAGAGCACGGCGCAAGTTTGCGGTGCAACGGTGGTGGTGTTGGGGTAGCATAGACATCCGAAAACCCTAAGACCAGCGTAAGCAGGATCTATGCCAAGTAAAGCACGGAAGGGAACACAATCCGAAATTGCCTTGCAAGGCAGCTAATTATGCAACATAACGGCTGTGTGGAGGGCCTCAACCCAGAAACGAGGCTGAAAGTGCAATGGACGTCGCCTAGAGGGGGTGAATAGGCTTTTAAAACTATTACGGTTTAGGATCAAGTAAATACGGAATAAAACTAACGTTTAATTTATTGAGCACAAAACCTAGCCACTAGGTTCACCTAAGTGCACCAACAACCTATGCTAAGCAATACAAGCAACAAGGTGATAGCAAGATATAAATACTTCAAGCACGATGGATATCACAAAGTAAAGTGCATAAGTAAAGTGCTCGGTTGAGAGATAACCGATGGACGCGGAGACAAAGATTTGTTTCCCGAAGTTCACTTCCAAAGAAGCTACGTCTCCGTTGGAGAGGTGCGGTGGCGCAATGCTCTCCGAACGCCACAAATGGCTCACCTCGAGGTGTGGTGGCTCGATGCTCACCTAACGCCACACAAGGACTCACCCTGGATGTGGAAGCACGTAACTCACCGATGCCACAAAAGGCTCACCCTATTCTCCCGAGTGCGCACCACTGATGCGTGCGTCTGGTGTTGACGTGGGAGCACTTCGTTGGAAACCCCAAGAGCAAGGTGTGATGGAGCACAGCAGCAAGTTTCCCTCAGTAAAGACAGAGGTTATCGAACTAGAAGGAGGAAGGAAACGTCTCAAAGGTGTTCCAAGCAACGTGGGGACCTGCACAACACAAACTCAAGACTTTGTCCCAACGAATCAGTGAGGTTATCAAGCTCACCGGTTTGCTGTAACAAAGGATTAAACGTATGGTGTGGAAGGTAATGGTTTGCAGCAAGTAAACAGGTAACAATGGAAGATGTATTAATGGTAAAGATTGGACCGGGGTCCATAGTTCACTAGAGGTGCTCTCCTTAGATAAAGAACATGGCATGAAGGGTAAACAAATTACAACATGGCAATTGACAGGAACTGAGCAAGGCATAACAATGCAATTACTAGCCAGAAAGATCCTATGAGGTTGATTGGGCAATACAACAATATACATAGACCGTCATCCAACTGCATCTATGACTAGAAGTCCACCTTCAAGTTATCATCCGAACCCCCTCCAGTATGTCAGTTGCAAGCAACAGACAACTGCTTTAAGCAAAGTGTGTAAGGTAAACAGTCCACATGTTCCATGAACAAGAGACCGTTGTTTTCTCCCTAGTAGCAACAGCACATCTACAACCGAAGAGATTATTGTCACTTCCCTTGGAAACTAGAGGCATGAACCCACTATCGAGCATAAATACTCCCTCTTGGAGTCACTAGCAACTACTTGGCCAAGATAACCACTAGCAACGGAGAGCATGCAAGATCACAAACAACACAGACATGATAGAATCATAAAGATAAAACCATTAATCAAACCAACATAATAATCTCAATATCCATCGGATCCTCGTAAACACAACATGCATGATTACAAATAGATTAGCTCTTGATCATGAACGGAGCTCACAGGATCTATACATGAAAGCACAAAGGAGGAGATACAACCATCTAGCTACTACATGGACCCATAGTACAAGGTGGAACTACTCACGAATCATACCGGAGAGAAGGCCTCCGGGATGATCTCCCCTCCGGAGGGGGGGTCGGGAAGAGCTTCAGATCCCCCCGATCTAGGGACAATGGTGGTGGCGGCTACACACGGTTTCATGGATTTTCTGATCAGGTGCTGAGAGTTTCTGCATCAGGGGCTTCTTATAGGCGAAGGGGGAGGCCGAGGCGGCCACCAGGGCGACAAAACACTAGCCAGGCGCTGGCTAGGGCCCACCCGCACTTGGGGAGGGGGCTTGGCCCCTCTGGCTGGCCCCTCGGGCTCTCCTCTGGACTTCTTGTTCCCCACGGAAAGTTATTGACTTTGTCCTTCGTCCCGTCCAATTCCGAGAATATTTCTTTACTAACTTTTATGAAACCAAAAACAGCAGAAAATAGGCATCTCGCACTATTGCAACTTGTTAATAGGTTAGTACCAGAAAACATGTAAAAAAGCACCTCAAATTGTAGACAAGTAAAGCAAAGTAGATACTAAACAAGCATGGAGCATCAAAAAATATAGATATGTTTCCGACGTATCAACATCCCCAAGCTTAACTCCTGCTCGTCCTCAAGTAGGTAAGTGATAAACAGAATAATTTTTGAGGTGAACATGCACCCTCACAATAAATATCCAACCATTTGCAAACATTGAAATATGGGATAAAAGAACTCTAAACATGTGCATGAAAGAATGGAGTTCTAACAGTAGGACATAGTAACTATGCATGCAACATGGCAAGCTACAAACAAAGATCATGAATAACATGCATTGAAAACGTTTGTTTGTTTCACATACAAAAAACATGGCATAGTGGCAATCAACTTGTCCCTCATAGAGTAGCAATATAGATGCATAGGACACATTCAAAGTTCACAAGGGTGACTAGAAACAAGTAGCACAAGAACAAGTAATATCACAATATGCATAAATCAATAAGCTTTGGAACAGTGCACACAGAATAAAAACTATGCTCTCTTAATGGTGCCTAAAGGTAGAAGGCGGAGACTCAGGTAATGGTGGAAGAAAGACCTTTTTGTAAATGAAGCAGGGATTACAAGTTTCAAAAAGAGATTCCAAAAATTATGGTACTTGTTAGCTTTCAGCCCTCATTGCCCCTATCATAAGCATCTTGAAGTGGTTAAGGTTAAAGTGGCAAAGCTGGAGTATATGTTTGACAAAGTATAAGTTAGCAATCTCAAGTCCCTTGAATATGAGGGCTACGCCTCATGGATACTCAACTTAGGGCCCAGGCAATTTCTTGTCACTGTAAGTATTTGCATATCATTGAGAACTGCCAAAGGGGTACCCCTTGCACATGGTACATGAGCTTTCCCATAACCAAAATGAAAAGGCAAGTAGACATGAGCATCCCAGCAATTTTTTATTTACCATATGCATAGCTTTTTATTGAGGATGCTTCATAGATAGCTCACTATGGTGATGCTGCAAGTTTCCACCATGATTAGGCATGGCTTAGGCTAGCGTCCCAGGCGTTTCTCTACACTAGAATACAAACTCCATGGAATTACAAGTTCCCACTTCATTCCACACCGGTAACATCCATAGATAAAAGAGCATGATATCAACGGAGTACAAAAGTACAAGTGCAATGTTG
This sequence comes from Avena sativa, assembly GCA_916181665.1. NCBI lineage: Eukaryota > Viridiplantae > Streptophyta > Magnoliopsida > Poales > Poaceae > Avena > Avena sativa. The sequence goes on along the minus strand of OV702293.1, from coordinate 341,723,489 downwards.
AAAACGTTCTCCATGACAACACGGTTCTGCTAATCCCAACTTATAAGTGCAAGCATATACAACAAAGTTGTCTCAATGGTTCAAGTTTATTGGGGGAAAAGAATAAAATGTGACATCAAGTTCGTGAGGGCTTTAATCACTAAGTTTTCACATAACAAAATAGTTTTTAATTGGAAGATAGTTGAAAACAAGAATATACTTGGAATGGTGTAACACACCATGCATAGGAGTTTATAGTGGACACTTTGGAAAAACTTGGTTTCTTGGGAGTTGGAAGCATGAGTAGAACTTACTCATACAAGTGGAGGCTAGCAAAAGACTGGGAGCAACCAACTAAGAGAGCAATAATGGCCATAATTATGCAATGCAACAAAGCAAACTAATCAAAGCAAAGAGTGGTACTACAATTCAAGGACTAAATGATCATAGAGGCGAATGGTGACTTGTGAGAGTCATAACATGGTGTGAGCATGTGCCAAGTCAACCCTAGCAAAGCATCAAAGGAGAATACCACAATACTATACTTTTGCATGCTAAAACAACGCATAATTTCTTCAAGGCACACTAAGCAATCCCAATTGTTTTGAACAAGACATGCTAAATCAATAATCACTAAGCATAATGCTAAAACAACACCTAGCATGTCATGCTAAAGTCTAAGTCACAGTTAATGCAGGCTCCTCTTGCACTTCAAGCAAGAACTTACTACTCCTTTCCAAACACCAAGCAAACTTATTTGCAAAACAACACAGCGAGAACGGGGGTCCAAACTTACTAAAGCAAACTAAACAACCTAAGCAAATCAAACGAAAACTAAGACGCTCCAAGAACAACACAACTGTGTATGAAACAATAAAAGTGAAGTGTCTAGACAGACCTGAGCTTTTTATTGATGAAGAAGGGGATGCCTTGGGCATCCCCAAGCTTTGACGCTTGTACCTCTTGGATATTTCTTGGGGTGACACCATGGTGGCATCCCCAAGCTTGAGCTTTTGTCCATTCTTCATCTTATTGCATCATTCTCTCTCTATACCTGGATTTTTTTCGTTCATACAAAACTTCACACAATCTTCATTAGCAACATTAGTGTATTCAAAATATATTAGACCAATGGCAAAGCTTTGGAATAGCAAGGCTTTTCACTAAAAACACAAGCTACTGTAGTAACTCCTTCAAAGAAACTCAATTTACCTGAAGAGAGCTCAAAAAGGAATCAATAAGAAGCAAATGCAAATAATGGTAGAAATCTGTCAAAACAGACGAGTAGGTAGAAACAAAAAAATTCGAACATCTTATGTTGCTCAAATAAAAAAGTGTTGAACTAATGAAAGTTATCTAACATACTGGGGGATTTATTCATAAATTTTGAGCTCAATCCGAGTTACAGAGCCTCCTCACGAATTTGTTTCTTGGAGGAAATAAATCTGTTTCGGGACAGCAACTCCCCAAATCTTATTTCCCTCTCATTAGAGGCCATTCTTGGCATAAAAATAAAATAAAAAGGATAAGGAGTGGTCATTACCGAAGTAATAACTTCCAAGACTCAAGGAAACTCTTGGGTTATCTCTCAACAAGTACTTTTCTTTAACGCCTTTAAGTTAGGCATGATAGCTTAAGAAGATGCTCACATAAGAACTATGAGTTGAAGTAAGAGAGAGCATCAAGAAGCAAATTCAAAACACATTTAAGTCTAACCCTCTTCATATGCATTGGAATCTTGTACACAAATAAATTCACAAAGAACAAAGTGACAAGCATAGGAAGATAAAACAAGAGTAACCTCAAAACTTTCAACACATAGAGAGGTGTTTCAGTACCATGAAAAATTCTACAACCATACTTTCCTCTCTCATAATAATTTTTAGTAGAATCATGAATAAACTCAACAATATAGCTATCACATAAAGCATGCTTTTCATGATCTACAAACACAAAATCTCTATCAAGCTCAAAAATAGTGGGATTAAAACCTTCATAGGTTTTACCCAAAGTAGATATTTCAAAAGGATCCACAAAAACATAACATTCATTCTCCTTTGGTAAGCATGGGGGACAATCAAATAATATAATAGGTAAAGAGTTACTCTCATTAGAAGGTAGGCATGGGTAGATCCATTCTTCCTCCTTTTGTTCATCACTCTCCTCCTCTTTTTCATCTAATGAGCTTCCAGGTTCATCAGTTTCTTCTTCCATAGGATCCTGCAAGGCATTGGTCTCTTCCATTTTTGGAAAGCATCTATTAAAATATTCAAGAATATAGACATTTGCTTCTTTGTAATTATCAAAGCAAAATTTAAGTATCTCATAAACCTCATATTCATAAGGTGCATCATCAGTATTTTCAAGCAAATTAGCAAGTTCAAATGCACCCTTAAAAGCAATAAATTCTTCAATTTGTTCCACATCATAAAATTCATCATTTCCCTTAACATAATAAGATATGGTAACATTATCATTATACTCACACTAAAAAGGCAGGTGTTTGTACCTCCTACAACGGCAAGATTTATCAAAGCAATAAGTGACATTGTAAGTAGAGCACACGTCTCTAGCAATAGTATTCGACTTATCAATTTGTTCCCATAAGTATTTCCCTTTTTGTGACAAACAGTGCTCCTTATACACTACAAGGAATGTGTTATTCTATGACCTTCTCATAATGACCATGGACAAAATTGTCATAGAGTTATGATGATTTTGCACCGGATGGTCGTAGGCTGTTTGGGAGGTTCAAAACCTTACAAAATTATGACAATTTTTCTCAGGAACATCATAGTTTCAATATGTGAAATCGTCGTAACCAACGAGATACAAGAGAGAGCAATACCGGCCGTTGGATATGAATGTGATAAACGGCTAAGATAGAGTTGTGTGGGAAGTTGGAGTGGATCAATGACTTGGCACCCATTCATCCCGGGCAGACCCGGGAATATTTCCCTTTGCCAACAGCCTCGCGCTGAGTCACGAAAGGAAACCGAAACCGGGAAAACCAAATTTCACAGGCGCGATAGACCAAATTTTTCGCTAAATTCCACCGCATCTCTGGAACCATAGATATTTCTTCTCTTCTACGTCGCCACCTCGTCTTTCTTCTCTCTGGCGCCGCCACCCTAGATTTCCTGCCACAACCACCCCTCACCCGTTGCAGCCATCGTGCCCACCTCTCGCACACGCAAAGCAAGAAAACCCGAGGAGCAGCGATCTAGATGCCGCCACCGATGGGGATGATGCGGTCGATGGGTATGTCGCCTCCGTTTCCAGATCCTAGGCTCTTCGCTTGCCTCTACACCTAGCCCTCCTCTCCACCCGGCCGGTGGAGTCTTTGGGATACGAGATCTTGTTCTCCCCGATGACGTCCTCCTACCCCTCTACGATGACGGCAGGTTCGTGCTTCCCGGCGCCTCGGTGAGCTCCGTCAACCCCACTTCACCGCTGCAAAACCACCGGCACTCCTCCTTCCTAGCACCACCCCAAACCACCGGCACCCCTCCTCCCCTCTGCACCACCTCTGTCCCCTCACCCACACCCTCAACCCCCATATCCCCTCACATGATTTCTCCCATATGGCCGACCCGATCCAGATCGAGGGAGCACCCGTGTCGTCCTGCCTCTCCTCATCGGTAGCCAGGCATCGACCCAACAAGTGTAGGGAAGGGCGCCGGATGGATAGTCGGAACCTCGCCGCGGCAAGACACGAGTCAAGACCACTCAGACTCCATCAACGTCGCCATGACCGCGGAGGTGTGCGTCAAGGCCGCCGTTAACCAACAAGGTGAGGCTGACAAACCGTTTTCTCTTACCTTCAACGTGATTCCAGTGTTCATCTTGTTGTCCTAAAGAATTGGTTCGGGGAGTAGGGTTTGGTTATGCACGTCGATGGAGCCTGGTAGTACGCTACTTTGTAGTCGCATGCATTGTATTAGATGTTTAGTAATCCTTGACTTACAAGGAAACCATCTGGCAGTTGGTTAGCACATCTTGGTATGTATTGTGTGTATGGGGTGATAATCACTTACTTGTGGCCGACATACTTGGGCATCATGTTCTGGTGTATCACCTTAAAGGTTCTCCATAAAGCTAGTGTTAACCCCCAGAAGGGATCTGTCTAAGTACAGTTTTGATCCTTGAGAAAAGATACCTGATATGTTCTCAATTACACCTTTCAAATGGAGAAAGGGAATTAATTAGGAACTGCATATTTCCAGATCAGCAATTGAACTTTGATTTCCCATGATTTTGGATTCTTTTTTCTGGTTCAAGTAACTTATAAATATCATTTGAGCATGCACTAGTATCTCCAATGCTGATTTGCTACATAAAGATTTTATTCATGGGTGTATAACATACTAACTTCAGAAATTACTTAAGTAGGCAGAGTAATGTATTGTATTGTCAGCCAGTTGATCGAAATATTTCTTAGATAGGTCTAAATATCTTTGCAATAATATATTACATCTAAACCAGAATTGATGAACCTGTTTCCACATATATGCATCCACTGATACTTGAGGCACTACAATATATAACTTAGAGAGTGCCAAAATCGCCATCCTATTTATTTTTTATGTTTGACATTCATACATTGGTATTTGTTAACATGAACGTACTCTCCTATATTTTGTATAGCTATCACATGAAGAACTATTGATGTTTGCAGATTGCAAAGCCTAGACCTCTACAAGCTACAAGTCTCCCTGGACTCCTTGGTGTGTTTCAGAACGTAAGTGATTATTATGAGTAAATTTTGTATGATGTTAATTAAGTCTGATGAGTGCTACTAGTATTTGTTGTGTCTGATGTTCATTATGTTTATACAATACATAGTAGTAGGTGGGCTAGTTGTGTCTGATGTATGCCCATCTCTGAAAATAAAGAAACACTTGTGTATATGAAACGTATCTGATGTGTTAAATTTTGTTAAGGTTGTGTCTGCATCCCACTTTATTTAGTTTTGACATGATGGCCATCACAGTGTATATATATGGGGTTGTTGAGGAGTTAAGCATCTCATACATGATGACAAAATAGTAGCAGTAGCAGTAAACTAGCAAATGACCTCTATCTTGGTAAGGAGCAATGTAGTTTGTAGTTTACAATGACCTGTACCAAATGTTAGATGTTCCGCTTGTTTATGTTTATTGGGTATTTCTTCTATTTGCATAGTATGGTGATTACTGCAGTTGTTTTTACTTCTATGATCATACTCTGTTTCACTTGCGCAGTGTGTTATATGGTGATGACTGCAGTGTGTTATATGTCGACATGGACTATGTCGACGTCGTCTACTGCCACCGGCCCGACGCCACCACGCCCATCGAGGAGACCGTCAGGGCCATGAATTGGGTCATCGACAAGGGTTGGGCCTTCTACTAGGGCACCTCCGAGTGGACCGCGCAGCAGATCAGCGAGGCATGGGGCGTCACCAACCGGCTTGATCTCGTCGGGCCCATCGCCGAGCAGCCTGAGTACAACTTCTTCTGCCGCCACTAGGTACCTCCACCAAATTATATCTCTTCTACTAGTAGTACTTGCGCAAGTCTCGATTAATTTCATCTCTAATTTGTCCGTAGTATAGGTGGTGCTGTACTTGTCCGTAGTATAGATCAGTGTAGAAATTATATCTGAGATATATGGCCTCAAGTTAGATATATCGTATATGATTGAAACCTCAAGTAAATGGTTTGAATGAATTCAACTATAAATGACATCTCATTTTTTTGCTACTGTATTTGAATAGCCTGAATATTTTTTTGCTTTGTTATCTCAAATCCAGTAACAATGATACTTGTGTATTGTTTATAGTTGTTAGTTCATTCAATTTTTATCTCATAGTTACCCTTGTGTATTGTAAGGATGTTCATGCCCGCTAAGGATGTTGTTGTTTTTTACAGGAGCTAGTGGTGTCAAGAATGGTAGCACCATTTTGGTAGGATATGATCCTGGATGTGCACTTGGTGATACTGGAGCTACTGGTGTTGAGAATGGTAGCACCATCTTGGTAGGAGATAATCCTGGAGCATATGGTTGTCTTTTATAGCATTGCTATTGTAGAAAGATGTTTCTTGCATCTTGTAGAAATTTATGGAAGTAATTAGAAAATAGTTGCTATTAGTCCACATATTTTTGCATCTGCCTTGTTATTTATTTGTGCAACTTGCTCCTGCAGTTTTAGAGATCCGTAGCTTTATATCATTGTATGGAAAATGCAAGCGAGAATGGTTTGGTTCGAGTTTGTTCCTATTTAGTGCGTTGCCTTTTCTTAGGTTCATTCTGTATAACACTAATTGATCGATTGCCATTTTTAAAGTCTTGAAAGTTTTGGCCTTCCTGTTGTTTGCTACAATAGTTTCTCAAAACTGCTCCCCATTGGATAAGCAACCATTCTTGGGGAGCATGGATAATATTATGTTAATGATATGGCTACACATCTTCAGTATGTTTCTTGTTTTTAATTTCTTGTATTTCTGATGTTATGTGAAAATAAAGCGCAACAGAAACATCCTCTGGATGCTGGAGGGCTGAGGTTCTGCTGCGGCGTGAGGTCGCGGGCGGAGGAACTCGTGGGGCTCGAGATGCGCTGGCCAGCTGCTGCTGGAGTCTTCCAGAGCTCGTGCTTTGGCCGTGTTTGCTTAACTTCGGGAGGTGGGTTGATTACTGCCGTGTGGTGTCACTGATTTGGATTCAGGCTTGCAGGTGCTGCCATCCGGGGCTGGTTGTTGGGCTTACTGTAAACACTAGGAAAACTGATCGCTGCTAGTTTCATGTTTTTTGTGTTGGGTATCAATTTGTTTTTTGCTGTGAATGTCCCTGGGAGATAGTTGGCACGTGTTATGGTAGCTAAAATTATGGATATGTGTCCATAATTTGATGTTTTTTGGCACATGTTATGGCCTGATAGATCTATCATCTATGCATGCTAGGTAGTGATTCTTGTATGATTATTTATTCCTTGATAACTTATGTGTTTTTTTGTTCTATAGATTAACTAGGTGCCTACTAATGGTTGTTATATATTAACTATAGTTAATATATGATTTTGTGTCTCGGATATTGTTGGGATTGCTCTTGTGCTGATGGTATTCATTGATATGCCTAAACATTTGCTTACTACTTTTCTGTTTCAGTTGCAGGAGAAGGCTCCCTAGTCTTCACAACACTGAGGCCGAGAAGTTCAAGGCTAGAGTACACCGACGAGAAGATCAAGTCCACAAGCTGAAGGGCCTGAAGAAGTTCCAGAGTATCAAGTTTTGTTTATAGATTAGGGGTGTCCAAGATTTGTTATTTGAAATGGTACTGATGTGAACTAGAGTGTAATTTCACGTGTTCAATCTGTTTGACTGTCATATTGTTGTAATGAATTGATTTTGGCTTTTATTTAAATATTGTCATATTTTTTAATCTCATGTTAGATTGCTATATCGGCTATTAATTAATTAGCTATTAAGAATCTAAAACCAAGGGCCCACTTTCTACAGGAATCTGACAATTGGGACCCATTTGATCAAAGGCTGAAACTAGAAAATAATTAGATTGTAAGAAGGCCAAGGCCTAGAAAATAAATAAGGCTGAAATGATTTGGCTTGGCCCATTTAGCTGACTAGAATTTCAAAAGAAAAAACACAAAAATGCTAGAATTGTTGGGCTGAGCCCATATAAGCGATCAAACTGGATTGGGCGGATTTTGATTTAAGACGATTTAATTTCGTCATAATTTTTCCACGTAGGATCAGCCCCGTAAAATATGACTTGGCCAAGATAGATGGTCCATGACGATATTGGATCGTTATAGACGTTATGACGATCCAATATCGCCATAGACGGTTATGAGGATTTTACCAAAATCATCGTTATATTTCATTTGCGACGCTCAACTTTCGACGATCTCAAAATCGTCATAGAATCGTCATAAACGAACTACTATGACGATTCTGTGACGAAAATGGAGGGTCATAGAATCTCACATTTTTTGTAGTGATAATAATACTTTTGTTCTTTCATGAACCCACCTTGCCAATAAGAACTAGTTTCAAAGAAACCATCTATTGATAGAAAGCATGGCAAAGCAAGACAACAACAGACCAGCAACTAGAGTATCAACTAATTTTTGTGTGTTTTTGAATAAAGAAAGAAAATCAAACTAGACTAATTTTTTGGTTTTTTTGGAAAGAGGCAAACAAAACCAAGCAAAATAAACAAAGCAAACAAAAACAAAGTAAAGAGAAAGTAAGTGAAGGACTCCCCTTGTGAAGACGTCCTTAGCCTCCCCGGCAACTGATACGTTGAAAACGTATCTATAATTTTTGATGCTCCATGCTTGTTTTATATCATTTGTCTTATATTTTGTCTACACTTTGAGGTGTTTTTATATCTTTTATGGAACTAACCTATTAACAAGATGACACAGTGCCAGTTGTCTGTTTTCTTCTGTTTTTGGTTCCAGAAAGGCAGAAAATCAATATTCTCGGAATTGGACGGGACAAAAGCCAAAGTCATTATTTCCTCGGAGCAACACGAAACCACGAAGCAGAGCCAGAGGGGGGACACAGGGTGTCCGCACCCCCTAGGCGTGGGCAAGCACTGGGGGCGCCCATAGGGGGTGTGGGCCCCCTGGCTCCCCACCGACCTTACCTCATGCGCCTATAAGAGCCCCGATGAGAAAAACCTAAATCATCTAGAAGAAACCCACGAAAACCTCTGCTGCGTCGATGCCACCGAAAGAGAGATTCGGGGGACAAAAAGTCTCTGTCCCGGCACCTTGTCGAGACGGGGCAGTGCCCCCAGAGCCATCTCCATCGATCTCCATCGCCATCTTCATCACCGTTGCTGATTCCCATGATAAGGAGGGACTGTTATTCCTCAGGGCTAAGGGCTCTACCGGTAGCTATGTGTTCCTCTCTCTCTATGTATGATCTTGTTGTGGTCAAGAGCTTTGTAATCAAGTAAATCTACCTTGGTACTCAAGAGCTTCATTAGATCTCTGCTCTCCCCATGTGTGTGAAAGTGACAGTGCGCATGCCATGGTGGCACTTAGGCTTGAGTCTACATAAATACTCTTTGTGCTTTAATAGATCTATGCTTTTCCCCACGTGTGTGAAAGTGACAGCGGGCATACCGTGTGTGGCACTTTGGCTAGATTTAATATTTGTTATGAGTTATATTTTGAGTTGGATGTCTCTATGAAATTGTGGTGTTTGTTGGAACCATCTAGCGCTCAAGGTGACAGTGTGGGGTTATCTATATTGGGGAAGGTGAACTTTGAGGTGTGTTGTTATAGCCCTACCTTGGATTAGAGTGTCCAACCGGAGAGTAGTTAAGATTAGTATCATGAAGAGAGGATATTTATATGAGAGAGTGTTCACTAGTGAAAGTATGATCCCTATGCCTTGTTTCTAAACATTGAAACACCATTTGCATCTAGATCTGTTGCATGTTTGCTTGCTTCCATCTTTATTCCGTTTGCCGGGGAGGTTACCTTTCCTCCACGTCAAGCTCTTTTCTGGCACCGTTACCCCACGTCAACAACAAGTCAGAAGCTCTTTTTTGGCACCGTTACCACTTGTATTTCACTATCTCTTTGCCGAACTAGTGCACCTATACACCTGACAAGTGTATTGGGTGTGTTGGGGACACAAGAGACTTCTTGTACCTTGATTGCAGGGTTGCTTGAGAGGGAATACCTTTGACCACTTCCTCCCTGAGTTCGATAAACCTTGGGTAATCCACTTAAAGGAAACTTGATGTTGTTCTACAAACCTCTGCACTTGGAGGCCCAACAACTGTCTACAAGAATAGAAGTGTGTATACATTAAGCTCTTTTCTGGCGTCGTTGCCAGGGAGGTAAGGTAAAAGGTACTCACATCCTCCGGTGTGAGTGCTCGAAGTTATTTCCTTTAGATTCTGCAATTTTGTCTTTTTGTTTCTTGTTTTCACTAGTTAGGATTAATGGAAAACAAAAAAAAAAATAGAGATCTTGTTTTCACTATAGTGTTTATCTTGAGTTAGGACATGAAGTGTTTGAAGAGAAAATTAAAAAACCTATGGAACTTTATTTGCATGCTAATAGCAATGTTATTAGTATGAATTCATTGGACACCATTGTTGCTACTGCTATGGAAACGTCTAAGCTTGGAGAATCTAGTTTTGATGAAAATGATCTTTTTAGTCCCCCAAGCACGGAGGAGAAAATTTACTTTGATGATACTATACCTCCAATATATGATGATTACAATGATGAATATGATATTTTCAGTCCACCTACTATTGAGGAGAAAAGTAATTGTGATTACAATATGCCTCCTATATTTGATGATTATGGTGATGAGAATAGTAATGATAGCTATTTTGTTGAATTTGCTCCCACTATAATTAATAAGAATGACTATGCTTATGTGGAGAGTAATAATTATTTTATGCATGTGTCTCATGATAAGAATGTTTTATGTGATAGTTATATTGTTAATTTTATTCATGATGCTACTGAAAGTTATTATGAGAGAGAGAAACATGGTTTTATACATCTCAATAATATTAAGTTTCCCCTCTTTATGTTGAAAATCTTGAAGTTGCACTTGTTTTGCTTTCCTATGCTTGTTGCTTTGTGATTTCATGACTTGTTTCTTACAAGATTCCTATGCATAGGAAGTGGGTTAGACTTAAAAGTGTTTTGAATTTGCTTCTTGATGCTCTCTTTTACTTCAATTCATATTTCTTATGTGAGCATCTTCTCAAACTATCAAGCCTAACTTAAAGGCGGTAAAGAAAAGTACTTGTTGGGAGATAACCCAAGAGTTTTCTTGGGTCTTGGAAGTTATTACTTTAGTAATGACCTCTCCTTATCCTTTTTGTTGCTTTTTTGTGCCAAGAATGACCTCTAATGAGAGGGAAGTAAGATTTGGGAAGTTGCTGTCCCGAAACAGATTTCTTTTCTCTACCAAAAAAATTCGTGAGGAGTCTCTGTAACTCGGATTGAGCTGGACATTTACTAGTAAATCCCCCAGTATGTTAGATATCTTTAGTTAGTTCAACACTTTTTGATTTGAGCAACATAAGGTCTTCGAAAAAATCGGTTTCTACCTGCTGGTCTGTTTTGACAGATTTCTGCCATTTTTTGCATTTGCTTCTTATTGATTTCTTTTTGAGTTCTCTTTTGGGGAATTGAGCTTTTTAAAGGAAATTGCTTCAGTAGATTGTTTTTTTGGTGAAAAGTCTTGTTGTTCCAAAGCTTTGCCATAGGTCATATCTTTTGAATACACTAATGTTGCTAATGAAGATTGTGTGAAGTTTTGTATGAAGGAAAATTTGCAGGTGTAGAGAGAGAATGATGTAATGAGATGAAGAATGGATAAAAGCTCAAGCTAGGGGATGCCACCCCGTGTCACCCCAATAAATATTTAAGAAGTACAAGCATCAAAGCTTGGGGATTCCCAAGGCATCCCCTTCTTCATCAATAAAAATTTCAGGTCTTTCTAGACACTTCGTTTTTATTGTTTCATGCACTGTTGTGTTGTTCTTGGAGTGTATTAGTTCTCGTTTTTGGTTTTTGTTTGCTTAGTTTGCTTGAGTAAGTTGGTTGGATCTCAACACACTTATTTTGGAGAGAGACACACTCTGTTTTCATTGCCTAGAACACTCTAGTTTTCACTCTTATTGTCTTGTGAGTGTTCTCTTTTGCTAGCACTGTGTTTAGCCTTAGTTTTCTTGTGCTTTCAGCTTAGAACTTTTTAGTTCTTATTTTTGGATTTGTGAGACAAGCTCACTGATCTTTATTGATTATTATCTTTGTGAGTTGTTTCAAATAAGTTGTTTGGTGTCGGAAAAAAGTAGGAAGCTTCATGCTTAAGTGGTACAAAAGTGAGCTTGCTTTGACTGTGAATTAGACTTTAGCATGACATGCTAGGTGTTGTTTTAGCATGATGCTTAGTGATTATTGCTGAAGCATGTCTTGTTCCAAACAATTGGGATTGCTTAGTGTGCCTTGAAGAAATTATGCGTTGTTTTAGCATGCAAAAGCATAGTATTGTGGTATTCGCCTTTAATGCTTTGCTTGGGTTGACTTGGCACATGCTTACACCATGTTATGACTCTCACAAGTCACCATAGCCTCTATGATCATTTAGTCCTTGACTTGTCGTACCACCTTATGCTTTGACTAGTAATGCTTTGTTGCATTGCATGATTATGGCCATTATGCTCTCTTAGTTGGTTGCTCCCAGTCTTTTGCTAGCCTCCACTTGTATGAGTAAGTTCTACTCATGCTTCCAACTCACAAGAAACCAAGTTTTTCCAAAGTGTCCACTATAAACTCCTATGCATGGTGTGTTACACCATTCCAAGTATATTCTTGTTTTCAACTATCTTCCAATTAAAAACTATTTTGTTATGTGAAAACTTAGTGATTAAAGCCCTCACGAACTTGATGGCACACTTTATATTCTTTGCCCCTAATAAACTTGAACCATTGTGACAACTTTGTTGTATATGCTTGCACTTATAAGTTGGAATTAGCAGAACCGTGCTGTCACAGGGAACGTTTTCAACATTGCACTTGTACTTTTGTACTCCGTGATAACATGCTCTTTTGTCTATGGATGTTACCGGTGTGAAATGAAGTGGGAACTTGTAAGTCCATGGATTTTGTATTCTGTGTTAGAGAAACGCCTGGGCCGCTAGCCTAAGCCATGCCTAATCATGGTGGAAACTTGCAACATCGCCATAGTGAGCTATCTATGAAGCATCCTCAATAAAAAGCTATGCATATGGTAAATAAAAAGATCGCTGAGATGCTCATTGTTTGCTTGCCTTGTCATTTTGGTTATGGGAAAGCTCATGTACCATGTGCAAGGGGTATCCCGTTGCGGTTCTCAATGATATGCAAATACTTACAGTGATAAGAACTTGCCTGGGCCCAAAGTTGAGTATCCATGAGGTGTGGCCCTCATATTCAAGGGACTTGAGATTGCCAACTTATACTTTGTCAAGCATATACTCCAGCTTTGCCACTTTAACCTTAATCACTTCAAGATGCTTATGATAGGGGCAATGAGGGATGAAAGCTAACAAGTACCATAATTTTTGGAAGCTCCTTTTGAAACTTGTAATCCCTGCTTCCTTTATAAAAAGGCCTTTCTTCCACCATTATTGAGTCTCCACCTTCTACCTTTAGGCACCATTAAGAGAGCATAGTTGCCATTCTGTGTGTAGTGTTCCAAAGATTATTAATTTATGCATATTGTGATATTACTTGTTCTTGTGCTATTTGTTTCTAGTCACCCTTGTGAACTTTGAAGGTGTCCTATGCATCTATATTGCTACTCTATGAGGGACAAGCTGATTGCCACTATGCTAGTTTTATGTATGTGAAACAAACAAATGTTTTTCAGTGCATGTTATTCATGATCTTTGTTTGTAGCCTTTCATGTTGCATGCGTAGTTACTTTGTCTTATTATTAGAACTCCATCTTTCATGCACATGTTTAGAGTTCTTTGATCCCAGCTTTCAATGCTTGCAAATGGTTTGATCTTGGTTTTGATGGTGCATGTCACCTCAAAAATTATTCTTTTTATCACTTACCTACTCGAGGACGAGCAGGAGTTAAGCTTGGGGATGCTTGATACGTTGAAAACGTATCTATAATTTTTGATGCTCCATGCTTGTTTTATATCATTTGTCTTATGTTTTGTCTACACTTTGAGGTGTTTTTATATCTTTTCTGTAACTAACCTATTGACAAGATGCCACTGTGCCAGTTGCCTATTTTCTTCTGTTTTTTGGTTCCAGAAAGGCAGAAAATCAATATTCTCGGAATTGGACGGGACAAAAGCCAAAGTCATTATTTTCCCCGGAGCAACACGGTACCACGAAGCAGAGCCGGAGGGGGGCCACAGGGTGGCCACACCCCCCATAAGCACGGGCAAGCCCTGGGGGCGCCCATAGGGGGTGTGGGCCCCTGGCTCCCCACCGACCTTACCTCCTGCGCCTATAAGAGGCCCCTGATGAGAAACCCCTAAATCATCCAGAAGAAATCCACGAAAACCTCTGCTGCGCCGCCGCCACCGAAAGGGAGATTCGGGGGACAGAAAGCCTCTGTTCTGGCACCTTGTCAGGACGGGGAAGTGCCCTCGGAGCCATCTCCATCGATCTCCATTGCCATCTTCATCACCGTTGCTGATTCCCATGATGAGGAGGGAGTAGTTATTCCTCAGGGCTAAGGGCTCTACCGGTAGATATGTGTTCATCTCTCTCTATGCATGATCTTGTTGTGGTCATGAGCTTTGTAATCAAGTAGATCTACCTTGCTACTCAAGTGCTTCATTAGATCTCTGCTCTCCCATGTGTGTGAAAGTGAAAGCGTGCATGCCATGGTGGCACTTAGGCTTGAGTCTACATAAATACTCTTTGTGCTTTAATAGATCTATGCTTTTCCCCACGTGTGTGAAAGTGACAGCGGGCATACCGTGTGTGGAACTTTGGCTAGATTGAATATTTGTTATGAGTTATATTTGGAGTTGGATGTATCTATGAAATTGTGGTGTTTGTTGGAACCATCTACGCTCAAGGTGACAGTGTGGGGTTATCTAGATTGGGGAAGGTGAACTTTGAGGTGTGTTGTTATAGCCCTACCTTGGATTAGAGTGTCTAACTGGAGAGATTAGTTAAGAGTAGTATCATGAAGATAGGATATTTATATGAGAGAGTGTTTACTAGTGAAAGTATGATCCCTAGGCCTTGTTTCTAAACATTGAAACACCGTTTGCATCTAGTTTTGTTGCATGTTTGCTTGCTTCCATCTTTATTCCGTTTGCCGAGGAGGTTACCTTTCCTCCACATCAAGCTCTTTTTTGGCACCGTTACCCCACATAAACAACAAGTCAGAAGCTCTTTTCTGGCACCGTTACCACTTGTATTTCACTATCTCTTCGCCGAACTAGTGCACCTATGCACCTGACAAGTGTATTGGGTGTGTTGGGGACACAAGGGACTTCTTGTATCTTGATTGCAGGGTTGCTTGAGAGGGAATACCTTTGACCACGTCCTCCCTAAGTTCGATAAACCTTGGGTAATCCACTTAAGGGAAACTTGTTGCTGTTCTACAAACCTCTGCACTTGGAGGACCGACAACTATCTACAAGAATAGAAGTGCGTAGACATCAACAACGACGCCAAAAATCTTGATGCGTGCGTCTGGTGTTGAGGTGGGAGCACTTCGTTGGAAACCCCAAGAGCAAGATGTGATGGATCACAACAGCAAGTTCCCCTTAATAGAGACCGAGGTTATCGAACCAGAAGGAGGAAGGAAATGTATTAAAGGTGTTGCAAGCAACGTGGAGACCTGCATAACACAAACTCAAGACTTTGTCCCAACGAATCAGTGAGGTTGTCAAGCTCACTAGTTTACTGTAACAAAGGATTAAACGTATGGTGTGGAAGGTAATGGTTCGCAGCAAGTAAACATGTAACAGTGGAAGATGTATCAATGGTAAAGATTGGACCGGGGTCCATAGTTCACTAGAGGTGCTCGCCTTAGATAAACAACATGGCATGAAGGGTAAACAAATTACAGCAGGGCAATTGACAGGAATCGAGCAAGGCATAACAATGCAATTATTAGCCAGAAAGATCCTATGAGGTTGATTGGGCAATACAACAATATACATAGATCGTCATCCAACTGCATCTATGACTAGAAGTCCACCTTCAGGTTGTCATCCGAACCCCCTTCAGTATTAAGTTGCAAGCAATAGACAACTGCTTTAAGCAAAGTGTGTAAGGTAAAAAGTCCACATGTTCCATGAACAAGAGACCGTTGTTTTATCCCTAGTAGCAACATCACATCTATAACCGAAGAGATTATTGTCACTTCCCTTGGAAACTAGAGGCATGAACCCACTATCGAGCATAAATACTCCCTCTTGGAGTCACTAGCAACTACTTGGCCAAGATAACCACTAGCAACGGAGAGCATGCAAGATCACAAACAACATAGACATGATAGAATCATAAAGATAAAATCATTAACCAAACCAACATAATAATCTCAATATCCATCGGATCCCCGCAAACACAACATGCATGATTACAAATAGATTAGATCTTGATCATGAATGGAGCTCACAAGATCTATACAGGAAAGCACAAATGAGGAGATACAACCATCTAGCTACTACATGGACCCATAGTCCAAGGTGGAACTACTCATGAATCATACCGAAGAGAAGGCCTCCGGGATGATCTCCCCTCCGGCAGGGTTCCGGGAAGAGCTTCAGATCCCCCCGATCTAGGGACAATGGTGGTGGCGGCTACAGACGGTTTCGTGGATTTCTGATCGGGTGCTGAGAGTTTCTGCATCTGGGGCTTCTTATAGGCGAAGGGGGAGGCCGAGGCGGCCGCCAGGGCGACCAAACCCTAGCCAGGCGCGGGCTAGGGCCCACTCACGCCTAGGGGGGGGGTCTGGCCCCTCTGTCCGGCCCCTCGGGCTCTTTGGATTTCTTGTTCCCCACGGAAAATTATCGACTTTGTCCTTCGTCCCGTCCAAATCCGAGAATATTTCTTTACTAACTTTTCTGAAACCAAAAATAGCAGAAAACATGCATCTGACACTGTTGTAACTTGTTAATAGGTTAGTACCAGAAAACATGTAAAAATCACCTCAAAGTGTAGACAAGTAAATCAAAGTAGATACTAAACAAGCATGTAGCATCAAAAATACGTTTCCGACGTATCAACCACAAAAGGCGGGCACTCGCTCCACTATGGGACGCTTTAGGGTGATCTCTGAACCCATACAAGATTGGGGCTATCTCCACAACTCAATTGGAGGTTCCCACAACAAAGCCACAAAAGGCTACAACGCCACAAAAGGCCAACAATGCCACAAAAGGCTACAAGACCACAAAAGGTCAACAAGACCACAAAAGGTCAACAATCCAACCACACAACCGTCTAGGGTTCCAAGAACCCAAGAGTAACAAGCCAACAAGCTTGTACTCGCCGAATCTCAGAGGAGAACTCAAACCTATGCAACAAATGCAAGAGGCAATTCCTTCTCTCACAAATTCCACCAAAGCTACAAAAGCTATTGGGGGAATAAGAGAGGAAGAACACAAGAGGAGAACACAAAACTCTCCAAGATCTAGATCCCAATGATTCCTTCACAAATAAGGGATTTGGCTTGGGGGGATTGTAGATCTAGATCTCCTCTCTCAAATCCCTAAAAATGATGCAAGAATCATAGAAGGGGAAAGGGAGAGGAATAAGCTCTTCAAGGTCAACAATGGAGGAGAGAGAGAAAGCCAAGAACCAAAAAAAGAGCTAGTGCCCATGAAGGGGAAGAGGAGACCCTTTTAAAGGGCTCCCAGATCTGCCCGTTATGGGCAATCGCGACCCTGGCCGAAACTTCCGGTGTGATGCCGGAAGTTCCGGTGGCACACAACCAACAGTCAGAAAACATGATGCGAGAGACTGAAAACGCGAGCCTGGACGGAACTTCCGCTGGTCCACCGGAACTTCCGGTGGAAATTCCGACTAAAGTTCCGTCAAATATGGCACTTCCAAAACAGAAGTTTACTGATCGTGAGCGGAACGAGAACCGGATTTTCAATCGGAACTTCCGGCGGCAACTAGGCCCGAGCGGAATTTCCGGTGGAACTTCCGGTCCAAATTCCGTCAAAAGAGATTCAAAAACAGAGAGGTTACTGAACGTGAGCGGAAGAAGAACCGGAACTTCCACCAGAACTTCCGATGGGTAGCAGGAACTTGCGGTCAGGGAAATTTTAGAAACCAAAACTGCAATAACTTTCGCATCCGAACTCCAAACGAGATGAAACCAATTTTGTTGGAAAGATAACAACGAATAGAATCCAACAAAAATATTGGATATCACTTAGGTATAAAATACCATGAATATATATATGTGATGTATCTCCCAAGGTGTGGAGCCGGAAAACTTGCAAGATCAAAAACCGCAATAATGGCCAAAGAAGCTTAAGTCACCCTAGGAAGGACCCTACATCGTCACCGAAGTCATACTAGGTGGCGCCTACCACCTCATGGAAGTCAAGTCAGGAGTCAAATACTCCAACCCATGAAATGTTGCACAACTGCGACGGTTCTACCCCTAGCTACCTCTTTACTTTCAATAAGGCTACTCAGCCGAACAATGTACCCCCTCGTTACGATATGACCAAAGTCTGCTGGCTCCGTCGGCCTCGACGACTCATCTGCCACGTCGATTCTGGTCCATTGCAGCACAACTCTGCCGGCCTTGATCACACGTCTGCCTCGATGACTCCATCAACCGCGTTAACTCTACCCTCAGAGGCTGCATCGACTTCGCCGCGGTCTCCGGCCCTAGCGACCCGCTGCAATCTTCGACTCCGACGACCTAGGGGCTCCTTCAACTCCGACAACCAGTTGCGGCGTTTGGCTCTGGTGACCAGTGTACTCCTTCGACTCCGACGACCTACTGCGGTCTTCTGCTTCGGCGACCCGCTGCCGCCATCGACTGTGGCGACCTGCTACAATCTTCGGTTGTGGAGACCCGCTATCGCCATCGGCTATGATGACCAACTGTCGTCATCGGATTCGGCATCTTATTGCCGCATCGGCTTCATCCGCCACGTGACCCGTTACCGCTTCGACTTCGTCTGCTGACGAGGTTTAATCTCGTCAATGCCCATTGTTATGAGCTTGAGTTTTGGAGAAGATGGGGTGCTGGAGATCGCGGAACGGTTAACAGACAAGCAACTAGGGGACACGAGATTTACCCAGGTTCATGCCCCCGGAGGGAAAACCCTACTCTTGCTTGTCTGCTCTTGATTATGGCGGAACCAGAAGTTACAAGGATGCGCAGATGCAATCTGGCGTGGAGGTGTGTATGCGGTGGTATGAGAGAGGCTCTTAGTCGTACCCTCCTAGCCTTTATATAGAGATAGGCAGGTCTCGAGCACAAATCGAGTAGGTTACAGGTTTAGGATTTGCCCCTTTGAATATTATATCTTGTTCTAGTCTTGCTCTCCAAGGATCCGAAGATGTCATGGGCTTGGGCCACCCGAAAATCTTCATGGGCCACGTATATTTTCGTGGGCCTTCCTTGCGCTGGACCAGGTATGCTGATGTCGTGTACCCGTAGGGTATAACCATGTTAGTAGCCCCCGAGTGTTCAGTCGAATCGTAGATTCGGCTGAGGACTCTTCAATCTTTCGGGTGCATCTGCTTTTGTTCATCGGAGAGTGATTTTAGTAGGTAGGGACTGTTGAGGCGTGCACCTGACTCTTCTGACGGATCAGGGTCGGCTAACTGTCTTAGGACAAAACAACACGACCTTCTTCAGATTCGAGCCCTTTGACTCGAACCTGGAACATATGCTGGAGTAAATTCGACTCAGGCCGTTGAGGACTTACAGGAGTAGAATCCCAGTTGTTTTCGAATGATGAACCCAACGCGTCCGTCTGGATTTTCATCGTGCCTGTTAGCATGGATTTTCACTAGCAGAGCGCAGTCGTGTGCGTTGCTAGGCCATCAGATGGTATCTGTAGGTCTTATCTTTGTGTCGTAGACACAACATCTGAAATTTTATCACCGCGGAGGTGTTTCGGGTGGCCAAGGAGGATGTTACTCACTTAGCGTTAATTAGGGCAAAGTTGCTGAAAAAGTTTTTGCATTTTGATCCGAAAGATCGCAGTCGAAGAATTCATAGGGTGCACGACCAATGCTCCCTATGGGAGTAGCCCCCGAGTGTCTGTTCGAGTCATAGACTCGAGCAGAGACTTTAATTCAGCCATTGTGGTCTTCAGGTCCGTAGGACACAATTTTTTTGGATCCTTAAATCGGTCCTCCCTATGGGAGTAGCCCCGAGTCCGTAGTGGAGTCACAGACTCGACGTGGGACTCGAAGAATAGGTCATTGGCGTAGTATGCTATTCATGCTTCGGGTGCGCGGCCAGCGCTCCTGATAGGAGTAGCCCCCGAGTAGTTACTCGAATCGTAGATTCAAGTGAGTACTTTTAGGTGTTAACCGAAAGTTTGTTACCGTTGCCAGTATGGCTTTGATGACGTCAGTGTTGACGATCGGTGACCTCAAACATCTGCGGCGCTAGAGGTGACGCGACTGGACAAACGTGGGTCCCACTTTCTGACTTGGAGTTGACTGGTCACGTGTGATGTGGCGATAATTACGGCGTCTCCTCAGTTTTCGTGCGTAGTGGACGGCGTGCAAGCGATGGTTCGCTGCCGTGCTGACACGTGGACGGTTGGATTTGATGTTGGCGCTAGGGCTTCCCGATGGACGGTCCCTGTTCGTCGTCTTCGTCCTTATAGTTGTGGGGAAAAGTTGGGATTTGTTTTCACCGCGGCCACTTGCTTTCTACTGCTTCCATTCTCTTGAGCTTTTCTCGCTGCGCGCTGGAAATTCTCCGATCGTTTTCCCTCCTCTTTCCTGCGCTCGCATCGCCACCGTCGTCGCGCTGCAATGGTGAAATCAAAGAAGGCTTCCACTAGTGCTGCCGCCGACGGCAAGAAGGGCACCGCCACCACTCGTGTCACCGATGGTGGGTGGCAGCGCACGGAGACGCGTGAGGGCGACATGCGCAAGCTTCGTGAGCGGGGTTTAATCCCGCAGGACAGAGAGGCCGTCAGGATCCCCGGCGACGAGGTATTTCCCCGTCCTCCTGCAGGGTTTCGGGTGATGTTCAACGCCTTCGTTATTCGCGGCCTTTCTCTCCCAGTCCATGACTTCCTTCGTTGGTTGTCGTTCTTCTATGGCATTCAACTCCACCATCTTTCCCCCAATTCTCTTCTTCACATTGCTTGTTTTATTACTTTTTGCGAGTGCTGGCTCGGCATTGAGCCTCACTTTGGCCTCTTCCGAAAGCTCTATACCGTGAAGAGGCAGTCCGGCTTCGACAGAGTCTATCCGATTGGCGGTTGCATCATTTCTCTTCGATCTTCCGTTCTTTTCTTCTCCCTCTCTATGTTCGAGTCCGTCCAGGACTAGCGGAGGAAGTGGTTTTATATCCGCGACTCCACAGTGGACGGGCAAAACTTTGGCCTTGCCCCATTTGACTCCACCCAGAAAATTGTCCCGAAGAGGTCCTGGAAGAACCATATCTTGGAGGGTGAGGTGGAGGAGATAGAGGAGCTCTATCGTCGGGTGGAGGACCTCCAGGTGATTCTGGAGAAGGAGGTGAACAGTGTGGATATTATATGCACCTTCCTCAAACGTCGGGTGCAACCACTCTAGGCTAGGGCGCACCCGATGTTCCTTTATTCTGGTCACCACGACCCTACTAGAGTTGCGGTTGAGGAGCTTTCCAAGGGGGACCTTGACAGAGTCCTCCGTCCGCTGCTGAAGTACAAAGCCAACGAGGACCTTCCGGGGAAATCGCAGACTCCTCCGTTTCGTGCTTCTCGACTCGTTCCGCAGGTGTAGATCTGGGACGTGCGCGTAGCGCTATTTTCGAGTGTGTTTCCTTTGCAATTATATGTTCTGAAACTTTGTCTTTGTTGTGCAGGAGTTCAAGGTTCCTGGCATGGTGCCTCCACTGCCCGAACGATTTCCGGATGCGCCGGACAATGAAATTGTAGATTCCATGTCCGAGCTTCCCTCGGCGCAGTCACCGACCGAGGAAGCCCCCGAGGCGACCGAGGAGCAGACCCGAAAGCAGGCACGGAGCTTGAGCAAATCTTCAGATGCCTCGACTCTGCCAACTCCTAGGGACCCGCCGTGCCTTGTCTGTCACGGTGATGGTGAATCTTCCTCTCCCATCCCAGCCGTTCATGTGCGAGCTGTAGTGCCGCAGCCGCTGGCGAAGAGGAAGAAGGAAGAGAAGAAAGGCCAAAGGGCCCTACCTGTTTTTAATTTGAGCGACATGGAGTCGTAAGTGACTTCGGATGCCTTGTGTTATCTTTCTTTGTCTTGTTGCTTATTTGCCTTTGACTATTGTTTTCCTTTACAGCCACTCTTCCGAGGGCTCGTTTAGCGATGCCACTCAGGAGATGGTAGGGGAGTCGAAGATGACGCCTCCTCCCCCTCAAACGGTGGCCACCTCTGGGGGCGCTGCTCTGAACCCTTCTCCGCAGGAGGTTCGGGTGGTTGTCCCCCAGAAGACTATAGCCAGACCTTCGGAGTCGCTGTCCGAGCATGTAAGTGTGTTCTTTCTTGTTGTGGGGGGAGCCCCCGAGTCGTATTTTCGTATGATCTGTTGATAATTGCTTCTTCTTTCTTGGGCGCAACCCCCGAGCCCTTGGTTTGACAAGTTGTTTCTTCTTGCAGCCTTTTGTGTAGGGTGCTAACCGGCTGGTGAAGCAGCACCTGGAGTTGGAGGCTAGCCTGCGGCAACTTCAAGGTACGTCCATAATTATATCTTCTATTTTTCGTCTGCTTGCTAGCTTGTTTGAGCTCATGTACATTCCTTGGATTTTCGCAGATGATAATAATACTGCCCTCCGCGAACTCGATGCTCTCAAAAAGAGCCTTGGGCGAGCGGAGAAGAAGGCCGAAGATGCCGTTGGGGCGAAGGAGCGCCTTGAGTGGGAGCTTGCTGATGCAGCTGCGGCCAAGGAGCGCCTGCAGAAGGAGGCTACAGTCCGCGAGCAGCAGCTCGCTACTGCTGCGGCTTCACGCGAGAAGGAGGTTGCCGAGAAGCTGATGGCTGCTGCCAAAGCTATTTTGGGTGAGTAGTTTCGCCTGTATGTTCTGTTTCGGCTGTCTTGTCTCTTTTATTTCCTTCGACTCTTACTGTTCTTTTTTCCATTTCTCTAGATGTCGCGGGCATTGAGTTCAACCGTAGTGCTCTGGAGCACGGTAGTGCTTTAGATGATGCTACTGTGGCAGTCGAAGACCGATGCAACACTATGGTTGGCTCTCATGCCAAAGCCAAGGAGGTCCTCAGGCGCTTCTACAAGGAGCTCATTCCCAAGGGCGTTGCCCATGAGGATGTCGACTTGTTGGAGGATGCGTTGACAATGGACGCGCCTGCAGCCTATAAGCGCAAGCAGAAGGGCATCAGTGCATCCATGGGGCTGGCAATGGCCATGGCGTTTGGGGCGGAGCTGGATCTTTATCAGGTCACCTCCCAGATGCCGACGGCTCCTCATGGTTCCGATGTAGCGTTTGCTCTCTTCGCCGCCCGCTGTAAGCGCTATGGACCGAAACTTATTGACCTCCTGGCGGAGTATGTCGCGAAGCAGCAGGAGGAGGCCAAAGGCAGGCGCTCTGGCTCCGAGGCCACCCAGGATGCTTATGCTATGTCGATCTAGTTTTAGGGTAGTTGTCTTAGACTTTTGTTGTAATGTCCGATGAACACTTCTTGTGCCATGTAGTGGTCCTTTGCTGTATATAATGATCCTTTGTGCTGTCTTTCAGTCTTGTGTTTTTATGTATCCTTTCTATTTTCCTTAGGAACCTTCGGGTGATGACCCCATCAATACCTCGTCTGCTCTGCAGCCGCGACCATCTTTGGATGATGCATCGCAGCTTGTTTTTCTCTGTGACCGTGTCCGCAGTCTTGAGAAGGAGTTGCTTGGCATTCGAGGTCATGCGGATGTTTAGAAGTCGAAGGCGGAGCGAGGTGTCGCCAGAGAGGAATATCTGATGGGGGAGCTGCGGCAGTTGGCCGAGCAGCTATAGTGTAAGTTTCTTCGAGCTGCTGCTCTTTTTCGGATGTGCCTGTTGGCGGACCATCTTACTTTGTAGTTGTTGCAGGTGCCAACCTTGTTCCGAGGGAGGACAAGGAGCGTGTTGCAGTTCGGATAAACTGCTTGACCCAGCAGGATATGGAAGCCGGAGGCTTTTTCTGGATGGATCGTGACCGTGCAACGGTTCTTGCGAGTATGCAGGATCGTGCCCACCAAGTGTCACGGGTACTGCGGTAGGTGAAGACCTCCTTGGCGTCGATTCTGCACGTAATGTTTCCCCTGGATGAAGCTCCATCGGCTCTCTGGGACTTGCTGGCGAAGTTTCGGGACGTGCGTCATGTCAGGGAGTTGGTGCGGCACCAGTTGGTTGCGGGGGTGAAGGCCGCCATTTCCCTCGTGCGACTGCATCGCCCTGATGTGGATCTTGTGACTATGGCGGCTGGACCGCCCCCTCGACCAGATGGTGGCCTATGGGACATGCGTCCGCACTATGCGGCTGTTAGGCAGTATGCCGAAGAAATTGTAGATCTCTTTGAGCATCGTGCACAGGTGATCCTTCAGAATAGGTAGGACCTGTAAAAAGATAGATGTACAATTTGTATATATTTTGACCGGGTGTGCTGTGCCCTTTTCGGTAAAGGTTGATTGTATTAGCACATGGTGCTTATTTGTATGCGTGCCCTTTTCGTTAGCCTGACGTGATCAGCTACTCAGGTGTACACGCGTTATTCTCAGCCGACGGAGTTGTGAGGTGAGGGGGGAGCCCCCGAGTGTGCTGTAGCATAAATGAATGCAAGAAAAAGATAGATTTTGGGGTGAGACACTTAGCTTTATTCATATCGTAATGAGGAGGTACATTGTTCGGCTGAGTAGCCTTATTGAAAGTAAAGGGAGGGTAGCTAGGGGTAGAAGCGTCATAGTTGTGCGACGTTCCATGGGTTGGAGTATGCGACTCCAGACTCCACGTGCTTGAGGCGGTAGGCGCCACCTGGGATGACTTCGGTGACGACGTAGGGTCCTTCCCAGGGTGACTCGAGCTTCTTCGGTCGTTCTTGCTTGAGTCGTAAGACGAGGTATCCTTCAACGAAAGACCTTGGGCGCAGCCGGCGGCTGTGATAGTTGCGGAGGCTCTGCTGGTAGACCGCTGATCGAGCTGCGGCTATGTCGCGTGCCTCGTCGAGTGTGTTGACGGCGTCTTCGAATGCGGCCGTCGATTCGGCTTCGCTGTAGGCGACGACCCGTGGGGCCTTGTGGCATACTTCCGCAGGCAACACGGCTTCGGCTCCGTGAACCATGAAGAAAGGCGTGTAGCCAGTTGAGCTGTTTGGCGTTGTGCGCAGGCTCCAGAGGACGGAAGGTAGCTCTCCTGCCCATGCTCCCGCGAGCCGCTCGAGTGGGCTCAGTAGGCGCTTCTTGATGCCGCCGCCAATGAGGTCGTTTGCCTTTTCGACCTGCCCTGTTGGTTTGCGGGTGCGCCACGGAGGCGTATGATATGTTGATCCCAAGGCCTTCGCAGAAGTCTTGGAACTATTTGGAGATGAAGTTCGAGCCGTTGTCCGTGATGATGCTATGTGGCACTCCGAACTTGTAGACTATGGATTCAAAAATCTTCACGGTCGTTTTACCCTTTTGGTTGGTAATGGGCATGGCTTCGATCCACTTGGTGAACTTGTCGACTGCGACCAGGAGGTAGACGTGGCCTCCTTTCGAGGACTTGGGCAGCTTGCCAATCATGTCAAGGCCCCATTGGGCAAAGGGCTAGGCCAGGGGTATGGGCCTGAGCTCCGATCCTGGTGAGTGTGGTTTGTCTGCGAACCTCTGGCACCCGTTGCACCTTCGGACGATGTCCTTGGCGTTGTTCATGGCCGTTGGCCAGTAAAATCCAGCTCGTAGAGCTTTGGCGACGAGTGCCCGGCTGCCCGCGTGATGGCCGCAGATGCCCTCGTGGATGTCTTGGAGGATGGTTTTGCCATCACCGATGGTGACGCATCTTTGGAGCACACCCGAAATGCTGCGCTTGTACAACTCGCCATTGATGATGGTGAAGTCCTTGGACCGACGAGATATGCGCCGGGCATCTGTCGGGTCATCAGGCAATTCCCTGTTTATTAGGTACCGCAGGTACGACTGCGTCCATGTTTCTTCGATTGCCATGACCTGCATCAGGTTGACCACTGCGACCTCTGTATCGCGTTTTTTGGGTCCTTCTTGCCCTTCGGGTAGCGCAGCCCCCGAGTGCTCTGCCTCTTCGGGTGATCCCTTGGGGAATTTCCTTTTGATGGATGGCACGCAGATCTGCTCGAGGAACACACCTTGTGGCACCCGTGCATAGGTGGAGCCGATGTTGGCGAGTCTGTTGGCCTCTTCATTGCTTTCTCTTCCAACGTGTCGAAGCTCGTAGCCATCAAAGTCTCCTTTGAGTGAATTGTAGAGCGCGCTGTACGCGATCATGTTGGCAGCGTGCGCGTCGCACTCGTTCATCGTCTGCTGGACGACGAGGTTCGAGTCACCGTAGATGACCAGGCGCGTTGCACCGCAGATCTTGGCCATCTTCATGCCGTGGATGAGGGCCTCGTATTCGGCTTCATTGTTGGAAGCTCGAAATTTCATCCAGAGGACGTACTTTATCTTGTTGCCCTGCGGGGATGTCAGTATGACTCCGGCTCCTGCTCCAGCCTCGCGTTTGGAGCCATCGAAGTGCATCGTCCATGACTGTGTCATGTCTGGGGTGTCCGGCAGCTGCAGCTCCATCCAGTGGACGAGGAAGCCCGGGAGGACCTGGGACTTAATCGCATGGCGCTTTTTGTAGACTATGTCTAGAGGGGACAGCTCGATGCCCCACAGGGCCACGCGTCCTGTGGCCTCTGGGTTGTTCAGGATGCTGTTCAGGGGTGCCTCGTTGACGACCATCATCTGATGCTCCTAGAAGTAGTGGCTCAGCCGATGAGCCGTCATGAACACGTCGTAGGCGAGTTTCTGGTAGTGAGGGTACCTCTGTTTTGTCGGCGTCAATACCTCTCTAAGGTAGTAGATAGGGCGTTGGACCCCATGAGTCTTGCCGTCTTCGGGTCGTTCGACCATGAGTACCGTGCTTACCACCTGATGCGTGGCTGCTATGTATAGCAGTAGAGGCTCGCGTTCCTTTGGTGTGACCAAGATAGGCGAGGTGGAGAGCAGTCGCTTCAGATCTTCGAATTCGTCGTCCGCTTCAGGTGTCCACTCGAATTTGTTTCCTTTGCATAGCAGCTGATTGAAGGGCAGGGCTTTTCCCCCATGCGACTGATGAACCTGCTCAGCGCCGCGATGCGTCCAACGAGCTGCTGGACTCCTTTGAGGTTCTTCGGTTTCTCCATGGCCATTATGGCCCGGATTTTCTTCGGGTTCGCCTCGATTCCTCGTTGGGAGATGAAGTAGCCGAGCAATTGGCCAGATGGGATGCCGAAGGCGCACTTTTCTCGGTTCAGCTTAATCCTGTATCGATCAAGGTTGTCGAACATCTCGTGGAGATTGTCGATCAGTGTTTTGGCCTCCCTTGTTTTGATTACTATGTCGTCGACATAGACCTGTATGTTGCGGCCGATCTGGCTCTTCAGGCATGCCTGCATGCACCGCTGGTACGTGGCACCTGCATTCTTCAGCCCGATGGGCATTGTGTTGTAGCAGAACACCCCGAACGGCATGATGAACGTCGTTTTCTCATGATCTTCGACCTTTAGTCGAATCTGGTTGTAGCCTGAATAGGCGTCGAGGAAGGAGAGTTTCTCGCATCCTGCAGTCGAATGGATAATCTGATCGATCCGAGGGAGAGGGAAGTGGTCCTTCGGGCAGTGCTTATTCAGCGAGGTGAAGTCCACTGTAACATCCCAAAAATATTGAACTTGGATCATCAAACTCTAATCATCAAAATTAAGGTTAACAAAAACTTTTCTAAATAAAATTATGAAAGAATGCATATGAGTATGCATTGAATAAGAAATTCATTTGAACCACCTTGTTTGTGTGTTTCCTTGCTTGTAAAATGTTTCTTAGGTGAAATAAACATCATCTAAAACATTTCCCACACTTTTCCCAAAGACAAATAAAGCAAAACAAATCAAATAAAGGAATGGTCATTTTGACCAATTTAACTCCCATGCCTACTTTGGCTGTCTCAAACTTTCAGAACCTAACAGAAACTTTTCTGGATCTTTGAACCCCTTGATTGTACTCATAACAAAGTATCAAGGCCCACTTTGTGATCATCCAGAAACTTTCAAATGCATAGTTTAAATGGCAATTCCAAATTGAATCTTTATCATATGGGAAGATCCCACTTTTTCAAAAACCACTCAAACAAGCTCAACTTTCAAAACCCAAGCATCTGAAGACTCACCAGCACCAATCTAGCACACCCACCAAAAATCTTTTCAAAATTCAAAACTTGAATTCATGCAGCCATTTCATCAAACACTTGGCAGACACAAATCAAACAAAATCAAAACACTATAGTGTGCAGCGTTTTGAGCCTAACTGGTTCCCTATCTAGCTCACAACCAGCCCAGTAGATCATCTAGCAAGATTAACCAAGCACTAGCACCACCGTGAGCTTGCCAAAACCATCAATGGTGAACAACCGAAGCCATCCTTGGCACCCCAATGTAGACAGCAAGCTAGGAAGGAAACTAGCCATGCCAACCTTGTCTGGGAGATCACCCATGCCTCACCACCCCCTCTCGACCAGCTCTGCCTCGAAGACACCGACCAGAGCACCCAGGAACGCCGCGCCCGTGCCGCTGCCAACCGTGCCGAGTATGCGCCAGAGCGCCACCCTCGACCGAAGCCCACAGACCGCGCGCCGCCCTCGCCGCGTGCATACACGATCACCACCGACCCAGGAGACCGCCAGACATCCCCGTTCGCCGCCCCGTGATGCACAACCACCGCTCGCCGTCGAAGACGCCGCCTCTGCCGCGCAGAGCGTCGCGTGTTCTAGACCAAACTGCACCGCCCCTACAAACGCATTAAAGCCGTAAAGCATCGCCAGGAGACCACCAAGCGATCGCCACCGTCGGCCATGCCTCTAGCAGCCCGTAGCCATGTCGCCACCGTCGCCCGCCCATGGCGTTCGGTCTCACCGTCGAGACTATAAATAGAGGACTCCCCCGCTCGAATTCTTCACACCATTCCACTCCTCTCTCACCCAGAACCACCCCACCTCAGTCCCGGAGCAAGGCGAGCAGCGCATCGCCGGAATTTCACCGGAGCCCGCCGCCTCTCGAGAAGAAGGGCGCCATCGATTTCGTCCACCCCAGGAGCTGCCGCGACCACCCCTGAGTTCGCCGTCGTCGACTTCGTCGTTCTCCCGCCTCGCCGACCCTCGCCTGCACCCCGGTGAGCTCCCAGCAACCCCCACTGGCCGCGCTAGGTTTCTTTCTCGCCGGCGTTGCCCAACGTCGATGATGACTCCCAGCCGTTGGATTAGAACTAGATCGAATGACCCACATCGCCCCATACCGCTTCGCCCCCCCTGTCTCACTGACAAGTGGGGACAGCCACTTAAGCAGCCCGCGGAAGCGCTATGCTTAGCAGGCCGGCCTGTTAACCTTTCCCACGCAGCCCAGTTATTTGAATTAAACCTTTTCCATTTTATTTCAAACACACTTCTGTACCCAGTTTCAAAAATCTACCCAGGTCGATTTAGTGCACCAAATTGAATGAAACCAATTTTGTTGGAAAGGTCTGGGAATGCTGAATCCAAGCCCGTTGGATTCAAGTCATTTGGATCTATAGATCACCCATGGTAAAAATAACAAGGCAGAAGCTATTCCGCATTCAAACATTTTTCAAATTTAAACCATAATAGCTTTTGAGTTGATTCCAACTCTCAAAAATCACATTTAACCATACCTTTCAGAATATATAAAAATATATAGGTTTACTTACAGAAATAATGTTCAAGTAATAAAAGAATGCTACATAGGCATTTCTAGCCACTTTAATTAATTAAAATAAAAGGGTAAAACCTTATTAAATTGTGACACCACTTTAAATCATATTCCCATGGACTAAAATATGTGGTGATGACATGTGTCAACATGATCCCATGTTTGGTTTAGAGAATATTAAATCTTAAGTAGTTTTTCAATGAGTAGAAATTACTTTTCTAAAAATAAAAGGAATTAAACCAAGCCTTAATCTTGTAATGTTAGAGATGATGTTGGATCATCTATATGACCCTTGTGTGTGATGATTGCAAGTAGTTAAGTATTGTTTGGTGATTGTGTCCCTCGTATTTATTTATAGACGCTAGTATCGACCAAGGATACCAGGAGGAAGGAGGATTCTACGAAGAAGAAGCCGAGGAGAACTTCAACCACTGCTCTGCACAAGGCAAGCTAACACTTGCAAGCTACCCTACTAATGCAAGTTTATATTGAAACTAATGCAAGCCTAATACTACCAGTTGATTGTGCAAGCTAATACTTGCTTGTTACCATGACCACTATATGCCTTAAGCATATATGATCATCTCCACTTGATAAACCAATCCTAGTGTTACTTGCAAGCTTCTTACTTTATTTCTTTATCAAAGCTCTTACCTAGATTTTGCCTAAGTAAATGGTAGATACCAGAAAGATACTTGAAGGTTGCATAAAGAGCATAAAATTTGGCCTAAGCTAGATAATCTTGATGTCATCCTAAGGCATGAGATTGAAATTAGTTAAAACTCCACTAGTTTACCACCCCTCATCAGTGCTTACCCCCACCTGTAGATGCTAGTGCTAAGCATAAAACCTGATCAACTTTAGATGGGAATACTTGGTGGAAAAATGGTTATGAAAACCTTGGAATGATGGATCATTCTATTGAAATGTTTTGGACATGTGTTTCCGAACACTTGATGATTTTGGTGATGAAAATGATGAGGCATGAGCCTTAGCCATTTATAAAACTGATGGTTGTCTGGATACGATACCATTCCAATTTTATCGTACAACCACAATACCCGAAGATTGGGTAGGGCTTGACTGGAAACTTGTATACCTTAGTATTAGTTCCCTCACGGCCAAGGTCTGAGCTGAGGCTACCTTGTGAAGAATGTCCACCTGTGCAGTACCCAAGATGACAGTTGGTCATGGTTGGGAGGCCAAACTCATAGGAGAGGTGCTTATACTAGGGCGTGTAATTGAAAGGTTAGGATTGATTATCCGCATACTGAGTATGGTGAATTCAGGATTTGTTCCTGACGGATGTATCGAATGTTGTGGTGAAAGTGTACAATCTCTGCAGAGTTTCAAACTATTCGAATAGCCGCGTCCGCGGTTATGGACAGTTGGAGTGGCCATACTGTTCCCCCGTCAGACTTTTCAAAATGACTTGAGAAATGAAATGAGACTTTGACTTGACCACAACAGGGTTGTGATATGAAATACAAGCTCCCATTTAGGTGTTATAAAAATTCAACTAGCATTCGTTGCTCCTAAACTTAGTAGAGATAAACCTGGCTTTTGCAAAAGAACCCTAGAGCCTAGTGTCCTATTATCAAAAACCCCTTTCCCTTGTTAGTATTAGTTTGCGAGTACTTAAAGAGTACTCATGGCTTTGTCCCTGGCTATTCCCATGGCCAGACTATGAAGAGGAGTACCTGGAGGATGGACCCCAGGAAGGCTACGACAACTAGGATCATCTCCCATCGTCAGCATTGCCTGTGACCCCGAAGATGGAGCTTCGCCCACGCTACCGTTATTATTACGTATTCCGCTGCTTGATGTTGTACTAAGAACTGGATCATGAGATCCCTATTTGTGTAAGAACTTATGTACGGTTTGTAATGGATGATGTACTATGGTATCCAATTCTATTATGTCTCGCAAAAATGGTAATCCTGGGATTGCGATGTATGGCATAACAGGCATCTGGGATTAAAAAAATCCGGGTGTTGACAAGTTGGTATCAGAGCCATCCTGACCATAGGATACCCTAGTTAGACTGGACATTTGAATCAAAAACTTAGTTTCAAAACCAAAGAAAACAAATATTTACAAAAACTTATTCTCATTATTATCCCTTTGATTCTTTCATGAAAATTCATGTTCCTCAAAAACTCTTGCAAAATACATAAAATTTTGACACACTTGATCACTCTACTAACTTACTCATCCTATATTCTTATAGATGGACGTGAAGTACAGCAAGTTTTATCAGTTGGGGAATGGAGGAGACCTTATCTTTGAGAGGGATTTGGACCAGCTTTCGGAACTTCTGGAGCGTCCGCACCCCGAGTTCTTCGGAGCTCAGCTCAATGATCAAGGAGGAGAAGATCTGCAGTGGCTAATTGTTGCAAGTCTCAGAGGAAAGATTGAACCTCCCACTGTGGAAGGAATTCATTTTACCTTAAGAGAGAATAACTGGCTCGATGGACTTGCCAGGGCCATGCAGGAAGCTCTTTCCCGTCTGTGTGGGCAGAGCATCAATCAGATCAAGGGAACTCGCTTTGAGTTTTGCCCAAGGCGTGATGCAAATGGACAACCACTAGAAGCCCCATACCACCCTGAGCTGAAGACTCAATTGGACCACCTTAGCTTCATGATGTACGATCGTCAGCAGGAGTTGGATAACTGCCGTGACTACTCCAACCACAAGTCTGCCATCATCAAGACGAAGGACCAAACCATCGCCATGCTAGCAAAGGATCGCAAGTCTCACCGCCGTCAGCTCGACAAGAAGGAGCGCATCATTGCCCGTCTTCTCCACCGCATCTCATCTTTGGAGGAGACCATCCACGAGAGAGACATGTAGTTGGAGG
Organism: Avena sativa; assembly: GCA_916181665.1. NCBI lineage: Eukaryota > Viridiplantae > Streptophyta > Magnoliopsida > Poales > Poaceae > Avena > Avena sativa. The sequence continues at coordinate 341,691,073 of OV702293.1, read as the reverse complement.
AAAGGGAGAATGCCGGAGAGGATCTTCATGGAGACCCCTACTCCTATCTCAGCGATGACGATGATTTTCTGGAGGATCAGGCTATGGACTTCTTCACCGATGAAGACGATTTCGCCTTCATCGATGATGATGAGGATGATGAGGCCACAGATTCCGAGGAGTAGTAGCACTTGAGCACTATCATAGTGAGTAGTATTCGATCCCACTGTATCATAGTTCTCAGAATAGTTCTTAAAACCATCTGCTTTCCTTTGTTGTGGTGTGTGTTGTATCGTGTGCTATGAATGAATGAATGAATGAAAAAGCAAGTTGCAAAAAATCTGAGTCAAACTTTAAAAAAAATTCAAAGACCCAAAACTTTAGAAATTTCCCTCTTTTCTCATGATCCATCTCAATCTTCAGATGCCACGTGGAGGAAGTGGTTCATCCCCGGACCCGATGTTGCAGATTCTGCAAATGTTGACTTCTGACCGCGAAGCTGAAAGAGCCGAACGTCAAGCCAACCTAGCCACCCTTCAGCAGATAGCCCAGCTTGCCCACAACAACCAAGGCCATGGAAATCAGGACAACCATGGATCTAAGCTCAAGAATTTCCAGAATACCAACCCACCTGTTTTCACTAAGTCAGAAGAACCCCTAGACGCCGATGATTGGCTGCAAACCATGGAAAATAACTTAGAAGTTGCCGGAGTGGAAGCCAACGAGAAAGTTCTGTTCGCCACCCACTATCTAGCCGGAGATGCCAGGGCATGGCGGAACAGTGTTCGCGCAATGACCGGAGGCCAGATGATGACCTGGGAGGAATTCAAGGTCAAGTTTAGCAGAACCCATGTACCACCAGGTTTGATCAAGAGAATGAGAGACGAGTTCAGAGAACTAAAGCAAGGAAGGATGACTGTAGTGGAATACCGTGACAAATTTTTGTCATTAGCTAGGTATGCCCCGGATGAGATCGACACCGAAGCCAAGAAGAAAGAAAGATTCCTGAATGGTCTGCATGACGAGATGCAGACAGTGTTAGTCAATATCCCCTTTGCGGATATTGATGCCCTTGTTGACTCAGCTATCCAGATGGAAGGAAAGATCAACCAAGCCAATGAGAACCGCAAGCGTCGCATGATGCATCAACCAGGAACCCATCAGACCCCAAAGTATCGCCCCAACCCATCTCCAGGATTTGCCCCAAGAACCAACAGACCCCCGATGAACCGTCCGACCTATCCTAACCGTGGAAACCCTAGGCCCGGAGGAAATCACAACAACCCCGACAACGCTAGCAACTTCAATCGTGCCCCACCCAAATTCAACAACAACAATGCTACCGCCAACACCAACACTGCCCCTAGGACTGGTAGCAATGCTATGCCTGTAGCAGCCAAGGACAAGTCGCAAGTGACTTGTTATGACTGTGGAAATAAAGGCCACTATTCTAACGAGTGCCCCAACAAGAAGAATGCTACAGCCCCCAATGCCAATGTCCCAGCTCAGCAGCAGTGTCGTGTTCAGCCAGGAAGAAGATTTGCCCCAGGGAATTCACTCAACCGCAACGGCCGTCTTTTTCTCATGCATGCTGAAGAAGCTCAGGAAGCGCTAGACGTCGTGTTGGGTATGTTTTCGGTTAATTCAGTACTTGCAAGATTGTTGTTTGATTCTGGTGCATCGCATTCATTTGTCACCAAAGAATTTGCATGCACTAGTAAAATTCAACCCACCAAACTGAAGCATGTTATGATTGTTCAAATTCCCGGATCAACCACCAAGGCTAGGAAAATTTGCAAAGCCGTCCCTATCCGAATCCATGGCATAGATTTTTATGCAAATCTGATAGTACTCGGAACTAAAGGTTTGGAAGTAGTACTAGGAATGGATTGGATGTCCAAACATAAAGGATTGACTGACTGTGCCAAGAAAGCCATAACCATGACCAGTACCGCCGGAATATCAGTCGAGCATATATCTGAAACCTTACCTCGCCAATTCAAATGCAACAAGAGTATAGCCCAACCTACCATTGACCAAGTCCGGATAGTCTGTGAATACCCCGATGTATTTCCCAATGTTTTGCCCGGTATGCCCCCAGATCGGGATATCGAGTTTATCATCGAACTAATCCCCGGAACTGGACCCATAGTCCAGAGACCATATAGTATGAACCCGTCAGAGCTCGCAGAACTGAAGAAGCAACTGGATGCCATGCTGGAAATTGGATTGATTCAACCAAGTGCGTCACCTTGGAGATCACCTGTCTTGTTTGTGGACAAGAAGGATGGAGGTAACCGTTTGTGTACGGATTATCGGAAATTGAATGATGTCACCATCAAGAACAAGTACCCCTTGCCCAAGATAGAGGATTTGTTTGATCAGTTGACCGGTGCCAAAGTGTTTTCTAAGATTGATCTTAGAACTGGCTATCATCAACTCAAAATTCATGCAGAGGATATTCCAAAGACTGCCTTTACCACCAGATATGGATTGTATGAGTATACAGTCATGTCTTTCGGACTAACCAATGCCCCCGCTTATTTCATGAATCTCATGAATAAGATTTTTATGGACTTCCTGGATAAGTTTGTCGTTGTTTTCATCGATGACATTCTGATTTATTCCAAATCAGAAGAAGAACATGAGCTACACCTAAGGACCATTCTTGGAACCCTTAGAGAGCATCAGCTTTATGCAAAGTTTAGCAAGTGTGAATTCTGGTTGCAGGAGGTAGGATTCCTCGGTCACATTGTATCAGCCGGAGGAATTGCCGTTGACCCTGCCAAAGTGAAAGATGTAGAAGATTGGCAAGCCCCAACCACTCAAACCCAAGTTCATGCATTTCTCGGATTGGCGGGATATTACCGCAAATTCGTAGAAGGATTCTCTAGTATCGCCAGACCCATGACCGAATTGCTGAAGAAGGACAAGAAGTTTGAATGGACCGACAAATGTGAAGCGAGTTTTCAAGAACTCAAGAGGAGATTGATTTTAGCCCCAATCTTGATCATGCCAGATATCACGAAGCCCTTCGATGTGTATTGTGACGCATCCAAGATCGGTCTCAGATGTGTGCTAATGAAAGAAGGCAAAGTTATATCTTATCTATCTCGACAACTGAAGCAACATGAGCAGAACTACCCAACCCATGACCTCGAACTCGCAGCCGTAGTTCTAGCCCTGAAAACATGGAGACATTACCTGATGGGAAACCGTTGTGAGATCTATACGGATCACAAGAGCCTAAAGTATATATTCACTCAGAAGGAGCTGAATATGAGGCAGAGAAGATGGATTGAGCTAATCAAGGATTACGACCTGGACATTCACTATCACCCTGGTAAAGCCAATGTGGTAGCCGATGCCCTTAGCAGATTACCGTGCCGCTTGAACTCCATGATTTTGAAGGAGCAACCAAGTTTGCACAAAGAGATGGAAGATTTTCGAATAGAATTAGTAAGTGAAGGATTTTTGGCTAGCATAGAACTCCAGCCCACTTTGATCAGTCAGATTAAAGAGGCGCAGAAGGGAAATGCTAGTATTGACGGAATCAAGCGTCGTATCGGTACAGGCAAAGTACCCGGATTCACCGAAGACGAAGAAGGAGTTTTGTGGTACAAAGGACGCCTTTGTATACCAGCAGATTCTGAGTTGAAAGAAGTTATTCTGAAGGAAGCTCATGATACTCTTTATTATATCCATCCCGGAGGAACTAAGATGTATCAAGATTTGAAGGAGCAATTTTGGTGGCATAAGATGAAGAGAGAAATCGGAAGCTATATCGCCAAGTGTGATATTTGTCAGTGAGTCAAGGCAGGACATCAAAGACCCGCTAGATTGTTGCAACCATCGCAGATTCCGGAATGGAAATGGGATTCTGTAGGAATGGACTTTATCACCGGACTGCCTACTTCTAGTAGGGGAAATGAATCTATCTGGGTCATAGTGGACAGATTATCCAAAGTCGCCCATTTCTTACCCATCAAGACCACCTATCAGAGTTCGAAACTAGCAGAGTTGTACATCGCTAGAATCGTTAGTTTGCATGGAGTCCCCAAGAACATCGTATCGGATCGAGGAACTCAGTTTACCTCGAGATTCTGGAAGAAAGTTCAAGAAGGTTTAGGAACCCGCTTAGATTTTAGCACCGCGTATCACCCTCAGACCGATGGACAAACGGAGCGAGTAAATCAAATACTCGAAGATATGATGAGAGCATGTGTGTTAGAATATGGATCCAAGTGGGAAGACTGTCTGCCGTTTGCAGAATTTTCATACAACAACAGTTATCAAGCCAGTTTGCAAATGGCCCCATTTGAATTCATGTACGGACGGAAGTGTTGCACCCCTTTGAACTGGTCGGAAGTAGGAGAGAGTCAGATCTTCGGACCCGACATCCTACGAGAAGCAGAAGAGAAGGTTCACAAGATTCGTGAGCACCTCAAGACAGCCCAATCCAAACAAAAGAGTTACGCCGACAAGAGACGTAGAGACCTCGCCTTCAACATAGGAGATTTTGTTTATCTGAAAGTGTCGCCATTGAAGGGAATGCAGCGTTTCCAACTCAAAGGAAAGTTAGCCCCCAGATATATCGGACCTTTCAAGATCCTGAACCGTCGAGGAGAAGTATCGTATCAATTGGAACTACCCGAAGAGATGTCAGCCATGCACAATGTGTTCCATATCTCATTACTTCGCAAGTGTCTCGAAGTCCCCGAGAAGACTGAAGTGTTCAAGAATATCGATCATCGGACCATAGAGATCAACGATGACCTGACCTATCCTGAAATACCCATCCGTATTTTGGAAGAAGCTTTTCGAACTACCCGAACCCGAAGCATCAAGTTTCTCAAGATTCAGTGGAGCAACCACACAGAATAGGAAGCTACCTGGGAGCGCGAAGATCACATCAGGACGGAGTTTCCCGATCTCTTCAAATCCTAGGTAATCTTTTCGGCCTTTTTCAAATCTCGGGACGAGATTTTGTTTAAGGGGGGAAGGTTTGTAACATCCCAAAAATATTGAACTTGGATCATCAAACTCTAATCATCAAAATTAAGGTTAACAAAAACTTTTCTAAATAAAATTATGAAAGAATGCATATGAGTATGCATTGAATTTGAAATTCATTTGAACCACCTTGTTTGTGTGTTTACTTGCTTGTAAAATGTTTCTTAGGTGAAATAAACATCATCTAAAACATTTCCCACACTTTTCCCAAAGACAAATAAAGCAAAACAAATCAAATAAAGGAATGGTCATTTTGACCAATTTAACTCCCATGCCTACTTTGGCTGTCTCAAACTTTCAGAACCTAACAGAAACTTTTCTGGATCTTTGAACCCCTTGATTGTACTCATAACAAAGTATCAAGGCCCACTTTGTGATCATCCAGAAACTTTCAAATGCATAGTTTAAATGGCAATTCCAAATTGAATCTTTATCATATGGGAAGATCCCACTTTTTCAAAAACCACTCAAACAAGCTCAACTTTCAAAACCCAAGCATCTGAAGACTCACCAGCACCAATCTAGCACACCCACCAAAAATCTTTTCAAAATTCAAAACTTGAATTCATGCAGCCATTTCATCAAACACTTGGCAGACACAAATCAAACAAAATCAAAACACTATAGTGTGCAGCGTTTTGAGCCTAACTGGTTCCCTATCTAGCTCACAACCAGCCCAGTAGATCATCTAGCAAGATTAACCAAGCACTAGCACCACTGTGAGCTTGCCAAAACCATCAATGGTGAACAGCCGAAGCCATCCTTGGCACCCCAATGTAGACAGCAAGCTAGGAAGGAAACTAGCCATGCCAACCTTGTCTGGGAGATCACCCATGCCTCACCGCCCCCTCTCGACCAGCTCTGCCTCGAAGACACCGACCAGAGCACCCAGGAATGCCGCGCCCGTGCCTCTGCCAACCGTGCCGAGCATGCGCCAGAGCGCCACCCTCGACCGAAGCCCACAGACCGCGCGCCGCCCTCGCCGCGTGCATACACGATCACCACCGACCCAGGAGACCGCCAGACATCCTCGTTCGCCGCCCCGTGACGCGCAGCCACCGCTCGTTGTCGAAGACGCCGTCGAAGACGCCGCCTCTGCCGCGCAGAGCATCGCGTGTTCCAGACCAAACCGCACCGCCCCTACAAACGCATTAAAGCCGTAGAGCATCGCTAGGAGACCACCAAGCGATCGCCACCGCCGGCCATGCCTCTAGCAGCCCGTAGCCATGTCGCCACCGTCGCCCGCCCATGCCGTTCGGTCTCACCGTCGAGACTATAAATAGAGGACTCCCCCACTCGAATTCTTCACACCATTCCACTCCTCTCTCACCCAGAACCACCCCACCTCAGTCCCGGAGCAAGGCGAGCAGCGCATCGCCGGAATTTCACCGGAGCCCGCCGCCTCTCGAGAAGAAGGGCGCCATCGATTTCGTCCACCCCAGGAGCTGCCGCGACCACCCCTGAGTTCGCCATCGTCGACTTCGTCGTTCGCCCGCCTCGCCAACCCTCGCCTGCACCTCGGTGAGCCCCTAGCAACCCCCACTGGCCGCGCTAGGTTTCTTTCTCGCCGGCGTTGCCCAACGTCGACGATGACTCCCAGCCGTTGGATTAGAACTAGATCGAACGACCCACATCGCCCCATACCGCTTCGCCCCCCCTGTCTCACTGACGAGTGGGGACAGCCACTTAAGCAGCCCGCGGAAGCGCTATGCTTAGCAGGCCTGCCCGTTAACCTTTCCCGCGCAGCCCAGTTATTTGAATTAACCCTTTTCCATTTTATTTCAAACACACTTCTGTACCCAGTTTCAAAAATCAACCCAGGTCGATTCAGTGCACCAAATTGAATGAAACCAATTTTGTTGGAAAGGTCTGGGAATGCTGAATCCAAGCCCGTTGGGTTCAAGTCATTTGGATCTATAGATCACCCATGGTAAAAATAACAAGGCAGAAGCTATTCTACATTTAAACATTTTTCAAATTTAAACCATAATAGCTTTTGAGTTGATTCCAACTCTCAAAAATCACATTTAACCATACCTTTCAGAATATATAAAAATATATAGGTTTACTTACAGAAATAATGTTCAAGTAATAAAAGAATGCTACATAGGCATTTCTAGCCACTTTAATTAATTAAAATAAAAGGGTAAAACCTTATTAAATTGTGACACCACTTTAAATCATATTCCCATGGACTAAAATATGTGGTGATGACATGTGTCAACATGATCCCATGTTTGGTTTAGAGAATATTAAATCTTAAGTAGTTTTTCAATGAGTAGAAATTACTTTTCTAAAAATAAAAGGAATTAAACCAAGCCTTAATCTTGTAATGTTAGAGATGATATTAGATCATCTACAGGACCCTTGTGTGTGATGATTGCAAGTAGTTAAGTATTGTTTGGTGATTGTGTCCCTCGTATTTATTTATAGACGCTAGTATCGACCAAGGATACGAGGAGGAAGGAGGATTCTATGAAGAAGAAGCCGAGGAGAAATTCAACCACTGCTCTGCACAAGGCAAGCTAACACTTGCAAGATACCCTACTAATGCAAGTTTATATTGAAACTAATGCAAGCCTAATACTACCAGTTGATTGTGCAAGCTAATACTTGCTTGTTACCATGACCACTATATGCCTTAAGCATATATGATCATCTCCACTTGATAAACCAATCCTAGTGTTACTTGCAAGCTTCTTACTTTATTTATTTATCAAAGCTCTTACCTAGATTTTACCTAAGTAAATGGTAGATACCAGAAAGATACTTGAAGGTTGCATAAAGAGCATAAAATTTGGCCTAAGCTAGATAATCTTGATGTCATCCTAAGGCATGAGATTGAAATTAGTTAAAACTCCACTAGTTTACCACCCCTCATCAGTGCTTACCCCCACCTGTAGATGCTAGTGCTAAGCATAAAACCTGATCAACTTTAGATGGGAATACTTGGTGGAAAAATGGTTATGAAAACCTTGGAATGATGGATCATTCTATTGAAATGTTTTGGACATGTGTTTCCGAACACTTGATGATTTTGGTGATGAAAATGATGAGGCATGAGCCTTAGCCATTTATAAAACTGATGGTTGTCTGGATACGATACCATTCCAATTTTATCGTACAACCACAATACCCGAAGATTGGGTAGGGCTTGACTGGAAACTTGTATACCTTAGTATTAGTTCCCTCACGGCCAAGGTCTGAGCTGAGGCTACCTTGTGAAGAATGTCCACCTGTGCAGTACCCAAGATGACAGTTGGTCATGGTTGGGAGGCCAAACTCATAGGAGAGGTGCTTATACTAGGGCGTGTAATTGAAAGGTTAGGATTGATTATCCGCATACTGAGTATGGTGAATTCAGGATTTGTTCCTGACGGATGTATCGAATGTTGTGGTGAAAGTGTACAATCTCTGCAGAGTTTCAAACTATTCGAATAGCCGCGTCCGCGGTTATGGACAGTTGGAGTGGCCATACTGTTCCCCCGTCAGACTTTTCAAAATGACTTGAGAAATGAAATGAGACTTTGACTTGACCACAACAGGGTTGTGATATGAAATACAAGCTCCCATTTAGGTGTTATAAAAATTCAACTAGCATTCGTTGCTCCTAAACTTAGTAGAGATAAACCTGGCTTTTGCAAAAGAACCCTAGAGCCTAGTGTCCTATTATCAAAAACCCCTTTCCCTTGTTAGTATTAGTTTGCGAGTACTTAAAGAGTACTCATGGCTTTGTCCCTGGCTATTCCCATGGCCAGACTATGAAGAGGAGTACCTGGAGGATGGACCCCAGGAAGGCTACGACAACTAGGATCATCTCCCATCGTCAGCATTGCCTGTGACCCCGAAGATGGAGCTTCGCCCACGCTACCGTTATTATTACGTATTCCGCTGCTTGATGTTGTACTAAGAACTGGATCATGAGATCCCTATTTGTGTAAGAACTTATGTACGGTTTGTAATGGATGATGTACTATGGTATCCAATTCTATTATGTCTCGCAAAAATGGTAATCCTGGGATTGCGATGTATGGCATAACAGGCATCTGGGATTAAAAAAATCCGGGTGTTGACAAGTTGGTATCAGAGCCATCCTGACCATAGGATACCCTAGTTAGACTGGACATTTGAATCAAAAACTTAGTTTCAAAACCAAAGAAAACAAATATTTACAAAAACTTATTCTCATTATTATCCCTTTGATTCTTTCATGAAAATTCATGTTCCTCAAAAACTCTTGCAAAATACATAAAATTTTGACACACTTGATCACTCTACTAACTTACTCATCCTATATTCTTATAGATGGACGTGAAGTACAGCAAGTTTTATTAGTTGGGGAATGGAGGAGACCTTATCTTTGAGAGGGATTTGGACCAGCTTTCGGAACTTCTGGAGCGTCCGCACCCCGAGTTCTTCGGAGCTCAGCTCAATGATCAAGGAGGAGAAGATCTGCAGTGGCTAATTGTTGCAAGTCTCAGAGGAAAGATTGAACCTCCCACTGCGGAAGGAATTCATTTTACCTTAAGAGAGAATAACTGGCTCGATGGACTTGCCAGGGCCATGCAGGAAGCTCTTTCCCGTCTGTGTGGGCAGAGCATCAATCAGATCAAGGGAACTCGCTTTGAGTTTTGCCCAAGGCGTGATGCAAATGGACAACCACTAGAAGCCCCATACCACCCTGAGCTGAAGACTCAATTGGACCACCTTAGCTTCATGATGTACGATCGTCAGCAGGAGTTGGATAACTGCCGTGACTACTCCAACCACAAGTCTGCCATCATCAAGACGAAGGAACAAACCATCGCCATGCTAGCAAAGGAACGCAAGTCTCGCTGCCGTCAGCTCGACAAGAAGGAGCGCATCATTGCCCATCTTCGCCACCGCATCTCATCTTTGGAGGAGACCATCCACGAGAGAGACATGTAGTTGGAGGAAAGGGAGAATGCCGGAGAGGATCTTCGTGGAGACCCCTACTCCTATCTCAGCGATGACGATGATTTTCTGGAGGATCAGGCTATGGACTTCTTCATCGATGAAGACGATTTCGCCTTCATCGATGATGATAAGGATGATGAGGCCACAGATTCCGAGGAGTAGTAGCACTTGAGCACTAGCGTAGTGAGTAGTATTCGGTCCCACTGTATCGTAGTTCTCAGAATGGTTCTTAAAACCATCTGCTTTCCTTTGTTGTGGTGTGTGTTGTATCGTGTGCTATGAATGAATGAATGAAAAAGCAAGTTGCAAAAAATCTGAGTCAAACTTTAATTTTTTTTCAAAGACCCAAAACTTTAGAAATTTCCCTCTTTTCTCATGATCTATCTCAATCTTCAGATGCCACGTGGAGGAAGTGGTTCATCCCCGGACCCGATATTGCAGATTCTGCAAATGTTGACTTCTGATCGCGAAGCTGAAAGAGCGGAATGTCAAGCCAACCTAGGTCCTGGCATCTTGAGTAGCAGGTACGCATAGTGCGGTACTGCCAGGAACCTTGCGAATGCCACGCGCCCGAGGATGGCGTGGTATTGTGATGGCCAATCCACCACTTCGAACTCGAGTCGCTTGCATCGAAAGTTACCGGGCTTGCCGAAGATGACGTCGAGCCATATCTTTCCCAGGGAGAATATGCCCTTCCCTGGGACGATGCCATGGAACGTTGTGTCGGATTGTTCCAGGCTGCACAACGGGATCCGTATTGCTGCTAAGGTGGTAGCGAACATCAGATTGATGCCGCTACCGTCGTCCATGAAGACGCGGCTCATCTCGAACCCTTCGATCTGCACCTCGAGCACCAGGGCGGCATGACCTGGGCGAGGAATTTGGCATGGGTGATCCGAACGGGTGAATGTGATATAGGACTCCGAACCGCTGAGGTACTCAGGAATGGAGGGTGGAGAGGTCATAGACAAGTTTACTTGGCGGGTGATATTCTTCTGCACCCTGTTTGTCGGGCGCCCTTTTTGGATCATCAGTGATCCTTTCGGCACGGGGTACCCGTTTGCGCCGTTGTTCTGTGCGGGTGCGATCGGGTGATTCGCAGGTCCCGCGGGTGGTGGTGGAGGAGCTTCGTGAGCTATGTCACCTGGTGCGGGTGCTTCATGCCTCAGTTGGGCCTGCTTGTCGATGTAGAAGTGGATGGTGCATGGGCCCGAAATTTTGTCGTATGCCGAGGGTTCGTCATCGCGGTGGCGGTGTTGCCACGTTTGCGCTGGGCCTCCTCTGTCATGGAAGTTGTTTCCACGGTATTCGCCGATGTTGCGGTTACTCTCATTGCAGCGGTCGGTGTAGACAGCCGCGACCATGTTGGGTCCGTCGCGATCGTCGTAGACGCGGATCTTCGTTTGCTACGGTGTTCATGTTTGCGGCCGTATTCATCCTCCTCGTCCGAATGTGCTCGGTGGAGGGAATCCTCGCCATCTACCCACCTGTTGGCGATGTCCATGAGGTGGTCCAGCGTGTTGGGCTTGACGCGCCCGAGCTCTTCCTTGAAGTCAAGGTGCTTGACGCCGTCCTTGGAGGCATCGATCATTCTCTCTTCTGAGATGTGCACCATGGAGTTCTTGATGTTGGTCCAGCGCAGTATGTATGAGCGGATGGACTCGCCCGTACGCTGGGTGCAGGCCCAAAGTTCCTCGATCGAGGCTAGCCTTTTTGCTGGTGCCTTTGAAGTTTCAGATGAAGCTGTATGCCAGCTCCTCCCAATTTCGGATCGAGCCTAAGGACAGGCTGCTGAGCCAGATTCGTGCTGCACTTGTCAGCTGCAGCTGAAGGCACTGTAGGGCAGTGTTCTTGTTGCCGCCATGCAGTTTGACAGACGACGGGTGGTCGCTGAGCCACGCCTTAGGGTCCTACGTGCCATCGAATTTCGGAGTGTCCGAAAGGAGCTTGAAGTTCCTCGGCATTCGTGTTCGCCGGACAGATCTGCTGAAGCATAGAGCTCTGTAGAGTTCTCCTTCGTCGTCATCCTCTTCAGATTCGGATGAGCATGCGCGCTTGGCGCGTGCCTTGTCGATCTTGTGCTGAGCGAGTTCGCTTCGAGCGTCGTAGTCGCGGCTGCGACGTCGTGGACTCTTGCGTCGTCGAGATAGATCATGTTCCTCCTCGTCGAATGAGGGTGTTGGATTGCGGTTGAATCTGACTGTAGCCTTCTTTTTTGGCTCCGCAGGGGTTTCATCGTGGAGCGCAACTCTGATGAGTCCAAGTCCGGCTAGCGCGAATTTGTGCATGGCTCTCTTCGGGTCCCCCACCGGAGGTGGATAGGACGCGAGATATGTTGTAGCCGCTATTATCGCGGTTGCGGAGTCTTCGGGGTGATGTTGCCGTTGGCGTCCATCTCCATGAAGTTGAGGGTTCTGGTCACCTCGCGACGTGCAGAGGGGTCCATGTTGTCCGTGCGAGAGCGATGTTTGTTGGCTTGATTGCCGTGTGAGCTGGAGCCGCCCATGGCGGAGAGCGCAGCTCGCCGCACACTGGACTCCGAGGCCGCTTGCTTGCGTTTGTCGAGTACGTCTTGCATCTTCACCTGCTTTTTGTGCTCTTCGATGAGGAGCAGATGGTATGCCATTAGTAGGTCCCTTGAGGCACCTACGGGCAGGATCTTGTTGCCCGCCAGGGCTTCACATGCTTGGTTCCATCCTTCCTCGCTGAGGTGGATTACCCGATTGGCGTCGGTGTCGTCATCGATGGGCGGGAGGGATGGTTGCCCGCCGTTTCTACCTTGCGGGTTGGGTGGCCGCGCGTGTGTACCTGTTTTCTGGTGGTTGCTCCATGTCGCTTTGGATGACTGCGGTGCATTGGTAGCGTCCGTAGGTTGGGTCGCTGCTGCCGCAGCTTTCGAATCCGGAACCATAGGTCCCTTCATCCGACGGAGGATCGCACAGATCTGAGTTGCAGCTGCTGCTGTCGTATGACTCATCTGCCGATGTTGTCGTGCGTAGCATGGGATGCGGAGCCCATGAGGCAGGCCTGATCGATGGCAGTGGCACCCGCTCTAGGAGGCGGAGAGTGCCGGTCTGTCCCACCTAGAAGCAGAATCTCCCGAATAGGATCTCCAGCCCGTCGCCTACGGGCTCGAAGTCCTTTAGGGCGGCTGGCGAGTGGGCGGTGAAATCGAAAGCGCCAAAGAGGAGATGGCTCTCCGTCGCCGAAGAACTGTAGATTGCTTTGGTCGGGATCGTCACGATCGCACAATCAGTGCCCCCGTTTCCCACAGGCGGCGCCAATTGACGAAGTTTAATCTCGTCAATGCCCATTGTTATGAGCTTGAGTTTTGGAGAAGATGGGGGTGCTGGAGATCGCGGAACGGTTAACAGACAAGCAACCAGGGGACATGAGATTTACCCAGGTTCAGGCTCCCGGAGAAAAAATCCTACTCCTGCTTGTCTGCTCTTGATTACGACGAAACCGAAAGTTGCAGGGGTGCGCAGATGCAATCTGGCGTGGAGGTGTGTATGCGGTGGTATGAGAGAGCCTCTTCGTCGTATCCTCCTAGCCTTTATATAGAGATAGGCAGGTCCCGGGTACAGATCGAGTAGGTTACAAGTTTAGGGTTTTCCCCTTTGAATATTCTATCTTGTTCTAGTCTTGCTCTCCAAGGATCCGAAGATGTCATGGGCTTGGGCCACCTGAAAATCTTCATGGGCCGCGTATATTTTCGTGGGCCTTCCTTTGGCTGGACCAGGTATGCTGATATCGTGTACCCGTAGGGTATAACCATGTCATCCACGGTTGCATCGACTTCGTCCACGACAACTACTAATAAAGCCAACTTACACTCTACTTAGAGATGATTCTTTTTTAACTCGCACTCAACACATTCGGGAGTTGCGCCCTCTTAGAGTAACCTAAGTGCCACCGACTCCGCGCACTCGAGCACTCTATACACGACTTTCTGAGTATATGAATCTGCATGAGTGTCGAATTCTTCAAATTCCGGCCCAGTTGCAGCCTAACTAACAAATCGGCAAAGTACCGAGACCAAGGGCATCAGGCTAACAAAAAGGTGTCGCAAAACAGTGCAAAAGTGTTGTCGGGTCCAATAGAGATTTGCAGTTGTCCGGTTCCCTTCTATGACATGGTTAAAAGATCATACGTGAGAAGTGATAAACTGTTGTGTGATCCTGCATAACATGATCATTGATGACGAGCGGAAGCATCCAATGGATGAGATCGAGCAGGCACAACCATACTATAGGCAGGGTCCTCTTGTAGAGCTTGATCACTAGGTGCCGATATTATGGATTGCCTTCATCGCTTTATGCCAGAAGATCCAAGACTCGATAGTACATCAACGGCTGCAGAATGATCTAGTCGAGCACATTGATGCACAGAGGCAACACTTAGTTTCTTCTAATCTATGTCTCAAAGTTTGTTAAATTTATACCGAACTATGATGTGTTTTATTTTATGCCGAACAATGCATTGTATCACTGTGTGATCAAAATTATGTTTATGTAAATTTGAGCCAAATTATGGTAGAATATGCTAAAAAAATATTGGACTAGGAATACCACCTAATAACGCTAGTGGGAATTCGGCCATTCCTATACCCAACGTTTCATCCATCCGGAGCGGAGGTGCTCTAACTTTGGATGGTCCTTTTCGCAAGTCAGTTTCTGTAGGGGCGTTTTTCAGTTTCGCAAAGTACAGGATGGCATGTATGGAATTAATCCGTTTATTTTTCAGCAAAAATTAACCCATTTCTGAACCCTGTATTGGACATTTGGGCTGAAGGACTAGCTGAAGCCAGCTGGCCTTGCAAAAACCTCCTCCACGCGAGTCATCGTCATTTCGAAACCCCACTAATTCCATCTGAAAAAAAAATCGCATCGCCTCGCCGCCGCCGGGGAATATGGCCGAGCGCCGGTACACCGAGCAGGAGACGGCGCTCGAGATCAAGTCTCTCCGCCGTATCATCGCCGCCTACTTCAAGTAAGCAAACCGCGACCCCCTTCCTCTCCTTCCTCGTCCCCGAACGAATCCTCCAGTTCCCCGAACGAATCCCCCGTTCCATCCTCACCGCGAGATTGATTGGTCGCGTAGAAGCGTAGCTCCGTTCCATCGGAAGTTCCGGCGTGCTGCTCTGAGCTGTGGGCCAATTGGGTGGACTGGAGTTCGGAGCTCTGTCCGAGTTCATGGTCCTTTCCGATTTGCTGGGTTTAGGGATGGCCCAGTTCGATAGTACTGGCTGCTGACCGGAGTTGATTTGGTGCTCGCTGGTGAATTAACCTGTGTTCGGTGTCTGGGGGACTAGGCTTTGCTGTTTGCTACTCTTTGGGTATTCGCAAATAGCACCGCCCAATATGCTTCGGCATAGTCAGTGTGGATAGAGAGATTCAGTGTCTTCATCATTTTAGTATTTGAGCGGATAGTGGATTGAAGTTGCGAGCAACCATGTTAGTCTGAAGGTTATGGATGTCAGTGGCCATTTTTTGTCATGTTGTAGAGGGGGGAAAATAGATCACTGCAAATAATCTGGAGTTTCCTGGCACACTTGCATTTGATTGTTGCTGAATGAAGCTGTTAGAGGGCCTGTAAGATGGTCTAGTGGTATTTTGAGTTCTCAAAATGTGGCCATATTGATCTGAGCGTTGACATGGCAAATCGAGTAACTGATATGGATACTTGGAGATGTAGTTGGTCTGTTGGATGTACTTAAAACATCATTGATCTTGACTTATTTTGATGTTTCATCATTGATGTTATGCAGTTACGATGTTCCCTGCTTTTTAGTGGTTAGTGACTTAGCACAAAATGATATCTATGCAATATTATAAATACATGGAAACAGTCTTTCAAAATATTGATATTTTGCTTCCCAGGTCTTAGGTCTTTTCTTTTCTTCGAGTATAAAAATACTGATATTTTGCTTTTGCAATAGCTATCAAGATGCAGCAGAGAAAGATGTCAAGAGATATGAACGGTCATTCAAAAAGCTTTCTCCTGCCCACAAGGTTTATTTTTCTGAGAGTTATCTCACATCTAACCTTTTAATTGATCTAGGTTATCTATTGCTGTATGCTCCCTTATGTATTTCTCTGTGCAGGAACTTCTATTTCACCTTGGTCTGAAGTACCAAAGATTGAAATGGTAAGTAATATTATGTGCTTAATGCTGGATCTATCTCTCATGCTCTAAATCATCTGAAACAGTGGTTTGTTAACTGTAATACATGATTGATTCAGTTAGTCCATCTGGAATCACCTAACGCCACTTTTCCAAAGATTTGATATGTACCAATGTTGCCTGGCCTAGCCTAATCTGGGTATCTGAGACTTGCTGACAATGCTCTATCTTCATGAGTTAGGAGTCTTCGTTGACTTACTATGAAGAAACTACGTACACCACTTTGAAATTAGTTTTGGCCATATACTTGTTAAACATCTATCCTTTGTTCTGGCTTTTGTGCATTACAATATGTTCAAAACATGTCGCAGATGTGGTAATGACATGTAGTAATAGGGATGGAGCTAGACAATTTGTACTAGATGGGGTAGTTAAACAAAGAACCTCACATGTTTGGTATTGCAGAAATTGAGGTCAATTATACTTATATCTAGGGGCGCTACACATTATTTACCATAGGTACCCATGACCCCTATGCCATGTGTAGTACTATTTGTACAGCAGACTTTGTGTGTACAGCGTACTGCTCAGTGATGATTGAAACAGTTTTTTAATTACTGTGTGTTTTGATGCATTATTACTTCACAGGTGTATATCCATGAATGCATCTTTTGTCATGAATATGCTTGAGGTATGGTGTATTTGATACTATGTTGAAAACTGCAATGCACGTGGTGGTATTCTTAAAAAAGAAAGAACTGCAGGCATTTGATCCTCCTTTCGACATGAGTCAGAATGAGGATGGTGATTGTCAGGATTGTGCTGAGCACATCCATGGACATGATCACGCGGAGCACATGCATGGACATGATCATGCGGAGCACATGCATGGACATGATCATGCGTATTGCGCTCATTCTAGTGAGAGGGCTGATTGCTCAAGAAGTGTTGTCACCATGAATAATTCCACATTACATGCCCAACATGATTGCCCTGGGGAATATGTGAAGAGTAATGAATGTTGTGGAGAAACTGGGAATAAGAAGGTAAGTCCTCAGTCTCAATCCGTTTATTTCTGTAAACATAACCTGTCATTATAGTGTATATAAAGTTTTCTTTGGAGCTTTTCAGAATAACATTGTTTTAAAAAAAACATAGGTTTTAATACTTTTACGCGTTTGGATCTAATAAATACTATAGTTTAACAAACTGTGTTGTTCCAGATACTGTGGTAATTCTTAGAGTATTAGAAAAATGTACCCCAAACCTCCTTTTCCTAAACATGCTGAATTGCGGTCTTTCCCATACGTTGTGTCCTTGTGCTTAATCGCGTGTAGAGTAGCAGGCAAGCACCCTCCATCTGTATATGCACATGCAGCTTTAAAAGCACTCTCGTCTATCTCCATGGAATGCATCTACCTCTAGCACCCTCCGTACTGTATTTTGAAGCTCTCACGTAGAAGTTATAAAATTGATATGTGTGTTGGTAAACAAGCTAATGACCTAATTTGTGCCTGCGATCCCTATGAGAAATAGATTCAATTATTACTCCAATGACTAATAACCTAACAACATTCAAAATGAAATAAAATACAGTACTAAATACTGCAATTGCCAAACATCCCTTGTTTTTTGCTAGTACTTCAAAATACGTATTATTCGTGAACTGTGGTATTTCGTGCCTACGAGTTCTAATATTGTAGTTTATAGAAACTGTGGTTTTAAAATACGTTGCATCCAGACATAAGCATGATAATGAGTGTTTTCACGTATAACGATAGAAGGCTGTTACTATATTTTAGATACAACATTGGATATGTCGCTGAATTATCCTTTGTGTTGCATGTATAGTCTGACTGATTTGTATCGAACAGGATGGGAAAGTTCACATGGTGGGTTGCTCCCAGCATGCTGTCCCCAACTTGGGGGCGTCCCAGGATGTGGATAATCCATGTAATGGTGGTGAAGATGCAAACACAGCTGCTAACTATCAAGATACAGATTGCTTTGCATCATCTACTGATGAAAATGTAAGCTCC
Organism: Avena sativa; assembly: GCA_916181665.1. Lineage (NCBI taxonomy): Eukaryota > Viridiplantae > Streptophyta > Magnoliopsida > Poales > Poaceae > Avena > Avena sativa. The sequence continues at coordinate 341,672,978 of OV702293.1, read as the reverse complement.
CCTTGCAAGATGTAAGCTGCATTAATTTTAAACTTAGCTTTGCTTTCACACATGAATTTTATGTTTTTGGATTTCCACAGAAAAGTGATTTATATCGTGACTGTTTATACCTCTAAGGTACTTATTCAAAGTTTCAAGGATTCACTTGGTAAACGGTGACCGTTTTAAGCCAAATTGGATTAGCCAGTGTGACTGAGCATTGGCTCCGCGCCATAGCTTCCCCGCCAGAATTTAAGGATTGGACATAGGCAACTCATCCAGCTTTCCTAATTTCCAGGAAACTCTTCAATTCTCAATTTAACAGCAAACTTGTCATAAAGTTTAGGACATGGTATCGGCGTATTGCACAACATTTCACGACCCACTTTATGTATATCAAGCATCGATTCCTAGTCCGGAATATAATCTTTTGGCACCTTCTACTTGTAGATAATAATGTGTTTAAATAATTGTGGATTATAGCAACCTTTTTTTTGTTATTTCAGGTAACTCCAGGGCACTGCATGCCTCCATCTGTTCACTTGGATGTTCCTCCAGTTGACGTCGACAAAGTAATGGTTCTTATCATTTACATTCTCCTGATAGGCTGATAGTGATAGCATAATGTTATAGGGGGATGCTAGGCAAGGGTGTATACATGTTGACAGCCCAATAAGTTGCACCGAAGCTAGCATCTCTCCTGAGATATGATATTAGTGCTTTGCATTTATGTTTTTTCATTGCCTTAAATTTTAATTCCTTAGTAATGCTATATTCTTGCTGAAGTCGTCTGCGTGCACATGTTCAGGTGCTGGTCCCTTTGCCTGCATTTGCATTTTTTCCCTTGAATTTTTGTAGCTTCTCTTGGATTTTTTCTGTTTTATTTCTTCGATCATTCAGTTTCTTCCTATTTATGTAGGTAAGATGCATCATAAGAAATATTGTGAGAGACTGGGCCCAGGAGGTAATATTCTGTAACTGTAGATTGTTTTATAATGTACTTGAAGTAGAGCTTCTGTTTTCTTGCACAGGCATAATTTTCATTGTTTTACCTTTTTTTGTTCAGGGTCAGATTGAACGTGATGAGTGCTATAAACCAATTCTTGAGGAACTTAATCGTCTTTTTCCTGACCGAAGCAGGTAAACATGCATTGTCCCTTGTTTCAGTAATTGAGAGCTACTGTACATTTGATTATCATTTGAAGCCTGTAACATTTAAGATTAAGAATTGATCTTGGTTTTAATATTGACAAGAACTGTTTGTCGGTGTGCATCTTGTTTTGTGTTTGTGTTCATTAGCTCGCTTGCATGGTGGTTGGGGCTGGGGCTTCTAATGGAAACTGACTAGTCCTTTGAGATGGTATTGTTTTCCCAGTAATGTTAGGAAATTGTTTTGAAGCTGCTCAGCCATCCCAGAACCCTGTGAGGTTGAGCCTTCCTTTGTTTTCTAGTTATTCAACCAATCATCTTTAAAGTATGGGTTGGGCGCAAGGAACAAATTGACAAAGTTCCTGCAGATTCATGCTTTGTCTTCATACTCATGATTGTTTGATTACGGGCATACTGGTAATACTATTTATGGGAATATTTCCGTAAGGTTCAGTTATATTTGGCCTATCACCTTCTCCTAGCCGCTATGGATGGTAGATCGAAGCATTTCTGTTGACATCACAAATAAACAGAAGTTTCTTCCTGATTCATTTCTAGTTTTCCTTTATTGATTGTATGTTGTGAAATTCACAGGCCTCCATCATGTTTAGTCCCTGGTGCTGGGCTTGGGAGATTGGCTCTGGAGATCTCTTCCCTCGGTATTGTATCGTGATGTTCGATTGAAGATAAGCTACTAAAATATATTTATTGTAATTCTGTATTTTCCCTTGAACAGGTTTTGTAAGCCAGGGCAATGAGTTCTCATATTATATGATGATCTGTTCAAATTTCATTTTAAACCAGTATGCCAATCTATTAACTCGTTGCTGTAAATATTTATATGTGATCAAGCACCTTTATTAAGTTGTGTTCATAATGCTACTCTACTACATATTTCTATCAGCACACAAGAGGCCAATGAATGTACTATTTATCCTTGGATACACAGCAACTGCAATTCTCTCTCAGACAATGATCAACTCCGGCCTGTTTCCTTTCCTGATATTCATCCCTCAAGGTACAGTTCACCATGTTTTTAACATTTTATTATCAGTGTCAGCACTTCTGCAATGTTATATGTTTCCATGCTTCATTCTGTTGTACATTTGGTGCAAGCTGTATAAGTTTTTTCCTGTTGGACACATTTGGACTCTAGGGTGTGTTTGGTTTGTGCCCAAGATTTCCGCACCAAATATTTGGCTAGCCAAAATTTTGGTTGAGCCTTTGCCACAAGTTGGCCAACATTGGCTAAAAAATTGAACTAGAGTTGGTAGTGGAGCATTGGCATGCCAAAAAGTTGGCAACAATCCAAACAAGAGCCAACCTTTTGGTTATGACCAAAATAATGGTAGGGTACACTTTGGCCACAATCCAAACACACCCCTAGTATTCTCATGGGCCAGTTATGTTGATTACATTTGTAGGTAATTTCTGTTATAGGGTTCTGTATGTAAAACAGAATCGGATTATGGAATATTAGTGCATTATAGGTCCTTAAAATATTTCTTTGGTCTGCTGTCGGTCTTGGAACTTTGGAAATTGCCATCCTGGTTGGATTGCACTTCCAGGACCCATATGATGATTTTCATAGTTCGGGAACATATGTGAGACCAGGGAAACAGTTTGAGGACGCACTTTACTCATTTCAGAATGTCGTGTACCCTATTAAAAGTTTTTGCAAAGCCTACAGAACAATTTGGATGTACAAATTTTGCATTTGGCACTAAAATGTGTTGTCACATACTTACATTTGACTCTCTGTTCTAAGCTTCATTTTATTTTAGAATCGAGTTTACTACTTGAGCTTGTTTCAGTGAGCTGGCATTATTTATACTGTAGGTAAAAGCTGAATTTTATTTCTATTGAGTGTGGACTTTAATTAAACGGGGATATACCATTTCTTATCTGTTTGTATGGTTCATGTTGGCATATTTAGCTCACATGTGTCTCCTCTTTTCTATTTATAGCGCTGGGATAACCGAAGGATTTTCGATGTGTGCTGGAGATTTTGTAGAGGTCTATAGTGAGGAAAGCCAAGAATGTAAGATCACCCACTTCTCTTACAAATGGGATTTTATTAAGCAAAGCAGGAGTCAATATGATTTAAAATTTCTGGGGCCCTTTGACTTATGAGTTATGATGCACTATTTGAACTGATTGCGGTGCACATATTTGTCACGTGCATTATTGGGGTTACTGTTCACATATTTGTCACGTGCACTATTGGGTTGCTGTGTTCTTGAAGGAATACTTAACCTTCTTGCATGGATCCAGAAAGCCTCTCTAGATGCATTGACGAAAAATAGTATCCTTACATGACTTTCTAAATTAAAGAGGTACTCCCTCCGTTTCAAAATATAAGATGTTTTAGGTTTGTGAAAAAAATGTATCTAGACTTGTTTTAGTGTGTAGATTCACTCCAAACCTAAGTGAACCTACATACTAAAAGAAGTCTAGATACATTTGCTTCACAAAGCTAAAACATCTTATATTTTGAAACGGAGGGAGTATATACTATTTCAGAATCAACTTAACTGAGCTTCTGCCTGCTACTATCCTAATGCGTGCCCATTGAATAGTTTATGGTTGGAAGTGGGCATGCAGGAGGCTGAAATTAGGTGGTTAGATTGTTAGAAGTAGTGTGGTTAAATATTTATTGAAACATGGACACTCCTGCATCGGGATCAGTCCACCTCTCCATCTTGTCTAAGCATATAAACATGTTAATAATTGCACAATAGCATCTTGCCAAAATGAATTTATTCTTGTCGTATGCTAAAACGAGACGAAAGTTTGTGCTGATTTTGTTTGTCAGGTTGTCTGATCTTTAAATTATGGTCAACAAGAACCTGCTGTGTTCTTGTTACTTCTACATGTGAAGTATGCTTTAGAGGGAAGCATTTTCGGTATTTTTTTTATTCTGCACCTTGTTTGGTTTGATTTCATAGCCACGTAATAAACAATTTGCATTACGAGTTGTGCATAAACTGATTGGCAAATCCCAAAACAGTTTTTTACTACTGAACAATGGTGAGGAAATCATTAATCATAACTGCTTTGGTCAGCAGGGAAGCAGAGAGTAATCGGCCGATCAACTGATTTAATCGATCGACAACTAATCGACCAGTTAACTAGGACGAGACTAACATATAGCAAGTTTTTTTGCGTAAATCCTTGGCTCCATGGAGACGGGCTCGAGCTCCTGGAGCAGGGGATTTTTTCGATAAAGGATGCTATTACATCAAGATGATACAAACTATGGAGTCCTCATCTGGCCTTTGCACATCTAGGACATCTAGGATGCACACATCCGAAAAAGAAAATAAATAAATAAAGACCCCGTCAAAGTAAACATCGCAGCAGCAGCAACACCACCACCAGCGGGGGCGACACCTCGACTCCTAGAAAGCTTCTCCAAAAACGATGCCTTAAAGAAGGAAACAGTGCACGAACACCGTCATTGTCTGGTCTGACCTCAGATCCCGGGTTTTCACCCTGGAGAATGTCAATCGAGACAATGCCTTCAACAAGGAGACGACTCGGGAGCCACCATTGTCAGGTACAACCACTGAGGTTGGACCTTGGGTTTTCACCCCGGACATGACACGGAGCTACAAGAGCACCGCCAAAGAAGAAGTCTGATAATCATCATCATCCTGGAGCAGGGGATGGCAGCGGAGAGCAGCTCCAGCTGGCAGAGCCCGTGCTCAGGGAGGAGGGGCATGAGGTGGAAGTGGAATAGGGGAAGGTGGGTGAGGACTGGGTGCTGGCGCCAAGAATCCGCACACTGGCGATGGGAGCTATCTAAGGCCTTGTTTGGATACAGTAGTTTAGGAGAACTGGTTTTGCATAAGCTAAGATAATTGTGTAACAAACTAAAATTCTGTTGGGTTGAACTAACTAAAACGTGAATAAGGAGAACCGAGCTTCCACAAAGCCAGGAAAACGAGTGTTGGTAAAAACGACTAATAGGCGTTTTTGTGAAAACGCGATTACACAAACCACGATTGCCAAAACTCGTCACTGCGACTTCTCCCTCCTCGGCCGCTCCTTTCATGGTTACCACCGAAACGAAGGCAGCAAGTGCTGCGGCCTGCTGGTCCGGCTGCCGCCTGCTCCTCGCTGTTGATACCGCAGTGACGCTCCTGACTGCGGTCTCCAGCGTCGGGGTCTCCTCGCTGCTCACCGTCATAGATTCCCCTGTGGCGCTCCTCCGTCGGGGCCGACACCTTCTTGTCGCCGTCGATGAGCCGCAGAGGAAGGGCTGTGCTGAACATCGCGAGCCACTGAGACGGCCCAAAGCCGCCACCCGACATCCATGAGAGCACTGGACGTTGTACTTACGTGAGGTGGTCCACCGCACGCTCGATGGACGGAGAGTGGACATGGTGCGTCTAGCGGCGCTGTGCATCATCTCCACCCAACGGGAGCTGCAGCTACAGCAGACACGCATCACCTTGCCGGCCGGCCACCACGTCGGTCCTCCTCCCATGTCCGGCAGCAACAGTTCACGAGGTGCGCGCGTGTGACCTAGTGCTCGTCCCTCCTCTCGTCAAGGAGGAGGTGGACACCTGTGAGTCCGTGACTCGTATGTACGGTGTCTTATGCCTGCAAGTCTGCAACCCAAGGCAGCCGACGTTCACCGTCATCTTCAGTTCTGTGTTGCAGATTCAAAACGGCCCTTTTGTTCACATGGAGTAGAGAGAGGCACTGGTCGAGGTGAGGATGATGACGATTACAGAAAGAGAGTAATAATTTCAACATGTTCAGTCTTTCTACCGAGTGCTCTGGTTGTAAATTGTACTAGCGATCCAATGGGGAAGACATGTACGAGGAAGATAGATGGGAGGAAGAAGGCGGCTGCCCTGCGATACACCGCCCCAAAACGTTGTGTTGCCAAAACGAGTTCTACTATTTTTCCATCCAAACAAAGGATTACACAAACTCTTTGTGACAGAATAACTAACTAAAACTCGTTTTCCTAAAAATTCTCTTAAAATCTATTTTATGAAAACCGGAGTCTAATTCTCCTAATCCAAACAAGCACTAAGCGTGTCTGAGCTGACTAATCGCCGACTAGCTCAACGTACATATGTATTTGACACTGTGACCCTATGAGCAGCGATTAACTGGCGGCCTAAAAGTTGAATCAGCCAGTTTTTTTGAGCATTGCTTGTTGAGTAGTGGTTGCCTGGGTGGTTGCAAAGCAGGCCTCAATTTGCTCTGCACTTAACGCTAAATCATATAGGCTAGCAATGCATGCTATTACTCTGTTCATGGATGAAAGTAAATCAAAGTCTGTCTTGGAGGTAGTTGCGTAATGGATAAATGCTGTTTTGACATTCTTACAATTCTTATATTGTTCTTCCAGCTGCATGGGATGCTGTTGTAACTTGCTTCTTCCTGGATACGGCACACAATATTGTTGAATACATTGAGATCATATCAAAAATTCTCAAGGATGGTGGGGTGAGGTCTCTTTGTTCTAAGATTTTGATTTCGATAGCTCTTCTTCATGAGAACCAGTACTGCCTATGTTATTTTGTGAGCTGATTTTTAGGGAAGTTCATTATTTAGTAAAGTTGTTTCTCCAGCGCTATTATACCTGCTGTTTCTCTATCTACTGTCAGCACTAAGTAATTTAATGTCAATTTGAATCATCAGGTCTGGGTAAACATGGGTCCACTTCTGTATCACTTCGCTGATTCCTATGGACCAGATGATGTAATTACTCATTTGTTGACCCCCATTATTTATACTAATTAAAGGTGGCATTATCAATTCCTTGACATGATTTGTCTCCTTGAACTCAGGATATGTCTATCGAACTTAGTTTGGAAGACGTGAAAAGGGTAGCTTACCACTATGGATTTGTGATGGAGGTGAGGGTCTATGCACTGTAAATAGACTATTGATGTTTCGACAGATTATTATTGATATGCAATTTGCAGGTGGAGAAAATGATAGATACCACTTACACAGCAAATATGGCATCAATGATGCAGGTAAACTTATTAATCCTCAGGACACTTAAATCAATCTGTTCTTTTTACATTCCAAGTGCAGTATCTCAAATAGCTAGTAGGCAATTGAAAGATGTTTAATTCTATACACTGAATTGAATGTGTAGCGTGAGTAAATACAATCCTGGCCACCTCGGTTGGAATCTGGGCCATTTTTACCTGCCCCCACTTTCCCTTGTGGCTGGGTGTTGATATAACTAGTGAAGACCCCTCGCCCCCTCGCTTAGATTAGTTACCACCCAAAATTATACAGTATTATATGCACCTTTCTCCTATTTGAATTCAATCTATGTATGGTGACCAATCTTATTTCTACTCTGTTGAGCTGCAGAACCGATACCGTGCAGCATTTTGGACAATGCGGAAGGATGCATCCCGATCAAAAGCGAAAAAGCGCACCTGAGATGGGGAGTGTGGTTAGCACCCAAGCTGTTCAATGTTTAGAAGAACAGATTTCGGTCTGTCGATATCCAGCGGCTGGAAACCTAGGACAAATAAGGATGATCAGTTCGTGCCACCATTTCTCATGATATTGAAACCTCATAGCAAAATGTGTCGTGAATCCTGTGATATGTGGCACTACTTAGCATACGGTGATGTACCATTGTCTGTACCCTGGTCCATCTGCATGCTATAAGATTGAAAAATTGACTGGATTATATAAGTTGGTTTTTGGGGACGCAAGACAAGAAAGAGCCCCCTTCTGTGGAGCATGTTTTATTCCATGTTTAGATGATAGCAGCAGAGATTTTGCAACTCCATTGTAGTGGTAGTCTTGGCCCTGAAAACCTTAATCTCCGTAGAAACGTACCAAGAGCAATCAGCAGCCAGCCGGTGCAGCATAAAAACAGCCGATCACGGTCTCATCCGTTCTTGCCAGCCATTCTGGTGTGCGCCAGAAAATAACAAAAAATACGCCGTTGCCGGGGATCGAACCCGGGTCACCCGCGTGACAGGCGGGAATACTTACCACTATACTACAACGACTTGCTTGTCTTTTCAACTAAATGTCGAAATATGTTTACCACATCAAGATCCATGCTGTCTGCAACGCTCAGCAGTTTTCCCTCTAATTCCATACTATATTGGCCTAGTTGTTGGTTAAACTCGATTTTTTTAATAAAAAAAATGCATGGATGTGCTCTGTTTTGCGTTGGTGGGAGTACATCCTAACACTTGCATTACATCATCTAGCCTCTGGAACACGTGGTCATGGTAACACGGGATTGAATTGTCATGCCGTGCTGAATCACAAATCGTAGATAAAACCATGTAAATTATTGAGAAGAAGCATTCAAATGTTGCACGGGGAAAATGCAGGAGTTCTTAGATCACGAGTTGTTTGATGAAATAGAAATGCAGAATAAGCACTGAAACTTTAGGTTGTAATTTCTGTGTGGAGGTAAGAGCTTATGTTTGGAGGAATTAGGAATAATTAATCTTATGAAATTCTTTTGGTTTCCTCCGAAAGACAAAGTTCTTTTTTTTTTTTTTGCAATCTTACAATCCAATGGGTGTAGGAGCAACATTTTATTTCTTAGAATTGGAACCCTTTGTTTCACCTCCGATTTTTCTTTGATCCAAAGAGGTGCTTATTCTTCGTCGGACCTAAATCACCATAATCATGGTTGATTGACAACCAACACAAACCAGACTGTGATAACAGTATCTTGGTATGTGGTTGAGTTGTACGGCATCAAATCCACCTGCCATTAAATCATGATATTAACGGGAAGAATTATATAAGAGACTCTTAGATTTATAAATGGACTCTGCCTCTTGTGGCGTGTGATTACAAGTCACATTTGGGAAGGAGACTACTACGCGTTCTCTGGGGATAAAAAATTCTGATCCCGAATGGACAGGCCGGCACGTATCCTCATCTCCTGTTCTACATGACTATCCGTCTTTTCTACATGACTATCCATTTTTACTATAAAAAGCCTCGCTTTTATTGCTTATAGCAAAAAAAACGGTTCGTTCGCAAGACAAAAAAACTAAAAAGACAGATCTCTCGCAGGGGACTACAACTTTTCACAGAACAACATGAGATGCTCCAGATGGAGAAGAGGGCATCTAGAGGTGCTCGGCTCTGTTTTACAACCGGATGTCACCATGATGTTTCAGGCATCATGCATGTCGATGATTTGGATTTGGCGGATCCCTTGGCTTGTGGATGCTGAAGACTGGGTCTGGTGGCATTTGTGGAGCGGCTTATTCTTGCCTTCCTCATCTCCTGTTCTGGCAGAAGTTGTCTACTATTATTTCTCGTGTGTGCGTGTGTAATCCCGAAAACTCTTTGGGTAGCTACTTGTTGTGGTGCAGGCAGTCGCACTGAATATTTGACTGATCAAACAATGGCCGGCACCATCTAATTACACAAGATAAGCTTCTTGTGGTTCTTATATTGATGTTCCAGTGGAGATTTATTCCATACCTCTAAGCTCCACGGTTTGACTATATCTAACCATTGCTATGCTCATTTCCAGTGCTTGATCGCAGAAAGTCTGTACACGGAAGAGAGGAGTTCTTCACTCGTTATGAATAGGTACATGATTTTTTTTACTGAAGTTACTTAGATTGTGTTCTGAAACCGACCAACTGATCCTCATAGTGGAAGTCGGCTGGGCCCTTCTTCTTCTTCTTCTTCTTCTTCTTCTTCGGTGCCTCCGCCATCTTGCCTTCCCGTGGCGCCTGCAGCCCGGGGGTCGAGTGCCCCGGTCCCTGCCCGAGCGCCAGGACTCGCCATCGGCCCGGCCTTCACCTGAACGGCCCGCGGCACTCACCTCCCTGGCCTGGAGGGCAGCCGCCCAGAGGCTGGCCTCACGCTCTGCATCGGGGGGAGGCAGGGGTGAACGCGCCCTCCCCCGAGGCTCATCAAGGCGGCGGCGCGTACCGGGGGTGGGGGGGGGGGAGGCTGGGCGAGGCGGCTGGTAGCGAGGGCGAGGCGGGGAGCGGCGGCCCGGGTGACGGAAGTCGTGGTGGCCGCGGGTGGGGGTCGGGCGGCGCTCAGATGCAGCAGGTGTCCGCGGGGGAGAGCGTTCACGGCGAGGGGATGGACGGCGAGAGGTCAGGCTACGTGGTCTGGAGGCCATCAAGGCCGCCAGGTACGAACGCGGCGGCGGCGCACCGGAGGGGGAGGGTCGCGGTGGGAGCTTGGGATGACCTGGCTACAGAAGGCCGGATTTGTGGAAGTAGTGCGGTCTAGGTGGGTGGAGGCTGCCGCCTCTCCCGCGTGGGCTCACTGCGCTGTCGATATTTGGCATCACTGTGCCCAAACTATCCGACGGTTGATGAGGGGTTGGGGGGCCAACCTGGGGACGGCCCTTAGGGACCAAAAGGAGGTCATCTTGCGGGAGATCCAGGCCCTAGATCTGGAGGCTGACCAGCGCGGCCTTTCAGAAGAGGCCTGGTCCCATAGGTACTCCCTTGAGACCTCCATTATGGGATCTACAAGGGAGAGGAGGCGTTCTAGAGACAGCGGAGTCGCTAGAACTGGACCGTCCAGGGGGAGTCAAACATGGCCTACTTCCATGCTATTGCCAATGGCAGGAGGAGTAAGTGTCCGATTCCTTGCCTCTGGGAGGGGGATGTTCTGTTGGACTCTCCACTAGAACTCTCCTCCCATATTTATGCCTTCTACAAGGAGCTGTTCTAAGGTTCGTCCGGTTCGGGGATCTTGCTGGCCTCGGATTTCTGGGTCGGTAATGCGACCGTCTCACCGGCGGAGAACCTGGAGCTTACCCTCCCATTCTCCACAGAGGAGGTGGCCATGGCCCTGAAGTCCATGAGGTCGGGGTCGGCCCCCGGTCCCGATGGTTTGCTTGTGTCCTTCTTCCAGACCTTTTGGGCCTAGCTGCAGTCGGTGATCATGCCAATGTTCCGGGAGTTCTATACAGGGACCCCAGTTATGTCTTGTCTAAACTTCGGGGTGATATCCTTGATCCCCAAGGTAGTGGGGGCCACGGACATCCGCTAGTTCAGACCGATCACGGTCATCAATGTCGTCCAGCGGATCTTTGCGAAGGTCTGTGCTTTACGCCTCGCCCCAGTTATGGAGAAGCTCACCCACCCCCTAGAGTTCGCCTTCCTTAAGGGACGCTTGATTCATGATGGTGTCCTTGCCCTCCATGAGATTATTCATGAGGTGAAGACTTGCCATCAGAAGGGAGTGTTCCTTAAGTTAGACTTCTAGAAGGCCTACGACCGCCTGGACTGGGCCTTCCTCCGTCTAGTCTTGGAGAGGAGAGGTTTTAACGACAGAATGATCTGCTGGAGTATGCAATTCGTGATGAGTGGAAGGACGGCAATCAATATCAATGGGGAGATTGGCCCATACTTTAGTCCATTCTGCGGAGTCAGGCAAGGGGATACCCTATCCCCTCTCCTGTTTAACTCTGCGGTAGATGAAGGGTTTCGCAGCATAGTAAATCAAAAAAATTCTATGGATGCGAACGGGAAAGCCAAGATCTAATCTAGGAGATGCAAACAACGAGGGGGAATAGATGGGATCTTCATACCCTTGAAGATTCGCACAGCGGAACGTTCGACAGAACGTGGGTGATGTAGTCGTACTCGCTTCTCCTCCTCGCGATCCGATCCGATCTAACACCGCAAGTGGCGATGCCTCCGAGAGATGCACACGTGCGGCACCTCGACGTCTCCTCCTTCCTCGGTCCAGAAAGTATGGTGGAGAGACGGATTGGATCTACAACGCGACGGCGCGGTGCAAGTGGTGGAGAGTTTCTGCAGCAGGGCTTCGCCTACACGCAGTCGGGAGGGAGAGAGAGAGGAGGGCAGCAGGGCGGCTAGGGCTTGAGGAGGAGGTGTGTGAGGGGGTGCGACCCCGGCCCTATTTATATAGAGGGGTGGGAGGCCAGCCCTTGCCCCTCCCCCAAACCCTAGGGCCGGCGGCCAAGGAGGAAGGAATGGGGGGCAACTTTCCCCCCTTCTAGAAGCTCCCCTAGGGTTTTGCCCTAGGTTGGCCGGCTGGGCCCTATGGGGCCTTGTGCCCCTGGCCCAATGTGGCCAGGGCACTCCCTCATAGGCCCATGCCCCCTCCCGGCAGGTGGGGCCACGTTGGTCCCCCTCCGGAAGGTTCTAGAAGCTTCCGGTACAATACCGATTAACCCGAAACAATTCCGAACTCCAAAAACTGCATTGCCTTATATGAATCTTATTCTCCGGACCATTCTGGAACCTCTCGTGATGTACCGGATCCCATCCGAGACTCCGAACAAAAACTCATAAACGAATTATCCAATCTATCCTAGCGTCGAGACACGTTAAGTGTGTGACCCTTCGGGTTCGAGAATATGCAGATATGATCTTATGTCAATAATCAACAGCGGGGTCTGGAAACCCATATTGACTCCCACACATTCATCGATGATCATATCGGATGAACCACGATGCTAGGATTCAATCAATCCCATATATATATATTCCCTTCGTCTCGTGATATTTTACTTGCCCGAGATTTGATCGTCGGTACCGTCATACCTAGTTCAATCTCGTTCATAGCAAGTACTTTACTCGTTCCGTAATCCGATATCACTTTGTGATTAACTCCTTAACCACATGCTTGCAAGAGGTGTTGATATCGATTACCGAGTGGGCCCGAAGTATATTTCTCCGACTTGGGAGGGACAAATCCCATCTCGATACATACAACCCAACAGGTACTTTCCGATCACATGAGAGACACCTTTATGATCACCCTCTCATAGGATGACGTTTGATGACCTCAAAGCTTTCTTCCGATACCAGGGAGTTGTATTATCTCATGGTCTAAGGAATACAATATTTTACATAAGAAAAGCTTCGCAAAGATGAACACGATGACACGATCTAATTGCTCCGCTTAGTTTGGGTCTGTCCACCATATCATTCTCTCAATGATATGATCTCATTATTAATCGACAACTCATGTCTATGGTTAGGAAACCTTAACCATCATTAATCAATGAGCTAGTCCATAGACTAGGGACACGGTGTTGTTCACAAACCACACAAGTATTAAAGTTTCCGCTTAATACCATTCTAGCATGGAATATAAACTTTATCATGAACAAGAATTATAATAATAACATCCTTATTATTGCCTCTAGGGCATAATTCCAACAGTCTCCCACTTGCACTAGAGTCAATAATCTAGTTTACATCTGGCAACAATCTAACACCCATGGCACTAAGGTGCTGATCATGTTTTGCACGTGGAAGAGGTTTAGTCAATGGATCTGCGACATTCAGATCTGTATGTACTTTTCTAATCTTCAGATCTCCATCTGCTATATAATCTCGGATTATATGAAACTTGCGATTGATATGCTTGGTCTTTGGATGATATCTTGGTTCCTTAGCGAGTGCTATGGCGCTAGTGTTGTCACACAATATCTCTAGTGGGTCCAATGCACTTGGAACCACGCCAAGCTCAGTGATGAAGTTCCTGATCCAAACTCCTTCACTTGACGCTTCTGCAGCAGCCATGTATTCCGCTTCTACTATAGATCCCGCGATCACGCTTTGCTTGCAGCTTCTCCAGCTCACAGCTCCTCCATTCAAAATATAAACGTATCCTGTCTGAGATTTAGAATCATCCTTGTCGGTGTCGAAACTAGCGTCGACGTAACCTTTTACGACGAGCTGTTCATCACCTCCATAGACTAAGAACATTTCTTTAGTCCTATTCAAGTACTTTAGGATGTTCTTCACGGCTGTCCAGTGTTCCACTCCTGGATCACTTTGGTACCTGCTCGTCAAACTAAGAGCATTGGACACATCCGGTCTAGTACACAACATGGCATACATGATAGAACCTATGGCCGAGGCATAAGGCACTTTGCTCATAGCTTCTCTATCATTTACCGTAGCTGGACACTGTCTTGCTCAATATCTTACCTGACAACATGGGCACTGAACCTTTCCTTGCCTTATCCATTCTGAACCTTTTCAGAACTTTGTCTAGGTATGTACTCTGGCTTAAAGCTATCAGGCGTCTTTGTCTATCTCTATAGATTTTGATGCCCAATATATAAGCAGCTTCACCTAGGTCTTTCATTGAAAAACATTTGTTCAAATAACTCTTCACAACGTTAAGCATGTCAATGTCATTTCCAATAATCAATATGTCATCCACATACAGTACTAGAAATGTCACTGAGCTCCCACTCACTTACTTGTAGATACAAGCTTCGTAGCAATTTGGAACAAATCCAAAGCTCTTGATCACTTGATCAAAATGAAGGTTCCAACTCCGAGATGCTTGCTTCAGTCCATAAATGGAACGCTGAAGTTTGCACACTTTATCAGCATCCTTAGTATCGACAAAACCTTCGGGTTGCATCATATACAACTCTTCATCAATGTAGCCATTGAGGAACGCAGTCTTGACATCCATCTGCCATATTTCATAATCATGAAACGCAGCAATTGCTAATAAAATCCGAATGGACTTAAACATCGCTACGGGAGAGAAAGTCTCATCGTAGTCAACACCTTGAACTTGTCGAAAACCTTTCGCGACAAGTCGTGCTTTATAGACGGTAACATTACCATCCGCGTCCGTTTTCCTTTTGAAGATCCATTTGCACTCAACGGCCTTTCGGTCGCTAGGAGGGTCCACCAAAGTCCATACTTGGTTTTCGCTCATGGATCCCAATTCGGATTTCATGGCCTCTAGCCATTTCTCAGAGTCTGGGCTCATCATCGCTTCCTCATAGTTCGCAGGTTCACTGTCATCTACTAACAAGACAGTTAAGACAGGGTTGCCGTACCACTCAGGAGGGGCACGCGACCTTGTCGACCTGCGACGTTCAGTAGTAGCATCGTCCGAAGCTTCATGATCCTTGTCATTAGCTTCCTCTATTGTTGGTGCAGGCGGCACTGGAACAATTTCAGGTGCTGCGCTACTCTCCAACTCAAGAGAAGGTTCAACAACCTCGTCTAGCTCTACTTTCCTCCCACTCACTTCTTTCGAGAGAAACTCCTTCTCAAGAAAGGAATCGTTCTTTGCGACAAACACTTTGCCTTCGGTTCTGTGATAGAAGGTATACCCTATAGTTTCCTTAGGGTATCCTATGAAGACGCATTTCTCCGCTTTGGGTTCGAGCTTGTCCGGCATCAACTTCTTGACGTAAGCTTCGCATCCCCAAACTTTAAGAAACGACAACTTAGGTTTAGCACCAAACCACAGTTCATACGGTGTCGTCTCGACGGATTTAGATGGTGCCCCATTTAAAGTGAATGCAGCGGTTTCTAATGCATAACCCTAAAATGATAACGGCAAATCAGTAAGAGACATCATTGATCGGACCATATCTAATAGGGTTCGATTTCGACGTTCAGACACACCATTGCGCTGTGGTGTTCCGGGAGGCGTGAGTTGCAAAACGATTTCGCTTGTTTTAAGATGCGTGAGAAAATCATAACTCAAATATTCACCTCCACGATCGGATCGTAGAAACTTAATCTTTCTGTTACGATGGTTCTCCACTTCATTCTGAAATTCCTTGAACTTTTCAAATGTTTCAGATTTATGTTTCATTAAATAGATATACCATATCTACTTAAGTCATCGGTAAAAGTGAGAAAATAGCGATATCCACCGTGCGTCGAAACACTCATCGGTCTGCATACATCGTATGTATGATTTCCAACAAGTCCGTTGCTTGCTCCATCATACCGGAGAACGGGGTTTTGATCATCTTGCCCATAAGGCATGGTTCGCATGTGTCAAATGATTCAAAATCAAGAGACTCCAAAAGTCTTTAGAATGGAGTTTCTTCATGCGCTTTACACCAATATGACCTAGACGACAGTGCCACAAATAAGTAGTATTATCACTATCTACTTTGCATCTCTTAGCCTCAATGTTATGGATGTGTGTTTCATTCCTTTTGAGATTCAGAAGAAATAAACCATTCACAGCAGGTGCATGACCATAAAAGATGTTACTCATATAAATAGAACAACCATTATTCTCAGATTTAAATGAATAACCGTCTTGCAATAAACACGATCCAGATATAATGTTCATGCTCAACGCAGGCACATAATAACACTTATTGAGGTTTAAAACTAATCCCAAAGGTAAAACTAAGGAGAGCGTGCCGACGGCCATCACATCAACTCTTGATCCGTTGCCAACGCGCATCTTCACCTCATCCCTCGCAAGCCGCCGTCTATTCCGTGGCTCCTGTTTCGAGTTAAAATATTAGCAACTGAACCAGTATCAAATACCCAGGCACTACAACGAGGGCTAGTAAGGAAAACATCAATAACATGTATATCAAATATACCTTTGATGGTGCCAGCCTTCTTGTCCGCTAAGTATTTCGGA
Organism: Avena sativa; assembly: GCA_916181665.1. Taxonomy (NCBI): domain Eukaryota; kingdom Viridiplantae; phylum Streptophyta; class Magnoliopsida; order Poales; family Poaceae; genus Avena; species Avena sativa. Next base: position 341,656,487 of record OV702293.1, on the reverse strand, counting down.
CATTTGCGCTTCCAGTGACCCTTGTCCTTGCAATAGAAGCACTCAGTGTCCGGCCTAGGTCCAGACTTGAGCTTCTTCTCAGCAGGGGCAACGCGCTTGCCGCCGCCTTTCTTGAAGGGCTTATTTGCACCCTTACCTTTCTTGAAGGTGGGGGGCTTGTTGACCATCAACACATGCTTATCCTTTTTGATGTCCACCTCCGCAGCCTTCAACTTTGCGAAGAGCTCGGTGATCGTATCAGTGGAACCAATCTAATTATGAGTTACTACAAAACTTTTGTAGCTGGGAGGGAGTGATTGCAGAACCCTGTCAATCTTGAGCTCCTCTGGAATCTTGTAGTCCAGTTGCTCAAGGCGTTGAGTGTAGCCCGACATCTTTATGGCGTGCTCACTAACGGAACTCCCTTCCTCCATCTTGCAGTTAAAGAATTTCTCAGAGATCTCATATATCTCAGAACGGTCCTGAGTCTGAAACATAGTTTTCAGCTCCTCAAGAATCTCAAAGGGCCTGGGATAATCTTCAAAACAATTTTGAAGGTCCGATTCCATAGCAAACAACATGGTGCTCTTAATCACACCATAATCATCTTTGCGCGACTGATAGACAGCTTTCTCATCAGCCGACGCATCTACAGCAGGGGCGTCACCTAGCGCATTCTGAAGGACATAGTCCTTTTGACCGCTAGAGAGAATGATTCTCAGATTGCGGAACCAGTTGGTGAAGTTAGACCCATTGTTTCTAAGCTTTTCTTTCTCAGCAAAAACATTGAAGTTGAAGTTGGACTTAGCCATTTGATCTACAATATTTGCAAGTACAAATTAGACTATGTTCATGATAACTAGTTCAACCTAATCAAATTACTAGATGAACTCCCACTAAATTCAACATCCCTCAAGTTGTTTAGTGAACATGATCCAAATTCACCACACCTAATCCGATCTTCACGAGAAGAGATGTGGTTTCAATGGTGGACAACGAAGTGTCGATCATATCATTCATATGACTCATGCTTAACCTTTGGGTTCATGTGTTCCGAGGCCATGTCTGTACATGCTAGGCTCGTCAAGTCAAACCCAAGTATTTCCGCGTGTGCAAAACTGGCTTGCACCCGTTGTATGTGAACGTAGAGTCTATAGCACCCAATCATCACGTGATGCTTGGACACGACGAACTTTTGCAACGGTGCATACATGGGGAGAACACAGTTTTATCTTGATCTTTAAGTGAGGAATCATCTTATAATGCTACCGTCGCGATCTAAGCATAATAAGATACATAAAAGGATAAACATCACATGCATATAACTTTATGTGACATGGTATAGCCAATCTTCGCGCAATGATCTCCATCTTGTGCGTGCCGGCATGATCTCCATCACTCCACCATGATTGCCTCCACCACGAATAGCAACTACAACTATTGCTAACTACTTAGCGATAATGTAAAGCTATTACATGGCGTATAAGAAGTTGACACACATGTCATACACAATTATAAAGACAACCATATGACTCCTGCCGGTTGTGTACTCATCGAAATGCAAGTCATGAAACATTACAAAACATGATCATCGCATACAACATACACATCACATCTTGGGCCATACCATATCACAGAAAACACTCCCTGCAAAAACAAGTTAGACGCCTCTACTTTGTTGTTGCATGTTTTACGTGGCTTATGAGAGTAGCAAGCTAAGAATGATTCTTACCTACGGAAAGCCACAACGGTGATATTATGGTTGCCAAACTCCGGTGTAAATCCCATGACAACTATAGTGAGAGAAACAGGCATCCACCAGCCGCATGTGTGGAACAAGCCACACGTCAAGTGCGGAGCCGGTCTCGCGAACGACGTCGCGTAAAGTTGGCCTGGACCGCTTCGATCTCACTATCCCGCGTCATAAGAAGAACACAAACAAGAGACTTGTAACAGAAAACATCAACGCCCGCAACAACCATGTTGCGTTCTACTCGTGAAACACATCTTCGCATAGATCTAGCTCTGATACCACTGAAGGGTTTCGTAGCATAGTAAATCAAAAAAATTCTACGGATGCGAACGAGAAAGCCAAGATCTAATCTAGGAGATGCAAACAACAAGGGGGGAATAGATGAGATCTTCATACCCTTGAAGATTCGCACAGCGGAACGTTCGACGGAACGTGGGTGATGTAGTCGTACTCGCTTATCCTCCTCGCGATCCGATCCGATCTAACACCGCAAGTGGTGATGCCTCCGAGAGATGCACACGTGCGGCACCTCGACGTCTCCTCCTTCCTCGGTCTATCAAGTATGGTGGAGAGGCGGATTGGATCTACAACGCGACGGCGCGGTGCAAGTGGTGAAGAGTTTCTGCAGCAGGGCTTCGCCTACACGCAGTCGGGAGGGAGAGAGAGAGGAGGGCAGCAGGGCGGCTAGGGCTTGAGGAGGAGGTGTGTGAGGGGGTGCACCCCCAGCCCTATTTATATAGAGGGGTGGGCGGCCAGCCCTTTCCCCTCCCCCAAACCCTAGGGCCGGCGGCCAAGGAGGGAGGAGTGGGGGGCAAGTTCCCCCCCTTCTAGAAGCTCCCCTAGGGTTTTGCCCTAGGTTGGCCGGCTGGGCCCTATGGGGCCTTGTGCCCCTGGCCCAATGTGGGGCCACGTTGGTCCCCCTCCCGACAGGTGGGGCCACGTTGGTCCCCCTCAGGAAGGTTCTAGAAGCTTCCGGTACAATACCGATTAACCCGAAACAATTCCGAACTCCAAAAACTGCATTGCCTTATATGAATCTTATTCTCCGAACCATTCCGGAACCTCTCGTTATGTCCCGTATCCCATCCGAGACTCCGAACAAAAACTCATAAACCAATTATACAATCTATCCTAGCGTCGAGACACGTTAAGTGTGTGACCCTTCGGGTTCGAGAATATGCAGACATGATCTTATATCAATAATCAACAGCGGGGTCTGGAAACCCATATTGACTCCCACACATTCATCGATGATCATATCGGATGAACCACGATGCCAGGATTCAATAAATCCCATATATATATTCCCTTCGTCTCGCGATATTTTACTTGCCCGAGATTTGATCGTCGGTACCGTCATACCTAGTTCAATCTCGTTCACAGCAAGTACTTTACTCGTTCCGTAATCCGATATCACTTTGTGATTAACTCCTTAACCACATTCTTTCAAGCGGTGTTGATATCGATTACCGAGTGGGACCGAAGTATATCTCTCCGACTTGGGAGGGACAAATCCCATCTCGATACATACAACCCAACAGGTACTTTCCGATCACCTGAGAGACACCTTTATGATCACCCTCTCATAGGATGACGTTTGATGACCTCAAAGCTTTCTTCCGATACCAGGGAGTTGTATTATCTCATGGTCTAAGGAATACAATATTTGACATAAGAAAAGCTTCGCAAAGATGAACACGATGACACGATCTAATTGCTTCGCTTAGTTTGGGTCTGTCCACCATATCATTCTCCCAATGATATGATCTCATTATTAATCGAAAACTCATGTCTATGGTTAGGAAACCTTAACCATCATTAATCAATGAGCTAGTCCATAGAGGCTTACTAGGGACACGGTGTTGTTCACAAACCACACAAGTATTAAAGTGTCCGCTTAATACCATTCTAGCATGGAATATAAACTTTATCATGAACAAGAATTATAATAATAACATCTTTATTATTGCCTCTAGGGCATAATTCCAACAGTAGATGTCCTGGCTGAAGTTTTGGATAGAGCCAAAGCTGCTGGCCATATCTCGGGCGTGGTGGGGCATCTGATCCCTGGGGGTGGTGTTACCCATCTCCAATATGCAGATGATACCATGATCATGGTTCAGGAATCGGATCTCGACATTATTAACCTCAAGTTCCTGCTGATGTGCTTCGAGTCTATGTCTGGTCTGAAGATTAACTTCGACAAGAGTGGGGTCTTTGTTCTCGGCTTCGCTGACGAGGAGCGTCAGCGTATTGCCGATAATTTAAACTGCAGGTTGGCGGACTTCCCTACTACCTACTTAGGGATGCCCATCCGTGAGACGAGGGTTCTGATTAAAGACTTGGCACCCCTAGTGACGCGAGTCCGGTCTAAAGCCGAGCCCTGGAGGGCAAGACTTACGACCAAGGGGAGCAAGATAGTCCTTATCAACTCCTGCCTCTCGAGTCTGCCCATGTACCAGATGGGGTTGTACCCGCTCCCGGAAGGAATCCACGCAAACTTCGCCAAGGAGCTGTCTAGGTTCTTCTGGGCGGCTCGGGATGGCCACCATAGGTAACATATGGTTAAATGGGCAGACATCTGCGCCCCAAATTGCCTTGGGGGCTTAAGTATTCTTGAATCGCGCCGCTTTAATGTGGCCCTGATGATGAAATGGGTTTGGCGTATCCTTAGGGGGGATGGGAGCCTTTGGCTCCAAGTGGTGAAAGCCAAATATCTCCGTGGTCGGCCCCTTTTAGCTTGCGAGCAGAGGGAGGGTTCCTAGTTTTGGCGGGCCATCTAGGATATTAAGCTTTTTGTTGGCCTGGGGGTCTCGTTCGCCAGTGGGAATGGGCAGGCCGTGCGCCTGTGGCTAGACCCATGGCTTCAGTCGCCCCCCTCTATGAGCAGTTCCCCGCCCTCTTCGCCATTTCCTCGTCCCCGATGATCCTTGTTGCTGAGGCATTTCGAGAAGGGAGCTAGAACATCTTGTTCCAGTGAATTTTTAGCGAGGCCGAGGTGGAGGAACATTGGCGCTTGGAGGAGGCTCTTGATGTCTACGCACTTCTATTCTTGTAGACATTTGTTGGGCCTCCAAGTGCAGAGGTTTGTAGAACAGCAGCAAGTTTCCCTTAAGTGGATTACCCAAGGTTTATCGAACTCAGGGAGGAAGTGGTCAAAGGTATTCCCTCTCAAGCAACCCTGCAATCAAGATACAAGAAATCTCTTGTGTCCCCAACACACCCAATATAGGTGCACTAGTTCGGGGAAGAGATAGTGAAATACAAGTGGTAACAGTGCCAGAAAGTAGCTTGACGGTGAGGCAAAGACTGAAGGCAACAAGAAGGAAGCAAGCAAACATGCAAAAAATCTAATAGCAAACGGTGTTTCAATGCTTAGAAACAAGGCCTAGGGATCATACTTTCACTAGTGAATACTCTCTCATATAAATATCCTCTCTTCATGATACTACTCTTAACTACTCTCCGGTTGGACACTCTAATCCAAGGTAGGGCTATAATAGCACTCCTCAAAGTCCGCCTTCCCCAATCTACATAACCCCACACTGTCACCTTGAGCGCTAGATGGTTCCAACAAACACCACAATTTCATAGAGACACCCAACTCGAAATATAACTCATAACAAATATTCAATCTAGCCAAAGTGCCACACACGGTATGCACGCTGTCACTTTCACACACGTGGGGAAATCATAGATCTATTAAAGCACAGAGAGTATTTATGTACACTCAAACCTAAGTGACACCATGGCGTGCACGCTGTCACTTTCACACACATGGGGAGAGCAGAGATCTAATGAAGCACTTCAGTAGCAAGGTAGATCTACTTGATTACAAAGCTCATGACCACAAGATCATGCATAGAGAGAGAGATGAACACATAGCTACCGGTAGAGCTCAGGAAGAACTACTCCCTCCTCATCATGGGAATCAGCAACGGTGATGGAGATGGTGGTGGAGATCGATGGAGATGGCTCCGGGGGCACTTCCCCGTCCCGGCAGGGTGCCGGAACAGAGACTTTCTGTCCCTCGAATCTCCCCTCCGGTGGCGGGCGGCGCTATGGAGGTTTTCATGCATTTCTTCTGGATGATTTAGGGTTTTCTCCCCGGGGGCTTCTTATAGGCGCACGAGGCGAGGCTGGGAGGTGGCCGGAGGTCCCACACCCTACCCAGGCACGGGGTAGGGCCCACCCGCGCCTAGGGGGTGTGGTGGCCCTGGCTCGCCTCTCCGTCTCCTCTCTAGACTTCGTGACGCCCACGGTAAAATATTGACTTTGGGTTTGTCCCGTCCAATTCCGACAATATTGATTTTCTGCCTTTCTAGAACCAAAAACAGAAGAAAACAGGCAACTGGCACTGTGGCAACTTGTTAATAGGTTAGTTTCAGAAAAGATATAAAAACACCTCAAAGTATAGAAAAAGCAAAGCAAAGTAGATACTAAACAAGCATGGAGCATAAAAAATTATAGATACATTTCCGACGTATCAAGCATCCCCAAGCTTAACTCCTGCTCGTCCTCGAGTAGGTAAGTGATAAAAAATAATAATTTTTGAGGTGACATGCACCCTCACAATAAAGATCCAACCATTTGCAAGCATTGAAAGCTGGGATCAATGAACTCTTAACATGTGCATGAAACATGGAGTTCTAACAATAGGACATAGTAACTATGCATGCAACATGAAAGGCTACAAATAAAGATCATGAATAACATGCATTGAAAAACGTTGGTTTGCTTCACATACATAAAACATGGCATAGTGGCACTCTGCTTGTCCCTCATGGAGTAGCAAATATATGCATAGGACACCTTCAAAGTTCACAAGGGTGACTAGAAACAAGTAGCACATGAACAAGTAATATCACAATATGCATCAGTCAATAAGTTTTGGGACAGTGCACATAGAATGGCAACTATGCTCTCTTGATGGTGCCTAAAAGGTAGAAGGTGGAGACTCAAATAATGGTGGAAGAAAGACCCTTCACAAAGGGAAGCAGGAATTTCAAGTTTCAAAAAGAGCTTCCAAAAATTATGGTACTTGTTAGCTTTCATCCCTCATTGCCCCTATCATAAGCATCTTGAAGTGATTAAGGTTAAAGTGAACAAACTATGGAGTATATGCTTGTCGAAGTATAAGTTGGCAATCTCAAGTCCCTTGAATACGAGAGCCACACCTCATGCTACTCAACTTCAGTCACCTGTAAGTTTTTGTCATTGTAAGTACATACATATCATAGAGAACCGCCAACGGGGTACCCCTTGCACATGGTACAGGAGCTATCTCATAACCAAAATGACAAGGCAAGCAGACAATGAGCATCTCAGCGATATTTTTATTTACTATGTGCATAGATTTTTATTGAGGATGCTTTATAGATAGCTCACTATGGTGATGCTGCAAGTTTCCACCATGATTAAGCATGGCTTAGGCTAGCGGCCCAGACATTTCTCTAACACAAAATACAAACTTCATGGACTTATAAGTTCCCTCTTTATTTCACACCGGTGACATCCATAGACAAAAGAACATGATGTCAACTGAATACAAAGTACAAGTGCAATGTTGAAAATGTTCCCCATGACAACATGGTTCTGCTAATTCCAACGTATAAGTGCAAGCATATACAACATAGACGACACAATGGTTCAAGTTTATTAGGGGCAAAGAATATAAAGTGTGCCATCAAGTTTGTGAGGGCTTTAATCACTAATTTTTCACATAACAAAATAGTTTTTAATTGGAAGATAGCTGAAAACAAGAATATACTTGGAATGGTGTAACACACGATGCATAGGAATTTATAGTGGACACTTTGGAATAACTTGGTTTCTTGGGAGTTGGAAGCATGAGTAGAGTTACTCATACAAGTGGAGGCTAGCAAAAGACTAGGAGCAACCAACTAAGAGGGCAATAATGGCCATAATCATGCAGAGCGACAAAGCATTACTAATCAAAGCATAGAGTGGTACTACAAGTCAGGGACTAAATGATCATAGAGGCTATGGTGACTTGTCATAGTCATAACATGGTGTGAGCATGTGCCAAGTCAACCCAAAACAAAGCATCAAAGGAGAATACCACAATACAATGCTTTTGTATGCTAAGACAATGCATGATTCCTTCAAGGCACATTAAGTAATCCTAATTGTTTGGAACAATTCATGCTAGAACAATAATCACTAAGCATAAGGTAAAAACAAGATCTAGCATGATATGATAAAGTCCTAAGCCACAGTCAAAGCAAGCTCACTTTTGTACCACTTAAGCATGAAACTTTCTACTATTTTCCAACACCAAACAACTTATTTGAAACAACTCACAAAGATAATAATCAATAGAGATCAGTGATCTTGTCTCACAAATCCACAAAGAAGAACTAAAAAGTTCTAAGCTAAAAACACAAGAAAACTAAGGCTAAACACAGTGCTAGCAAAAGTGATCACTCACAGAATAATAAGAATGAAAACTAGAGTGTTCTAGGCAATGGAAACAGAGTGTGTCTCTCTCCAAAAGAAGTGTGGTGTAACCAACCAACTTACTCAAGCAAACTAAGCAAACGAAAAACAAAAACGAAAACTAAGACGCTTCAAGAACAACACAACAATGCATGAAACAATAAAAACGAAGTGTCTAGAAAGACCTAAGCTTTTTATTGATGAAGAAGGGGATGCCTTGGGCATCCCCAAGCTTTGACACTCGTACCTCTTGAATATTTCTTGGGGTGACACGGGTGGCATCCACAAGCTTGAGATTTTTTCCATTCTTCATCTCATTAGATCATTCTTTCTCTACATCTAAATTTTTTCTTCATACAAAACTTCACACAATCTTCATTAGCAACATTAGTGTATTCAAAAGATATTAGACCCTTAGGAAAAGCTTTGAAACAGCAAAACTTTTCAATAAAAACACAAACTACTGTAACAACTCCTTCGAAAAGCTCAATTTCCCAAAAAGAACCCCAAAAGGAATCAATATGAAGCAAATGCAAATAATGGTAGAAATCTGTCAAAATAGACTAGCAGGTAGAAAACGATTTTTTCGAAAATCTTGTGTTGCTCAAATCAAAAATTGTTGAACTAACTAAAGTTAGCTAACATACTGGGGGATTTATTCATAAATTTTCAGCTCAATACGAGTTACAGAGACTCCTCACGAATTTTTATGGTGCAGGAGAGAAATCTGTTTCGGGACAGTAACTCCTCAAATCTTACTTCCCTCTCATTAGAGGTCATTCTTGGCACAAAAAGCAAACAAAAAGGATAAATATAGGTCATTAATGAAGTAATAACTTCCAAGACTCAAGAAAACTCTTGGGTTATCTCCCAACAAGTATTTTTCTTTAACGCCTTTAATTAGGCTTGATAGTTTGAGAAAATGCTCTCATAAGAAATATGAGTTGAAGTAAAATAGAGCATCAAGAAGCAAATATAAAACAAATTTAAGTCTAACCCACTTAGTATGCATAGGAATCTTGTAAAGAAACAAGTCATGAAATCATAAAGCAACAAGCATAGGAAAGCAAAACAAGTGCAACTTCAAGATTTTCAACACAAAGAGGGGAAACTTAATATTATTGAGATACATAAAACCATGTTCCTCTCTCTCATAATAACTTTCAGTAGCATCATGAATAAAATTAACAATATAACTATCACATAAAACATTCTTATCATGAGCCACATGCATACAATGATCATTACTCTCCACATAAGCATAGTCATTCTTAGTAGTTGTAGTGGGAGAAAATTCAATAAAATAGATATCATTACTATTCTCATCACCATAGTCATCAAATATAGGAGGCAGATTGTAATCACAATTAACTTTCTCCTCAATAGTAGGTGGACTGAAAATATCATATTCATCATTAATCATCATATATTGGAGGTTTGGTATCATCATGAGCAATACAATAGCTATCGTCCAAAGCTGGGGAACTAAAAAGATCATAGCTTCCCCAAGCTTAGACTTTTCCATAGTATTAGCAATAATGGTGTCCAAAGAATTCATACTAATAACATTGCTATTAGAATGCAAATAAAGTTCCATGGGTTTTTAATTTTCTCTTCAAACACTTCATGTTCTAGCTCAAGATAAACACTATAAAGCTCTCTAATTTTGTTGTTGTTTTCCATTAAGCCTAACTAGTAAAAACAAGAAACAAAAAGACAAAATTGCAGAATCTAAAGGAAATAACTTCGAGCACTCACACTGGAGGATGTGAGTACCTTTTACCTTACCTCCCCGGCAACGGCGCCAGAAAAGAGCTTGATGTCTACGCACTTCTATTCTTGTAGACAGTTGTTGGGCCTCCAAGTGTAGAGGTTTGTAGAACAACAGCAAGTTTTCCTTAAGTGGATTACCCAAGGTTTATCGAACTCAGGGAGGAAGTGGTCAAAGGTATTCCCTCTCAAGCAACCCTGCAATAAAGATACAAGAAGTCTCTTGTGTTCCCAACACACCCAATATAGGTGCACTAGTTCGGCAAAGAGATAGTGAAATACAAGCGGTAACAGTGTCAGAAAATAGCTTTACGATGAGGCAAAGACTAAAGGCAACAAGAAGGGAGCAAACAAACATGCAACAGATCTAGTAGCAAACAGTGTTTCAATGCTTAGAAACAAGGCCTAGGGATCATACTTTCACTAGTGAACACTCTCTCATATAAATATCCTCTCTTCATGATACTACTCTCCGGTTGGACACTCTAATCCAAGATAGGGCTATAACAACACTCCTCAAAGTCCGCCTTCCCCAATCTAGATAACCCCACACTGTCACCTTGAGCGCTAGATGGTTCCAACAAACACCACAATTTCATAGAGACATCCAACTCCAAATATAACTCATAACAAATATTCAATCTAGCCAAAGTGCCACACACGGTATGCACGCTGTCACTTTCACACACGTGGGGAAAAGCATAGATCTATTAAAGCACAAAGAGTATTTATGTAGACTCAAACCTAAGTGCCACCATGGCGTGCACGCTGTCATTTTCACACACATGGGGAGAGTAGAGATCTAATGAAGCACTTGAGTAACAAGGTAGTTCTACTTGATTACAAAGCTCATGACCACAAGATCATGCATATATATATATATATATATATATATATAGAGAGAGAGAGAGAGAGATGAACACATAGCTACCGGTAGACCCCTTAGCCTCGAGGAAGAACTACTCCCTCCTCATCATGGGAATCAGCAACGGTGATGGAGATGGTGGTGGAGATCGATGGAGATGGCTCCGGGGGCACTTTCCCGTCCTGGCAGGGTGCCGGTGGCGGCGGCGGTGCTATGGAGTTTTTTCATGGATTTATTCTGGATGATTTAGGGTTTTCTCCCCGGGGGCTTCTTATAGGCGCAGGAGGCGAGGCTGGGAGGCGGCCGGAGGGCCCACACCCTACCCATGCACGGGGTAGGGCCCACCCGCGCCTAGAGGGTGTGGTGGCCCTGGATCGCCTCTCCGTATCCCCTCTGGACTTCGTGACGTCCACGGTAAAATATTGACTTTACCTTTTGTCCCGTCCAATTCCGAGAATATTGATTTTCTGCCTTTCTGGAACCAAACAGAAAAAAAAACTGCACTGTGGCAACTTGTTAACAGGTTAGTTCCAGAAAAGATATAAAAACACCTTAAAGTGTAGATAAAGCAAAGTAGATACTAAACAAGCATGGAGCATCAAAAATTATAGATACGTTTCCGACGTATCAGCTCTCCCTAGCTTGTTATCTGTGGCCCAGGACTCGGTTGCCTGGAGCCTGACGCCAGGGGGAGTTCTCTGTCAGCTCGGCTTACCGGGCCCTCTTCCAGGGCCCGGAGCAGCGTTGGACATCTCCCCTGTGGAAGGCTCCCCTCCCCCTCAGTATTCGCATTTTCCTGTGGCAGCTCCTAAGGGATCGACTACCATCGGGGGTTGAGGTGGAGAAGCGTAATGGGCCGGGCAATGGTCGGTGCCACCTATGTGGGACCCCGGAAACATGTGCCCATATTATGTTCTCCTGTTCGGCAGCTTAGTTTCTGTGGAGCTGTGTTAGGGACGCGTTGGGCCCCTTCTGGCAGGCCCAGGAGCTTGGGGAATTCCTGCAGGCTGCGGCGAACCATGTCGGAAGGGGCCGCCGCCTCTTCTGGATGGTCTTTGTGGCCCTGACCTGGTCCCTTTGGAATGCTCGCAATAAGTTGGTGATTGAGCATATTTTCCCCTCCCGGGCGTCTGACTCGTTTTTTCTCTTATTGCCTTTCTCCAGCAGGGGTCCCCGTTGGTGCGCTAGCGTGACCGGTCGGCCTTCGACAACACCCTTGGAGACCTGAGAGTGGCGGCGGCCCCTTTCTCGGCTCCATCTCCGGCTTGACTTCCGCTCCGTCCGATTTGTAGGGTGTGGTTGTGGCCCAGTTGCTTTCTCTTGTTTTTTGGGTCGTGTTGTGCTGTGGCCCCTGCAGTCGTACTCTTCTTTCTCACTTTGTCGTTGGCAGTGGCCGTTGTAGGTGTGTTGAATGTTGTATGAACCTGGATTTGGTTTATTTATAAAGCAGGACGAAAGCCTGTTTTAATAGGACTGAAGTATAAGATTCTGTTTCTGTATAGACTCTGATGTTGGACGATGCAAGCTTGCCTCTTTGCGGCAACACTAGTGGCAGGTAGGTGGCGACGCCATGGGTGATTAGATCACGTTTACAGATAGCGAGACCGTGCTTTTGGTCTGTCTCAGCGTCTGGACCGCCTGACTTTCTTCGTGGATAAACCTCAAGCCTTTCTGTCGCCTGTTGATCGTGGCTGGATGTACTAGCACTCTAGCAGGCAGCTCTTCACGGTGGGCAAGGGAGGAATTGATCATTGTTCTTCCCCTTTCTTGAATGAAAATGCAGAGCTCTTGCTCTTTACATCCAAAAAATGAGTATTTTATGAGGTTAAATCTTATGATTTTCTCTATGGTTGTAGAATAAGTTATTATTCTACCCCACGATTTTTTTTACAATTAATACCATGATATATTCATAGTATCATATAGTACATGGTAGATAGTAGAGATACATAGGCTGTCTCCAGCAATTACATAATAAAGTGTAAAAGAAACTAGTAGAAACACCGAAGTCTTGAGAGGTCTTCAAACTTTTTCTTCTTCCAAGACATCCTCTTGAACTTTTCTAAAGACAGTCAAGAACTGGCATATACCAAACCATAACATGTAAATACCAACGAGAATTCTCCCATAATTTTAAATTGAGCCACAGTGCGTGCACTCACACAATCATTAGAGTAATCAATCAACATCGGCAAGAGTACCGGTACCAATATTGCAGTCAAAAGTAATCGAATAGCCTAGTCGACATTGATGGCGAACCGATAGTACGAACCACTATTATCGAGGATGTAGCCGTCGGGGCAAATATTGCGAGGATAATCCTCGCGGCAACCTAAAAAAAACTTTAAAATCGACTTGACGAAGTAAGATCTGAAAGACCATATCTATAGAATTGTAATTTTAAAACACTACCATTAACGCTGAGAACAAGATCTCGTCGTCAAACGAAAAAGACGATGTGTCGATGTCATCTTTATTGACATAGATGCCAAAAAGAATGACTATCAAAACTCTAACCTAATCTCTCGAAACACTATTATACTGAAAGGTTTTCCATCCTCCGACACCGGCGAGACCGACCGAAAGAGGAGACGGAGGAGAGGCAGCGGCTAGACAAGGAGGCGGTGGCTGAAAGTTTTCCTTCTAAAAAGAAAACGTGATCAACACCCCCACGAAATTATTAAGTTGGTCTTTACATCCCAAGTATCCAATGGACATGGATCAGATTTTTTGTCTCTTAAAATCTGAATCTTTCATCTTACGGTCTCCATCGGCCCTAATCACCGAAAACATCGAAGATCCACGACCAACCTAAACCAGACATCACAAAAATCACCGGATGGCTCGAATTTTTTTTTCCAACCATAAACTAAAGGCGTTGTCATTAATGGCTGAGTTGTCTGTTCGACAAGCAGATACCGAGACCACAGAAACAGAGCACGCAGTTCCCCTCCTCCAGAAAAAAAAAACATACTCCGCCTCACTCCTCTTCCGCTTCCACCGCGCACAGCGCAGAGCGGCGGCGCAAGCAATGGCGATGGAGTCGGCCGGTCCCAGTGCCAACAGTACGAAACTAGCTGCACCGGATATCCACGAAGAGGCGCGGCCACCACTACCGGCGGCGGCGACTGCAGAAGCGACAGATCCGGAACCCGCAACCCCGGAGAGGAGCCAAGAACTGCCGCCCGGAGTGAAGGAAAATGGCTGCGAAGAAGAATTGCTGGACCGCATCAGCCGCCTCCCAGACGACACCCTCGGTGAGATCATCTCCCTCCTCCCCGTCATGGAAGGCGCACGCACCCAGATCCTCGCGCCCCGGTGGCGCCACCTCTGGCGCGCCGCCCCTCTCAATCTCGACTACCGTGTCCTCCCCGCGCTGCTGTCGGCACGAGATGTCCTAGTCGGCGCCGTCCTCGCCGCCCACCACGGCGCCGGCCGCCGCCTCTGCCTCCCGGCGCGCCACCTGGAGAGCCGAGCAGACGCCGTGGACGCCTGGCTCCGGTCCCACGCCCTCGACAACCTCCAGGAGCTCGAGCTCTACGTCTGCCGCGCAACACATTCCTGGCCGATACTGATATTCGAGCACCTGGTACCGCCGCCGGCGTCCATCTTCCGGTTCTCGTCCACTCTCCGCGTTGCAACCATCAGCAACTGCCATCTCCTGGACGACACGGTCCAGACGATTCAGTTTCCCCACCTCAAGAAGCTTGCACTCGTAAATGTCAGAATCAAGGAGGTCTCGCTGCACAGCATTATCTCGGGCTGTCCTGGCCTGGAGTGCTTGCTGCTTAGTTCCATTTCGCGCATCTGTTGTCTCCGGATCAACTCTCCTACCCTTAGAAGCATTGGCATTCGTTCTAACTTACGGGAACTCATCATCGAGGACGCCCCTTCGCTTCAGAGGCTGCTTCATCTTGAAATGCTTATGAAAATGCATATATCGGTCATCTCCGCGCCTAAATTGGAGACCTTGGGCTGCATTTCTGAACAGTATAGTGACTGCAGAGTCGTGATTGGCTCCACGGTTATCCAGGTAGCTATGTTTGTTATACTCATTGCCTTTTCCACGAGGCTTCTCATAAGCTGCATTTTTGTGCGCAGAGAGTTACATATCGACTGTACTTACCTGTGTTCTAATATCGTGTTCCATGTTTGATGAAGGGATTGCGCGTTGTTAGCCTGGCAACGGTGGTGCGTACAGTCAAGATCTTGGCCATCCATATGGTGTGCTTTGATCAGGATATGGTTGTTAACTTGCTGAGATGCTTTCCGTGCTTGGAGAAGTTGTACGCGAAGGAGGTGATCCTTCATTGACGGTTCATAGAGTATTTAGTGTTCACTGCTGAGCTGCTCTTTTGATTTACTTGCTCTTCTGAAGTGGTTGATTTCTTCCCTTGTCTCTGCCTCTTTTCAGAAAAGTGAATCATGGGAATCGATAACATTGCGTCATAAAAGCTGGAATCTTCTCACATCTCTCGACATCCGTTTGAGGACAATAGTGCTGAGATGTTATCGCAGGACCCGGTTAGAAGTTAACTTCGCCACATTCTTTCTGCTGAACGCGAGGATGCTAGAGTCAATGAGGCTTGAGGTCGAATCCCGCGATTACAACGAGCACTTCTTCGCAGAACAGCATAGGTTGCTTCAGATGGAGAAGAGAGCATCTAGAGGCGCTCGGCTTTGTTTTACAACAGGCTGTCGCCATGATGTTTCAGGTATCATGCATGTTGATGATCTGGATTCGACCGATCCCTTTGCTTGTGGATGTTGAAGAATGGGATTGGTGATTGTGGAGCGAGTTATTCTTGGCTTTCTCGTTTCCTGTTTTGCTGAAAGTTGTCGATTAGTTCTTGTGTGTGTGTGTAGTGTTTGTAAGCCTGTAATGTATTATGCCAGACCCTTGCGATGTTCAAATCAAGTTACTTGTGGTGCGTGCAAAATCGTACTGAATGTTTCAGCAGGAGTAAACAAACATTGGCTGGCATGAGCTATGTTACACAGGATAGCTTCTTGAGGTTCATGTTTCAGTGGAGCATCACTCAAATTATTTCATACCTTATAAACTCCACAGTTTTGATCATATATGCACTTCCCGTAGCCAGTGCTGATTGCCATGCAAGAGAGGGAGTTATTCATTTGGTTCTGACTAGAGATATGTTTTTTACTGAAGTTACTTAGATTGTATTCGGAAACCGATCGACTGATTGGCATAGTGGACAATGTTGACCTTGTTTAAGGTTTATATTGGATTGTTTGGGGGATTACTAACATACCATGAGATATGTTGTATACATTAGGCTGTTGTTAAGAGAACCATGTCACTGAATCTTTAAACAAGAACCTGAATAGGTCATGTGATTTCTGGAACTGGATCAGGTTGATGATGTAAAGGACTGTTGTGTTGACAATTGAAGCCAAATATTCCTGTTTCTGTGAGAAACCCCTGGTCGGAGTATTTGAAGAATGTAAATCATGGGATGTAAATGACAGGTATTTGGTGAATGTGGGGGTATCATTGTGCTCATGACAGAATCATTGATTGTAATGCAGAAGAATCCAACTAAATTTCCCATCCACTGGATCAATTATTTCTACACTGCATTCATATGGGTACACCATCACCAAGCATTTTCTCTCTCTTTTTGGCAGCTATTTGGTGAATGTGAGGGATTACTAACTTTGACCATTTGTTTTTTGACACAGCATGCCCTTTCTCGACTACTCCCTCAGTTTCAAAATATAAGATGTTTTAGATTTGTGAAGCAAATGTATCTAAACTACTTTTAGTATGTAGGTTCACTAAGGTTTAGAGTGAATCTAGACACTAAAACAAGTCTAGATACATTTTCTTGACAAAACTAAAACATCTTATATTTTGAAACGGAGGGAGTACAAAGGATCAGTCTAGTCCTGAATTCCTGATCTAGCCGTTGCTCTGAAAAAAAAACACTAATCCAGCAGTTGCATGGGCCAGTATCTCATGGGCCCGTAAATACGGGGAAGAACTGAGGCGGGCCTGGTATCAGGGCCAGCAGTTGATACTAGTTGAGCCGCCGAGATTGCGCAGCGTAGCCAGGCCCCCCCTCCTCCAGTCGTCTTCCACCTCAAGCACACAGCGCAGAGCGGCGGCGCTACCAACGGAGATGGAGTCGGCCGGTCCTAGTGCCAAGAAGATGAAACTCGCGCCACCCAACATCCACGAAGCGGCGCCGGCGCCTTCGGAAGCCACCGGTCTCAAGCCCCCAACCTCCGAGATCAGAAGCCAAGAACAACCGCCGGAAGCAGAGGAAGATGGGGGTGAAGAATTGCCTGACCGCCTCAGCGACCTCCCCGATGGCGTACTCGGCGAGATCATCTCCCTCCTCCCCACCAAGGACGCCGCCCGCACCCAAGCCCTCGCGTCCCGGTGGCGCCACCTATGGCGCGCCGCCCCTCTGATCCTCGACTACCGTGGGCTCCCTAAAGATGAAGAGGGTGTCCTCCCCGGCGTCATACTCTCCGCCCACGAGGGACCCGTCCACCGCCTCTGCCTCCCGGTGACCCTACTGCGGTATGGAGCCGATGTGGTGGAAGGCTGGCTCCGATACCCCGCCCTCGACAACCTCCAGGAGCTCGAGTTCTACTTGCCAAGAAGAGTCTATTCAGTTCCAATGCCACACGTGGTGCTATCGGCGACGTCGTCCATCTTCCGGTTCTCGTCCACTCTCCGCGTGGCCACCATCAGCAAGTGCCATCTCTCGGACGATACAGTCGAGACACTTAGGTTTCCCCAGCTCAGGGAACTTGCAATCTTGGATGTCAAAATCTCAGAGGTCTCACTGGACCGCATTATCGCCACCGGTTGCCCTGGACTGGAGTGCTTGCTGCTTAGAACCATTTCTGGTGTCTTTCGTCTGCGGATCAACTCCCCTATGCTTAGAAGCATTGGCGTTCGTTCTTTCATCAGAGAACTCATCATCGAGGATGCCCCTTCGCTTGAAAGGCTGCTTCATCTTCAAATGTATATGGAAATGCAAATATCAGTTATCTCCGCTCCTAAACTAGAGACCTTGGGCAGCATTACTGATTGGTGTAGTAATAACTCCAGACTGGTGTTTGGCTCCACAGTTATTCAGGTAGCCATGTCCTCTGTACTCGGTTTGTAAGCTGCATTTTTTTTTTGCACAAAAGTGACATATCATCCACACTTAGTTATGTCTTAATATTGTGTTCCATTCTTGATGAAGGAATTGCGCATTGATAACCTAACAACGGTGGTTGGTACTGTCAAGGTATTGGCTATCCACATGTTAAATTTTAATCTGGATATGCTTATTGGCTTGATGAGATGCTTTCCGTGTCTGGAGAAGTTGTATATGAAGGTGAACATTCTTCATTGATACTTGATAGTATATAATGTTATTGTTCTTTCTTTAGTTGCTCCTTTGATCTGCTTGGAGTTCTGACATGGTTGATTTTCTTGTACATGTCTCCTGTCAGAGAAGTCGATCAGGGGGAAAAAATCTCTGGCGTCGTAAACACCTGAATTATCTCAGATCTCATGAAATTCGTTTGAAGACAATAGTGATGGGATATTATCGAGGAATCCGGGCGCAAGTCAACTTTGCCTCATTCTTTGTACTGAATGCGAGAATGCTTGAGTCAATCAGACTTGAGGTTACTCCTGACAATTACAATGAGGATTTTTTTGCTGAACAACATAGGATGCTTCAGATGGAGAAGAGGGCTTCTAGTGGTGTGCGGCTTTGTTTCACATCAGTCTGTCGCCACAATGTTGAAGATATCGTTGAGATCAGTGATTTGGATTTGACCGATCCTTTCGCTTGTGGATGTTGAAACTGGGTCTCGCAATGGTGGAGTCGTTAGTTTTGGCCAAAGTTGATTAGTTCTTGTGTGTTTCGAAGTCTGGTGTTTCCCCAGAACTGAAATTTGCAGAACTGAATTGCCCAGCATTAGCTGTATTAGAGAAAATAGGTTCTCGAGCTTATATTTTGATATTCCCATGGAGCATCAGTTGAATCGTTGCGTGCTACTAAACTTCACTGGTGCTTGCACAGGTCTATACATGGAAGAAAAAAGTTGGTTTTCTGAAAAGAGGGATGTGATTGAGATTGTATTCTGAACTGATCGTGTGAGTGAGTGGGATAGGGGAAATGTTGATCCTCTTACAAGCTAGCAGTAATATTTATTGGCCTTGGGGCCGTACTATTGGAGAAGACATGTTGTTTTACATTTATAAACTGTTGGTAGAACCTTACCCTGAATGTAGACCCTTTCGTGCTATCAGTTTCTGCTGATTGGCCTCGCTGCTGCAAGTGGTGGGAATGTTCAGGTAGATAACAACTGAAGCTGAAAATTCTGTTATTGTGAGAACCCTTGAAGAGTGTGAAACTGCCATGCGTACTTTGACATTGACCATGGATATGATTGACTGATGGATGCCATGAAAGCAATGTCGGTTGAGACATTGCAGATCGATCTATTGCTGCAAGTAAAGGTACAAGGTGGATCCACTAATTCGTAGTTCGCAGCCGTGCATAACAAAAATTCTGAATCCTGTGTGCAGCCTGCTTCCCTCTATGTACAACGGAACAGTTATCCTAGTAATACAGTAGTACTCGATACTCGTACTGTTGTACATCACCGCAAACTATGCGGCCCATCTGAGTAGATCTCCATTGGAAAAATGCAAGAGTTTTGAGATCGGTGTTGTTTGACGAAATAGAGAGACAAGAAGAATTGAAACTTTCAGTTGAATTATTATAGGAGGTCAGATTTTTTTGTTTTTCCTCCAAAAGTTTCAGCATATTTTGTCTTTTGAAATTGTTCTGGTGTAATCTTCATTGAATGGGTAGAAATTAGTTTTTTTCCCTTAGAATTACAATCATGTTTTCCCTCCAAACCAAGTGAATTGTTGAGAAAAAAGCATCTCCATTTGCACAGAAAATGCAACTGTTATGCGATTAGGTGTTGTTTGATGAAGTAGGGCACAAGAAATATTAAAACTGATTTGAACTTTCTGTGAGGTTAAAGTTTATCCTTGGTTTCCTCCAAAAGTTCTAGGAGTAAATTTAACCTACAAAGCTTTTTTGTTGCAACCTTATGATCCAGTGGCCAGGAACATTTTATTTCTTAGACTTGCAACAGTTTGTTTTTCCTTGAAATTATATTTGATCCTAAGAGCTGCTTAGCCTTCGTCGGCCCTAATCACCATGTGGTTAAGTTGTACAACATTAATCTACTTGCCATGGAAATCATGATTCTCACCGTATGTTTCTAAGAACTATAAAAGATTCTTAGACTATTACATGACTCTGCCTCTTATATCGTATGATGATAAGACACATCGGCACATATGAGTGTGTGGGAGCACTTCTTTTTTTAAATTTGAAACCCCCTGAACTTCTAAGTATATGGTTTTCGAATTACACACACACTCATATAAACCATATCCTATGCTGGGTTTTTTAAGTTCGAAAAAACATAAAACAAGTGCTGATTGTGGAAAGTGTATCCATGGAAGAGGGGAGTTGTCAACTTCTGAATACAGGCATGCTTTTACTGAAGTTTACTTTGACTGTATTCTGGAACCAATCAAAATGCTGACCTAGTTTATGGTTTATATTAGTTGGTTTGGAGGTTACTGACGTGCCTGGAGATATGTTGTAGTACAATTATATATGCTGTTAGTAGAACCTGAAGAGGTCCCTTAATCTGTGAACAAGAAATCCCTGAACCTGAAGAGGTTTCTGGACCGCAGTCTGCAGCTGGTTGAAGCTGTAGAACGGACTGAAGAGGATGCTTCAGATGGAGAAGAGGGCTTCTAGAGGTGTGCGGCTTTGTTTCACAGCAGTCTGTAGCCACAATCTTGAAGGTATCCTTGATGCCAATGATTTGGATTTGAGTGATCCTTTCGCTTGTGGATGTTGAAAACTGGGTTTCACAGTTGTAGAGTTAGTTATTTTTGCCTTTGCCTTTCTCATTTTCTGGTATGGCCAAAGTTGATTAATTCTGATTTGTTTCCCCACCCCTATGGTTAATCAAGCTATTTGTTGGTCATGCACAATCGCACTAAAAGTTTCAGGACTGAACTGGCTGCTCTACCTTGAAATGCATATGTGAATGCAAATTTCAGTTATCTCCGCGCCAAAACTTGAGGTATTGGGCTGCATTCCTGAATTTTATAGCTAGTGCAAAATCATGTTTGGCTCAACAGTTATCAAGGTACCTAACGTTTGTTGTACTTATTATCTTTTCCACCTGTATTTTTGTGTGCTGAGAGTTTCATATGAACTGTACTCATCATGCTTTAATATTGTGTTCCATGTTTGATGAAGGTATTGCACGTTGATAGCCTGACAACAGTTGTGCGTACTGTCAAGATCTTAGCCATCCACCTGTTATATTTTAATCTGGATATGGTTATTGACTTGTTGCGATGCTTTCCATGCTTGGAGAAGTTGTATGTGAAGGAGGTGAATCTTCATTGACAGTTCATAGTGTATTCAATGTTCACCGTTGAGCTGCTCTTTTTACAAGTTAACTTTGTCACATTCTTTGTGCTGAACGCGAGAATGCTCGAGTCCATGAAACTTGAGGTTAAATCCCGCAATTGCAACGAGCACTTTCTCGTAGAATAACATAAGAGGCTGCAGATGGAGAAGAGGGCATCCAGAGGTGCTCGGCTTTGCTTTACAACAGGCTTTTACTGAAGTTACTTAGATTGTATGGTTACCTAGTTCTGAATACAACGAGCACTTTCAACTTCTGAATACATGTATGCTTTTACTGAAGTTACTTAGATTGTATTCTGGAACCGATCAACTGGTTGGCATGGCGAAAAATGGTTACCTAGTTTATGGATAGCAGGCTGAAGAGGGAGCAGCTGAAAAGTCTGATGTGTGCTGAACTGCTGATGTTTTTGTTGTTCAGCTTGATGGCGAGAAAAACTGCTGGAGCAGTAACAGTCCTGGAACTTGTTCTTTTTGAATGAATAGTTTATCTGTAGATGTATGAGATGTTCTGGGCACATTACCTGATAGTGTTTCTGGGTAGTAGTAGTAGTTCTTTGGTTTTTCTTTCGTTTTGGCTCGGTCAGGTTGTGTAGAACAGGGTGTTGATGTGTGAGAACATACAGAACCATGTGCCCCACAATTCAGAAAAAAAAAATGAACATCACGGCCATTTCATTATCTCGACGAAAAAGACCAAGCAATTCGTGTAGCCGTTGTGCTCAAACAAAAATCACTAATCCAGCTTTTTTTTTTTGAGCGGAGACCACTGATCCAGCTGATTTTTTTTTTGAGAATAACTGATCCAGCTGATCCATGGCCAACATCTCATGGGCTGTTCAAAAATGGCAAAAGAAGTCCTCTTTTTTGGGCCTGTTACTTGGGCCGTTATTTGGGCCTGTCTTAGGCCGTAGTAAATTCTACTAGTAGTTGTGTTGTGACCCCGAGAATGCGAAAAGCAGGGCAAGGCTCACTCCTCTCTTCCACATCCAGCACACAAGGCAGAGCGGCGGCGCTAGCAATGGCGATGGAGTCTGCCGGTCCTACTGCCAAGAAGATGAAGCTCGCGCCGCCGGGCATCCACGAAGCGACCCATCCAAACCCCGCGATCCCGGAGATTAGAAGCCAAGAACAACCGCCGGAAGCAGAGGAAGATGGCGGGGAAGAATTGCCGGACCGCATCAGCGACCTCCCCGACGGGGTCCTCGGCGAGATCATCTCCCTCCTCCCCACCAAGGACGCCGCCCGCACCCAAGCCCTCGCGTCCCGGTGGCGCCACCTATGGCGGGCCGCCCCTCTTAACCTCGACTGCCGTGCCCTCCCTGGCGATGACGCGGGCGTCCTCCCCGGCGTCATCCTCTCCGCCCACGAGGGACCCGTCCACTGCCTCTGCCTCCCGGCGCGCCTACTGCAGTACGTAGCCGATGCTGTGGAAGCCTGGCTCCGATCCCCCGCCCTCGACAACCTCCAAGAGCTCGAGTTCTACGCCCCACTGAGATTCAACTCGCAATCAAGATTACACGCGGTGCTACCAGCGTCAATCTCTCGGTTCTCATCCACCCTCCGCGTCGCTACCATCAGCCAGTGCCATCTCTCGGACCACACAGTGGAGACGCTTAGGTTTCCCCAGCTCAGGAAACTTGCAATCGTGGATGCCAAGATCTCAGAAGTCTCACTGCACCGCATTATCTCCACCGGTTGCCCTGGACTGGAGTGCCTGCTGCTCAGTACCATTTCTGGCGCCCATTGTCTGCGGATCAATTCCACTACTCTTAGAAGCATTGGTGTTCGACAGAGCATATGGGAACTCATTTTCGAGGATGCCCCCTTACGGGAACTCATTATCGAGGATGCCCCTTCGCTCGAAAGGCTGCTTCATCTTGAAATGCACATGGAAATGCAAATATCGGTTATCTCCGCGCCTAAACTGGAGACCCTGGGCTGCATTTCTGAAGGGTCTAGGCACAATAGAGTAGTGTTTGGCGCTACCGTTATTCAGGTAGCTATGTCCTTTATACTTGGTCTTTAAGCTGCATTTTTTTTTGCACATAAGTCACATATCATCGACACTTAGTTATTATGTCTTAATATTGTGTCCCGTGCTTGATGAAGGGATTGCGCATCGATAACCTAACAACGGTGGTTTGTACTGTCAAGATTTTAGATATCCATATGCTACTTTTTGACCTGGATAAGCTTATTGGCTTGATGAGATGCTTTCCGTGCTTGGAGAAGTTGTATATGAAGGTGATCATTCTTCATTTATTCATGATAGCTGTTCGTCCTTTAGCTGCTCTTTTGATCTTCTTGGAGTTCTGATGTGGTTGATTTTTCTTGTACATGTCTCTTTTCAGAATAGTCAATCAGGGGAAAAAAATCTCTGGCGTCATAAACACCTGAATTTTCTCTGTTCTCATGAAATTCGTCTAAAGACAGTAGTGATGGGATGGTATCGGGGAATCCGGGCACAAGTCAACTTCGCCTCATTCTTGGTGCTCAATGCCAGAGTGCTAGAGTCAATCAGACTTGTGGTTGCTCCCAGCGATTACAATGAGGAATTTTTCGAAGAGCAACATAGGATGCTTCAGATGGACAAGAGGGCTTCTAGAGGTGCACAGCTTTGTTTCACAGCAGTCTGTAGCCACGACGTTGAAGGTATCCATGATGTCAGTCATCTGGATTTGACCGATCCTTTCGCTTGTGGATGTTGAAAACTGGTATTCGCAGTTGTGTAGTTAGTTATTTTTGCCTTTCTCATTTTCTGCTTTGGCCAAAAGTTGGTTAGTTCCCGTGTGTTTCTATGCCCGCGTTTCCCTGAACACCTATGATGAATCAAGCTATTTGTGAGGCATGCACAATCCCGCAGAAAGTTTCAGGACTGAACTGGACTGCAGCAGCTCTACTCGCAGAAGACAGGTTCTCGAGGTTATTATTTTGATATTCCCTTTGGAATGTCACTGAAACTGCTGCATGTTAACTGAACTCCAGTGGTGATTGCACAGCAAGGTCTGTACATGGAAAAAACAACTTTGTTTTCTGAAAAGGGACATGCCACCATCGAACTGATTATGTGAGTGGGACATGGGGAAATGGCGACCTATTATGAGGTATTATTAGTTTGTCTTGGGGAAGTACTAATGCAGAAGATGTGTTTTCATACATGTAAGGCTGTTGGTAGAACCTTAGCATATGTCACTTCTGTTGCTCTGAAACTGATCATCTATGTAGTATATAATCTAGTTAAGGTTATGCATGAGTTGTTGTATACAGCTGTGTACAAGTAGCTGTGTTATTGCACATTGTGTATAGATAAAACAGGAATTCCTTAGAGGGTGCTGTAATTTCTAGATTGCATCTTTTGTTCGAGGAAATTTCCTGACCGTGGCATGCTGTCAATTTATGTTGGTTATTTCCACCGTCTGGCTCCTGATGCTGAAACTGTGAATGGTGGGTTAACATCTGAAGGTAGCTGAGGATTTCGACTGCCTGCTTGTGCGAGAACGTGCAAATGGTCAGGTTTTGTGCCTGTAGAATAATGTACAAGGTGAATGATAGCAGTGCATCTTTGGCTTCATGCTTGCTTATCGGGATTTTAGGAATGGATGATACATATACCAAATCATATGTGTACTGCTCGTTTCAGCGGTAGTTGTAGTGTTTATACACGGAAGGAACTAGTTTTTCTCTCTGAATAGAGACATGCTACGGAGATTGTACCCTTAACCGGATCATGTGAGTTGCACAGAGGCATGTGACGGACGTGTCACACGTAAGTGCGACATGTGGGCCCGCATCGTCAGAACCGCTGTCCATCGCGCTCAAATTGGTTTTAGTGTACATTGCAAAAAACCAACCGCATAGTAGTCACATTTTGTAGCATTGTATCAAAGTGGTGGTAAATCGAAATTCCAGCACCAAAGCGGTGGTTTTATGCTAACAACCCTCAAAAACCTAAAATGCGACAAGGCAGCTTATTTTCTCCATGGGCTTTTTTCGCGTTGACGAAAATTCTGCATGGGATCATACATGGCAAATTAAAGTTGTACATTCTCGATCACTTCCTCACACTGTCATCACCCAACAAATTAAAGTTGTACATTCTCGATCACTTCCTCACAGTGTCATCACCCAACAAATTTTGACTTCTCGATTTGAAACTCGCATCATCAGCACCTTACACGATGAACACATCACGGCAAACCCAGAGTCATCATCATCATCATCATAAAGCAAAAGGTTTTTTTTAGACTCTCATAAACTAAAGCCGGTTGCACATAAACTGAAAGCCTGGAAGGGGCATCAAATCCATGGGCCATGAATTTGGTCCATTAATCCTGCCTGCCCGTTGTCAGGTCAAGTATTTTGACACTAGTGGAGACCCTCCGGCCACGGAGGGTTCAACAATGGACGGCAGATCCTGGCGGCGCCTAAAAAAAAGAAACGGGGCGGCGGCGGCGGCGATGGCCATGGAGCCTGCCGGTCCTACAACCAAGAAGAGGAAACTAGCGGCAGTGGACATCCACGAATTGACGCCGGCAACGCTGGCTATGGAAGCCCCCGATCTCAAACCACTGACGACCGCGGAGGAAAGCCAAGAACCACCGCGGGGAGCAGAGGAAGATGGCGGCGAATCGTTGCTGGACCGCATCAGCAACCTCTGCGACGCCGTCCTGGGAGAAATCATCACCCTTCTTCCCACCAAAGAAGGTGCCCGCACCCAAATCCTCTCGTCCCGCGCGGTGGCGCCACCTCTGGCGCACCGCCCCTCTTAATCTCGACTATCGGGAAGCCCGCGTCGACGTCGTCCTTTCCGCCCACCAGGGCTCCGGCCGCCTCATCTGTCTACCATCGCTGCGTCACAAGTGGCAGGCAGATGACACGGACGCCTGGCTCCGGTCTCCCGCCCTCGACAACCTGCAGGAGCTAGAGTTTGACCTAAGTCCTTGCTTCCCATACCCGCGGCTAACTTTGCCACCGGCCACTTTTTGTTTCTCCGTGTCGCCACTTTCAGCCGTCGAAACGCTTCGCTTTCTCGAGGTTGAAATATTGGAGCGCTCCATACACAGCATTGTCGCCCTTGGCTGGCGCAATGCAACTCTAGCATACACGTTAGATCCCGTCTAGGTCCCGTGTATGCTAGAGACGTTCATATGCTTTTTTTTTTTGAGATTTGCAAAAAAGAATCCTTTTGCATGCACATAGTACAACATCTGACAAATCTATGACACACATTCTCTCTCACTTTTTTTAACTCTCAATACTAGATTTAAAAGAGTCATATAATTTGAAATAATTATCTGATTAAAAATCTTTTGAACCAATGTATTTATTTTTATTAAATCTTTTAAACAAGCCCAAAATTAATAAAATTGAAAATTTAAATTTTGAAACATAATGAAATGTCATGATTCAAAATGAAACATATTGTATTATTGGTTTCTTGTTTTTCTTTAATATATTTTATTTTTTTAATCCGAAGGATTTTGTCAACTATTTTCTAATTATGATGGGAAAAGTTTGAAACATAAAGAAAGAGACAGTTTTAGCAATAAAAAACCACCAAGTTTCATATAATTTTTTTTTGTTTTATCAATTTCAAAAATCGATTTTTAAATATTGTCAAAATATAGTTAATATTAGTCTTATTTTGAAGCTCTTTTCGTTAAAAACCCAGATGTGCAAACGGTTTTTAAAGTGAACTTATAATTAAAAATCTATAAACGTTTTAAATTATACCACAATATGAAAGAAAATTGGCTAATCTACTTAAAGGTTGCATGCAACAGAGGAGAGAGAGGGTGGGGCCATGCACGCTATATAGCGTGCACGCCATAATCGCCGTTTTGCCCTTGGCTGCCGTGTCCTAGAAAACTTGATGCTTAATAATTGTTGTTACGTTGGTCATCTTCGGATCAACTCACCTACTCTTGTAAGCATTGGCATTCGTTCTAGTTTAAGCGAACTAATCATCGAGAACGCCCCTTTACTTCAAAGATTGGTCCAGTTTGGGAAGTATACTACAATGCAAGTGATCGTCATCTCCGCGCCTAAATTGGAGACCTTGGGCTACATTTCTGAATGGTTTGGGAAATCAAAATTCGTCTTTGGCCCCACAGCTATCCATGTAACTATGTTTGTTGTAATTCTTGCCTTCTCCACAAGACTTCTCATAAGTCATAAGAGCATCCCCACTCGTTGGGCGTTCCCAGGGCGAAATCCGGACCAAACTTTGGCCGGACGAAAGATGTTTTCGGCCTGCGAACGCCGAGTTTCCCACTCGCGTTCCCAGGCTGAGTTTCCGGGACGTCCGTTTCCGCCCAAATTCGGCTCAAATTCGTCTAGATTTCGGCATAGTTCGGCATAATATGAATACAGAACATTTTTTGGCCTAGTTCGGCATACATTCGACCATAGTTCGGCGTAAATGTAAATATAGTTCGGCCTGCAGTGAAAATACAACATATTTCGGCCAAGTTCGGCCAGTTCATGCTTGACATCTACGTGTTGCCCATGCATATCCATATATGCTCAACAAGATCATCATGCGGCTGTTGATGCACCGCTGGAGCTCGGATCTCCTGACGCATGGCGATGAAGGCAGCCCAGGTTGGAGGCACCTGATGATCAGGCTCGGCAAAAGGTCCCTGTTTGTAGTATGGCTCGTTCTACTCGAGCAAACTCATTGGATCCTTCCTCTCATCCTCAATGGTCATGTTGTGCAAGACCACACAACAGTTCATCACTTTTCATATTTAATCTTTCGACCATGTCATAGCAGGAACCGAACAACTGCAAACCTCTGCTGGAGCACACCAAATGCCCGCTCCATGTCCTTCCTGCAAGCTTCATGTTCCTTGAAAAACTGAGAATGCTTGGATAGTCTTCACAAATGTTGGCCATCTTGGATAACTATGATAACCATCTTTGGATAACTATGGTCGAATGAATGCCCGCTCCATGTCCTTCCTGCAAGCTTCATGTTCCTTGGCAAACTGAGAATGCTTGGATAGTCTTCACAAACTATGGTCGAATGAATGCTTGGAGCATTGGGTTTGAGATAGTCTTCACAAATGTTGGCCATCTTGGATAGATGTCATCTGCTAGATAGTATCCCTTGTTATAGTGGTGCCCGTTGATCTCAAATTCCCAAGGGGGGCATGACCCTCAACAAGCTTGGCAAAGACATTTGAGGAGTTGAGGACGTTGATGTCGTTGTTTGATCCTGCCATGCCAAAGAAGGAGTACCAGATCCAAAGATCATGTGTAGCAACTACCTTGAGTATCACAGTGTAACCTCCTTTGTGGCCTTTGTATATTCCCTGCCATGCAAATGGACAGTTCTTCCGCTGCCAATACATGTAGTCTATGCTTCCCAGCATACTCAAAAATCCTCTACTTTCATTGACTGCGAGGATCCGAGCAGTGTCTTCAGCAGTGGGTGATCTCAAGTACTATTTGCCGAACACTGCAATCACTGTCCTACAGAACCTATACAAGCAATCGATGGCGGTGGACTCGGCCATGCGGAGATACTCATCGGCACCGTCACCCAGCGCTCCATATGCATGCAACCTCATCGCCAC
Organism: Avena sativa; assembly: GCA_916181665.1. NCBI lineage: Eukaryota > Viridiplantae > Streptophyta > Magnoliopsida > Poales > Poaceae > Avena > Avena sativa. The sequence goes on along the minus strand of OV702293.1, from coordinate 341,627,567 downwards.
GGCGCACTTCTACAGTGAGGAAAACCCAACCATGCCGGTATAGTCCTTCTTGCAAACAAAATAGGGGTCGAACTCCCGGATGGCATGCATGATCTTGAGGAAGAGCTTCTGGCTCATCCTGAAACGGCGCCGAAACACGGCCTCTCCGTGGAGCGGCTCGTCGGCGAAGTAGTCGGCGTTCAAAAAGCAGTAGCCCTCTATCCTTTGCCTCGCCTTGCACTTCCGGCGACCCGGCGCTGAACCACCACGCTTCGGCTTTGCCATCTACAGGTACAACTGGGCGAGGGAGGCAAGGATCTCTATGTGCTCTGCATCTTCGGTGACCTCGGCGGTCTCCTCCTCCAGCAATACAGCGAGTGTCTGCTCGTCGTCAGAGTCCATGGCCGAACCGGCCAAATGTCGAACACTTGACGAGCATGGTGGTTGTGGGAGCTCGCAGCGAAGCCGTTCTATGGCGAAGTTCAGGCGGCGGAATGGGCCGCGACTACGGCGAGCATGTCTAGAGGCGTGGGCATGTCTCAGCGTGGAGGAGCTCCGTCGGAGAAGTCATGGCGACAGAGGCGCTGGGAGCTCTTCGCCGCAGTCTGGGCGAGTAGAGTGGGGGAGAAAATAGGACTGTCTCGCCGACAGAGCTGGCCCACGCCCATTTTCACTCCGTCCGGCATTCCTAGGGCGTTACCGGGATCCTAGGTATGGTCTGGAAAGCCTGGACCAAAGTTCACCCGAATCCGGACGAAAAGAGGTTCCTGGGAACGCGACTGGGCCGAATTTCGGCGTCCAGACCAACTCACCTACTCTTATAAGCATTGGCATTCATTCTAGTTTAAGCGAACTAATCATCGAGGACGCCCCTTCGCTTCAAAGATTGGTCCAGTTTGGGAAGTATATTACAATGCAAGTGACCGTCATCTCCACGCCTAAATTGGAGACCTTGGGCTAGATTTCTTAATGGTTTGGGAAATCAAAATTTGTCTTTGGCTCCACGGTAACTATGTTTGTTGTACTTCTTGCCTTCTCCACAAGACTTCTCATAAGTCATAAGCTACATTTTTATGCATGGAGAAGTTATATCTTATGTGCATTTTACTCCGTATATCCTAATGTTCCGCTCCATGCTTCATAAAGGGATTAAGGATTGATAGCTTGGCAGCTGTGGTGTGTACTGTCAAGATCTTAGCTATTAATTTGTGTACTTTTGATCTGGATATGGTTGTCGACTTGATGAGACGCTTTCCCTGCTTGGAGAAGTTTTATGTCAAGGTGATGGCTCTTCATTTAAGTTCATATATAGTGCATTCGTGGTCGTTGTTCATATGTACCTCTGATCTATTGTTTAACTTTTGTTGTATGTATCTTTCTAGATAGCTAAAACAGGGGGGAAAAGATTGCGGCCTCGTAAACACTGGAATATTTTTAGATCTCTTGACACCCGATTGAAGACATTAGTGTTGGGATGTTATCGGAGCACCCAGCCGCAAGTTAAACTTGTCACATTCATTGTGTCGAACGCGAGAATGCTAGAGTCAGTGAGACTTGAGGTTGAACTCCGGAATTACAAAGAGGTTTTTTTCGTAGAACAGCATAGGAGGCTTCAGATGGAGAAGAGGGCTTCCAGAGATGCTCGGCTTTGTTTTACAACATAGTGTCCCCATGATGCTTCGACACTCGTTCACCTTAGTGATTTGGACCTGACCGATCCCTTCGTGTGCGCATGTTGAAATGTGGTGTTGGTCCTTTTGTGGAGTTATTATATTGTCTGTCTCGTCTTGTGCTTTGTCTAAGTGAGACTAGTTCTGCAGTGTTCTAAGGCTTGTATTATCCCAAAAATCCTATGATACCTGAAAAAGTCACTTTGATGTTACACTGGAACATCTTTTACATTGTTTAATTTCTAGGGTAGATTGTGCAATGTAAAGACATGCTTTTACAATTTTTTACCGAGATTTTTTTTTGGATGGCCTAATATAGAGGAAATTTGTGTTAACCTAGTTGTTCTTGGGGAAGAACAAGTGTACAACCATATAAGGAGATGTGTTATCAACTTTCTTAACCTGAATCTATAAAGGAGAACTCTGAAGACGTCATGTAGTTTCTGGACTGTTGTTCTATCAATCCTATGGAGCTTGCGCTGCTGAATCTGTAGGAATGTTCAGGTATTTAACAACTGAAACTGAAGATTCAGGTTCTGGTTTTGTGAGAACCGTTGTGCTCTCCCTAGTTGAAGGTGTGGTAAAATAAAGTCATGTGAAATGGTTGGATTTTGTGAGGGCGGCAGCGCATCTTTGTCTCAACCCTGGTTCAGAACATGAGTAGGGGACACAGGCGCAGCAGCCATCGGTCGCCTTCCGCCTTGATGGTGGTGGTGCATGTTGTGTGGAGGCCTAGGGGCATGACAGCCTCGACAGCTGTGTTGTGTACATTTTTATGCACGGAGAAGTTATATCTTATGTATTCCCTCCATTCGAATATATTTAGACGCATTTAATAACTGATTGGGTTTGTCTAGATACGCATTTTATTGTATAGATACATTCAAATTTAGACAAAGTCAAATCAGTTATTTCTGGACGGAGGAAGTACATTTGACTCTGTATATCCTGATGTTCTGCTCCATGCTTCATAAAAGGGATTACGGATTGATAGCTTGACACATGTGTTGTGTACCGTCAAGATCTCAGTTACTCCCTCCGATCCAAATTAGTGTTCTCGGATTTGTCTAAATTTGGACATATCTTGTCATGTTTTAGTGTTAGATACGTCAGAATCTAGAAAAATCAAGGAACATTAATTCGTATCGGAGGGAGAATTAATTTGTATACTTTTGATCTGGATATGGTTGTGGACTTGATGAGATGCTTTCCCTGCTTGGAGAAGTTTTATGTGTAGAATGGGCACATTACCACTCGAAAAAGTCTCTGGTTTGATTATACACAATATTGGTTTGTCAAAGGTTTCTTTAATCATATGGCGAATTTCTTTTCACATGATGTGAAAGCAATCTTAAACATCCCATTAAGGTCAAGTGGAGGAGAAGATATATTGGCCTGGAATTTGAGAAGACAGTGTGAAATTAGCATATTGAGCTATGGTAATTCAAAAAGAGAGGGCTGCTCTAGATGAAGGGTCGGTTATGAGTACTTCAATGGCTAATGAACACATGTGGAGATCTATATGAACATTTTAAGTCTTGCCTAAAATACAAGTGTTTTGGTGGCGGGTACTCAAGGGCTATTTCTTGGATGCAGTCGGGCTAAGACATCGTCATCTTAAGGAACTAGACAAATGTGAAATATATCTCTTAGCTAATGAGGGTTTGATGCATGCTCCCATATCATGTAGGCAAGCATTGAAATATTAAGATGGAGCGAGGAAGGTTTTTCATCTAAAACTTGTATGGCTACACCCAGATACACAGTTGAAGGATATCCTTTGCGATCCAATGTATACAAATGAGAAATGAAGTACTGCCATCATTATACTCTACTCGATCTGGTCTTCAAGAAATAGATGGGCTCATGATTTGCAGGGATATGATCCACACCATTCTCTCAAGATGATCAAGGAAGAATTGCAAATGCTAGATCTCTAGGGGGAGCTTCAGAAATCTTCGGCTGGAGAATGCTTGCAACCACCATAAAGTCAACACTAATGATGCCATCGATGCACAAGGAATGAAGGGAGGAGGAGGGGTCGCTCGATCTCACTTGTCCTTATGTGCATGGAGTAAACCCTACGGGGAAGTTACAGATCCTCTCATCACTAAAAGTTCTGGCCCTTCAAGATGGGGTTAGTTTTTCAAAATTGAGAGGCTTTTGTCGTGTGGTGATGGTGATGGTTTAGAGGTGGTAATAAACCTCTAATCATCGTGTCATGCCGATCGTTCTATCCTGGCGCCTATCTTGGTTGAAGTTGGGGAGTTGAGTTCTGGTTTTGAAAGCAGGGCTACGGCCTTCAGTTTAAAAAAAAGTTCTGGTTTTGATAGTTTTTCTATTTGCCATGTTAGGCGTTCAGCTACACACAAAAAAAAGAGAAATTCTTACAATTTGGTGGTTTGAAAATTCGAATTGTTCACTACTTCAGGTCCACAATTTTGTACTTTTCTGCACATCCTAAAATACATAGTATTTTGCATTGGTTTTATATACACTGGTAAACCAACCATTTTCTATATCTAGGATTTTTCCTCAGATTTTTTTATACTTTAAAGTGCCTTTTTGAATTATTCGAGAAACAGGCTGTAGCCCGAGACCCAAAATACGGTACTCAAATTATACAAGCCTACGTAGGAGTAGATTTCATACTCACTCAATACGGAATTAGATGTCATAGGTTTATCTAGATTCACATGTATTTGTACACTAAAACACACATAGATAATAAATATCTTAAATTACTGGGATTTTGATTCCCTTTAATCTTGCTAATGTGCATTAGAGTTTGCCATGCCATGTCATGCAGTCATATCATTAACAATGCTAGATCTTTTGCCATACAATTAAATATTGCATCGCTTGTTTCTTTTAGCACTTTGCTTCTTCCCGGTTAGAACGTTGAGTTTATGCGAGATGCAACAAGCCTTCCGTTGTTCGGACATTGTTTATCAGGCAAGCATTCTTCCACTTCTACCTATTTTATATTTATAGTCTTTATTTCGTTATGTTATCTATTGCTATCTTTTTGTCGATGCTTTAATACTGTTTCTTTTTGTCTACTATAAACAAATCTGTGACAAGTAATTTGGAAATGGGACATAGGGAGTAAAGATACTCCCACCGCTGCAGATCGCTAAATTGGCTACCTAACATTTTCACCTACTTGCTATCGACCATCAGAGCAAGAGAAAGCATAAGCTCACTAAATTTATGTATCTTGTCACAGACCGAAGTTGGGAGAACTGTGAAAATGCATGGCTCGATTTTCAGATAATGTTAGCTCAGAAGAATGCTCAGTATTCCCTTTGATAGGCAAAACACTCATTCTTTAACTGAGGAAATATTGGCCAACGTACCCAATCACTAGTTTCGCTTTTTAACAACAAAATGTGACCTATCAAGACCCTGCACGTTCTGAGCATTTCACATGAACTTCCCCACTTCCGACCGATTTCATACATTCAGCCAGTGCCAGAAAACTACCAGAGTACTCAGAACTTTCAATGCACATACCGTCCAAGCAGAGCGAAGAAGCAAGTATAGTAGAGCAGCAAGGCAAAGGTAGAACATATGTAAACCACGGACAATGCTGCCTGTGAAGGTCTTGAATCTATACTCTTTTCAGTCAGTTCTCCCACAAGCTATACAATCTCTTTGAAAGGTTCAGAAAAGCAGGTGGATTTAATTGTAATACACATGCTCGTCAGAGCTGGTAACAAGTATACACTTATGCTGTAGCCAGTAATAGCCCGAGACCCATCGCAGAGACTGTCAAACCAAATACAGCGACCCCAACAAGCATCGCTGCCAAAATCAAACACCATACTATCTGGAGACGATGGACTTTGTTTTAACAATTTCACTAAAGAAAGCATCGGTTAGAATTTACAAAAGTTGGACAGGGTAACCAAGACCAAAAGGCAGCAGTTTTTTTTTCCGTTTTACTTTTCTGTTGTTTACTTTTTAAAACCTCCAGATCCTATTTACGGCGAGGTTGGTATTGTTCCGGTGGAACGCTTGAGTGAGATGAAGGCTGTCCCTCCTTATGGGGCAACATATTTAAGAAACTCCCATGTACAGGCTCATCTTCATCCATGCTCTCTGTTTCAATATGAACAAAGGTAAATGGATCACAAAAAATAGACGGTGAAGTTGGTAACCAATATAAAATACTGGCTAGTGGTAGTTACCAAACAATGTCTTGATTGTTGGCCGTTTTGATTTGGAACTCTTTTTCTTTAACTCAGCTGTTGTGTAAAGCATCATTCAATTGTCAAACTAAAGAAAATAAAAATAAATATCCCCAAGTAACAGGTAACAGTGCAGTAAAGAGAGACTAACCAATCCCTGCAACTTCATCATCATTCACAATTTCGAAGTTCTTGTATGTGTATCCAACAAAATTCGCATCCTTGGATGGAAGCATCTGTACAAAAAAAATCTTCAAATGAAGCCCAGCATAGAGTGAACTTAATGTTCCAAATGCATTATTATTATTTTGTTAATGACTAAAATGCATGCTACCAGTGACTGCATGCTACAGGCACATGCATGCATTTCACGTGCACATTCAACAGTGGTCAAGGTACATATTTGGCCTATCTGCAAATGTGGAGAAAACTGAGGCACATAGATATTTAGGAAATACTCCATGCATGCCCATGCCATTCAAAAAGCACTTCAGGAAAAGATGTAGTACTACAACATTACACCAGCAGATATACCATCGATAACTAGGAATGTCCTATTTTATTTCTAACTGCGCAAATAATAGCATTTCAGAACTCAGGCCTACCTTTCTCCATGGACCCGACTTAGATGAACTCTGAACTTGTGCTCCAGTCTGCAGCAAAGGGAAGAAAAAAGGTAAGTGCAAGCATGACAACTCCAGCTTTTGGAACAGTTGTATAATATCTTATCCAGAACTCTAGTCATCAGCATTTTATCATGGAAAATAAGTGGCACCCTGCGAGAGCCCAATTGCACCAGAAATCTTCAAATTTGCCTAGTCGTATCACTAAGAGTGCAATGAACTAAATTGTCCGGTTAGATCACTGGATTTATTTATTTGTACCCCGAGAGATACTAGCCTGCAAAATGGCAAGTTAGGTACCTCCTGGCAATTTACTCAATTAGGAAAGCACCAGAGGAAACAACACGCTCACAGCCCTTTTCGTTGAAGAAGGCAGGAAAAGAAGTGACTAGGTAAAAGTAACATCCATGCATAAAGTAGGAGGTGGACTAGGTGGGACTGCCGACTGGGATAATAGGAAGGTCCAAAATAAAAACAGGTTAATAGCAGCTTCCATGCAAAATGCAATTGTCAGGGATGCATATTTCGCTGCTTGGAAATATGCAGTTGAGAGCATTCTGGACTCGGTATGTTAGCCACTGCATAATGTGTGAACCGTGCCAACAGTTAGTACACTGCATAGACTTCAGGTCACTTTGGTTATCGACAGGCATGCATCACAAAAATCATCCGAGTGTCTGGAGTAGGAAATATTATTAATGCACATTGTCTAGAGATACATAAAAAGTGGAGCAACAGAATATTACCTCTTCAAATTTCTCAAAGTTCTGAGTATCCAACTCGCCATTAACTTCTGGTATGAAAGCAGCTTTCATCTGATACAATTTTTCCCATTGGACACCTCTAAACCATGTATGTGCCTGAAGTTGATGATATGATGATATCAGTTAAACACGTAACTGGGAGAAAAGAGGGTGTTCTTCTGTGTAGAACAAGGGGAAGATAACATACTTTTATTTCATGGGCTCCTTTTGTTCCAAGTCTCTGCTCAACATTACACAAAAGTTTGCTGATGAGATCCTTAGTTTCAGGAGAAAGCTTTGCCTCTTCAGGAAATTTCAGGTGACTTCTCCAGTTCACAATCTTTATGAAGAAAAAAGAGTGAAAATGGATTAGATTACATGTTTCATGTTTGTAAATTTACACGGGTATCTTGTGTCAGCGTAAACAAGTTAGCTGAAATCATCAGCAAATGCATGTTTTCATAAAATTCCGTACTACTAAGACATTTCACAGGGTAAACCCAAGGTCGTGCTTGCAGTTGATAATAACAATCTAAAGTCCATATTAGTTGTATAGTATGGAACTAGGGACTTCAGTAACCAGCTGCAACCATCACAGTCTTGCACAAGACAGTTAAATTACAGGCAATTCACACTACCATGGCGCACCAATGTGTGATGCTCTGTCCTATGTATAATGAACTTGACTTGAGACAGTCTTGTGTGAGCGTAGTAAGCATGGTCTGAAGATAGCAAATTTCAAATAAACATGCTCAGTAACCAATGAAGATGCCTATGCCACACACCTTTCTGCAGGTTGACATTGGATCCTCAGAATAAAATGGAGGATAACCAACTAGCATCTCATACATGATAGCACCAAGGGACCACCTAGGAAGAAAGAAATGTGATAGAAAGAATACATTAAATACATAAAGCATGCGGAATGAGGAAAAAAAATAATAACTCAAGACGAGGTAGAAACCTAACCAGTCACACTCCATTCCATATCCTTTCTTTAATAGAACCTCTGGAGCAATGTAATCGGGAGTACCAACTGTAGAATACGCCTGTATGCCACAAATATCCTTAGAAACTGGCATGTTTCATTTACGTTTATATTCTCTTTTTTAATATAATTCTTTGATAAGAAAGGTTCATGTTCAAAGTAGCTTCAAAACATTGTTAGTAAAAAAAATGTTGAGAACAAAAATTGAATGATCAGAAATTGTTATGGTTTTATTATGCAAGTAATACAGAGACAAAATAAAGGCCAGAGGTCTGCTTGGTTTGATGACCCATGTTGCCAAGCCAAGATTTCAGCAATACCAAAAAATTCTGATGCCAATTTCATGCCTTGTTAAATTTCCACAAGAAATCTTGCCAACATCCCATGGAGGCAGAACAATTGGGGGGTAACATTTTTTGGGCTTGCCAATTTTTTGTCAAGGTAAAATGAGGATCAAAGCATGCTCAATGTAATGTATTAGACATAGCACCATAACCAGAGACAGATCCGGGGGGGGGGGGGGGGGGGGGGGGGGGAGGGGGGGGGCCATTAGTACAAGACCTAATTAATCCTAATGCTGCCCAGTGTGGTGAGTTGAATGGGCCAACCGCCAAAGACCACAAACGTACCTACTAGCCTAGGAAAAACAGAATCGATCACACATACTCCTGTTCGACTCAGTTTCCTCGCTGCCCAACCACACATGGTTTCATGATCAGGCATCACCACCGCCGCCAGGACACGAACACACAGAACTCGAGCGTCGCTGCATCGACGATCAACGAAGATGCACAATTCCCACATCTTTGCATCTCAACTGTCGACAAAAGACTACAACCTGCCGCCACCCCGCCCAATTCCTAGCCTGGTCTCTCCAAGGTATTATGGTATCCATATTGCAGTCGCTACATGCTAGTTTGGTAATCGAATCTTAGTATTTTCTACTCGCTAGTTTGATTTCCTAAGTTATAATAGTTTTTTGTACTGGTAGAGCTGATTAAGTCATAAAGAGGAATAGAGCGCCAATTAGTAAGCTGGTTGGTTTGATCTCCGACTATACGGCTGAAAACATAAAGCCGATCGAGAAGACAGAGGTGAGAGAGCAAGCTAACATAATAATTTCAATCCCGGTCTGTTTGGTATGTAAACTTTCAATAAAAAAATTGAGTTATTTGATAGGCTTGGGCATAGATACATTCAAACTAAGAGAAAGGTAGCTTTCTTTTCAATACAAGACATATGTTGTTGCAATTTATTATCTGTAGTATACTTATAAAGCTTTTTATGGACAGTATTTTCTTTGCCCCCCCCCCATGCTCAAATCTTGGATACACCCCTGACCATAACATTCTTAATATTATTTGCCAACAATCAATAAATTGATTCAACCCCAAATGTGTTGCTTACCAACATCCGACGGTTCTTTTGCCAATGTGACAGTTGCTCCTGCTGTGTACGCTTCGGTGCAGAAGAGTTAGTTAGCCGATTGGTGTTATCAGGTAAAGGCTTGGCACCTTTTCCAGATGTATAATCTGGGTCATTCAAATTCGGAAAGTTACTACTATCCAAAGGTTTACACAAACCGAAGTCAGAAAGCTTCAAGTGACCACTGAGATCTAACAACAAATTATCTGGCTTGATATCCCTGACAAAATGAACACAAAGATACATATTAGATTATCGAATCAATTAATTTATTAAGAGAGCAAGAGAACAGCTACATATAATACCGGTGAATGTAATTGTGCTTGTGAATGGACTCTATTGCTAGTACAGTTTCTGCAATGTAAAATTTGGCTTCATCTTCTGTCAGTGTATCCTTGCGCATAAGCAAAGTCATCATGTCTCCACCAGGAAGGTACTCCATGATTAAATACAAGAACTCGTCATCTTGAAAAGAATAGTATAGCTTGACTATGTAAGCACTATCAACTTCCGCAAGAAGGTTTCTTTCGGCTTTGACGTGTTCTACCTGAGATATGTTAAAACATAACATTATGTCAGAGGTTAGCATAACCAGAAATGGAAAAGAAAAATACATGGATATACCATACATGGTTACCTGGCCCCTACGTAGCATTTCAGATTTCTTTAGCTTTTTCATCGCATATACACTTTTAGAAGTCTTCTCTCTACAAAGACGCACCTGCATAATCACATGTTGGAGTGACATTAAACGTGGTGCATAAAGCGATGAGCTCAGAGAAACATGGAACTGGTGATGGTTGCTTTTATTTAGGGATGGAAACGGAGCAGAAAAGTGTTGCCACATTTGGTTACATATGTTTTTCGGAAGCAGAAACAAATACAGAAACCACGGAAACAAATAAGATACGGACACAGATAACTGAGGGTGAGTGACACGGCATCACCGTGGCTGTGGTGATGCGTGTCACTCACATTTAGGGAAACAAGGAACTGGTGATGGTTGCTTTTATTTAGGGATGGAAACGGAGCAGAAATGGACATAGCTTAGTGTTGCCGTATTTGGTTACATATTTTTTCAGAAGTAGAAACAAATACAGAAACCACGGAAACAAATACGATACGGACACAGATAACTGAGGGTGAGTGACACGGCATCACCGCGGCTGTGGTCTGGTGTCCCTAAACCCTAGGTTGCATGGCTGGGCCTGCTCGATTAGGGGAGAAGGCCGAAGGGATTACGGGATTAGGTAGTAGAATAGGTTGGGTTGGGCCTGTTTCGCTGAGATTGACAAGAGTCTGCTGTACTGGGTCAAACACTGCTATGATAGCCTCATTGGAATGGGAACTTCCGCAGTTCCCAGAAACTGAAATTCTGTTTCAGTGTCTGTTCCACCGGAGAACACTGTTCCGTTTCCACTGATGTTTCAGTGTCTGTTCCGAAAAAATCTGTTTCTGTATTTCCTCTCTGTTTCTGTTTTTTTCCATGGACAGTCGGAAGCTTTCTGCTCCATTTTCATCCCTAGCTTTATTACACGAACACGCTAATTGGGCGTACACTTTTACAATTTAATGGAGCACGGGAAAGAACAACACAGAAAGTGAAGAACCTGAAGACGTCGAAATAATAGAAAAGCAAGATATCACAAGAACACACAGCACCAACCGAGCATGCAAGTGCTGCCTAACAATAGACAGGTCAACTGCAGTAACAAAAAACATTATTCCCAAGCTCAAACAAAGGTAAAACCTTGTACTGGGAGATCGTTTAATCCTGGTTTGACTATATATAGAAATAAACTGGACATGATATTCTGTGTTCAGTGGCAAATATAGAAGAGGGAGCATCGAGCAGCACAAGTTTCCAATCACACATGGGATGATCATATTTATAAGGAAAAGGTAGCATGAGCAATAATGTCAAGCCTAACATTGATCTTCTGAACCTGCCATTGACCAGACAGAATTACAAGGCCAAGAAATCATGCCTTGTAATTAGGAGGTTCAACAGGGAAAGTGAGAGGTACCTCTCCAAATGCACCTCTTCCAATAATTGTCAAAAGTTCAAAATCTTCAACCCCCATCTTGTGTCTCTGCAAACGCATATATTCAGTCTCCTTTTTCTCCAAATGTTTTAGAATGTTATTCTGCTCTTCTGCAGGAACTTCAGCATCCTGTAACTTCCTCTCCAACATCCAGCGCCTAAAAGCAGATCAGGAAATCAGAAAGGAGCGATGAAGAAGGTATACCCAGTGAATGGGCCTCAAATATAAATAAAATACACACCAAAGCATGAAGTAGATTGAAATAAGTTAATTGACGCCGAAATAAGCCTTAGGGAGTAATGCGGGTAAATATTCAAATTTGGAACAAAGAAACAGGTCAGACAACTCGACGTGGATTATCATACTTTCAGAATTCATAAATTAACAGTAATGGTGTCAAAATTCAATATCTCTGAAACAGACAGCAACACGGCTTTCAAAATAAGCATATCAATTTCCTTGAGCAAAGTTCTTCAGATTAATTGTCAAACACGAAAACCAATTCGCGAATAATATCTGGTATTGAGTTAAAAGTTTTGCTAAGCCGCTCGTGTGACTCTAGGACTTAACAAACGTACCAAGCTACATACCTAATTTGGAGTCTTAATCTGATAGGCTTCCTATTTTGGGCTTTGACAAGGCCCAAACAACTTGTATGGCCTAAAGGTGTTTACCATTCCAATCCCAACATGGCATGCGTCGTCTGTTATTGAGCATCCTGCCCGGTAACAGAAACCAAAAAGGGTGTTTTCTGCTTTCCTATTCTACAGCATGGTATTAATTCAGGATTCACAGAAGTCGATGCACTCATGTACTCCCTCCGTTTCGGTTTACAAGTCCTGCACGTAGTTCTATGTCGCCAAATTAAGCAACTCAGTATGATGTATATATTACAAAAAATATATCACCGGAAACTTTAGACTTTGTATTTTCCAATGATGTAATTTTTATATTATATAATTCAAATTATATAGGTCAAATTGATAACCTAGATATACGCGTAGGCCTTGTAAACTGAAACGGAGGGAGTACCTAAATCCACAGCTAAAGCAGGGCAAAGTACCAAGAATTAAAGACTTGCCAGCCTACCTCTCTTTCCTATCCTGCAGGGACTTCATCTGTGTCTTGTAGTGGTTTTCAATGTACTGCTTCGCGGCCGCGACTTTCTGTTTCGTCGCGCTAGAAGGCGCTTCGTCGACCGGGGGCTTCCCGGGGTCCTTCCCATGGCTGGCGGGAACCGCGGGGCTCTTGGACTTGTCCCGCGGCTGGAACTTCTGGAACCAACTCCTCGCTGAATCCATCACCGCTCACAACAGCACCATCTTCTAGAACCAGGGAGCCTCTTTTTTATTGACCGATCCAGCAGCAGCAGCAGCCGCCCACAGGGCACAGGAACCCTTGAAACGGTCAATCCGCTGCAGATGGGTCAGATATCCGAATTGGCACCTACTCCGTGGAACCCGATGCTGCCTCTTATCTGAGAAAAAACATAGAAAACTGTCAGCAGTCAGAATCATTCGCCCCAGTTGCCGTCATCCTGCGGGCGGCTGCTAAGCGGGGAGGGAACGGTCATCAATAGAATCCTTCTGGGTTTCTGCTATTTTCGGACACGGCGCATAAACCCACCCCCAGTCAAACAATTTCGAAACTATAAACCACGGTGAGCTTGGAATCGTCCGTCGAATGGAGCGGCTAGAGCAGCGGCTACGAACCAGGAGGCAGAAACGGCAGTTTTGAGATCTCATCAAATCAAAGCAGAAAAAAAGACCCCCGGAAAAATCTCGAACGGCCGCATTTCCGGCACGGGGATTCGCGGAATTCGACCTCGAAATCGCATTGCTGGCGCCGCGCGAGAGCGCCCCACGAGAAATCACGGACGACGAGCGGCACCAAAACCCCCCGCACGAACTACCCAGAAACGCCCAGCCTACTCCGGAGCTCGGAACGACGCAGTACGTCGCGAAGGAGCAGCGAATTCGCCACCACCGGGAAGGCCACCAAACCCCCCGAGCCGACTATTTCTCCCGACCACGGCGCGACCAGTTCACGGCGAAAGGGTAGAAGGTAGGTAGGTAGGTAAGGAAGGTAGGTGGGACGAAACCGGCGGCGAAACCGGGCGAGCGGGAGCCGGGGCACGGATCGGCGGGCGGGGGCGCTCACCTCGGGGCCGGGGCGGCGGCGGGGGCGGATCTCGGCGTCGAACGGAGCAAAAGGGGGGATGACGGGAGGGAGGGGGGGAAGGGAACTACTCTCTCTCGACTTTTTTTTTCTCACCCTCCGGGCTGGTTGTCTTTTCGTGGGGTAAAGGCAAAGCGTGTGAGGATGAATGAAGAGAGAGAAAAGGCCGATAGAGAGCGAGGCGAGGGAGAGAGCAATGCGTGCGTGTGCGTGTGAGAGAAGTGTGGCCTTGGCTTTGACTCGCCGAAACCAAAACCCAAACGAAGCTTCGTCGTGGCTGCTCTCGTCTGCCTGCGCATGGGCCCGGCACCAACTGCCGCGAGCTGCAAAATCACGCTCGGTCCAAGCCCCACCCCAATCGACCCGCTCGTTCCGCCCCGGCGCCTCCGCCTATTCTACTACGCTGATCCGATCCGACCGGGACGGAAGGTTTAATGGAGTTCCATTCCTTTTGTTGGGTTCGTCAGGGGGCGGGTACGCTGAGTGCCGCCTCCGGGCGGCTCCACCCTTATCTTTAGTGCCAATATAACATAATGAGAAACCGATGGCACTTTAGACATGCACACTTCTTTGTTGTAATGTAAGCACACTTCTTTGTTGTAATGTAAGACTCTTGGAAGCATTATAGGGTGCTTATATTTTTATGTCCTTTCTGTATTTTTGTATTGTGTAACTTCTTTTACTTGAGAATTAGCATGCCCATGGTTCTACGAATCCATCGGTTAGATGCGCTAAATAAATAAAGCTGGCTAGCGAGGCAAACTATAGAGCATACATTTTAATCGTCCACCGATAGTTTTGTACGCCGAACTTGAAAGGATTCATGATAATCACTGCCGGAGGCAATTTGCACATACCAATTTGGGACAACTTAGGTTTTTCACAATGGATGTTTCTTAGCGCAGTATCCTAGGTGATTTGCCTATGTGACATGTCATTTAATAAAGAAAGAGGGTGTTATTGTATCTTAGAGCAAATACAATAAGGTCTAGTCAGCAGGCTATAGGATCTAAAATAGTATATTTATGCTTAGTTTTTTTGAGGAATTTATTTATGCTTAGTTGGGTGAGAGAGAAGAGGAGAGAGAAGATGAATGGACTCTTAGTTAAGAGTCAGCTGAAGCACGTGCTCCTAAGCACTATGTAAAACTGTAAAGTGGACATACATTAATAAAGTTATCTATTTTTATCTCTAACTATTGTACATGTTGGCTATTAGATTGACTCTAGATGTTGGACATGTCTTAGGCCTTTCACAATGCACCGTATCTTAGCACGTTATCATATGCATAACAAATAATTAAGATACAACCTTTACAATTGGTTGTTTCTTAAGAGTTGTTTCTATATTTAATGAATTTGGTGACATGTAGACATATGATTGGAACTAGCCATTAGTTTTGTCTATGGTTCCGTGCAAGGGTGTATCTTAGCTAAGATATAAGGCCTTTCACAATGGGTGTATCTTAGCGGTGTATCTTAGACACTTTGCTTATGTGGCACTATAGTTAATAAGGAAAGAGATTGTGGTTGTATCTTAGCTAAGAAACACCTCTTGCACAAAACCATAGGCAAAAAAACATGGTTAGACCAATCATATGCATACATGTCATCTAAATCATTAAATGTAGAGACACCACTTAAGAAACAATGCATTGGAGAAGTTGTCTCTTAACCATCTATTTTTATTAGGGTAACGTGCTAAGATACACCCCATTGTGAAAGGCCTAACAACACACACTCTCTCTCTCTTACTTAAATGATATGCCACCATTTTGCCTAGGATACACCACTAAGAGACTCCCATTGTCACAGGCCTTATAGCCATCAGTTGGCTTTACTATTGCCCTTGCTCTTAGCTAAGATACACCTCTTGCACGGTGTCATAGGCAAAAAACTTGGCTAGGACAATCACACATATGCATGAGACTAAAATCATTAAATGCAACACCACTAAGAAACACCATCTAAAAAACAATGCATTGTCATTGTTGTTTCTTAAATTTTAATTACTTCTATGAAAACGTGCTAAGAAACACCCCATTGTGAAAGGCCTTAGTATCTGCCTATAGAAAGAGTTGATGGAGTGACATACATAATGCATTTACTCTTCTGTTATTAAATCGGTTTTTGCAAATTGGAGGTTTTCAAAAAAGAAACATGTAGGCCAAATGCACATAGATTTGCCTAAAGTGCAATTAGAGTTCATCATTGTTATTTACGGCCACAAGCTGACAAATAATGGATAACCCATGTCTTCTCAACTAGGGTCGGTGACTGTTGTCCTCATCATCCTACGTTGTACTTGGTTGTAATGCTATCATGCTGATACGCCGTCCCATGTCATCCTTATTGAATCCACCCATGATCAATCATTTGCACCCATTTGAGTTTGGTTTGGACTCCAATGTAGCCTTGTGCTTTGCATCGTGGTCTCGCTCTCAGACCGGGCAACGGCGTTCGGTTGCTCAAGCATGCCGCTTTGGTCCTTCTTGCCTTCTTATATGAATAAGAAGAAGAATCATGCTACGTCCTTGAATTCGATCAAATGGTAGGGGTTGTAAGCGTTCATTCACACCTTTGGTTTATGGGGTTTACGATTTTTTTGGTTCGACGTATAGGATGTTGCAAGCCCTCATTTTAGTTTCATATTTCATGATCCACAATGAGAACCATCAACTTGACATTGAGATCCGCACCAAGATTATGTTTGTTTATACACCATATTATTTACATCAAATGATACGACGTATTATTTACATCAAATGATGTGACATATTATTTACATCAAATGAACAAACTAATAAAACATATTGAACACGATAATCTATATGAACAAAATTGTAGAGACATGTGACGAATAAGTTTGCTCGTTCGGTTGGGATAATGCTAAGCATATCAGGCCAACAACCTATTACAACAGGACTAATATTTTTTAGACCTACATGAAATTATTTGCAAAGTCAACCAATAAATAAGATCAAAACATAAATTCTCATTAAAAACATATTTACTATCATCAACATGTAGATGATGCCAACTTCCAAAAAAGCAAACGAGATCTTAAAAGGTTCTACTACTAGATTTCTTTTTCAACGCACTTACACACAATTAGTCGACCATGTCATAAAAGTTCATGTCGATTTTTCAAAAAAAAAAAATCATGTCGATTTTTGATCTGCTATACTCATAAAAAGACAAAATCGAGTAGTATGTCCTTCTCTTTTCTCTTGATGTACGTCTCGATTTAATTTGATTCAAAGCTTTGCTAGATAGTTTGTGAATTTCTCTAGAACTTTATGAAGTCGATATCATTAGGTATGCATATGCTAGTTCACATGTCAATGCGCCAGTATCAGTGTACATGCATCGTCGCAGAAAACACTCTTGTTTTCAAGTCTGCATGGTCCATCCCATCGAAGCTGATAACAACAGACGATCACAAAGCACATAACCAGCTACTAACAACATTTGATATTTTTTATCAAATGCAAGGACGAATAATACAACATATTATTTATATCAAATGAAGAAACCAATACAACATATTGAACACTATTTAAAATCGACATGAACATATTTGTAGAGACATATGGGGAATAAGATTGCTCATTTTGTCGAGATAATGCTACACATACTAGGTCAACAACCTATTACAATAGGACTAATATTTTTTAGACCTACATGAAATTATCTGCAAAGTCAACCAAGAAATAAGATCCAAACATAAATTCCCATCGAGAACATATTCACTATCACCGGCATGTAGATGATGCCAACTTCCAAAAAAACAAATGAGATCTTAAAAGGTTCTACTACTCACTCTGTTCCATAATATAAGATGTTTTAGCTTTTGTGAAATGAATGTTTCTAGATCATATTTAGTTTGTGGTTCAGGGTGAATTACGTACTAAAAAGCGTCTAGATACATTTTTAGTAGATTTCCTTTAAACACAATTAATCGACTATGTCATAAAAGTTCATGTCGAATTTTCCTAAAAAGGCCAAAGAATTGCATGATGAATTTTGATATGTTGTACACAGGTAAAAAGACAAAATCGAGTAGTGCGTCGTTATCTTTTCTCCTGGCACTAGTAAAAAATAGGTCTTTCGTCCAGAGCCAATTTAAACTTTAGTCCCGGTTTTAACAGATAAGAGAGCCAGCCACCTTTAGTCCCAGATCAAATGGAACCTTTAGTCCTGGTTGGTGACACCGACCGGGACTAAAGGTCGGTTGGATATACCAACACGCGCTAAAGGTAAATGTATATTTTTTCCTCTCATGCCCTACCCCCGCGCAAAAAAAAGTCTAAACAAAATAAACAAAAATGATAAAAACTTCAAATTTCAAAATCCTTTGACATGCATGTACCTCACACAACCAACTTTTAGGGAAAGTTTTAAATTTTGAATTTTGATTTTTTTGCAAAAAGGTTGTTCCGAATTAAAACGGCTATAACTTTTGCATACAAACTCGGAAAAAATTGTGTAATATATGAAAAAGTATCTACCCGAAAAGATACGTCTGATTTCAACCGACTAAGGCCGTTTGCAAAAATGACAGATTTTCAAAATTCCAAAGAAAAATATGAAAGCATGAAGATTTTAGGTTTTATCAAGGAAAAATGAGAAAAAATGGTATTTCACGATTTTTTTTAATTTATTTTGTTCTTTATTTTACTTTTATTTTTTTTGAAGTTTTTATATTATTTTGGATTTTTTGAATTTCTTTAGTTTTTTAAATTGAGTTTTAAAATTAATAATTGAATTATGCATAAAGATCATTTAGAATTCATTGTTGCTTATTATTACTTAATCATTGTTGCTTAATTTTAAATTATTTGGAATTCAAAAACTAAAATTATGTGTTATCAAAGTCTAAGGTTTAAGAGCATTGATATCATACTATTATCGGGAAGTTATGAGCGTAGTCTTGTAAACTGATTTGGAAGGAACTCAAAAGTTAAACGTGTTGAGGATGGAACAGTGTGAGGATGAGTGACCGACCGAAAAGTTTGACCACGAGTATGTACTTGAATTGAGAATAGGGGTGATTAGAGATTAAATTGTCAAATGATTTAAAAATCCAAATCTTCACAATTCTGAAAAAAAAACAGAATTTCTTTTCGAAAAAAATTTAAAAACTTCAACCGGACTAAAGTGTCCTCCAACTCCAGGATGCGACAGCAGCCACATAGAGGACCTTTAGTCTACTCCCAATTTCGTAGTCCTAGGACAACTAGGACTATAGGCCGTCTAGAACCGGAACTATAGGCCGTTTTTCTACTAGTATGGTGAACAATATGTCTCGGTTTAATTTGGTTCGAAGTTTTGCTGGGTTGTTTATTTATGATATTACTATACTCAATTCAAGTAAACTTCTCTAGCGTTGTGTTTGGATGCATAGAATCCTATATGGAATTGAATTGTACTTTCAGTTTCCAAATCTGAGATGAAAATGAATTGGCTCTGAAATAGAATTCAGCTGTTTGGATGTGCTTAGAATTTCATGTTGAAATCAAAGGGTGAACCCAATTCCAAATCATGTTTGGATGTACAAACCCTGGAATTTTGTGTTCTGTTGAATTTGAACAATATAAATTTGTGTACATGTAAAAAATAAATATTAGAATGTATATATATATATTATTTAGCACACACAATACAAAAGAAATTCACCACAGCTATCCACCGTGCCCATATTAAAAAATCGAATAAAGAATTAAACAATGGGGGCCTCGTCTCCATTGTTCCCAGCTCCGACCGGCACTTGCCAGCGAGGCGGTCGCCGTCTCCGACGCGGGACTCGCCTGGACCCGCCCTCCCCGACGCGGTACTCACCTGGATTCACCCTCCCTGAGCCAAGTGCCGTCGCTGATCTCCTCCGCCTGCTAGGGGCCGAGCGTTGTGTCTGCTGTCCCAGAGCCGACGCCGAGCGCCTCCGCCTGCTAGGGGCCGAGCGCTGCATCCGCTGTCCAAGAGACAACGCCGAGCGCCACCGCTCACGGCCAGGAGCCGACGCCGAGCGCCACCGCTCTCCAGAGCTCGCGGCAAAGGGCCACCGCCATTCACCATGTGCTCGCCGTCGAGCGCAACTGGCGGGTATAAGAGGAGGGGGGCCGAACCTGCGTGCGGTCGCTCTCGTTGGGATGGAGGTGGCAACGACGACGGGCGCGTCGTTGCTTGCTATCTGGTCACTCACGAGGAAAAGGCAAGCAGTTTCCGAGCGGTTCCGAGGGTCAGACCTCGGAATGTTTCGCGGGATGTTATAACACATACAGATTCGGCGGTGGAATTTGGGCTCGGTTTCGAGGCTCTGATTCTAAGACCTATCCAAACGGTAGAAACTGCTCACGAATTCCAGATCAGGTGATTCCAAGCCCAATTCCATGCATCCAAACACAACAAAGAACTTTATGAAGTCAATATCGTTAGCTATGTACTCCCTCCGTTTGAAAAATATAAGATGTTTTAGGTTTGTGAATGATGTATTTAGACACCTTTTAATGTCTAGATTCATTTGAACCTATACACTAAAAGATGTCTAGATACATCTCCTTCATAAATCTAAAACATCTTATATATATTTCTAAATAGAGGGAATATATAGTAACTCACACTTACGTTAATGCGTCAGCGTCGGGTGTGTACGTGCATCGTCGCGGAGTTTTCAAGCCTTCACTGCACGTAACCAGCTGATAACAACAGACGATCGCAAAGCATTTTTTTTTTTTGAGATAAATCGCAAAGCATGTAACCAGCTGCTAACCTACCACACCGGCCGGCCCAATTGATCATCTGCGCCACCAGCCAGCAGCCTAGGCGGCCTAGCTACCACGCCGTGTACGCGTTTGTTATACATATGGATACGGTTGCCATGCATATATGATATATACCACGTAATACGTACAGTACACGCACTCAGGCCACCCTGCAGAGCTGCATTCAGGACAAGACGGAGGTAGGTAGCTAGCTAACGTACGTCTCGTGGACTGGAAGGCCGCGTCTCTGCTTGTCAGCAGCCACCCACCGCCGTCGTTATTAGAGGAGGAAAAAGATCGAACACCCACGCAAAACACACGATCGACCCACGGTGTTGCCGCCGCGGATGCCTGAAACGGAACGCAGCTGGAGTACTCGGCCGGTCGAGCAAAGATGGAACGGTGCAACCACCACAAGCGCGCGAGCACTCGCCGCCGGCCCCGGCTGGGAGGGTGGGCGACTCGGGATACACGACCGCCTCTTTGCTCCCAAACACGGCCCAACTTCTCATCGACGATCGAGGTTTCTTTCGCTTCACCCCCCATCGCCGGGGGTTTTAGGTGCACCCGCCGCACCGCGTCTGCCTTGCGTGTGCGTACGTGCTCGTCGCAGCTAGCAGATGCTAGCTGTAGTCGTGTGTGCAAACGGTCGTTTTTTTATGGTTTTTTTTTTACCATTTTTGTCATTATGACTGACCCAATACTTAATTTTGCCATTTGACCGATTAAACTAAAATTGCCACTACTTCGTTACAACACGTTTCGATTTTGCCATTCCGTCATCTTTTCACCGTTAGTCTATAATCAATTTTGCCATTTTAAGTTTTCCACCCCTTTATCCTTAGAGTTAATTCCATTTTTGAACCTCTAATTTTATAGTTCTGACAATATTTACCCTCATAACAGAAAGTACTTTCATTTATCCATTTAGTGAAACTTGTTACAGATTTTTTTTACCTATTCTATGAGGTGTGACCTTGGCATGCATCTCGGCATCGGTGTCATTCGGGAATTGTATTTGTGGTTCCGTCATCGCCATATGCCAAGGCTAATAATTTCAATCTGTGGTATAATAAGCAGTGCCTAGGACTTGTTCGAGACAACACCGTGCATGGTCTCGCCTGCATGGGTCGCATCAGGATGTATATCCATGTCGAACACTAATAGAGTAATCAAGTATACGTCATCAACTATTCGCTCACAACTAGCTAGCCTGTCATGCGTCTACATGCACAAGATTGAATCTAGCCATTCGATACACCTGCATGTCATTGGTAGTATACTACCTCCGGACATGCCCTACCTCAAGCATCTGGGCGCGCGGCGTGCGCGGAAGGGCGTGTTGCACCATACAAGCGGTGTGTATCGCATCGAGATGTATGGTGTGGTCGGAGATGTCACACATGTTAGATTTGGTGCAGTAACTTCTCGGCTTCTCCATACGGACCAACAATGCTAAGAGATGGCGGAATAAAAAAATTAATCAATAAAATACAAAAAAATAAATAGAGAAGGGGTGGAGAAACTAGAATGGCAAAAATGATTATAGACTAACGGTAGAAATATGACGGAGTGGCAAAATTAAGTAATATATAGTAAAGTAGTGATAAAATTAAAGTTTTAATCTGTCAAATGGCAAAACTGAGTATTGGGGGTTGATCATAACGATAGAAATAATAAAACCCTTTTTATGCCATTCATTCAAACGATCGCTTTCTCGCGACAGGCGTTCGGTTACGTCGGACGGGCGCGGCAGCGATGCGCCTCTAAAGTTAGACCACGGCCGACCCGACCCGACCCGAGCTGGTGCGAACTTGTTTGGATCACATGCATGGCCAGGAAACACGGCTCGAAGTGCGGCGCGATCAAAGCCCGCACACATTCATACGTATATTAGTACTTTTTCATACATCACATTTTCTGCAGAATCACACAGTCTTTGCAAAAGCCGCGACGCAATCCACATTCCACCGGTGCGTGCGCGGACGGATCAATCTTTTCTTCCATGATGCTGCTGATGATAATGAGTGCGTTAGATCCGAAACACCGATCATGCACTCGTGACACTAATTATCCCGTTGAGTGAGAATTCTTCTATATTACTCTAGAAGGCTTGGACCTTGTTGCAGTCCATATACTGGGAGTATGTCTAAACGGTGAAGGGGTGGTGGTGCTAAGAAAAAGATTCTCTAAACTGAGACTAGTGCTAGATGTACCCCTAAGCAGAGTCCAGCTAATTAAAATACTCTTTCGATTCATCCTTTGTCCAAATCACTTTTACTAGTAGAAAAAGAACCTATAGTCCTGGTTTGTAAGGGTCTTTAGTCCCGATTTTGTATCCGGGACTGCGAAATCGGGACTAAAGGCCCCTATCTTTAGTCCCGGTTTGTTATAACCCGGGACTAGAGGTCACCGCATGGGCCATCGCATGGCCGTTTTTATAGCTGGGGGACGAAGGACCTTTAGTCCCGGGTCGTAATACGGCCCTGGACTAAAGATCTTTTTTTAAATATTTTTTTTTTCAAATTTTTTCTTAAACTTTTGAATTGTTTGGCTCGTAATCCTCTCACTTGGAACATTTTTAGTACTAACTATATCTAATCTTAGGTCAAATTACACTTACGGTAAACTTCCCAGTCGGTCACCCATCCTAGCACTACTCCACCCTCAGCACGCTTAACTTCTCTGTTCCATCAGGATGTCCTCGCGCGAAGACCATTTATATCTTATTGTCAACACTACAATATCTATCCTATTAGCACATATCAATATGCCATACATCTTTATTTTTTGAAATTACAAACAACTATTTTAGTAAACAACAATAAATAAGTAATAATAATATTTTAATCCAATGAAAGTAAAAAACCAAATAAAATAATATTTTATTATTTTTTTGCCATTTATTCATTTAATATGGCATAAATAATATCTTTAAATTTGTAAATCGAAATTCGACAAATAATATATCCATAATTATCATAAAATGCGAGGAATCCAAATATGGAATAAATAAAATTGCAAAAATAAAATAAAATTAAATAGCTTTTTTTCTTTTCGAATTTTAAAAACCTAAAATAATCTAAAACGGCCTAAGGCGGTTGAAATCGAATTCACAATTGTTTTTCACACATTTCGATAGGTTGTACATTTTTTTTCGATATCGTACGCAAAAGTTATAGCCAATTTAAGTTTTTCTGCCGGGCCCGCACCCCTTTAGTCCCGGGCCGTATCACGACCCGGGACTAAAGGGTGTTGCCCGTGCCCAAACCCCTTTAGTCCCGGGCCGTATCACAACCCGGGACTAAAGGTCCGAAACGACCTGGGACTAGAGTTTCTCGGACTCCTAGCCACCGAAAACGGTACGAACCGGGACTAGTGCTCATTCTAGTCCCGGTCCGGAAAAAATCGGGACTAGTGTAGACTCTAGATCGAACCGAAGACCCTTTTTCTATCAGTGTTTGTTCACCTCGGTATGAGAAGGAGTTGGGTAGCAAAAGTTGATAAATTTTCAGTTTCGTCCGCCCCATTAGCAGAGTCTAAAAAACATTAGACATGAGTTAGCTTTTTTTTTTACACATAGCCATCCGTTGTACAAGCTCTAACCGATGGATTTGATAAGCATGGACATAATCGTCGATGACGAATTTCAATCTCTACACATTTTGTCGCGTCACATCGATATAACCTGCCGGTTTTATCCAACTAGACAAGCAAAATGGTAAGTCAGGGTTGATGATCATCGTATAGCCATGCATTATAAAGCATGTTTTATTAAGGATGGTCATAACGGGGAGTAACTTAAAATAGTACTACCTCCATCCCAGTTTATAAGACTTACGCGTATACCTAGGTCGTCCGCATGAGCTATATAATATAAATTATATAATATAAAAATTACATTATTAAAAAATATAACATTTGAAGTTTCTAATAGTATAGTTTTTATCTTATATACCTCATGCTAAGTTAGTTAATTTATCAACCTAGAAATACGCGTAGGTCTTATAAACCGAGACGGAGGGAGTAACATGCATATGTTACTAGTCCAAGTTACTACCTTTATAGTGAAAAATAACTTAACTATGGTAATATGCAATGTCATATTACTCAGGTTGTAGACTCACGTTGTCATATTAACATAGCTATCTATCTCTTTCCTCGTTAACTCATTGCCACATAAGCGTTGAGTTGGACTTTTAGTTACTAGTGAAGTTACTCCCATTATGACCAGCCTAACTATTTTGTGTTATGAAGCAACTCTAATTAACCATTACATCACATAATTAATCAAAGTGTCCTGACGGTGCATATGCACTTGAAGCCCAGGCCACCCTCATTATCAGCATTCATATATAGGTCATCATTGGCCGTATATAGGTAGGTTTGCAACATGTCACCATAATTTTCTCAACAAAGGGAGTATATTAATATCTTGGATATACCAGTTACACATGTCTCTACAACAATAAAACATCCTAAATATATTAGAGACACACACACCAGCTTACAACAAAAAAATAAAATAAGAAAATAGAAGATCCTGCTAGAGTGATCAAAACCTTGTAGCCGCAACACAAACCCCTGCCAAGACAACGCCCGTCTCATTTGTCATCTCTATCTTAGACAGGATTCAAACATTGTTATTAAAATTGTTATGAGGACATGACTGAGGATGCTCTAAGTATTTAGTATACAAGAAAATCATCGTTATTAAGATTGTCATAATTTGAACATCACTAAGTTATTGACCAATTCTCCGGTGAGCACCTCAACTGCAGCGGAGCCAAGCCCCAACACTAGTAGTCCGAGCAAAAGAAACCAAACAACCCGATCGACGTAGTTGGGAGCATAGAGTACGAATTACCGTTGTCAAAAACATAACGGCCGGAATAAATATTGTAAGGATAATTCTCCTCACAACAACCATGAAAAAAATCCAAAATTGATCTGGCGAAGCAAGATCTCAAGACTGATACTTAGAGAATTCTAATTTTGCAACACCATCATTGATGTCAGGAAGGAGATCTCGCCATCAAAGAAGTGTTGAAGATCACTTATTATAGACCATGTCATCTCCATTGACGCGGAGACGACTATCAAAGTCCTAACCTAATCCATTAAAAACACTACTTATTAAAAATTCCACTCATATATCCAGTTCCCGTCCTCCTTCGCCCGCGTATGTAGGAGGCAGCGTTGGATGCAACAGCTGGGTTTTCTTAGAGAAAGGCGACAACTGCCTGATACAAGAGTTTTATTTGGATATCTATAAATATTTACTTTTTTTGTAAATATTTGTTAATTTGGTAAGAAATACTAAAATAAGCTTAAATAAACGCACGCTTGTCATAAGACAAATAGAAAACTAGTTTGACATTCATAAAAAGTAAATGTCGTAACATCAATAGCGAAACAAAGCGAAAATCAGTTAGCCCTAACTAAAGTAACTTCAGAACGGGAAGTTAAAAATGACATACCAGATTGAAACACACAAGCCATGTAGTATCTCATCTAGAATCCGCAAGTATCCAATATATATGTAAATTGTTTACATAGATTTGCAAAATTTCCAAGCTAAGGTCTATTCCCTTCGCGTCCTACAAACTATGTCACAAATTTATCAATTCGGATGTATATATACTAATTTTTTTACATATATTCAAATTTAGACAAATCTGCGATATAATTTTCAGGACGAAGGGAATACATAACATCAAGGAGTATTTTGTATGGAATTTTTGTACTATGCAAATTGATCACACCACCAAACGAACAAAACATGCATGTACTTGCTGTCGATCTCTCCTCCCTCCCCCTTTTCCAATCTTCCTCCTCGCGGCTAAGTTAAACGAGACTCTGAAGCCTGTACACCACACCGCCCGACCATCAGAATCGCACCGCACTGCGCCGACAGATCGACGTCCACCCCGTCCCGCCCCGCCGCTCGCCTCCTCCTCCTCCTCCGCCGCATATCCTTCGCCGCCCGTGAAGGCAAGGGTGAGCCTAGCCTAGAGGCCGCGGCTCCCCACAGGCGCAAGCGCAACCACACAACTCCGGGATCTCGAGGAGGTAGTTACCCGCTTTCCCTGCCCCCGCTTCCGACGCTTTCTCCCCTTTCTTCTCCTCCTGTCTGGGCGCCAAACCCATTCCATGCCTCGTCCTAGGATACGCGCGGTCCGTCGGTCGGTGAGCTGCGGGAGAATTTTGCTTAGGATTTGGGGTTTGGAGTGTCGGATCTCCCGGTGATCTGGTCCGCACTGGCGGTTGGTGGCGAAGATCTTGCAAGTTAGGCCAACAGTTCGGATTCTTAGATGCAAATCCGTGTTTTGAAGGTGGATAATTTGGACTTTGATTTCCTTTTACTCGGGCCTCTAGAATTACGTCGAATGTGCTGACATTATATGCTATCATTTGGTCGATTGGGACTGGAGGTCTTGTTTGTTCTTGCTTACAGCACTTAGCACCGCGGTACAAGGATATGGATAAGAATAAGATGAATCTCAGTCAGTACTCGTTAATCAGCTTAGGTATCGATGGCCAACATGCTTCCTTCTTAAAAGGGGCTAAAGTCCAAGATTATCTAGGCATGTTTTCTTTCCTTTTTTCTTGGAATGTAAAGGCAGTGGCAGTCTAAACTCTATGTCCTGCAAAATTGCAGTTTGCATTCAAAGCATAGTTCAGGCTAGTGTACGATTCCAACTCTTTTCTCACATTACAATATCGTAGACATAATGTTCATTGGGACTGGCGGTTTAGTCAGTTCGTGCTTACAGCTGTGCGTCCAAGCTTTAGTTTCGTGACACCTGATGGGAACATTCAGCACTGTGGTACAAGGATAAGTCATAAGTGTAAGGTCAAGCTTAGTCAGTACTTAGTGTAGGTCACTGATGGGGTTGTTCATTCATCAACATTAACATGGTTCCTCATATAGGACACTAGAATCCAACCAAGATTTGTTAGCAATGTTTTCTTCCGTTTTCTTGGAATGTGAAGGATGTCACAGTCTAAACTCCATGTTCCTGCATATTGCAGTTTGCATTCAAACCATAGTCGATGCTAGTGTAGGATTCTGACTCTTTTCTCACATTGCATAACCGTAGACATAATATTCATGACTTGGTTCAGCTAACCAAGAGCTGTTGTTTTTTCCGTCTCCATTTACCAGGTCTCTCGAGTTAATGTGCAACATATAGTTCTTTGTCTGTGTTAAACTGCTTATGAGATCAGTAAACTGCTAAGGATATATGAAGCACTGCTGAAGAAGCCCACACTGTTTCATATTGGTGAATGATCAGTATTTTGTCTGTTTCAGATCTTAGTATCCCCAGAGATGGAAGGAACAAAGACAGGGTTATGGTAAACCCTAGTGATTATTCGTGGGAGGTCAGCAAGTGGTGGCCTGATTAAGATTTCTACCAACACTTTTTTTGGTTCATCTCTAGTTAGGTATGGCGAGAATGAAGTTCCCAAGGCGTTACGTTATAGTACTGCTGACATTCATCTGCACTAATGTTTGTTATATTGAGCGTGTGGGTTTCTCTATTGCTTACACCGTAGCAGCTGATGCAATCAATGTGAATCAAGCAAACAAGGGCATGATACTATCCATGTTTTATTATGGTTATGTTTTGTCACAAATTCCTGGTGGATGGGCAGCTCAGAGATTGGGAGGTAGACGTGTTCTGCTGCTGTCATTCGTGTTGTGGTCTTTGATATGTGGTCTAGTTCCACTCGACCCTAGCAGAGTAGTCATTCTGGTTCTTTCTCGCCTTTTTGTTGGTGTTGCACAAGGTTTCATATTTCCTGCCATTCACACAGTTCTGGCACAATGGGTGCCGCCACAGGAGCGCTCTCGCTCAGTGTCCTTAACAACCTCAGGGATGTACCTCGGGGCAGCTGGTGGCATGCTGTTCTTTCCAAGTCTGGTGAAGCACATGGGACCCCAATCCGTTTTCTTCGTGGAAGCAGTACTTGGAGTAGCATGGTCTGTAATATGGTTGAAGTTCTCTAGTGAGCCACCTCGCACTGACCTTCCAAAAGTGGCGATGCCCAAGGTAGCATCTCGAGAGAAGATTAAGGCGCAAGCAGGAGGGGTTGTTGCACCTCGCACTGTGAAGATACCATGGCGGAGGATTATCTTCAGCCTACCTGTTTGGGCAATTGTGGTGAACAACTTCACCTTCCACTATGCCTTGTATGTTATCATGAACTGGCTGCCTACCTATTTCGAATTAGCCCTCAAGCTCAGCCTCCAGGATATGGGATCCTCAAAGATGCTTCCCTATTTCAACATGTTTATATTCTCCAACATTGGTGGAGTGGTTGCTGATCACTTGATTACAAAAAGGATCTTGTCAGTTACGAAGACAAGGAAGGTCCTGAACACCATTGGGTTTGTTGTCGCAGCCATTGCACTTATGGCCCTCCCTTCATTCGGGACGCCCTCAGGGACTGTGATCTGTTCATCAGTAGCTCTTGGTTTTCTGGCTCTAGGAAGAGCAGGGTTTGCCGTGAATCATATGGATGTTGCTCCAAAATTTGCCGGTATAGTGATGGGGGTTTCGAATACAGCTGGGACATTGGCTGGGATAGTTGGTGTTGGCCTCACGGGAAATATTCTGGAGGCTGCAAAGGCTTCTAACATGGATCTGACAAGCTCCGAAACCTGGAAAACAGTCTTCTTCGTTCCAGGATACCTTTGTATTTTTAGTTCAGTCATTTTCTTGATTTTCTCAACTGGTGAGAAGATTTTTGAATAGAGGATGGTCATTTTTGCCTGTTCTTTTCTTCTCATTTGCAGTGAGGCAGGATAGCAAAACAGGAACCGCACATGTATTTGTTCATTATCTGTCAAATTTCAGAGTTAAGACTCAACCCCACATATGTTCGGAAGTAAGGTTGTGTTAGGAAGAATATCACTCTCTGTAGTAGATTATTGTCATCGGGAATGATCCCGTGATTCTGTTATTTCAGCTGGCCGGTTGGCCTATTTACAACTATTACATGGGTTAATTTCTTGTCGTTATGTCCTGGACATATGAAATAATGTCAACTGTGCATGATGGCAAGAGATCATGATGATATGCAATTCCTTACGTCCCGGCAACATTGTGTTTGCTGGCAAGATCTGTGAAGATGTGACTGGTATATCTTTTGAAAAACCAGACTGATATATAAATGCATCATAGTAAAGCCGACTGAAACATATTACTGTATTTTGGCTGTGTAGAGGTGCATCTCTATCTGTGGTTAGGTGCATTACTGTAGTTGAAGAGATCCCTTTTTGGTGACATGAAGATGGAATGTCTGATACGTCTCAATGAAAATAGAAACTATCACATGTTCTATACGATACCAGTTGTATTGCCTACCGTGACCAACACAGATTCTGAAATTTAACGATCCATACACATGAGAATTTGGTACGTCTTGTTTTATTTCTGCAGCTACGTATTCGTTCTCCTGTGCAATCATCATCTCAAGCACATTTAAGACAGTGTTCAGGCAGATAATAGTACACAAGTCAAACCCAGAATTACCACGTAATATCTTGTTTTAGGTAGTGGACATTCTTCTCTGTTTTCTATCCTTTATGTGGATTTTCAGCCTCTGTAGTTTACCACATAGCATGCAACTTGAAGACCCTGAACAACACTGATACAATTAGTGGTTTGGTAAGTAGGGGCAAACTTTGTTTAAATAACATTTAGCATGATAATCGCTGTATATAGACTGAGGTCAGTTGTTGTAGTGCAGTGTAGACTGTATAGTTGCGTTCACGCCTTCTACTACTTGATACAGCCACTGTGTAGACTACATAGTTGTTGTAGTCAGCCACTGTATTGTAGCGTGCAGCATTGTGTTGGTTCTCACTGCAAATGCGTTTTAAATCTTTGTATTGTTGAATTCATAAGCCAAGACTAGGGACATTGCAGCATGTATGGACTAGTTCTTTTAAAAATGAAGTTATCGAAGGAGAAAATGCACAACAAAAACTGCAATCTTGAATTGGCGAATAAAGTAGAACCATTTTTTCCAGAACCATCCTTGGATGATGTGGTTTTGATGAAGGATAAGCATAGAAAGATGTGAATAGCTCGGTTGGATTGACCAAGTTGCCCGAGGAATTAACAGGTATACGATATTAATCCAAGAAAGGTTGAATGTACATTGTTCTATCCTCAATACAGCTGCCACAGGCAGTCAGGCATGTTATGTACGATGTTCTCACCACCAATTTCTGTTCCAGGTTTGAGATCTTGCTTGGTGCAAAAATGTGAATGGGCTTGTGATCTACAATCATGGGTATTGCAAAGTCAAATCATGGCGTGGCACTGTGGCAGCATTCATCTATGTGGCGGACCTCACTACGTTTATCTCTTGATTCAGTAGTAAGATAACCACACGTTGGTTGATTTTGTTATTAATGACATAGTGAGATAGATCGGCAAGACTACAAGGACTTTATTGTGGAAGCTGTCAAACATGGTACGCCACGATGGAATGATGCACAATTGCATGGTATAACATAACATGGCATGGCGAGGTACATGAATAAGAATAAAGTATTTCCATTAATTATCAGTCATATTTTACTTGCATAAACCTTGCTGTCTACTCAATATTTATATGATACATGCTTCAATTTATATCATGGAATGCATAGTTGGAAAGGTCTCGTTGTTGGCTGATCGACTTAGACATATTATTTGTCGATTTCGGAATTACGAAATAAAATATACGGATTTATTAAAAAATAGGCATTTAATAGCATTTTAATAATTCGAAAATTTAAATTGTTCAAAAATTATTTTGGATAGCATATTCAAATTCCTGGCATTTTTCTGATCACGAAACATATAGAACATGTATTATTTGAAAATACTGAATTTAAATAATAAAAATACATTACAAAAATATGGTAGGATTTTGTCCCGCACTGTAAAGTGGTGGTTTTATGCTATCGAGGTGGGTCCTGCTGCGCGCCGTTAACGGTCGTCGACGGCCTTGTCTGAGCACTATCTTGGGGTTGCCATGTCAGCCTGCAGGTGGGGTCGAGGTGTCAGATTCCGTGTCAATTCGGCTCTGAACGAGTTTTAGCGTTTTTTGCTAGCAGCCAACCAAAATATGGTAGGATTTTATCTCGCAAATATAAAATGGTGGTGTTCGATAAATTTAAACTGAGTTATTGTGGTGGTTTTATGCTATATACTCTACAATTGGCGCATGAACAAGTTGTGGAATTTCAGCTCGGTGCTCTCTAGGAGTGCACAGTAAGGAATGACCTCCATATGGGCTAGTGGAGGATACACATTTAGCTTAAAGGGTGCACAGGACACCAGGTAAAAACCTTTTTTCTTTGTAAAACAACAATTTTTCACCACATGTGCACCCCTCAAATGATGAATAATATTATGTGTTGTGGCACCTGTAGGCACCCGGTTGTCGTATGCTCTAGCTCCGCCACTGATATCGGCCATGGCGTGTGTACGTGAGAGTAGCTGGCTAGAAGGATTAAGGAATGGGTGGTAGACTAGTGCGTGGGCAGGCTAAGTTCTTGTCAGCCCCGTCCATGAGGGCATTCGGGCAGATCGATTGCACATGGCCCCCGAATTCCAGCAGCCCAGTAGTCAACTACTTACGTGAGGCTGGTCCAGTTCCGCCCCGTACGGCGATCGAGGTTCGAGTGGTTCATGATCGACGCAAGTCACGCCTCATGCGACGCCTGCCTTCGATTCTAGTAGTTCCGTCCAGGTCAATCTCGGCTTCTCGCTTGCATCGCCCCTGCCAGCCGGCCGGCGTGCCCTTCCTGACTTCCTCTAGTCCTCTTCTTTGTTGATCAAATCGATCGCCAGCTTGGAGCTAGCCTTGCCAGTAGTAGGCAGTTATTGATCATCAGACTTGGAGCGGTGGAGCTAGTAATTGTAAAGTCTGGAGATCGATCCAATCCAAGTTCTGCAGCAGATCAATCTTATATTCCGATTGATTCCATTGACACCGAGGGCATCCGATTGATTCCATTGACACCGAGGGCAGCTAGTATGTTCCCAGCTGCGATCCTTCCTCTCTCTCTCAAGTCTCAAGTCTCACCTTTGGGACTAAATTATTTTGTTAATTTACTCATCTGTAAAATAGGACGAAACATGAGGAACAAAGTGTCAATCTTAGATGTTGGGATGGTGCTTTTTGGTAGAATCGTGAGTTTTGTTTACTACTTTAGTGCTATATTTTATGAACATTGTAGTACGAAATAACACATTTTAATAAAGATATATAATTAGTAAATGTGATGTCATTTTGCAAAAAAAAAAATTGTAAGTTAGCAACGGAGCCTCCAAATAGTGGAGACGGGGCTGGTTCTTGTACGACTTGTGTGAGAAAAAGTAAGCTTAACAAGGGGGTATATGTACACGGCACGGCCTAGGTCAAACACTAGGGCAGCTAGCTCATGAGTAGATCCATACACATTAATTAACGGCATAGTACTCCACTTCCACTAGGCCGAGTAGCTAATCTCCACATACCAGCACAAGTGGATCACTGTACTCTGTCTCGTGCATGAGCATCTGAAATTAGATGGCATCGGATATATATGTTTAATTAGCTTAAGCATCACACGGTCTTTGGTCGTTTTTTTTTTGCGAATAAGGACTTTGGCATTAAAAGAAATAGCGAACGGTACAAAACACCTCAACAAAAACGAAAATTACATAGAAATTAATGAGACGTCATTCATCTTCAACTTTCAGACCGTGTCGACGGCGCGCCGCTACTGCCGCTCCTCCTAGAGCCGGCCTAACATTGTTGGTTGCAGACGGGAAGTTGCCGAACGGGTCTAAAAGACCACATCCGCCGTTTCGGAGAAGAAGAAGAAGGATGAACTGTCGATGAAACTCCTTGACGATCCAAAGATCCACATAGCCAGAAGAAGTCCTTGGAGACCACACCACTCCCACAAGCTTCTCGACGTTGCCGCCGAGATGGGGCTAAAGCCGAGGAGATTTTATTAGAGAAGACGTCGCCGCTACCGCCACCACATGAGCGCCGCCCCACCTCCTATAAAGAGGAAAACGAAGCCCTTCCGTCGACGAAGGCCAAGGTCCACCCTGCCTCCATGGTCCGAAGGCCACAAGAGCGGGGCAGATCCCGACGACGTCGACGGTGTAAACTTTGGGAGAACAACCGTGACCCTCTTGGGCCGGTTGGGTACATGTTAAATATGCTAGGAAGAGCCCCTAGCGTGGCATATACAGGGAGGATATGTATATGGTGGTGTACTACACCATCACATATACGTATCAATATTACAACTCTAACACCCCCCCTTAATCTAAACTGGGAGAGGTTGAGATTACGCTTAAACTCATCTAATTTCTTAGAACATAACACTTTGGTAAAGCCATCTGCAATCTGATCCTTGCTAGATATAAACCTAACATCAAGTAACTTATTTGCAACTCGTTCTCTAACAAAATAAAAATCAATCTCAATGTGTTTGGTACGAGCATGAAAAACTGGATTAGCAGACAGGTAAGTGGCACCAAGATTATCACACTAGAGACATGGTTTTTCCTTGAGTGTAACTCCAAGTTCTCTTGCTAGTGATTCAACCCATATAAGCTCAGCCGTGGCATTTGCAGTGCTTTATATTCAGCCTCAGTGCTTGACCTGGACACAGTAGGTTGTTTCCTGGCACTCCAGGATATGAGGTTGGGACCAAAAAATATTGCAAATCCACCAGTAGAGTGCCTGTCATCAAGATCACCTAGTCTGCATCTGAAAATGCACTAAGAAGAGTTGAACAAGATTTTTGAAAGGTTAGGCCAACCTTTCTTGTACCTTGTATATACCTCAAGATTCGTTTGACCGTAGTCCAATGTGTAGTTGTAGGTGCATGAAGATATTGACAAACCTTGTTTACTGAAAACGATATGTCAGGTCTAGTCAATGTTAAATATTGAAGCCCACCGACAATACTACTGTAGTGTGTCATATCTTCAGGACCAAGAGGAGAGCCGTCCGTCAAGGACAATGTATCAGTGGTAGATAAAGGTGTTGGGCAAGGCGTGCAAGAGCTCATACCCACATGAGCAAGCAAATTTGAAGCATATTTTTCCTGAGTCAAAAGCAAGCCATTGGACTGTTTGTGAGCCTCAAGTCCTAGAAAGAAATGCAACTCTCCAAGATCCTTAAGAGCAAAATCAGAGCTGAGATTATGAAGAAGTGCAGAGATAGCCTGATCTGAGGAACTGGTCACAACAATATCATCCACATAAATAAGTAGGAACATAGTGATACCTGACTTATTGAAAAGAAATAAGGATGTATCAGCTTTAGAAGGTATGAAACCAAGGGTATGAAGCTTGGCGCTTAACCGTGAGTACCAAGCACGAGGAGCCTATTTCAAACCATATAGAGCTTTTTCAAGTTTGCACACATGTGTTGGAGCAACGGAAGACACAAAACCTGGTGGTTGTTTCATATAAACCTCCTCTTCCAGAACACCATGTAGAAACGCGTTCTTAACATCTAGCCGCCTGAGACTCCAATCTCGAGAGACTGCTATAGATAAGACAAGTCTGATGGTAGCAGCCTTAACAACAGGACTAAAAGTATCCTCATAATCTATACCATAGCGTTGCTTAAATCCTTTTGCAACCAGACGTGCCTTGTACCTGTCAATGGAACCATCCGCATTTTTCTTGACACGGTAAACCCACTTACAGTAAATAATATTCTTATTGGGGCTTGGGGGCACAAGATGCCAAGTATTGTTGGCAATGAGAGCATTGTATTCTTCTTGCATGGCATTGTTCCAATTTGTATCTGCCAAGGCATCCTTTAAATTTGTGGGTTCTCCTGTAGCTGCTAAAAGGCACCAGCAAACAGTCCCATCAGTCCGGGTTTTTGGCTGTGTAATACCTCTTTGTAGTCGTGTTTGAATACGGGGAGCAGAATTATCCACAGAAGATCCTGCACCTGGATTTGGTGAAGCATCACCTATCACAGGGGACAGCGGCACATCCGCGTCCGTGTCCGCCATCGCTGGAGATCGGATGCATGGCGACAAAGGCGGGTCCGGGGACAGTGATGCATGCTGGCCTGGCGAGGCGACCGATGACATGGGCGACGTGGCGGCTCGGCGTTGGTGCGGATCGCACGAGCGGGACCTGACCCGGGAGTAGCGGGCCTCATAGGGAGACGTGGCAGGCGCGCATTGTCGCGGCTCTGGCGACAGCGACCGCGGCGCGGCACGAGACACCGCACGCGCGCGATCCAAGGCTGATCGCTGGCAAGGATCAGCTCCGGGATCAGTGCTGGTCTCTTTTGTCCTTTCTTCCTCTTGTGTGTTGTTATTGCATGTACTGTGTGGACTGTTGTTTGCAGAATTTTGCTCAGAATGTGACACTGCTTCTTTGTGAACTGTTTGAGGAGGAACCTGCAAAGGGACAACAGGAGGAACAATCTGCAAAAACTGGTCATTAGTATGCACACCCCTATCATCAGGAGGCAAAGGAGTATGGTCAGAAGGAAGCAAAAGGATTTCTTCACGAAGACGGCGACCGGCATTAGGATGTAGGGATGAAAAAGGAAAGACATTTTCATCAAAGACAACATCACGAGAAACATAAACACGACCAGTAGTGATATCCAGACATTTAACTCCTTTATGCAAGGGACTGTAGCCAATAAAAACACACTGTTTGGAACGAAAAGATAGTTTACGTGTGTTGTAAGGATGAAGATTGGGCCAACAAGCACAACCAAAGACACGTAGTGGTTCATAGTTGGGTTTGATTTGAAGTAATTTTTCTGTGGGTGTCAAAAAATCAATGACCTTGGAGGGAAGCAAATTGATAAGAAAAGTGGCAGTAATGAAAGCATCATCCCAAAACTTGAGAGGCATAGATGCATTAGCCAGAAGCGCAAGTCCAACTTCAACAATATGGCGATGTTTACGTTCAGCGGAGCCATTTTGTTGATGAGCATGAGGACAGGAGACATGATGAGTGATGCCTACGCGCTGAAAGAAACCGTGGAGTTTTTCATATTCGCCTCTCCAGTCAGTTTGCATTGTGATAATTTTCTTATCAAATTTTCGTTCAACATATTGTTGAAAATCAAGAAACACTTGATACACATCTGACCTTTTTTAAGCAAATAAATTCATGTAAACTTGCTATAATCATCAATGAAACTCACATAATAGGCATGTTTCCCTACAGATAAGGGAGCAGGTCCCCATACATCAGAAAAAACCTGTTCCAATGGAACAGTTGATACACTGGTTGACACAAGGTAGGGCAACTGATGACTCTTAGCCTGTTGACAGGGGTCACATACATAAGAGTTTGTGTCTGGAGTATGGGCCAGATTATTTTTCCTAATTATTTGCTGAACAGTAAAGGATGAAGGATGCCCTAAACGACGATGCCAGGTGGAGGATGAAGGCTTGATGATGACAAGTGCATGCTTGGATGATGGACTAGTGGAGACAGGAACAAGAGGGTAAAGTCCACCGGAGCAAGGGCCTCTAAACAGGATTTCCTGTGTGTCCTGATCCTTAATCAAGAAAAAGAAGGGGTGAATTTCAATAAAGGCATTATTGTCTAGGGAAATTTTGTGGGCAGAAAGTAAATTCATGGATGAACTAGGAACATGAAGAATATTATTGAGATGCAATGAACTATGCGGGGTGTGCAAACAGAATGACCAATGTTAGCAATTTCCATACCTTGCCCACTAGCAGCATGAACACGATCACGGCCTTGATAATTTTCATGAATCTGAAGTTTGTTGAGCTGTCCTGCTACATGGTTTGTTGCACCACTGTCCATGTACCAGTTAGTGTCAACACCATAGGTACCTTTTGGATGATCATTGGGAGCATCGTCATCGTCATCATCACCATAGCGCCACCAACAGTCGCCGGCAGCATGACCCTCCTTTTTGCAAATCTGACAAAAAACTCCCTCCTGGAATGGTGTGGCAATGCGGCCACGATTCTTGCGCCCCCCCTTGGACCGCCGTGGCTGGTCAGGACGGGGAGGAGCAGGGTGCGGTGGAGGGTTAGGCGGGCGATATGGTGGGTTTGTAGGGCGCATTGGTGGTGGTATGTAGGGGTAGTAGGTAGGAGGCATGAAGTATTGAGGTTGTGTGGGATATGTAGGAGGCATATATGGTGGGGGTGTGTGGGTCTGGGTCAGATATGTATAGGGAGGATTGTAGGGCTGTGGCGGCGGTGTGTATGGATGGGTTGGTGGTGTGTAGGATGGAGGATGATAGGGTGGTGGCTGATATGGTGGAGGTTGAGTAGGTGGTGTTGGGCGTGGAGGCGCACCCCCATAAGAAGAAGGGGGACGACGAGAGGCAGCATTAATAGAAGATGTAAAATTTCCTGGCGCCTGTCTAGTAGCAAGTAGCATGGCATACGGACTTTCACAGGCTAGAAGCTGAGCACACATATCATTGAGAGAGGTGGAGGGAACAGCATTAATAGCAGCAATAAGATTGTTGAACGAGCTATCAAGGCCATTCATGATGTAATCCTTCAACTCATCATCATCAACAGGCTTCCCAGCAGCAGCAAGTTCAGATGCAAAACATTTCATCTTGGTAACGTACTGTTGCGCAGTCATGTCGAGCTTTTTGGTGTTGGTAAGGGATCCTCGAAGTGTAGACACCCGAGACTTGGATTGAGTGGCATACATGTCATGAAGAGCACGCCACACATCAACAGCATGGTGAAGGCCAAAAACATGTGGAAGAACATCCTCGGATAGAGAATTGACAAGAAAACTGACCACTTGTTGATCCTTGATGATCCACTCATCATAGCTTGGATTTGGAACAAAGAACTTTTTATGATTGTCATCTTCAGCTTCAATCTTTTCCGGCGGAGCCCGATCGGTCCCCTCTAGGAGTCCCATGACTCGAGCAACACACAGGGTAGGTAGAGCCTGTGTCTGCCAATAGCGAAAATTCTCACGAGTAAGCTTCATGGCGGGTGGGGCACCAAGGGTGGATGACCCCGGCGTGGAGTGGGAGGACGACGCCGTCATGATCTTGGAACAGGCAGTGGAGAAGAACGAAACAGAAGGAACCGATCGGACTGCAAAGAAGCAACACGATCGGATCTAGGGTTTTGTAGGGATTTGGTGGTGTGGGATCGTGGTTGTAGAGGGGCAGCCGCAAGGAGAAGAGGAGCGGCGGCGACAAATCCTGGTCCTGTCCTGCAAGTCCTTGTTGGAGATATGCCCTAGAGGCAATAATAAATGTAGTTATTATTATATCTTTGTGTTTATGATAAATGTTTACATTCATGCTATAATAGTATTAACAAGGAAACATTGATACTTGTGTGATTTGTAAACTTAATTTGAAGTCCCTAGTAAAGCCTCTATATAATACTAGCTTGTTGGTTAATAGATGATTGTGGTTTCCCTATCATGAACATTGATATGTTATTAACAACAAGATCATATCGTTAGGAGAATGATATGATGGACATACTCCTATAGATAAGCGTAGCATAAAGATCAAGTCATTTTAATAGTTCAATTGCTATATGCTTTCTGATACATAGTAATCTAATTCCTTCGACCATGAGATCATGCATATCACCTTTACCGGATGGATGCTTTGATGACATCAAACACCACACCGTAACTGGGTGGCTATAAAGGTGGCATTGAGTGTTCGGAAAGTATTGGTTGAAACACATGGATCAAGAGTGGGATTTGTCCATCCATATGACGGTAGATATACTCTGGGCCCTCTCGGTGAAATGTCATCCAGTTAGCTTGCAAGCATGTGACTGGCTCACAAGGGATCACATATCACGGGAACGAGAAAAGAATACTTATCGGTAACGAGGTTGAACTAGGTATGCAGAGATACCGACGATCATAACCTCGGATAAGTAAACTATCGTGAGACAAAGGGAAATTGATATCGTATGTAAGTGGTTCATTCGATCGCAAAGTAATTGTAGAAATATGTGGGAGCTATATGAATTTCCAGATTCCTCTATTGTTTATTGTTCGGAGAAGTGTCTCGATCATGTCTGCATAATTCACGAACCGTAGGGAGACACACTTAAGGATTCGACGTTGTTTTGAGTAGTTATGGAATGATGAGAAAGAGACCGAATGTTGTTCGGAGTCTCGAATGGGATTCGGGATATCACGAGGAGATCCGGAATGGTCCGGAGAATAAGATTCATATAAGGAAAGTCCCGTTTCGGAGTTGGGGAATGGTTCCGATGTTTTCGGAATGTCCGGCACTCCGGAGGGGAAGGGTACATGAATGTGTTGTATCAAGTTGGTATGATTGCATCATGTACTAAGTGTCATCGCTGAACCAAATAAAGGATTAATTCAAATCCTAGTTTGAAAAGTCAAACAGCTAGTTTGAAAAGTCAAACGACTAAATTTGAAAAGAGGAAAAGAGGAGGAGTGGGAAACCGAGTTGGGGAGGAGTTCCCTCCTCCAACCGGCGGCGCCCACCCAAGCCGAGTTGGGGAGGGACTCCCCTCCCTCCCCTTGGCCGGCCGGCCCCTCCACCTATATAAGGAGGGGCAGGGCTCCCTCCTAGACACACACAAGATCCTCTCCTCCAAACCCTAGCCGCCGGCGCCGCCACCTCCACTGCCGCCGTCGCCGACCTAGGCCAAGACGTCGCCGCCGCCTAGAAACCCTAGCCGCCGGCCAAGCTTCCTCCTCGGCGTGTCTAAACCCTAGATCGTCGAGGGACTCTCTCATACTCCACCATACTCGCTCCGGCTTAAGGCGAAGCCCTATGAGATCTCCCCTCTACTTCCGGTACCACGCTGTTGTGCTGTCGGAATCGCGAGGAGAGTGCTACAACCTCCGCTGCCTGCTGGAACAAGGGAGAGGAAGGTCTTCGTCGAGTACCGAACGTGTGACCGACTGCGGGAGCGCTGCCGGAACGCAGCGCCGGAAGGATCGTCTACGCGATCTTGAGATCGGAAAGAGTACGACTACATCACCCACGAGAATCCGCTCTCGTTAAACACTTTGGAATCTTTGAGGGTGAGTTATTCTATCGACTCGTTGCTACAATCTAGTAGATAGATCTTGGCTTGTTTGTTTGTATGCGGTAGAAATTTTTTGTTTTCCATGCTACGAAACCCTACAGTCCTGGTCCTGGGAGATCCTGGTGACGCGGCGCAAGGGCGCCGGCGGCGAAGGCGGCTAGAGGTGTGGAGGAGGAGGGGCCTCTGATAGCATGTAAACTTTGAGAGAACAACCGTGACCCTCTTGGGCCGGTTGGGTACATGTTAAATATGCTAGGAAGAGCCCCTAGCGTGGCGTATACAGGAAGGATACGTATATGGTGGTGTACTACACCATCACATATACGTGTCAATATTACAACTCTAACAGACGGGAGGCACGAAAACCCTAATCGCCTCCTCAGGCTCTTTGGAGGCGAATGGGGTACGTAGATCTATAGCCCCTGTCTTACTTTAATCTTACCTTTTTGCACTCTCTATGTGTCTTTGGTCGGTTCTGACTTATGAGATTGGTCAGTTCTGACTTTTGTGAGCTGACACCATATGGTAATAAATAGGTGATTATGTACTTGCATGGACAGATAAACGAAAGTTCAAAACTAATATATTAGGGCACCACGATTGAGTTAGACAATTTTGGGAATATATATTTGCTTGTAATTGAGTTTAAAGGGTAAACCTCGAATCACATTTTCTCATTAGTTAGATGCATCCGTCTATATTCTATGCGTAAGGGAATACCTCCATCCTTTGCTTGATGCTACGTGCAGTTCATTTTGAGTACTTGAACAGGCCTGATTTTTTTAATTGCAGTTGATTAAGAATGCATGAATGAGATATGAACTTGGGACAAAAATACACCGCTTTGCGCCGCTCCCCTCGCGAGCGACCGAAGCGGACCCCAAACCCTAGCTCCCCGTCCCCTCCCTGCCGCCACCGGCGTTGGCCGCCGGGCAAAGCCCGCGCGGTTCCGGCGGCGACGGGTCCTCCCTTCCCGGCGCAAGATCTTGGCGAGGACACATGCTCTTGGCGCGCGGTGCGGCTAGGCAGGGGGTTGAGAGGCCCGGTGTGGCGGCCGCCAGCGAGCAGCGCCGCGGTGACCTTCTGCATCTCAAGGCGGCGGTACGTGGGTGCCGCGGCGGCCGCGCCCACGGTGGCAGCTGGGGTCGAGTTCTCCCTATAGATCTTGGGCGGCGCCGCGGTGGCCCTTCACCTGTAGCGGTGCTTCGCGAACGACGGTCTGGCGCGGTGCCGGGAGGGCGAAGGGGTGATGGCGCCTACACTGCAGCGAGGTGGAGCGGGTCTCTGTCTCCCCGGCCAATATCTGGTCCTGGGTGGGCCGGCCTGATGGCGGCTGCTCCACTTCCTAGAAGATATGGTGGCGGCGTTGCTGGTACTTGGGACTTCGATGTCACGACCTGCCTATTGCAGTAGGGTGAATGGGGCCTCACGATCTCGTTCCGGGCCCAGCCAGGCCCGTCGAGGCTTGGTGTGCCCCAGATGCCCATCCTGGTTGGCTACCATGTCTAGGTGGTGGAGGTTGGTCCCTCCCACACGACAACAATGTTGCGGTCCCTCGTCTAGCGACAACGTAGTCCTTTGTCTTGCAGGACACGCTCCAAGTCCCTCGAAGAGACGACGATGGTGTATCCTAGAGAGGGGTGGTGCATGCTCATGTGCGGCGAGGTTGGTGGTGGTGCTCCGGTGTGCCTCGGGGGCGCCTTTGTTGGGAGGGGATCAGGAGAAATACTTGTCGGCTCATCCGACACCGTCGTGGTGCCACTTTCGAGTGGCGTATTTCCTTCTTGGAGGGCGTCGCGGAGATCCTCCTTCCACCGTGCCGCGAGTGCCGGGGAAAAACCTAGGCCCAGTGCACTGGTCCGGGTAGTAGCGCCGTGCGATGGAGCCTCCCTCCACGAGGGTGCTGCTTGGTACGGGGCGCATTGGGGGGCTTGGAGCATGGTGGGACATACCACTGGGCGCATCAGTCTGTCATAGTTTAGTTGATTCACTGTTATCTGTATTCCTTTTCTTTTTGGGAAAGTTCTTTTTCTATTGCCCTAGTGTTTTTATCCCATTACACTCTTGTATTATGTGTGGTTGCTATATTAATATAGCGGGGCGAAAGCCTGTTTCGATAAATACGTGTTTTTATCGAAAGCCTGTTTCGATAAAAATGCATGAATTTTGTACTACTTTGTGTAGATCTTTTTTTCTGAACATTTTGATATATTACACTTATTTATCTGATTTATAGAATAAAATATATTAAATTTAGAATATTAATACAAAATGTAATACATATTTCTAAAAAAACAATAAACATGTTTTCTACCTAGGGCTACCCAAGCCATAGAGGCTGATAGAGGGGGCCCGGGGCCACCCTAGCGATGTCATTGAAGGAAACATTGATAATAAAGGAGTTTATTACCATATTTTATTAGTTCGTAATAGTTTTATATCATCATATAACATGCATCAAGAGAATACATTGATACATGCGTGATATGTAAACAAACCCAGACCCCTAGTAGCCTCTATTTAACTAGTTTATTGGTTAGCGGATGATCAAGATTTCCTGATCATGGTGCTATTAAAGCCAACTGAAAATGAATTCATATCATAGAGGATGATGTGATGGACACTTCCCACATATAATTGTTTCAACACGATTATATCACAAAGTTCACTGTTGCCATTGTCAGAAACATAGTGACTTGTTCCTCATACCACGAGACCGTATTTAATCACTGTCACCTGAAAGTGCCTTGAGAACATCAAACATCACTCGGTAGAACGGTGATCATAAATGTGTGATCGAGTACTCAAAGGGGCAGGTTGAGGCGTATGTGTTAAGAACGGGATTTAGCGATACTCAAGAAGGCTATGATTGAGGAGGGGTGTTAGCGATACTATTAGATAGAGTCTCGGGCTGTTATTCTGTTCCTTACTTGTTGCACTACAGCACGCGACGGCTACGCCGACGACAAAAAGCCCTCGGCGTAGCCCACTTTGTCGTCGGCATACGCTATGCCGAGGGCTGCCGTCGGCGTAGCCCCCTCGGCGAAGGTCTCCCTCGGCGGAGCAAAAATGGCCGTCGGCGTATGCGACAACCGTCGGCGTAGAGCTATGCCGACGGCCGAGGCGGGCCCGTCGGCGTACCAGCCGTCGGCGAAAGGCGTCGTCGCCGTTACACGGCCAGCTAACGGCGCGGCCCGTACGCCGACGACCGCGACCCTCGGCGTAGCAAGGGCACGTGGTGGCTATTGGGCCTCCC
Organism: Avena sativa; assembly: GCA_916181665.1. NCBI lineage: Eukaryota > Viridiplantae > Streptophyta > Magnoliopsida > Poales > Poaceae > Avena > Avena sativa. The sequence continues at coordinate 341,583,645 of OV702293.1, read as the reverse complement.
CAGGAAATGGGCTGGGCCAACGGCCGCGGCCCTCGGCGTAGGGCCAGGCGTACGCCGACGGCCTGGCCCTCGGCGTAGCACCACACGTGGCAGCTGCTGGCCTCCCCAGGACGCGGGCTGGGCCGACGGCTGGGGCCGTCGGCGTAGGCGCAACTGCTACGCCGATGGCCATGCCCTCGGTGTAGCCACGACCATATGGCACATGGCAGCTGCTACGCCGAGGGCATTGCCGTCGGCGTAGCAGCTGCACAGTATTTTTTTCTGCCTTTTCACAGCACCCCACACAACACATCACCATTCACAGCACAACATCATCCATACATCAACATAATTCATACATGCATCAACATAATTCATACATGCATCAACATCATCCATACATCATAATTCAAACATCATTCATACATGTATCATCCACAACAAAGATCACATAATTCAAACATGTATCATCCATACATCGTTCATACATGCATCGACATTATCACACATCCCTACAACTCTGGAGGAGAGGGGGTGTACCCGAGATCTCCCCTAGTGAAAAGTGGCGACCTCTGGCGAGGGTTGCGTCCAGTAGAAGCAGCAGAAGAGCCACCTGGCGAGGGAGTAGGAGAAGTGTGAAGCTCGGGAGAACCACCTGCAGAATGGCCAGGAGATGGACCATTGTCATGAAGAAGTGTGATCTGACGCCCATCCGGCGAGGCGTGGCCAAAGTGCTGGTTCCTAGAAGCTCCCGTTCCCTACATGTTAGCAACTTGCGAGGCAAAGTAAAGCGATAACCAGTGGGTTAGCAAAGAACTTACTGGTATCGATGCGTAGTAGGTCCTAGCGAAGCTGTCCTTCGATGGCAAAAATGGCGCCGGACCTGGCATGGGAGCCACGGGCCCTAAATCTCTATTCTGGCCAGTTTGAATATTCACCAACATGGCCTGCAATATAGTTTAAATGTCAGGCCGTAGTACAATAAACGGGGGGAAGTGGGACTTGTATCTTTTGCAAAAATAAAGGTTCGGACTTACATTTATGTATTGCATGTAGATCGCATTCGCCTCCTGATGCTACCGAAAGGCCACCTGATATTCCTCATGAGCGGCATCGTAGGCCGCGTCTAACTCAGGCTACAATTTCAAATACAAGGAATCTCGTCAGCGGTTAGCCATGCAGGAACAAAAGTCATAAAGATGATGAAAACGAGAAAAACTTACATCCTCTCTGGATCGACGAGGCTGGCCACGAGGCGGGATAGGGGGGCCGTCGGCGGGGTAGGTAGCCTTGAGACGGCTGAAGCTCGTGCTGAGGGTAGGCTTGACCTTCTTATTCAGAATCTTGAGGCGTCCATGCTGCAATCCGTGCCCCGACAGGACCAACGACTCCTCGTCGATCTCCGCGTGAATGGGGTCATCCACATGGGGGTGACGAGCCTTCACCATCGTGCTGTAGTTCCCCAAGTCGTTCTGGGCAGTGCCGAAGTACACGGGCAACGAGGGTTGAGGCTCCGAGTAATTGGGCTTCTTTCGCCGCATCATCTCATAGACGGCGACGTCATGAATCACCTCCCCGGGTTGTGCCTCGGCCACCTGTATCGCGAAAAGAAATATAATGCATATGAAGTACAAACATGACAAGAAATACACGCAGGTCGTTCCATGTATATACGTACCACCTTCCCCTTGAAGCGGTCAAAGTTGCGGTTTCCCGCGCAGTACGTTCCACCATCGCCTCGGTTATCCGCGTTTCGCCTCGACAAGGCTGCAAACTCCTCGTCTTCTCTGAGCCACCTCGTCCTAACCAGCTCCTCCCATGCGAGTCGATGCGGCTCGGCCCAATCGGGGATAACCTGAAAATGCAATACTCAACTCCATACAATGCAATGGCAACTTAGCAGCAATGTAGAATCTCATTGACATTTTACTCACCGACATGTACTCTTCTGGCGTCATCGAGTACTCAGGATTAGGGTTCCTACCGACAATGTCTTCCTTCCTGACCCTCACGTCCCTGTCAGCCCAGAAGTGGCTAGCGGCCGTGACCTTCTGGTTGTACCACACCTGGGTGGTCAACTTCACACAAGCCCCAAGCAAAGTCCTCTGCGCCTTATCCTGGTCCTCCTCGGCCACACGGTAAAAGCACTTCAATCATGCATAAGAGTTATGAGTTAGCACGGTGGGGTCATCAAGTATGAACATAACTCGAGAAATATGCCTTACCCAAAACTTGGTGATGACAGCATCAGCAGCTGTCGGAAAGCCCGGGACACGGGAGGTCTGGTAGTCTGCCCAAGTAGTAGCTAGCTTCCTGTCACCCTCGTGGGTAATGTGATAGCCCGACTAGAACTTCCTAATCAGAGCTCCAACGAGGCTGTTAGGAAGGCGAGCCTTGGTCCCCGAAGGAAATGTCCAATTGCTGCATAATAATAAACATTAGTACACAATAATTATTTATGACCAACATGAAATAAAATGTTTTAAATTGCCAAATTAGTACACTTACTCAAGGCCATCTGGAATAATAAGGGCTTTCGCCTCCTGAGTCCTAGGCTCAAACTTCTCGTCAGGGACTCCCGATTCCCCCACGATTCCGCAATTTCTTCGGCCCCACCAACTCGTGGCTAGTGTCCGCCTCCGTATCGGTCCCCGCCTCCCTCTCGGTCCTCGCCTCCCTCTCAGACTCTGCCTTCCTCTCAGACTTTGCCTCCCTCTTAGACTCTGCCTCCCTCTCGGCCCTGAAAGGCTGCTTTGTCAGGAACAACTCAGGAGCCACGTCGCCAGAAGCAGAGGGTGGTGGGTCAAAGTCCACGCCTCCTCCCGTGGCACCTCGTCCTCGTCCTCCTCGACCTCGGCCTCGACCCCGTCCTCCGCCAGCAGGAGCAAGATCGGGGTAACGCGGATTGGGATTTGGCTGTCTCCCACTCCGTGTAGCTCTTTTCTTGCGCTGCTTCAGCGCATTAAGCAAGGACGAACTGGTTGCCTTGCCGCTGCTCATATTGTTCAATCACCTGCATTAAGTAAGATAAAACAGTTAAGCACAAAGACATAATAAAATGTATACACAAAGAATAAAGGCATAATGCAATTAAGAAAACAGTTAAGCACAAAGACAAAATAAAATGCATTAAAAAATAAATACTCACTATCATTTTCATTCTCATTCTCACTCTCACTCTCATTCTCACTATCACTATCTTTTGAGTAGAAATCTTGATTCTCATCGAAGGGTGTAGGCTCATCATCATTGTCATTCTCGGGTACTATCCTACCCTGTTCACAAGTTGGGGCACTATCCTACCCGGATTCACCTAAACAGGGAGATTCCCCCCTTATACGGGTACAGAACCTTCGCCTCTAGGTTAGAGCGCATGCATGCGAGGGGGGACACATTCAAGCACCTATACCAACCTCTCACCACACTCACACACATATGCTAGGGACACATGCAAGTTTTCATCTGATTCCGATGTTCTCGTGGTCTTCCTCCGGCGAAACCCTGATCTCTGTGCACACTCGGATCGTCTACCCCCCTAGACGTTCCTCTGACAGGGGTAGCCCGGCGTAGCTCTCTCTTGTTTTGTGTTTGTTTAGGTCATAGGGTGATGTAAAACCATGTTGGTTCACAAGTTGGGGCACTATCCTACCCGGTTTCACCTAAACGGGGAGATTCCCCCCTTATACGGGTCCGGAACCTTCGCCTCTAGGTTAGAGCGCATGCATGCGAGGGGGACACATGCAATCACCTATACCAACCTCTCACCACACTCACACACATATGCTAGGCACACATGCAAGTTTTCATCTGATTCCGATGTTCTCGTGGTCTTCCTCCGGCGAAACCCTGATCTCTATGCACACTCGGATCGTCTACCCCCCTAGATGTTCCTCTGACAGGGGTAGCCCGGCGTAGCTCTCTCTTGTTTTGTGTTTGTTTAGGTCATAGGGTGATGTAAAACCATGTTGGTTCACAAGTTGGGGCACTATCCTACCCGGTTTCACCTAAACGGAGAGATTTCCCCCTTATATGGGTCCGGAACCTTCGCCTCTAGGTTAGAGCGCATGTATGCGGGGGGGGGGGGGGGGGGACACATGCAAGCACCTATACCAACCTCTCACCACACTCACGCACATATGCTAGGGACACATGCAAGTTTTCATGTAATTCCGATGTTCTCGTGGTCTTCCTCCGGCGAAACCCTGATCTCTGTGCACACTCGGATCGTCTACCCCCCTAGACGTTCCTCTGACAGGGGTAGCCCGGCGTAGCTCTCTCTTGTTCTGTGTTTGTTTAGGTCATAGGGTTATGTAAAACCATGTTGGTTCACAAGTTGGGGCACTATCCTACCCGGTTTCACCTAAACGGGGAGATTCCCCCCTTATACGGGTACGGAACCTTCGCCTCTAGGTTAGAGTGCATGCATGCGAGGGGGGACACATGAAAGCACCTATACCAACCTCTCACCACACTCACACCCATATGCTAGGGACACATGCAAGTTTTCATCTGATTCCGATGTTCTCGTGGTCTTCCTCCGGCGAAACCCTGATCTCTGTGCACACTCGGATCGTCTATCCCCCTAGACGTTCCTCTGACAGGGGTAGCCCGACGTAGCTCTCTCTTTTTTTGTGTTTGTTTAGGTCATAGGGTGATGTAAAACCATGTTGGTTCACAAGTTGGGGCACTATCCTACCCGGTTTCACCTAAACGAGGAGATTCCCCCCTTATACGGGTCCGGAACCTTCGCCTCTAGGTTAGAGCGCATGCATGCGAGGGGGGACACATGCAAGCACCTATACCAACCTCTCACCACACTCACACACATATGCTAGGGACACATGCAAGTTTTCATCTGATTTCGATGTTCTCGTGGTCTTCCTCCGGCGAAACCCTGATCTCTGTGCATACTCGGATCGTCTACCCCCTAGACGTTCCTCTGCCAGGGGTCGCCCGACGTAGCTCTCTCTTGTTTTGTGTTTGTTTAGGTCATAGGGTGATGTAAAACCATGTTGGTTCACAAGTTGGGGCACTATGCTACACGGTTTCACCTAAACGGGGAGATTCCCCCTTATACCGGGTACGGAACCTTCGCCTCTAGGTTAGAGGGCATGCATGCGAGGGGGACACATGCAAGCACCTATACCAATCTCTCACCACACTCACACACATATGCTAGGGACACATGCAAGTTTTCATCTGATTCCGATGTTCTCGTGGTCTTCCTCTCGCGAAACCCTGATCTCTGTGCACACTCGGATCGTCTACCCCCTAGACGTTCCTCTGACAGGGGTAGCCCGGCGTAGCTCTCTCTTGTTTTGTGTTTGTTTAGGTCATAGGGTGATGTAAAACCATGTTGGTTCACAATTTGGGGAACTATCCTACTCGGTTTCACCTAAACGGGGAGATTCCCCCCTTATATGGGTCCGGAACCTTCGCCTCTAGGTTAGAGCGCATGCATGCGAGGGGGACACATGCAAGCACCTATACCAACCTCTCACCACACTCACACACATATGCTAGGGACACATGCAAGTTTTCATCTGATTCCGATGTTCTCGTGGTCTTCCTCCGGCGAAACCCTGATCTCTATGCACACTCGGATCGTCTACCCCCCTAGACGTTCCTCTGACAGGGGTAGCCCGGCATAGCTCTCTCTTGTTTTGTGTTTGTTTAGGTCATAGGGTGATGTAAAACCATGTTGGTTCACAAGTTGGGGCACTATCCTACCTGGTTTCACCTAAACGGGGAGATTCCCCCCTTATACGGGTATGGAACCTTCGCCTCTAGGTTAGAGCGCATGCATGCGAGGGGGGACACATGCAAGCACCTATACCAACCTCTAACCACACTCACACACATATGCTAGGCACACATGCAAGTTTTCATCTGATTCCGATGTTCTCGTGGTCCTCCTCCGGCGAAACCCTGATCTCTGTGCACACTCGGATCGTCTACCCCCCTAGACGTTCCTTTGACAGGGGTAGCCCGGCGTATCTCTCTCTTGTTTTGTGTTTGTTTAGGTCATAGAGTGATGTAAAACCATGTTGGTTCACAAGTTGGGGCACTATCCTACCCGGTTTCACCTAAACGGGGAGATTCCCCCCTTATATGGGTACGGAACCTTTGCCTCGAGGTTAGAGCGCATGCATGCGAGGGGGGACACATGCAAACACCTATACCAACCTCTCACCACACTCACACACATATGCTAGGGACACATGCAAGTTTTCATCTGATTTCGATGTTCTCGTGGTCTTCCTCCGGTGAAACCCTGATCTCTGTGCACACTCGGATCGTCTATCCCCCTAGACGTTCCTCTGACAGGGGTAGCCCGGCGTAGCTCTCTCTTGTTTTGTGTTTGTTTAGGTCAAAGGGTGATGTAAAACCATGTTGGTTCACAAGTTGGGGCACTATCCTACCCGATTTCACCTAAACGGGGAGATTCCCCCTTATACGAGTACGGAACATGCTATATCTATAAGAGAAACTATCGTCCGCTCCTCATTAGGGTTGACAGAACCACTTGCGATAAAAGCATTCAATCTTTGAACAGCTTCTCCAAAATGTGTGATACATAAAATTCACACACACTTCATGTGGGCGTGGTGAGTGCTATTCAGAACCACATGCGATAATAACACTTACAAACATATAAAATTTCTCGGGGTGTGAGAAGATTCGCAACGACATTTCATGTGGGCGTGTAGACTGCTATTCAGAGGGTACGAAATCACCCAATTAATAAAAAAACATAAATAATTGATACAAATATAAAATAAGTGAAAAATGCAGAAGACTACGCCGAGGGTGACCGTCGGCGTACGTGGCTGGTACACCGAGGGTCGCCGTCGGCCTAACGGACGGCACCGTTAGCGCGTCGTCCGTGCTGGCCGGTATGTGCCACGCGTCCGCTTGCTACGCCGAGGGCCGCCACTACACCGAGGGTGACCGTCGGCGTAGAGTATACTACGCCGAGGGCTGGCCAGTTGGGCTGGCCTGGTCCGGTCCTACGCCGACGACCCCGACGTTTGGCCGTCGGCGTAGCAAACGGCCGTCGGCGCATCTGGCCATTCCTGTAGTGTTGTACTTTGATCTAATCCAAGTTTATAAGGAATTAAGGATTAGATCTATCTTCCTGATTCTCTCATCTGTTGTAACCTCTCGATGTAATCCCGATGTAAACCTGCCGGCTATATCCCTATGTAAACCGGGCCGTTTTGGTATAGGTTTTGCGTTTTCGTAGTACCCTCTCAAGACTGCAGCGTACGTTAATTCAAATAAATCGCCATCTGCAAGTGCGTATGTAGTACTTTTTGACAAACAACAATCAAATACGAAGCGGACCAGTTGATGTATAGCAGTGAGCCGGCGTATACCACACTTTAATTTGTCCAAGCACGGCTCCCAGTAGCCTTTCTTCCTGGTTCCTCCCACGCCTGCTTGTTGTGGAGAAGGAATACTGAAGGATCACCTTTGGAGGCGGTGGCACAAGGACGTGGCTGGCGCAGGAGCTAGATCTTGGCGCCGGAAACAAGAAGGTGAAGGGACAGTGAATCTATTACTACTATAACAAGTCAAAGCACCGGCCACAGCATGCATCGCGCTCGTGTCACATGCTAGACTGCCAAAGAGCGTCTGTAAATTAGTTGACGGACCTCGCGACGGCGAGTAAATTAGTTGACTGACCTCGCGACGAGTTAATTAGTACTCCCTCCGTTTGTAAATATAAGATGTTTTAGGTTTATGAATGAGATGTATCTAGATACATTTTAGTGTCTAGATTCGTTTAAACCTATACACTAAAAGATGCCTAGATACATCTCCTTCACAAAACTAAAACATCTTATATTTTTAAACGGAGGGAGTACTAACATGCAATCCGGTCTATAAATTGGCACCACCTAGCCTGTTCACTTCACACAGCAAGCAAGCGCGCACACACACAAAGCTTCCCTAGCCTCTAGCTACATACATATCCTACTAGCCCTGTGCGTGTCCGTAGTTTAGCCAATGGCGGCGGCGGCCAACCCTTCCTATTTGCAAACTGGTCTTGTTCTCCAAGCGCTCCACCAAAAGGAGTATCTCCTACACCTGTACTTGTACCAGCAGCTAGAAAGTTCACCCAATGCTAACCAGAAAATTGTAGTGAACCCAGGCCTTCCCTTTGGCTTCGGTTTGACCGTTGCTAACGACTGGGCCATATATGATGGAATTCTCCCCAATGGTAAGCTCGTGGCGCGTGCTCTAGGGATGCACATTGGGGCTGGAAAGGCCGACTATAACTGGTACTTTTCTTTCAACATGATGTTCGTCGACGACAGGTACGGTACAATTTTATAAAGTCCATCTTGATTAATTAGTTGCATAGTTGTTTTTGGGGGTGTCTTGTCAATGATGAATTTAACATGTTTGTCTTTCCTTGTACGTACGATCGATTGGATTAGGTTCAAGGGGTCTGTGCTTAATGTGAACGGACTCAACGGAATTAACCCAGGAGTCGGTGGCCAATGGGCAATTGTTGGCGGGAATGGAGAGTTTGCGCATGCTCAGGGGACTATCACCTACACAGACAAAGCAGTAAGTGGGGGAGTTATGAAGGAGCTTCGTATCCGTGTTTTGTGCCCCGACAACCCAACACCGGTAAGATAATGGACGCGCGCATCGTCCACCCTCTTTAGAATGATATATGCAGTCTAATCATTCCATTAAATTGTGTGCAGACCCTTGTCACCTCTCCCATCAAGGTTGAACCACCCGTGGGTGGGAGTGTAGGGAAGGCTGTTGACATTATAGGCAAGCCTCAGCGCCTTCGTAGTGGGTATGTCATCGATTCAATCTCATTTTCCTACACCGACGAAGCTGGAGTCAAGCAAACCGCTGGTCCATGGGGTGGTGGTAATGGTGGGCATCCTGTCAAGGTGAGTACATTTTCATGCATATAATTCTTGGAATGTTTTTCTACTTGTCTTCAAATGTTATTTCGGTAGGAGTATCACTATATATTCAAAGGTCCCAAGCATACAATTCTTCAAATCATTCTTCTATCTACTTGTGCATATAACCAGGGTGCGTACAAACTTAATGGCGGTTCCACATTTTTCTTGCAGATCAACTTCAAACCTACCGAGACCGTGAAGAAAATCATGGGAACAACGGGTAATTTTGGAGGCAATGTTGTTGTGAATTCACTCAAGATTGTCACCAATCTTGATACTTATGGACCTTACGGAAAAGAAAATGGTGCTCAGTTCTCCATTCCTGACAAGGACACTGATAGCGTGGTGTGCTTTCATGGGCCTGATGGGTTATTTCTCGACGCAATTGGAATCTACGTGACTAAAAGCTACTTTCTCCTTTCCGCAATATAATACTTTTTAGCAAACTGTTTTAGTTTGCTAAAAAGACTTATATTATGAAAAAGATGCAGTAGTAGCCTGCAAGCTTATTTTACTTAAAAATAAGTGCGGCTTTATCTGAAGCCTTTTGATTTCCCACATCTAATAGGAAGGAAATGTATTGTCCCCATGTCATGTACGACATGTTTTCCCTTTCATCAAGTGTGTTTTTGTTATAACCATCCTTTGTCTGCTTAATGGAATGTCTCTTTGTTCACCATATTCGGCTTCAGGTAACCTCATCGTGTCTTATTTATTAAATCCTCTATCTATGACTAACCCCTTCCGTAAGTTAATTTGCCTGACGACTGATCTTGTTTGGTTGCCTGAGTGAGACCATATTTAACCTGGCAGCGATGTATTCCATTGCTTGCATAAAGTATCATGTTATCTCTTATTTATGAGTGTGGTGACCTGAACAACCATCGCTACAATAACCTTCCGCCACTTCTGAATCCAAATTCTCTAAAGAACACAACTAGTGGCGATGTTGTGCATAACCATGAAAAAAGTACATCGACACTCAGGCATAGTAGCAATGTCAAAACCCTATTTATGCTATTTAATGGATGTACTAGTGGCTAGACAAAATAACTAGTACTACATTGTATCTGCCAAAAGCTTCGGCAAAACTGTCTCTATGCCATTAGAAATCATGTAGAAACATCAATCACTAAAAGACAAAACCCTAACCCTTCCTAGATCCCCTCTCATCTCTTTTGTCACACCAAAACCCTAGCCTCAATCAAGTCTCCACATCTCCATCTCGTCCTGATCTTCGTCAACACCATGTCCAAGGCTAGCGATAAGAAGACCAAACATATCCAAATTCCATCCTAAACTACCATGATATTCTACACTATAATTTGTTCTAAGGTAGGTTCGTCGGCACAGGATTTCTGTCCTATATTTTTTGGACAACTTTGCCCCTACGAGTTTGGACCTATTACACCAACCACCACCGCCAAGTGAAAGCACCGTTTCGCTCTCTCTCCACACGACCTTAGAGCATCTCTAGCAGATACCGCATCACGTGGTACCGCAAAACGCGGATGCGGTGAACCGTCAGCCTAGATTTTTCCAAAAAAAATTCAATTTTTTTAACATTTTTGAATTGTTTAACTTGTTAATCTCACATGGACATTTTTAATTCTAAGTACACTTAATCTCAAGTCAAATTGCACAAGTGGTCAAACTTGCCAATCGGTCACCCATCCTAACACTACTCCAACCCCAGCATGCTTAACTCTCTATTCCGTGCACATGAGCATCCGACAAAGAAATTAGAACTTGTTGTGAATATTATCATATGAATCCTATTAACCATTGGACTATAATGTTAGACGTCTTTATTTTTTTACATTCCATACAATTATTTGATTAAACAACAATGAATAAGTAATAATAATCTTGAATTCAAATAAAAATAAAATAAATTTTACTTATTTTGCCTTTTTTTCATTTAAAATTGAATAATTCATATCTACAAATCCGTAAATCATAATTCGACAAATAATATATCCAAAATGATTAGAAAAATGAGAGGAATCCAAATATGACATCCCTATCATCTATGTAATTATATGTCGTAACTTTTTAATTTAGACCAACCAAAACTATGCCAGGATTCATGAAACACCCTGTTTTTGGCACTCGAAAAATAGAAAATTAGAAAATAAAATATAGCTTTTTGGTGACACGAAAAGGAAAACTTCCTCCTGCAACATTGTTCGCCATCCCATGATACACATGCGTGCACAATATGGGAACATTATCGCAAACTATACCGCGATTCTAGCAATAACATTGGTCATTTGACTTGAAATCCAGAAAACCTCGATTGAGATAGGTCATTTTGTGAAGGTTTTTTTTAGACAAAATCAATATACCAAGTTTTGTATTTTTCCATATAACTATGTCACATAATATGACCCCACGCTAAGGTTTTGAATTGTTTCGATTGTTTTTGATTTTCTTATGCCCGTTTCAAACTATCGTCAAACTTTTTAAATCGACGGGCATTAAGATTCTTAGCTCGGGGTGAGCCTCACTAAACTTGCGTTGGATCTCTGATGAAATAGCATATTATGAACCTGAAAATGATTTTTCCAAAAAAATCATGAGCATCATATCATGTACCCGTAGTTCAAATCTAACTCATTTCCCACCGATTTGGCAGGAATTTGTCTTTTTCACGAGGGGCGGGCGAAAAGGTTTGAGATACCCAGGTTGGAAAATTCTCCATTCAAGATGGTATAGTATTTTTTGAAAAATGGGGTATTATCATTTTGAAACTTTCATTTGGTGGTCGTTCACAAAACACCCTGTTTTTTGCACTCTGAAAATAAAAAATGGCTTTTTGGTGCGACGAAAAGGAAAACTTCCTCCTGCAACTTTGTTCGCCATCCCATGATACACATGCGTGCACAATATGGGCACATTATCGCAAACTATATCATGATTCTAGCAATAATATTGGTCATTTGATCTGAAATCCTGAAAACCTCGATTGAGATAGGTCATTTTGTGAAGGTTTTTTTGAGACACAATCATTATACCAAGTATGGTATTTTTTCATGCAACTATGTCACATAATATGACACCACACAAATGTTTTGCATTGTTTCGATCATTTTTAAAATTTTTATGCCCGTTTCAAACTAGCGTGAAACTTTATAAATCGGCGGGCATGAAGATTCTGTTGGAATTATGCCCTAGAGGCAATAATAAAGATTTTATTATTATAATTCTTGTTCATGATAAAGTTTATATTCCATGCTAGAATTGTATTAAGTGGAAACTTTGATACTTGTGTGGTTTATGAACAACACCGTGTCCCTAGTATGCATCTGTGGACTAGCTCATTGATTAATGATGGTTAAGGTTTCCTAACCATATACATGAGTTGTCAATTAATAATGAGATCATGTCATTGGGAGAATGATATGATGGACAGACCCAAATCAAGCAGAGCAATTAGATCGTGTCATCGTGTTCATCTTTGCAAAGCTTTTTCTTATGTCAAATATTGTATTCCTTAGACCATGAGATAATGCAACTCCCTGGTATCGGAAGAAAGCTTTGAGGTCATCAAACGTCATCCTATGAGAGGGTGATCATAAAGGTGTCTCTCAGGTGATCGTAAAGTACCTGTTGAGTTGTATGTATCGAGATGGGATTTGTCCCTCCCAAGTTGGAGAGATATACTTCGGGCCCACTCGGTAATCGATATCAACACCGCTTGCAAGCACATGGTTAAGGAGTTAATCACAAAGTGATATCGGATTACGGAACGAGTAAAGTACTTGCTGTGAACGAGATTGAACTAGGTATGCCGATACCAACGATCGAATCTCGGGCAAGTAAAATATCGCGCGACGAAGGGAATATATATATAGGATTAATTGAATCCTGGCATCGTGGTTCATCCGATATGATCATCGATGAATATGTGGGAGTCAATATGGGTTTCCAGACCTCGCTGTTCATTATTGATAGAAGATCATGTCTGTATATTTTTGAACCCGTAGGGTCACACACTTAACGTGTCTCGACGCTAGGATAGAATGGATAATTGGTTTATGAGTTTTTGTTCGGAGTCTCGGATGAGATCCAGGACATCATGAGAGGTTCCGGAATGGTCCGAAGAATAAGATTCATATCAGGGAAAGCAGTTTTTGGATTTCGGAATTGTTTCGGAATGTTCGGTATTGTACCGAAAGGTTCTAGAAGCTTCCGGAGTGGGACCAACGTGGCCCCACTTGTCGGGAGGGGGCGTGGTCCTACGAGGTAGTGCCCTGGCCGCATTGGGCCAGGGGCACAAGGCCCCATAGGCCCAGCCGGCCAAGCCCTAGGGGAAACCCTAGGGAGAGCTTCTAGAAGGGGGGGGGGGAAACTTGCCCCCCACTCCACCCCATGTGGCCGCTGGCCCTAGGGTTTGGAGGAGGGGCAAGGGCAGATGGCCAGCCCTCTATATAAAGAGGGCAGGGGCGCACCATCCCCACACACCTCCTCCAACCCTAGCTGCCTACCTGCTGCCCTCCTCTCTCTCTCTCTCTCTCTCTCTCTCTCTCTCTCTCTCTCTCTCTCTCTCTCTCTCTCTCTCTCTCTCTCTCTCTCTCTCTCTCTCTCTCTCTCTCCCGACTGCGCGTAGGCGAAGCCCTGCCGCAGAAACTCTCCACCTTTGCACCACGCCGTCGTGTTGTAGATCCAATCTATCTCTCCACCCCACTTGCTGGACCGAGGAAGGAGGAGACGTCGAGGTGCCGTACGTGTGCATCTCTCGGAGGCGTCGCCACTTGCGGCGTTGGATCGGATCGGATCGGATCGCGAGGAGGAGAAGGCTAGTACGACTACATCAACCACGTTCCGTTGAATGTTCCGCTGTGCGATTTCTTCAAGGGTATGAAGATCTCATCTATCCCCCCTCGTTGTTTGCATCTTCTAGATTAGATCTTGGCTTCTCCGTTCGCATCCGTAGAAAATATTGATTTACTATGCTGCGAAACCTTTCAGTGGTATCAGAGCTAGATCTATGCGTAGATGTGTTTCACGAGTAGAACGCAACATGCTTGTTGCGGGCATTGATGTTTTCTGTTGCAAGTCTCTTGTTGTGTACTTCTTATGACGTGGATAGTGAGATCGAAGCGGTCCAGGCCAACTTTACGCGACCTCGTTCGTGAGACCGGCTCCACACTTGACATGTGGCTTGTTCCACACATGCGGCTGGTGGATGCCAGTTTCTCTCACTATAGTTGTCATGGGATTTACACCGGATGTTGGCAACCATAATATCATCGTTGTGGCTTTCCGTAGGTAAGAATCGTTCTTAGCTTGTTACTCCCATAAGCCACGTAAAACATGCAATAACAAAGTAGAGGCGTCTAACTTGTTTTTGCAGGGACTGTTTCTGTGATATGGTATGGCCCAAGATGTGATGTGTATGTTGTATGCAATGATCATGTTTTGTAATATTTTACGACTTGCATGTCGATGAGTACACAACCGGCAGGAGCCATATGGTTGTCTTTATAATTGTGTATGACCTGTGTGTCAACTTCTTATACGCCATGTAATAACTTTACTTTATCGCTAAGTAGTTAGCAATAGTTGTAGTTGCTATTCGTGGTGGAGGCAATCATGGTGGAGTGATGGAGATCATGCTGGCACGCACAAGATGGAGATCATTGCGCGGAGATTGGCTATACCATGTCACATAAAATTATATGCATGTGATGTTTATCCTTTTATGTATCTTATTATGCTTAGATCGCGACGGTAGCATTCTAAGATGATTCCTCACTTAAAGATCAAGATAAAACTGTGTTCTCCCCATGTATGCACCGTTGCGAAAGTTCGTCGTGTTCAAGCACCACGTGATGATCGGGTGCTATAAACTCTACGTTCACATACAACGGGCGCAAGCCAGTTTTGCACACGCGGAAATACTTGGGTTTGACTTGACGAGCCTAGCATGTACAGACATGGCCTCGGAACACACGAACCGAAAGGTTAAGCATGAGTCATATGAATGATATGATCGACACTTTGTTGTCCACCATTGAAACCACATCTCTTCTCGTGAAGATCAGATTAGGTGTGGTGAATTTGGATGATGTTCACTAAACAACTTGAGGGATGTTGAATTTAGTGGGAGTTCATCTAGTAATTTGATTAAGTTGAACTAGTTATCATGAATATAATCTAAATTGTACTTGCAAATTTTGTAGATCAAATGGCTAAGTCCAACTTCAACTTCAACGTTTTTTCTAAGAAAGAAAAGCTTAAGAACAATGGTCTAACTTCACCAACTGGTTCCGCAATCTGAGAATCATTCTCGCTGGCGGACAAAAGGACTGTGTCCTTGAGAAAGTGCTAGGTGACGCCCCTGCTGTAGATGCGCCGGCTGATGAAAAAGCTGTTTATGAGTCGCGCAAGGATGATTATGGTGTGATTAAGAGCACCATGTTGTTTGCTATGGAATCAGACCTTCAAAATTGTTTTGAGGAGTTCGCCGGGCCCTTTGAGATTCTTGAGGAACTGAAAACTATGTTTCAGACTCAGGCCCGTTCTGAGAGATATGAGATCTCTGAGAAATTCTTCAACTGCAAGATGGAGGAAGGGAGTTCCGTTAGTGAGCACGCCATTAAGATGTCGGGCTACACTCAACGCCTTGAGCAATTGGACTGCAAGATTCCAGAGGATATCAAGATTGACAGAGTTCTGCAATCACTCCCTCCTAGCTACAAAGGTTTTGTAGTTACTCATAATCAGATTGGTTCCACTGATACGATCACTGAGCTCTTCGCTAAGCTGAAAGCTGCGGAGGTGGACATCAAGAAAGATAATCATGTCTTGATGGTCAACCAGCCCCCAGCTTTAAGAAAGGTAACGGTGCAAAGAAGTCCTTCAAGAAAGGCAGCGGCAAGAGCGTTGCCCCTGCTGAGAAGAAGCTCAAGTCTGGACCTAAGCCGGACACTGAGTGCTTCTATTACAAGGACAAGGGTCACTGGAAGCGCAACTGCCCGAAGTACTTAGCGGACAAGAAGGCTGGCACCATCAAAGGTATATTTGATATACATGTTATTGATGTTTACCTTACTAGCGCTCATTGTAGTGCCTGGGTATTTGATACTGGTTCAGTTGCTAATATTTGTAACTCGAAACAGGAGCTACGGAATAGACAGCATCTAGAGAGGGATGAGGTGACGATGCGCGTTGGCAACAGATCAAGAGTTGATGTGATGGTCGTCGGCACGCTCTTCTTAGTTTTACCTTCGGGATTAGTTTTAAACCTTAATAAATGTTATTATGTGTCTGCGTTGAGCATGAACATCATATATGGATCGTGTTTATTGCAAGACGGTTATTCATTTAAATTGGAGAATAATGGTTGTTCTATTTATATGAGTAACATCTTTTATGGTCATGCACCTGCTATGAATGGTTTATTTCTTCTGAATCTCGAAAGCAATGAAACACACATCCATAACATTGAGGCTAAGAGATGCAAGGTAGATAGTGATAATATGACTTATTTGTGGCACTGCCGTCTAGGTCATATTGGTGTAAAACGCATGAAGAAACTCCATTCTGATGGACTTTTGGAGTCTCTTGATTTTGAATCATTTGACACGTGCGAGCCATGCCTCATGGGCAAGATGATCAAAACCCCGTTCTCCAGAATAATGGAGCGAGCAACGGACTTGTTGGAAATCATACATACCGATGTATGCGGACCAATGAGTGTTTCGACGCGCGGTGGTTATCGCTATTTTCTCACTTTTACTGATGACTTAAGTAGATATGGATATATCTATTTAATGAAACGTAAATCTGAAACATTTGAAAAGTTCAAAGAATTTCAGAAGGAAGTGGAAAACCATCGTAACAGGAAAATTAAATTTCTACGATCCGATCGTGGAGGTGAATATATGAGTTATGATTTTCTCACGCATCTTAAAGCAAGCGGAATAGTTTCGCAACTGACGCCACCTGGAACACCATAGCGCAATGGGTGTGTCTGAACGCCGGAATCGAACTCTGTTACATATGGTGCGATCAATGATGTCTCTTACAGATTTGCCGTTATCATTTTGGGGTTATGCAATAGAAACCGCTGCATTCACTTTAAATAGGGCACCATCTAAATCCGTTGAGACGACACCGTTTGAACCGTGGTTTGGTGCTAAACCTAAGTTGTCGTTTCTTAAAGTTTGGGGATGCGAGGCTTACGTCAAGAAGTTGATGCCGGACAAGCTCGAATCCAAAGCGGAGAAATGCGTCTTCATAGGATACCCTAAGGAAACTATTGGGCATACCTTCTATCACAGATCCGAAGGCAAAGTGTTTGTCGCAAAGAACGGGTCCTTTCTTGAGAAGGAGTTTCTCTCGAAATAAGTGAGTGGGAGGAAAGTAGAGCTAGACGAGGTTATTGAACCTTCTCTTGAGTTGGAGTGTAGCGCAGCACCTGAAATTGTTCCAGTGCCGTCTGCACCAACAATAGAGGAAGCTAATGACAAGGATCATGAAGCTTCGGACGATGCTACTACTGAACGTCGCAGGTCGACAAGGTCACGTGCCCCTCCTGAGTGGTACGGTAACCCTGTCTTGACTGTCTTGTTAGTAGACAACAGTGAACCTGCGAACTATGAGGAAGCAATGATGAGCCCAGACTCTGAGAAATGGCTAGAGGCCATGAAATCCGAATTAGGATCCATGAGCGAAAACCAAGTATGGACTTTGGTGGACCCTACTAGCGACCGAAAGGCCGTTGAGTGCAAATGGATTTTCAAGAAGAAAACGGACGCAGATGGTAATGTTACTGTCTATAAAGCACGACTTGTCGCGAAAGATTTTTGACAAGTTCAAGGTGTTGACTACGATGAGACTTTATCTCCCGTAGCGATGTTTAAGTCCATTCGGATTTTATTAGAAATTGCTGCGTTTCATGATTATGAAATATGGCAGATGGATGTTAAGACTGTGTTCCTCAATGGCAACATTGATGAAGAGTTGTATATGATGCAACCCGAAGGTTTTGTCGATCCTAAGGATGCTGATAAGGTGTGCAAACTTCAGCGTTCCATTTATGGACTAAAGCAAGCATCTCGGAGTTGGAACCTTCGTTTTGATCAAGTGATCAAGAGCTTTGGATTTGTTCCAAATTTCTACGAAGCTTGTATCTACAAGAAAGTGAGTGGGAGCTCAGTGACATTTTTGGTACTATATGTGGATGGCATATTGATTATTGAAAATGAAATTGACATGCTTAATGATGTGAAGAGTTATTTGAACAAATGTTTTTCAATGAAAGACCTAGGGGAAGCTGCTTATATATTGGGCATCAAAATCTATAGAGATAGACAAAGACGCCTGATAGCTTTAAGCCAAAGTACATACCTAGACAAAGTTCTGAAAAGGTTCAGAATGGATAAGGCAAAGAAAGGTTCAGTGCCTATGTTGTCAGGTAAGATATTGAGCAAGGCTCAGTGTCCAGCTACGGCAAACGATAGAGAAGCTATGAGCAAAGTGCCTTATGCCTCGGCCATAGGTTCTATCATGTATGCCATGCTATGTACTAGACCGGATGTGTCCAATGCTCTTAGTTTGACGAGCAGATACCAAAGTGATCCATGAGTGGAACACTGGACAACCGTGAAGAACATCCTAGAGTATTTAAATAGGACTAAAGAAAATGTTCTTAGTCTATGGAGGTGATGAACAGCTCGTCGTAAAAGGTTACGTCGACGCTAGTTTCGACACCGACAAGGATGATTCTAAATCTCAGACAGGATATGTTTATATTTTGAATGGAAGAGCTGTGAGCTGGAGAAGCTGCAAGCAAAGCGTGATCGTGGGATCTACAGTAGAAGCGGAATACATGGCTGCTGCAGAAGCGTCAAGTGAAGGAGTTTGGATCAGGAACTTCATCACTGAGCTTGGTGTGGTTCCAAGTGCCTTGGACCCACTGGAGATATTGTGTGACAACACTGGCGCCATAGCACTGGCTAAGGAACCAAGATATCATCCAAAGACCAAGCACATCAACCGCAAGTTTCATATAATTCAAGATTATATAATAGATGGAGATCTGAAGATTAGCAAAGTACATACGGATCTGAATGTCGCAGATCCATTGACTAAACCTCTTCCACGAGCAAAACATGATCAACAGCTTAGTGCCATGGGTGTTAGATTGTTGCCAGATGTAAACTAGATTATTGACTCTAGTGCAAGTGGGAGACTGTTGGAATTATGCCCTAGAGGCAATAATAAAGATGTTATTATTATAATTCTTGTTCATGATAAAGTTTATATTCCATGCTAGAATTGTATTAAGCGGAAACTTTGATACTTGTGTGGTTTATTAACAACACCGTGTCCCTAGTATGCCTCTATGGACTAGCTCATTGATTAATGATGGTTAAGGTTTCCTAACCATAGACATGAGTTGTCAATTAATAATGAGATCATGTCATTGGGAGAATGATATGATGGACAGACCCAAATCAAGCAGAGCAATTAGATCGTGTCATCGTGTTCATCTTTGCGAAGCTTTTTCTTATGTCAAATATTGTATTCCTTAGACCATGAGATAATGCAACTCCCTGGTATCGGAAGAAAGCTTTGAGGTCATCAAACGTCATCCTATGAGAGGGTGATCATAAAGGTGTCTCTCAGGTGATCGGAAAGTACCTGTTGGGTTGTATGTATCGAGATGGGATTTGTCCCTCCCAAGTCAGAGAGATATACTTCGGGCCCACTCGGTAATCGATATCAACACGAGTTAATCACAAAGTGATATCGGATTACGGAACGAGTAAAGTACTTGCTGTGAACGAGATTGAACTAGGTAGGCCGATACCGACGATCGAATCTCGGGCAAGTAAAATATCGCGCGACGAAGGGAATATATATGGGATTAATTGAATCCTGGCATCGTGGTTCATCCGATATGATCATCGATGAATATGTGGGAGTCAATATGGGTTTCCAGACCCCGCTGTTGATTATTGATAGAAGATCATGTCTGCATATTCTCGAACCCGTAGGGTCACACACTTAACGTGTCTCGACGCTAGGATAGAATGGATAATTGGTTTATGAGTTTTTGTTCGGAGTCTCGGATGAGATCCAGGACATCACGAGAGGTTCCGGAATGGTCCGAAGAATAAGATTCATATAAGGGAAAGCAATTTTTGGATTTCGGAATGTTCGGTATTGTACCGAAAGGTTCTAGAAGCTTCCGGAGTGGGACCAACGTGGCCCCACTTGTCGGGAGGGGGCGTGGGCCTACGAGGGAGTTCCCTGGCCGCATTGGTCCAGGGGCACAAGGCTCCATACGCCCAGCCGGCCAAGCCCTAGGGGAAACCCTAGGGAGAGCTTCTAGAGGGGGGGAAATTTGCCCCCCACTCCACCCCATGTGGCCGCCGGCCCTTGGGTTTGGATGAGGGGCAAGGGCAGCCGGCCAGACCTCTATATAAAGAGGGCAGGGGCGCACCCTTCCCACACACCTCTTCCAACCCTAGCTGCCTACCTGCTGCCCTCCTCTCTCTCTCCCCCGACTGTGCGTAGGCGAAGCCCTGCCGCATAAACTCTCCACCTTTGCACCATGCCGTCGTGTTGTAGATCTAATCTATCTCTCCACCCCACTTTCTGGACCGAGGAAGGAGGAGACGTCGAGGTGCCGTATGTGTGCATCTCTCGGAGGCGTCGCCACTTGCGGCGTTGGATCGGATCGGATCGCGAGGAGGAGGAGGCTAGTACGACTACATCAACCACGTTCCGTTGAACGTTCCGCTGTGCGATTTCTTCAAGGGTATGAAGATCTCATCTATCCCCCCTCGTTGTTTGCATCTTCTAGATTAGATCTTGGCTTCTCTGTTCGCATTCGTAGAAAATTTTGATTTACTATGCTGCGAAACCCTTCAGATTCTTAGCTCAGCGCCGAGCCTCACTAAACTTGCATTGGATATCTGATGAAATAGAATATTGTGAACCTAAAAATGATTTTTGCAAAAAATATGAGCATCTTATCATGTACCTGTAATTCAAATCTAATTCATTTTCTACCGATTTGGCAGGAATTTGTCTTTTTCACGAGGGGTGTACGGAAAGGTTTGAAATACCCAGGTTAGGAAATTTACCATTCAAGCTGGTCTAATATTTTTGAATAATGGGGTATTATCATTTTGAAACTTTCACTTGGTGGTTGCTTCACAAAACACCCCGTTTTTTGCACTCGGAAAATAAAAATGGCCTTTTGGTGCGACGCAAAGGAAAACTTCCTCCTACAACATTATTCATCATCCCATGATACACATGCATGCACAATATGGGCATATTATCGCAAACTATACCGCGATTTTAGCAATAACATTGGTCATTTGACCTGCAATCCAGAAAACCTCGATTAAGATAGGTCATTTTGTGAAGGTTTTTTGAGACTCAATCAATATACCAAGTTTGATATTTTTTTCATGCAATTATGTCACATAATATGACACCACGCGAAGGTTTTGCATTGTTTCGATCTTTTTGAATTTTTATGCCCGTTTCAAATTATCGTCAAACTTTCTAAATTAGCGGGCATGAAGATTCTTAGCTCGGGGCTGAGCCTCACTAAACTTGCATTGGATCTCTGATGAAATAGCATATTGTGAACCTAAAAATGATTTTTTTTCAAAAAAATCATGAGCATCATATCATGTACCTGTAGTTCAAATCTAACTCATTTCCCACCGATTTGGCAGGAATTTGTCTTTTTCACGAGGGGTGGACGAAAAGGTTTGAGATATCTAGGTTGGGAAATTGTCCATTCAAGATGGTCTACTATTTTTGAAAAATGGGGTAGTACCATTTTGAAACTTTTATTTGGTGGTTGCTTCACAAAACACTCCTTTATGCACTCGAAAAATGAAAAATATGTTATACGGAAGTATTTTTATTATATATATATATTGAACACTAATATGTAATATTTGAGTTTATATTTATAGATCTTATTTTTCTGCAAATTTTGTTATATTATATGTATTTTTATGAATTTAAATGATTTAGTTATGATTTTTATAAGATTAATGTGGCAAAAAGGAAAAATTGCCATCGGCGTAGACTTGACGCCATTGCTCTGCCGTTACCTAATAAGCTACACCGACGGTCCCGTTTACGCCGACGACTGCTGTCGGCCTAATATCCTACGCCGATGGCAAAACTAGGCCGACGGCCGTGCAACCCGGCTGTAGAGCCCGTGATGCTGCGCCGATGGCCCCGATCTTTTGCCGCCGGCGTATAAAAAGGCCATCGGTCTATCTGGTTATTCCCGTAGTGCAAGATACAAACCCAACAACATTCGCTGGCAGCACAGTGCAAATTGCATTTGGTATCTTTGTGTGTTCTGTTTCTACGTATTGCATTTTGAATTCCCGAGACAAGATTGAGAACATTGCAATATGAACTAATTCTGTTAAATAATGCAGGAAAGGTTATATGTGCATTGTTCTATTGTGTTTCATCACCAACTTTGGTTTCACGTTTCCAATCTTGCCTGGTGTAAAAATGTGATTGAGCACCCCAAATCATGGTGTGGGAGTATCCGTCTATTGTCAAAGGTACGTAAGCCTATGCATGTGGTGGATCTCACTGCTTTTTATCCCTTGATTCAGTAGAAAGATAGCTGTACATTGATTTCCTGGTTTATTGATGCCATACCTCCTGGAGGACTTCATATGGAAGTTATTGGCAGAATATCGTCTCTCTTGCCATGCTTCTGAACAATCTCATCTTCTTTACCTGCGTTGTTTTCTTGAGATCTCTTAGAGCAACCGAGAAATTTAAATTAGGAAATCGGCATGATATTCTGTGTAACATCCATAATTTTATCATGTCGTTAGGGTAGGACTAAGGAAGGAATTCAGATTTTGATTTGGTAATTCAGGGGAGGTACAACTCGAAAGTTTGATACAAGCCTTTTTGCAGAGGAAGAAGGAACGAGGAGGGATAATTCCACCCGTTACATCTCTGCTTAAGTTTTTTTTCAGAAGAACGGGAGAGCTTTTATTCAATAACCGTTGTCACTCATTCCGAGCAGGCGACACGTTGATTGGACCTCCTCACCTTGCCGGGCACCTCGCCAGTGGAGGTAGTCGCATTAAGGGTGCTAAGTTAATTTTCTGCTAAATTGAGAATAGAGCGGTTCATCAAGGAAGATTGGTCGCTTGCATAGATCCTGACGAGGGAATAGTGGATGTTAAGGTCGTTTCTTCAGGCAGGATTGGCTAATAATTACTGCTCTTACACCTGATTCTTCCAATAGTGCCTCTTCTGCGAACTGCAGGCCAGGCTACTGAAGAACAAGAAACATGTAAAACCCAGCGTAGCACCTAACCTGGTTCCACGAGGCCACAATATATATGCTCGAGAGATGTCGAGAAAATCAAGCTTGACTACCAAACAACGGTGCCATCGGTTGATGTAACATTCAATCGACGTGAGTGTTCATGCAGTCGTGTGATCGAGCTTGTGGTGTGTGCGCGTTATGCACACCTCTTAGTAGGAGTACCTTTTTTTTTCTTTTCCTTGCACAAAACCTTTTCATTTGTTAGTTAGACACACTTTCTCATCAACTTTACTTGTCAGGCGCGATCACGTGACTTGGAGTTGTCGATCAACTAAACGAGAAGATGACTTACAGGTTCGAAAGGGGTCCATTAATCCGATCCACTAGAATCTCGAAACCAGCATTTATAATTGTACGCATACACATTTAGTTTCAAGCGGAGCAAGTGTGCAAACAACAAGTAGAAATAATTGATCGTGCATCAAGATCAGACAGATTCTCCGAGAATACAATCTGGAAACTTTATTTATTTATTGGAAATAAAGGGTCACACCATCTCTCTGCCATTACATGGATGAAAGCAAACTAAAAAGACCAGGGTAAACGACCCTGGTTATCTTATTTTTTGCAACAACGAAACGAAAGGAAAACATGTTTTCAAGGTAAATGGTGTGATCGCCATCCATCAGTATCAGGGTAAATTAGCTAGGCGTAGTAGACGCCGACCGAATCAAGATATTTGGAGTAAGTTCCAAAGAAACCCGTGATGCGGCCATTGCTCGGCACTTTGCCGGAGCTGAATTGTTTCTTGGCATTCTCACTTCCAAATGGTCCATATGTCTTGCCGTTGTTGGTGACGATGAGAAGCGATGAGACAACGGTGCGTCCCTCAACCTCGTCGGTTGTTCCTGAGATTTTCGTGATAAAGTCTGAAGCGCCTAGCGTGATCTGAAACAGGACAAACAAAATTCATTGAAAATATATACGTATGATGCTTTAATCTTTTGTGTATTAATTTGGCTCAGAAGTCAGACAACGAAGTATATGATGAACTCACCGTATCCTTGTGACCGCCACTGCCACCCCAAGGACCGAAAGTACGCTGCTGCCCAGCTTGGTCAAGGCAAGAGAACTCTAGAGCATCAACAATGAAGCCAGAGTGAACTGTAACACTGAGCAGGCGACCGGGCAGCTGTCCTCTTTCAATGTACCCTTTGCTATTTCCATTTCCACCCCATGGCCCGTCCTCTTTTGGGGCACTAGGAAAGCTCTGCATGTGCACATGCAATGATCAACAGGTTTTCACACACAAGGCACATACAGTCATCAAGAGGTAATTAAAGAACTCGATCCAAGTTGATAAACATATATAGCTCCAAGATGGATATTCCGCTCACCGACACGCAGAATGCATGGATAGTAAGCTCTTGGGTCTTTCCGTCGCCGGTCCATTCATGGAATTTCCTCTTGATGACACCGCGAGCCATTTGGAATTCACCCGTCCCGCCAACAATACTCCACTCGCTGGGAATGTTGTCGCTGTCCTCACTGTCTACTCCCATTGCCTGAAGCGTGCTCCCAGTGAACCTGCATATACAACAACATACATACATATATGTAGATATATATCTATCTCTCTGAGAGTGGCCTATATACAAGTAGAAAATACCAAACACACAATAAACTTTGTGTACCATTCGCCCTCGAAGACTATGGAGAATGAATGGCACCAGCCATGAGCGCTGATATGCATGCCCTTTGCATGGCCAACTAGCTTTGCATCCTGCTTGGGACCAGCATATATCGCCCAGTTGTTGACGGCAGTCTCGCCCATCCCAACAGAAGTATTTGGTAGTATCTCTCTTTGGTTTACTTCTGAACCCTTGCGTAGCTGGCGCATGAACAAGTTGCGGAATTTCAGCTCGGTGCTCTCTAGGAGTGCACTGGAAGGAGTGACCTCCATATCGGCCATGGTGGGCGAGTGTGGGAGAAGCTAGCTAGAAAGAATGGATGATGGTAGGCTCTAGTGCGTGGGCTGGCTAAACTCTACCTTGTGTGAGAAAACGTAAGCTCAACAGGGGGTATTTATACACATAGTAATACTCCACTTCCACTAGGCCGGCTAGCTAATCTCCGCATGCCACCAGGCACCAGCACAAGTGGATCGCTGTGTGTTCTGTCTCGTGCATCACGAGCATCTGAAATTAGATGGCACCCGATATGATTAGTTAGCTTAAGCATCCCATATGGTCTTTGGACCTCTGAGAGATGACACCATATTATGGTACTTTTAGTAAATAGGTGATTATGTATTTGCATGGACATATAAACGAAATCTCAAAACTAAAATTGATTTTATTTGCTGACCACTAAGGGTAAAACCCGCATCTCCTTATTTCATTAGTTAGATGCACTGTATATTGTAGTATGTGTAAGGGAGTACCGGTCTCCATGCTTGCTTGATGCTATGTACAGTTCATTTTGAGTAGTTGAACCGGTTTGATTTTTTTTAGAGAATGT
The DNA here is from genome assembly GCA_916181665.1 of Avena sativa. Taxonomy (NCBI): domain Eukaryota; kingdom Viridiplantae; phylum Streptophyta; class Magnoliopsida; order Poales; family Poaceae; genus Avena; species Avena sativa. The sequence continues at coordinate 341,557,908 of OV702293.1, read as the reverse complement.
CACTGCTTCATTATTGATCAAATAACATCACTAAAGTACTTCCCGGATGCACTCCAGAATAACATTCCAAAGAAAAATTACATAAAGCAGCAGGCTCCCTACTATACGAGCTAACATATTCAACTTCTGGCCAATGTGCCTAGAGAGAAATCTGAAGCGAGGCTCTTGATATCGATCACCATGCATGCACAGATCCTACAGAAGAACAATATCCCTCCGTGGAGACTTGCTTGATGCTAAAAATCTACTAGGGCAGCTCATGGGTAGATCCATACACATTAACGGTGAAGTAATCCACTTCCACTAGGCCGGCTAGCTAATCTCAGTCGTGTGCTCAACATGTACCTATGAGTCTATGACGTCGGTGAGGGCCAGCATTTCCATCTCCGACACACAGCCCTGAGTATAACCTTACCGACACACAGCCCTGAGTATAACCTTACAGATTATTGTTGAACACCAGGCTGTACATGCCGCAGAACCCGCCAGAGACGAACTCCCTTCTCCACAAGCAATCGTCAAATCCAACACTATCACAGGAACTACCACCAGAGACATGTAGACACGCTGCTATGTGGCATTGGCATGCTCTCCATGAAGGGCCACCTCACTAAAGGAAACAGAGGTTACGCCGACGGACTCAACCCGTCGACACAGGGGAAAAAGCTGTCCGTAGACGTCGGCATAGCCCCGTCAGCAAATAATTCATCCGCATAGGTAATATGGCCGCCGGCACTGTACCGAGCTATATTGACGGTTTTGCCTAACTGTCGGCACAGCCTGGCCATCGGCACAGAAAGCTGAAACAAAACCATCTAACGACGTTGCAAGCTATCCCGACAACCCACTCGTCGGCTTAGCTAACCACGTGGCCATTCTTGGGAGCCTGCCCGAGAAAAACTATGTGGATGGCATGCTTGTCAGCTTCTCCTTGAAGCTATGTCAACGGCCTATCCGTCGGCACTAGAGGACGCATGGCGGGCACCCATGGTTGCCTGGAAGGAGCTACGCCGACGACTACAACGATGTCAGATGACCGTCAAACATCGGCACGCCAGCGCCACGTGGCCGCTACCTATGCCGATAGCCTGGCTATGTCGACGGTGGCCAAGGTACGCCGACGGTGACTCGCGGCACAACTCCAGCTAAGCCGACGACTGAGATGTGTTGGCGGTTTTTCTTAGTTGTAGGCATCTCATAACGGTGCCGGCAACCCTGAGAAATTGCGGTCGCCATACCTAGTATCCGTTTCCTGTAGTGCATGTACTTCATCTGAGGATCGAAACTGTCAGAATGAGTCCGGAACTTAAAAGGGGGAATATTATTCTCCTATTTTTGGATTAAGCACAAGGATTTCTCACTAAAGGGCAAGGGAATACACTGATATGTATCTATATTATGTTCATTGGTTTGTTGGCCATCCTACACTGGCTATCATGCATCAGACTCATTTCGTTTCAGAAGAATGGTTATACTTTAAGGTTAGTCATAGTGGGAGTAACATAGATAGTAACATGCATTTACATGCAGTGCCAACTAGGCAATTTGGTGATGTGTCATGTCGTTAAATGATGAAAGAGACTCTTGTGGTAACTAGCTATGTTACCATAACATCACACACCCCAGAATAAGATGGGCCTACATGCTAATAAATAAGACATTGCATGATACTAGATACAAGTTACTATCCACTATAAAGGTAATAACATAGACTAGTAACGTATGCATGTTACTACCTTATGTTACTCTCCACCATGACCAACTTAAGGCTATACATGTTGAGTTGTATTACGCTACGAAAGATATCTGGCTATACTTTAAGGCTATAACTAGTACTTATCTTGTTTAATTACTTGCAGACCGTGAAAATGGACAAGGTTTACGAGGACGTTACTTTCCAAGAATATGATGGGATCTTCAATGATTGTGTCCTACAACTGAAAGTATACTTGTCCTATATTTTTTCTCAAAAATTACTGCAGAACTATGTTGTGCATTGGATGCATGCAAATTGTTTTACCTAGTTTAATGCCATGAAAATTATGTCGCTGCATTATTAAGGTCCCACCTCCATTTCGAAAAAACCTAGTTCATTTGCTAAAATGACTAAAAGATTACACTAGAATTTGATAAATGAACTAGAAGTGGGACTTTGGCGGAATCCCATTTGCTAAAATATGTTGGCTAATGTTTAAATCTATTCTGTAGCTACGGGTTGTGGAACCAAGCAAAATAGTTTGGGAATATATCCCTCACGCGGTGATTACCAAACTTAAGATATAATTTCGTCCTTTTAACCCATTTAGAAGAAATTTACATATTTTACCCATTTAAGTCTTGGACTTGTTCTGACAGCTCTGGGCGACACTTTGCCCAATTTTCCGTGGACAAGTTTGATCACCCTCATTAGGCCGGAGAGCACCTCAAGAATTTGTAGAAGGTATGAGTATTACATGCTAATAGATTACGTTAATCACAATAAGTTTCAGGGTGTTAGCCCTCGTATTTGTTGAGCCAAAGCTTACTAATAGCCCATTATTACTCGGTGAATCGGATGACACCACATGTGTGGTCAACCGGACGGAGGCCATCATACAACGGCGCCTAAGAGCTCACGGCCATGGCGGCTTCCTTATCACCTGCTGCCATCTAGATTAGATGATCTTGTCAATTTTCAAAGTACCTTGACAGTTTAATTTATACAAACTGCTGGCTAGTACTCAACTTTCATTTGGCCTGCTAATCTCTGCGTATAGTATAGTATAGTATGTCTCATGACAGTTTAATTTGTATAAACTGCTGGCTAGTACTCCATCTCCATTTTGGCCTGCTAATCTCTGCATACCTAAGCATGTTAAGCTTGAATAGTATACTATCTTGTGGCCATGAGCATCTTAAGCTTAAGCATCACATGGTTTGATCGGTTCTGATTTCTGAGAGCTCCTACAACATGGTAGGATTCGGTACTTGCATTGGATAGATAAAAGATGCGATGCCCGAACACAAAAATATTAGCAATGTCAGTCCATATCGGTCGGGATCCGGTGAAGAACGTGAAAAACGTGACATTGTTGTCGCTGTCCCTCGGCGGCGCCCGGGTCAGTGGGGAAGGGCCATCTTCTTGGTGCTCTACATGTATGAGGCAGTCTATGACGTCTTCCTATCTACGGCCTGCATTGGACACCTCCATCCGTGCAACTAACGGACGATGGAGCTCCTCCGCATGACCATCAAGCATCGGCACGCCAGCGCCACGTGACCGCTACCTATGCCAACAACCTGGCTATGTCAATGGTGGCCAAGGTATACCAAAGGTGACTGTCCACACAACTCCATCTAAGTCGATGGCTGAGCTGTGCTGGTGTTTTTTCCTAGCCGTAGGCATCTCGTAACGGCGCCGATGGTCCTGGAAAATTGCCGTCGGCATAGTATCCATTTCATGTAATGCCTGTACTTCATCGGATGATCGAAACTGTCAGAATGAGTTCGGAACTTAAAAAGGGGAATATTATTTTCCTATTTTTGGATTAGGCACAAGGATTTTTCTCACTAAAGGGCAAGGGAATACACCGATATGTATCTATATTATGTTCAGTCAGTGGGTTGACCATCCTACACTAGCTATCATGCATCAGACTTTACCGTACTCATTTCGTTTCACAAGAATGGTTATACTTTAAGGATATACATGTTGAAAGATATCTGGCTATACTTTAAGGCTATAACTGTTACATTTGCCTTTTGGATCTTCTAGCCTAGATGATTACAGTAGCGCTCTTTGGGTTGGATCTGAGAGAGTAGAGAGAGACCGGAGAGGTACTACCTGCGCCTTGGCTCGAGGAACACGAGCCAGAGGGGATGCCAGAGGTGGTGTCCATGACGGAGAGGGGCGACGGCGTGGGCGTGGGTGGTTGAGAGTGGCGGCGGCGGAGCTTCCCGTCGGCCTAGCGTGAAACCCTAATCGGTGGGTGTGTAGGTGGGGAGCTGCGGCGCATGGTGAACCTCGTACCGTGTGCGTCCGGCCCCCCCACCTATTTATATACGCACTGGCAACAGGGGCCCGCAACCATGGATAGGGTTGGGCGCCCCCGATTGGGGCGCGATGAGGGACTCCGTTCGGACCGTTGGGCCCGAACGTGGGAGAGATCTATCCAACATTCTCCCCCTAGATCTCGACTTTACTTTTAACTTTGTTCTTTACTTATTTCATTACAGAATGACACATAGAGCATGTTTCATCGTCTCAGCTCAATTGCCGATAGAATCAGACAGCTACTATATACCTTCGTGTTCTGAAACAAATTCTGTTACTTTTGGGCTTCTATAGTCCAGGAATCATAGGCTTGCCGTTAAACCCATGCCGGCTATGTGTTCCTTGAACACATTGGGTGGTAAGCCTTTCGTTAGCGGATCCGCAAGCATATCCTTTGTCCTTATATGCTCGAGACTTATAGTTTGATCCTGGACTTTGTCCTTCACAACATAATACTTTATATCTATAGACTTTGAAGCATTACTCGACTTGTTGTTGTGAGCATAGAATACTGCGGGCTCGTTGTCACAGTATATCTTTAGTGGCCTGCTGATGCAGTCAACCATTTTCAAGTCGGGTAAGAATTTCTTTAACCATAACGCCTGTCCCATGGCCTCATAACATGCTATGAATTCTGCATACATCGTAGATGATGCAACTATCGACTGTTTGACGCTTCTCCATGAAATAGCACCTCCTGCGAGAGTAAAGACATACCCTGTCGTGGACTTTCTGTCGTCTTTATCTCCCGCAAAATCTGCATCTGAATACCCTTTTATCTCTAGGGAATCAGATCGTCTATATGTTAGCATGAGGCCTTTTGTGCCTTGCACATAGCGCAAAGTTTTCTTTACCATCTTCCAGTGCTCTATGCCTGGATTCTCTTGATATCTACCGAGTACCCCGGTGATAAATGCTAAGTCAGGGCGAGTGCATACTTGTGCATACTGTAAGCTTCCAACAGCCGAAGCATATGGTACTGACTTCATTTGATCGATCTCATATTGATTCTTTGGACATTGGGTTTTCCCAAAATTGTCGCCCTTGACTATGGGAGCAGGTGTTGAATTACTCGCATGCATATTGTATTTTTTTAAAATCTTTTCACAATACGCTTTCTGCAACAGTCCTAACACTCCATTCTTTCTATCTCGGTGAATTTCTATGCCCAAAACATAAGATGCTTCACCAAGGTCTTTCATGTCAAAGTTTGATGACAAGAAATTCTTTGTTTCTAGTAGTAGACTAACATCACTGCTAGCAAGCAGAATGTCATCCACATATAGAATTAGGAAAATATATTTCCCACTTTTGAACTTTGCATAAATGCAGTTGTCCTTAACATTTTCTTTGAATCCAAATCTTTTAATGGTATCATTAAACTTTAAATACCACTGCCTAGAGGCTTGCTTTAACCCATAAATGGATTTCTTTAGGCGGCATCCCATATGTTCCTTCCCCTCCATGAAAAAACCCTTGGGTTGTTTCATGTAAACATTTTCTTCTAAATCTCCATTTAGAAATGCCATCTTGACATCCATTTGATGTAGCTCTAAATCAAAATGTGCAACTAGTGCCATGATGATTCTGAAGGAGTCCTTACATGAGACCGGAGAAAAAGTCTCATTGTAATCTACGCCTTCTCTTTGCGTAAAGCCTTTTGCCACAAGTCTAGCTTTATACTTTTCTACATTCCCATTGGAGTCTTATTTTGTTTTGTAGACCCACTTGCATCCTACTGTTTTGGCTCCTTTGGGAATTTCCTCTAAGTTCCAAACATTGTTGGAACTCATTGATTTCATTTCATCTTCCATTGCCTCCACCCACTTGGCTGAGTGAGGGCTACTCATGGCTTCTTCATATGAGGTAGGATCGCCCTCCATATGAACTACATTATAAACTTTGTAGATGTCTTTGGAAATGGCTGGTCTTCGTTCTCTTTTAGACCGTCTGAGTTCATCAGACTCTTGCTCATTTCTTGCCTCGGGATCAGGCACATTTACACTAGGTGGCTGTTCTGGCTCCCTTTCGTGCTCAACAGTGGGTTTAGGTGGCTCCTGATGGACAGGTTCCGAACTTTCGCCCATTGTTGTCACGTGTGGAGTCACAACAGGTGCCGGCACCACAACCTCAGGGGTTGTAGATGGTGGCACAACAGGTAGCGAGAAAAATGGCTCCTGAGTCATCGGATTAGGTGCATGCACCCTCTTCTCCTCAAGATCAATTTTCCTAGCTACCGTGCTCCCCCTCATCAATTCGTCCTCCAAGAAGACTGCATGTCTCGTTTCTACAAACTTTGTGTATCTGTCGGGACAGTAGAAACGATAGCCTTTGGACTTATCTGGATAGCCAATGAAATGGCAAGATACTGTTTTGGGGTCTAACTTTGTGATGTTTGGATTGAAAATTTTTGCCTCAGCTGGGCTCCCCCAGACCCTCAAGTGGTGCAGAGAGGGGACCCTGCCTGTCCACAATTCATACGGTGTTTTGGGCACCGACTTACTTGGTACTCTGTTGAGAATATGAATGGCGGTTTTAAGCGCCTCCATCCACAATCCCAATGGGAGGGTGGAATAGCTCATCATGATGCGCACCATATCCATAAGGGTACGGTTGCGCCTTTCAGCTACTCTGTTTTGCTGAGGTTCGCCCGACATAGAATACTGGGCGACTATTCCATTTTCTTGCAGGAACCTTGCAAAAGGTCCTGGTACTTGACCATATGGAGTATGCCGACCGTAGTACTCCCCCAACGATCGGACCGAACTATTTTTATTCTTTTATCATGCTGATTTTCTACTTCAGCTTTGAAAATTTTAAATTTATCCAATGCTTCAGATCTTTCTTTAATTGGATAAATATAACCATACCGGGAGTGGTCATCCGTGAATGTTATGAATAAATCATAGCCATCCACACTTTTCACCGGAAACGGTCCACAAATATCCGTGTGGATTATTTCTAGTGTAGCTATGCTTCGGTTTGCACCCTTTTTAATTTGTTTGACATACTTTCCTTTAATGCAATCTATGCATTGTTCTATGTCGGAGAACTCTAACGGAGGAAGAATGTCATTTTTAACGAGGCTTTCTATTCTTCCCCTCGAAATATGGCCTAGTCTACAGTGCCATAGTTTCGATGAGTCAAGAGTTCGCTTTCTTTTCTTTTGTTCTTTGTTCGACAAGGAAACTTTTTCATTCACATCACACACAGAAAAAACTTTATCATGCAGGGATAACAAATATAACTTATCAAATAATGTAGAAACACCCACACATTTGTCTTTCAACCAAATGGCACACTTGCCATTTCCAAAATAACATTCGTAAGAATCTTTGTCCAAACAGGAAACACTTATTAAATTCCTATGTAATGAAGGAACGAAAAGCACATCTTTGAGCAAAAGCAAAGAGCCATCAGCCAGCTCCAGAGGGACGTCACCAATGGCCTCCACTTCTGCTTCTATTCCATTCGCCACTTCAATGTGTCTTTCTCTTCTTGGCGTGGTCCTTGTCGAATGGAACCCCTGTAAAGAGTTGGCAACGTGAACAGTTGCTCCAGAATCAATCCACCAAGTGGATCTAGTAAACTTTTCATACAAAGATTCATTAACAAAAGAAACAATATCTTTACCATTTTTGGCCATGATGTACTTTAGCCAAATTGGACAGTCCTTCTTGTAGTGCCCAGTCTTTTTACAGTGATGGCACTGATCCTTCTCCCCAGGGGTGGACTGGTGATGCTGGTACTGGTGCTGCATTGGGCCCTTGCCATGGGGCTTGGAGGGTGAGCCACCATGGTTGCCACCTGTGAAGCCTCTCTTCCTGTTGTCCTTCACGAAGTTCAGAGAACCGCCGTGAAGGGCTTTCAGCCTTTCCTCTTCCTGGGAGCACATCCCAATGGTATTTTCTATGTCCCACTTTTCAGGGGACATATTATAGTTTATTACAAAGTTTTCAAAAGGCTGTGGAAGTGAGGCCATCACAAGGTGCACCAAGAGTGCTGGCTTTAGCTCGAGGTCCTCATCCATGGGCTTGAGTTTCGCTGCCATGTTTGACATCCTCAAGATGTGCTCTCTTATTCCGTGGGGTCCTCCCGTGTACTTTTCAGTAACCAGCTGCTTTAACAGCTGGGTCGCATACATCTTTAAAGAGCCAGTAAACTGGCTCTTTATCTTGGCGAGATACTCACCCACGGTAGCACACTCTCCAATTGAGCCCACTATTGCGTTCTCAATTGTGTTCTTTACGAAGGCCAGAGTCTTCTTGTTGGCGTTCACCCATTTCTGGTTATCAATAGAGTAGGCCAGCTCCAATGGAGCATGGTCCCTCTTCCTTTTCTCAAACTCAGCACTTTCCTCAGCATCTCCCCTGACTGGGTCAGCGGGCTTGACTGGTTGCTTGGTGTCAACCACCCAATCCACTTCGGCGCATACGAACGCCAAATCAACTTTCTTCCTCCATTCGGAGTAGTTATCCCCCCTTAGGAGCGGGATGTCCTTCAAACATGCCATGAGGTTGAGACCTCCTGAAAATCACAAAAGATGTGAGATCACCAAGTAAAACAACTGTATGCGTTAATTTAACGTTGGTATAAATTAAGCATGCAATCGTTTCGTGCTATTTAAAATCACATCACCGTTGGGCAGAAATAAATTTAAATGCACCTTTAATACTTAATATGAAAAGATTATGGTCATGATTATTAATAACGTTGGTCAATTAATAGCATGAGGCATAATCACTTTAATCACATCTTTATGTCAAGATTTAATCAACTTTTATTGCATTTGTTGCAATTTTAAACCATACATTTGCAATGTAAAATAACTATTTGCAGCGGAAACTTTCAATAATAACTTTTCATTAAACTCATAGTTTGCAGAAAAAAATCTGCCTTTGTAACGTTCTCTAGTCATAATATACATAAAGATAAAATGACTAGAGAAAACTATGTAAAAAATTGCTCAAAACTAAGCAAAACTGTTAAAAAACAACTCTGTAAAAATAAAAACAGAAAAAACATTTAAAAAACGCTCTACTGGGCCAACGCGGCCCAGCACGCCCGGCGGTATCTGCCGCCCGCGCGCTGCCCAGCGCTCCCCGCCAGCAGCCCAGCTAGGGCCCGCGTGGACCGCCTGGCCTGGCTTGGCCCGCCAGCCGCCCGCGCCTATCTGCCGCCCACGCGCGCGCCAGCGAGCTAGCGGCCGCACGCCCCGCAGCCCAGCAAGCGCGGCCCGCCTGGCCCAGCACCGCCTGCGCCGCCCGCGGCGGTCAATCCTAGCCGTCCGTGAGCTAGGGTTTTGATCCAACGGTCCAACGCGCCGATCGGAGGAATAAAACCCCCGCGCGCCGCCCCTTTCTAACCCTAACCTCATTCCACCCACCCCGCGTCCTACCCGCGCCCTCCCCGCGGCGGCGCCGCGTGCAGCCCGCGGCCGCCCCACGTCATCTCCGCGGCGGCTCCGCGCCCCTCCCTAGGCGAGGTGGCCGTGCCCCTCCCTCCCCACTCTCCTCTCGCAGTTCGGCCCGAGGCGAGGGGGCGCCGCCCAGCGGGCCCCTCCCTCTCCCGAGTCTGTGCGGCTTGGGAGCCCGTTAGTGGAGGTGAGGTGAGGCGGCCACCCCCGCGCGGCGACGGTGCCGGCGGCGGCGCGCCCCTCCCTCTACCCCACTCTCTGGCGAGCCTCTGCAAGTGGAGATGAGGCGAGGTGGCCGCCTCGCGCGGCGACGGTGCCGGCGGCGGCGAGCCCCTCCCTCTCTCCCTTTACCCAGCTCGCAAGCTTCCCCCTCCCCAACATTCTGTCCACTTTATCCACCCTCGAGCGACGAGAGAGAGAGAGGAGATGCGGTGACGAGCGGCGGAGCCGCGGCCCCCCTTATGCCTCCCTTGGCGGCGGTGCGTCCACCTGAGGGTGGGCGCACGCCCGCCAAGCGACGCAGTAGTGGTGCCTCCTTCCCAGCGCACGTCGGCGGCCGGTGGTTCTTTGTCCCCTCTTCTTGAGTTTTCCTCTGGGATTTTCGGGGTTTGGGGTTTCTTTTGATTTGGGATCTGGGAGGTGGGGTTTTCTCTTGCGGGATCTTTCTGTCTGTTTCGATATGGGATTGTACAGGGGAAGAACTAGGGTTACAACTCGGGATTTGCTTTGCCCCCGAAGGGGTGTGTTCTTCGTCTAGATGCCTCGCATAGGATGCGCATCTAGATCGAGCGGAACGGCGCGGCCGTAAGGGCAGGCGCACTATAGATCTAGGGTTTCTTTACTTCTTTGCTTTTCTACCGAAAAAAATAGGACTAGAATCCCGCTCTGATACCAATGTTACATTTGCCTTTTGGATCTTCTAGCCTAGATGATTATAGTAGCGCTCTTTGGGTTGGATCTGAGAGAGTAGAGAGAGACCGGAGAGGTACTACCTGCGCCTTGGCTCGAGGAACACTAGCCAGAGGGGATGCCAGAGGTGGTGTCCATGACGGAGAGGGGCGACGGTGTGGGCGTGGGTGGTTGAGAGTGGCGGCGGCGGAGCTTCCCGTTAGCCTAGCGCGAAACCCTAATCGGTGGGTGTGTAGGTGGGGAGCTGCGGCGCACGGTGAACCTCGTACCGTGTGCGTCCGGCCCCCCCCCCACCTATTTATATACGCACTGGCGACAGGGGCCCGCAACCATGGATAGGGTTGGGCGCCCCCGATTAGGGCGCGATGAGGGACTCCGTTCGGGCCGTTGGGCCCGAACGTGGGAGAGATCTATCCAACAATAACTACTTTAGTTGTTTAATTACTACTTGCAGACAGTGAAAATGGACTAGGTTTAGGATGACATACTTTCCAAGAATATGATGGGATCTCCAATGATTCTCTGTCCTATAACTGAAATTATACTTGTCCTATATTTTTTCTCAAATATTACTACAGAACTATGTTGTGCACTGGATGCATGCAAATTGTTTTACCTAATTTAATGCCTTGAAGATTATGTCGCTGCATTATTAAGGTCCCACCTAGTGTATTTGCTAAAATATAGTTCAAAATTTAAGTAAAAATTATACTAAAATTTGATAAATAAACTAGAAGTGGGACTTTGACGGGATCCCCATTTGACACCCTATGCATTATGTTGGCTAGTGTTTAAATCTATTCTATAGCTACGGGTTGGAACCTAGCAAAATAGTTTGGGAATACAGCCCTCACGGTGATTAATTACCAAACTTAGATAGAATTTCGTCCTTAATTTTTTGTTTGAAACAAGGTAAACAAAGTTCTGCCCCAGCCAAACAAAAGAAAAGAAAGGGGCCACCAGGGCCCCGAGAAAGAAAGAAAAAAAAAGCTTAACCTATAAACCTCTGCCAGGTTTTTTGTCCCGGCAAGAATCCAGTCTTTTCCTGCCTCTTTGATCTTGTCCATGATGGCGGAGGGTAGGGAAGATTGAACGAGAGCAGGTAAAATACTTTACCCAATTTAAGTCTTGGACTTGTTCTCACAGCTCCTGGCGACACTTTGCCCAATTTTCTGTGGACAAGTTTGATCACCCTCATTAGGCCGGAGAGCACCTCAAGAATTTGTAGAATGTATGAGTATTACATGCTAATAGATTACGTTAATCACAATTAGTTTCAGGGTGTTAGCCCTCGTATTTGTTGAGCCAAAGCTTACTAATAGCCCATTATTACTCGGTGAATCGGATGACACCACATATGTGGTCAACCGGATGGAGGCCATCATACAACGGTGCCTAAGAGCTCACGGCCATGGCGGCTGCCTTATCACCTGCCATCTAGATTAGATGCTCTTGTCAATTTAGTTGTTTAATTACTACTTGCAGACCGTGAAAATGGACTAGGTTTACGATGACGTACTTTCCAAGAATATGATGGGATCTCCAATGATTCTCGGTCCTATAACTGAAATTATACTTGTCCTATATTTTTTTCTCAAATATTACTACAGAACTATGTTGTGCACATGCAAATTGTTTTACCTAGTTTAATGCCTTGAAAATTATGTCGCTGCATTATTAAGGTCCCACCTAGTTTATTTGCTAAAATCTAGTTCAAATTTTACGTAAAAAATTATACTAAAATTTGATAAATAAACTAGAAGTGGGACTTTGACGGGATCCCATTTGACACCCTATGCATTATGTTGGCTAGTGTTTAAATCTATTCTATAGCTACGGCTTGGAACCAGGCAAAATAGTTTGGGAATACGGCCCTCACGGTGATTACCAAACTTAGATAGAATTTTGTCCTTAATTTTTTTTGAAACAAGGTAAACAAAGTTCTGCCCCAGCCAAACAAAAGAAAAAAAGGGGCCACCAGGGCCCTGAGAAAGAAAGGAAAAAAAGCTTAACCTACAAGCTCTGCCAGGTTTTTTTTGTCCCGGCAAGAATTCAGTCTTTTCCTTCCTCTTTGATCTTATGCATGATGACCAAGGGTAGGGAAGATTGACCGAGAGCAGGTAAAATATTTTACCCAATTTAAGTCTTGGACTTGTTCTGACAGCTCTCGGCGACACTTTGCCCAATTTTCTGGACAAGTTTGATCACGCTTGATGGTGCTCGACGTAGCACTTTGTTGATAACCCCAAGCGCGGGGTGTGAAGAGCACAGCAGCAAGTTTTCCCTCAGTTGAGACCAAGGTTATCGAACCAAAAGGAGAAAGGAAACGTCACACAGGTATTGCAAACAACGTGGAGACCTGCACAACACAAACTCAAGACTTTGTCCCAACGAATCAGTAAGGTTGTCAAGCTCACCGGTTTGCTGTAACAAAGGATTAAACGTATGGTGTGAAAGGTAATGGTGGTTTGCAGCAAGTAAACAAGTAACAGTGGAAGATGTATCAATGGTAAAGATTGGATTGTGGTCCATAGTTCACTAGAGGTGCTCTCCTTAGAAAAACAACATGGCATGAAGGGTAAACAAATTACAACAGGGCAATTGACAGGAATTGAGCAAGACATAACAATGCAATTACTAGTCAGAAAGATCCTATGAGATTCGATTGGGCAATACAACAAGATACATAGACCGCCATCCAACTGCATCTATGAGGAGAAGTCCACCTTCAGGTTATCATCCGAACCCTCTCCAGTATTAAGTTGCAAGCAACAGATAACTGCTTTAAGCAAAGTGTGTAAGGTAAACAGTCCACATGTTCCATGAACAAGAGACCATTATTTTCGCCCTAGTAGCAACATCACATCTTCAACCGAAGAGATTTCTGCCACTTCCCTTGGAAACTAGAGACATGAAACCATTATTGAGCATAAATACTTCCTCTTGGAGTCACTAGCAACTACTTGGCCAAGATAGCTACTAATAACAGAGAGCATGCAAGATCACAAACAACACATACATGATAGAATCATAAAGACAAAACCATTAATCAAACCAACATAATAATCTCAATATCCATCGGATCACCGCAAACACAATATGCATGATTACAAATAGATTAGATCTTGATCATGAACAGAGCTCACAAGATCTATATATGAAAGCACAAAGGAGGAGATACAACCATCTAGCTACTACATGGACCCATAGTCCAAGGTGGAACTACTCACGCATCATACCGGAGAGAAGGCCTCCGGGATGATCTCCCCTCCGGCAGGGTGCCGGGAAGAACTTCCGATCCCCCCATATAGGGAAGACGGTGGAGGCGTCTACAGAAGGTTTCGTGAAATATTGATCGGGTTCTTAGGGTTTCTGCATCGGGGGATTCTTATAGGCGAAGGGGGAGGCCGAGGAGGCGGCCAGGGGCCCCACACCCTGCCTAGGCGCGGGGCAAGGCCCACCCGCACCTAGGGGGTTCTGGGCACCCTGGCCCGCTTCTCCATCTCCCCTCTGGATTTCTTGTTCCCCACGGAAAGTTATTGACTTTGGCTTTTGTCCCGTCCAATTCCGAGAATATTTCCTTACTAGCTTTTCTGGAACCAAAAGCAGTAGAAAACAGGCAATTAGCACTGTGGCAACTTGTTAATAGGTTAGTACCAGAAAACATGTAAAAAGCACCTCAGAGTGTAGACAAATCAAAGCAAAGTAGATACTAAATAAGCATGGAACATCAAAAATTATAGATACGTTTCCGACGTATCAAGCATCCCCAAGCTTATCTCCTTCTCGTCCTCGAGTAGGTAAGTGATAAAAAAAGAATAATTTTTGAGGTGACATGCACCCTCACAATAAAGATATAACCATTTGCAAGCATTGAAAGCTGGGATCAAAGAACTCTAAACATGATCATGAAAGATGGAGTTCTAATAGTAGGATAGAGCAACTAATGTTGCAACATGACAAGATACAAACAAAGATCATGAATAACATGCATTGAAAAATGTTTGTTTGTTTCACATACAGAAAACATAGCATAGTAGCAATTAGCTTGTCCCTCATAGAGTAGCAAATAGATGCATAGGACACCTTCAAAGTTCACAAGGGTCACTAGAAACAAATAGCACAAGAACAAGTAATATCACAATATGCATCAATCAATAAGCTTTGGGACACTGCACACAGAGTGACAACTATGCTCTCTTAGTGGTGCCTAAAGGTAGAAGGTGGAGACTCAAATAATGATGGAAGAAATGCCCTTCACAAAGGGAAGCAGGGATTTCAAGTTTCAAAAAGAGCTTCGAAAAATTATAGTACTTGTTAGCTTTCAGCCCTCATTGCCCCTATCATAAGCATCTTGAAGTGATTAAGGTTAAAGTGAACAAACTATGGAGTATATGGTTGACGAAGTATAAGTTGGCAATCTCAAGTCCCTTGAATACGAGGACCACACCTCATGCTACTCAACTTTAGTCACCTGTAAGTTCTTGTCATTTTAAGTATTTGCATATCATAGAGAACCACCAACGGGGTACCCCTTGCACATGGTACATGAGCTTTTCCATAACCAAAATGACAAGGCAAGCAGACAATGAGCATCTCAGCAATCTTTTTATTTACTATATGCATAGATTTTTATTGAGGATGCTTCATAGATAGCTCACTATGGTGATGTTGTAAGTTTCCACCATGATTAGGCATGGCTTAGGCTAGCAGCCCAAGCATTTCTCTAACACAAAATACAAACTCCATGGACTTACAATTTCCCTCTTTATTTCACACCGGTGACATACATATACAAAATAGCATGATATCAACTGAGTACAAAGTACAAGTACAATGTTAAAAACGTTCCCCGTGACAGCACGGTTCTGCTAATTCCAACGTATAAGTGCAAGCATATACAACATAGACGTCATAATGGTTCAAGTTTATCAGGGGCAAAGAATATAAAGTGTGCCATCAAGTTTGTGAGGGATTTAATCACTAAGTTTTCACATAACAAATTAGTTTTTAATTGGAAGATACCTGAAAACAAGAATATACTTGAAATGGTGTAACATACCATGCATAGGAGTTTATAGTGGACACTTTGGAAAAACTAGGTTTCTTGAGAGTTGGAAGAATGAGTAGAACTTACTCATACAAGTGGAGGCTAGCAAAAGACTGGGAGCAACCAAATAAGAGAGCAATAATGGCCATAATCATGCAGAGCAACAAAGCATTACTAATCAAAGCATAGAGTGGTACTACAAGTCAAGGACTAGATGATCATAGAGGCTATGGTGACTGGTCATAGTCATAACATGGTGTGAGCATGTGCCAAGTCAACCCAAACAAAGCATCAAAGGAGAATACCACAATACTATGCTTTTGCATGCTAAAACAACGTATAATTTCTTCAAGGCACACTAAGCAATCACAATTGTTTGGAACAAGACATGCTACAACAATAATCACTAAGCATAATGCCAAAACAACACCTAGCATGTCATGCGAAAGTCTAAGTCACAATCAATGCAAGCTCCTCTTGCACTTCCAAGCAAGAACTTACTACTCCTTTCCAACACCAAGCAACTTATTTGCAACAACACAGTGAGAACGGGGGTCCAAACTACTTTATTCAAGCAAACTAAACAACCTAAGAAAAGTAAACGAAAACTAAGACGCTCCAAGAACAACACAGCTGTGCATGGAACAATAAAAACAAAGTGTCTAGATAGACCTGAGCTTTTTATTGATGAAGAAGGGGATGCCTTGGGCATCCCCAAGCTTTGACGCTTGTAACTCTTGAATATTTCTTGGGGTGACACCATGGTGAAATCCCCAAGCTTCAGCTTTTGTCCATTCTTCATCTCATTACATCATTCTCTATCTACACCTAAAATTTTTCCTTCATACAAAATTTCACACAATATTCATTAGCAACATTAGTTTATTCAAAAGATATTAGACCTCTAGCAAAGCTTTGGAACAACAAGGCTTTTCACTAAAAACACAAGCTACGTTATCAACTGCTTCAAAAAACTCAATTCCCCAAAAGAGAACTCAAAAAGGAATCAATAAAAAGCAAATGCAAATAATGGCAGAAAACTGTCTAAACAGACCAGCAGGTACAAACCGATTTTTTTGAAAATCTTCTGTTGCTCAAATCAAAAAGTGTTAAACTAATGAAAGTTAGCTAACATACTGGGGGATTTATTCGTAATTTTTGAGCTCAATACGAGTTACATAACTCCTCACGAATTTTTATGGTGGAGGACAGAAATCTGTTTCGGGACAGCAACTCCCCAAATCTTACTTCCCTCTCATTAGAGGTCATTCTTGGCACAAAAACCAAACAAAAAGGATAAGGAGAGGTCATTACTGAAGTAATAACTTCGAAGACTCAAGGAAACTCTTGGGTTATCTCCCAACAAGTACTTTTATTTAACGCCTTTAAGTTAGGCATAAGAAGAAAGAAGAATCAAGTATTTTCAAATGGGGCATTACCCCTCTTGTTCTTTCCGTTCTTACCTTTCTTCTTCTCTTTAGGGAAGATATGATTGCTTACCGGAGGAGCAAAATTCATAATGCCTTTTCCCACATCTATTATAGTATCAAGGTGTTTCAGTAGAGATCTTCCAAATGTGATCTGTCACTTGCCTACACATTCAATAACAAGATAATCAGTAGACACCATTTTCCCTGAGATTTTTGTAAACACACCTTCAGCTATTCCAATGGGCAATAAGGTGGCATTATTAGTGAGAGATATTTCCTCTCCTCCTTCAGAAAGCCCCCAAAGACTCAAAAAATCATAAATATCTTTAGGCATGAGACAAAATTCAGACATGATATCACAACGAGCATCAAAACGTGTAGTATTTATAGAGACTTTTATTATGGGAAACCACTTTGAAGACTCAGAATTTATGGGAACATAATCATGATAAACCCTAAGCGTGTGATAGCAACTATTCATAGCAACAATACTGGTCCCAAGAGTGTTCAACCTAGCAAAAATATTTGTGAAGGAGGAATCAGACTTGCCAGGTGTCCAGTAGATTATAATCAATTGTTTTATGGCATCAAAAGCTTCATCCTCAGTACATAGAAAAATATCTTTATTAGCCATAGCATCCAAAGCATATATATAACGAAGAGCAATACCGCGGTAGAAACTATCAATAACCAAGCCAAGGCTCATCTTAGGCTCAGTTTCCCTCTGTAAAGCGGAGATTCTATACCAAGATTCTTTGAAACTCTCTTCACTTTTTTGCTTAAAAGTGGAGACCTCTTCCATAGGTGAAATAAATATTGGTCCAAAACCAGACATGGTGGCAACTAGAGTAGGAACTATTTTTTGTGTTTTTGAATAAAGAAAGCAAACCAAACTAGACTAATTTTTTTGGGTTTTTTGAAAAGAGGCAAACAAAACCAAACAAAAGAAACTAATCAAACTAAAAATAAATTAAAGAGAAAGGAAGTGAAGGACTCCCCTTGTGAAGACGTCCTTAGCCTCCCCGTCAACGGCTCCATAAAGACTAGATGGTGCTCGACGTGGCACTTTGTTGGTAACCCCAAGCGCAGGGTGTGAAGAGCACAACAAGAAGTTTTTCCTCAGTTGAGACCGAGGTTATCGAACCAGAAGGAGGAAGAAAACGTCACACAGGTGTTGCAAACAACGTGGATACCTGCACAACACAAACTCAAGATTTTGTCCCAACGAATCAGTGAGGTTGTCAAGCTCACCGGTTTGCTGTAACAAAAGATTAAACGTATGGTGTGGAAGGTAATGGTGGTTTGCAGCAAGTAAACAAGTAACAATGGAAGATGTATCAATGGTAAATATTGGACCGGGGTCCATAGTTCACTAGAGGTGCTCTCCTTAGATAAACAACATGGCATGAAGGGTAAACAAATTACAACAGGGCAATTGACAGGAACTGAGCAAGACATAACAATACAATTACTAGTCAGAAAGATCCTATGAGATTCGATTGGGCAATACAACAAGATACATAGATCGCCATCTAACTGCATCTATTACTAGAAGTCCACCTTTAGGTTATCATCTGAACCCCCTCCAGTATTAAGTTGCAAGCAACATACAACTGCTTTAAGCAAAGTGTGTAAGGTAAACAGTCCACATGTTCCATGAACAAGAGACCATTGTTTTTTCCCTAGTAGCAACAGCACATCTACAACCGAAGAGATTTCTGTCACTTCCCTTGGAAACTAGAGGCATGAACCCACTATCGAGCATAAATACTCCCTCTTGGAGTCATTAGCAACTACTTGGCCAAGATAGCTACTAACAACGGAGAGCATGCAAGATCACAAACAACACAGACATGATAGAATCATAAAGACAAAACCATTAATCAAACCAACATAATAATCTCATTATCCATCGGATCCCCGCAAACACAACATGCATGATTACAAATAGATTAGATCTTGATCATGAACAGAGATCATAAGATCTATACATGAAAGCAAAAAGTAGGAGATACAACCATCTAGCTACTACATGGACCCATAGTCCAAGGTGAAACTACTCACGGATCATACCGGAGAGAAGGCCTCCGGGATGATCTCCCCTCCGGTAGGGTGCCAAGAAGAACTTCAGACTTCAGATCCCCCCCCCCGATCTAGGGAAGACGGTGGCGGTGGCTACAGAAGGTTTCGTGGAATATTGATCGGGTTCTTAGGGTTTATGCATCGGGGGATTCTTATAGGCGAAAGGGGAGGCCGAGGAGGCAGCCAGGGGCCCTACACCATGCCTAGGCACGGGGCAGGGCCCACCCGCGCCTAGGGGGGTCTAGGCACCCTGGCCCGCTTCTCCGTCTCCCCTCTGGACTTCTTGTTCACCACGTAAAGTTATTAACTTTGGCTTTTGTTCCGTCTAATTCCGAGAATATTTTCTTACTAGCTTTTCTGGAACCAAAAATAGTATAAAACATGCAACTGGCACTGTGGCAACTTGTTAATAGGTTAGTACCAAAAAACATGTAAAAAGCACCTCAGAATATATACAAAGCAAAGCAAAGTAGATACTAAACAAGCATGAAACATAAAAAATTATAGATACGTTTCCGACGTATCAACCCTCGTTAGGCCGGAGAGCACCTCAAGAATTTGTAGAAGGTATGAGTATTACATGCTAATAGATTATGTTAATCACAATTAGTTCCAGGGTGTTAGCCCTCGTATTTGTTGAGCCAAAGCTTACTAATATCCCACTATTAGTCGGTGAATCGGATGACACCACATGTGTGGTCAACCGGACGGAGGCCATCATACAATGGTGCCTAAGAGCTCACGGCCATGGAGGCTGCCTTATCACCTGCCATCTAGATTAGATGCTCTTGTCAATTTTCAAAGTACCTTGACAATTTAATTTATACAAACTGCTGGCTAGTACTCAACTTTCATTTGGCATGTTAATCTCTGTGTATAGTATAGTATGTCTCGTGGCAGTTTAATTTGTATAAACTGCTGGCTAGTACTCCACCTCCATTTTGGCTTGCTAATCTCTGCATGCCTAAGCATGTTAAGCTTGAATAGTATACTATGTCTTGTGGCCATGAGCATCTTAAGCTTAAGCATCACATGGTTTGATCGGTTCTGATTTCTGAGAGCTCCTACAACATGGTAAGATTCGGTACTTGCATTGGATAGACAAAAGATGTGATACCCGAACACAAAAATATTAGCAATGTCAGTCCATATCAGTCGGGATCTGGTGAAGAACGTGAAAAACGTGACGTTGTTGTCGCTGTCCCTCGGCGTGCCCGGGTCAGTGGGGAAGGACCATCTTCTTGGTGCTCTACAGGTATGAGGCAATCTATGACTATCTACAGCCTGCATTGGACACCTCCATCCGCGCAACTAATGGAGGATGGATGATGGAGCTCCTCCGCATGCACCTTACAAGGACTCAGCAATGAACAACATCTTCAATGAATTTATAGTTGAAGCTGTAATTGTTTGTCAAAATTACTGTGAAAATTACAATCAAGAAAATTACTGTAGCACGACGTGTCGTGAGCACATTGGCTAGAAGTAGACATCTACTATGAGTACGCATTTTAAGGACATGCACCGCTGGATAAAAAAATCGACGAAAACACCACACACTGTTCATTCCACAATGAACATGCGGGCGTGGAGCTCCCTGTGAGCTTAATTTCTTGTGCTATTATATATACATATGGGTCCTATATATATAGGAAATTTTTTGTGAAAAATTACAATCATGAAATTTACTGTAGCACTAGCATAGTGGCTAAGAGTAGAGATCTAAAATAGGTACGCTTTCTGAGGAAGTGCACCGCTGGATCAAAGATCGATGACCAGGAAAACAACACACATTGTTCATACCACAATGAACAGTGCTGTGCACACGGAGACCTCCATGTGAGCTCAACGTTTGGAGCTAAAATAGATGATCTACAGGACCTAAAACGGCGGGCCACAGAGAGACTGAATCCGTCGGCCCTTAATATATGTATCTATATCTATTACCGTAGCATGAGCATATTGTCTAAAAGTAGACATCTAAAGTATAGTATACACAGATCGACGACCGGAAAAATGCTAATAACAGAATATATCTACATTACCTAAAACGGTGGCGCACAGAGAGGCCGTGAATCCCCTCCCTAATTTATGTAATGTACTATCAATATGGCAATGAAATAATTAGTGTAAGTATCACAAGGTTTTTCAGTTGTGAGATCGAGCTCCACCACACGCTAAGATGCTATACTCGCATGGGACAGATAAAAGAAAACACAATGCAAAAATATTAACAATGTCAAGCCCATGTCAGTCGTCGAGCTGGCGAACAGCATGACGCTTCTCCTAGCAGTCTCTTGGTAGGAGGGCAAAAATCACATAATTAAACTAAAGTTGCAAAGATATCACAGAATAACATGCTTTTTTGAAGATATCACGATCTAACCTACTCACATGGCGCTTTACAAGAAAGCGCCAAGGTCAGTAGCATGACGCTTTCCTCAAAAGCTCCATGGTTCATTTACCGCGCTGGTCAAAAACGCCATCGTTTGGTCCGACGTGGCGGTCAACCGTGGCCATGAGACCATTTTTTTAGTTTAGCGTTTTTGCAAGGGCTCTATGCCAATATGCATGGCGTTTTTGTAGGGGGCATTGTGCCTGCATGCATGTGCGCAAGCCGAACAAAATCTCTCCATGAAATTTTCTAAGTGATGACCATGACGCTTTTGGCAAAAGCGTCATGTTACTGAGCATGGCGCTTTTCGCAAAAGCGTTATGCTACTGACCATGGCGCGGGGTTACAGAGCGTGTGCGTGAGCCGAACAAAATCTCTCGAGAAAATTTGCTAAGTCATAAGCATGGCGTCCTCGGCAAAAACGTCATGCTAAAGAAGTGGGTATGCGGGCACGGTTGACCACCACGTCAGCCGAGAGGATGACATTTTTTACCAAAGCGCTATAGGTTGCATGACGTTTTTCGCGAGAGCGTCGTGCTAACCGAGCATGGAGCTTTTCGATAAAGCGCCATCTGAATAGGTTAGATTGTAAAATCTTTCTAAAAGCGGGTTATTCTGTGATTTCTTACCATAATTAGATTAATTATGTGATTTTTGCCTGGTAGGATTAGTAATTTGGCACGAGCATGGGTGCCCTGCCAGCGTCGTGAATGGTCATTTTCGTGGTGCTCAAGATGCATGTACGAGGCCTACGCCCCGAAAAGACCTTTTTCCCTCCTTATTAAGAAAAGTAAAAACTATATTTATAAGTTTCAAAAAAATTGAAATAAAATTCTTAAAGTTGTTAATGATGTATCATACAAACATGCAAAATCTTAATTCGAATTTTTTGTATTCTAAGCTACACACAAATGGCAAAGTGTGACTTCTTTTGTGATTTGAAAGCACTATACTATGGATCTATAATTTTGTCATTTTTGTGCAGCTCAAAGTACACATCATTTCGAATCCTGATTTGTTTCTAAAATATTTTGGAACTTGAAAATATGAATTTTGATTTTTTTTCTAGATATCTCCACGGGCCTATGCCTAGTATTTCATCCTGACGTGTATCGAGAGAATAATGAGGAGGTGCTGCCAAAATTTTGTTTCGGACCAGGGTAGAGCATGGAAAATGTACTCAAATCTACACATCATCGGGTGGTATTAGGACTCTTTTTCTATTAGAGATGTTAGTTGTATGCATGCCTTTTCTCGTCAACCCGTTAAAAAAGAAAACTTTGTGTAACTAATTTGATGAAATTAATTAATATGAAATGTTACGTTTTTTGTGTCTCCCAATGAAGCATAGGACGGCTAAAAAGGATGAATGTACAATGTTCATACCAATGTGCATGAAAGAACAGATTAGTGGGCATGGAAAACTGTTTTTCTGTGAAGGACCTTGCACGACTTTCACCGCTAGTTTGTCTACTTTGCCCTTGCGCTCAGTGCAGGAGCTGTTTGTGCCAGGAAAAGTTTGACATGACTAAACACCTTTGGTTCAGTGGGTATATGCCCAACATTACCATACGGGTAAACTTTGCCAACGATGAACGTGCTATAGAGGAGGTGATGCGACATCACATCAATCACAATGAGTAGATATGCACCATGTGAACTTGTTGTGATTTCTGAATTTTTCGGTGACTATATGAGACATGTTTTGATGATTAATGTTGGATTCGATGTTTATGTGATGGATTCGATGAATGTGTGATGGATTCGATGAATATGTGATGGATGAATGTGCAAAACTGAATTCTAGAATGAATATATGCATTTGGACCTATTTGAAATGCATGGATGACAACAAAAAAGGAAACCTCGGAATAGCTATGCCGACGATATTTTCGTCTTCATAGCCATTGTCCGAGGCACTGTGAGCTACCAGATTTTGACATGTGGAGTGTTGGGGAGGTAACCCCGGATAGGGTAAAGACGGAGGAAGACGAAAGGGTATTCCCCGTCTAGTTTCCGAGTTACAGTCTGTGTCGGCTGAATCCTGTAGAGGTCGGCCGAGAAAGGAAAGGGCAGGACCCTTATAGTAAGGGAAAAGCATTACCCGGCCGATATACTGCATAAGTCGGCCGGGTTAGCCCAAGTAATCTTGATGCAGGTGAAAGACAAGCCGAGTTACAGGAGGCAGGGCCGAATGATACGAAGCTTGCAGGAGAAGGAGAAGCCTAAAGTCAAACCCTAGTAGCAGGCTGGGGAGAATCTGAGCGAAGCCAAGCACTACAGACAAAGGCGCAGAGCAACAGAGAGACAGAAGGAGGTCACGGAGGTGACAGTCCTGAAGCCCGAGGCACACAGGAGGGCCCCTCTGGAACCTTGCCGTCATTAGGGGAGCGACAGGGAAAGGAGGGCGCCAAACTACTATATTGGGACAAGCATATTCCTCGAATATGCTTGCCACCTCAGCCCTAAAGGAACCCAAGGCTCTCCTTTATAAGGACAGGCTTGGACCTTAAGGAGGGGATCGGATTTTTCTTGGTACCGTTAGGCTGGTAAAGTTCTCTCTTTCTCCTTGTATACAGCTCGAGGAGCACTTGTAACTCAAGGAAGGAGAAATACAGATCTTTGCATTAGCTTTTTGTGTGTAGAATCCACTACATCATCCCTCCCCAGATCCCTCTAGCATCCATTGGCCCCCAAACTTTAGCCTACCCATGGCATCTGCCGTGCCACCACCACGACGGTTGGCGCCCACCGTGGGGCCAGCAGCGGTGCTAGCTGGAGTTATGATCCGGACGGGAAACTTCATCAAGACTGGCGAGCGCGTTGTTTCTGGCTTGGTCCAGAGATTTGGTCTCTGTGACTATGTCAGCGACAATGCAGGGAGCTTCAGAGGGAAAACTCCACCGCGTAATGGCGTCTTCGTCAGCCTGGGCGGGCACCAGGTCTACGTCGGCGTCGACATCTCCGGCGTTTATCCTCACCAAGTTGTTGTTGCAGGAGATCCACCTCTTAACGTTGCAGGCCGTCAGCACGGAGCACATCCTGCGGGTAGCGTCGAGGTTATGGTCGTGGCCGGGGTGCAAACTGGAGTAGCAGCTGCCGGATCAGGCAGAGAACCCGCCACCGGCGTACAGGGCGAACACAGGCAGACAACACCGATGCCCACCGAGGTAATCCCACCAACAACCAACCCGACCGAGGTGCAAGACACCACCCCAAAGGCACCAAGAGTGAGGGGGCCACCTCTGGAAAGGCCAGAGAATATTCTCTGGGCTACCATAGAAAACCTGACTACACCTGTAGCGCCGATACTAGATCCGGCAAATGCTCAGGCAGAGTTAGAGGAAACCAGGCAAAAGGTGCTGGAAGAGGCCAAAAAGGTGTCGGCCTTGCGAGAATCCTTAAACAGGACCCTGCGAGAATATGCCAAAGCTAATAAGCTTGACGTCGCGCCTGAACGGGTGGACGAACTAAGATTGAGAGGGAAGAACCTCATGGATGACATCAACAAAGAGCATGATGCTCATAAAGCAGAATCAGAGGATTTGGGTTTGCCGAGGTACAGCACCCCGACAAGAAACCTAAGAGCGGCAAATGCCGCAGCATTAGAGTTAGAAGGGTTGACCGGTGAGGCCCGACAGAAACAACAAGAAAGAGTAAATGAGCTGGTGCGCATCACGAACCAGCAAAACGAGGAAATGCTCAGAGCAAACCCGGTGAGGCCGGGGGCCTCGCGAATGGTTCATTCGGCAGGAGCAGCACCTGCCTTGTCCGTGGCAGCAGCATCTTCACCCGGAAATAATGCTTGAAGATACAAAGCAGTAACCTCGGGAAAGAGGAACAAGCAGATTGTTCCATATGATTCGGCAATGGCCAGAAAGGCAAATGAGAACAGAGGCAATGCAAGCCGAGGTAATAGTGGGGAGAGGAACCACGGCCGTGTTGAGAGAGACGGAGGAAGCCGAGGCAATGGAGACCTCGGCAGAAGAGAGCCCGCGAGAGGCAATCAGGAGAACAATACCCCGGTCGGAGTAGGGAGAGAACTGCCACTCAACCCACAACCAAGGCATGAACCCCGGCAGGAAAGAGAAACGAGGCCAGCTCGCCACGATCGAATTAATGAAAGATACAATGATGGTTATTCCGTGATGGAATATGTGGTCCATGGCGGAAGCAACCACTATGGATTACAGGACAGAGTTCTGTACGGAGATTTGCCATCAAATGATGTGAGAGTGAAGCTGGACCGGCTATACAGATCCGAGTTATTGGAAGAACAGGGTCCACCAGGGCCGGCGTGCTTTGGACCACGGATCATGGGCGAACCTCCTGTGCCGAACTTTCAACTGGCAAGGGGCACGGAAACATATAATGGAAGTACCAAGCCACAAGACTGGTTAATTGATTATACCACTGCCGTGAAAATAGCGGGTGGGAACTTAAGATGGGCAGTACGGTATGTACCACAGATGCTGGAAGGACCAGCTAGGGTGTGGCTGAATAATCTACCAGCCGGCAGTATCAACTGTTGGCTGGACTTTGAGGAAATGTTTGTCAGCAACTTTACCAGTACATACAAGAGGCCAAACAGGCCACAACAGTTAGCCATGTGCAAGCAGAGGCCGAATGAAACAGATAGAGAGTTTTTAACTCGGTGGTGTAACCTGAGAAACTCATGTGAAGGAGTCATAGAATCGTAGGCAATTGCTTGGTTCGCACAAGGATGCCGTTATGGCAGCGTATTGTGGCAGCGTCTACAAAGAGATATGCCAACCACACTGGCAGAAACTATCAGAATAGCGGACTCCTACGCATTAGGAGACCCAACGCAGCCAGAGTTAATGTCGGCGGATCATCGCGAACAGGAGGACCATGATGCAAGAGAGTTGGCCGGGTCATCTAGGCGCGGTGATTTCAGAGGAAGAAGAAGAGAGGAAAGGCCGGATTACAAATATAATTCGGCCCAAGTGGCGGCAGTAGCACAAGACCTGCCGAGTCACGGAGCAATCCAGAGGCAGAAGAATGGTCCTCAACAGTGGACACCAAGAAGTGAAGGAAAAAGGCAGTGGACCCTAGAACAAAAGAAACAATGGCAGGAGAGGCCGAAGTACACGTTCGAATCTATGTTAGATCAGCCCTGCAAATTTCACACGTCAAACCCGTCCAGGCCAGCCAACCATACCACCCGCCAGTGCGCATGGATGAAAAATGCAATGGGGAACCCCGCAGGGGTCCAGGCACCCCGTCAAATACATCAGCAGCATCAGCCACAGTTGACTGGAGCAAATGCACAGCAACTGATGTTACCGCCCCCTCCCCCGAGGTACGATAACTCGGATCGGAGGGACACGGTGCATCAAGTGATGAACCAAGTTTAGGATGGAAGAACGAATCCGGCGAATACCGGACGCAATGATTACAGAGAGCATCATCAGTCCTATTGTGTGTTCACAACGGAACAACAAGACAAGCAAAGTGTGCAGCGCCGGCATATGGAAGTAAATGCAATAATGCCGGCAGTACCAAGATATGTGCCTTGGTCGGATCAGGAGATAACTTGGAGCATAAAGGATCATCCCAAAATAATGCCGAATCCCGGATCATATGCATTAGTGCTGGATCCGACATTTGTTGGACCAAGCATCAATGTCAAATTTACAAAAGTACTCATAGACAATGGAAGTAGTATCAATATCATGTACAAAGATACCATGCATAAACTCGGAATATCGCAGAACATGTTGCAATCCACGAGGACCAGTTTCCATGGGATAGTGCCAGGGCTTTCATGTGAACCCATTTGTAAGGTCCGAGTGGATGTATTATTCGGCACAAGAGATAACTGCAGAGCAGAGAATTTGGAGTTTGAAGTGGTGGATCTAGAGAGCCGTTATCATGCTCTACTCGGACGACCAGCGTTGGCAAAATTCATGGGCAGTTGTCATATAAGTTATCTGAAAATGAAGCTACCCGGACCACAAGGAGTGATAACTATAACAGGGGATTACAAGAAATCTATGGAGTGTGCATCAGCTGGGTCAAATTTGGCCGAATCATTGGTTATAGCAAGAGAAAAAAGAAGGATTCAGGAGGTAGCAGCCCTCTCTCAGTCGGCACAGCTGAACATGCTGGCACTAGCCAACCCGCATGGCAGTGTCTCATTTCAGCCGACTAAAGGAACGAAGAAGTTTCAAATAGATGAGCAATTCCCGGAGCGTACTATTACTATTGGTGCAGGCCTGAACACTAAATAGGAAAGCGAGCTCACCAACTTCCTCCGTGAGAATCGGGACATATTTGCATGGTCAACTCAGGATCTGCAAGGTGTTCCGAGGGAGTTGGCTGAGCATTCTTTGAATGTAAGACCCGGAGCAAGGCCGGTGAAGCAACCTCTCCGCCGCTTCGCCGAAGACAGGAGAAAAATAATAGGGGATGAAATAGCTCGGCTCCTCGCGGCCGGGTTCATCATGGAGGTGCTGTACCCGGATTGGTTATCAAATCCGGTGCTGGTAGAAAAGAAAAAAGATGATCCCAATGTAGCCATTGTATGGCGAATGTGTATCGATTACACGAACCTGAACAAGACGTGTCCAAAAGATCCTTTTCCATTGCCTAGAATAGACCAAGTCATTGATTCGACTGCTGGTTGTGAGTTATTATCATTTGTAGACGCGTACTCTGGTTTCCACCAGATATCGTTAAATCCGGCCGATCAAATAAAGACTGCATTTATTACCCCGTACGGGGCTTATTGCTATCGTACAATGCCATTCGGCCTGCGAAATGCAGGAGCAACATATCAAAGATGCATGCAAAAATGCCTACACGATCAAATAGGAAAAAATGTACAACTATATGTAGATGATGTGGTCATCAAAACCAAGGAAAGCAAAACCTTACTGGAAGATATACGGCAAACTTTCGAAAACTTGAGAAGATTTCGAATGAAACTTAATCCGGAAAAGTGCACGTTTGGCGTGCCGGCAGGAAAATTGCTCGGTTTTCTCGTATCTAGCCGAGGTATAGAAGCCAACCCAACAAAGATAAAAGCAGTAGAAAGAATGGAATTGCCAAGATGCTTAAATAATGTACAAAAATTCACAGGTTGTCTAGCCTCGCTCAGCCGGTTTGTATGTCGGCTGGGAGAAAAGGCACTACCACTATATCAGCTGATGAAGAAATCCGATAAGTTCATTTGGACCCCGCAAGCGGACAGTGCATTTCATGAGTTGAAAAAAATGTTAGTCACGGCGCCCGTTTTGGCTTCTCCATTATCAAAAGAGCCTATGTTACTCTACATAGCGGCTACCAACAGAGTAGTGAGTGCTGTGGTCGTAGTAGAACGACTTGAAGATAATAAATCCATACAAAGGCCGATGTATTATTTAAGCGAGGTATTACCGCTTCAAAACAGAATTACCCACATTACCAGAAGATGGCTTATGGAGTATATATGTCGGCAAAAAAGCTCAAACATTACTTCGAAGAACATCCCATCAGAGTGATCTATGAAGCACCCATAGCCGACATATTGAGCAACAAAGATGCAAGTGGCCGAATAGCAAAATGGGCAATTGAGTTGTCACCATACGCTCCACAATTTGATAGGAGAGATGCAATTAAATCTCAAGCAATCGCCGACTTCCTCGTAGACTGGGCCGAAGTGCAATATGAGCCACCATTACCAGATCTAAATTATTGGACGATGCATTTCGATGGTTCCAAACTAAGAAATGGTTTGGGGGCAGGAATAGTGTTAACCTCACCTAAAAAAGACCAGCTGAAATATGTGCTACAAATACATTTTGCCGCATCCAATAATGTAGCCGAATATGAAGCACTGGTCCATGGATTGAAAGTAGCAAAAGAGATCGGCATACGCCGAATCTTATGTTATGGGGACTCAGACCTAGTAGTACAGCAAGTCTCAGGCAATTGGGATGCATTAGATGCTAATATGGCTTTATACAGTTTTCATGTGCAAAAGGTCAGTAGATACTTTGAAGGATGTGAATTTCACCACATACCTTGGGCAGAAAATGATGCCGCAGACACGTTGTCAAAGCTCGGATCAACCCGACAATCAATTCCCCCAGGCATTGCCCTGGAACACCTCAGAAAACCATCAATAATCCCGTCACCAGAATCCGAATCTATCTTTATTCCGACAAATTCAGCAGAAGATGATGCGCCGATGGAAATAGACCAGCAATATGACTCGGAACCCCTCAAGAGGAGAACAGCAGAAGTGAGCACAATTATGGAGAAAGCCGAGGTACATATGTCGGCAGAAAATATGGAAATAGACAGTGAGACCATACTAGAAAAAATCACACCGCCATGGGCGCAACCCATATTCTCTTACCTTAAAGAGTCGATATTGCCGGATAATGAAGTATTAGCTAGACAAACTGTAAGGAGAGCAAAAGCTTATACAATCATAAACAATGAGCTATACAAAAGAAGCGTCACAAGCGTCTTGCAGAAATGTGTGAGTTCGGCAGAAGGCCAGGAGATCCTTCTGGATATACATCAAGGAGAGTGTGGACACCATGCCTCATCTCGTGCCTTGGTAGCCAAAGCATTCAGGCATGGATTTTATTGTCCAACCGCGTTGAAAGAAGCCAAAGAGTTGGTTGAAAAATGCAATGGTTGTCAGAGATATGCAACCAGGATACATATGCCATCGGCCGAGTTAAAAACAATACCCATCACTTGGCCATTTTCTGTGTGGGGCTTAGATATGGTGGGACCATTTAAGCCGGCCCGAGGGGGAGTGACCCACATATTAGTTATGGTGGACAAGTTCACAAAATGGATTGAAGTGAAACCAATAAAAAAATGCGATAGGCCCACAGCAGTGAAATTTCTCAAAGATATTATTTTAAGATATGGGTATCCGCACAGTATTATTACGGATAATGGCACAAATTTTGCGGAAGGAGCCTTCGCCAGATTTTGCAGAGAGAAACACATAAGACTAGATGTTGCCTCTATGGCTCACCCAGCATCTAATGGGCAAGTAGAGAGGTCCAATGGACTAGTATTATCAGGAATAAAACCACGACTTGTTGAACCACTGCAAAGGTCGGCAGGATGTTGGATTGAGGAGCTCCCGGCCGTATTATGGAGCCTCAGGACTACTCCAAATAGATCAACGGGCTACACACCATTTTTTCTGGTATACGGGGCAGAGGCCGTGCTTCCAGCCGACATAATACATGACTCGCCAAGAGTTACTCAGTATACAACCTCAGAGGTAAATGAAATAGCTCGGCAAGATACTGTAGACTTGCTAGAGGAAGCCAGAGAACTAGCACTATCACGATTAGCTATTTATCAGCAGAACCTGCGACGATATCACAGCAAGAAGGTGAATCCAAGGGTATTCAAAGAAGGAGATTTAGTCCTCCGACTGGTGAAACGCACGGCTGGCATGCACAAGCTCTCACCCCCATGGGAAGGACCATTCATCGTGAGAAAAGCGTTATATAACGATGCCTACTATTTAATCGACGCTCAATACCCCGGAGGGAACAAGGCAGACAAAGCTGGCGAAGAAACGAAGCGGCCATGGAATGTAGCCTTGCTTCGTCCATTTTACTCATAGCATAAGTGTTTCAAGGTCAAGGACCAGTAATGTATTAAAACCTCGGCATCCAGAGCAGTGACTCGGGGACTGCCATATGTTATTTCAATTTCATCTTATGTATTAAAACCTCGGCATCCAGAGCGGTAACTCGGGGACTACCATATGTCATTTCAAGTTCATCTTATGTATCAAAACCTCGGCATCCAGAGCGGTGACTCGGGGACTGCCATATGTCATTTCAAGTTCATCTTATGTATCAAAACCTAGGCATCCAGAGTGGTGACTCGGGGACTGCCATATGTTATTGAAATTTCATCTTATAAACCTCGGCGTCCAAGACAGTGACTCGGCGACTGCTATATGTTGTTGCGATTTCGTTTTACGTACTAAATATCGGCATTCAAAGCAGCGACTAGAGTACTAACATATACCACAGCAGTGTTATATTGAACACCAAAGCTTGACACCATGAGCAGCACCTCGGCGGTGGTCTTATATTGTTCCTGAAACTTAATTTACACACTAGACTTCAACGGAACAGGCAGTTATTCTGGGATTGCCATACATTGTTCCAGAGTAGCAGTCATTCTTCGATGTAAAAAAGGTATCACACTTCAGAATAAGAGCAGGTCAATCCCGTATGATGTACGAAGCTCACAACCAGATTACTCAACTGAAGAACGAGAAAACAAAGACAAAGATACATCCTAACAACAACAAAGTTATAAGCTACCAAAGCTATAATTCGGATGAAAACCCACTTAAACAAAGCTATAATAACTGCAAATTTATACGTCGCAGCAATATACGGCAAAAGGAGATTCAGGTCATACAGGAAATAAACAAGTGTTCCATAGACATTTTACGCCCGGCATACCAGGGACAAATAATAACTTAAAGATTTTCCGTTGGAGAGGCAACAGTTGTGGTAGGAGCCGGATTCTCCGAGACAGGCGGAGCCTCGACCGAGGTTGCCTCGCTTTCCACAGGCCCGGGTATGACTCCGGCTGAAGCTGGAGGCTGCTGAGGGGCATCAGTTTGCGCAGTTGAATGACCAGTACCTTTGGAGGAGGATCGCGCATCACCGTTGCCGTCCGAGCTCGAACTGGAATCACCAGAAGAAGCCGAATCATCTTCACCTTCACCCTGTTCAGCCGAGGTATTGTCTGATGCGTCTTCTACCACAACCTCGTCGTCCGAGTTTGGGAGAAAGCTCGGACCTTCATTCCAGGTATGCACATCGGCATACTCGACAAGCTGAAAAGCGCGAGCTTGCCGAAGAGCAACAAAGGCGGGATCCTCAACCCAACGAGAACTTGTGCGCAAATTCCTCAGGATATCAAGAGAAATGTCTTCGTACCAGGACATGATAACGGTGAGGGCCATATCAGCACCAGCTCGCGCAGCTGATTCCCTCCAGAGACTTAGTTGTTTTTCAGAGGCCATTAATCTTTGCACCAGCAATTCGACCTCGTTGATATTAGGAGTCCTAGAGGTATTCGACTAGAGAACATGGTAAGCTCGGATAGCTGCTTGCACCAAGTCTCTGCCCATGATTTTCATCGGGCCAATAGCAGCGCCGATAGCAACAAGGAAATCTTCCATCGAGTATTCCGAATCAACAGGGACACCTCGGCGCTTTCGAGCTGCAAGAACCGCTTTTGAGCTAACAGGCTTAGCTTCTGGGAAGTGACCTGCGCAAAACACGAGTGCGTCAGGAGACAGCAAAGACAGAGAAAAACGTAATCCGGCTATGATAAGAAACTTACAATGAATATAACTCAACATTTTATGGAGGTCTTTAGCCCAGTTGATCTTGCTCTTCTCAAAAGAAGCAATTTCCTCGCTCATTCCCTGAGTTTTCAGTTCGGCAGCTTCGAGAAGTTCCTTATTCTTCTGCAGCTCCAAAGCCAGCCGATTCTTCTCCTCGGAGAATTCCTGATCGACCTTTTCTAGTTCGGATTTCTGAGAGAGCTTAAGGGTCTCCACCTCGGCCCGCAGGCGAGCTATCTCATCATCTTTTTCCTTTAGCTGTGCCGAATGGGTAGCGCTTTGTTCTAAAAAATGCAGCATCACGTCAGGCATTGGCGTACAATCTTGGTGAGATGATGCAAAGGTTCGTATCTCGGCTTTACCAAAGCCAAACAAAGTAAAAGAAACTTAGTGCACGTCTTAGAAAAGGAAAAGTACGAAGTAGATGGAAAACTAACCTTCCAAGCTCTTGACTTTCTTCTCAAGACGAATGTTGAGATTATTGATGTTACCTGTTAACCCACAAAGTAAGCCGGCATCCCGCAGACAAAACAATGACAATATTAGAGATGACAAGGAAAATGATTGACGTACCTGCTTTTTTCACCACAGGAATAACTTTTTCATACTTTTCTTCCAACTTCTTGTGCGAGAAAAGCAGCCTTTGAAATTCGGCAGTCCGCCGGTCATGTGCAACCTAAGAAATGGAACAAACCGTGACTAAATATTCAAAGCCAAAACAGATCCGAGTTAAGCGAAAACTTAACCCAGATCTAGGTGGCTGGATATTCAAAGCCAAAACAGATCCGAGTTAAGCGAAAACTTAACCCAGATCTAGGTGGCTGGATATTCAAAGCCAAAACAGATCCGAGTTAAGCGAAAACTTAACCCAGATCTAGGTGGCTGGATATTCAAAGCCAAAACAGATCCCAGTTAAGGGAAAACTTAACCCAGATCTAGGTGGCTGGATATTCAAAGCCAAAACAGATCCGAGTTAAGCAAAAACTTAACCCAGATCTAGGTGGCTGGATATTCAAAGCCAAAATAGATCCGAGTTAAGCAAAAACTTAACCCAGATCTAGGTGGCTGGATATTCAAAGCCAAAACAGATCCGAGTTAAGCAAAAACTTAACCCAGATCTAGGTGGCTGGATATTCAGAGCCAAAACAGATCCGAGTTAAGCGAAAAATTAACCCAGATCTAGGTGGCTGGACATTCAGAGAACGTCTAGATAAGATTTAAGCAAAGTTTAAGATAGATCTACTCGGATATAGGCTCGAACCCTAAATTAAGTAGAGTTAAGTATAGTACTATAAAAACTTCCAAGCGAATAACAAATTACTCGTTTGCAAGTTTCGGAGACTAATGTATATATAATAGCATATGGAGAATCAGTATAAACCCCGAGGAGTAGCAATTACCTCGTTCATCTTGTTGCTATCCAGAATAATCTTAGCAGCTTGATCCAAATGACTGCTAATGTCGGAAAGTTGAAACGGCTGGTTGTTTCGATTGCCCTCAAGCTGATCAGCAGCATTCCAGTTATGAGCGTATTCCACCAGCGAGCCGAGGCTATTCCCACTAGCCGTCCGGGTTAAGACTTTACCTCGGACATGTTGTGCAACCACTGCAGCCGCAGGGCTTGTATGAAGGGCAAGCTGAGTGCTGGCGGCCGGAGTAACAGAGGCTTTGGCGGGAGCAATCCCTTTACGCAACACGTCGGCAATACTCGGCTGAGAAGAGCCGGCCAAACCTTTTTGGGAAGTGGAAGCCTTGGTGGCAACAGTTTTTCTTATTGTAGAGGAGGCACCAGCGGAAGCCGATACCTCGGCAATAGGAACAGTGCCCTTAGAAGCAGGAGGGATCACAGGCGCAGAAGGCGCCGGGGTATTAACGACCATGGCTGCGGCTGGGGTTACAGTAGGATCTACTGAGGTAGAAAGAGGCTCGATGGATATGCTCGGATTCGGTGGAGGGGCAACGGGTTCAGTAGAAATCTCGGAGACACGGATAACAGGCGCATCATGACGAGGGGGTGACATATGTGGAGCTGGAGGAGACGGAGAACGAGCAGGACTAGGAATCCTAGTATCTTCAACGGGCGGAGGAGACGGCTGCCGAATCGGGCGGCTAGTCATGCTAGGACCGCCAGGCTTAACGGAAAGCGGAGCACTGCGAAAATAAGAAAGAAAAAAGGGTGTCAGGAGGAAAAACAGAAACAGGGAAACAAGAAATACGAGCAAAACGAGCTTACCCTGCGACCCCAGGCATGGTCTTGCGCTTGGGAGGGTTCGGAGCAGACTTCTTCATTCGTTTCTTGGGGGCCGCCTCTGAAGCACTAGCAGGAGCCTCGCGTTTTCCCGAGGTAACTGGGGGCCGAGATGCAATAGGCTCGGCATCGTGAACCTGACCGGCCGGATTAGCTGGGAAAGTAGAAGCCGGAAATGCATAAGAAATAGGCATTGCGGCAACTACCTCAAGAGCTTGGACCTCGTCAGAATCACCTTCCTCCTCATGGACCGAAGTCTTGCCACGAGCGCGGGCCATAGTGGGATCCGACTTAGGGACGAATTCTTCGGAGTCCGGCTCCCCAACGTCCGGGGTATTCCGATCCGCAGTCCACGGAAGCGACAAAACCTCGGCGTCCTTGTCCTTTTGCTCTGCGAACCTCTGTGAGGCGGAAAAGAAGGAAGATTAGGGAAAACAGCTATGAAAACAACGGAAAATCAAAACGTTGATGGTTAAACTTACTGCGGGAGGAGGACGCTCGTGGGTAAACGGTTTCAATCCCCAGGTCCAATCTTCAGCCATCTCCGTCTTAAATATAGCTCGGACGCGCTTGAAGACAAGGTAGTTGTCCAGCTCGACGGTCGAGACTCGGTTGGGATCAAGTGGACCACTCATATAGCAAAGTTTGTGAGTCCTTTTCTGGAATGGGCAAATTCGGCTACTGATGAAAGTAGCCATCAAGTCCTCGCCGCATAACCCGGCCCGGATCAGTTCTTTGAGCCGAGTCTCGAATAGCTCGGCCAAGACATGGCTTCTCCTCGGATTGTAAATCCAATTTACCTTGGAAGGCGGACCAATGGAGAAGGCAGGGAGCCGAATCTTGTCTTCTATTCCTCTGTTCTGAACGTAAAAGAAAGATTTGTGCCACTTCTTGCACGATTCTAATCCGGTGACACGAGGAAATACAGACTTCCTCCGAGGTGTAATGGACGCCGCCCCGCACTGAGTGAGCAGTTTCTCGGAAGGGTGCAGAGACTTGTCAGGGACTATATTAGAACGAATCTGGAAGAACTTCGCCCATACGTGCACGGACGGCCATAGGCCGAAGTATCCCTCCGAGGCGGAGATGAATGCAGAAAGAGAAGCGATGCCGTTCACAGGAAGATGATGCGGCTGAAGGCCGAAGTAGTCAAGAAACTCTCTTGCGAAATCGCTAAGAGGAAGACCGAAGCCGCGCGAGAAATGTGACATAAAAACTACATACTCACCCTCCCTGAGCTCTGGAGATAACTCATTGCCGGGTAAACGACAAGAGACCTCGGCGGGAATTCTCCGGGTTCGGATGAGCCACTCGATCTCCCGCCGAGTAACTGAGGATCCCTGCCACGAGCCCCGCTCGGGCCCAGAGACAGCATCATCATCCTCAACCAGGGCACCACTAAAGGAACTAGGCATGATTTCGCCGGAAAGATCGCCGGAGGAACGGCTCGCGGCGGAGGAAAACTTCGAGCTACGAGGCCCCGTCGCAGTTCTATGCAAAAACGGTGGCGGAACGACGACAGAACCGTAGCACGAACAAAGAGGAAACAAAGAGATCTAGAGGAGAACCTAGGCGATAGGACCGGATGAACTCACCGGCGACGACGCCGGAGCAAGCGAACGGGGACGGAGTCGACGGAGCAGTGCGGTGGGATCCCTGCCGTCGAAGACCCAGATGAGCGCACGGCGGCGGAAGCACGAACGGGCGCAGAGGCGAGAGGAAGGAGAAGGGCGCAGGTAAGCGAAGGGGGAAAGTGAATCCCACAGCCCCGCGCCCCTCTTTTTAACCGCGCCGCCTGAGAGGTAGTGGGATCGTGGGTATAGCAGTTAACTGTGTAGATCGTGTACGCGGCACGACCGCACGCCGCTAAGTGGAACCGCACCAACGACCACACGAGGAAGGAGAAGGCCAAGATCCCTGACAGAAACGGTACGCGAGGCGTCACAGTACCGACGCGACAGGCGCAGTAATAACTGTAGCCTGTCAGTAAATACTGAAGAGGAACAAAAAGCTAGAGAAACAATGATGAGTATGACACGTAGGATGAGGCGTACGCGAGACGGTATGCTGATACCTCGAACAAGAAAAAGATAACTCGGAAACAATGAGAAACGAATATCATGAAACTGATACGGCCCGGCCGAAGTTATTGGCGGGGCCGCACCAGCTTCGGGGACTAATGTTGGGAAGGTAACCCCGGATAGGGTAAAGACGGAGGAAGACGAAAGGGTGTTCCCCGTCTAGTTTCCAAGTTACAGTCTGTGTCGGCCGAATCCTGTAGAGGTCGGCCGAGAAAGGAAAGGGCAGGACCCTTATAGTAAGGACAAAGCATTACCCGGCCGATATACTGCATAAGTCGGCCGGGTTAGCCCAAGTAATCTTGATGCAGGTGAAAGACAAGCCGAGTTACAGGAGGCAGGCCGAATGATACGAAGCTTGCAGGAGAAGGAGAAGGCTAAAGTCAAACCCTAGTAGCAGGCTGGGGAGAATCTGAGAGAAGCCAAGCACTACAGACAAAGGCGCAGAGCAACAGAGAGACAGAAGGAGGTCACGGAGGTGACAGTCCTGAAGCCCGAGGCACACAGGAGGGCCCCTCTGGAACCTTGCCGTCATTAGGGGAGCGACAGGGAAAGGAGGGCGCCGAACTACTATATTGGGACAAGCATATTCCTCGAATATGCTTGCCACCTCAGCCCTAAAGGAACCCAAGGCTCTCCTTTATAAGGACAGGCTTGGACCTTAAGGAGGGGATCGGCTTTTTCTTGGTACCGTTAGGCTGGTAAAGTTCTCTCTTTCTCCTTGTATACAGCTCGAGGAGCACTTGTAACTCAAGGAAGGAGAAATACAGATCTTTGCATTAGCTTTTTGTGTGTAGAATCCACTACATCATCCCTCCCCAGATCCCTCTAGCATCCATTGGCCCCCAAACTTTAACCTACCCATGGCATCTGCCGTGCCACCACCACGACATGGAGGTAAGCCGACGACAACCGTTAGCATACCCCTAGCTAAGCCGACTGACCTGGCCATCGGCGTACCTCCGTTCCCTGGCGCCCTCCAGGAAGTGGAGTGGCAGACCTTTATGGAGGCCAAACTGGGCCATGCCCCCTCCCCCCAATATTGTTGTAAATTCTCTAATTAGTAGTGTTGTTAAGACTAAATTAATAAGAATTATAAATAATTATAGCTATTAAATAGTTTAATCAGCATCTTGGCCCCCCTTAATTTCCCTCCAAGGTTCGCTACTGCTCCCAGGTGATGTCGCGTGTGCAAGCTATACCGACGGCTGGGCCGTCAAGCTAAGCCGTCGACGTAGATCCACCCAGCGGGCCACCAGCGTGTACCACACGTCAATCTTTGCCAATGTCTGAGCTCCTAGACATCGTCAAATGGTCGGGCCATCATGTTTACACGATGACCTCTAGATCGTGCCAACGATCACGCTAAACCATCGGTATAGGTTCACGATGGGACTCCGTTACCATATAACCAAAGGTTAGCTTAATCGAACCTAAAAAAACATCCCAATGGGCCTATGGTTTAACCCTAAAATGATATGGGTTATTTAGGTTCGAACCATTTTACCAAAGGTTAATCGTCACCGCATCTGATCCCGAGAGCGCCTACTCTTCTCTTGAATCCCGACCACCGCATGCCCGCCTCCACCCTGCCGACGAGCCACCCATTTCCTTCCCACATCCGCCACATGTCCCTGATATCTGGCTCCATGTCATCTGCTTTCGGTGGGTGAGGATCACCACCACGGCGTCGTCGGCCTATTAGAAAAGTGCTTCAGATTCCAAATCAGAGGACATGCTGAGTATTGTAAATGTTAAAAGTGGTTCGAACCTTAATAACCAACGGTTAACCATTTCCAAACCTAACAACCAAATGGTTAACCATTTTCACCTATCTCATGATATGGTTAAATAGGTTTGAGTTCAGAACATAATGGTTAACCAAGTCCCATTCTGAGTAGGTCTTTACACTGACGGCCTTATTAGCTCCACCCAGGAGGCTACCAGCGTGGCCCCTTTTTCCTTCCGAATAGCTAAGCCATCGGCTATATTAATTATGCCGATGGACTTTGTGCCGACGGCCACCGTCGCCATAGGATATGCTGCCGGTCATATGCCTTGTGCCGACGGTTTGGGGCCATCAGCGTAGCCCCTTTTTGTGCCGACGAAGCTACACCAACGGCCACCGTCGCCATATATAGGAAATGTTGTCGGTTTTATGCCTTGTGCCGACGGCTTGAGGCCATCAGCATAGCCCCTTTTTCCCTTGTATAGTGTGATTAAGATGTTGCTAATACATATTACACTTAGCTTATCTCGTCTGTGTGCCTGCACTGCACGTGCACGTATTGCCAGCGCGGTCCTGTGATTTGGAATCTGAAGCAGCATGCATCGGGCGCGCTGACATCAGATCATTTGTAAATAGGAGTAAAGCTCATGACGGATTAATTAACATGCAAACCGCTCTATAAATTGGCCCCGCCGGACCCGTTGTTTACCACACACAGGCATCGAGTTCTTAGGTTCCTCTCGATCAGCTTTCCCTACAAACCCTAGCTGTGTTTCGGCCAAATGGCTAACCCTGCCTACTACCAATCTAGCCTTGTTAGCCAAAAAGTCCAGCAAAAGGAGCATCTCTTACACCTCTACCTGTACCAGCGAGGAGAGCAACCAGCTGGCGGCGGTAACCAGAGAGTAATAGTGAAACCAGGACTTCCCTTTCAGTTTGGGGAGGCCGTCGTCATAGACTGGTCCGTATATGATGGCGTCCCTCTCAACGCCAAGCTCGTGGGGCGTGCTCAGGGATCGTCTTTTGCGGCTCAGTCCACCGGATTTTCAAGCTGGGCCTATGGTTTCAACGTTGTCTTCACCGATGCTAGGTATGTTTGGTAATTAACTTCAGATTCAGATTTTGTTCCGTGTCTTTGATTATTGGTTGCGTGTAAACATGCTTGGTTTCTGTGCTTGTTGGATGATATGTAGGTTCGGTGGGTCTGGCCTGAAACTAGACGGAATGCAGGGCACCGAGAAAGGCGAATGGGCAGTCGTTGGCGGAACCGGACAGTTCGGTGGTGCTCAGGGCACCGCCACCTTTGCACACATTAAGCCCCAGCCAGACCCAGCAGCTCACGTCTGGGAGCTTCATCTCCGTTTCGTGTGCACCGCCTTCACAAAACAGGTAACAATGCTTTGGCACCCTGGCTGGCCATGATTTCGGATAGATATATGAGAGAACGCTAATATATCGTCGTTCCATCCATCAACCTATATCGCATGTGCAGACCCCTCCCATCAAGGTTGAGCCGCCTGTAGGTGGGAATGGAGGACAAGCTGTTGACGTTGCAGCCAAGCCTCAGCGTCTACTGAGTGTCACGATTGGACACGGAGATGTCATTGATTCACTTTCGTTTTCCTATGTTGACGAGGCTGGAAACAACCAAATCGCTGGTCCATGGGGTGGCAAGGGTGGGGTTTCTAAAACGGTGAGTGCATGCACTTCCGAGAACACACCATTCATGCATCAATTCAAATGTTATTTTTGTTTTTACATAAAGAGAGGTAGCAACTGATTGGAGGCTCCACACTTCTTGCAGATCAAGCTTAAACCTACCGAAACCGTGAATAAAATCATCGGAACGACGGGTAGTTTTGGAGGCCATATTGTCGTGAACTCTCTCGAGATTGTCACCAATCTTGACACATATGGACCATACGGGAAAGGAAATGGTACTCAGTTCGCCATTCCCCAGAAGGACAATAGTAGCGTGGTGTGCTTCCATGGCCGCGCTGGCTTATTTCTTGACGCAATTGGAGTCTATGCGGCTGAAAACTAGTACTAGTATGCAAGCTTTGCTTTTAAAATAAGTATGGCTTTATCTGAAGCCTTTTGATTTCCCGCGTTCAATAAGAGAAGGACAAGTATTGTCCTTGTGTCATGTGTACGACATGTTTTCCCAATCGTAAAGTGTGTTTTTGTTATCACCAGCCTTTGTTTAATGCTACTTTTGATCACTATATATATTTTGATCGAGATAAATAATGCATCATGTCTTGTCTATTAATTCCCCTATCTATGACTCACTCCTACCTCATGTACGACATGTTTTCCCTCACATCAAGTGTGTTTTTGTTATCACTATATTTGCAGTAGTTGCCTGCGCGTGAGGCGATGTTTATGCTGGCAAGATGCAACAGCAATGTGTCCATTGCTTGCGTAAAGTGATCATTTCTCTCTCATGAGTGTGGTGACCTCATCAACAACCGTATCTAGAATAACGTTAAACTGAAATTTTGATTAATTCTAGCTCCGAATTCTCTCAACAACACACTTAGACTGGTGCCTTGTCATGGTAATCACGACCATGGCAAAAATAATAAGTCAGCATCTTGCTACAATAGCCATGCAAAAAAACCTATTTCTTCTATCTATTTAAAGTATAGCTTTTGCTTCAATACACTCCCTCCACAAAATTCAATAACAACTAAGATCACTCGATACCCCTTCATAACTAAGAGCATGATGGTCTTTAACAAATTATAGTTATCACTCATAGATATTTAAGTCGTATCTAACCAAGTACAAACCCGGCCGTATGCCCCAATCAATCGTAAACACAAGTATGCGCCAGCGACCATCAAGGATCGCGAGGCAGCACCCCAGCGGTGCGACCACATGCCCCAACGACAGCGACTTCTTCAGCACCAAAAAGTCTAAATAGTCGGACTGGTCCGACCGAGCCCAAAAAGTCTGATATTTCTGAACGTTGTGCTTAACGGTTATATTCGGTGGGAAGCCTATTTAACAGGTATTCTTCCCAATGGTTACCTATCTTTAGAGCTCATTTTTTCCAATCATCATTGCACCTTTTTGAGGAAAAAGAGAGGAAATCTTGATCTACAATTTGAGGTCCCTTTAAATTAAACAAACCTCAACTTTTAGATCGTAGTCTGGCATGCATATTTGCAAAAATAAACAGCAGAAAATTATTCAAACCACAACCTCTTTGATCCCCGAATCGATCCCATCCTCTGGTTCACCTATCCCTTGTTAATTCAACTCTGTGTCACTGCCAAAAACTAGACATTGAGTTTGTGGTTGCCTTTGATACTTCTCTCTTACTTCCTCTGTCTAGAAATAAGTGAATTTGATTTGTCTAAGTTTGGATGTATCTAGACGTGTTTAGTACGTAGATGGCATTCGAATGTAGGCATATCCAAATCACTTATTTTCGGATAGAGGGAGTACTATTTATTTTGAGTTTGAACAGACTCCTTGCCATCGGTACCTAGACATTCATATTCTCAACCAACACAAAATAAATTATCCACATTCTCCTAGTCCACGCCATCGACAGAAACAAGCTAAGGCTATCAAGCTAAGCTTCACCCGCCTTCCTATAGAAGCCATGAAAATGGAGGGGCTGAACCAGATCATCAATAGCTTTGGAGGGGAGGTGCTAGAGATGCTGAACCAAGAGAGTGGGTTCTTCCACGTGAAGGCGTGGCTGGAGGACCCGGACACCTTCCCAAAGGATTACGAGATCGAGATTGTCTATGACAAATCTGGATCGTCAATTTCATACAAGCATAGGGTCAACATACTTATCGCCGACGGCACCGGTAGGCCACGATGCGTTGCTAGAGGACATGTCCATAGGCGTCAACCAGTATCAGTGAAAGGCGGAGAAAATATATAAATCATTTCTTACCGCCATACCATGGGAGCACAAGTGGGTGCAGATAGATTCTAATTTTTTGTGTTTTATCTGTTGTTGTTAATAAATGTAGAAATTTAAGTTCTATTCGATTTGTTTCCATTTAGTTCTTTCAACAAACACCGATGTGCAGTACTCACGTTCAATCCAAACTTGATTAAAACTCTTTTATTTTCATGGATATTATGTTCTTATAGCAATAGATGCATGGTTCCGTGTGGGTAAGATCAATCATATTGAGGGCGCATTGATCAGCATATCAAAGACCTTGCAGATTATGTTCTACTCATTGTATTTTATTTTTACTCATTTAGTAAGTGGATAAATTTAAGGTTTGTTCGATTAGTTCCTATATAGTTCATTTCAAAAACACTTAGCATGTAGTAGTACTCACATTTGATCCGAAATGGGTCAATTTTTTTCTTTCGATGGATCTTATGTCCCTATAGAAATAGACATGTGGTGCCGAGTCGATAGGATCAACCATTTCGTGGTGTAGAGATTAGCATAACTCATCCGGCATGCTTGCGTAGCCGTTCGACATGCCCAGAGAGACCGCGTCGAGGCTTGGAAGGGCTCAAGGATAGACTTTATTGATTTTTTTTGTTGATGCTAATGGGGTTAGGTGTTTTGTCCTGCATATCAGGAGGTAGACAAATCTAGTTGTTTTTGTCGCAGCTGATGGGTAGTGTGCTAGGTCCCTATGTCACAATGCAAACAAATCTATTTGATTTCGTCACTGATGTCGGATCAAAGAAGAGACCCCACATGTAAAAAAAAGGAATTAACCGGAAGACAAGTTATCCAGATGTAATGGCAGCAGGTGTCAAACACATCCAAGGGTTTATAGACGTAACAAGTTTGTGATGGCTAATGACGTTTCTTCAATTGAATGATTCGTAATGACATAGTTATAATTTTCGCATGAAGTAATAGTGACATGTTCATAAAAAACTTTGTTTCTACCGAGTTACAACTTGTTTGTTTCTCCGACTCTCGATAACTTGCAAT
Organism: Avena sativa; assembly: GCA_916181665.1. Lineage (NCBI taxonomy): Eukaryota > Viridiplantae > Streptophyta > Magnoliopsida > Poales > Poaceae > Avena > Avena sativa. Next base: position 341,514,237 of record OV702293.1, on the reverse strand, counting down.
AGCTCACGGTTAGCGAAAGATGCTTCACGTACACCCGATGTAGATTTTCTGACTTACGCACATGATTAGGTGAGCATGATTTCGCACTAAACCATCGTCATTGTTCATTTATTTGGTTTGATGAGATCCATTTAGTATTATTAGGACTTGCTTACTGACCAAAGGTCAAGTCCCTTTCCAAACCTCACATGCAAACATATCTCTAAATGATACGGCTTCATCAAACCTAACTACAGTATACTACTAGATCTGAAGTAACTTGTAACATCACTTCTCACATGCAAACATATCCCTAAATGATACGCGATTCGGTTATTAGAATCGATATAAACTAACCTATCCTGGATGGCTATCTATACTCTCTGCGAATAGCATGACAACGATTACATAATTAGTTTATCAGAGAGCAGGCTTCGTGTGTGGTGTGCTGTCCAAGATGCAGGTTTCGGTCGCTCGAGGATCTAAACTGACAATGTCTTCCATTACCGATTACATAATTAGTGTATCAGACAACAGGCTTCTATATTAAGTAACGTGTGGGGTGCTAGCTGTCCAAGATGCAGGCTCGGTCGCTCTAGGATCTGAATCGACAATGTCTTCCATTACCTACTGTTTTATTTTTAACAAATGAGATCCTATCCTATATCCTATATCCTATCTTCTATATATCTAAATAGGAGTCTCCACTGCCTCATTTTCCTGCGCATGAAAGCACTCCACCTCATCAAGCCTCCACATCACCTATTTTTTCCACATCTTCCCATTTGGATTTTCTCCACAATAAATAGACATCGTCTGACGCACTTTAGACTAGTCACAATAAGGATTATCACATAGTGTCATGCATATGGTACTAGTATATGATATCATCTCCACAATACATAGTATGATGTAGTAGTATCATACTTTTACTGTATTTATTGTTTTGTAGGATCTCAATGTAAAATTGTGTATAAGATTTAGTTGAGATCATTTTTTCTAGTTCCACATGCTAGGATGTTGTATTAGCACAATATTTTTCACCATTAGTTACAGTAACACAAAAGTATTTTGCATGGATGATACGAGCTATGATACTTCCATTGGAGCATAGTCTTATCCCGTTTAGCTACTCTTCCTCTAAGATGTAACTACATGCACGAACTAATCAGTACAGTGGCTACATGCAATTAGTTAAATTGTCTCCTTGATCTTCATATTCTCCACACAAGTAACTGATGAAATCAATATATTAGCTGCTCTCACCTCAGAACATGTGGAGCTGTTTCGTTCATGATGTCTTCACCGTAGTTCTCGAGCAAAGTTCTTATCATCTGCGTACTTGGAACAGTTGCGCTTCCAATGGGGTGCGCCACGGAAGGGGAAATGGGGTGCGCTGTCGGAAACGTATCTATAATTTTTGATGCTCCATGCTTGTTTAGTATGTACTTTGCTTTGCTTTGTCTACACTTTGAGGTGCTTTTTACATGTTTTCTGGTACTAACCTATTAACAAGTTGCCACAGTGCCAGTTGCCTGTTTTCTGCTGTTTTTGGTTATAGAAAAGCTAGTAAGGAAATATTCTCAGAATTGGACGGGACAAACGTCAAAGTCAATTACTTTTCGTGGGGAACAAGAAGTCCAGAGGGGAGCCGGAGAGGAGGGCCAGGGTGCCCAGACCCCCCTAGGCGCGGGTGGGCCATGCCCTGTGCCTAGGCAGGATGTGGGGCCCCTGGCAACCGCCCTCGGCCCCCCCTTCGCCTATAAGAATCCCCCGATGTAGAAACCCTAAGTACCCCGATCAAATCTCCACGAAACCTTCTGTAGCCGCCGCCACCGTCGTCCTTAGATCGGGAGGATCTGAAGTTCTTCCCGGCACCCTGCCAGAGGGGAGATCATCCCGGAGGCCTTCTCTCTCCGGTAAGATGCGTGAGTAGTTCCACCTTGGACTATGGGTCCATGTAGTAGCTAGATGGTTGTATCTCCTCCTTGTGCTTTTATGTATAGATCTTGTGAGGTCCATTCATGATCAAGATCTAATCTATTTGTAATCATTCATGCCTCTAGTTTCCAAGGAAAGTGACAATAATCTCTTCGGTTGTAGATGTGTTGTTGCTACTAGGGAGAAAACAACGGTCTCTCGTTCATGGAACATGTGGACTGTTTACCTTACACACTTTTCTTAAAGCAGTTGTCTGTTGCTTGCAACTTAATACTGGAGGGGGTTCGGATGATAACCTGAAGGTGGACTTCTAGTCATAGATGCAGTTGGATGGCGGTCTATGTATCTTGTTGTATTGCCCAAACAAATCTCATAGGATCTTTCTGACTAGTAATTGCATTGTTATGCCTTGCTTAGTTCCTGTCAATTGCCCTGCTGTAATTTGTTCACTCTTCATGCCATGTTGTTTATCTAAAGAGAGCACCTCTAGTGAACTATGGACCCCGGTCCAATCTTTACCATTGATACATCTTCGACTGTTACTTGTTTACTTGCTGGAAACCACCATTACCTTCCACACCATATGTTTAATCCTTTGTTACAGCAAACCGGTGAGCTTGACAACCTCACTGATTCATTGGGGCAAAGTCTTGAGTTTGTGTTGTGCAGGTCTCCGCGTTGCTTGCAACACCTGTGTGACGTTTCCTTCCCCCTTCTGGTTCAATAACCTCGGTCTCTACTGAGGGAAGACTTGCTGCTGTGCTCATCACACCTTGCTCTTGGAGTTTCCAACGAAGTGCTCCACGTCAAGCACCATCAACAAGTTTTCTGGCGCCGTTGTCGGAGAGGCTAAGGACGTCTTCACTAGGGGAGTCCTTCACTTCCCTTCTCTTTACTTTGTTTTTAGTTTTCTTTGTTTCTTTTTCTTGGTTTTGTTTGCCTCTTTTCAAAAAACCCAAAAAATAGTCTATTTTGGTTTGCTTTCTTTATTCAAAAACACAAAAAAATTAGTTCCTGCTCAAGCTGCTCTTGCTGTTTTTGGCTTTCCCACCTTTTCCAAAATGAATTTTGCTGAGAACACCAAGTTGTGTGACTTTACTAGCACCAACAACAATGATTTCCTTAGCACACCTATTGCTCCACCTGCTCCTGATGCTACCTTTTATGAAATTAAGCCTGCTTTGTTGAATCTTGTGATGAGAGAGCAATTTTCTGGTGCTAGTTCTGATGATCTTGCTGCCCATCTCAATAGCTTTTTTGAACTTTGTGAGATGCAGAAGTATAAGGATGTAGATGGAGATATTATTAAGCTCAAGCTTTTTCCTTTCTCTTTGAAAGGAAAAGCTAAAGAATGGTTGCTATCCTTGCCTAAAAATAGTATTGATTCTTGGACTAAGTGTAAAGATGCTTTTATTGGAAAGTACTATCCTCCTGCTAAGATTATATCTATGAGAAGTGACATTATGAAATTTAAACAACTTGATAGTGAACATGTTGCTCCAGCTTGGGAAAGAATGAAATCTTTGGTTAAGAATTGCCCTACTCATGGACTCACTGCTTGGATGATTATCCAGACTTTTTATGCAGGTTTGAACTTCTCCTCAAGAAATCTGTTGGATTCCGCTGCTGGAGGTACCTTTATGGGCCTCACTTTGGGTTCTACAACAAGGCTCCTTGATAATATGATGGTTAACTACTCTGAATGGCATGTTGAGAGAGCTCCACATGGTAAGAAGGTAAATTCTATTGAGGAAACTTCCTCTTTGAGTGAAAATATTGATGTTATTATGGCTATGCTTGTTAATGGGAAAGCTCCTCTAGATCATAATAGTGTTCCCTTAACTTCTTTGGTTGCTCGAGAAGAGCAAGTTGTTGGGGAGGTAACCCCGGATAGGGTAAAGACGGGAAAAGACGAGGGTACAATCCCCGTCTGGTTTCCGAGTTATAGTCTAAGTCGGCCGAATCCTGTAGAAGTCGGCCGACATATGAAGGCGAGAGACCCGTATATTTATGTTAAGACATTACCCGGCCGAGATATTGCGTAAGTCGGCCGGGTTATCCTGAGTGATCTTAATGCAGGTGAAGGACGATCCGAGTTATGAGAGGAGGGACCGAATGATATGAAGCTTGCAGGAGAAGGAGAAGCCTGAAGTCAAACCCTAGCTGCAAGCTAGGGAGAATCTGAACGGAGCCAAGCGCTAGGGACCAAGGGGCAGAGCGACAGAGAGGCAGGAGGAGGTCATGGAGGTGACAGTCCAGAAGCCCGAGGCGCATAGGAGGGGCCCTCTGGAACCTTGCCGTCATTAGAGGGGCGACAGGGAAAGGGGGGCACCGAACTACTATATTGGGACAAGCATATTCCTCGAATATGCTTGCCACGTCAGCCCTAGAGGAACCCAGGGCTCTCCTTTATAAGGAGAGGCTTGGACCCAGAAGGGGGGATCGACTGAAGTTAGAGCCGTTAGGCTGGTAAAGTTCTTCTCTTCTCCCTGTATACAGCTCAAGGAGCACTTGTAGCCCAAGGAAGAAGAAATAAAGATCTTTGCCTTAGACTTCTGTGTGTAGAATCAACTACATCTTCCCTCCCTAGATCCCTCTAGCATCCATTGGCCCCATACTTTAGCCTACCCATGGCATCTGCCGTGTCACCACCACGACAGTTGGCGCCCACCGTGGGGCTAGCAGCGGTGCTAGATGGAGTTATGATCCGGACGGGAAACTTCATCAAGACGGGCGAGCGCGTTGTTTCTGGCTTGGTCCAGAGATTTGGTCTCTGTGACTATGTCAGCGACAATGCAGGGAGCTTTAGGGGGAAAACTCCCCCGCGTAATGGTGTCTTCATCAGCCTGGGCGGGCACAAGGTCTACGTCGGCGTCGACATCTCCAGCGTTTATCCTCACCAAGTTGTTGTTGCAGGAGAGCCACCTCTTAACGCTGCGAGCCGTCCGCCCAGAGCACATCCTGCAGGCAGCGTCGAGGTGATGGTCGCGGCCGGAGTGCAAACTGGAGCAGCAGCTGCCGGGTCAAGCAGAGAACCCGCCACCGGTGTACAGGGCGCACCCAGGCAGACCGCACCACTACCCACCGAGGTAATCCCGCCAGCGACCAACCCGACCGAGGTGCAGGACACCACCCCAAAGGCACCAAGAGTAAGAGGGCCACCTCTAGAAAGGCCAGAGAACATTCTTCAGGCGACCATAGAAAACTTGACTACGCCTGTAGCGCCGATACTTGATCCGGCAAATGCTCAGGCAGAGTTGGAGGAAACCAGGCAAAAGGTGCTGGTAGAGGCCAAAAAGGTGTCGGCCTTGCGGGAGTCCTTAAACAGGACCCTGCGAGAATATGCCAAAGCTAATAAGCTTGACGTCGCACCCGAACGGGTGGACGAATTAAGATTGAGAGGGAAAAACCTCATGGATGATATCAACAAAGAGCATGATGCTCATAAAGCAGAATCAGTGGATTTGGGTTTGTCGAGGTACAGTACCCCGACAAAAAACCTAAGAGCGGCAAATGCTGCAGCATTAGAGTTAGAGGGGTTGACCGGCGAGGCCCGGCAGAAACAGCAAGAAAGAGTGAACGAGCTGGTGCGCATCGCGAACCAGCAAAACAAAGAAATGCTCAGAGCAAACCCGGCGAGGCCGGGGCCCTCGCGAATGGTTCACTCGGCAGGGGCAGCACCTGCCTTGTCCGTGGCAGCAGCATCTTCACCCGGAAATAATGCACGAAGGGACAAAGCAGTAACCTCAGGAAAGAGGAACAAGCAAATTGTCCCATATGATCCGGCAATGGCCGGAAAGGCAAATGAGAACAGAGGCAATGCAAGCTGAGGTAACAGTGGGGAGAGGAACCACGGCCGTGTGGAAAACGACGGCGGAAGCCGAGGCAATGGAGATCTCGGCAGAAGAGAACCCGCGAGAGGCAATCATGAGAACAATACCCCGGTCGAAGTAAGGAGAGAACTGCCACTCAACCCGCAACCGAGGCATGAACCCCGGCAGGAAGGAGAAACGAGGCCAGCTCGCCACAATCAAATTAATGAGAGATACAATGATGGTTATTCCGAGATGGAATATGCGATCCATGGCGGAAACAACCACTATGGAATACAAGACAGAGTTCTGTACAGAGATTTGCCATCAAATGATGCAAGGGTGAAGCTGGACCGGCTATACCGGTCCGAGTTGTTGGAAGAACAGGGTCCACCAGGGCCGACATGCTTTGGACCACGGATCATGGGCGAGCCACCTGTGCCGAACTTTCAGCTAGCAAGGGGCACGAAAATATATAATGGGAGTACCAAACCACAAGACTGGTTGATTGACTATGCCACTGCTGTAAAAATAGCGGGTGGGAACTTACGATGGGCAGTACGGTATGTCCCACAAATGCTGGAAGGACCAGCTAGGGTGTGGCTGAATAATCTACCAGCGGGCAGTATCAACTGTTGGCTGGATTTTGAGGAAATGTTTGTCAGCAACTTTACTAGCACATACAAGAGGCCAAACAGGCCACAACAGTTAGCCATGTGCAAGCAGAGGCCGAATGAAACAGATAGAGAGTTTTTAACTCGGTGGTGCAACCTGAGAAACTCATGTGAAGGAGTCATAGAATCACAAGCAATAGCTTGGTTCGCACAAGGATGCCGTTATGGCAGCGTATTGTGGCAACGTCTGCAAAGAGATATGCCGACCACACTGGCAGAAACTATCAGAATAGCGGACTCCTACGCATTAGGAGACCCAACGCAACCAGAATTAATGTCGGCAGATCATCGCGAGCAATAGGACCATTATGCAAGAGATTTGGCCAGGTCATCCAGGCGCAGTGATTTCAGAGGAAGAAGAAGAGAGGAAAGGCCGGATTATAGATATAATTCGGCCCAAGTGGCGGCAGTAGCGCAAGATCCGCCGAGTCACGGAGCAACTCAATGGCAAAAGAATGGTCCTCAGCAGTGGACACCGAGGAATGAAGGAAAAAGGTAGTGGACCCCAGAACAAAAGAAACAGTGGCAGGAGAGGCCGAAGTACACGTTCGAATCTATGTTAGATCATCCGTGCAAATTTCACACGTCAAACCCATCTAGGCTAGCCAACCATACGACCCGCCAATGTGCATGGATGAAAAATGCAATGGGGAACCCCGCAGGAATTCAGGCACCCCATCAAGTACATCAGCAGCATCAACCACAATTGACTGGAGAAAATGCATAGCAACTGATGTTACCACCCCCTCCCCCGAGGTACGATAACTCGGATCGGAGAGACGCGGTACATCAAGTGATGAACCAAGTCCAGGATGGAAGGACAAATCCGGCGAATACCGGACGCAATGATTACAGAGAACATCATCAGTCTTATTGCGTATTCACGACGGAACAACAAGACAAGCAGAGTGTGCAGCGCTGGCATATGGAAGTAAACGCAGTTATGCTGGCAGTACCAAGATATGTGCCTTGGTCGGATCAGGAGGTAACTTGGAGCATAAAGGATCATCCCAAGATAATGCCGAATCCCGGATCATATGCACTCGTGTTGGATCCGACATTTGTTGGACCGAGCATCAATGTGAAATTCTCAAAGGTACTCATTGACAATGGAAGCAGTATCAACATCATGTACAAAGATACCATGCATAAACTCGGAATATCGCAGAACATGTTGCAATCCATGAGGACCACTTTCCATGGGATAGTGCCAGGGATTTCATGTGAACCCATTGGTAAGGTCCGAGTGGATGTGTTATTCGGCACAAGAGATAACTGTAGAGCAGAAAATTTAGAGTTTGAGGTGGTGGACCTAGAGAGTTGTTATCATGCTTTACTCGGACGGCCAGCGTTGGCCAAATTCATGGGCAGCTGTCATATAAGTTATCTGAAAATGAAGCTACCCGGACCACAAGGAGTGATAACAATAGCAAGGGATTACAAGAAGTCAATGGAGTGTGCTTCAGCCGGGTCAAATTTGGCCGAATCATTGGTTATAGCAAGAGAAAAAAGAAGGATTCAGGAGGTAGCAGCCCTCGCTCAGTCGGCACAGCTAAACATGCCGGCACTAGCCAACCCGCATGGCAGTGTCTCTTTTCAGCCGACTAAAGAAACAAAGAAGTTTCAAATAGATGAGCAATTCCCGGAGCGTACTGTAACTATTGGTGCAGGCCTGGACGCTAAATAGGAAAGCGAGCTCACCAACTTCCTCCGTGAGAATCGGGACATATTTGCATGGTCAACTCAGGATCTGCAAGGTGTTCCGAGGGAGTTGGCTGAGCACTCTTTGAATGTAAGGCCAGGAGCAAGGCCGGTGAAGCAACCTCTCCGCCGCTTCGCCGAAGACAGGAGAAAAATAATAGGGGATGAAATAGCTCGGCTCCTCGCAGCCGGGTTCATCATGGAGGTGCTGTATCCGGATTGGTTGTCGAATCCGGTGCTAGTAGAAAAGAAGAAAGATGATCCCAATGTAGCCATTGTATGGAGAATGTGTATCGATTACACGAACCTGAACAAGGCGTGTCCAAAAGATCATTTTCCATTACCTAGAATAGACCAAGTCATTGATTCGACCGCTGGGTGTGAGTTATTGTCATTTATAGACGCGTATTCTGGTTTCCACCAGATACCGTTAAATCCGGCCGATCAAATAAAGACTGCGTTTATTACCCCGTACGAGGCTTATTGCTACCGCACAATGCCATTCGGCCTGCGAAACGCAGGAGCAACATATCAGAGATGCATGCAAAAATGTCTACACGATCAGATAGGAAAAAATGTACAAGTATATGTAGATGACGTGGTCATCAAAACCAAGGAAAGCAAAATGTTACTGGAAGATATACGGCAGACTTTCGCGAACCTGAGAAGGTTCCGAATGAAGTTTAATCCGGAAAAATGCACGTTTGGCGTGCCGGCAGGAAAATTACTCGGTTTTATTGTATCTAGCCAAGGTATAGAGGCCAACCCAACAAAGATAAAGGCAGTAGAAAGAATGGAATTGCCAAGATGTTTAAATGATGTACAAAAATTCAAGGGTTGTCTAGCCTCACTCAGCCAGTTTGTATGTCGGCTGGGAGAGAAGGCGCTACCACTATATCAGCTGATGAAGAAATCAGATAAATTCATTTGGACTCCACAAGCGGACAGCGCATTTCATGAGTTGAAAAAGATGCTGGTCACAGCACCCATTTTGGCTTCTCCATTATCAAAAGAGCCTATGTTACTCTATATAGCGGCTACCAACAGAGTAGTAAGTGTTGTAGTCGTAGTAGAACGACTTGAAGATGATAAGTCGGTACAGAGGCCGGTGTATTATTTAAGTGAGGTGTTATCCACTTCAAAGCAGAATTACCCACATTATCAGAAGATGGCTTATGGAGTGTATATGTCGGCAAAAAAGCTTAAACATTACTTCGAAGAGCATCCCATCAAAGTGATCTGTGAAGCGCCTATAGCCGACATATTGAGCAACAAAGATGCAAGTGGCCGAATAGCAAAATGGGCAATCGAGTTGTCACCGTACGCTCCACAATTTGATAGGAGAGATGCAATCAAATCTCAAACGGTCACCGACTTCTTCGTAGACTGGGCCGAAGTGCAGTATGAGCCACCGTTACCAGACCCAAATTATTGGACAATGCATTTCGATGGTTCCAAACTAAGAAATGGTTTGGGGGCAGGAATAGTGTTAACCTTGCCTAAAAGAGATCAGCTGAAATATGTGCTACAAATACATTTTGCCGCATCCAACAACGTAGCCGAATATGAAGCACTGGTCCATGGATTGAAAGTAGCAAAAGAGATTGGCATACGCCGAATCTTATGCTATGGGGACTCGGATCTAGTAGTACAGCAAGTCTCAGGCAATTGGGATGCATTAGATGCTAATATGGCTTTATACAGATTTCATGTGCAAAATATCAGTGGATACTTTGAAGGATGTGAATTTCACCACATACCTCGGGCAGAAAATGATGCCGCAGACACGTTGTCAAAACTCGGATCAACCCGGCAGTCAATTCCCCTGAGTATTGCCCTGGAACACCTCAGGAAACCATCAATAATCCCCTCACCAGAATCCGAATCTATCCTTATTCCGGGAAATTCAGCAGAAGATAATGCGCCGATGGAAGTGGACCAGCAATATGACTCGGAACCCCCCAAGAGGAGGACAGCAGAAGTAAGCACAATTATGGAGAAGGCTGAGGTAAATATGTCGGCAGGAAACATGGAAATAGACAGTGAGACCACACCAGAAAAAGTCACACCGCTATGGGCGCAAACCATATTCTCTTACCTTAAAGACGCGATGCTGCCGAGCAATGAAGTATTAGCAAGACAAATTGTAAGAAGAGCAAAAGCTTATACGATCATAAACAATGAGCTATATAAAAGAAGCGTCACAAGAGTATTGCAAAAGTGTGTGAGTTCGGCAGAAGGCCAGGAAATCCTCCTAGATATACATCAAGGAGAATGTGGACACCATGCTTCATCTCGTGCCTTAGTAGCCAAAGCATTCAGGCATGGATTTTATTGGCCAACGACGTTGAAAGAAGCCAAAGAGTTGGTTGAAAAATGCAATGGTTGTCAGAGATATGCAACCAAAATACATATGCCATTGGCCGAGTTAAAAACAATACCCATCACTTGGCCATTTTTTGTGTGGGGCTTAGATATGGTGGGACCATTTAAGCCGGCCCGAGGGGGAATGACCCACATATTGGTTATGGTGGACAAGTTCACAAAATGGATTGAAGTGAAACCAATAAAAAATGCGATGGGCCCACAGCAGTGAAATTCCTCAAAGATATTATTTTAAGATATGGGTATCCGCACAGTGTTATTACAGATAACGGCACAAACTTTGCAGAAGGAGCCTTCGCTAGGTTTTGCAGAGAGAAACACATAAGATTAGATGTTGCCTCTGTGGCTCACCCAGCATCTAATGGGCAAGTGGAAAGGTCTAATGGACTAGTATTGTCAGGAATGAAACCACGACTTGTTGAACCACTGCAAAGGTCGGCAGGATGTTGGATTGAGGAACTCCCAGTCGTATTATGGAGCCTCAGGACTACTCTGAATAGATCAACAGGTTATACACCATTCTTTCTGGTATACGGGGCAGAGGCAGTGCTTCCAGCCGACATAATACATGACTCGCCAAGGTTACTCAGTATACAACCTCAGAGGTAAACGAAATAGCTCGGCAAGATACTGTCGACTTGCTAGAAGAAGCCAGAGAGCTGGCGCTATCAATATCAGCTATCTATCAGCAGAACTTGCGACGCTATCACATCAAAAAAGTAAATCCAAGAGTATTCAAAGAAGGGGATTTAGTTCTCCGACTGGTGCAACGTACGGTTGGCATGCACAAGCTGTCACCTCCGTGGGAAGGACCATTCGTCGTGAGCAAAGCATTGCACAATGATGCCTATTACCTAATCGATGCTCAGCCCCCTTGAAAGAACAGAGCAGACAAAGCTGGCGAAGAAACGAAAAGGCCATGGAATGTAGCTTTACTTCGTCCGTTTTACTCGTAGTATGTTATCTCAAAATCAAGCATCAGTTATGTATTAAACCTCGGCATCCAGAGCAGTGACTCGGGGACTGCCATATGTTATTTCAATTTCATCTTATGTATCAAACCTCGGCATCCAGAGCAGTGACTCGGGGACTGCCATATGTTATTTCAATTTTATCTTGTGTTAAACCTCGGCATCCAGAGCAGTGACTCGGGGACTGCCATATGTTATTTCAATTTCATCTTATGTATTAAACCTCGGCGTCCAGAGCAGTGACTCGGGGACTGCCATATGTTATTTCAATTTCATCTTATGTATTAAACCTCGGCGTCCAGAGCAGTGACTCGGGGACTGCCATAGGTTATTTCAATGTCATCGTGTATTAAACCTCGGCATCCAGAGCAGTGACTCGGGGACTGCCATATAATATTACAATTTCTGTGCACTAAACCTCGGCACCTTCAGCAGCGACTCGCCAACCGTTTTATATTATTTCCGCAGTTCGATTTATACGCTAGACTTCGGCGCCATAGGCAGTAACTCGGGGAACTCGGGGACTGCTATATCTTGTTCCGAAGTCCTGGTTAGCCTTTGATACAAAGAAAGTATCAAAATTCGACATTCAAAGTAAGAACAGTCCAAACTAGCATGATATACGAAGTTCACACCTGGATTAACTGGGTAAACCACGAATACAAAGATAAAGATACATCCCAAAATTAAGAAATCGCAGGCCAACACAGCAAAAGATTCAGACAAACAAGACCACTTAGAAAAAGTGATAACAATTACAAACAAAGTGTCTCAGCAGCACACGGCAAAAGAAATTCATATAGAGGACAGACGAATGTTTCACGTACATCGTACGCCCGGCATACCAGGGATAAGAGATGACTTAAACGTTTTTAGCAGGAGAGGCGGCAGCTTGGTCAAGGGCTGGGAACTCCGAAGTAGGAGGACCTTCGGCCGATGTTACCTCGCCCTCCGCAGACCCAGGTACAACCTCGGCAGGAGCCCGAGGCTGCTGAGGAGCATCAGTTTGCGTAGTGGAATGCCCAGTACCCTTGGAGGAGGATCGCGCGTCGTCGTTGCCATCCAAGCTCGAACTGGAGTCACCAGAAGTGGCCGAGTCATCTTCATCTCCCCCTTGCTCAGCTGAATCATCATCTGAAGCATCCTCAACTACGACCTCCTCGTCCGGGTTTGGAAGGAAACTCGGCCCTTCATTCCAGGTGTGCACGTCGTCATATTCGACGAGTTGGAAGGCGCGAGCTTGCCGAGCGACGAAAGTGGGGTCTTCAACCCAACGAGAACCAGTGCGCAGATTTCTCAGGATATCAAGAGAGATGTCTTCGTACCATGACATAATAACAGTGAGAGCCATATCAGCGCCAGCTCGTCCGGCTGATTCCCTCCAGAGACTTAGTTGCTTCTCGGATGCCATCAGTCTTTTCACCAGTAATTCGACCTCATTGATATTAGGGGTCCCAGAAGTGTTCGGCTAGAGAACATGGTAAGCTCGAATAGCTGCCTTCACCAAATCCCGGCCCATAATCTTCATTGGACCAACTGCAGCACCAACAGCAACCAGGAAATCCTCCATCGAATACTCTGAGTCAGCGGCAACAGGGACACCTCGGGTTTAGCTTCGGGAAAATGATCTGCGCAAAACACGAACGTGTCAGGTGGCAGCAGGGACAAAGAGAAAAATATAACTCGGCCGTGCTAAGAAGCTTACGATGAATGTAACTCATCATTATCTGAAGGTCTTTGGCCCAATCAATTTTGCTCTTCTCAAAGCGAGCGATTTCCTCGCTCATTCCCTGAGTTTTCAGTTCAGCAGCCTCGAGGAGTTCTTTATTCTTCTGCAGCTCCAAAGCCAGCCGATTCTTCTCCTCGGAGAATTCCTGATCGACCTTTTCTAGTTCGGATTTCTGAGAAAGCTTAAGGGTCTCCACCTCGGCCCGCAGGCGAGCTATTTCATCATCTTTTTCTTTTAGCTGCGCCGAATGAGTAGCGCTTTGTTCTAAAAAATGCAGCATCACGTCAGGCATGGGCGTGCAATCTTGATGAGACGCTGCGGAGGTTTGCAACTCGGCTATACCACAGCCAAACGAAATAAAAAAAAAATTAGCGCGTATTCTAAAGCGCGAAAAGGGGTAGAGTAAAAGGGAAACTAACCTTCCAAGCTCTTGACTTTCTTCTCAAGACGAATGTTGAGGTTATTGATATTACCTGTTCATCAAAAGAGTGAGCCGGCATCTCACGGACAAATCAATAAGACCGTCGAGAATAACGAAAAGGAACTATCGACTTACCAGCCTTTTTTACCACAGGAAGGATTTTCTCATACTTTTCTTCCAGTTTGCGGTGCGAAAAAAGCAACCTCTGAAATTCGGCAGTCCGCCGGTCATGGGCAACCTGAGCAATGGAGCAAAACGATAAATGGATATTCGAAGCTAAATCAGATCCGAGTCAAGCAAAACTTAACTTGGATCTAGGTGGCGGGATATTCGAAGATAAATCAGATCCGAGTCAAGCAAAACTTAACTCGGATCTAGGTGGCTGGATATTCGAAGCTAAATCTGATCCGAGTCAAGCAAAACTTAACTCGGATCTAGGTGGCGGGATATTCAAAGCTAAATCAGATCCGATTCAAGCAAAACTTAACTCGGATCTAGGTGGCTGGATATTCGAAGCTAAATCAGATCCGAGTCAAGCAAAACTTAACTCGGATCTAGGTGGCTGGATATTCGAAGCTAAATCAGATACGAGTCAAGCAAAACTTAACTCGGATCTAGGTGGCTGGATATTTGAAGCTAGATCAGATCCGAGTCATTGAGACAAGTCAAATATAGGTGGATGAATATTTCAAGATAAACTAAAACGAAGGTCAAGCAAACTATAAGACAAATCTAGTCCGATATAAATTCGAACCCTAGAAATAAAGTTAGATTAAGTAAAGCATCATTAAACTTCCAAGCATATAACAAGTTATTTCCTTGCGAGTTTCGGGGACTAGAGCATATAGTAACATCTGGAGAACTAATCTAAACTCCGCAAAACAGCAATTACCTCATTCATCTTGTTAGTGTCAAGGATGAACTTGGCAGCTTGATCGAAACGGCCGCTGATGTCGGAAAGCTGAAAGGGCTGACTGATGGGATTACCCTCAAACTGATCAGCAGCATTCCAATTATTGGCATACTCCACCAGCGAGCCAAGGCTGTTCCCACTAGCTGTCCGAGTTAAGACCTTACCCCGAACATGTTGTGTAACCACTGCGGCCGCAGGGCTTTTATGAAGAGCAAGCTGGGTGCTGGCAGCCGAGGTAACAGAGGCTTTGGTAGGCGCAGTTCCTTTGCGCAGCATGTCGGCCATACTCGGCTGAGAAGAGCCAACAAGACCTTTCTGGGAAGAGGAGGCCTTGGTGGCAACAGTTTTTCTTGCCTTAGAAGAGGCATCAGCAGGAGGCGATACCTCGGTAATGGGAACGGTGTCTTTGGGAGAAGCAGGAGTCACGATCGCAGAAGGCGCCGAGATAACGACCTCTTCGGCCGGGGCTGGAGTTGCTGTAGAGACTGCTGGGGCAGATAGAGGCTTAGTAGAGACGCTGGGACCCACAGAAGGGGCAACGGGTTTGATGGAAATCTCGGAGGGCCGAGTGGAATCAATGTCGACAAAAGGAGTTTCAGGCACGTCGCGACGAGGGGGCGACTGATTCGGAGCTGAAGGAGAGGCAGTATGAGCAGGACTGGGAATCCTAGTATCTTCAACGGGCGGAGGAGACGGCTGCCGAATCGGGCGGCTAGTCATGCTAGGACCGCCGGGCTTAACAGAAAGCGGAGCACTCCGAAAATAAGAAAGAAAAAAGGGTGTCAGTATGAAAAACAGAAAAAGAGAAACAAGAAATACGAGCAAAAGGAACTTACCCTGCGACCCCAGGCATGGTCTTGCGCCTGGGAGGATTCGGAGCGGATTTCTTTATTCGTTTCTTGGGGGCCGCCTCTGAGGCACTAGCAGGAGCCCCGCGTTTCCCCGAAGTAACAGGGGGTCGAGAAGCAATAGGCCCGGCGTCGTGAACCTGACCGGCCGGATTAGCTGGGAAATTAGAAGCCGGAAATGCATAAGAAATAGGCATTGCGGCAACTACCTCAAGAACTTGGACCTCGTCCGAATCACCTTCCTCCTCGGGCGCCGAGGTCTTGCCACGAGCTCGAGCCGGGGCAGGATCCGACTTAGGGACGAACTCTTCCGAGTCCGGCTCACCAGTATCCGGGGTGCTCCGGTCCGCAGGCCACGGAAGCAACAAAACTTCGGCATCCTCATTCTTCTGCTCTGCGAACCTCTGCAAGACAAGAAAAAAGAAAATTAGCGAAAACCGTTACAAAAGCAATTGGACAGTAGAGCGTTATTGGTTAAACTTACTTCGGGAGGCGGACGATCGCGGGTGAACAGTTTCAATCCCCAAGCCCAATCCTCAGGCATCTCCGTCTTGAAGATAGCTCGGACATGCTTATAGATAAGATAGTTGTCCAGCTCCACGGTCGAGACTCGGTTAGGGTCAAGAGGACCACTCATGTAGCACAGCTTGTGAGTCCACTTCTGGAATGGGCAGATTCGGCTACTGATAAAGGTAGCCATCAGATCTTCGCCGCATAACCCGGCACGGATCAGCTCTTTAAGCCGAATCTCAAAGGCCTCGGCCAAGGCGTGACTTTTCCTCGGATTGTAAGTCCAATTCACCTTAGAAGGAGGACCAATGGAGAAGGTAGGGAGCCGAATCTTGTCCTCAGTCCCTCTGTTCTTGACGTAAAAGAAGGATTTGTGCCACTTCTTGCACGATTCTAACCCGGTGACACGAGGAAATACGGACTTCCTCCGAGGTGTAATAGACGCTGCCCCACATTGAACGTATCTGGAAGAACTTCGACCAGATGTGCACGGACGGCCATAGGCCGAAGTATCCCTCCGAGGCGGAGATAAAAGCAGAAAGAGAAGCGATAGCGTTTGCAGGAAGATGATGCGGCTGAAGGCCGAAGTAGTCGAGAAACTCTCTAGCAAAATCGCTAAGAGGGAGACCAAAGCCGCGCGAGAAATGTGACATAAAAACTACATACTCGCCCTCCCTAATATCTGGAGAGGACTTGCTGCCGGGTAAACGACAGGAGACCTCGGCGGGAATCCTCCGAGTTCGGATAAGCCACTCGATCTCGCGGCGTGTAACGGAGGAGCCTTGCCATGAACCTCGCTCGGGCCCAGAGCCAGCATCGTCATCCTCTACCAGGGCGCCACTAAAGGAGCTAGACATAGGCTCGCCGGAAAGATCGACGGAGGAAGAACTGGCGGCGGAGGAAAGTTTAGAGCTACGAGGCCCCGTCGTGATTTTGCACAGGAACGGCGGCGGAGGAGGAGAAGAACCGCCGCGCGAATACAAAATCGAAACAGAGAAGTCTAGGAAAAAGCCCAGGCGGCGCGGCCGGAGAGGACTCACCAGCGACGACGCCGAAGCTAGCGAACGCGGACGAGGCAGACGGAGCGACACGACGGAGTCCTCTCCGTCAGAGAGTCAGATGAACGCGTGGCGGCGAAGCTGCGATAGGGCGCGGAAGCGAGAGGAAGAAGAAGGGCGCGGGCGAGCGAAAAGGGGAAAAGTGAATTCCTAGACGACGTGCCCCTCTTTATAACCAAGCCACAAGCGAGGTAGTGGGATCGTGGGTGCGGCGGTTGACCGTGTAGATCGTGGGTTCGGCACGAACGCACGTCATTAAGTGGAACCGCACCAAGGGCCACACAGCAGCGAAGAAGGTCGCGATCCCCAAGGGAAACGGCACACGAGGCGTCACAGCGCCGGCGCGACAGGCACAGTGTTAACTGCAGCCTGTCAGTAAATACCTTAGAGGAACAAAAAACTAGAAGAACAATGATGGGGGTGACACGTAGGACAAGGCGTACGAGAGAAGGAACGTGGGTACCTCGAACGAGAAAGAGATAACTCGGAAACAATACAGAAAAAATGTGATGAAACTGATACAGCCTGGCCGAGGTTATCGACAGGGCCACACCAGCTTCGGGGACTAATGTTGGGGAGGTAACCCTGGATAGGGTAAAGACGGGGAAAGACGAGGGTACAATCCCCGTCTGGTTTCCGAGTTACAGTCTAAGTCGGCCGAATCCTGTAGAAGTCGGCCGACATATGAAGGCGAGAGACCCGTATATTTATGTTAAGACATTACCCGGCCGAGATATTGCGTAAGTCGGCCTGGTTATCCTGAGTGATCTTAATGCAAGTGAAGGACGATCTGAGTTATGCGAGGAGGGACCGAATGATATGAAGCTTGCAGGAGAAGGAGAAGCCTGAAGTCAAACCCTAGCTGCAAGCTAGGGAGAATCTGAACGGAGCCAAGCGCTAGGGACCAAGGCGCAGAGAGACAGAGAGGAAGGAGGAGGTCACGGAGGTGACAGTCTAGAAGACCGAGGCGCACAGGAGGGGCCCTCTGGAACCTTGCCGTCATTAGAGGGGCGACAGGGAAAGAGGGGCACCGAACTACTATATTGGGACAAGCATATTCCTCGAATATGCTTGCCACGTCAGCCCTAGAGGAACCCAGGGCTCTCCTTTATAAGGAGAGGCTTGGACCCAGAAGGGGGGATCAACTGAAGTTAGAGCCGTTAGGCTGGTAAAGTTTTTCTCTTCTCCCTGTATACAGCTCAAGGAGCACTTGTAGCCCAAGGAAGAAGAAATAAAGATCTTTGCCTTAGACTTCTGTGTGTAGAATCAACTACATCTTCCCTCCCCAGATCCCTCTAGCATCCATTGGCCCCATACTTTAGCCTACCCATGGCATCTGCCGTGTCACCACCACGACACAAGTTGATGTAAACTTCATTAGAAACAACAATTTCAACAACAATGCCTATAGGAATAATTTTGGTGGTAACAACAATTATAGGCCTTATCCTCCTAATAATGGCAATTCCTATGGAAACTCCTATAACAATGCTAGAAGTGCCCCCTCTGAACTTGAAATCATGCTCAAAGACTTTATTAGTAAACAAACCACTTTCAATAAGGCTATAGAGGAAAAGCTTTTAAATGTTGAGAAAAATATACCCTCTTTGTCTGAAGCTCAAACTTCCTTGGTTAATAAAATGGCTGCCAAACCTGAAACTATGGAAAATACCTTTGCTACTGCTCATGCCATAGAAGTTACTATTGATGAAAATGTTAGGCTGTTAGCTCAACTTCATGCAAAGTGGGAAAGGGAAGCTGAAATTGATAGAAACAATAGTGTGTGCACCATCACCACTAAACCACAAGTAGTTCCTATTCCTACTCCTACTATGCCTACTACTAGTGATGCTAAGTTTGATTTTGATATTGATGGTTGCAATATTTCTGAAGTGATTATGTTCCCATAAAAGCTTGCTAGAAGTCCTGATGCTAGTGATATGCATGTTGCCTTCACCAAACACATTACAAATGCTCTTGTTAAGATTAAGGAAGAGAATCTAAAACACAAAGCTTCTATTCCTAGGAAAGTAGAAGATAGTTGGGAACCCATTATTAATATGCAAGTGAATGACTTTGATCTCAAAGCTTCATGTGATCTTGGTTCTAGTGTCTCTATTATGCCTAGGAAGATTTATGAAATGCTTGATTTTCCACCATTGGAAGATTGTTATTTGGATGTCCCACTTAATGATAATGCTAAGAAGAAACTCATGGGGAGTATTAATGATGTTCTCATCATGGTTAACAATGCTTATGTCCCTGTTGATTTCTATGTTTTGGATGTTGAATACAATGCTTCTTGTCCTATTACTTTGGGAAGACATTTTCTTAGAACAGTTGGTGCCATCATTGATATGAAAGAAGGCACCATCAAATATCATTTTCCATTCAAGAAAGGTATTGAACACTTCCCTATGAGGAGAGAGAAGTTGCTTTTTTCTCCTCCTTTGAAAGAAAGGTTTGATGTTAATGCTTTTTCATTTGAAAATACTTGATTCTTCTTGCTTATTGTGCCTAACTTAAAGGCGTTAAAGAAAAGAACTTGTTGGGAGATAACCCAAGAGTTCCCTTGAGTCTTGGAAGTTATTACTTCAGTAATGACCTCTCCTTATACTTTTTGTTTGCTTTTTGTGCCAAGTATGACCTCTAATGAGAGGGAAGTAAGATTTGGGGAGTTGCTGTCCCGAAACAGATTTCTGTCCTCCACCAAAAAATTCGTGAGAAGTGTCTGTAACTCGGATTGAGCTGAAAATTTACGAATAAATCCCCCAGTATGTTAGCTAACTTTCGTTTTTTCAACACTTTTTGATTTGAGCAATAAAAGAGTTCGAAAAATCTTTTCTACCTGCTGGTCTATTTTGACAGATTTCTGCCATTATTTGCATTTGCTTCTTATTGATTCCTTTTTGAGTTCTGTTTAGGTGAATTGAGCTTTTTGAAGGTGAGGAGGTTTAATCTCGTCAATCCCATTGTTATGGACTTGGGTTTTGGAGAAGATGGGGATGCTGGAGATCGTGGCACGGTTAACAGACAAGCAACCAGGGGACACGAGATTTACCCAGGTTCAGGCCCCCGGAGGGAAAACCCTACTCCTGCTTGTCTACTCTTGATTACGGCGGAACCGAAGGTTACAAGGTGCGCAGATTCGATCTGGCGTGCATGCGTGTGCGAGAGTATGAGTCGAGGGATCTAGGACGTGCCCTCCTGGCCTTTATATAGACTTAGGCAGGTCCCGGGCATAGTCCTAGTCGGTTACAAGTTCTAGGGTTTTACCCCTTTGAATTTTCTATCTCCGCTAGTCTTGCTCTCCAAGGATCCGAAGGCGTCATGGGCCTTGGCCACCCGAAAATCTTCATGGGCCAGTGTATATCTGCTGTGGGCCTTCCTTGGGCTGGACCAGGTATGCTAAAGTCACGTACCCATAGGGTATAACCATGTCAGTAGCCCCCGAGTGATCAGTCGAATCATAGATTCGGCTGAGGACACTTCCATCCTTCGGGTGCCATTATATTTTAATAGTATATGTGTGTAGGGATTGTTGATGCGTGTGCCTGACTCACCCGACGGATCAGGGTCAGTTGACTGTCTTAGGACGAAACGACACGATCTTCTTCAGGTTCGAGTCCCTCAACCCGAACCTAGAACATATGCTGGCGTAATTCGACTCAGGCCGCGGGGGACTTACAGGAGTGGAATTCCAGTGATTTTAATTGGTGTACCCAACGCGTCCGTCGGGATTTTTCATCGTACCTGCTGGTTCGGATTCATACTAGCAGAACGCAGTCAGGTGCGTTACCAGGCCATCAGATGATATATGTAGGTCTTATCTTTGCGTCGCAGACACAGCATCCGAACATTTATCACCACGGAGGTGCTTCGGGTGGCCTAGGATATTGTCGCTCACTCGGCCGTTTTGTTGGGGAAAAGTTGCCAAAAAGTTTTTGCGTGTTGATCCGTAAGATCGCAGTCGAAGATTTTATAGGGTGCGCGACCAGCGCTCCCTATGGGAGTAGCCCCCAAGTGTCTGTTCGAGTCGTAGACTCGAACGGAGACTTTAGTTCAAGCATTATTTCAATTGTTAGGTCCGCAGGACTCGAAAATTTTCGAATGCTTAAATCCATCCTCCCTATGGGAGTAGCCCCCGAGTCCGCAGTGGAGTCTTAGACTCGACGTAGGACTCAGAGAAGTAATTTGTCCTCATTTGTTCTTTCGGGTGCGCGGCCAGCGCTCCTGATAGGAGTAGCCCCCGAGTATTTAGTCGAATCGTAGATTCGAGTGAGTACTCTTAGTTGTGGAGCCGAAGTTGGTGCTAGTATAGCTTTTGATGACGTCAGTGCTGACGATTGATGACCTCAAGCGTCTGCTACGCCAGAGATGACTTGACTGGACGAAGCGTGGGTCCCACTTGCTGACTTTGAATTGACCGGTCACGCGCGGCATGGAGATAATTACGGCGTCTCCTCGATTTCTGCGCGTAGTGGATGGCATGGTAACGACGGTTCGTTGTGATGCTGACACGTGTACGGCCAGATCTGTCGTTGGCATTAGGTCTTCTGGATGGACGGCTGCCGTGCGTCGTCTTCGCTGTTATAATCATTGGGGGAGACCGTGGTTTGTTTTCACCGCACCAGTTCATCTATTCACTGCCTCCTTGTTCTTGAGCGATTCTTGCTGCGCGCTGAGATTTCCTTCCACATTTCCTTCGTTCTTTCTGCGTTGACATCGCCACCACCGCCGCAGCGCAATGGGGAAAACAAAGAAGTCTTCATCTGCCGTTGGGACCAGCGCCACCGGAGGCAAGAAGGGCACCGCCGCTGCTCGCGTCACCGATGGTGGCTGGCGGCGATCAGAGACGCGGGAGAGCGATCTCCGCAAACTGCGCGAGCGGGGCCTGATCCCGCAAGATACGACGGCCGTCAAGCTCCCTGGCAATGAGGTAATCCCCCGTCCCCCATCTAGGTACCGGGTCATGTTTCTTGCCTTCGTGGTGCGCGGGTTTTCTTTTCCGGTCCACGACTTCCTCCGTGGACTGCTCTTCTTCTATGGGGTTTAGCTTCATCGTCTGTCTCCCAATTCGCTTCTCCATATTGCGTGTTTTATCACATTTTGCGAGTGTTGGCTTGGCATTGAGCCGCACTTTGGCCTCTTCCGGAAGCTTTATTCCGTGAAGAGGCAATCTGGTTCGGATGGTGTGTATCCCATTGGGGGTTTCATCATCTCCCTCAGTCCCAATCTGCAATTCTTTTCCTTTTCCATGTCCGAATCTGTCCAGTACTGGCGGAGGCGATGGTTTTATATCCGCGACTCCGTATTGCCCGGGCAAGATTTTGGTCTTGTTCCCTTTGACCCCTCCCAAAAGATTGAGAAGAAAAGGTCTTGGAAAAACCAAATCTTAGACGGTGAGGTGGCGGAGATAGAGGCCCTTTACCGTCGGGTGGAGGATCTCCAACTGATTCCTGAGAAGGAGGTGAACGGTGTGGACATCATTCGGACGTTTCTTGAGCGTCGGGTGCAGCCTCTCCAAGCGAGGGCGCACCCAATGTTTCTTTATTCTGGGCACCGTGATCCGACGAGGGTTTCGAGTGAGAAAATCTCCGAGGGGAATCTTGACAAGGATCTTCGCGCGCTGCTGAAGTTCAAGGCCGGAGAAGAAATCCCGGGGAAGTCGCTGACTCCTCCCTTTTCTTCGATGTTGGTCGTGCCGAAGGTGTAGATTTGTGCACGTAGTGCTCTCCCTTTTTTTTGTTGGGTGTGTATTTGTTTCCTTTGTTTGCTAACAAAGTTCCTTCTCATCTTGTAGAGCTTCAAAGTGCCGGGCATGGTACCACCATTGCCCGAAAGGTATCCGAATGCCCCGGATAATGAAGTGGTTGATTCCATGTCCAAGCTTCCGTCGGCGCGATCTCCGGCGGAGGATGCCGACGAGTCGAGTGAGGACCATACGCGCAAGCGATCACGGAGCTCCAGCGAGTCTTCGGATGCCTCGACTCCTCTGACTCCCAGAAATCCTCTGGGCCTTGAGCGTCACAGTGATGGTCATGGAGGTTCTTCCTCTCCCCTTCCTGCATATTCCTGTGCGGGCTATTGCGCCGCACCCGCCAGCAAAGCGGAAGAAGGAAGAAAAGAAGGAGGAGAAGAAGGAAGAGAAGAAAGAGGAGAAGAGGGCCCGAAGGGCTTCTCCTATCTTCGACCTGAGAGCATTGGGCTCGTAAGTTTTCTTGTTGTGCTGTTGTCCTTTTCCCTTTATGATGTTTGCACCTATGTTGATTGTCTTCGTATACAGGCAATCCTCCCACGACTCTAGTGATGGTGCGCGGGAGATGATGGGGGAGTCGAACATTGCGTCGCCTCCTCCTCAGACGGTGGCGACTTCGGGTGGCGCCGCTCCAGATCCTCCTGTGCGGGAGGTGCTGGTGGTTGCGCCTCAGAATTTCGCAGGCGGGGCTTCGGGGTCGCCATCGGAGTATGTAAGTTTTCTGCTTCATGTCACGGGGGAAGCCCCCGAGTGTCTTCGTGTGCTGGTGTTGTTTTTACTCCTTTGTGTTGGGCATAGCCCCCAAGTCCTTTTCTTACTGCTCTTTCCTTTTTTTGCAGCCTTTTGTACAGGAGGCCAAGCGGCTGGTGGGGGAGCGCCTGGCACTGGAGGCGAAACTTCGGCAGCTTCAAGGTATCTGTCTGCCTTTTAATACCTCTCTTGTTTATCCTGGTCCTGTTCTTTGACACTTGCTTGTCTTAAATGCAGAGGAGCATAACGACTCTCTCCGTGAGGTCGACGCTCTTAAAAGAGCCTTGGCCAATCGGAGCAGAAAGCCGAAGCCACCGTCGGCGCGAAAGAGCGCCTTGAGCTAGAGCTGTCGAAGGCAGCCGAAGCGAAGGAGCGCCTGCAGCAGGAGGCCGCAGATCGTGAGGAGCAGATGGCCACCGTTGCGGCTGCTCGTGAAAGAGGGGTGGCGGTGAAGCTCATGGCTGCTGCCAAGGCTATTTCGGGTGAGTGCTAGTTTTTTGTACTTGTTTCTTTTTCTGCGAGTCTTCTTCTATGCTGCCTTTCTTCATGCTTTTCTTCATTTTTGTCTCAGATGCCGCAGGCATCGAGTTCGACCGCGGTGCTCTGGAGCACGGGAGTGCTCTAGATGATGCCACTGTGGCGGTCGAAGACCGCTGCGGCACCGTCGTCAACTCCCTTGCCAAGGCGAAAGAGGTCCTTGGTCGCTTCTACCAGGAGCTTTTCCTGAAGGGCGCAGCCCTTGATGATGTGGACGCTCTGGCGGAGGCTCTGTCAGCCGAAGCGCCTGCGGCGTACAAGCGCAAGCAGAAGGGCATCGGCGCATCCGTCGGGCTAGCGATGGCCTTGGCGGCTAGAGCGGAGCTGGACTTGCCCCAGATCACCTCTCGGATGCCGACGACTGCGGATGGATCCGAGGTAGCCTTCGCTGCCTACTCCGCTCGCTGCCGACGATATGGGCCCAAGCTCATTGACTTGTTGTCTGAGTACGCACTGCGGCAGCAAGGCGAGGCCAAAGCTAGGCAGTCTGGCTCTGAGGCGACTCAGTGTCCTGCACCTTAGGCATAGTAGACGTAGGGTAGTTTGTAGTCTACTTTTGTTGTAAATATCTTGAGGGATACCATCCTTGTGCCACGTAGTGGCCTTATATGTTTAATGAATTCCTCCGAGTTGTGCTCTATCCTTGGCTGAATGTCTGTGCGCCTTCTTTTTTCTGCTGCTATAGGTTCCTTCGGGTGCTGACCCAGTTGACACTTCATCCGCAAAGCCTTTGTGACCATCGTTGGATGATTCCTTGCAGCTCGCTTTCCTTCGAGATCGCGTGCGCAGCTTGGAGAGGGAATTGCTCGGGTTACGTGGTCGCGCCGACGTTTGGAAATCCAAGGCGGATCGTGGTGCAGCCAGAGAGGAGTACTTGATGGCGGAGCTGGGTCGGCTGTCCGAGCAGCTGCAATGTAAGTTGATCCTTATTTCGGGCTGTAGCTCAGTTCTTCGGGTGAGCCTGCTGGACTTATTCTTGTTTTGTGTGATTGTTGCAGGTGCCAATCTTGCTCCGAGGGAAGAAAAGGAGCGTGTCGCTGTTCGGGTCAATTGCTTGACTCAACAGTACATGGAGGCCGGCGGCTTCTTCTGGATGGATCTCGATCACGCCATGGTTCTGGCGACGGTGCAGGATCGTGTTTATCAAGTTTCGCGGGTGCTCCGCCAGGTGCAGACATCACTTTCCTCGGTGCTGCACGTCATGTTTCCTTTGGATGCCGTCCCGACGACCCTTGCAGGTCTTCTGTCGAGGTTTCGGAGTGCCAGCAATGTCAAGGAGCTGGTGCGGCAGCAGCTCGTCGCAGGAGTGAAGGCTGCCTTGTCTCTTGTGAGGGTGCACCGCCCTGACGTAGATTTGGCTGCTGTGGCAGCTGGGCCACCTCTTCGACCGGATGGTGGCGAGTGGAACATGCGTCCGCATTACGCGGCTGTAAGGCAGTATGCCGAACAGATTGTAGATTTGTTTGAGCAGCGCGCTCAGGTTATTCTTCAGAATAGGTAGGACCTGAAAATAAACAGATAGATGTAAAATTTGTATATTTCAGCTGGGCGTTTTTGTGCCCTTTGTTGTAAAGGTTTGCTTGTTTGTGAGCACGCAGTGCTTTGATTGAGTACGTGTCCTTTTCGTTTGCCTAACGTTGTCAGCTACTCAGGTGTACACGTTTGGTCCTCAGTCGATGAAATCGTGAGGTGGGGGAGCCCCCGAGTGCGTTTGTAGCATGTAATAAAGTTGCAGAAAAATAGTCAACCGAAGTTTGGGGGCGAGACACTTAGCTTTATTTATATCGAAATGGAGGAGGTACATTGTTCGGCTGAGTAGCCTTGGCTGAAAGCCTTATTGAAAGTAAAAGAGGGTAGGTTGCTACGGGTAGAATCGTCGCAGGTGCGAGATATTCCATGGGTTGGAGTATGCGACTCCAGACTCCACGTGCTTGAGGCGATAGGCGCCACCTGGGATCACTTCGGTGATGACGTAGGGTCCTTCCCATGGTGACTCGAATTTGTTCGGTCGCTTTTGCTTGAGTCGTAAGACGAGGTCTCCTTCGACGAAGGACCTTGGGCGCAGCCGGCGGCTGTGGTAGTTGCGGAGACTTTGCTGGTACACCGCTGATCGAGCTGCTGCTATATCCCGTGCTTCGTCGAGTGTGTCGACGGCATCTTCGAGTGCAGCCATGGATTCGGCTTCGCTGTAAGCGACGACTCGTGGAGCCTGGTAGCGCACTTCGGTTGGTAGCACGACCTCAGCTCCGTGCACCATGAAGAACGGTGTGTAGCCGGTGGAGCTGTTTGGCATAGTCCGTAAGCTCCACAGGACGGATGGTAGCTCTTTCGTCCAGTTTCCAGCTTTGTGCTCGAGTGAGCTCATGAGGCGCTTCTTGATGCCGGCGCCAATTAGGCCGTTGGCCTTTTCCACTTGCCCGTTTGTTTGCGGGTGTGCCACTGAGGCATACGTGATGTTGATCCCGAGGCCTTCGCAGAAGTCCTGGAATTCTTCGAAGATGAAGTTCGATCCGTTGTCGGTGATGATGTTGTGCGGTACGCCAAACCTGTATACAATGGATTCGAAGAATTTGACGGTGGTTTTGCCCTTCTGGTTGGTGACTGGCATGGCCTCGATCCACTTGGTGAATTTGTCGACTGCGACCAGGAGGAAGACGTGTCCCCCTTTCGAGGACTTTGGCGGTTTGCCGATCATGTCGAGGCCCCATTGGGAAAAGGGCCAGGCTATGGGTATGGGTCGAAGTTCGGACCCAGGTGCGTGCGGTTTGTCGGCGAACCGTTGGCACCCGTTGCATCTTCGGACGATGTCCTTCATGTCGCTCATGGCCGTTGGCCAGTAGAATCCTGCTCGCAGAGCTTTGGCGACAAGGGAGCGGCTGCCTGCGTGGTGGCCGCAGATGCCCTCATGTATGTCTTGGAGTATGGCTTTGCCGTCGTTGATGGTAACGCACCGTTGTAGTACACCCGTGATGCTGCGTTTGTACAGTTCGCCGTTGATGATGGTGAAGGCTTTTGACCGACGAGATATGCGCCGGGCATCTGTCGGGCTATCAGGTAGTTCTCCGTTTATCAGGAATTGGAGGTATGGTCGCGTCTAAGTTTCTTCGACTGCCATGACCTGCATCAGGTTGATCATGGCAACTTCGGTATCCAACTTGTCGGGTCCTTCATGACCTTTGGGTAGCGTAGCCCCCGAGTGTTCTGCTTCTTCGGGTGATCCCTTGGGGAATTTCCGCTTGATGGATGGCACGCAGATTTGTTCGAGGAACACACCTGGTGGTACCTTTGCGCAAGTGGAGCCAATGTTGGCGAGTCTGTCGGCTTCCTCGTTGCTTTCTCTTCCGACGTGTCGAAGCTCGCAGCCGTCAAATTCTCCTTCGAGTGCGTTGTAGAGCGCGCGGTACGCTATCATGTTTTCGGCATGTGCATCACACTCATTCATCGTCTGCTGGACGACGAGGTTGGAGTCACCATAGATGACTAGGCGCGTTGCGCCGCATATCTTTGCCATCCTCATGCCATGGATGAGGGCTTCGTATTCGGCCTCGTTATTGGAGGCTCTGAATTTCATCCGGAGAACGTACCTCATTTTGTCTCCTTGGGGGGAGGTCAGTATGACCCCTGCTCCTGCCCCAGCTTCTCTCTTGGAGCCGTCGAAGTGCATCGTCCATGATTGCGACATGTCCGGGGTATCCGGCAGCTGCAGCTCCATCCAATGTACCAGAAAGTCCGGGAGGACTTGAGATTTTATTGCGTGTCGCTTCTCATAGACGATGTCCAAGGGTGATAGTTCGATGCCCCACAGGGCCACCCGTCCTGTGGCCTCCGAGTTATTCAGGATGCTGTTCAGGGGTGCCTCGTTGACGACCATCACCTTATGCTCCTGGAAGTAGTGGCTCAACCGTCGAGTCGTCATGAACACGCCGTAGGCTAGCTTCTGGTAGTGAGGGTACCTCTGCTTTGTTGGAGTGAGAACCTCGCTGAGGTAGTAAATTGGGCGCTGGACCCCGTGGGTCTTGCCTTCTTCGGGTCGTTCAACCACGAGTACTGTGCTGACCAATTGATGTGTGGCTGCTATGTACAGCAGCAGGGGTTCGTGCTCCTTTGGCGTGACCAAAACTGGCGAGGTGGAGAGGAGCCGCTTGAGGCTTTCGAATGCGTCGTTGGCTTCTGGTGTCCACTCGAACTTGTCTGCCTTGCGCAGCACCTGGTAGAATGGTAGGGCCTTCTCGCCCATGCTGCTGATGAACCTGCTTAGTGCCGCTACTCGTCCTGCGAGCTGCTGAACGCCCTTGAGGTTTTTCGGCTTCTCCATTGTCATGATGGCTCTGATTTTCTTCGGGTTCGCCTCAATCCCTCGTTGAGAGATGAAGTACCCGAGCAGCTGACCCGAGGGGACGCCGAAGGCGCACTTTTCTAGATTGAGCTTGATCCTGTAGCGATCAAGGTTGTCGAACGTCTCGCGGAGATCGTCGATAAGTGTCCTTGCTTCCTTGGTTTTTATTACTATGTTGTCGACATAGACTTGGACGTTGCGACCGATCTGGTCCTTGAGGCAGGCCTGCATGCATCGCTGGTACGTGGCACCCGTGTTCTTTAGCCTGAAGGGCATTGTGTTGTAGCAGAATACTCCGAACGGTGTGATGAACGCCGTTTTCTATTGATCTTCGACCTTGAGTCGAATCTGGTTATAGCCTGAGTAGGCGTCGAGGAAGGAGAGTTTCTCGCAACCTGTAGTCGAATCGATGATCTGGTCGATCCGTGGAAGAGGGAAGTGGTCCTTTGGGCAATGCTTATTTAGTGACGTGAAGTCTACACACATCCGCAGGATGTCCGTGTCCTTCTTCGGGACCATCACCGTGTTTGCCAGCCACTCGCTTTCCTTGATTTCCCGGATGAAGTCTGCTGCGAGTAATCTGTTGATTTCCTTGCCGATAGCTTCGGCTCGTGGCTCCGACAGTCTTCGGATGGACTGCTTGACTGGCTTGGTGTCTGGAAAGACGTTGAGTGCATGCTCGACGAATTCCCTGGGAACTCCTGGCATGTCCGCAGGACACCAGGCGAAGCTTTCCCAGCGCTCACGGAGGAATTCGATGAGCACGCCTTCCTATGCGGCGCTGAGGTCGTTGGCGATCAGCGCCGTCTTGGAGGCGTCCGTCGGATGGACCTGCACTTTCTTGGTGTTGACGGTGGAGTCGAAGGACATGTCAGGTGCGTTCTGCCTTGTGACTGGGGGTGGACCATTGTCCGTCACCTCGCGGAGCCTTACAAGCTCGTCTTGCATGCCGAAAGACTGGGAGATTTTGTTGAAATTCCTATCGCATTGGTCCGATCGGGTGAAGCTCCCGTGGACTGTGATGACGCCCCTTGGTCCTGGCATCTTGAGTAGTAAGTATGCGTAGTGTGGGACGGCCAGGAACCTTGCGAACGCTACACGCCCCAGGATGGCGTGGTATTGCGACGGCCAGTCCACCACTTCGAATTCTAGGCGCTCCTGTCGAAAGTTATCCGGCTTCCCGAAGATGACGGCGAGCCCTATTTTGCCCAGGGGGAATATGCCCTTTCCTGGGACAATGCCGTGGAACGTTGTGTCTGATAGTTCCAGGCTACATTGCGGGATCCGCATAGCTGCTAGGGTGCTTGCGAACATTAGATTGATGCCGCTGCCGCCGTCCATGAAGACGCGACTCATCTCGAAACCTCCAATCTGCGCCTCCAGCACCAGGGCAGCATGACCTAGGCGAGGGATCTGGCAAGGGTGATCTGCGCGAGTGAATGTGATGCAGGACTCCGATCCGCTGAGGTACTCAGGGATTGCGGGCGGAGTTGCCACGGCCAAGTTGATTTGTCGGGTGATTTTCTTCTGCACCCTGTTTGTGGGGCGTCCCTTCTGGATCATATTTAGTGCTCCCTTTGGTGGGGGGTATCCGACCCCGGCATTGTTTTGCGCTGGTGCGAATGGTTGATTTGGGCCTCCAATAGGCGGCGGTGGAGGAGCTCCGTGTGCTATTTCACCTGGCGCAGGTGCGTTTCCAAACGCAGGGATTGGGGCTTGTTGCCTCATCTGCACCATGCCTTCGCTGAGTTTCTGGAACTCGTGGCAGTCCTTGAGCATGTGGCTGGCTTTCTTTTTGCCATCATGTTTGTCGATGTAAAAGTGGATGGTGCATGGACCCGAAAGTTTGTCGAATGCTGAGGGTCCGTTGTCGCGGTCGCGGCGTTGCCACGACTGCGTTGGTCGTCCATTGTCGCGGAAGTTTCCGCCGCGGTATCCTCCGCTGTTGCGGCTGTTGTCGTTACGGCGGTCGGCGTAGCCGGCCGTGACCATGTCGGGTCCGTCGCGGTCCTCGTAGACGCGCGATCTCCTCTTGCTGCGGCGTTCGCGTCTTCGGCCGTAGTCGTCCTCTTCATCTGATTGCGCTTGCTGGATGCACTCTTCGCCGTCTGCCCAACTGTTGGAGATTTCCATGAGGTGGTCGAGTGTCTTGGGCTTTACACATCCAAGTTCCTCCTTGAAGTCTTGGCGTTTGACACCGTCTCTGAAGGCGTCGATGGCCCTCTCTTCGGAGATGTGTGCTGCGGAGTTCTTGGTTGTAGACCAGCGTAGTATGTACGAGCGAATAGATTCACCCGTTCTCTGAGTGCAGGCTCGCAACTCTTCGATTGAGGCGGGCCTCTTGCTGGTGCCTTTGAAATTTCGGATGAAGATGTAAGCAAGATCCTCCCAGCTTCGGATGGATCCTGATGATAGGCTGCTGAGCCAGACTCGCGCCGCGCCTGTCAGCTGCAGCTGAAGGCATTGCATGGCAGTTTCTTTGTTGCCTCCGTGAAGCTTGACGGATGACAGATGGTCACTGAGCCAGGATTTTGGATCTTGCGTGCCATTGAACTTCGGAGTATCCGAAGGAAGCTTAAAGTTGCGTGGCATCTGTGTTCGTCGAACAGATCTGCTGAAGCATCGAGCCCCGCAAAGTTCTCCTTCGTCTTCATCCATCTCAGATTCAGACGAGCATGCGCATTTGGCGCGTGCTTTGTTGATCTTGCGTTGTGTAAGCTTGTCTCTAGCGTCGTAGTCACGTTTACGCCGGTCTGAGCTCTTCTTCCTTCGAGGAAGATCGTGCTCTTCCTCCTCTTCGGATGAGGGGGTGGGGCTCCGGTCGCGCCTGGCCGGAGCTTTCTTCTTCTTCGGCTCCGCAGGAGCGTCTTCGTGGAGCGCAGCTCCGATTAGTCCTAGTCCGGTGAGTGCGGACTTATGCATGGCCCTTTTCGGGTCCCCCTCCGGAGGTGGGTGAGCCGGGAGATACGCAGTGGCTGCCATGATCGCAGCTTGTGGCGTCTTCGGGATGATGTTGCCGTCGGCATCCATATCCATGAACGATGTGTGGAGAGTTCGGGTCACGTCACGCCGCTCCTTGGGATCCATGTTTTCCACCCGCGAGCGGTGCTTGTTTCCCTGGTTTCCTTTTGTGCTAGAGCCGGGTGCCATGGCGGAGAGCGCATCTCGTCGCGCGCTGGACTCAGAGGCTGCTTGCTTGTGTTTATCTAGCGCCTCCTGCATCTTGACTTGTTTCTTGTGCTCCTCGATGAGGAGGTAGTGGTACGCCATCAGTGGGTCACATGAGGCGTCTGCAGGTAAGACGATGTCGCCTGCGATGGCACGGCGCGCCTGGACCCATCCTTCTTTGCTAAGTTGGATGACGTGGCCGTTATTTTCCCCGTTGGGTGGGGGGACTGGCTTCTTCTGTTTTCGCCGTTTTCGCCGTTTCGGTTGGGCAGCGGGTTAGGTGTTTCCTCGTCGGTTTGGATGACTGCGGCGCATAGATAGCGCTCGCAGATTGGTTGGCTGCTGCCGTAGCTTTCGGATCCGGAACCGTAGGTCCCTTCATCCGAAGGTGGATCGCACAGATCGGAGTTGCAGCTACTGCTGCTGTAGAACTCATCTGTCGATGGTGACGTGCGTAGCACGGGGTGTGGAGCCCACGAGGCAGGCCTGATTGATGGCACGGGCACCCGCTCAGGGAGGCGGAGGGTGCCAGTTTGACCCACCTGGAAGCAGAAACTCCCGAACAAAATTTCGAGTCCGTCACCTACGGGCTCGAAATCCTTCATGGTGTCCGGCGAGTGGGCGGTGAAGTCGAAAGCGCCGAAGAGGAGGTGATTCTCCGTCGCCGCAGAGTTGTAGATCGATCGGGTCGGGACCGTCACGATCGCACAATCAGCAGCCCCAATTCCCACAGACGGCGCCAATTGACGAGGTTTAATCTCGTCAATGCCCATTGTTATGGACTTGGGCTTTGGAGAAGATGGGGATGCTAGAGATCGTGGCACGGTTAACAGACAAGCAACCAGGGGACACGAGATTTACCCAGGTTCAGGCCCCCGGAGGGAAAACCCTACTCCTGCTTGTCTGCTCTTGATTACGGCGGAACCAAAGGTTACAGGGTGCGCAGATTCGATCTGGCGTGGATGCGTGTGCGAGAGTATGAGTCGAGGGATCTAGGACGTGCCCTCCTGGCCTTTATATAGACTTAGGCAGGTCCCGGGCATAGTCCTAGTCGGTTACAAGTTCTAGGGTTTTACCCCTTTGAATTTCCTATCTCCGCTAGTCTTGCTCTCTAAGGATCCGAAGGCGTCATGGGCCTTGGCCACCCGAAAATCTTCATGGGCCAATGTATATCTGCTGTGGGCCTTCCTTGGGCTGGACCAGGTATGCTGAAGTCACGTACCCGTAGGGTATAACCATGTCAGAAGGAGTTACTACAGTAGCTTGTGTTTTTAGTGAAAAGCCTTGCTGTTCCAAAGCTTTGCCAAAGGTCTAATATATTTTGAATAAGCTAATGTTGCTAATGAAGATTGTGTGAAGTTTTGTATGAAGGAAAATTTTCAGGTGTAGAGACAGAATGATGCAATGAGATGAAGAATGGACAAAAGCTCAAGCTTGGGTATGCCACCCCGGTGTCACCCCAAGAAATATCCAAGAGGTACAAGCGTCAAATCTTGGAGATGCCCAAGGCATCCCCTTCTTCATCAATAAAAAGCACAGGTCTATTTAGACACTTCGTTTTTATTGTTTCATGCACAGTTGTGTTGTTCTTGGAGCGTCTTAGTTTTCATTTTCTTTGCTTAGGTTGTTTAGTTTGCTTTAACAAAGTAGTTTGGACCCCCGTTATCGCTGTGTTGCTATAACAACTTACGAAGTGATCCTAATCCTTAGACCATGAGATCATGTCAATCACTAACACCGGAAGAGTTTCTTGATAACATCAAACGTCACACCGTAACAGGGTGATTATAAAGATGGATTCAGAACTAATAAAGTGTTATGTTGAGGCTCATGGATCGAGAGTGGAATTTGTTCATCCCGATGATGGATAGATATACTCTAGGCCCTCTCGGTGATACCACATTGATTAGCTTGCAAGCAAGTGATTTGATCACTAGAATGTTATATCACGGGAACAAGAAAAGAGTGCATGTCAGTAACGAGATCAAACTAGGTATGGAGATACCGATGATCGAATCTCGGACATGTAATATATTGTGAAACAAAGTGATTAAGATACTAGCGTAAAAGGTTCCGACGATCACAAGAAAGTCATCGTTGAATGTGTGGGAGTCAGTATGGGTCTCCAGATCCCGCTTCTGATTATTGATCTGAGAGGGGTCTCGATCATGTCCGCATTATTCACGAACCGTAGGGTGACACACTTAAGATACACCGACATCCAATTGGAGTAAAAGTTTCATGCCGAAAGAATGAACAAGCGCGGGAATTTATTTCACTAGATACCAAAACAGGTTTTCGGGTGAAATTGCATAAAGTGGTTATGCATGTGAAATAGAATTCCAGCAAGGGGTTATTTGTGAATGTTTTTCATTAAAGTAATTGACAAAATTCTAAATAAAATAAAAGAGTTTTATTTAATGAGAGTTTGCATTAATTTTGGTGGAAATTTAATGGCATGTTTGAGTGGGATTTTGAGTGGAGGGAATTTAAAGGAATTTTGTGAGTGGAGTGTCCACCCACATGAAGAGGGGAGGGAAAGGGGGCAGCCCCATGCTCTGGCCACTCCCTTGGGGTTCCCCCCTCCTCCTATAAAAGGAGCCCCTCCTCTCACTTCTCACTCACACCTCCTCGTGAAGGATCTCTCTCCCCCTCTAGAATTTATCCCCCATGGTCTCAGACTAGCGAGATACATGTTCTCGGTGGCTATTCGGCAAGAAAGAGTTGTGCTTCCGCTGCATCGCTGGATCGAGGAGGCGGAGGTTGCTCGGTGCCTTGAACGTGTGTGCGAGCACGGATGCGCTGTTGATTTGTGGCGCTAGGACTTCCTCTCGATCTTGAGATCGGCAAGAGATCGTCTACATCAACCACGAGTTGAACTCGTTAAGCTTTGTCGGTCTTCAAGGGTATGTTCTCTACGGATATACATCCGCCCGTTGTTTGTATCTAATAGATAGATCTTGGTACTTAGTTCACATCGTAGGAATTTTTTTGTTTTCTATGCTACGAACCCTACAGTGGTATCAGAGCCGGATCTATGCGTAGATGCTTTACACGGGTAGTACACATATGAGTATGTGGGCGATGATGATCATGTTGTTGCTCTTTAGTTGTAATTTTGGATATTGGTGGCATAGTGGGATGAAGCGGCCCGGACAAACTTTACATGTCCTCGTACATGAGACCTGTTCCACGCTTGACATGCAACTAGTTTGCATAAGTGGCTAGAGGGTGTCTGTCTCTCCTACTATAGTCAATATCTTTTTTGCAACGAGTTGACAACAATTTGGTTATCTTCGTTGTGGTTCATGTTCGTAGGTAAGAACGGTTCTATCTCGAAAGCCCTAAGCCACGTAAAACTTGCAATGGATAAATTAGAGGCGTCTAGTTTAGATTGTTGCTGGGCTAGTGTTATGATATGGTGATGTTGTAAGTAGAAGTATGAGATGATACTCTTACAACATACATAACGTGTAATCTCCATAGACCTTGGACTTACACATATAGGTATGATAGTGATCATACCACGATGCACATGATAGAGATCATATGCGGGAACCATATCATTTCACTAATAAACATGTGATGTTTGATAACATCTTATATTGCTTGTTTAGCGCTTTGTTAGCATAATAAGATGACCCTCATTTAAATATTAAGATAAGAATGTGTTCTTCCTTTAGTATGCACCGATTATGTTTTCGTCGCTCCAAGACATCACGTGATGATCGGGTGTTCTTGGATCCATGACCATATTTCGGGTGTAAAATAGTTACACACGCGAATACTAAGGTTCTAACTTGGCGATCCTAGCATGTACAGACATGGCCTCGGAACACGGACCGAAAGGTTAAGCATGAGTCATATAGTAGATATGATGCCCATTTGATGCTTGCCTTTGAAGCTATACCGACTCACGTGATGATCGGACTTGGTATAGTGGATTTGGTTCATGTAATCACCAAAAAGGCACGAGGGATGTCATTTTTGAGTGGGAGTTCATTCGTAATATGGATTAGTTGAACTCAATCTATCATACACTTAGTCTAAACTTTACAAATTCTGTTGTAGATGGCACCACCTGCTTTTAATTTCAATGTGTTCATGGAGAAAGAGAAACTTGCAACGAACGGTAGCAACTTTACCGAATGGGCCATGAATTTGAGGATTCTCCTCTCTGCTGCACAAAAGCAATACGTGCTAGAAGAGCCACTAGGCCCCCCACCTTTTGAGGATGCCCCTGACGAGGAGAAGAATGTCTATCAGACTCGTCAGGAGGACCACAACTTAGTTTATTGCGGCATATTGTATGGGATAGAGCCGGAACTTCGAAAGCGTTTCGAAAACGTCAATGCATTTGATACAATGGGTGAGTTGAAAATGATTTTCGACACACATGCTGCTGTAGAGAGCTACAACGCTTCAGAAAAGTTCTTTAGCTGCATGATGGAAGAGCACAGCTCCGTTAGTGAGCATGTACTCAAGATGCCGGGTTACGCCGATAAGCTTGTGTCCTTGGGAATAACGATTCCAATTGACTTAGGCATCCATCGTGTTCTGCAGTCTCTGCCACCTAGCTATAAGAGCTTTGTGATGAACTAGAATATGCAAGACATGAAGAAGTCTCTCCCCGAGCTTCTGTCAATGCTTAAAACTGCAGAAGTGGAGATCAAAAAGGAACATCAAGTTTTGATGATCAATAGGAACACTGGTTTCAAGAAAGACAAGAAGAGAAAACGGAAGGGAAGTAAGGGCGGCAAGCCTGTTGTCGTGCCTGAAAAGAAACCCCGAGTTGGACCTAAGTCTAATACCGAGTGCTACTATTGTAAGGGGACTAGCCACTGGAAGCGCAACTGCCCCAAGTATTTGGCAGACAAGAAGGCCGGCAAGGCAAACAAAGGTATATATGATATACATGTTATTGATGTGTACTTGGCTAGTGCTCGCAGTAGCACCTGGGTATTTGATACCGGTTCAGTTGCTAATATTTGTAACTCGAATCAGGGGCTGCGGAACAAGCGACCGCTAGCAAGGGGTGAGGTCAAGGCGCGTGTCGGCAATGGATCAAGCGTTGATGTGATCGCCGTCGGAACGCTGCCTCTCCATTTTCCATCGGGATTAGTTATAAACTTGAATAATTGTTATCTAGTGCCTGCACTGAGCATGAACATTGTATCTGGATCGTGTTTGATGCGAAGTGGTTATTCATTTAAATCCGAGAACAATGGTTGTTCCATTTATATGAATGAAATCTTTTATGGTCATGCACCGATGATGAATGGTTTATTTCTATTAGATCTCGATGATAATGTTACACATATTCATAATGTTGATGCTAAAAGGATTAAACTTAATGATGATATATCCGCATATATGTGGCACTGCCGTCTAGGTCATATTGGCGTTAAACGCATGAAGAAGCTCCATTCGGATGGACTTTTGGAATCACTTGATTTTGAATCATTTGATACATGTGAGCCATGCCTTATGGGCAAGATGACTAGAACACCGTTTTTCGGTTCAATGGAACGGGCGATAGATTTATTGTAAATCATACATTCTGATGTATGTGGTCCAATGAGTATGTCGGCGCGAGGTGGATATCGTTATTTTGTTACTTTCACGGATGATTTGAGTAGGTATGGTTATATCTACTTGATGAAACACAAGTCTGAAACCTTTGAAAAGTTCAAGGAATTTCAGAATGAAGTGGAAACTCATCGTAATAGAAAGATCAAATTTCTACGGTCCGACCGTGGAGGTGAGTATCTAAGTTACAAGTTTAGCACTCACATGAAAGAGTGTGGAATTGTTTCACAACTCACGCCTGCCGGAACACCATAGCGAAATGGTGTGTCGGAACGTCGTAATCGTACTTTATTAGATATGGTTCGATCTATGATGTCTCTGACGGACTTGTCGTTGTCATTTTGGAGTTATGCACTAGAAACTGCTGCATTCACTTTAAATTGGGAACCATCTAAATCCGTTGAAAAGACACCGTATGAATTGTGGTTTGGAAACAAACCTAAGCTGTCATTTCTTAAAGTTTGGGGATGCAATGTTTATGTGAAGAAACTTCAACCGGATAAACTTGAACCCAAAGCGGAAAAATGCGTCTTCATAGGTTACCCTAAGGAAACTATTGGGTATTCCTTCTATCACAGATCCGAGGGCAAGGATTTTGCTGCCAAGAATGGATCCTTTCTAGAGAAAGACTTTCTCGTGAAAGGTGTGAGTAGTCGGAAGGTAGAACTCGAAGAGGTTATTGAACCTTCTCTTCAAAGTATGGAGAGTAGAGCAGCGCCGGAAGTTGTTCCGGAGTTGGCTCCACCTGTTGAAGAGGGAACTAATGTTAATGATCATGAAACTCCGAAAGAGAGTACTACCAAACCTCGCAGGTCAAGCAGGACGCGTGAAGCTCCCGAGCTGTACGGAAATCCTGTCATGAATTTCATGGTTGATGAAAATGATGACCCTGCGACGTATGAAGAAGCGATGATGAGCCCGGATTCCAACAAATGGTTAGAAGCCATGAAATCCGAGATGGAATCCATGTATGAATATCAAGTTTGGAACTTGGTGGAATTAACTCACGACCGAAAGGCCGTGGAGAACAAATGGATTTTCAAAAGGAAAACTGATGCTGATGGTAATGTGACTGTCTATAAAGCTCGACTTGTCGCAAAGGGGTTTCGACAAATTCAAGGAGTTGACTACGATGAGACATTCTCTCCCGTAGCGATGCTAAAGTCAGTTAGGATTATGTTAGTAATTGCTGCATATTTCAATTATGAGATATGGCATATGGATGTCAAAACCGCGTTTCTCAATGGTAATATTGAAGAAGAGTTGTATATGATACAACCAAAGGGTTTTGTCGATCCCAAGGATGCTAACAAGGTGTGCAAGCTTCAGCGATCCATCTATGGATTGAAGCAAGCATCACGAAGTTGGAATCTCCGTTTTGATGAGGTGATCAAAGAGTTTGGATTTGTCCAAACTTATGGAGAAGCTTGTATTTACAAGAAAGTGAGTGGGAGCAATGTGGCATTTCTGATATTATATGTGGATGGCATATTATTGATCGGAAATGATATAGATCTTTTAAACAATGTTAAAAGTTATCTAAACAGCAAATTTTCAATGACGGACCTAGGTGAAGCGTCATACATATTAGGCATAAAGATCTATAGAGATAGATCTAGGCGCCTAATAGGGCTATCGCAAAGTACATACCTTGATAAGATTTTAAAGAAGTTTAAAATGGACGGAAGTAAGAAGGGGTTCTTACCTATGTTGCAAGGCAAGACATTGAGTAAGACTCAAAGTCCGGCTTCGGCGGAAGAAAGAGAGATAATGGACAAAGTCCCCTATGCTTCAGCCATAGGCTCTATAATGTACGCCATGCTATGTACAAGAGCGGATGTGGCACATGCTATTAGTTTGACTAGTAGGTACCAATCGGATCCAGGTTCGGAACACTAGATAGCGGTCAAGAATATCCTTAAGTACTTACAAAGAACTAAGGATATGTTTCTTGTATACGGAGGTGAAGAAGATCTCGTCGCTAAGTGTTATGTTGACGCTAGCTTTGACACCGATCCGGATGACTCTAAGTCTAAATCCGAATACGTATTTCTCATGAATGGCGGAGCGGTTAGTTGGAGGAGCTCCAAACAACCTGTGGTAGCGGGATCAACAACGGAGGCCGAATATGTTGCTGCTTCAGAAGCGGCTCGGGAAGCAGTTTGGATGAAGGAGTTCATATCCGAACTAGGAGTGGTTGCAAAAGCATTGGACCCAATGGTGATCTATTGTGACAACAATGGTGCCATTGCCAATGCCAAAGAGCCAAGGTCTCACAAGCATTCCAAGCATATTAAGCGCCGGTTTCACTCCATCCTCGAGCATGTCAAGGATGGAGATATAAAGATTTGTAAAGTACATACGGATCTCAATGTAGCAGATCCGTTGACTAAAACTCTCCCTAGAGCAAAACATGATCAACGGCAGAACTCAATGGGTGTTAGATTTATCACAATGTAACTAGATTATTGTCTCTAGTGCAAGTGGGAGACTAAAGGGAATATGCCCTGAGAGGCAATAATAAAGTGTTTATTATGTGTATTCCAAGTATATGATAGATGTTTATTTTTCATGCTATAATTGTACTAATACGGAAATATTAATACATGTGTGTTTAATAAACAAACAGAAAGTTCCTAGTTATGCCTCTCTCATAAACTAGCTCGTTGATTAACAAGATGATCAAGGTTTCCTGATCATGGACATTGGATGCTGTTAATAACGGGATCACAACATTAGTGTAATGGTGTGATGAACATTCATCCGAAGTTTAGCATTATGATCAAAGTCATTGAGTTTATATTGCTATAACAACTTACGAAGTGATCCTAATCCTTAGACCATGAGATCATGTCAATCACTAACACCGGAAGAGTTTCTTGATAACATCAAACGTCACACCGTAACAGGGTGATTATAAAGATGGATTCAGAACTAATAAAGTGTTATGTTGAGGCTCATGGATCGAGAGTGGAATTTGTTCATCCCGATGACGAATAGATACTCTGGGCCCTCTCGGTGATATCACATTGATTAGCTTGCAAGCAAGTGATTTGATCACTAGAATGTTATATCACGGGAACGAGAAAAGAGTGCATGTCAGTAACAAGATCAAACTAGGTATGGAGATACCGATGATCGAATCTCGGACATGTAATATAGCGTGAAACAAAGGGATTAAGATACTAGCGTAAAAGGTTCTGACGATCACAAGAAAGTCATCGTTGAATGTGTGGGAGTCAGTATGGGCCTCCAGATCCCTCTTCTGATTATTGATCCGAGAGGGGTCTCGATCATGTCTGCATTATTCACGAACCGTACGGTGACACACTTAAGTGACACCGACATCCAATTGGAGCAAAAGTTTCATGCCGAAAGAATGAACAAGCGCAGGAATTTATTTCACTAGATACCGAAACAGGTTTTCGGGTGAAATTGCATAAAGTGGTTATGCATGTGAAATAGAATTCTAGCAAGGGTTTATTTGTGAATGTTTGTCATCAAAGTAATTTACAAATTCTGAATAAAATAAAAGAGTTTTATTTAATGAGAGTTTGCATTAAATTTGGTGGAAATTTAATGGCATGTTTGAGTGGGATTTTGAGTGGAGGGAATTTAAAGGAATTTTGTGAGTGGAGTGTCCACCCACATGAAGAGGGGAGGGCAAGGGGGCAGACCCATGCGCCGGCCACCCCCTTGGGGTTCCCCACCTCCTCCTATAAAAGGAGCCCCTCCTCTCACTTCTCACTCACACCTCCTCGTGAAGGATCTCTCTCCCCCTCTAGAATTTATCCCCCATGGTCTCGGACTAGCGAGATACATGTTCCCGGTGGCTATTCGGCAAGAAAGAGTTGTGCTTCCGCTGCATCGCTGGAGCGAGGAGGCGGAGGTTGCTCGGTGCCTTGAACGTGTGTGCGAGAACGGATGCGCTGCTGATTTGCGGCGCTAGGACTTCCTGTCGATCTTGAGATCGGCAAGAGATCGTCTACATCAACCACGAGTTGAACTCGTTAAGCTTTGTCGGTCTTCAAGGGTATGTTCTCTACGGATATACATCCGCCCGTTGTTTGTATCTAATAGATAGATCTTGGTACTTAGTTCACATCGTAGGAAATTTTTTGTTTCCTATGCTGCAAACCCTACAGAACCATTGTGTCTTCTATGTTGTATATGCTTGCACTTATATGTTGGAATTAGCAGAACCGTGCTGTCACGGGGAACGTTTTCAACATTGCACTTGTACTTTGTACTCAGTTGATATCATGCTCTTTTGTCTATGGATGTCACCGGTGTGAAATAAATAGGGAACTTGTAAGTCCATGGAGTTTGTATCCTGTGTTAGAGAAATGCCTGGGACGCTAGCCTAAGCCATGCCTAATCATGGTGGAAACTTGCAGCATCACCTTAGTGACATCTATGAATCATTCGTCTTATAAAAAAAGAGACACATTGAGAAAAGAGAGAAAAAGCACAATATTCCCATGGTAAATAAGAAGATTGCTGAGATGTTCATTGTCTTCTTGTCTTGTCATTTTGGTTATGGGAAAGCTCATGTACCATGTGCAAGGGGTACCCCGTTGGCAGTTCTCAATGATATGCAAATACTTACAATGGCAAGAACTTACATGTGACTAAAGTTGAGTAGCATGAGGTGTGGCCCTCGTATTCAAGGGACTTGAGATTTCCAACTTATACTTTGTCAAGCATATACTCCATCTTTGTTCACTTTAACCTTAATCACTTCAAGATGCTTATGATAGGGGCAATGAGGGCTGAAAGCTAGCAAGTACCATAATTTTTGGAAGCTCTTTTTTAAACTTGAAATCCCTGCTTACTTTATAAAAAATCCTTTCTTCCACCACCATTGAGTATCCACCTTCTACCTTTAGGCACCATTAAGAGAGCATAGTTGTCATTCTATGTGCAGTGTTCCAAAGCTTATTGATTAATGCATATTGTGATATTACTTGTTCTTGTGCTATTTGTTTCTAGTCACCCTTGTGAACTTTGAAGGTGTCCTATGCATCTATTTGCTACTCTATGAGGGACAAGTTGATTGCCACTATGCTATGTTTTCTGTATGTGAAACAAACAAACGTTTTTCAATGCATGTTATTCATGATCTTTGTTTGTAGCTTGTCATGTTGCATGCATAGTGTGGTGACCCAGCATACCACTGCATGTGTAGTACACTATAGTCATTGACATGATATCCACAGAACATCATTCCGTAAATATCACATCCCTCAGAGTGGTACAACAGAAACATTGCGGGTCCATATTACAAACATACACACAATATTATTATTACAATACCAGAAGTTCAAGACTTCCAAAAGATTCAACTTACAAACCAAAATATAAGTGTTTCAGCGGAAGTTTCAAAGTGAAAACTTAACTCCAAATTGAGCTCAACAACTTATTGCTATATATTGTTCATGTTGCTCGGCTCAATTGGATCCTAGAACTATAGTAATTATTCTGACTCTTGGTACTCTCCTTCGTAGATGATATTGTAGTCCTCCCCTTCTACGGCTCCATACAAATTGGGATCTTCATAGAAGACCTCCTCTTGGCTCTCAGTTGCATACATTGGGATATCTTCTGAATCTTCAGAGTCTAAGAAAGGGATCAAAGGAAAGGGTGAGTAACAGCATTACCCAACAATTTCATTATATGCAAGGTGGGAAGTTTGATGCTCTATCTACCACCTCGGACTATAAGTCCTTGGCACTATGCAGTTTTTGTAAATCTTTCTTCAAAGATTGATTTTATTATGAAAATCTATGACCATCAGCCTTCACAGGTTGACCAGAACTTTCATGGAGTTCCTTTCCTGCCGCGTTCGTAGCTCCTTCCCGGAATATGGAGTAACAAGTTACAGTTCTTACACTCTGCAGAGATGCGTTACTTTACCCATGAGAGATCAACTTTCTTGTTGCACAATCGGGCGTACTTTCCCGTCCACAATTCCATGGTGTGGGGACCAATAGTTGTTATAAGCCAATCACTGCCCTCTCCGCGACCTCATATGTCTGCACGATCCTTCGGGGCCGGCTCACCTCTGTTAAGCCCCCTTTCGGGCAGGCTAAAACCCTGATGAGCTCCCGAAGACTCTATGACCTGGTGATGCACTGACAAGTGCCATATTAAATGGACTATACCACTAAACACCATTCATAGATAATCTAGACACCAAAAGTGTGGGGCATAAGGGTACCCACCCATATGTTGGATCCGCACAAGGAATCAAAACGTCACGTTAAGGTCGTCTTGCCTCCATATGAGAGGAAAAGGATACAGCTGACTTCTCCATCCCATTCCAAATCTCATGGTTAACGTGTTATATACGACGCTAGAAACCTAAGTT
This sequence comes from Avena sativa, assembly GCA_916181665.1. Taxonomy (NCBI): domain Eukaryota; kingdom Viridiplantae; phylum Streptophyta; class Magnoliopsida; order Poales; family Poaceae; genus Avena; species Avena sativa. The sequence continues at coordinate 341,470,787 of OV702293.1, read as the reverse complement.
CTATTGCTTCATTATATCATCACTTAGGATGATACTAAAGATTTATTTGTTTAAGAAAATATTATTTTCTTTCTCTAGAATATTGATGATAACACACAATTTGCAAATACTTTGATAAAGACTCTTCAAAGGACATGAGCAAGTTATGAACTTGCCTTGTGATTGCAAGCTAGTGAAGTCGGATGCTTGCACTGGACCTTGAGCTTCTATGTCTACAAAACATCATTATTGCCCGGTAAGGACAATATTTAAAGAAGCAATATGATTATGCAAAGTAATGTAATGCATTATTTATTTTTGTATGTTCTACCCATTATTTTAGTTACAAAAATTACTTTAAGTAGTATAGGATTTATAAATATTAATTATTAATATTTATTGAATATTGTATTTTACTTTATTTTATTTCATTTGATTTTTTACTTATTTAATAATTATTTTAAGAATTATCATTTAAATACAAGAATTTCTTTTTATGATATAAAACATTTTTTTAGTAATTTTCAAAAATACTACAATATTAATATATAATAAAAGTGATTTTTATTTATTTTTATCTTCTTTCTTTAATTTTATAAATTATATGCATAAAAATTTATTTAGATAGATTGGATTATTGTGAATCCAAGGATATTTCATTTATAATTTTTAGATTTCTATTTTATTTTCTAGAATTTATTTAAGTTCAGGGGTATTTTGGTCTTTTCTTAATTATTAAAACTTTCTTTAGGTTGTTGGGCTGGTTTTGTTGGGCTTATTGGGCCGTTTTGGCCCAAGTGATCAAGACGAAACAGGCTCCCCAAAGGGTTGGCCGTCTCAGCCCACTCTCCCCTGTCCTTCTCTCTCGTCCTTATCTTTCTTCTTCCTCGACCCCGTGGTCGCCGATACCACCGCCGGGCGGTTCACGCCGCCGTGGTCCTCTCCGGCCGCCGCCGTGGTCCTCTTCGGCTGCCGCCGTGGTCCTCTCCGGCCGCCGCCGTGGTGCATGGCGTGGTTGTTGACCCCGCTCCTTCATGTAGTCCATTTTGATTTGGATTTGGGGCTCTCTTGTGGCCAGGCCGGCTCCGTCCCGAATCCTAGGGTTTGGGGTGGTGCTAGTGATGCCGCCGCTGCTGCCCCCATGGTGTTGTGGGGTGTTCCTATGTGGTTGTGGTGGTGTTGCTCGCCCTCAAGCGCTTCTGTGGTCGTCGCCTCGGCTCGGTGCGGGTTGTAGCGCCCCTTGGGTGCTCCCCGTGCCGCCGCGCTCGTCGACCCCTCTGATTCCTCTTCTGGACCATAGCTAGAACCTCCAGTAAGTTGTTCTTTCTTACCTCTCGTGCTCTCTATACTATGCCTCCCTATCCTATGTGTTTCTAGTGGCTACCCCTAATTAGGGTTCATGTCTTGATTAGGATTCATGCCCTGATTAGGGTTCATGTCTTGATTAGGATTCATGCCATGATTAGGGTTCATCCCTCTATTGTGGTTATATATGATGAATTTATATTAGTAGTAATGGTAATTAAGGATGATGAATGGTTGTTTGATGTGGATTATTGTTTATAATTGGGCTCTGGTGATGCTACTGGCTTACCAGACCAATTCCAGTGGGTAATTTGATATGGTTCAAATGATAATGTTACTGTGGAATCATTACTTGTGGATCCTAGTGATTTGGAAGTTCACTACTCTCATGATTTGGTTATTGACAGTGATTTTGTGAGTGATTTATTCACTATATTTGTAATTGTTGTCTTATGGATTCATATGCAGATTGAGGTTAATTAGTTTCTTACAGTGATGTTCTGTATATATATAAACTTGGATATGATTCGTGGTGATTGATGCCAGGAAAATGATGATTAGTTGTTTGTCAGTTTATCTATGAAAGCTAGATACTTAATCTGCTTGGTTTAGAATCTGCTCTTGTGACACCATCTTGAAATGGCACACAAGTCTAGGTTCTACTACTTGGCTTGATTCTGTTAATGCTTAAGATTGGATTAATGCCAAAGATAAGTTGGAATCTTCTTTCTTTAAACATCAGTGCCTATGATGTTGGTCTGAGGCTTAGGAACTAGGTTCCTATCTTGCTGTTCCTCATAGATATGTTCTGGTAGTGATACCAGTTACTTATTATGGAATCCCTTTGATAAAATGATTGGTGTGCTAATGGTTTTGCATGGATCCATAAGATTTATGGATTCTAGGGTGCTACTCTTTTAAGAGATGTGCCCAGAATTCATAATACTGACTATGATTATATTGGATTATAAGATTTGGCCTTTATATCCAGGATCAGTGATGTTGGTCTGAGATCCTGGTTTTACTTGTATCGTTTTCTTATGTCTATGACTTTAGTATTCAAAATCCTCTATGATGGTTTCACCCCACTTGGTGTTTTCTGTGAGGTTTAATATAAGACAACACATGAATTCTTATCTAACTTAGATAGACAGATCATGTGATGGTTTTATACTACTCACCACAACAGTTGAGTTGTTGGTGTTGTAACTGGTTGATCTTGTAGCTTGATCTTGCTGGTTGTGTTGCTGGCCTGATCTGGTTCTTCTCCTGATGCTGCTCCTACTACTTCCAGCTCCTGGAAGCTTGTCCTTGATCTTGCTATCCACCTTCTAGTTCCTGTTAGCGTGGCCTTGTCCTTGCTATCCACCTGATCCACCCCCTCCTTATGTCACCATCTTGGTGAGTACTGGGATGATTTGGTGTGTGGTTGGTTTGGTTTGGTTTGGTTTGTTGTGGCTAGACTGTTGATGCTTGGTGTGTATGAGCAAAAGAATGGTGTTGTTGTGCTTGTCAACGGCTGTGTTGAGATATTTTGATTGTGTACACAGTTGTGGCTGTGTTGACAGCACACACCATGCATTTAGGTGTGTAAGCTGTTTGTGTGCCTGCCGCATCCTTATGGATATGCTCAAGGAGATGATCTACCTTTTTATCTGATTACCATTTATCTGCCTGGTGAAACTTGCCCCTCTTACTGATTGGAATCATTTGACTTATGGCTTATTTATTATGAAAGATTTAGTTCTTTCATATTGGTGAAACTTGCCCCTAAATATTTACTCAATGATGTAAAATGGAACAGTGCATATCACTGTTCACTATTGAGAGTAAAAATAACTTAACCTTTATTTTCTTTCTATTTTTTTTGTTCTTTGTTTTGCAGGTACAAGACTTGAAGATTCAAGATTAGAATATGTGTACTTTAGATAGAATAGTTCTTTTGTAATCTTTATTTTATTCTTTTGTAATCTTTATTTTATTCTTTTTGTAAGAAAGATTGTAATATTTCTCAATATGTAAATATTCCTCCTTTTATAATTTACTATTGTAAAGATTCTTTATCAACTTCATAAGTTACATTTTGTAACTTATTCATTGAATAAATATATGGAGTAAATATTCATTTACTTGATTGTGTTATGTTATTTAAAGTTTGAATTACTAAATATTATTTCTTGATTAAATAATGTTACTCAAACATAATCTTAATCTTTTAAAAATATAAATCCAACTCTTAGGTTTGAATTCAATTTCCTTTCCCCAAAACACACTAATCCATAAAGATCATGTCAAAGTTTATAACCATCACTCTCCAAGGCTATTCCTAAATTTAAAGAGTGAAAGAAACTTTGATCACTTTAAGTTTTTATTTGGCGAAAAATTTACCCACATTTTTACAGATGAATGCATGTAATTGCACAGATTCCTAAATCTAAACTTTGTTGGTTCCTAAATGCTGGGATGTTACACATAGTTACTATGTCCTATTGTTAGAACTCTATCTTTCATGCACATGTTTAGAGTTCTTTGATCCCAGCTTTCAATGCTTGCAAATGGTTAGATCTTTATTGTGAGGGTGCATGTCACGTCAAAAATTATTCTTTTTATCACTTACCTACTCGAGGACGAGCAGGAGTTAAGCTTGGGGATGCTTGATACGTCGGAAACGTATCTGTAATTTTTGATGCTCCATGCTTGTTTAGTATCTACTTTGCTTTGCTTTGTCTATACTTTGAGGTGCTTTTTACATATTTTCTGGTACTAACCTATTAAGAAGTTGCTACAGTGCCAGTTGCCTGTTTTCTGCTGATTTTGGTTCCAGAAAAGTTAGTAAAGAAATATTCTTGGAATTGGACGGGACAAACGTAAAAGTCAATAACTTTCCGTGGGGAACAAGAAGTCCATAGGGGAGTCGGAGAGACGTGCCAAGGCACCCAGACCCTCCCTAGGCGCAGGTGGGCCCTGCCCCGCGCCTAGGCAGGGTGTAGGCCCCCTGGCCACCGCCTCGGCCTTCCCCTTCGCCTATAAGAAGCCCCCGATGCAAAATCCCTAAGTAACCGATCAAATCTCCACGAAACCTTCTGTAGCCGCCGCCACCATCGTCCCTAGATCGGGGGGATCTAAAGTTCTTCCCGGCACCCTACCGGAGGGGAGATCATCCCAGAGGCCTTATCTCCGGTATGATGCGTGAGTAATTCCACCTTGGTCTATGGGTCCATGTAGTAGCTAGATGGTTGTATCTCCTCCTTATGCTTTCATGTATAGATATTGTGAGCTCCATTCATGATCAAGATCTAATCTATTTGTAATCATGCATGTTGTGTTTGCGGGGATCTGATGGATATTGAGATTATTATGTTGGTTTGATTAATGGTTTTGTCTTTATGATTCTATCATGTCTGTGTTGTTTGTGATCTTGCATGCTCTCCGTTGTTAGTAGCTATCTTGTCCAAGTAGTTGCTAGTGACTCCAAGAGGGGGTATTTATGCTCGATAGTGGGTTCATGCCTCTAGTTTCCAAGGGAAGTCACAATAATCTCTTCGGTTATAGATGTCTTGTTGCTACTCGGGAGAAAACAACGGTCTCTTGTTCATGGAACATGTGGACTATTTACCTTACACACTTTGCTTAAAGCAGTTGTCTGTTGCTTGCAACTTAATACTGGAGGGGGTTCGGATGATAACCTAAAGGTGGACTTCTAGTCATAGATGCAGTTGGATGGCGGTCTATGTATCTTGTTGTATTGCCCAATCGAATCTCATAGGATCTTTCTGACTAGTAATTGCATTGTTATGCCTTGCTCAGTTCCTGTCAATTGCCCTGCTATAATTTGTTTACCCTTCATGCCATGTTGTTTATCTAAGGAGAGCACCTGTAGTGAACTATGGACCCCGGTCCAATCTTTACCATTGATACATCTTCCACTGTTACTTGTTTACTTCCTGCAAACCACCATTACCTTCCACACCATACGTTTAATCCTTTGTTACAGAAACCGGTGAGCTTGACAACCTCATTGATTCGTTGGGGAAAAGTCTTGAGTTTGTGTTGTGAAGGTCTCCGCGTTGCTTGCAACACCTGTGTGACGTTTCCTTTCTCCTTCTGGTCGATAACCTTGGTCTCTACTGAGGGAAGACTTGCTGTTGTGCTCATCACACCTTGCTCTTGGGGTTTCCAACGAAGTGCTCCACGTCAAGCACCATCATGCGCCACGAACAAGCGTTTTCCTACTAGTGGTGATGGTACGCCGTGAAGTCAGAATAAGGTCCTAACCGCTCTCGCTCGGGTGGTGCATCTAGCGCTACTGTAGGGCGCGTCGAGTCGTTTATCCGACGGATCTCCTGGTATTCTGTCCGTTTTCTTGTTCGTGGGTTTGTTTTGAGGTCAATCTTTTTCGCTCTACGGATGTAATCATTGGCGATGGTTGCTACTCTAGTGTGCTGGTCCATTATGGTCTTAGCACGACGACTTCACGTCTGTCTACTACAACAAGCTCTACCACGACAAGCTTTCCTTGGCTCTGGTGATGGAGGGGTGAGGACGACGACGCGCCTTCGGCTCGCGTTAGTATTTGTAGTCGTCACGAGGTGGTCCAATAACCTATTTGTAATTTTTATTAACTAACACAGTGGCCCTCGCAATTGCAAGGGCACAATCTGTAGTGTGATGAAGTTGACTAAGTAGCTAATGAACATTCATAATAACATTCTATAGTTAGTGTAATTATAGTGCTAAATAAAACATCACATTTTCATGTACCATTTTAATCATCTTTAACTGCTAGGCATTATGATAATTCCGTTTTTGAAACACCTTGCATGTAATCCTTTGTGATGTTTGTGAATTTAATCATTCGGATTATGATCGTCGGTATTTATATGTCAAAACAAAATTCTATATATATTGTGCATCTAGTAATTAGGTTCTGCTTGAGAAATGACCACGTGATGACTATATGATCTTTCTAATGGATAACGAATCAAATAAAAATAATTTATCCTCAAAAGCCAACTAAATAATTATAGTGTTCATTTAATTTTTGAAATATTCCCCTCATTTACTTCCTCTATCCTAAAATGTGATGGTCTTCCATTGTTATAAATACTCAATAAACTACCAACTACCTTTGTTGTAACATTGATGAACGATATGTGGATTACCTATCCTTCCCCATCAGTTTTAACTTTTGGTTCTATTAATTAGCACTTCAAACTTATTATCGGTTCAAGTCTCCGCACGGACCTAGTTATAGAAAAAATCACCTCTTTTTATCCATGTTTATAAATTTTCGAGCCACACATGAGAGTGGGTGTTGAAGTTTATTTGGATTTCACAATCATCTCATTCATTTTAGACTTTTGGTACCACTACTTCGCATCAAAGTTAATATACATAATGCATATTAAATGGATTGTCTATGAGATGCAAGTTTGACCATTATTTTATATATGAATACCTTTGTAAAGTTAAAGAAGTTTCAAAAAACTTCTCTAGAACGTCATTTATTTGAAACCGTTGCAATATTGTATTTTTTCACAATAAGGCAATATTGTAGATGTCTATTATCCTTGAATCCAGCTTTATCCACTCCAAAATTGTTTGCCAAGCTCTTGCTTGCATGTATCTGCTATGCAATATGATATGACTGCACAAAATTGGCAGTATCAGGATCATGGCTCATCGTCAATTATTTGAGGGACATGTCCTATTAAATTGTATAAGATTAGGAAAATATAAGTTGAGACAAAAGTGTATGTTTTTGTCACATCATAGGAAAACATGGAAGCTTATGATCCACTGATACTGATATTAAATTTCGTTAGTTGTATTAGTGTTTTCCCTAGGGAAAACACATGCGAATTAGCTACCCATCGAGTCTCTGCCTCTACATCTCTCCATCTCTATGTGCGTGTGCGTGTATGCGTGTGTGTGCGTGTGTGCGTGCGTGTGTGTGTGTGTCAGGCGTGATCATGTGACTTGGAGTTGTCGATCAACTAACCGAGAATATGACTTACAAGTTCGAAAGGTCGATTAATCCGATCCACTAGAATCTCAAAACTAGCATTTATAATTATACACATATATACATGTAATTTTTTTTCTTCAAAAAGAAAACATATACATGTAGTTTCAAGCGGAGCAAGTGTGCAAACAACAAGTAGAAATAATTGATCGTGCATCAAGATCACACTGATTTTCGGAGAATACAATCTGAAAACTTTATTTATTCTTGGAGATAAAGGGTGACACCATCTCTCTGACATTACATGGATGAAAGCAAACTAAAAAGACCAGGGTAAGCGACCCTGGTTACCTTATTTTTTACAACACTGAAAAGGAAGGAAAACATGTTTGAAAGGTAAATGGTGTGATCGCCATCCATCAGTATCAGGGTAAATTAGGCGTAGTAGACGCCGACTGAATCAAGATATTTGGAGTAAGTTCCAAAGAATCCCGTGATGCGGCCATTGCTTGGCACTTTACCGGAGCTGAATTGTTTCTTGGCATTCTCACTTCCAAATGGTCCATATGACTTGCCGTTGTTGGTGACGATGAGAAGCGATGAGACAACGGTGCGTCCCTCAACCTCGTCGGTTGTTCCTGAGATTTTTGTGATAAAGTCTGAAGCGTCTAGCGTGATCTGAAACAGGACAAACAAAATTCATTGAAAACATATATGATGCTTTAATATTTTATGTATATATTATTTGTCTTATAAGTCAGACAACAAAGTATATAATGAACTCACCGTATCCTTGTGACCTCCACTGCCACCCCAAGGACCGAAAGTACGCTGCTGCCCAGCTTGGTCAAGGCAAGAGAACTCTAGAGCATCAACAATGAAGCCAGAGTGAATTGTAACACTGAGCAGGCGAACGGGCAGCTGTCCTCTTTCAATGTACCCTTTGCTATTTCCATTTCCACCCCATGGCCCGTCCTCTTTTGGGGCACTAGGAAAGCTCTGCATGTGCACATGCAATGATCAACATGTTTTCACACAAGGCACATACAGTCAGGAGGTAATTAAAGAACTTGATCCAAGTTGATAATTAAACATATATATATAGCTCCAAAATGGGTATCTTGCTCACCGACACACAGAATGCATGGATAGTAAGCTCTTGGGTCTTTCCGTCGCCGGTCCATTCATGGAATTTCCTGTTGATGACACCACGAGCCATTTGAAATTCACCCGTCCCGCCAACAATACTCCACTCGCTGGGAATATTGTCGCTGTCCTCACTATCTACTCCCATTGCCTGAAGCGTGCTCCCACTGAACCTGCATACATATATATGTATATATATATCTCTGAGAGTGACCTACATACAAGTAGAAAATGTAGTACCAAACACACAATAAACTTTGCGTACCATTCTCCGTCGAAGACTATGGAGAATGAATGGCACCAGCCATGAGCACTGATATGCATGCCCTTTGCATGGCCAACTAGCTTCGCATCCTGCTTGGGACCAGCATATATCGCCCAGTTGTTGACGGCGGTCTCGCCCATCCCAACAGAAGTATTTGGTAGTATCTCTCGTTGGTTTACTTCTGGACCCTTGCGTAGCTGGCGCATGAACAAGTTGCGGAATTTCAGCTCGGTGCTCTCTAGGAGTGCACTAGAAGGAGTGACCTCCATATCGGCCATGGGTGAGTGTGGGAGAAGCTAGAGCTAGAAGGAATGGAGGGTAGGCTCTAGTGCGTGGGCTGGCTAAACTCTAGCTTGTACAACTTGTGTGAGAAAGCGTAAGCTCAACAGGGGGTATTTATACACGGCACGCCGTAGGGAAGCTACTAGCTCATGAGTAGATCCATACACATAGATTAACGGCATAGTAATACTCCACTTCCAGTACTAGGCCGGTTAGCTAATCTCCGCATACCAGCACAAGTGATCAAGTGGATCACTGTACTCTGTCTCGTGCATCACGAGCATCTGAAATTAGATGGCACCCGATAGAATTAGTTAGCTTAAGCATCCCATGGTCTTTGGACTTCTGAGAGCTGACACCATATTATGGTACTTAGTAAATAGGTGATTATGTATTTGCATGGACATATAAACGAAAGCTCAAAACTAAAATAATAGGGCATCACGATTGAGTTTACACAATTTTAGGAACATATATATTTTCTCGTAATTGAGTTTAAATCGTGGAGGTGTCGTCTCAAAAAAAAAAAAATCGTGGAGGTGTGCTTCGGTCCCCCCCCCCCTAAACTTAAGTTTCATGGGCAGTTTTATTTCTTTGATCCGTCGAAACCCATATCGAGGCCACGTATATCTCCGTATATGTGTACTCGGTCGAACTGAGTATAACCATGTCCCGGACGGCTGATCCCACCTTTTATTATCGCGATCTACGTCTTTGCATGTCATATTTAATTTTTTTTGTTGCTGTTATATAACTTACGATTTTCGCTTCTGCAGGCACATGAGTATTCGTGTACGGGGAGTATACGTCTAAGAGGACCATATGGACTTCGGGTGGGTTCGTACGGTCCTGAAAACAATTGGTATGAGTTTTTGTTTGTCAAAGTTTGAAAAGAAGAAGGGGGGAGGGGGGGGGGACCGAAGCAAAAGTGTAAATCGTGAAGATTGATTTTATTTGCTGACCACTAAGGGTAAAACCTGCATCTCCTTATTTTATTAGTTAGATGCATCTGTATATTGTATGTGTAAGGGAATACCGGGCCTCCATGCTTGCTTGATGCTACGTACAGTTCATTTCCCTTCGTTGATCAAATAACATCACGAAAGTACTTCTTCCCCGATGCACTCCAGAATAACACCCAAAGAAATATTACATAAAGCAGCAGGGCTCCCTACTACGAGCTAACATATTCAACTTCTGGCCAATGTGCCTGGAAGATACAGTACTAGAGAGAAATCTGAAGCGAGGCTCTTGATATCGATCACCATCACAGATCCTATAGAAGATCAATAATCCCTCCGTGGAGACTTGCTTGATGCTACAAATCTACTAGGGTAGCTCATGAGTAGATCCATACGCATTGACGGTGAAGTAATCCACTTTTACTAGGCCGGCCTGCTAATCTCTGCATGTGAGCACAGCTCGAATACAATACCCCGTCGTGAATCATGAGTATCTGAATTCAGATGGCATCCGATTATTAGATTAAGCTCAGAGAGCTAACACCACAAGATAAGATGGTGTGCTTGCATGGGATACATAAAAGAAAGCACAAAACGAGTTCTTATATTAGGTCCATGTCAGTCGCTGTCCCTCGGCGTCCCTTCGTCGAACTTGGCACGATCATGAGCATGGGGTGCCCCGGCCACCGGCGTCGGTGAGGGCCATCTCAGTCGTACTCAACATGTACCTATGACGTCGGTGAGGGCCAGCATTTCCATCTCCGTTGTTGGACAACGCCATCCGCTCACCTAATGGATGTCACGGTTGTACGTCTTCACAAGGACTCAGCCCTGAGTATAACCTTCCAGATCATTGTTGAACACCAGGCGGTACATGCCGCAGAACCCGCCGGAGACGAACTCCCTTCTCCACAAGCAATCGTCAAATCCAACACTATCACAGGAACTACCACCAGAGACATCACTACGGGACGCGCGCTACGCCGAGGGCAAAATGCCGTCGGCGTAGGCCAAAATGCCCTCGGCGTATGGTACGCCGAGGGCCTCGGCTGCCCTCGGCGTAGCCTCCTCGGCAAAGATCTCCCTCAGCGGAGCCCACTCAAGCCGTCGGCGTATCAAAATGCCGTCGGCGTATGCTACGCCGAGGGCTTTGCCGTCGGCGTAGCGGCCGTCGGCATAGCCTATCGACCGGGTGCAAAAAAAATTTTTTTTTTAAATAATAATTTTATTATTTTCTCAATTTTTTTATTCTTTGAATTGTTTCACTTGTTAATTTCCTACTTTGAATATTTTTAACACTAATTATACTTACTATTTGATTAAATTCCAGTCTTAGTCAAACTTTCCAGAAGGTCACCCATCCTAATACTACTCCAGCTTCAGCACGCTTATCTTCCTCGTTCCTTCAAAATCCGTTTCCGCAAAGTAATTCATACATTGGTGTCAATACTATGATATCAATCCTATTAACTCTTATATCATCATGTCACATGTTTGTATTTTTTGAAATTACAAACAATTATTTAAGTAAATATTAATGAATAAGTAAATATATTATTGAATTCAAATAAGAATATAATAATTTTATTTTTTTTGTATTTTTTTTATTTAATATAGAATAATTAATATCTTTAAATCTGTAAATCGAAATTGAACAAATAATATGTTTAAATTGATCAGAAAAATGAGAGGAATCCAAATATGATATCCATATCAACTAATCACAAACCCTCTGTTTTTGAATTAGCTATTTGGTGGTTGCTTTAGAAAATCCCCTTTTTGCGCTCGGATAATGAAAAATGCCTTTTTGGTGCGATGAAAAGGAAAACTTGCATTGGATCTTTGATAAAATAGCATATTGTGAACCTAAAAATGATTTTTGTAAAAAAACATGAGCATCAGATCATGTAACTGTAGTTCATATCTGACCCACTTCCTACCGATTTGGCAGGAATTTGTCTTTTTCACCAAAGGTGGACGGAAAGGTTTCGGATCCCCCTGTTGGTACATTTTCCATATAAGGTGGTATAGTATTTTTGTAAAATGTGGTGGTAGTATTTTAAATTAGCCATCTGGTGCTTGCTTCACAAAACCGTCCGTTTTTTATGCTCGAAAAATAGAAAATGGCTTTTTGGTGCGACGAAAAGAAAAACTTCCTCCTGCAACATTGTTCGCCATCCCATGATGCATGTGTATGCATAATATGGGCACATTATCACAAACTATGCCTTGATTCTAGCCATAACATTGGTCATTTGACCCGAAAGCCAAGAAACCTCGAATGAGATAGGTCATTTTGTGAAGGTTTTTTTGAGACATAATCAATATATCAAGTTTGCTATTTTTACTTATAACTATGTCACATAATATGACACCACACGAAGGTTTCGTATTGTTTCGATCGTTTTTGAATTTTTTATGCCCGTTTTAAACTATCGTCAAACTTTGTCGAACGGCGGACATAAAGATTCTTAGCTCGGGGCAGAGCCTCGCTAAACTTTCATTAGATCTTTGATAAAATAGCATATTGTAAACCAAAAATGATTTTTGTAAAAAAACATGAGCATCGGATCATGTACCTGTAGTTCATATCTGACCCACTTCCTACCGATTCGATAGAAATTTGTCTTTTTCACCAAAAGTGGACGGAAAGGTTTCGGATCCCCTTGTTGGGACATTGTCCATATAAGGTGGTATAGTATTTTTGTAAAATGTGGTGGTAGTATTTTGAATTATCCATTTGGTGGTTGCTTCACAAAACCGTCCGTTTTTTATACTCGGAAAATAGAAAATGGCTTTTTGGTGCGACGAAAAGGAAAACTTCCTCCTGCAACATTGTTCGCTATCCCATGATGCATGTGTATGCATAATATGGGCACATTATCACAAACTATGCCTTCATTCTAGCCATAATATTTGTCATTTGACCTGAAAGCCAAGAAACCTCGAATGAGATAGGTCATTTTGTGAAGGGTTTTTTGAGACATAATCAATATATCAAGTTTGCTATTTTTCCTTATAAATATGTCACATAATATGACACCACGCGAAGGTTTCGCATTGTTTCGATCGTTTTTGAATTTTTTATGCCCGTTTTAAACTATCGTCAAACTTTGTCGAACGGCGGACATAAAGATTCTTAGCTCGGGGCAGAGCCTCGCTAAACTTTCATTAGATCTTTGATAAAATAGCATATTGTAAACCAAAAATGATTTTTGTAAAAAAACATGAGCATCGGATCATGTACCTGTAGTTCATATCTGACCCACTTCCTACCGATTCGGCAGAAATTTGTCTTTTTCACCAAAGGTGGACGGAAAGGTTTCGGATCCCCCCGTTGGGACATTGTCCATATAAGGTGGTATAGTATTTTTGTAAAATGTGGTGGTAGTATTTTGAATTAGCCATTTGGTGGTTGCTTCACAAAACCGTCCGTTTTTTATACTCGGAAAATAGAAAATGGCTTTTTGGTGCGACGAAAAGGAAAACTTCCTCCTGCAACATTGTTCGCCATCCCATGATGCATGTGTATGCATAATATGGGCACATCATCACAAACTATGCCTTGATTCTAACCATAATATTGGTCATTTGACCCGAAAGCCAACAAACCTCGAATGAGATAGGTCATTTTGTGAAGGGTTTTTTGAGACATAATCAATATATCAAGTTTGCTATTTTTTCTTATAAATATGTCACATAATATGACACCACGCGAAGGTTTCGCATTGTTTCGATCGTTTTTGAATTTTTTATGCCCGTTTTAAACTATCGTAAAACTTTGTCGAACGGCGGACATAAAGATTCTTAGCTCGGGGCAGAGCCTCGCTAAACTTTCATTAGATCTTTGATAAAATAGCATATTGTGAACCTAAAAATGATTTTTTTTTAAACATGAGCATCGGATCATGTACCTGTAGTTCATATCTGACCTACTTCCTACCGATTCGGCAGAAATTTGTCTTTTTCACCAAAGGTGGACGGAAAGGTTTCGGATCCCCCTGTTGGGACATTGTCCACATAAGGTGGTATAGTATTTTTGTAAAATGTGGTGGTAGTATTTTGAATTAGCCATTTGGTGGTTGCTTCATAAAACCGTCCGTTTTTTATGCTCGGAAAATGGGAAATGGCTTTTTGGTGCGACGAAAAGGAAAACTTCCTCCTGCAACATTGTTCGCCATCCCATGATGCATGTGTATGAACAATATAGGCACATTATCATAAACTATGCCTTGATTCTAGCCATAACATTGGTCATTTGACCCGAAAGCCAAGAAACCTCGAGTGAGATAGGTTATTTTGTGAAGGTTTCTTTGAGACATAATCAATACACCAAGTTTGATATTTTTCCTTCTAACTATGTCACATAATATAACACCACGCGAAGGTTTCGCATTGTTTCGATCGTTTTTGATTTTTTATGCCCGTTTTAAACTATATATAATATTTTATGTTTTACTTAATTTTTATTTATAAATGTGTAATATTTGAGTGTAGATAGATAGGTCTTATTTTTCTGCAAATTTTGATATATTATTTGTATTTTTCCGAATTAGAATGATTTAGTTATGATTTTTCAAAGTTTAATGAGATAAAATAAAAAATAGCTACGCCGAGGGCAGCCGTCGGCGTATGCTACGCCGAGGGCAGCCATCGGCGTAGCATAGAATATGCCGAGGGCAATTTGACGGCGACGGCTGCTTGGCGGGACTGACCTGGACGATGGCTACGCCGACGGCCCCGACGTTTAGCCGTCGGCGTAGCGACCGGCCGTCGGCGTAGCTTCCCATTCCTGTAGTGCATGTAGACACGCTGCTATGTGGCATTGGCATGCTCTCCATGAAGGGCCACCTCACTACAAGAGACAGATGTTATGCCGGATGGACTCAAGCCGTCTACACACAGGGCAAAAGGCCGTCGGTAGCCGTTAGCATAGCCCCGTCGGCATAGGTAATATGGCCGTCGGCGTAGGTATGGCTGTCACTGTACCGAGCTATATCGACAGTTTTGCCTGACCGTTGGCACAGCCTGGCCATTGGCACGGAAAACAAAAACAACCATCTAACGACATTGCAAGCTATGCTGACAACCGGTAGCGGCTTAGCTAACCATGTGGCCTTTCTTGGGAGCCTGCCCGAGAAAACTATGTCGATGACTGCTTGTCGGCTTCCCGTTGGAGCTATGCCGACGGCATGCCCATCGGCACCAGAGGACGCGTGGCGAGCACTGGTGGCTGGAAGGAGCTACCGCGACGACTACAAGGACGCCAGATGGCCGTCGAACATCAGCACGCCAGCGCCACGTGGCCGCTACCTATGCCGATGATGATGGTGGCCAAGGTACGCCGACGATGGCCGTCGGCACAACTCCAACTAAGCCGACGACTGAGTTGTGCTGACGGTTTTTCCTAGCCGTAGGCATCTCGGCGAACCTAACAAATTGCCGTCGGCGTAGTTTTCGTTTCGTGTAGTGCCTGTACTTCTTCGCAGGATCAAAACTGTCAAAATGAGTCTGGAACTTAAAAGGGGGAATATTATTCTCCTATTTTTGGGTTAAGCACAAGGATTTCTCGCTAAAGGGCAAAGGAATACACCAATATGTATCTATATTATGTTCTGTCAGTGGGTTGAGCATCCTACACTGGCTATCATGCATCAAACTTTACCATACTCATTTCGTTTCAGAAGAATGGTTATAATTTAAGGCTATACATGTTGAGTATTACGCTAGAAAGATATCTGGCTATACTTTAAGGCTATAACTAGTACTACTATCTCCATTCCGATTTATAAGAAAAATACGTATTTCGAGAAAATAGTTTGTCTGTAAATTTGGTTAACAAACAAACTATATTTAACAAAAAATATACCATTAGATTCATATTCAGAATACATTTTCAACGGTATAATTTTTGTGACATATGATTCATATATTGTGGACCAAATTTATGGTCAAACTATTTTTTTAAATACGTATTTATCTTATAAATCAAAATGGAGGTAGTACTTATATTGTTTAATTACTTGCAGATGGTGAAAATGGATAGGTTTACGAGGACGTTACTTTCCAAGAATATTGAGGGATCTCCAATGATTCTCTGTCCTATAACTGAAATTATACTTGTCCTATTTTTCTTCTCAAATACTACTACAGAATTATGTTGTGCACTGGATGCATGCAAATTGTTTTAACTAGTTTAATGCCTTGAAAATTATGCCGCTGCATTATTAAGGTTCCACGTAGTTCATTTGCTAAAATCAAGTTCAATTTTTGAGTAAAAAATTACACTAAAATTTGATAAATGAACTAGAAGAGGGACTTTGGCGAGATCTCATTTGACACCCTATGCATTATGTTGGCTAGTGTTTAAATCTATTTTGTAGCTACGGGTTGGAACCAAGAAAAATAGATTGAGAATACATCCCTCACGGTCAAACTTAGATAGAACTTCATCCTTTAATCCATTTAGAAGAAATTTACTTATTTTACCCATTTAAGTCCTGGACTTGTTCTGAGAGCTCTGGGCGACACTTTGGCCAATTTTCTCTGGACAAGTGTGTCACCCTCATTAGGCTGGAGGGCACCTCAAGAATTTGTAGAAGGTATGAGTATTACTCCCTCCATTTTAAAATATAAGATGTTTTAGCTTTATAAAGCAAATGTTTCTAGATGTCTTTTAATATATAGAAACTAAAACAGAGGAACTACATGCTAATAGATTATGTTAATCACAATTAGTTTCAAGGTGTTAGCCCTCGTATTTGATGAGCCAAAACTTACTGATAGCTCATTATTACTCAGTGAATCGGATGACACCACATGTACAGCAGCCCATTGCTACTGTGGTCAACCGGACGGAGGCCATCTTATAAGAGCAAGTCCCCGTAAACAGCCCATTACCTTGTTTCTAGATGTCTTTTAATATCTATATTATGTTCAGTCAGTGGGCTGACCATCCTACACTAGCTATCATGCATCAGACTTTACCGTACTCATTTCGTTTCACAAGAATGGTTATACTTTAAGGATATACATGTTGAAAGATATCTGGCTATACTTTAAGGCTATAACTACTTTAGTTGTTTAATTACTACTTGCAGACGGTGAAAATGGACTAGGTTTAGGATGACGTACTTTCCAAGAATATGATGGGATCTCCAATGATTCTATGTCCTATAACTGAAATTATACTTGTCCTATATTTTTTTCTCAAATAATACTACAGAACTATGTTGTGCACTGGATGCATGCAAATTGTTTTACCTAGTTTAATGCCTTGAAAATTATATCGCTGCATTATTAAGGTCCCACCTAGTTTATTTTCTAAAATCTAGTTCAAATTTTACGTAAAAAATTATACTAAAATTTGATAAATAAACTAGAAGTGGGACTTTGACGGGATCCTATTTGACACCGTATGCATTATGTTGGCTAGTGTTTAAATCTATTCTATAGCTACGGGTTGGAACCAAGCAAAATAGTTTGGGAATACGGCCCTCACGGTGATTACCAAACTTAGATAGAATTTCGTCCTTAATTTTTTTTTTTTTGAAACAAGGTAAACAAAGTTCTGCCCCAGCCAAACAAAAGAAAAGAAAGGGTCCACCAGGGCCTGAGAAAGAAAGGAAAAAAAAACTTAACCTACAAGCTCTGCTAGGTTTTTTGTCCCAGCAAGAATCCAGTGTTTTCCTGCACGCCTCTTTGATCTTGTGCATGATGACGAAGGGTAGGAAAGATTGACCGAGAGCATGTAAAATATTTTACCCAATTTAAGTCTTGGACTTATTCTGACAGCTCTTGGAGACACTTTGCCCAATTTTCTGGACAAGTTTGATCACCCTCATTAGGCCGGAGAGCACCTCGAGAATTTGTAGAAGGTATGAGTATTACATGCTAATAGATTACGTTAATCACAATTAGTTTCAGGGTGTTAGCCCTCGTATTTGTTGAGCCAAAGCTTACTAATAGCCCATTATTACTCGGACAATGCTCTGCGTCCTTCGAATGATGGGATTTTCCCATCGTCCTGCTTCTCGCGCCACGTGTCCATTTGCTGCAAACCATCCCGCTTTTGCTATATATGTCCCCGCTTTTGCTTCCGAAGCAAAAAAAGGTTCGTTCTAGAAATAGAACGTCCCGCCGGAGACCTCGCCGGAGACCATGCAGCAAAAAAATTGTGCTAATGCAGCAAAACCGACTTCGCCAGAAACATCGTCGGAAAAAACTCAACGGTGACTCTCGCGGAGACCTTCTAGCAAAACATTGACACTGTTGTAGCAAAACCACAAGATGATTGTAGCAACAAAGTTCTTCTAATATAACAAAAAACTAACTTCGCCGGATAGATGGCTGTAGACTTTAGTTGAAAAGACTTTGCCGAATAGCTTGTTTGCAAAAGCTTTACGATATTGTAGCAAAAAAAATAAACGAAGATAGCAAAAAAAAATATCAATGTAGCAAAATTGGAGGCCAGCAAGGAGTCACCTAAAGTAGCAAACGCTCTAAACTGTGGTAGCAACGCCGACACAAAGAGGTGGTGCGCTAGAGAGAAGAAGGACGGCCTGCAGCAGAGGGGCGAGCCCAACCTACCACCGCAATCGTCCACGGGAGGTCACGACCATCCATGGAGACAGAAACAGCATCACACCACGGCTCGAGCAAAAGGCCTCAAGGTCGACGAAGAGGTCGTCTAGGAGCAGTCGGGAAGCAAGTCGGCGCTGGAATCACAGATCTCAAGGTTGACAAACGAGCACGGACTGTAGGGGGCAGGTGGTGCGCGAGCTACACGATCCCCTACCCCGCATCCAGGGCAGCATCCCCATGCCGCACCCGCCTCATAGGGCTCATTGCCGGCGTGAGGTGCGAGGCCCAGTACGGAGATGTAGTGCACTAAGTGGTAGAGGGGGAGCGAGTGGCGGAGGTGGGCAGAGGTCGCCGAGGGGAGGTGGCCCGAGGTCATCGGGGCCATCATCTCGCCGGGAAGACCGGGCCTCTGAGCACACAGGTGATGGGATTGGGGATAAGATGCTTGGACGACGGAAGGAGATGACGGGAGGATAAGGAAGGAAGGGGGTGCGTGGCTTGGTGTGGGCCCGGGGGGACGCGTGGGTGCGTGCGCGTTGACCCGGAACAGGACGATGCAAACGAGAGATCTCCGGGGTATGGGGATCATTTTCCTTATTACTCGGTGAATCGGATGACACCACATGTGTGGTCAACCGGACGGAGGCCATCATACAACGGTGCCTAAGAGCTCACGGCCATGGTGGCTTCCTTATCACCTGCCATCTAGATTAGATGCTCATGTTAATTTCAAAGTACCTTGACAGTTTAATTTATACAAACTGCTTGCTAGTACTCAACTTTCATTTGGCCTGCTAATCTCTGCGTATAGTATAGTATGTCTCGTGACAGTTTAATTTGTATAAACTGCTGGCTAGTACTCCATCTCCATTTTGGCCTGCTAATCTCTGCATACCTAAGCATGTTAAGCTTGAATGGTATACTATCTTGTGGCCATGAGCATCTTAAGCTTAAGCATCACATGGTTTGATCGGTTCTGATTTCTGAGAGCTCCTACAACATGGTAGGATTTGGTACTTGCATTGGATAGATAAAAGATGCGATGCCCGAACACAAAAATATTAGCAATGTCAGTCCATGTCGGTCGGGATCTGGTGAAGAACGTGAAAACCGTGACGTTCTTGTCGCTGTCCCTCGGCGCGCCCGGTTCAGTGGGGAAGGGCTGGGCCATCTTCTTCTTGTTGCTCTACATGTACGAGGCAGTCTATGTCGTCTTCCTATCTACGATCTGCATTGGACACCTCCATCCGTGCAACTAACGGACGATGGAGCTCCTCCGCATGACCGTCAAGCATCGGCACGCCAGCGCCACGTGACCGCTACCTATGCCGACAGCCTGGCTATGTCGATGGTGGCCAAAGTACGCCGACGGTGACTGTCGACACAACTCCATCTAAGCCGACGACTGAGCTCTGCTGGTGTTTTTTCCTAGTCGTAGGCATCTTGTAACGGTGCCGACGGTCCTGGCAAATTGCCAGTCGGCATAGTATCCATTTCATGTAATGCATGTACTTCATCGGATGATCGAAACTGTCAGAATGAGTTCGGAACTTAAAAGGGGAATATTATTCTCCTATTTTTGGATTAAGCACAAGGATTTCTCACTAAAGGGCAAGGGAATACACCGACATGTATCTATATTATGTTCAGTCAGTGTGTTGACCATCCTCCACTTGCTATCATGCATCAGACTTTACCGTACTCATTTCGTTTCACAAGAATGGTTATACTTTAAGGCTATACATGTTGAAAGATATCTGGCTATACCTTAAGGCTATAACTACTTTTGTTGTTTAATTACTTGCAGACGGTGAAAATGGGCTAGGTTTACTATGACGTACTTTCCAAGAATATGATGGGATCTTCAATGATTCTCTGTCCTATAACTGAAATTATACTTGTCCTATATTTTTTTTCTCAAATATTACTACAGAACTATGTTGCGCACTGGATGCATGCAAATTGTTTTAACTAGTTTAATGCCTTGAAAATTATGTCGCTGCATTATTAAGGTCCCATGTACAGTTCATTTTCTAAAATCTAGTTTAAATTTTGAGTAAAAAATTACACTAAAATTTGATAAATGAATTAGAAGTGGGACCTTGGCGAGATCTCATTTGACACCCTATGCATTATGTTGGCTAGTGTTTAAATCTATTTTGTAGCTACGGGTTGGAACCAAGCAAAATAGATTGAGAATACATCCCTCATGGTCAAACTTAGATAGAACTTAGTCCTTTAATCCATTTAGAAGAAATTTACATATTTTACCCATTTAAGTCTTGGACTTGTTCTGAGAGCTCTAGGCGACACTTTGCCCAGTTTTCTCTGGATAAGTTTGTCATCGTCATTAGGCCTGAGGGCACCTCAAGAATTTGTAGAAGGTATGAGTATTACTCTCTCCGTTTTAAAATATAAGATGGTTTAGCTTTGTTAAGCAAATATATCTAGATATTTTTTAGTATATAGAAATTAAAACAGAAAAAGTACATGCTAATAGATTACGTTAATCACAATTAGTTTCAAGGTGTTAGCCCTCGTATTTGATGAGCCAAAGCTTACTAATAGCCCATTATTACTCGGTGAATCGGATGACACCACATGAACAGCAGCCCATTGCTATTGTGGTCAACCGGACGGAGGCCATCATATAACGGTGTCTAAGGGCTCATGGCCATGGCGGCCGCCTTATCACCTGCCATCTACTCCCTCCGTTTAGCAATACAAGACATTTTACTTTTATAAAATAAATCTATCTAGACGTCGTTTGAGTATTCTCTCATGTCCATATTAATGTTGTTAACTTTGTCTAGATTCGTATGTATCCAGTTAAGCATTTAGACTAGATGCATTCGTATCTAGATAAAGTTAAGAACAATAATATGGATCGGAGGTAGTATATATATATAAGTTGGTTACTTTTATGGTACGAATCTATACATAAAAATTGTCTAAATACATTTGTTTTATAAAAATAAAATGTTTTATATTTCTAAACGGAGGGAGTAAATAGACGCTCTTGTCAATTTTCAAAGTATCTTCACAATTTAAGTTGTACAAACTGTTGGCTAGTGCTCAACTTTCATTTGGCCTCCTAATCTCTGCGTAGGCCAGCATAGCTGGAATAGTATAGTACTCCCTCCGTCCTAAAATAGATGTCTCGGATTTTTCAAAATTTGGATGAATCTAGACACTATTTAGTACATAGGTTCATTTAAATTTTGACAAATCTGAGACATCTATTATGGGATGGAGGTAGTATATCTCGTGACAGTTTAATTTGTATAAACTGATGGCTTGTACTCCATTTCCATTTGGCCTGCTAATCTCTACATACCCACACAGCTTGAATAGTATACTATGTCTTGTGGCCATGAGCATCTTAAGCTTAAGCATCACATGCATGGTTTGATCGGTTCTGATTTGTGAGAGCTCCCACAACATGGTAGGATTCGGTACTTGAATTGGATAGATAAAAGATGCGATGCCCGAACACAAAAATATTAGCAATGTCAGTCCAAGTCGGTCGGGATCTGGTGAAGAACGTGAAAACCGTGACGTTGTTGTCGATGTCCCTCGGCGCGCCCGGGTCAGTGGGAAAGGGCTGGGCCATCTTCTTCTAGTTGCTCTACATGCACGAGGCGGTCTATGATGTCTTCCTATCTACCGCCTGTATTGGACACCTCCATCCGCGCAACTAACGGACGATGGAGCTCCTTCGCATGACCGTCAAGCATAGACACACTAGCGCCACGTGACCGCTACCTATGCCGACAGCCTGGCTATGTCGATGGTGGCCAAGGTATACCGACGGTGACTGTCCACACAACTCCATCTAAGACGATGGCTGAGTTGTGCTGGCGTTTTTTCCTAGCCGTAGGCATCTCGTAACGGTGCCGACGGTCCTGGCAAATTGCCATCGGTGTAGTATCCATTTCATGTAATGCATGTACTTCATCGGATGATCGAAACTGTCAGAATGAGTTCGGAACTTAAAAAGGGGAATATTATTCACCTATTTTTGGATTAAGCACAAGGATTTTTCTCACTAAAGGGCAAGGGAATACACCGATATGTATCTATATTATGTTCAGTCAGTGGGTTGACCATCCAACACTAGCTATCATGCATCAGACTTTACCGTACTCATTTCGTTTCACAAGAATGGTTATACTTTAAGGATATACATGTTGAAAGATATCTGGCTATACTTTAAGGCTATAACTACTTTAGTTGTTTAATTACTACTTGCAGACGGTGAAAATGGACTAGGTTTAGGATGACGTACTTTCCAAGAATATGATGGGATCTCCAATGATTCTATGTCCTATAACTGAAATTATACTTGTCCTATATTTTTTTCTCAAATAATACTACAGAACTATGTTGTGCACTGGATGCATGCAAATTGTTTTACCTAGTTTAATGCCTTGAAAATTATGTCGCTGCATTATTAAGGTCCCACCTAGTTTATTTTCTAAAATCTAGTTCAAATTTTACGTAAAAAATTATACTAAAATTTGATAAATAAACTAGAAGTGGGACTTTGACGGGATCCCATTTGACACCCTATGCATTATGTTGGCTAGTGTTTAAATCTATTCTATAGCTACGGGTTGGAACCAAGCAAAATAGTTTGGGAATACGGCCCTCACGGTGATTACCTAACTTAGATAGAATTTTGTCCTTAATTTTTTTTTGAAACAAGGTAAACAAAGTTCTGCCCCAGCCAAACAAAAGAAAAGAAAGGGGCCACCAGGGCCATGAGAAAGAAAGGAAAAAAAGCTTAACCTACAAGCTCTGCCAGGTCTTTTGTCCCCGGCAAGAATCCAGTCTTTTCCTGCCTCTTTGATCTTGTGCATGATGACCAAGGGTAGGAAAGATTGACCGAGAGCAGGTAAAATATTTTACCCAATTTAAGTCTTGGACTTGTTCTACAGCTCTTGGCGACACTTTGCACAATTTTCTCTGGACAAGTTTGATCACCCTCATTAGGCCGGAGAGCACCTCAAGAATTTGTAGAAGGTATGAGTATTACATGCTAATAGATTACGTTAATCACAATTAGTTTCAGGGTGTTAGCCCTCGTATTTGTTGAGCCAAAGCTTACTAATAGCCCATTATTACTCGGTGAATCAGATGACACCACATGTGTGTGGTCAACCGGACGAAGGCCATCATACTCATACAACGGTGCCTAAGAGCTCACGGCCATGGCGGCTTCCTTATCACCTGCTGCCATCTAGATTAGATGATCTTGTCAATTTTCAAAGTACCTTGACAGTTTAATTTATACAAACTGTTGGCTAGTACTCAACTTTCATTTGGCCTGCTAATCTCTGCGTATAGTATAGTATGTCTCGTGACAGTTTAATTTGTATAAACTGCTGGCTAGTACTCCATCTCCATTTTGTCCTGCTAATCTCTGCATACCTAAGCATGTTAAGCTTGAATAGTATACTATCTTGTGGCCATAAGCATCTTAAGCTTAAGCATCACATGGTTTGATCGGTTCTGATTTCTGAGAGCTCCTACAACATGGTAGGATTCGGTACTTGCATTGGATAGATAAAAGATGCGATGCCCGAACACAAAAATATTAGCAATGTCAGTCCATATCGGTCAGGATCCGCTGAAGAACGTGAAAAACGTGACGTTGTTGTCGCTGTCCCTCGACGGCGCCCGGGTCAGTGGGGAAGGGCCATCTTCTTGGTGCTCTACATGTATGAGGCAGTCTATGACGTCTTCCTATCTACGGCCTGCATTGGACACCTCCATCCGTGCAACTAACGGATGATGGAGCTCCTCCGCATGGCCGTCAAGCATCGGCACGCCAGCGCCACGTGACCGCTACCTATGCCAACAGCCTGGCTATGTCGATGGTGGCCAAGGTATGCCGACGGTGACTGTCGACACAACTCCATCTAAGCCGATGACTGAGCTCTGCAGGCATTTTTTCCTAGCCGTAGGCATCTCGTAACGGTGCCGACGGTCCTGGCAAATTGCCGTCAGCGTAGTATCCATTTCATGTAATGCATGTACTTCATCAGATGATCAGAACTGTTAGAATGAGTTCGGAACTTAAAAAGGGGAATATTATTCTCCTATTTTTGGATTAAGCACAAGGATTTCTCACTAAAGGGCAAGGGAATACACCGACATGTATCTATATTATGTTCAGTCGGTGTGTTGACCATCCTCCACTGGCTATCATGCATCAGACTTTACCATACTCATTTCGTTTCACAAGAATGGTTATACTTTAAGGCTATACATGTTGAAAGATATATGGCTATACCTTAAGGCTATAACTACTTTTGTTGTTTAATTACTTGCAGACGGTGAAAATGGGCTAGGTTTACGATGACGTACTTTCCAAGAATATGATGGGATCTTCAATGATTCTCTGTCCTATAACTGAAATTATACTTGTCCTATATTTTTTTCTCAGATATTACTACAGAACTATGTTGTGCACTGGATGCATGCAAATTGTTTTAACTAGTTTAATTCCTTGAAAATTATGTCGCTGCATTATTAAGGTCCCAGGTAGTTCATTTTCTAAAATCTAGTTCAAATTTTGAGTAAAAAATTACACTAAAATTTGATAAATGAACTAGAAGAGGGACTTTGGCGAGATCTCATTTGACACCCTATGCATTATATTGGCTAGTGTTTAAATCTATTTTGTAGCTACGGGTTGGAACCAAGAAAAATAGATTGAGAATACATCCCTCACGGTCAAACTTAGATAGAACTTCATCCTTTAATCCATTTAGAAGAAATTTACTTATTTTACCCATTTAAGTCCTGGACTTGTTCTGAGAGCTCTGGGCGACACTTTGGCCAATTTTCTCTGGACAAGTGTGTCACCCTCATTAGGCTGGAGGGCACCTCAAGAATTTGTAGAAGGTATGAGTATTACTCCCTCCATTTTAAAATATAAGATGTTTTAGCTTTATAAAGCAAATGTTTCTAGATGTCTTTTAATATATAGAAACTAAAACAGAGGAACTACATGCTAATAGATTACGTTAATCACAATTAGTTTCAAGGTGTTAGCCCTCGTATTTGATGAGCCAAAACTTACTGATAGCTCATTATTACTCAGTGAATCGGATGACACCACATGTACAGCAGCCCATTGCTACTGTGGTCAACAGGACGGAGGCCATCTTATAAGAGCAAGTCTAACACGCCCCGTAAACAGCCGGCACCCCGTAAATTTCCGGCGAGATACGGGGTGCCGGTGTTTTGGCCCGCCTAGCACGCCCCGTAAACAGGCCGGCCCGTATCGCTCGGAGACGGGACGGGGCAAATCACCCACCTGGCCCCGTATAAGTACAGGGTGAGGGTGCGAGTGATACCCCTCACTCGCAACCCTAGCTCCGCCGCGCGCCGCCCAACTCCGGCGAGCAATTCCAGCCGCTCCGTTCACGAATCCATGCCGCCGCCGCCATGAGCTGCCGCCGCCAAGCCACAGGCTCCTCCTCCCCAGCCAAGCGCCGCCACGAGGAGCTCACGCTCGAGGAAGCGTGGGTCCTCTACTGCAAGCTATCCTGGGCCGGCAGCCGCCACGCCGTCTGGAAATGGGTTGGGTGGCCGAGGACGATGCCGCGGTCGCTCGTCGACTTCGCGCCCGGCGGCTGCTACTTCAACATCGACCCGCCGCTGCCGCCGATGACCGGCGACAAATTCGAGAAGTGCCGGGCACAATGGGAGATGGACCGCGCCAATCTCGCGGAGTGGCGCTCCAGACACGCTCCCAACTGGGAGGAGGGGGGCTCGAGCGCCGCGGCGGGGACGGCGGCCACGGCGGCCGTGGCGGAGGAGGCGGAGGAGGGGGAGGATCCCCTCTTCCTGCAGGCGGTCGAGGCCTCCAAGCAGGAGGCCGCCGACAGGGCGGCTGCGGATAAGGAGGAGGAGGCGCTCGCCATCGCCGCCGTTGAGGAGATGAAGAAGGCGGAGGCTGCCGTCGCCGCCGTCATCGTCATCAACGATGACTAGGCGTACTGCCGCCGCGGCAGCGACAACCTCGCCGACAAGGAGGTCTTCGGCGAGGTTCTTTTGTGCAGTTTTAGATTAGGGTTAGCTTAACAAGTCGCGATCTACCGCTAGATCGCGCAATTTTGCCTGTATCTATGATGAATCGAAGCCTATCTATGAACAATCTGCTTTTATCTCGCGTGAAATTTAAATTTTAAATATACGGGGCTCGGATATGGGGTCTGCTAGACGGGCGATGAAATCAGTGGGGAATTTCAGAGCAAAATCGAGTATAGGACCCTGTACTCGAGTTTTACGGGGCAGAAATTTAAGGGGCATGTTAGACATGTTCTAACGGTGTCTAAAGGGCTCATGGCCATGGCGGCCGCCTTATCACCTGCCATCTACTCCCTCCGTTTAGTAATATAAGACATTTTATCTTTGTGAAATAAATCTATCTAGATGTCTTTCAGTATTCTCTTTGGTTCATATTAATGTTCTTAACTTTGTCTAGATTCGGATGTATCTAGTTATGCATTTACACTAGATGCATTCATATAGACAAAGTTGAGAACAATAATATGGACCGAAGGTAGTATATAAGTTCACTTCGAATCTATATATATATATATATATATATATAAGTTATCTAAATAGATTCGTTTTATAAAAATAAAACGTCTTATATTTCTAGACGGAGGGAGTAAATTAGAGACGCTCTTGTCAATTTTCAAAGTACCTTCACAGTTGATTTGGCCTGTACTCAAATTAGAAACTGCTGGCTAGTACTCAACTTTCATTTGGCCTGCTAATCTCTGCGTACCAGCACAGCTGATTTGTATAAACTGCTGGCTGGTACTCCACTTCCATTTGGCCTGCTAATCTCTGCATACCTAAGCATGTTAAGCTTGAATAGTATACTATGTCTTATGGCCATGAGCATCTTAAGCTTAAGCATCACATGGTTTGATCGGTTCTGATTTCTGAGAGCTCCCACAACATGGTAAGATTCGGTACTTGCATTGGATAGATAAAAGATGCGATCCATGTCAGTCGGGATCTGGTGAAGAACGTGAAAAACGTGACGTTCTTGTCGCTGTCCCTCGGCGCGCCCGGGTCACTGGGGAAGGGCCATCTTCTTACTGCTCTACATGTACGAGGCAGTCTATGACGTCTTCCTATCTACGGCCTGCATTGGACACCCTCCATCCACGCAACTAATGGAGGATCGAGCTCCTTTGCATGCACCTTACAAGGACTCAGCAATGAACATCATCTTCGGTGCGATTACATGCTATAGAAAATCAATATATCAAGTTTGATATTTTTCCTTCTAACTATGTCACATAATATGACACCACACGGAGGTTTCGCATTGTTTCGATCGTTTTTGAATTTTTTATGCCCGTTTTAAACTATCGTCAAACTTTGTCGAACGACAGGCATGAAGATTCTTAGCTCGGGGTCGAGCCTCGCTAAACTTGCATCGAATCTTTGATAAAATAGCATATTGTGAACCTAAAACTGACTTTTGTTAAAAAAAATGAGCATCGGATCATGTACCTGTAGTTCATATCTGACTCACTTCCTACCGATTCGGCAAGAATTTGTCTTTTTCACCAGAGGTGGACGGAAAGGTTTTGGATCCTCCTGTTGGGACATTGTCCATATAAGGTGGTATAATATTTTTGTAAAATGTGGTGGTAGCATTTTGAATTAGCCATTTGGTGGTTGCTTCACAAAATCGTCCGTTTTTTGTGCTCGGAAAATGGGAAATGGCTTTTTGGTGCGACGAAAAGGAAAATTTCCTCCTGCAACATTGTTCACCATCCCATGATGCATCTGTATGCACAATATGGGCACATTATCACAAACTATGCCTTCATTCTAGCCATAACATTGGTCATTTGACACGAAAGCCAAAAAACCTCGAATGAGATAGGTCATTTTGTGAAGGTTTATTTGAGACATAATCAATATACCAAGTTTGATATTTTTCCTTCTAACTATGTCATATAATATAACACCACGCGAAGGTTTCGCATTGTTTCGATCGTTTTTGAATTTTTTATGCTCGTTTTAAACTATATACAATGTTTTATGTTTTACTTAATTTTATTTACAAATGTGTAATATTTGAGTGTAGATAGATAGGCCTTATTGTTCTGCAAATTTTGATATATTATTTGTATTTTTCCGAATTAGAATAATTTAGTTATGATTTTTCAAAGTTTAATGAGATAAAATAAAAAAATAGCTACGCCGAGGACAGCCGTCAGCGTATGCTATGCCAAGGTCAGCCGTCGGCGTAGCATAGGATATGCCGAGGGAAATTCAACGCCGACGGCTGCTTGGCGGGGTTGTCCTAGACGATGGCTACGCCAACGGCCTCGACGTTTGGCCGTCGGCGTAGCTTCTCATTCCTGTAGTGATGCAAATTTGTGTTTACTACCTCTGTTTTAAGGAATAAGACGCACAACCAGTTCAAATCAAAGTTTGACCGAATAAATAGAGCAACTAATACTTGATTATATTGTATAAAATTAGTATCATTGGATTCGTATTGAAACACACTTAAAACAAGGACATCTTATTCCTTAGTATGGAGGTAGTAAGATTTATTTGAATTATTTTTTTCTAATTCAACGCGCTATGATACATGGTACCACCTATTGAAAGAACATGTGGGCCTCCATGTGTGGTTTTGGTAATTAATGACAATCTTTATGGACTAATGTGTGTATTAAGTTATACTTGTAGGATTTGTCCATTACCATCGCTTGGAGCATGTGTTGGCTTCAAGGTCGATGAAATGAGAAGAAGATGTGTTGTGCAAACTCAAAATGCACCATCTATAGAAGATCTCATGTTTGATGCTTGCCATTCTCGGTGATCATGGATCGATGATGAGGAATTAAGAAAGGCGTTACATCTTGAAAAGGGCAAGATCGTCTACATAAATCTCAAGTGGAATGCTCAAGGCAAAGGTATAATCTTGATAGGTTTTCCCTTTTGCCGGTCTCATATTGTTAGTAGGAGACCGGATTTAGGATAGATAGCCGTACTATCAAGAGGGGCTCTCGAATGAGTAACTCGTTCACTTTGTTCGGAGAGAGATCAAACTTTTGCATATTTGCATCATCATATTTGGTTGTTATTTGGTCTTATCCATGTGGGGATATAGAGCTTGTGGTAATCTCCATAACAAGCTCTTGTTCATCAAAATCAGATCTTCCATTTGTATCTTGTTGCGATTTTGATCTTGGCGGCTTTTCGGTTTCTCACCAAGTGAGGTACCTCACATTATTATACATGATACATTCTCACTTGGTGATAACCAATATTTTCACCTTTCATAGGGTAGCTCATGTCGTCCTTTTTCCAACGCAATTGGAATCAGGTCGATCGGAGTTACCAATCAAAAGTTATAGAGGTTTGAATTTTCCTAGGACCGCATTTTAGTACCTGGCGCGGCAGTAGGTTTTGGCAAGTTGCCAAATTCCACTTCCCTCCTAGGTACCAAAATGCGGTAGTACCGCATTTTAGTACCTAGCATGGCAGAAGGTTTTTGACAAGTTTCCAAAAGCCACTGCCGGGCTAGGTACCAAAAAGCGGTAGTACCGCATTTTAGTACCTAGCGCGGCAGAAGGTTTTTTACTTCGTCATTTGGATCTATCCTCCTTTGCTGGACTATGATGTTTCTTTGCATGATCTTGTAGAGGTTCTTGTCCTCTTCGAAACGAGCCCAAGATCATCAAAATCGGAGTCCGGATGCAAAAGTTATGGCTGTTTTCGTTCTGTGATGACCGGTAGTACCGGACCAGGATCCGGTAGTACCGCATTTTGGTACCGGGGAGCGCAGAGAAAAATGCGTTTGGAGACCCAGGAACCCCAGGAAATGTCCGGTAGTGCCGGGAAAGTCCGGTAGTACCGGGAAAAAGTCCGGTAGTACCGGGAATCGCGTTTTTGGGCTGCAACGGTTGGATTTTGGAGGGACCTATATAAGGGGCCTTCTTCCCCAATGGTTTCTTAACCATTCTTGCAAGTTTTCCCCTCCATTGTTGACCTCATTGAGATTGCTTTCTCTCAATTCCTCCGATGGTTCTTGCATATTATTGAGGGATTTGAAAGAGGATATCTAGATCTACAATCCCACCAATCAATCTCTCCTCTAAGTGAGGGGAACATATTGGGATCTAGATCTTGGAGTCTTTTGTGGATTTCCTCCATTGTTCTTCCTCTCTTATTCCCCCATAAGATTTTGTAGCTTTGGTGGAATTTGGGAGAGAAGGATTTTAACACATTTGTGGTGTTATTGCCATTTGCATTTGGTGCATTGGTTTGTGTTCTCCTTGGAGGATTTGGTTTGAGCATTGGAGCTTGTCCCTCTTGGGTTCTTGGAACCCTAGACGGTTTTTTGGCCTTGGTGGCGTTGTGGCCTTGGTGGCGTTTGTTGGGAGCCTCCAATGAAGTTGTGGAGAAGTGCCCCAACCTTGTGAGAGGTTCCGGTTGCCACCGAGAAGTGCACCGATAGTGGAAGCGTGGATCGATCCCGTTTGGGTGAGATTCACCGGAGAATAAGGGAGGCCTTTTGTGGCGTTGGTGGTTTGATACCACCCCCTCTCCAAACGAGACGTACTCCATGTTGGGAGGAACTCGGTAAAATATCGGTGTCCCCGCGTGCCTTGGTTATCTCTATACCCGAGCTCTTTACTTATGCACTTTACATTGTGATAGCCTTCGTTCTTGAAGTAATATATATCTTGCTATCACTTTGTTGCTTGTATTGCTTAGCATAAGTTGTTGGTGCACATAGGTGAAACTTAGTTGTTCTAGGTTATCCTTAACAAAGTAAACACTAGTTTTATTCCGCCTTTGTTGAGCCACTCTAGGAAAAGTTTTAATCGCCTATTCACCCCCCCTCTAGGCGACATCCGTATCCTTTCAATTGGTATCAGAGCCCGGTCTCTCATTTTAGGCTTCACCGCCTTGAGAGTAAAGATGTCGGCTAGAGGATTAGTACACAATGACATGTTCATATTCGATGGCACAAATTATGATATATGGAAAAATCGTATGCTTATTCATTTTCGGGACATGGACCCAAATTTGGAGCGTATTGTAGATATAGGTTTTTCTGCTCCTATGGATTTTAAAAATCTATCTTGTGAGGACGAAAAAAACTTATATCTCGATGCTCAAGCTTCTAATGTGCTTGTTAATGCTTTGAGCTATGTAGTTACCTCCTCAATCATTCCTTTTTGGAGCGCTCATGAGTTATGGACAAAACTTCAAGATAAATATGTTGTGTCCAACATTATTGAGGATGATTGTGTTGCTTCCACTTCCGGTCGAGGTGAGTTCTCATCCTCTACCACTTCACCAACATGTGACTTTTCACAAGGTAATGATATGATGAGTGGTGATAGAAATTGCAATTTGGATAGTGTGCTTACTATTTGTAATCCCTCATCTCTATCTAGTTGCAATGATCTATCTTTGGACTTTAACACTTCTAGCACTACCAACTTCTTACATGCTTGTGTTAATAGTCCTTGCATATCATGTAGAAATGAATTGAATAAATCTCATGATGATATGCTTGTGTTGTCTTGTTGCCATGATAAAAATGCTTCCATTTCCTCTAGTGCCTGTGTTGCTAACCATGTAGAGGAAACCGAAGATTCTATGGGCCAAGACATGGTTTTAAATGAAGCCACAAATGCAATCTCATCTTCACCTTCTTCTGGTACCCACCTATGCCTTATGGCTAGGGATTCTAAGGTAACCCCTACTTTGGAACCCATTACCTCTTGTGATGAGGAGGATGTGGATAATGTGGAAGAAGAGCTTGATATTGATGATTTATATGAAAAGGGTGAATTGTTTATCGTGCCCTTGTTAAAAAGGATATTGCTTGCTCTAACTTTGTTGAAGTCTTGGACTTTGCTATTAAGAGCAAAGAACATATTGATAAGTTAGAAACACAAATTAAGGTGCATGATAACAACGTTGATAAAATGTGTAGTCTTGAGCGTGAGTATGCTAATATAATTGCAAACCTAAATAAAGCTCTTGAAGAGGAACAAACCACTAAGGAATCTCTTGAGGAGACCTTTGCTTTAGAGCTATCTAGAGTAAAGGAATCTCATGATAGAGATCTTGAGGTGGCAAGTGATCTCAAAAGTAAAAATAATGAGACTCAAATTGCTTATGCTAAACTCCTTGAGGATTTTGAGCACCTCAAAAATGGATCTAGGGTCATAAAGGGTGAGCTCATCAAACTCACCGAGTCACATGAGCAACTTAAAGCTTCATATTCAAAAGAGCTTGCCAAGTTGCCCTCACCTCTTGCTAATAATGATGATGCTTGTGCTACTAACTCTATTTCTTGTGAAGCATCTATTTTTAAGGAGAATGTTGAGATAAAGGCTCAACTTGCTTTGCTAACTAGCAACTATGGGAATTTAGAAGAAAGTCATGTTAAGGTCTCAAGCTCGCATGAGGATCTTCTAGTCTCCCATGGTAGGCTAAAGTTAGCTCATGAGGCCATCGTGTCAAAGGTAACATCTAGTGGGCCTCATGTGGACATTA
Organism: Avena sativa; assembly: GCA_916181665.1. Lineage (NCBI taxonomy): Eukaryota > Viridiplantae > Streptophyta > Magnoliopsida > Poales > Poaceae > Avena > Avena sativa. The sequence continues at coordinate 341,437,720 of OV702293.1, read as the reverse complement.
GCACTATATCTACTCCAAATGTTATATTGCCATGTGCTAGTCCTTGTAATTCATCCCCACATAACCATGCTATATCTCGTGATGAATTACATTCCTTGCCTTGTTGCTCTAACAATGTAGCATCTACTTCCTCTAGTACTTTTGTTGAAACTAACCATGTAGAGGAAATCAAAGAGCTCAAGGCTCAAGTCACTTCTTTGAAGAATGACTTGAAAAAGGGTCATCAGGGGAAGGTCGCACTCAACAAAATCTTGAGTGTGCAAAAATCCTCCAATGACAAGAGTGGGCTTGGATTCAACTCCAATGTCAAGAACAAGTCCACTATCAAGTTGAAGCACAAGGACAACAAGAAGAATGGCCAAGATCAAGTCAAGAATCCGGCCAACATTGTTTGCTTCAAGTGCAAGGAAGAAGGGCACCATGTTAGATCTTGCCCATTGAAGAAAAAGCCTCTTAGTGTGAAGCAACAAGGGAAGCGGCCTCAAGCTCCACCTCAAGTCATTAATGGGCCACTTCCTAAGAGGACTACTCGAGCTCTTCCTCGAGTTGTAGCTTTACCTAAGAAGAAAGATGACAAGAGTAGAACTTGCTACATATGCCGTGAGAAGGGGCATATTTCTTCCTCATGCACTATCGGTATCTCCTCATCCAATCCTATCATTATTGATGATGCGTATTCTCTTTGTAAGGATGAGGTTGGCAATGTGTTTGCCAAATTTGTTGGTGCTCAATGTGGGTTCAAGGAAAGAACCATTTGGGTTGCCAAGCCTATTGTGACTAACCTCTTAGGACCCAACTTGGTTGGGGACCAACAAGCCAAAACTTGATCAATAGGTGTTGTTGGAGGGCATTGGAGTTTTGGCTACATTATGAAGAATTGAGGGATCTTCATTATTATTGTCAAGCCAAGCCATTTGGATTATATTGATTATATTATATTTCCAATGTTCCTCCTTGCGGTAACATATGCTAAACTCTTTACATTGAAAGTTACTCGTCCCCTTGTGCATGTGTTGGTTTTGTATCTTCCATGATTTTGTACATGTTGTGCTATCCACTTAATTATCTTGAGGTATCAAGCATATTTAGGTATGATTAGGTGGCACACCATGTATGTGTGTTTCTTATGTTTGAGCCTTGCTTGTTTATATTTGGTATCCCATTTGGCTCTTGTGAGAAATTAATGGATTATCCCATTTTGGGGGTGTGTTATGCTTGGGCATTCCACAATCCTAAAATTGTGTGTACATGAGGAATACCACCTAGTACTTATATTGGATTCTTGTCTAGTCTCTATGTGGTATAATTCTCATGAGAAATTTAAGTTTTATAATGTCCATTAATTATATCTATTTGTATCCTTTTTTCCTCGTGTTGTTTTTATGGTAGTATCACATTATGGGGGAGTCTTATGCTTAGTGCATATTACAATCCTAGAAAATGTGAATTTTCGAGGTTGTGTCACTTAGAATTGATATTGATAATTATCTAGCGCCTATGTGACACATTGGCTCATACAAGTTCCAATTTGCATGAATGGCTTTTATTGATCTTATTTTGGATCTTGTATATGAGAGTGGTTCTTGGTATGTGTTTCCTCATATTTAGATCTCTATATCATCAAGGAAACCATTTTGTTCAAGTTATTCTAATCACTAGTGGTTGTTTGACTATTGGAAGCTACCAAGAATCTTGTTCGAAGTATCATTCTTAATTCTTATATTTTGTTATATGCTTCTTGTTGTGACTATGATCTTGGATATCCATGCAAGCTACCTTGGGAAAATTATTCCCAATATTTCTCGTCCTTGGATACTGAGTACTCAATTTATGGTAGAATTGATTGATCATATTCACTTTGGCCTTTGCTTAATCTTGTCCTATCTTTGGCCAAGTAAATGTTTTATGTGCTCCCATGTATTCCTTGCTATTTTTGGATCTTCTTATTTTATTGGTATCCTCTTATGTTTTATTTAATATAGTTTGTGGTGATGATCTCATTTGTGTGCATTTTGCATTCAAAAGCAAAACTCTATATAATGTACTAGTTATGGGTGAGATCTTCTATATTATCTAGAACAATCCTTTTATGCTTCTTTGTTTGATCCATATTGAGTTTTATGTGCTTGGATGCTCAATCTTTTCATTTTGGTATTTTGTGCCATCATGAAAAGCTTGGGGAGTTTGGTTTCTTGTTGTAACCTTGCTCTTTTTGGGAGTTGGTTTTGTCTCATTCCTTGTTTCATGTTTTGTCCAATTTTAGAATGAGATAAATCCTTGAGCATTTGTGTTTTCATATATCTTTTGCTCTTTGGCTTTTGCCTAGTTCATTTGTTGAACTTGTGATCTTTCATGTGTTGAATTGGTTCTTTGATACAATTTGGACATCGTTTGTCATGTCACACTCTTGTGTGTGCAATCTCGATTTGCTTGGTATTTTTGTTCAAATTGTATCTCCTTTTTGGTTCTTGAAAGCTTTATGCATGCATATTTACTATATGTTTATATTATGGCATGCTTTCTTTCTTTGATCCAATATATAAGGGAAACTCCACCAATTCCCTTCGGCTAAGTTGTGTATGAAATTCAATTTCATATTAATATGCACATATTTATGTGGAGTCTCTCCTATGTATTGTAGTTGCACTAACTACTTTGGACCCAATAAGGTTGGGGACCATTTTGTACTTAAATGTGTTTAGGTACATTGGAGATATATTGGATGCTTGTCTCTCAAATCTTGAAGAAGTGGTGCATTAATGAAAATTGGAGGCAAGCTATAGGATGATCAATGAATTCATATCCTCTACATCCTACCAATTATATCTCGGTAACAAGTATCTCTTTCTCATGCATATTTATCTTGCTTCCAACCTTTTGTAGGTTGCATCTTGGCATGAATTGTTGTAGTTGTATTTGTGTGGTTCTAGCCTTGGTTTTAAGAGAACTCTCTATTGTAAATGTGTATAAGTTGAGATGAGTGCATTTATTTGGGACTATACAAAATCATGCATATGATCCACCAATCCCAAATATGTCAATCTATCAATTTTATTGCCCATCCTTTCCTCAACTTCTCTCATGTGCAATAGTGAGATTTTGCTAGTTTTAGTGATACTTGTTGCCTTTCCCCATATATTCCAACTTTCTCCTTTTTCCCTTGGTGATAGTTGTAATATATGTAGTGTGTTGGTGTTTGAAGTTCATTAATGTACAATAAGATAGATTTGAGCCTTTGGCCATGCTTTGAAGCAAAAATCTTATTGGTATATATTATGACTTTATTTTTGCTTTTCATATGCCTTCTTGTATATCTTCTTTATGTGTGTATATTTCTTTGTTGGCATATGTCTCTGTGATGTTTTCCACTTATATACATATATACATATAAGAAAATAATTTTAGTTGATTTTTTTATCCTTGGACCACCTTTCTATTCCTTTTGATTCTTCAGTGGCTTCCAAATTTAATTTCCTATGAGTGTTAGTTCCTCTTGTTTTCATATTTGGGCACTCATATTTGTTCTCTCATGCCTTGCATTGTTAAATAAACTTGGATGAGTGAGGATTCCATGATTATGCACCTTGTTCCCAAATACAATTATCATAATTGGTGCATTATCTTTGGGGAGCTCATCTAATTCATTTAATAATGCTCATTTGTCTTATTTCTCATTTATTGTGCCTTAAATGTTATGGAGAAGTGAGGATTCCATATTTGTGCATTTTTGTATTGAAATACAACGATTATAAAGTGTTCACAAATCTCGGGGAACTTCTCTATTTTATTTAAGCATTTATTTGATCTTTCATTTGATGTGTTTTAAATGCTTACGGGGGAGCGAGGATTCCATATTTTTGCAATTTGTATTGAAATGCAACTATTTTAAAGTTTGCACAAATCTTGGGGAGCTTCTCAATTTGTTATTTAAAACACTCATCTACTCGTATCATAATATCTTGTTGTTTCCATTTGGACTCATTTGTTGTTTTCAAATTGGTTTGTCGGATCTTGTGATTGCTTGCGTCATTTGTGATGCGTCGTTTTATTTTATTCCTTTTGCAATCTTAGGGTCCTCGATATAGTTCTACTCCCTCCCAAGTATTCATCATTGGATATGTGTGAATGCACATCTTTGGAGGAAATATTACTATATTTGCCTTCTACAACTTGTCACCCATTTCGGCAATCGATGCCAATGGGGGAGAAGTTTTAGAGGGTTTAAGGGAAATGGTTTATGCTTTGAGTTTGTTTCTAAGCATTTTCCTTTCATGCTCTTGCATCTTTGTTGTTGCTTAGCATGTGGTATATATAGAGGAAACTCCACCAATAATAATGATTGGCAATATATGCAATGAAATTCAAGTTCATCACACATGCATAGATTGTGGGGGAGTTTGCTCTATATATGGCGGTGGTACCAATATAACATACTTATGTAGTATTTGATATTGGTGTTACCATTTTGTTCATTAAGATTCCTTATATAAACCCTCTTAAAGGGATTGTCATCAATTACCAAAATGGGGGAGATTGAAAGAACATGTGGGCCCCCATGTGTGGTTTTGGTAATTAATGACAATCTTTATGGACTAATGTGTGTATTAAGTTATACTTGTAGGATTTGTCCATTACCATCGCTTGGAGCATGTGTTGGCTTCAAGGTCGATGAAATGAGAAGAAGATGTGTTGTGCAAGCTCAAAATGCACCATCTATAGAAGATCTCATGTTTGATGCTTGCCATTCTCGGTGATCATGGATCGATGATGAGGAATTAAGAAAGGCGTTACATCTTGAGAAGGGCAAGATCGTCTACATCAATATCAAGTGGAATGCTCAAGGCAAAGGTATAATCTTGATAGGTTTTCCCTTTTGCCGGTCTCATATTGTTAGTAGGAGACCGGGTTTAGGATAGATAGCCGTACTATCAAGAGGGGCTCTCGAATGAGTAACTCGTTCACTTTGTTCGGAGAGAGCTCAAACCTTTGCATATTTGCATCATCATATTTGGTTGTTATTTGGTCTTATCCATGTGGGGATATAGAGCTTGTGGTAATCTCCATAACAAGCTCTTGTTCATCAAAATCGGATCTTCCATTTGTATCTTGTTGCGATTTTGATCTTGGCGGATTTTCGGTTTATCACCAAGTGAGATATCTCACATTATTATACATGATACATTCTCACTTGGTGATAACCAATATTTTCACCTTTCATAGGGTAGCTCATGTCATCCTTTTTCCAATGCAATTGGAATCAGGTCGATCGGAGTTACCAATCAAAAGTTATAGAGGTTTGAATTTTTCTAGGACCGCATTTTAGTACCTGGCGCGGAAGTAGGTTTTGTCAAGTTGCCAAATTCCACTGCCCTCCTAGGTACCAATACCGCATTTTAGTACCTAGCATGGCAGAAGGTTTTTGACAAGTTTCCAAAAGCCACTGTCGGGCTAGGTACCAAAAAGCGGTAGTACCGCATTTTAGTACCTAGCGCGGCAGGAGGTTTTTTACTTCGCCATTTGGATATATCCTCCCTTGCTGGACTATGATGTTTCTTTGCGTGATCTTGTAGAGGTTGTTGTCCTCTTCGAAACGAGCCCAAGATCATCAAAATCGAAGTCCAGATGCAAAAGTTATGGTTGTTTTCGTTCTGTGATGACCGGTAGTACCGGACCAGGATCCGGTAGTACCGGGGTCCGGTAGTACCGCCTTTTGGTACCGGGAAGCGCAGAGAAAAATGCGTTTGGAGACCCAGGAACCCCAGGAAATGTCCGGAAGTGCCGGGAAAGTCCGGTAGTACCAGGAAAAAGTCCGGTAGTACCGGGAATCGCGTTTTTGGGCTGCAACGGTTGGATTTTGGAGGGACCTATATAAGGGGCCTTCTTCCCCAATGGTTTCTTAACCATTCTTGCAAGTTTTCCCCTCCATTGTTGACCTTATTGAGCTTGCTTTCTCTCAATCCCTCCGATGGTTCTTGCATATTCTTGAGGGATTTGAAAGAGGATATCTAGATCTACAATCCCACCAATCAATCTCTCCTCTAAGTGAGGGGAACATATTGGGATCTAGATCTTGAAGTCTTTTGTGGATTTCCTCCATTGTTCTTCCTCTCTTATTCCCCCATAAGATTTTGTAGCTTTGGTGGAATTTGGGACAGAAGGATTTGAACACATTTGTGGTGTTATTGCCATTTGCATTTGGTGCATCGGTTTGTGTTCTCCTCGGAGGATTTGGTTTGAGTTACTCATTGGAGCTTGTCCCTGGGTTCTTGGAACCCTAGACGGTTTTTTGGCCTTGGTGGCGTTGTGTCCTTGGTGGCGTTTGTTGGGAGTCTCCAATTAAGTTGTGGAGAAGTGCCCCAACCTTGTGAGAGGTTCCGGTTGCCACCGACAAGTGCACCAATAGTGGAAGCGTGGATCGATCCCGTTGGGGTGAGATTCACCGGAGAATAAGGGAGGCCTTTTGTGGCGTTGGTGGTTTGATACCACCCCCTCTCCAAACGAGACGTACTTCATGTTGGGAGGAACTCGGTAAAATATCGGTGTCCCCGTGTGCCTCGGTTATCTCTATACCCGAGCTCTTTACTTATGCATTTTACATTGTGATAGCCTTTGTTCTTGAAGTAATATATATCTTGCTATCACTTTGTTGCTTGTATTGCTTAGCATAAGTTGTTGGTGCACATAGGTGAAACTTAGTTGTTCTAGGTTGAGCTTAACAAAGTAAACACTAGTTTTATTTCGCCTTTGTTGAGCCACTCTAGGAAAAGTTTTAATCGCCTATTCACCCCCCCCCCCCCCCCGTCTAGGCGACATATGTATCCTTTCACCTATGGTACCCATTTGGGGTAGTCCGATAGCTCACACCAAATGGTAATAAATTGGCGCTGTTGTACTTGTGTGAGACAATAAAAGAAAGCACATAAAAATGTTAGGACCGATCTGGATCAGGATAGAGAGTAGATAATAAGTTCAAGAACGGACCATTTGTAACTTGGTTTAAATTGTGAAGGTAATATTTATTTGCTGACTATGACCAGAACATTTCAACCTGATTTAAATCCATGGTTGCGTGATGCTACATCCCACTATGGCAGGTACATAACGCTTCTTTGGCAAAAGCGTTATGCTATGCTACTGACCATGGCGTGGGGTTATAGAGCGTGCGCATGAACCGAATAAAATCTCTCGAGAAAATTTGCTAAGTCATGAGCATGGCGTCCTCGGCAAAAACGTCATGCTAAAGAAGTGGGTATGCGAGCACAGTTGACCGCCACGTCAGCCGAGAGGATGACCTATTTTACCAAAGCGCTATAGGTTGCATGACGTTTTTCGCGAGAACGGCGTGCTACCGAGCATGGAGCTTTTCGGTAAAGCATCATGCGAATAGGTTAGATTGTAAAATCTTTCTAAAAGCAGGTTATTCTGTGATTTCTTACCATAATTAGATTAACTAGCATGGTGGCCCTCGCATTTGCGAGGGCATCATCTTTATTTTCTTTGGTTGAATTATGTGATAGAAGATTATTATGGTCGTATAGTCATTTGTTTGTATGTGTATAATTCTTTTGTACATGGGATACCCTATTAATAGGTAGATAATTAAATAAATAGTTATTATTATGTATAACATATGAGCCATCACTTATATTCAAGTATATAATAATTAAATAATCTAACTCTCCTATTCTATTACTACACAACTAATAGTTAGAGAATTCAACCAATAGTCCTTATTATATATGGAATATGACCATGGGCAAATAAATCATCTATATAGTTATGAACTATGACTCTCTTATTCTATTATATAGTTGTTGTTTTAAAAATTAAATATGCTCTTTTTTCCATGTCTAGATCCATTCTACATAATTTAATGAATAATAAGAAAAGTATGTTGTTCCAAAGAATAATGGCTTGTAGAATGTTTTAGGAAACAATTTGTTTAAGATGTCTTCATGGTGCGTAGCCTATGTGTCAGTACACTTTGATGTAGCAATGTACTCATCTAGAGAAGAAAATATTCTCTTTTGACTCAAAATTAACTTATGATTAGTCGGTTTTACAAGTATGATTGTACAAATCTGAAAATAAAATCATTTTGTTGTAATAATTTGCTAACATAGGATAAAACATGTAATATTTATCCTAGAATGAAAAATGAATTTACATGGATGTCATCGTCATTATCAATGGTTCTCTATGTTTGAGGTTGAATTTTTAAATTTGTTCGTATAAATCTAAAAATAATTTGTTGTAGTAATTTGCTAACCTAGCAAAAACATGCAGTTTTTTAAAATGAATCTTACTTGGCGCTTTTACATTTCTTGGACCGTGGAGAATTTGCAAAATTGCCCCATCATCTATTTTTTCTGTTGTCATGGTGTAAATTTTCCTTGGACAACATGTGTCTTGAACCGCCAAGAAAAAAAGTCTTAGTGCTTGCTAATCATTCTAAGAAACTATTCTAAACCTCATACAACTTTGATGGTAGTTTGGACCTAATATCTTCACACGGGTATAATTATATACTCTTTTCGACCATATTAGTTAACTTAGATTTATCTAGATACGGATGTATCTAGTCAAATTTTAATGCTAGATACACCTGTATCTAGATAAATTTGAGTCAACTAATATGGGTCAAAGGGAGTATTTTTTTTACTTTTGCGTCTAAATACATACGAATTTAGACAAACTCAATTCAGTTATTTCTGGAGAGAAGAAGCGTAATTTTGTGTGTACATGCAATAGTATTGAGCGATTAGCAATGGATCCAAACATTGTGGACGTCTTCTTTTTATCTGCAACTTTGATCGTGCAGCAGATGATATGAGTTTCATGAAAAGAAAAGTGTGTGTTGGTCGGGGGTTAGTCCCGTACCTGAGTAGGATTATGCAACGTGAATATATGACTACATAAGGCTTAACTTATATTTCCTTTCATCGTCCGTGCTTCAAACGGACTCTATCTAGATGGATATCCCTTTAAATTCGTACAGTAAATAATTTATAAAAAAATTAGGTGACGGCATAAGTTGCAAATCCGAAATTTCCTTTTATGTGACCGGTACACATGGTGTACGTCACCAAAGGCCTATAAGCAAAAGTACTAAACCATATGTGGCGATTTTTTTATGTGACCGTGTCAACATATATTGTGTCAAAGAGGTTATGTAACTAATAATTTTCTGTTAAATCCTAACCGTAGATTTCAAATCAAACCATCACAATAATTCGGTCACTTAGATTTCCTTTCAACGTCCGTGCTTCAAACGGACTCTATCTGGATGGATATTCCTTTAAATTCATACAGTAAATAATTTATAAGAAAATTAGGTGACGACATAAGTTGCAAATCCGAAATTTCCTTTTATGTGACCGGTACACACATGGTGTACGTCACCAAAGGCCTATAAGCAAAAGTACTAAACCATATGTGGCGATTTTTTTATGTGACCGTGTCAACATATATTGTGTCAAAGAGGTTACGTAACCAATAATCTTCTGTTAAATCCTAACCGTAGATTTCAAATCAAACAATCACAATAATTTAGATGATGTGGATCAACATAGCGCCTCGAAAAACACCCTTATATAGTATATAATAGATTATGTGATTTTTGCCTGGTAGGATTAGTAATTTGGCATGAGCATGGGTGCCCTGCCAGCGTCGCGAATGGTCATTTTCGTGGTGCTCAAGATGCATGTACGAGGCGTAGGCCTCGAAAAGACCTTTTTCCCTCCTTATTAAGAAGAGTAAATTCCAATTTTTATCCCTTAGTTTGATATTTTTGACATGAATTACCCTATTTAACATTTTTTCATCCGTATTACCCCATTTAGCGAGAGTTTTGCCAATTTTTACCCTCCCTAAGATTTTAGCAGTGATTTGTCATGTTGGTGCAGTCAGAAATTTTTCTCCATTTTCTCCTTTACCTGTAGAAACCCTGAATGCAGAAAAAAATCCGTCCATAACCACCCTCAGAGTAGAAATAATCACGACACCCACTATGTCGCATGTTAATGTACATGTAATTGTGTACTCCCTTCGTCCAAGAATAGATGTCTTAAGTTTTTTGAATTTTGGATGAATCTATATACTAAATAGTGTCTAGATTCATTCAAATTTTGATAAATTTAAGACATCTATTTTGAGACGGAGGGAGTATCAGAGTTGAGTTATATTACATACCGAGTAGTAGTTTATACCTTGGCCTTGTCGTGTACATATATAATTGCATATGCTGCTCTACCCGCAAAAGTATTTTAAGAAGAACACAGGTTTACGTTGTAAGTGGCTAATTTTGCTAGCTATACGTAGGAGTAGATTTCAATTGAGACAACAATATCATACAAGTTGCCATTGGCTGAACGCGCGGCTCCAACATTTTTTTAAAACAAAATGATCAGTTGGTCTCGCGTCGCTGCCTCTAGTTCTGAGATCGCTAGCCATCACCTCGATCAGTCCACTACCATTGATTTCTGTATCAAAATAGTGCGTACGAACACCCTAACGACATGTAAAAATTGATGATTCTGCGTAACTTAGCAACCAGACTAATTTGGCATGTGTATCTAACAAACGAAACACCTAGCAGATGACTCTGTTTTTCTAGAAGGGGTAAAAACTGACAAAACTTTTGCTAAATGGGGTAATATGAATGAAAAAGTGTTAAATGGGGTAATTGGTGTCAAAAATATCAAACTGAGGCGTAAAAACTGAAATTTACTCTATTAAGAAAAGTAAAAACTATATTTATAAGTTTCAAAAAATTTGAAACAAAATTCTTAAAGTTGTTAATGATGCATCATACAAACATGCAAAATCTTAATTCGAATTTTTTGTATTCTAATCTACACACAAATGACAAAGTGTGACTTCTTTTGTGATTTGAAATCACTATACTATGGATCTACAATTTTGTCATTTTTGTGCAGCTCAAAGTACACATTATTTCAAATTGAGATTTTACACGTTTGTGATATAAATCACGGCTACATCCTGATTTGTTTCTAAAATATTTTGGAACTTGAAAATATGAATTTTGATTTTTTTTCTAGATATCTCCACGGGCCTATGCCTAGTATTTCATCCTGACGTGTATCGAGAGAATAATGAGGAGGTGTTGCTGAAATTTTGTTTCAGACCGGGATAAAGCATGGAAAATGTACTCAATCTACACATCATTGGGTGGTATTAGGACTCTTTCTATTAGAGACGTTAGTTGTATGCATGCCTTTTCTCGTCAACCCGTTAAAAAAGAAAACTTTGTGTAACTAATTTGATGAGATAAATTAATATGAAATGTTATGTTTTGTGTGTCTCCCAATGAAGCATAGGACGGCTAAAAAGGATGAATGTACAATGTTCATATCAATGTGCATGAAAGAACAGATTAGTGGGCATGGAAAACTGTTTTTCTGTGAAGGACCTTGCACGTATTTCACCGCTAGTTTGTCTACTTTGCCCTTGCGCTCAGTGCAGGAGCTGTTTGTGCCAGGAAAAGTTTGACATGACTAAACACCTTTGGTTCAATGGGTATATGCCCAACATTACCATGCGGGTAAACTTTGCCAACAATGAACGTGCTATAGAGGAGGTGATGCGACAACACATAAATGACAATGAGTAGATATGCACCATGTGAACTTGTTGTGATTTCTGAATTTTTCGGTGACTATATGAGACATGTTTTGATGATTACATGTTGGATTGGATGTTTATGTGATGGATTCAATGAATGTGTGATGGATTCGATGAATATGTGATGGATGACTATGCAAAACTCAATTCTGGAATGAATATATGCATTTGGACCTATTTGAAATGCATGGATGACAACAAAAAAGGAAACCTCAGAATAGCTATGCCGACGATATTGTCGTCTTCATAGCCATTCTCCGAGGCACCGTGAGCTACCAGATTTTGACATGTGGAGGTAAGCCGACGACAACCGTTAGCATACCCCTAGCTAAGTTGACCGGCCTGGCCGTCGGCGTACCTCCATGCCCTGGCGCCCTCCAGGAAGTGGCAGACCTTTATGGAGGCCAAACTGGGCCATGCCCCCCCCAATATTGTTGTAAATTATCTAATTAGTAGTGTTGTTAAGACTAAATTAATGAGAATTAGGAATAATTATAGCTATTAAATAGTTTAATCAGCATCTTGGCCCGCCTTAATTTCCCTCCAAGGTTCGCTACTGCTCCCAGGTAATGTTGTGTGTGCAAGCTATACTGACGGCTAGGCCGTCAAGCTAAGCCGTCGACGTAGATCCACCCAGCGGGTCACCAGCGTGTGCCACACATCAATCTATGCCAATGTCTGAGCTCCTAGACGTCGTCAAACGGTTGGGCCATCATGTATACACGCTGACCTCCAGATTGTGCCAACGATCACGCTAAACCATCGGTATAGGTTCACGATGGGACTCAGTTACCATATAACCAAAGGTTAGGTTAACCGAACCTAAAAACATCCCAATGGGCCTATGGTTTAACCCTAAAATGATATGGGTTATTTAGGTTCGAACCCTTTTTACCAAAGGTTAATCGTCACCGCATCTGATCCCGAGAGCGCCTACTCTTCTCTTGAATCCCGACCACCGCATGCCCGCCTCCACCCTGCCGACGAGCCACCCATTTCCTTCCCACATCCGCCCCATGTCCCTAATATCTGGCTCCATGTCATTTGCTTTCGGTGGGTGAGGATCACCACCACGGCGTCATCGGCCTATTAGAAAAGTGCTTCAGATTCCAAATCACGGGACATGCTGAGTATTGTAAATGTTAAAAGTGGTTCAAACCTTAATAACCAACGGCTAACCATTTTTAAACCAAACGACCAAATGGTTAACCATTTTCATCTATCTCATGATATGGTTAAATAGGTTCGAGTTCAGAACATAAATGGTTAACCAAGTCCCATCCTGAGTATAGGTCTTTACGCTCACGGCCGTATTAGCTCCACCCAGCAGGCCACCAGCATGGCCCTTTTTCCTTCAGAATAGCTAAGCCATATCGGCTATATTAGCTATGCTGATGGATTTTGTGCCGACAAAGCTACGCCGACGACCATCGTCGCCATATGATACGCTGCCGGTTTTATGCCTTGTGCCGACGGCTTGGGGCCATCAGTGTAGCCCCTTTTTCCTTGTATAGTGTGATTAAGATGTTGCTAATACGTAGCTAGTACACTTAGCTTATCGTCTGTGTGCCTGCACTGCACGTGCACGTATTGCCAGCGCGGTCCTGTGATTTGGAATCTGAAGCAGCACATGCATCGGGCGCACTGACATCAGATCAGTTGTAAATAGGAGTAAAGCTCATGACGGATTAATTAGCATGCAAATCGCTCTATAAATTGGCCCCGCCGCACCCGTTGTTTACCACACACATACATCGAGTTGGTCTAGGTTCCTCTCAGCTTTTCCCTACAAACCCTGCTGTGCGTGTGTGTAAGGCCCTTAGTTCCGGCCAAATGGCTAACCCTGCCTACTACCAATCTAGCCTTGTTAGCCAAAACGTCCAGCAAAAGGAGCATCTCTTACACCTCTACCTGTACCAGCGAGGAGAGCAACCAGCTGGCGGCGGTAACCAGAGAGTAATAGTGAAACCAGGACTTCCCTTTCAGTTTGGGGAGGCCGTCGTCATAGACTGGTCCGTATATGATGGCGTCCCTCTCAACGCCAAGCTTGTGGGGCGTGCTCAGGGATCATCTTTTGCGGCTCAGTCCACCGGATTTTCAAGCTGGGCCTATGGTTTCAACATTGTCTTCACCGATGCTAGGTACGTACGTTTGGTAATTAACTTCAGATTCAGATTTCATCGATCCGGTGTCTTCGATTATTGGTTGTGTGTAAACATATTTAACTGCTTGGTTTCTGTGCTTGTTGGATGATGATATGTAGGTTCGGTGGGTCTGGCCTGAAACTAGACGGAATGCAGGGCACCGAGAAAGGCGAATGGGCAGTCGTTGGCGGAACCGGACAGTTTGGTGGTGCTCAGGGCACCGCCACCTTTGCATACATTAAGCCCCAGCCTGACCCAGCAGCTCACGTCTGGGAGCTTCATCTCCGTTTCGTGTGCACCGCCTTCACAAAACAGGTAACAATTGTTCGTCGTACCGTTGCTAATATATCGTTCCGTCCATCAACTATATTATCGCATGTGCAGACCCCTCCCATCAAGGTTGAGCCGCCTGTAGGTGGGAATGGAGGACAAGCTGTTGACGTTGCAGCCAAGCCTCAGCGTCTACTGAGCATCACGATTGGACACGGAGATGTCATCGACTCACTTTCGTTTTCCTATGTTGACGAGGCTGGAAACAACCAAACCGCTGGTCCATGGGGTGGCAAGGGTGGGGTTTCTAAAACGGTGAGTGCACTTCATTCCGAGAACGCCATTCATTCATGCATCATTTCAAATGTTACTTTTGTTTTTTACATAGGATTATTAATTATATATGGTTTTGTTGCACAAAGAGCATGTGCACAACTTCCCACATTCCCAGAAAATTACACACCTAACGTAATGCCTGCACGACGACAAAGCAAATTAGATAAGAAAATATGCATATAGAGACTTACACTAGATAATGCACATATATTCACATGTGTGCTTCTTTTATCTACTTGTTGTGCATATAAGGAGAGCTAGCAACTGATTTGTGGCTCCACACTTCTTGCAGATCAAGCTGAAACCTACCGAGACCGTGAATAAAATCATCGGAACGACGGGTAGTTTTGGAGGCCATGTTGTCGTGAACTCGCTCGAGATTGTCACCAATCTTGACACATATGGACCATACGGGAAAGGAAATGGTACTCAGTTCGCCATTCCCCAGAAGGACAATAGTAGGGTGGTGTGCTTCCATGGGCGCGCTGGCTTATTTCTTGACGCAATTGGAGTCTATGCGGCTGAAAACTAGTAGTACTAGTCTGCAAGCTTTGCTTTTAAAATAAGTATGGCTTTATCTGAAGCCTTTTGATTTCCCGCGTTCAATAAGAAGGACAAGTATTGTCCTCGTGTCATGTACGAAATGTTTTCCCTTCCGTAAAGTGTGTTTTTGTTATCACCAACCTTTGTTTAATGCTACTTTGATCACTATATTTGGATCGAGATAAATAATGCATCATGTCTTGTCTATTAATTCCCCTATCTATGACTCACTCCTACCTCATGTACGACATGTTTTCCCTTTCATCAAGTGTGTTTTTGTTATCACTATGTTTGGAGTAGTTGTCTGTGCGTGAGGCGATGTTTATGTTGGCAAGATGCAACATCAATGTGTCCATTGCTTGCGTAAAGTGATCATTTCTCTCTCATGAGTGTGGTGACCTCATCAACAACCGTCTCTAGAATAATGTTAAACTGAAATTCGATTAAGTCTAGCTCTGAATTCTCTCAACAACACACTTAGACTGGTGTCTTGTCATGGTAATCACGACCATGACAAAAATAAGTCAGCATTTGGCTACAATAGCCATGCAAAAAAAACCTATTTCTTCTATCTATTTGAAGTATGGCTTCTACTTCAATACACTCCCTCCACGAAATTCAATAACAACTGAGATCGCTTGATATCCCTTTATAACTAAGGGCGTGAAGGTCTTTACCATATTATAGTTATCATTGATAGATATTAAGTCGTATGTTCCCCGTAAAAAAAAAATAAGTCGTATGTTACCAAGTAAAACCCTGTATGGCCCAATTGATCTTAAACGCAAGTATGCGCGAGCGACCATCAAGGATCGTGAGGCAACACCCAGCGACAATGCGACGTGCACCAACGGTTGCGACTTCTTCATCACTGGAAAAGTCTAAATAGTCGGATTGGTCGAACCGAGCCCGAAAGTTCTGACATTTCTGAACGGTGTTCTTAACGGCTAGATTCGGTGGGAAGCCTATTTAAGGGTCTTATTCCCAATGGTTACCAACCTTTAGAGCTTGTTTTTTCCAATCATTATTGACCTTTTGGAGCTTGATTTCTCTCCATTGCTCCCATGATTATTGCATCTTTTTGAGAAAAAAGAGAGGAAATCTAGATCTACAATTCTAGGTCCCTTTAAATTAAAGACACCTCAACTTTCAATGATTGTAGTCTGGCATGCACATTTGCAAAGATAAACAACGGCAAATTATTCGAACCTCAACCTCATTAATGCCCAAATCGATCGCCTCCTCTGCTTCACTAATCCATTCTGCCAAAACGAGCCATTGAGTTTATGGTTGCATTCGATACTTCTCTCTTGCTCCCTCCATCTAGAAATAAGAGAATTGGATTTGTCTAGGTTCAGATGTATCTATACACGTTTAGTGTGTAGATACATATGAATGTGGAAAAAATCCAAGTCACTTATTTCCAAATAGAGGGAGTACTATCAAGTTTGAACGGACTCCTTGCCATCGGCACCCAGACATTCATATTCTCAACCAACACAAAATAAATTATCCACATTCTCCTAGTCCACGCCATGGACGGAGCCAAGCTAAGCTCCACTCGCCTTCCGATAAAGCCATAAAATGGAGGGGCTGAACCAGATCATCAATAGCTTTGGCAGGGAGGTGCTAGAGATGTTGAACCAGGAGAGCAGGTCCTTCCACGTGAAGGTGTGGATTGAGTACCCGGACACTTTCCTAGAGGAGTACGAGATCGAGATTGCCCGTGGCAAACCTGGATCGTCGATTGCCTACAAGCATAGGGTTGGCATACTTATCACCGATGACACTAGTAGGCCACGACGCGTGGCTAGAGGACATGTCCATAGACCGTCAACCAGTATCAGGGAAAGGTGAAGAAAACATATAAAGCATTTTCTACCGCTACACCATGGGAGCACAAGTGGGTGGGGATAGATTCTAATCGTTTGTTTTTTATATATCTATTATATACTAAAAGTAATATAAGAGTGTTTTTCGAGACACCACATTGATCCACATCATCCAAATTATATTAACGGTTGGATCTAAAATTTAAGGCTAGGATTTAAAGATAAGAAACATTACGTTGGAGGATCTAAAATTTAAGGCTAGGATTTAAAGATAAGAAACATTACGTTGGACCTGGTCGATACAAACAAAAGTCAAAAATGTCACGTACCAGGAGTTAATAAACTTGAGAGTCGGCAAGGATATGAAACCGTCAGCTCGAAAGGGATTTGGCCAACGCCAAAAAAATGAGAAGAGTCCCTGTTATACACGCTTTCCGTGTCTTTATTTTCAAACTGATGATCGTCTCTCTCAATCCCAACGTGTGTTTTAATTAGATCATATATATCCTAACAAGAGAATGTTAGTCCCTAGCAAACAAGTAGGCTGAACCAAAATCATTGCAGCGCCGCCCGTATCACAAGCCTGCACAGAATGTGTGGTGGCACACGCCCCCGAAAATTTAGGGCCCTAATCCATGTTTAGCTGTAGTACTAATCAAGAAATTTATTTTGCATTAGCCAGTAAAGAATGCTTCACCTCACGTCCAAACCACGTTTCTCTATGTGCCCATCATAACTCATTTTTTTTTTGAAACAGAGACAAAATCTTTGCCTCATCCATTAATTAAATAGAAGAGAGTCGTCCGATTAATTTACAGAAAACCAAACGAAAACCAGCACAAACACACTCACACAAATGAACTACTCCCAAACCAAACAGCCACAAGACCATTGAAACAGACCGACAAAAACACCTAACATTGAGCCACGACAAACCCTTAACACCTGAGTCACAACACCACCGAAGTAATACCAACGGCCCACTGCAACTAGAGAAAAACACACTGAAAAGGCAGCAGACACATATAAGCCACGCTTGCAAGTTGCAACCAAGAGAATATGTCATGAAGCCACCCCTGCCTCCCTGTGAACACCACCCTTCATGCCTTTGCACTTGCCAGATTTCTTCTTGCGGATGCTAGATTGAGGGTGAGCGTCACCCTTCTTGCATTTTCCCTTTGATGTTTTCTCCTTCCAAAGACCCTTTTTCTTTCAAGAGACACCCAATTGTTTTTCCGGATTTATCTGGATCCAAATTAATTAGGAATTCACAAAAAAAATGATTGCGAACGCAACCCCATGGGAGACTCTGGCACGCCGACCACAACGCTACCATTACCCACATGAACATCATCACCCACATGAACCACCTGCCTAATGGACTCATGTGGTTGTGCAACATCCAGAGCAACACCCTCATATGCGGATGCCACATTGTGCAGACACGTTTGACACATTCAATGTATAGAATATGGAAGGGACTCCTTAACTGGTACTAATATTTTCTTTTCCAAAAAACTGGTACTAATACGGCAGAAAAGAACCCGCAACTGAGAGTTGATACTCCACATTTGCTTGGAAAAATCCACGACTCGTAATATTTTTTTTTTTAAGTACCACGACTCGTAATATGGAAGGGACTCCGTATTATTTTATAAATCACATTTCCTTGGTAAAATCCGTATCTTTCTAGGACTCTATTGTAGAGGGCTCGAACTACGATACATGGTAAAACATAGTACTAGCAAAGAATCGATGCTATTTTAAAAATCACACGAGGCTGGCAAAACGTATCACTTTAGGACTTCGGACTCTAGGACTCTAGCGTGACGAATAAAAATAGAGAAAATTATGTTTACTAGCTCCTATCTTTGCTGTATCACACTATGACTTTCTTTGGATCACCGGATTTTAAAACACAGAAATAGGAAAAACAGAGGAATTTGACAGGCTTAGGTACAAAATAGAGGGTTTGCAGACTTAGTCATGTGGATGAAACATAGAAACACACAGAAAAAGTGCCTCAATCATACATGAATGAGTGTAAAAAAGAGGTTAGAGTGGATATTGAAATTCCTGTAGGATTGGGGTGTAGGAATGTAATCCATGGGAATTTTGGAGGTATGATTCCTTTGATCTAAAGGGCTTTCTTAAAAAAAATCCTATGGGTGGAATTCCTCCAAAATTTGTTTGAAAATCCTTCAATCCAAAGAAATCCTACATGTGTGTAGATAAAACATAGGCAATCCACGGTGGAATACGGCGATTGAATCTCTTTCTGCAGGAAAATTAAAAACCTGAGCTAGGATGAATACTGCACGAAAATTCTGTCTACTAGCTCCTATCGTTGCCGTGTCACTATACATGTGTGCAAATAAAACATCAGAAACCTGCGGAGGAATACGGCGATGGGATCTCTTTCTGCAGAAAAAAATGATGACCTGAGCTACGATGAATATTGCACGATGCAAATTGGCCATCAATTTTTTCTTGGCCAGGGGGTGAATTGCGTGATTCTAGAAAATATTTTTTATGCATTGTTGAGATACTACCTCAGTTCCGAAAAACAAGGCGCGCATTTGTTTTTAAAAAGTCAAGTAGTGTTAAGTTTGAAAAAAGTTATTGAAAAATGTATTAATATTATGATGTCTAATATACATCATTATACACATTATGAAATATATTTTTAGATTGTTTATACGTAGTATTATAATAGCTAAAAAAATTTATATAAACTTAGTCAAACTTGACATTATTTGACTTTCCAGAAAATTTAAACGCCTTTTTTCTGCAATGGAGGTACTAAATGATAAGAGGAAAATACCTCTGACGCTTATTTTGTAAGTATTTCAATAGAAAAACTGTAGTTAAACCTCAAACTGAATAGTCAAAAAATTACAATTATAGATTTATATAATATTTGTAAATATATTCCAATATATAAGTGATGTTTAATTAGATAGGATTAACATGCATAGTGGTAAATTTGGAGAAGCAAAGGGAACACAAATATATAGCAAAAACGATGTTGGCATTGATTGCAGAATCATCATAACATGGTGTATGGTGAGTATAAGGATCACATTAAATTAGTATATGTACTACGAATAAATGTATCGATGCATAAAGGTGTAGTGGTGCTAGCATAAAAAAAGTCAGAACCTATTATTTTTATTAAAGATATTGATCTCACACCTTATATAGATCTTCATAATTGTGCACGACATTCTCTTACTATCAATATTTTTAGTATTATTATACCCAAACATCATCAACCAAGAAATGACTAATTGACCTTATTAACTTGCATGAACGTTATGGGGCAAGAATTTCTTATTTAGGCATTAATATATATATATATGTTTTCCTAAATATAAATCAATCTAAAATATTTGAGTATAACAGGAGTTTAACAAGTGCATCCTATATTGCAATATAAATTAAATTATATATACAGATCGAAGTTACCATGTAAAAAAGGCACCTAATGTGCACTTCTTTTTAGGGTGACTTTAATTATTCCCCAACAAATTAAAGATGTTTCCCTCAAAGAGATATTTTACTTATCATAATAAATATTATGACTGCAAATTTTTTAAGATCATAATAGATTAGTATATTTTAAGTGATATAAAAAATTAAGCACTTTGAGACATTGCCCTCGCATTGGCGAGGGCCACCATACTAGTTATTGTTAATAAAAGGAGAAATTTAAGTTCTGTTCGATTAGTTCCCATCTAGTTCTTTCAACAAACACCAATGTGTAGTACTCACATTCAATCCAAACTTGATTCAAACTCTTTTGCTTTCATGGATCTTATATTCTTAAAGTAACAGATGCATGGTTCTGCATGGGTAAGATCAATAGTATTGGTGGTGCATAGATCAACTCAATGTGTCTGACATGCATGTGTAGCTATTTGGCGTGCCAGAGTGGCCGCTTAAAGTCTTGGGAGGGCTTGGGGATAGACTTTCTTGATCATTACTTCATCATTACTGAAGCGGCTATATGTTGGGTCCCACATTTTCAAAGAAGTAGAATATAATGGAAACACCGACGAACAAGGTAGATGGGTAGTGTGCTAGGTCCCTATGTCGAAAGGCAATCAATTTTTTGTGCCGCTACCGTCGGATCAAAGAAGAGACACCACATCTAAAAAAAAGAATTAACCGGAAGACAAGTTATCCAGATGTAATGGCAGCAGGTATCAATCACATCCAAGGGTGTATAGACTTAACAAGTTTGAGATGGATAATGACGCTTCTTCAATTGAATGATTCGTAATGACATATTTATAATTTTGCTTGAACTAGTGACACATTTGTAAAAACTTTGTTTCTAATGATTACAACTTGTTTGTTTCTCCGACTCTCGATAACTTAAAATAGATCACAGTTAGTGAAAGATGCTTCACGTACACCGATGTAGATTTTCTGACTTACGCACATGATTAGGTGGGCATGATTTCACACTAAACCATCGTCATTGTTCATTTATTTGGTTTGATGAGATCCATTTTGTATTATTAGGATTCGCTTACTGACCAAAGGTCAAGTCCCTTTTCAAACCTCACATGCAAACATATTTTTAAATGATACGGCTTCATCAAACCTAACTACAGTATGCTACTAGATCCGAAGTAACTTGTAACATCACTCCTCACATGCAAACATATCCCTAAATGATACGGATTTGGTTGTTAGAGTCGATACTCTCTGCGAATAGCATGACAACAATTACATAATTAGTTTACCAGAGAGCATGCTTCTATATTAAGTAACGTGTGGTGTGATGTCCAAGATGCAGGCTCGGTCGCTCGAGGATCTAAACCGACAATGTCTTCCATTACCGATTACATAATTAGTGTATCAGACAACAGGATCTATTATATACTAAAAGCAATATAAGATTGTTTTTTGAGACACCACGTCCATCCACATCATCAGAATTATTTTAGTGGTTAGATCTAAAATACATGGCTAGGATTTAAGTAGAGAAAGCAGAAGTATTAGTTTAACGTAACATTCGTGTGTATAACCTAACACGTTGCTGGATACAAATTGAAACAAACATAACACGTGAGAGTCCACGTCCAGGTTGGTGATCGACCGTGGAGAGTCCAAATATGTTACAACCCATGCCTATTGGGCGTAGAGTCCAGATGTGTTAATATAACAAACGTGAAAAGCAGATTATTGCTTCACCCTGGATCGTGCATCACGTTGTTAACCAGCCTCCTCCATTAATATACAAAATAATTTTTGGGAAATTTTATGATACGTACATTATACGTACATATTTTTGGGTATAGTATATTCATTTAATCGAAAGGTCAATAGGGTTCAACTCAGATATGATTTGAGAATAATTTGTGCAATAATAGAGGTAAACAGATCACTAGGACCAGTCGAGTGAAAATAATAATCCCTCCATCCTAGAAAGGTTGCCACAGATTTTTGCAATTTCGAATGCATGGAGACACTATTTTGTGTATAGATACATCAGTATTTAGACAAATATGTGACATCCTTTTCTGGATGAAAAAGTATATCTTTATATTTTTTAATCAAATGATTTTTAACAACATATTTATATATAATAAATAACTAACTTATATCTTGGGGAATGTAGACATGTCTAGAGCATCATCTATCTTTTAACGAAGTAAGTAAATGATATGAAGAAGTACCGGATGGAAAAAATGACATAACTTCCAATGATGCAAAAATAATTTTGATGTATTAACTTCTTATATATCTAAATATTAGATTGGTTTCCTTTAGGAAATATGTAGGTGGTTGATACAATTTATTTTCACACAAGGAGAACCGAAATTAGCGACAATGAATACTTGAACTATGGTGGTGTGGTTATTGATCCACTCATGCAAGAAAGTAAGCTAGGCACGTTTCTAAGAACGAAAAGTATTTAATAGATAATCACATGATAAATATTCGCAAAGTTTCATGGTATTTTCATCTGAACTTGGATCCTTATATATGTTCATGACATATGACCCCAACTCTATTACAAAATAAGAGAAAATAAGACTAGAAAATTCTATAGTAAAGGAAACTATATAAAATTAATCTGCTAGACCTAGCAACCTTATTTTTGTTGACCATGACTGGTCGATCTTCATAATTGTACATAAACACATCTGGCAATTACTTTGGTTGAAATTTTATTTCACTACACCATGCAGATATTCTAGGCCCAAATTCCAACTTTATCTCTATGTATAGATATACTGCCACTTATAGACTAGCTAACTAGCGAGATCCAAATTATTTTCTTACTTACTAATACCATGTGCTAATAAGGACCATATACATTAACTCATTATTATATATTTGTTGAATTTATGAATGAAAAAACAGTCACCAGTCAGATATATTTGTTCCTTGCTCATGATATTAATTATCTTCAACTTAGTTTAGACAACGGCTATTGAATCAAATGGGTTAGTGTCAGATCCAATAATTAACATGAGTATGTGTGTAATCATAAATTGAATTGAAGAACATCAAAGGCAATATGCATGCTGCCCTCGCAATGCGAGGGCCACTGTGCTAGTTCTATATTAAGTAACATGTGGGGTGCTAACTGTCCAAGATCTAGGCTTGGTCGCTCTTAACAATAATATTATTTTGCTCATTTGTGAGTCCATAAAGGACTTAAAAGTTTTTTGGAGACTACCATTAATTGATTCTATATTATTATTAGAGTTACCTGCAGGACTAGAATAATGTTTCTAGAAATTAAGATTATAGTTCTTCTTTTAAACAGGGTTATAATCATTACGAGATATGAAGTATACTTCTTCACTATTTGATTCTGGAATAGCTCTTACCTGGGGTTTCTTACCTTTGATAGCTAATATGAGCTTATCCAGCTTAGCATTGAGTTCTTCATTTTCTTGAGGTGTGTGGAGTTCACCTTCTTTGTGTTTGATCTTTCCACATGCCATTGGGCATGGTTGTCTTGCATATTGTCTAGCAGCTGTTTTGCTTTGGTAATTTGTTTGTCCATAAATTTACCTCCAGCTGCAGTATTAAGCATAGACTTAGATACAGGGTTAAGAGCATTAAAAAATAAATAGAGAATTAACCAATCTTCCATCCCATGGTTGGGACAGTTTCGCATGCACTCTTTCATTCTCACCCATGCAAGCGCTAGTGGCTCACGCTCTTCTTGTCTAAAACCAATAATATTAGATCTTAGTTGCATGTCTTTACAGGTGGAAAGAATTTAGTTTTAAATAAAGAAGTACATTCCACCCATGATGCAATGGTATTTTTAGGCAAAGATAGCAACCATTATTTTGCTTTTCCTCTAAGAGAGAAAGGACATAAGCGCAACTTGACCGCGTCAGGGTCAACATTTTTAATACGCACCATATCACATATTTTACTGAAAGTATTCAAGAGCATACATCCGTCCTTCATACGTTGTAAACGTATCTATAATTTTTTATGCTCCATGCTTGTTTTGTACCAACTATCTTATGTTTTGTCTACACTTTAAGGTATTTTTATATATTTTCTGGAACTAATCTATTGACAATATGCCGCAGTGCCAGTTGCCTGTTTTCTGTTGTTTTTGGTTTCAGAAAAGCTAGTAAAGAAATTTTCTCGGAATTGGACGAAACAAAAGAAGAAGTTCCTATTTTGCCCGACACGACATGGAGTCCGAAGGAGAGACGAAGAGGCGCCACGAGGCAGCCACACCATACGGTGGCGCGGCTAGGGGCGCGCCACCAGGTGGTGTGGGCCCCTCGGGCGTCCACCGACCTTGCCCTTCCGCCTATATAAAGCCCTCGACGCAAAAACCCTAAATCATCCAGCCTTCGTCCATAAAAAGTTCTGCAGCGCCGCCGCCACCAAAGAGGAGATTCGTGGGACAGAAGTCTCTGTTCCGGCACCCTGCCGAGACGGAGAATTGCCCCCGGAGCCATCTCCATCGAATCCATCACCATCTCCATCATCGTTGCTAACTCCCATGATGAGGAGGCAGTAGTTCTCTCTCGAGGCTAAGGACTCTACCGATAGCTATGTGTTCATCTCTCTCTATGCGTGATCTTATTGTGATCATGAGTTTCATAATCAAGTAGATCTACTCTGCTACTCAAGTGCTTTAATTAATCTCTTCTTGTCCCCATGTGTGTGAAGTTGACAGTGTGCACACCGTGTGGCACTTAGGCTAAAGATTACATAAATACTTATCATGAGTTATAATTTGAGTTGGATGTCTCTATGAGTCTGTGGTGTTTGTTGGAACCATCTAGCGCTCGAGGTGACAATGGGTTTATCTAGATGGGGAATGCGGACTTTAAGGAGTGTTGTTATAGCCCTACACTGTCCAACAGGAGAGTAGTTCAGGGTATCATAATGAAGAGAAGATATTATATGTTTATTGAGAGTGTCCACTAGTGAAAGTATGATCCCTAGGCCTTGTTTCTAAGCATTGAAACACCATTTACAATCAGTCCTGTTACATGTTTGCTTGCTTCCATCTTTATTTCAGATTGCAATTACCACTTATAATCATCCATATTACTTGTATTTCACTATCTCTTCGCCGAACTAGTGCACCTATACACCTGACAAGTGTATTCGGTGTGTTGGGGACACAAGAGACTTCTTGTATCTTGATTGCAGGGTTGCTTGAGAGGGATATATTTGACCTCTTCCTCCCTGAGTTCGATAAACCTTGGGTGATCCACTTAAGGGAAACTTGCTGCTGTTCTACAAACCTCTGCACTTGGAGGCCCAACATTGTCTACAAGATTAGAAGCATGTGTAGACATCAAGATCTTTTCTGGCGTCGTTGCCAGGGAGGTAAGGTAAAAGGTACTCACATCCTCTGGCTACTAAGCTATCCTCTAGTACCGTTGCTGGTGTGTGAGTGCTCGAAGTTATTTCCTTTAGATTCTGCAATTATATCTTTTTGTTTCTTGTTTTTATTTTCACTAGTTAGGCTTAATGGAAAACAACAAAAAATTTAGAGAACTTTATAGTATTTATATTGAGTTAGGACATGAAGTGTTTGAAGAGAAAATTAAAAAACCTATGGAACTTTATTTGCATGCTAATAGCAATGTTATTAGTATGAATTCTTTGAACACCATTATTGCTAATGCTATGGAAACGTCTAAGCTTGGGGAACGTAGTTTTTATGAAAATGATCTTTTTAGTTCCCCAGCTTTAGAGGAGAAAATTTGTTATGATGATACTATACCTCCAATATATGATGATTACAATGATGAATATGATATTTTTAGTACACCTGCTTTAGAGGATAAAATTTGTTATGATGATACTATACCTCCAATATATGATGATTACAATGATGAATATGATATTTTCAGTCCACCTACTATTGAGGAGAAAGTTAATTATGATTACAATATACCTCCTATATTTGATGATTATGGTGATGAGAATAATAATGATAGCTATTCTGTTGAATATGCTCCCACTACAATTAATAAGAATGACTATGCTTATGTGGAGAGTAATAATTATTATATGCATATGGCTCATGATAAGAATGTTTTATGTGATAGTTATATTGTTAATTTTATTCATGATGCTACTAAAAGTTATTATGAGAGAGGGAAACATGGTTTTATGTATCACAACAATATTAAGGTCCCCTCTTTATGTTGAAATTTTGAAGTTGCACTTGTTTTGCTTTCCTATGATTGTTGCTTTGTGCTTTCATGACTTGTTTCTTTACAAGATTATTTTTCATAGAAAGTGGGTTAGACTTAAATTTGTTTTATATTTGCTTCTTGATGCTCTCTTTTACTTCAATTCATATTTCTTACGTGAGCATCATCGAAATTATCATGCCTATCTTAATGGCTATAAAGAAAGAACTTTTGGGAGACAATCCATTATATTTTTGCTTTCAGTTTGTTTTTGTTTCTTTGAGTCTTGGAAGTTATTGCCTCTGTAATAACCTCTCCTTATCCTTTTTGTTTTTGTTTTTGTGCCAAGAATAGCCTCTAATGAGAGGGAAGTAAGATTTGGGGAAGTTGTTGTCCCGTGATACGTCCAATTTGCATCACCATTCTATATCATAATTTGCCTCTATTCATTGATATATGTCTTATTATGAGGTGTTACTTATGTATTTTCCTCTGTTTTTGCATGCTGGATGATTTTTGGAGGATGAAATGTCGGAGTCTGGATTCTGATGGAAAAAGAGGTGTTTTGATGCAATTTCGCGAAGATCAAAAAAATACCAGAAAAATATTGGAAAATTATATTTTCCCGGAAGATGGAGGAAGCCAGAAGGAGAGGCGTAGAAGGGCCACAGGGAGCCCGCACCCCCCCTAGGCGCCGGTCCCCCCTAGGTCACGCCTAGGGCAGGTGTGGCCCACCTGCTCGGCTCCTGACTCCGCCATCTCGCCTATATCTTCCTCACGGAACCCTAATACCAGGGGAGAGACCATCGATAGATTTCCGCCGCCTCTGCGGGGCGGAAAACACCAAGAGAGAAAGATCTCTCCGGCAGACAGATTTCTGTCGGGGAAACTCCTTCCCGGAGAGGGGATATCGTCGCCATCAACACCGTCATCAAGACTATTTTCTGGCGCCGTTGTCGGGGAGTGAAGCTCTATTGAAGAGTGGAACTGGTAAAGGAAACTTCTACTATGAGTATTGCTTTTTGTTACTGCTTATTACTTTGTTTCCAATATGGATAACCCACTTGGTTTTCTGTTTGGGAAAACTACTACCACTTCTATGGTAGTAGATGAACCACCACCTATTGAGATAGATCCTTTTAAGATACCTATGAGTATTGTTAATCGTGTTATGGATAATTATTATTTTGGGGATGGAACTGTCCATCCTGGTGATCATTTGCTTTTTATCCATGAATTATGCGGGTTGTTTAAGTGTGCCGGTATCACAACTGAACAAGTGAAGAAGAAGTTACTCTCCATATCCTTGAAGGGGAGAGCTGAAGAATGGTATAAGTTGTTGAAGAATGGACAATCCATGGAATGGGAGGAGATGGCATCTCTCTTTTATTCTAAATTCTATCCTTCCAGTGAGATTCATAAGGATAGAAATCTGATATATTACTTTTGGCCTCGTGATGGAGAGAGTACAACTCACGCTAGGGGGAGATTAAAGTTACTAATGCTTAAATGTCTTATTCATGAACTCCCTAACAATATTATTATCAATAACTTTTATGCTAGACTTTCTCTTCATGATAAAGATTTACTAGATGCTTCGTGTGCTGGATCATTCACACGTATGAAGGAAGAAGCTAAATGGAATCTACTAGACCGTATTCAAGAGAACACTGAAGCTTGGGAGAAATACAAAGGAAGAAAGTCAGGTATAAACTACGATTATGAATGCATTAAATCTTTTATGGGAACTAATGACTTCCGTGATATTAGTAATGAGTTTGGTCTTAATTCCCAAAGTATTGCCAACTGTTTTAAGGCCTTTGCCTCTT
This sequence comes from Avena sativa, assembly GCA_916181665.1. Taxonomy (NCBI): domain Eukaryota; kingdom Viridiplantae; phylum Streptophyta; class Magnoliopsida; order Poales; family Poaceae; genus Avena; species Avena sativa. The sequence continues at coordinate 341,409,467 of OV702293.1, read as the reverse complement.
ACATGGAAATTCCCAAAAATAAGTGGAATAAATACCATGATCCTTATAAAGATGTTGTTAGTCATGTTCCTTTTAGAAGCACTGAAGTTTGTACTACTAATCATATTGTGCCTGAACCTTATGTTGAGAAAATACCTTTCCTAGCTAAGGTAAAGGAGTACTCTATGATAATTAGTGCGAATAAAAAAGGTACTAAGAAAACTGTGGAGTATGATGAGCAATTGAATATTGAACCTGTGGTAGATATTGTGAAAGACCCTGTCACTAGAAATATGGAGGATGAGCATATTGTCTTCTATGAAGACGCTTCTAATATTATCTCTCATCCTAGTAAAGCTAGAAAAGCTAGTGTTCCTGTGCTTTCTGTTAAAATTGGTGGTCATTGCTACTATGGTTTATGTGATATTGGTGCTAGTTCTAGTGCTATTCCTTATGAGCTTTACAGGGAAATTATGCATGAAATTGGTCCTTGTGAGCTTGAAGAAATTGATGTGGTTATTCACCTTGCTAATAAGGAGATCATTTGCCCTATTGGTATTGTAGGAGATGTGGACGTTCTTTGTGGAAAGATTAAATATCCTGCTAATTTTCTAGTGCTTAATTCAGCAGCTAGCAAAACTTGTCCTATCATTTTTTGGTAGATCTTTCTGTAGGGTTTGCAGCATAGAAAACAAAAAAATTCCTACGATGGAACAACTATGTACCAAGATCTATCTACTAGATACAAGCAATGGGCGGATGTATATCCATAGAGAACATACCCTTGAAGACCGACAAAGCTTAACGTGTTCAAACTCGTGGTTGATGTAGACGATCTCTTGCCGATTCAAGATCGAGAGGAAGTCCTAGCGCCGCAAAACAGCGGCGCATCCGTGCTTGCACATACGTACGAGGCACCGAGCAACCTCCGCCTCCTCGCTCCAGCGATGCAGCGGAAGCGCAACTCTTTCTTGCCAAATAGCCACCGAGAACATGTATCTTGCTAGTCCGAGACCATGGGGGATAAATACTAGAGGGAAAGAGAGATCCTTCACGAGGAGGTGTGAGTGAGAGAGAGGGAGGGGGCTCCTTTTATAGGGAGAGGGGGGCACCCAAGGGGCCATGTGCCCAGCCATGGGGATGCCCCTCCCCTCCTTTCATTCATGTGGGTGGACACTCCACTCACACAAAAGCCTTTCAATTTCCTCCACTCAAAAACCCACTCAAATTCCCATTAAATTTCCACCAAATTTAATGCAAACTCTCATTAAATAAAACTCCTTTTATTTATTCAGAATTTTGTAAATTACTTTAATGACAAACATTCTCATATAACCCCTTACTAGTATTTCATTTCACATGCAAAAACACTTTCTGCAAGTATCTAGTGAAATAAATTCCTGCGCTTGTTATTCTTTCCGGCATGAAACTTTTGCTCCAATTGGATGTCGGTGTCTCTTAAGTGTGCCACCCTACGGTTCGCGAATAATGCGGACATGATCGAGACCCTTCTCTGATCAATAATCAGAAGCGGGATCTGAAGACCCATACTGACTCCCACACATTCAACGATGACTTTCTTGTGATCGTCGGAACCTTTTATGCTAGTATCTTAATCCCTTTGTTTCGCGATATATTACATATCCGAGATTCGATCATTGGTATCTCCATACCTAGTTTGATCTTGTTACTGACATGCACTCTTTTCTCGTTCCCGTGATATAACATTCTAGTGATCAAATCACTTGCTTGCAAGCTAATCAATGTGATATCACCGAGAGGGCCTAGAGCATATCTATCTGTCATCGGGATGAACAAATTCCATTCTCGATCCATGGGCCTCAACATAACACTTTAGTAGTTCTAAACCCATCTTTATAATCACCCAGTAACGGTGTGACGTTTGATGTTATCAAGAAACTCTTTCGGTGTTAGTGATTGACATGATCCCATGGTCTAAGGATTAGGATCACTTCGTAAGTTGTTATAGCAATATAAACTCAATGACTTTGATTGTAATGCTATACTTCGGATGAATGTTCATCACATCATTACACTAATGTTCTGACCTTGTTATTAACATCATCCAATGTCCATGATCAGGAAACCTTGATCATCTTGTTAATCAACGAGCTAGTTTTATGAGAGAGGCATAACTAGGAACTTTCTATTTGTTTATTAAACACACATGTATTAACGTTTCCATATTAATACAATTATAGCATGCAAAATAAACATTTATCATAAATAAGGAATATGATAATAACCACTTTATTATTGCCTCTCGGGCATATTCCCTTCAGTCTCCCACTTGCACTAGAGACAATAATCTAGTTTAGAAACTTTGTGTATTGAACACCTATGGCTTTCTGGTGTTCCATATACATAATTGAAAGTAGTTAACATAATCTACGGATCTGACGCTTCAGGTCCGTGTGTATTTACATGCCTTTGCGTCTCCACGCATCACTCATTCTCCAATGAGATGACATTATATAAATTTGGTCTTTTAGTGAGACCTTTAGTTCCTTGGGGTTAAATCATGTCGATACTATTGTCGTACAATATATCTTTAGTGTTAGCCCGTTGCGAACCACACCTTAGTTTGATAACAAACTACTTGACACAAATTCCCTCCTTTGCTGCTACTATAGCAGTCATATACTTAGCCTTTTGTTGTAGTATCTGTCATAATGTCTTAACTTTGGAATTCATCCAAATCCATCATGGAAACTTTCTTTCCATTTCATTGTGCCACTCATAGTTTAAATTGAGATAAACTTAATTTGTATCTTGTGACAAAACTAGTATCAATGTAACGCTTTACAGTGAACTATTTGTAATTGTTTGTCACCTCTACACAAATATATTCTTAGTTTTTCCAAAAAATCATAATAATATCCTCACTATCGTCCAACGATCATTTTATGATTCATTCTGGTATATTCTCATAACACTTAGAGCATAGGACATATCTGGATGTGTACATATCATGGTATGACTGATTAAAACATCCTTGTGATTTCACTCATCAAGTGTCAAAGCACTTGAATCTTGTTTCACTTCTCAAGTGTCGATACACTTGAATCTTGATTCAATTCCTTTCCATGCGACAAGAACCGCTTCTTGTCGTTTCTATATTAAACTCCTTAAATATCTCATATATTTACGTTTGGCACAACCATATTAGCATCACAGTCTATCCACTATAGACATTCATGCTAAATATTCGGATTTTGCCTAAGTCTTTCATCGAAATGAAATTGTTAACCTTTGTCAATAAAAGATACATCATTTCCAATCAACAAGATGTCCTCCACATAATGTATTAGAAATATGTCTTAGTGCTCCCACTTAATTTCTTGCAAATGCAAGCATCTTCATCGTCTCCAGATGAAAACTCATTTTTCATCACGGTGAAAATTCCAACTCCACGATGCTTACTTCAACCATTGAAGTTTTCATGCCCCTTTTAGCATCCTTCAAATTAACAAAACCCTTTGGACAGTGTCATGTACACGTCCTAGGTAACCATTCTATTAGAAGAACTTTGTTTTGTTTATTCATCTACCATATACCAAATTATATGTAGTGGTTGCTACTTTAATCCGTCCATACTAAATATCGCTATGAAAGATCAAATCTTGTCATAGTCAACTCCTTGAACATTGTCGTAAAAACCTGTAAAGTTCCCAACCTTTAATAAGGTAGAGATCCCTATGATCGCAATGCTAGTCCCTGGATCAATAGCTAGCATCCACAGTTAAGATGTAATATCAAGAAACAAAGGTCATAATACAACTTTATAACCAGGAATAAAATATTTCATTACATCTTTACATAGCTCATTTGGCTATTACTTTACATTGCAGCAGAATATCTATAAGCATGGGGTCCTTCATCTTCAAAGTGCCACAGGCAAACATGTTGGTTATAGACTTGTAATCCTAATCATTAAACTTCACTAACATCAAACAGACCTGCAACATTACAAGTTATAGCCACAAGGGTCAATACATTTGAATTGTATTGGCAAGTTTCACTAATATGTAGAAATAAGTGGATCCTATCATTACATGCATATTTGGCTAGGTAGGGTCTAGGCTCATTTGCAGAAAGCAATAGTGTTTTCCTTATCTTTTTCAAAATAGTTTTGATCTTTTGTCAAAATCTTTCTGAGCTCCTTGGTACACCCCAAGTGCTTCAAGTCTTTACCAAAATCTTCTTGAGCTCCTTGGTACACCCCAAGTGCTTCAAGTTTTTATCAAAATCCTCTTGAGCTCCTTGGTACTCCCCAAGTGCTTCAAGTCTTTTGTTTTCACTTTCAAGTTTTACTTTTTAGAAATTTGAATGTCGAGATTTCCCATAACTTCAGGCCTTAGTTGCTCAGTATTGTCCATAACCCGGGACACGGCTAAGTACTTAGAATTTTTATCTTCTGCAGAAGTTGTACACTTTACCCCACATGACACAATCTCATCTTGTTGCCACCAGTGGCCGCTGGATAAGTACTCACCAAGATGGAGTACTGGCAGATTGGGAATGTGACGAAGTCTTTCCATAGGGTCCTCCCAATACACAATGCTAGCTTGCCTTCAGGCACCAATGTAGGGTTCCTAGTTCCCTCATTTCCAGTTAACCTGAAGACCAATGCATGGGTCTTCCACTATGTAGTTGACCAAGCCAGTGCCCATTTAGCATGTGGCTGTACACGGAAGCCATTGTACGAGAAACATGTTCAATCTCTAAGTCCCTGGGTGGTTTTCTTCTGGTGCACAACACAAAGAGATTGCCATATAAACATGGTTCCTTCTGTTGCCACCTTGTCCAAAACTTGAGTATCCTTGTCCACCTAGGTGGTTCATTGAGTACTTGTTTTATTATATAAATCATAAGTCTTTTCTCAACTTCATAAAATCTTAACATGTATCTCTTCTCAAATTTTATAGCAGGGCTAAGCATAATACAACTACAATGTTCCCACTAAGGAGTATATAAGGGTATCCTATTAGGATTTAGCATAGCATAAAGTGTAGAAATTCTTTTCATGCATGTTTCAAAATCCACTAAGTATAATGAAAATAGTAGGACTTTGGATGATAGTGTCACTTGCCTTTTGGTAGGGAATGTTGGTTCACTTCTTGATCTTGCTAATATCACACTCTTCTAACTTCACTACAAATCAATCAAGCAATCATAGATTCAACTAGCATTCCAAACAATAATCAAACAAATCATCACACATAAACTAATAGAAACAAGGTCATGCATGCAAGCATGCAAAAGATAGTTTTATTTGCAAAGGTGGTATCTACTAGGCTCTAAACATTGTAAGGTTCAAAGTGGTCATTTTCTAAAATGGTAAAACCATTGGCAAAAGGTTTCATCTATAAACCATTTCTTAAATCAAAACATTATTTCATGTGGTGGAAAGTGCTTTTTAGCAAGGCAACAATTTTATATTGTTCACCAAATAGGTTGTTAATTCACAAACTTGGTGTTTAGGGTCAGGAGGTTTGAATCAAAACATTTTCCCAAGGGTTTTAATCAAAAATCATTTCCATATCAAAATCAATATTTTTATTTGACTAGAAATGAGCTACTTCAATTATTCCATCCTAATCTTCACCAAATACATTTTAAAATCCATAAGCTGGTTCCTAAGGTCAGTAGGTTCACAACAAACCAATTTTCAAAGATTTCATCCTCAAAATTATTTTGAAATAATTTTTATAACCTAAACAATCATACAAAAGTTTCTACAAAAACAAACAATTTCCCAGAATCGAAACACTAAACAAATTGCATGGTTGGCTAGGGCTTGTCTTACTGAATCCATTGATATAAAGTTTGAAAATTTTGGACGTGTGGATCAAAAGTTATTCAATTGACAAGTTTGCATTCTAATCAGATTCCAAATTCTGTTTTAAATCAAAAACTGGCCACGTGTCTTGTTTCTACTGGCGCGTACCGGTTCATGCGGATTGCGCTCTGTGGTTCGTTGGATCTAAACAGATCGCGCGGTTCATATTGCGTACCCCTTCGTCGTTAAGTGACTTTATCGCGTCACTACGATCTGGATCGAACGGCTCTTATCACTCTGCCAAGAACTGGCGACGCTGCGCGGCGGCTGGCGGCGGCGACGCTCAGACAGTGGTGTTGCGGTGGCTACAAGAAGCAAAGAAGAGAGGAAAAGGGCTTACAGCGTTCGCGTGGTCGAGGTGAAGCTCGAGGTGGCGTTGGCTTGGCGAGGGGCGCACAGGCACGGGAGTAATCGCTCGCCGGAGACGTCGTCAGAGTCAGACGGCTCTGTTCGTTGTCGGGGGCGACGTTCCAGATCACCCTAAGACAAGATAGGGGCAGGGTTAGATGCGGGCGAGTGTGGGATTCACGTGAGCATGATCGAGAGGGCTCGGGGAGGGTGGTGCTTACCAGGAAACTTCGCCGGAGTAAGAAGCAGACGCGGCGGCGTTCAGATGTTGTCGAAGTCGAGGCCCTGGGGCGAGCGCGGATGAATGGGAAGCACAGGGAGAAGCGCCAGAAGCTGGGGGTCACGACCGTGTGCTCAGGGAGGCAAGGGTCGGCGAGGTGTGGCCGGAATCGGTGGAAAACCTCGTCGGAGCAGTGGGGGTGCGGGCTCGAATTGGGGCAGCCTAGAGGCAGAGAGGAGGAGATGTCTGGGGGAAAAGAGAGAGGGGAGGGAGACGTTTATGCACACGTGGTCGCCGGGGGAGTTAAAGCCACTGTTAATGCGAATTGATCGCCGGAGTAAATGGCTACAACGGCAGGGCGACGTGGTCAGGGGAAGACGACGCTGAGGTGGCTCTGTGGGACATGCCTGTCAGCGAGAAAGGAAGAGAGGGGAGAGGGTCCACTCGTCGGTGTCTGCGCGGGTGTGAGTTTAAGTGGAAAACGATTCGCAGAGAGGGGGAGGGAAACTGGGCTGCGACTGGGCTTCTTGGGCCGGCTTAGTTGGGTCGAGTCTTTTAGCAATTTTTTTTGTACTAAAACTTTTCTTTTTTCCAAATGATTTTCTGTTTTGAATTTCAATCAAACAATTCAAACATTCAAATCAATCAAACTTCCACCACACTTTGCCTTGAGTTTTGGTTCTATTTAACAACAATATTCCAAGTCCCAAAATAATACAATATTTTTATTCTTTTTAGGATCTATTTAATAATTAAATAAAATAGTCCTTACTTATAAATTCAAATTAGGATTTGATTATTAAAACTCCATTTGAAATCTAAAATAGTACCAAACTATTCAGTAGGTTTTATTTGAAAATATAAAACACTTGGGAAAACTCATTTAAAATAAAATAACAAGTTTTAGTGTTTAATTAAAATGGAAAAAATCTTTACTTTAATAAAATTGGATATTAAATAAATCCTCATTATTTTATTTAAAAGACTTTTATTCTTTTAATTCAAAACAAAATATTTTACTTCAAAGTTTGGCCAAGAATTCATTTGGCTTTATAAAATAATCCTTATTTATAATTCTACCTTTGTTTTATAAAATCAAATCTTTTTATTTAAAAGATCCAAAATAGTAATTCCAATAGTACATCAATTATTTAAATCTTCCTTTATTAATTGTTTATGTTTTTAAATCCCTTTAGGATTTATTGGATCAAATTAGGTTTGAAAGTTTCCAATTTGGATTCAAAAAGTTTCTTCTCACCCTGAAAATCAACAAAGTTTTATTTTTATTCATTTATTTTCACATAACAAGATTTGGAAAATCTTGGGATGTGACAAAACTTTATCGACATGTCGACTATTTCATAGATGTGAAACATCCATGTTTGTTTCTTTATAGATCCAGATACGACCGATAGGTTTTTACACCTTTCCGGAGGGTCTTCCAAGTTCAAAACTTGATTTCTCGTGTATGAAACTATCATGGATTTTATGGATTCAAGCCATTTGACAGAGTCGGGGCCCATCATTGCTTCTTTGCATGTAGTCGGTTTATCATTATCAAACAATAATGATTTACTCTCAAATCTCACCATTTGATTATTTATCCGACCGACTTGGTTCAATAAGAACTTAGATCTCCATAAAATAACCTTTGAGGCACATAAGCTATGAGCATTATGGCAGCCTCTGGAACGATTTCTGGTGCTGCGCAACTCAGCACATTTAGCTAAGGTTCGTTAACCTTATCAAAGTTCTATTGTCCTCCCACTTAACTTTTGTGAAAAGTTACTTTTTCAAGAAACTTCACATTTCAAGCGACAAACCCTTTTGTCCTCGGTGTTATGGAGGAATATCCAATGGTTATTCGAAATAACCTACAAAGACATGCTCATACGACTTTGGTTGTAAACATCTTACTTATGCTTACCGTACCAAAATTTAAGAAATGACAATTTGGGTTTACCCCAAACCATAACTTCCATGGTGTCATTTCAACGGATCAAGATGGAGCTCTTTTCAGTGTAAAAGCAGTAGTCTCTAAAGTTTTTATCTTTTAAAACATAATGGCTGTTTTATAAATAACACCTTCGATCTAACCATGTCAAACAAGGTTTTATTACAAATATCAAACACGCCATACTCCTATGGTGTTTCAGGAGATGTAAATCTAGGTGTTTTAATAAACTTGCAACTCAAATAAATCCCTTTATGATAAAATAATAGTTCATTTATTTTCTTGTTACACTTGCAACTCAAATAAATCCCTTATGATAAAATCATAAATCATTTATTTTCTTGTTACAATGATTTTCCACTTCATCTTGAAATTATTTGAACGTTTTCAAATATTTCATACTTCTTTCTCATTAAGTGAAGATTCACTCAAATTTCCGTAGAAAGCATATGAAGTTGAAATCCATCGCTTACGACTACACATAATAGACTACATACATCGATATGTATAAATTCCAATATTTTAGTCGTTCGTTCTTCTTTGGCCTTTGAACGAAGTTTTAATTATCCTGAGGAAAGTCTCACAAGCGTCATTTGATCAAATAAAAGACTCCAAAAATCCATGAAAATGGAGTTTCTTCATGTTTTCTTTCCAATATAATTTAAACGGCGATGTCACTTCGTAAGTGATCTTCCAATCATTTGTCTTGTGACATTTTAGCATTAGCTTTATGGATGTGATTTCTCCAACTATATTTGCAAATCATCCATCTTATATGGAATACGGTAATTATTTGAACAACCTTTGTTCTCATAATACCTGATTTAAATAACAATTATTAAAACAAATCTTGAAGTCAAGCTTTGATGTCAACGAGAAATACAAACAACGGTTTGTTTGTTTTCAATGAACATCATCACATATTCTCTTGTTAGTTACTTAGGCCTTTGTGGTTTATGAATTGCGTCGTTCCATATGAAATTTCATACCAACCAATTCGGTATCCAATACCCAAGAACCACATTGTTTAACAAGCAAAGAATACAACCATAACATGTATATCATCTATATACCTAAATTGGATATTTCCAATCTTTTCTTTTCTGCCAAATATATTTTATAGATTCTCTTTCAGCATTTCCTTTTTCCTTTTAAAAGAATCTATCAACATCAAAAGTGGCTCCATATACATGACACATAGTCCAAAGCGTGTATATTCAAATAATAATACCTTTGGACTTGCACTTTGAAGTAGATCACCATCATCAAAATGATCGGCATTCTTTCATAATCCATTCTTTAGTAATCTTTTAGTGTATTAAACACTTTACATACATATTCTATTGATCTTTATCATGACGACTTTTATGATCAAGCTAATGTAGCTTATAAATACGAATCGTGAGTATAACGTTACTTTCCAAAACCCTTTTGGATGATTAGGATGTCTAGTATCTCCAACCTTTGTAAATTCTCATCCAATGTCAGAATATACATTATACTCTATCATATTGCAACCAAAACATTGTTTTAGATATCGTTATATCTGTCACACATGATGGTTTCTGAAACAATTCTTTTAGCTCCTAGATAAACTTGATATTAAAACAATCAAGAATCATGGAGGCAAACATGATACTTAAGATACTAACACTGGAATTGTTACTCTTGATTTAATACTAATTATTAAACTTCATGGAGTAAACAGAGTTTGCTGAAAGTTTGCAATAGGACTTTAAACTTTGATTGACAGTCAACATAATACGATACCAATTCATAAAGTAAATATCCAGAATTTTATTAGTTCTATTATCTCAATTACAACTAAGCATAAGGTGGTGAACGAATGCCAATGACTGCAACAAACTATGCAAATTCACTTTGATTTAATTTATGATAAATTGAGTTCTACTAATCCAAATTAGAAATGAACTCCCACTCAAAAATGACATCCCTCGTGCCTTTTTGGTGATCACATGAACCAAATCCACTACACCAAGTTCAATCATCACGTGAGTCGGTGTAGCTTCAAAGGCGAGCATCCATATGGTCATCATATCAAATCATATGACTCATGCTTAACCATTCGGTCCGTGTTCCGAGGCCATGTCTATACATGCTAGGCTTGCCAAGTAAGAACCTTAGTATTCATGTGTGTAACTGTCTTACACCCGAAATATGGTCGTGGATCCAAGAACACCCGATCATCACGTGATGTCTTGAAGCGACGAAACATTGTTGGTGCATACTTAAGGAAGAACACATTTTTTATCTTGATATCTAAATGAGGGATCATCTTATTATGCTAATAAAACGCCAAATAAGCAATATAAGATGCAACAAACATCTCATGTTAATAAGTGAAATGATATGGTTCCCGCACTTGATCTCCATCATGTGCATCGTGGTATGATCGCTATCATACCTCTATGTGTAAGGCCAAGGTCTATGGAACTTACACGTTATCTGTGTTGTAAGAGTATCATCTCATACTTCTACTTACAACATCACCATATCATAACACTAGCCTAGCAAAAATCTAAACTAGATGCCTCTAATTTATCCATTGCAAGTTTTACGTGGCTTAGGGCTTTCGAAGATAGAACCGTTCTTACCTACGAACATGAACCACAACGAGGATAACCAAATTGTTGGCAACTCGTTGCAAATTAGATATTGACTATAGTAGGAGAGACAGGCACCCGCTAGCCACTTATGCAAAACTAGTTGCATGTCAAGCGTGGAACAGGTCTCATGTGCGAGGACATGTAAAGTTTCTCCGGGCCGCTTCATCCCACTATGCCACCAATATCCAAAGTATAACTAAGGAGCAATAAAATGATCATCATCGCCCACATACTCATATGTGTACTACCCGTGCAAAGCATCTACGCATAGATCCGACTCTGATACCACTGTAGGGTTCGCAGCATAGAAAACAAAAAATTTCCTACGATGGAACAACTATATACCAAGATCTATGTACTAGATACAAGCAACGGGCGGATGTATATCTGTAGAGAACATACCCTTGAAGACCGACAAAGCTTAACGAGTTCAAACTCGTGGTTGATGTAGATGATCTCTTGCCGGTCTCAAGATCGAGAGGAAGTCCTAGCGCCGCAAAACAGTGGCGCATCCGTGCTTGCACACACGTACGAGGCACCGAGCAACCTCCGCCTCCTCGCTCCAGCGATGCAGCAGAAGCGCAACTCTTTCTTGCCGAATAGCCACCGGGAACATGTATCTCGCTAGTCCGAGACCATGGGGGATAAATACTAGAGGGGAAGAGAGATCCTTCATGAGGAGGTGTGAGTGAGAGAGAGGGGGCTCCTTTTATAGGGAGAGGGGGCATCCAAGGGGCCATGCGCGCAGCCATGGGGCTGCCCCCTCCCTTCCTTTCATTCATGTGGGTGGACACTCCACTCACACAAAAGCCTTTCAATTTCCTCCACTCAAAACCCACTCAAATTCCCATTAAATTTCCACCAAATTTAATGCAAACTCTCAATAAATAAAACTCCTTTTATTTATTCAGAATTTTGTCAATTATTTTTAATGACAAACATTCTCATATAACCCCTTACTAGTATTTCATTTCACATGCAAAAACACTTTCTGCAAGTATCTAGTGAAATAAATTCCTGCGCTTGTTATTCTTTTCGGCATGAAACTTTTGCTCCAATTGGATGTCGGTGTCTCTTAAGTGTGCCACCCTACGGTTCACGAATAATGCGGACATGATCGAGACCCTTATCTGATCATTAATCAGAAGCGGGATCTAGAGACTCATACTGACTCCCACAAATTCAACGATGACTTTCTTGTGATCGTCCGAACCTTTTACGCTGGTATCTTAATCCCTTTGTTTCGCGATATATTACATGTCCGAGATTTGATCATTGGTATCTCCATACCTAGTTTGATATCGTTACTGACATGCACTCTTTTCTCGTTCCCGTGATATAACATTCTAGTGAGCAAATCACTTGCTTGAAAGCTAATCAATGTGATATCATCGAGAGGGCCCAGAGCATATCTATCCATCATCGGGATGAACAAATTCCATTCTCGATCCATGGGCTTCAACATAACACTTTAGTAGTTCTGAACCCATCTTTATAATCACCTAGTTACGGTGTGACGTTTGATGTTATCAAGAAACTCTTCCGGTGTTAGTGATTGACATGATCTCATGGTCTAAGGATTAGGATCACTTCATAAGTTGTTATAGCAATATAAACTCAATGACTTTGATTGTAATGCTATACTTCGGACGAATGTTCATCACATCATTACACTAATGTTGTGACCTTGTTATTAACAACATCCAATGTCCATGATCAGGAAACCTTGATCATCTTGTTAATCAACGAGCTAGTTTTATGAGAGAGGCATAACTAGGAACTTTCTGTTTGTTTATTAAACACACATGTATTAATGTTTCCGTATTAGTACAATTATAGCATGCAAAATAAACATTTATCATAAATAAGGAATACGATAATAACACTTTATTATTGCCTCTCGGGCATATTCCCTTCACTTTCTTGAACACTTGTGGAGCTATTATAGATTGTAAGAAGGAGAAATTTTTAACTAAGTTTGATGGAGATTCTTATGAGTTTAACTTTTCCAAATTTTCTAAAGTTCCTTGTGAAAACAGCTTGCCTAATAAAGATTTTAGGATAGAACAACTTGCTTCTATTAATCAAGTTTATGACCTTGGACCTCTTTTTGGTGACTGTAAGTATGCTCATTCTGATGATAGAGTTGTTTCCTGTGATAGTTATATTGTCAACTTTATTCAAAGTGCTACTGAAAGTTATTATGAGAGAGGGAAACATGGTTTTTTGCATCTCAATAATGTTAAGTTTCCTCGTTTATGTTGAAAGCTTTGAAGTTGCATTTGTTTTGTCTTCCCATGATGGTGGCTTTTTGTTTCAATAATTCGTTTTCTCATGATACCCCCATTCATAGGAAGAGGGTTAGACTCAAATGTGTTGGTTATTTTCTTCTTGATGCTCTTTTTCACTCCAGATTTATATCTCCTTTGTGAGCATATTTGAAAGTTTCAAGCCTAACTTAAAGGCATTAAAGAAAAGTACTTGTTGGGAGATAACCCAAGAGTTTTGTCGAGTCTTGGAAGTTATTACCTCAGTAATAACCGCTCCTTATCCTTTTTGTTTTGGTTTTTGTGTCAAGTTCAACTACTTTTGAGAAGTAGAGGAGTTGTGAAAAGTGGCTATCCTGGGACAGATTTTTGTGCTGCATTGTAAAATTTCATGAGGGAGCTCAGTACGTCGGATGGGGCTGTATTTTTCTGAGATTGTTCTCCAAGTTGTTACCCAACTTTCATTAGTTCTGCACTTTTTTATTTGAGCAACAGAAGGTTTTAGAAAAAATAAATCTTTACCTGCTGGTCTGTTTTGACAGATTTCTGTTATCATTTGCATTTGCCTCTTATAGAAGCCTTTGTTTTGATGGATTTCAGTTGAAATGTGAACCTAAATGTTTATTGTTTTTTCTTACACTAATGTTGCCATTGAGGTCTGTGTGAGACCTTGTAGGAAAGGAAATTCCAGGATAAGGAGAAAAGGAGTGTGCAGAGTTCGTCTTTGAATAGGTAAAAGTCGTGAAAACATAAGGTTCGTGAAACCCCAATCTTTTCATATTTTTGATGTTTTTAATACATAAGGGAAGTTACGAGACGGGACAGAGGATGAACCAGAGACCGGGGTGGCCAAACCCAACCCAGGCGTGGGCCCCAGCTGGTCGCGCTTGGAGGGGTGAGACCACCCTGAGCTCCGTCTCCGCCTCGTTTTCATATCAAAACCTTCCTTATGCTTTGAAACTTCGTAATATATAACCCCCCGGATCCCTCGAGGTTCGTGCATCGTGTTCTTGTCGTATTTTTGTTTCGATCTGTTTCTGTCAGGAAATCTTCTCAAGTTTAGAGCACCATGGTCTCCTCCAACGACAAAGGCAAGAAGCCCGTGGAGGAGATAAAGTTGGAAGAACAAACCGTCGCAGGGACAAGTGCAAGGAAACCTACTTTTGTAGGAGCAATTAACACTGGACGTGCTTTTTCTTGTAACATGCAGGGGATCATAGCCTCCATTCCAGACTTCAGATCCTGCCCTGAGGCAGTGGAAGCCCTTCGAACCACTGACAAGTTTTGTGATAAGTACCATGCTTTGAGGATGAAGGTGGATATGCTTCAAGAGGAGAATAACAGGCTTCGTAAGATGTTGGAGGATTTTCTGATCCTAAACAAGGGAACACCACCATCACCGAAGGAGTAATTCGTCATCAGGTTTGGCATCCCCTTGGCTTGTTCCAAGCTTGGGGGAGTGTCGCGGTATCACCATCATCATCTTTTATCTTTTACCTTTTTAGTGTATTCTTATCTTTGGTAGAGAGGTTATCTTATGGTTTGGTTTGCATGTGGAAGTATCTCTCCTTTAGTTGATTATCTAGGTATCCATTGGTGTGAGTGCCTTTATGGAATATTAATGAGAAGTTTCATCCTTTACTTTTTGCACTTCTTATTTAGTTTGAAATCTCTATAATATGATGGATCTTGTTGATCAGTATTGGCATCACTTTGGGATCATCAAGTGGATCTAAATTGGTTTTGGCAAACCGAGTTCTGGTCAGCAGCAACACTTTTTGAGGTTTGAAAGAAAAAGAGAAAAGTTTACAGGTATTTTGTATCATTTGTTTTTTTTCTTGTTGGCTCATAATCTTAGTATTCTTTATTTAAGATCTTTTGTGTCTTCAAGGAAGATTACATGTTTGGCTTTATCACTTGTAGGTTTTCTTGTTTCTTTCAACTCTTTTGCTTGCTACTCAGGCTTGCTAGCCAAAAACCTGTTTTGAGAAGGCTTACTTCTCATTCTTCCAAACCCTTTGAACCAAAGCATTTGCCATTTGTGTCGATCATATCTACCTATTAGCATTTGCTATTCCAAGCAAATTCTCAAGCTTCATCTATCTTTCAAATTAAAAAGTATTTTGTTATGTGAAAACTAGTTAGTAAAGATCTCACGAACTTGATGGCACACCTTATTTTCTTGCCCCTAATAGACTTGAACCATTGTGTCATCCAAGGATTATATGCTTGCATCTATACATTGGAATTAGCAGAACCGTGCTGTCACGGGGAACGCTTTCAACATTGCACCTATACGTAGTACATAGTTGATATCATGCTCTTTTGTTTATGGATGTCAACGGTGTGAAATAAAGAGGGAACTTGTAAGTTCATGGAGTGATGCATGTGTGTTAGAGAAACGCCTGGGCCGCTAGCCTAAGCCATGCCTAATCATGGTGGAAACTTGCAGCATCACCATAGTGAGCATTCTGTGAAGCATCCTCAATAAAAAGCTATGCACATAGTAAATAAAAAGATCGCTGAGATGCTCATTGTCTTCTTGCCTTGTCATTTTGGTTATGGGATAGCTCATGTTCCATGTGCAAGGGGTACCCCGTTGGCAGTTCTTTATGATACACATATACTTACAATGACAAGAACTTACTGGTGACCAAAGTTGAGTAGCATGAGGAGCAGTCCTCGTACTCAAGGGACATGAGATTGCCAACTTATATTTCATCAAGCATATACTCCATCTTTGTGCACTTTAACCTTAATCATCTCAAGATGGCTATGATAGGGGAAATGGGGGCTCAAAGCTAGTAAGTACAACAATCTTTTAGAAGCTCTTTATGACTTGAATCCCTGTTTTCCTCTATGAAGGTACTTTTCTCTTATTTACCAAGTTGAGTCAATAAACCTACTTCCTCTCTATCTCCAGCAAGCATTTGAGTTGTTGTGTTGCAAGCATTCATATGGTGATTTATTCAATCATGTTCTTTGTCTTTCTTGTTTGCACAAAACTCTTATCTATTGAGTATTACTTTGAAAGCCTTCATTGAAAAACCTTTTTGAGCAAAGAGTACTCCTGTTTTGAAAACTTTTTCAAAAAGCTTTATTTCTAAAACTGTTTGCCAGCTGTTCTCTGACCAAGAACGAGAGTTTGCCAATTCCAATTATGATTTATCTTTATGCATCTCTATTGTGACTCATGTACTTGTTGCAAGCTAAGTTATATAATGGTGAGTTGCTTTCTTCTATGAGTTTTGTAATGGTAAGTGTGATGCTTCTTGTCCGTATTCTTTTTATCGACACTTCACTCCATAAACATGTGGACATGTTTACTGAGCTCAGTTTTCGCTTGGGGACAAGCGAAGGTCTAAGCTTGGGGGAGTTGATACGTCCAATTTGCATCACCATTCTATACCATAATTTGCCTCTATTCATTGATATATGTCTTATTACGAGGTGTTACTTACGTCTTTTCCTCTGTTTTTGCATGTTGGATGATTCTTGGAGGATGGACTGCCGGAGTCTGGATTCTTATGGAAAAAGAGGTGTTTTGATGCAATTTCGTGAAGATCGGAAAAATACCAGAAAAATATTGGAAAATTATATTTTCCCAGAAGACGGAGGAAGCTAGAAGGGGAGGCGTAGAAGGGCCACAGGGGGCCCACACCCCCTAGGCATGGGTCCCCCCTGGGTCACGCCTAGGGCAGGTGTGGCCCACCTGCTCGGCTCCCGACTCCGCCCTCTCGCCTATATCTTCCTCACAGAACCCTAATACCAGGGGAGCAACCACAGATAGATTTCCGCCACCTCTACGGGGTGGAAAATACCGAGAGAGAAAGATCTCTCCGGCAGATAGATTTCTGCCGGGGAAACTCCTTCCCGGAGAGGGGAGATCGTCGCCATCAACACCGTCATCATCCCGAAAGAGATTTTTGTGCTTCACTGTAAAAAATCGTGAAAAATCCCAGAATGTCGGATTGAGATGAAACTTTTTGTGTGCATGCCCCTGGTATTTACCCAACTTTCATTAGTTTTGCACTTTTCTATTTGAGCAACATAATATTTTCTAAAAAAAATCGGTCTTTACCTGCTGGTCTGTTTTGACAGATTTCTGCCATTATTTGCATTTACCTCTTAATCGGTTTATTTTGAGTTCCCTTTGATCACTTAAGCTTTTAAAAGGAATTGCTACAGTAGCTTGTGTTTTAATGGAAGTTTTACTTGTGTTGAAACTAAACCCAGTGACTTATTATCCACTAATGTTGCTAATGAAGATTATGTGAAGTTTTGTATGAAGGAAATTTTCAAAGTGTAGGGAGAGAATGATGTGATGAGATGAAGTATGGACAAAAGCTCAAGCTTGGGGATGCCACCCGTGTCACCCCAAGAAATATTCAAGAGGTACAAGCGTCAAAGCTTGGGGATGCCCAAGGCACCCCCTTCTTCATCAACAAAAATCTCATATCTTCTTTCAAGATGCTATACTTTTATTGCTTCATGCATTATGTGTTGTTCTTGGAGCATCTTTGTTTTGTTTTTAGTTTTATTTTGTTTTGTTTTCTGCAATAATTTGGTTAGATTCCACACACTTCTTTTGGAGAGAGACACGCTCCGTTTTCATTGTTTAGAACACTCTAGTTTTCACTCTTATTATTCTGTGAGTGTTCACTTTTGCTAGCACTTCGTTTAGATTTAGTTTTCTTTTTCTTTGTGCTTAGAACTTTTTAGTTCTTTGTAGTTAGGTGAGACAAAATCTCTGGTCTTTATTGATAATTATCTTTGTGAGTTGTTTCAAATAAGTCGATTGGTGTTGGAAGAGAGTAGAATGGTTCATGCTTATAGTGGTACAAAAAGGAGCTTGTTTTGACTGTGACTTAGACTTTATCATGTCATGTTAGATGTTGCTTTGACCTTATGCTTAGTGATTATTGTTGTAGCATGACTTATTTCAAACAATTGAGATTGCTTAATGTTCCATGAAAGAATCATGCGTTGTTTTAGCATATAAAAGCATAATATTGTGGTATTCTCCTTTGATGTTTTATTTGGGTTGACTTGGAACATGCTTACACCATGTTAATACTATGAACCAGTCACCTTAGCCTCTATGATCATTTAGTTTTTGACTTGTGATATCATTTTATGCTTTAATTAATAATGTTTTGTCGCTCTGCATGATTATTTCCATTATTGCTCTCTTAGTTGGTCGCTCCCAGTCCTTTGCTAGCCTCCACCTGTATTGAGTATGAGCTCTACTCGTGCATCCAACTCCCAAGAAACCAAGTTATTCCAAAGAGTCCACTATAAATTCCTATGCATGGTGTGTTACACCATTCCAAGTACATTCATGTGTTTATCTATCTTCCAAATTAAACTTTTGTCATGTGAAAAATAGTGATTAAAGCTCTCACAAACTTGATGGGACATTTATTTATTGCACTTAATAAACTTGAACCATTGTGCCCATCTATGTTGTTTATATGCTTGCAAATTATAAGTTGGGAGTTAGCAGAACCATGTTGTCATGGGGAACGCTTTCGACATTGCACTTATTTATTCAGTTGATATCATGTTCTTTTGTTTATGGTTCCCGGCGGTGTGAATAAAAGGGGAGCTTGTAAGCTCATGGAGTTTGTATATGTGTTAGAGAAACGCCTGGGTGGCTAGCCTAAGCCATGCCTAATCATGGTGGAAACTTACAGCGTAACCATAATGAGCATTCTATGAAGCATCCTCAATAAAACCTATGCAAATAGCAAATAAAAATATCGCTGAGATGCTCATTGTCTGTTGCCTTGTCATTTTGATATGGGATAGCTCCTGTGTCATGGGGCAAGGGGTACCCCGTTGGTGGTTCTCTATGATACACATATACTAACAATGACAAGAACTTGTTTGTGACCAAAGTTGAGTAGCATGAGGTTCGATACTCGTACGCAAGGGCATGATATTTTGAACTTATGATATGTCAAGCATATACTCATATTTGTGTCACTTTAACATTAATCACTTCAAGATGCTTATGATAGGGGCAATGAGAGCTGAAAGCTAATAAGTACCATAATTTTTGGAAGCTCTTTATGAAACTTGAAATCCCTGCTTCCCTCTGTGAAGGGCCTTTCTTATTACTTTTATGTTGAGTCTCTGATACGTCCAAAACGTAATTACGTTCCTGAACACTTTTGCTATTGTTTCTCCTCTCAACTTGTGTGATTTGGATACAACTAACACGGACTGACACTGTTTTCAGCAGAATTACCTTGGTGTCTAGTTTTTGTGCAAAAAATCAACTATCAGGAAGAATCACGGAAAATATGCCAAAAATCCTATTTCACCAGAAGACTCACAGAGCCAGAAGACGAGGCGGAGGTGTGTCGCGAGGGGCCCACACCCCCTGCCGCGCGGGCTAGGCCTGGCCGCGCCTGGGAGGGGTGTGGCCGCCTTGGGCACCCCCTCGGCCTCCCTCGTCGCCTGTAAGTTGTCTCTTCACCTCAAAACTCAAGGGGTTTTCGATGTTTTTCCAGAAAGAGTTCCGCTGCGCCGCACCACCAGAAACCGCGATTCGGAACCAGAAACTCCATTCTGGCACCATGCCGGGACGGGGAATTTGGAGGAGATCGTCGCCATCATCATCACCGATGCCTCTCCATCAACCACCCATGTTTCCCCCATCCATGAGTGAGTAATTCCCTATTGTAGGCTATGGGGATGGTAGGGATTGGATGAGTCCTATCATGTAATCGAATAAGATTGTTAGGGCATGGTGCCTAGTATCTCTATTAGTGCTATTTGACTTCGTTGCAACTTGTTGTGCTTAATGCTTGTCACTAGGGCCCGAGTGCCATGATCTCAGCTCTGAACATGTTATTGATTCATGATGATAGTATTGTTTGTGATCTTATCTGCAAGTTGTGTACACATATCATTGTCTGGATCCAAAGGCCCCAAAGTGACAGAAATTAGGATAGCCGGAGGGGATGGCTGTGATGTGAGGATCACATGTGTTCACGGAGTGTTAATGCTTTGCTCCGGTGCTCTATTAAAAGGAGTACCTTAATTGCTAGTAGATTCCCTTGAGGCCCGCTGCAACGGGCTGGCAGGACAAAATATGTTGTGCAAGTTCTCATTGCGAGCACGTATGACTATATGTGGAACACATGCCTATGATTATTTAGTACTTGGATGCTTTATCTTATTTATCTGCAATTGCCCTATATCTTGAAGTTACATATTTCGACTTGTCCATGCAACGCCCGTCCATCCATCCCTATGCCTACCGCACTCATATCCTACTGTTTGCTATTATTGTTACTACTGCATTCGTTTTACTGCTACTGTTACTTTGCTATTGCTACTACAAAGTTGTTGCTACTGATAAACTATTGTGAGCAAGAATATTTCCAGGTGCAGCTGAATTGACAACTCAATTGTTAAGGCTTATAAGTATTCTTTGTCTCCCCTTGTGTCAAATCAATAAATTGGGTAATACCACCCTCGAAGACTGTTGCGATCCCCTATACTTGTGGGTCATCAAGACTATTTTCTGGTGCCGTTGCCGGGGAGCATAGCTTTATTTGTAAGTTCACTTGGATCTATTATTGTTCACTGCTATTCCTTTCATCATGGGGAAGTCTCGTGATGGAAAGTTTCCTATTTTACCATCCACTACAAGAAGAGGTACAGTCCTAAAAACCTCTGCTGCTCTTGATTCACCGTCTGTTATAAGTAAGTTTGTTACACCACCACCACATACACATGATACACACACTGCTACTACTGCTGAATCTGAAATTGCTTATGATACTCATGATGTTACTTCTACTGTGCTTAATGCGAGTGGTTCATTAGGTCCTTTCCTAGATGCTAATATTGCTAGAACTATTTTGGGAAACACTAAAACTCCTAGTGACGACACTATTACACATGTTAGCTCACTTGAGTCTAGAGAGAGATATGATATTAATAATGGTTACATTGAGTTGACTGATGAATTTATTGAAGAGCGTCGAAACACACACTGTGCTAGTGCTATTAAGAGTCTCCTTGAGAGACGTACTATTATATCTAAACTGTCTCCTGATGCTAAGTTTTCTACTTCCCTCATAGATATTAAAGATAAAGATTATGATTTCTCTTTTGATTTATCCTATATAAACATTGTTGAGAAAGAACCTTTTTGTGGGACTGAAAACGAAAGTGTTGTAGCTCATATGAATGAGCTTTCCACTATGAGTGCCTTATTCTCTGATGATTTTAAGATGCGCAAGTACTTTGTTACAAAGATCTTCCCTTTTTCACTAAAAGGAGAAGCTAAACCTTGGTTTAATAGATTACCTCCTGGATCCATTGATAGCCCTGATTGCTTCTTTCTTTCAGAAATATTTTCCTCCCAGTGATAGACATGTTGCTTTGCAGAAACTTTTTGATTTTAAACAGGGAGAAGAAGAGAAATTGCATGAGTCATGGACAAGGTTTTGTGCCTTGATTCATGCACATCATGGATGTCCATTACCTAAAAATGATCTTATTGATATTTATTATAATGGACTAACTGATGATTCTAGGACATACCTAGATAGTTTTGCTGATTGTGTTTTCAGGAAAAGAACTCCTGTAGAAGCTGAAGAATTAATGGCTAAAATAAGCAAGAATTATGATGATTGGACTTCAACTGAGCTAAATACACCTGAGACCATTACTCCTGAACCAATTGTGCCTGAACCAGCTCCAACACCAACACCAAAGAAGAGAGGAATGATTGCAGTAAATGATGAAGTGATGAAATAAGATAAGAAATGTCTTAAGGAAAAAGGTATCAGATGTGAAGAATCTACCTCCTATAGAAGAATTATGTAAGCCAATTCCCCACTCATCCACTATTAAGGTACACTCTCTCCAACACTTTGATGAAGGTGATTTTACCTATGGTAAACCTCCTGATCAATGCTTAGAGGAACTTGATACTTTTATTGTTAAACAAAGTAATTTTAATAAACAAGTTCAGAATCATTTATTGGAAAACTCTAGAGCTAATAATGAGTTGAAAGATATTGTGGAAAGAACTGCTAATGATGTTAAAATTCTTGTTAAACACTTCCAAATGGTTCAAACTCAAATTGATCAACTTGCTAAGGTACAAAAAGATATGCTAGTTAATGCTTCTGGAGATAAACATGCTTATGGAATTAGAACTAGGGGTGGTGCAGCCACTCAAGATCCTTTATATCCTGAAGAACATCCTAAAAGAATTGAGCCGGATTCTTAACAAGTTGAAAGTAGTGGTAGTCCTCATAAGAGAAAGAAAAAGAAACGTAAAATAGTTGAGTAACCCTCTGAACCTGCTGTATATCCTAATAGTATATATGTCTCTGATGCTGAAACTGAAAGTCGTAATGATAAAAATGATGATCCTGATAAGGAGGAAATTGAGGAAGAACCTGCGAAGCACACTAGGTACACTAAGGAAGATTTTATTGCTAATAAACATGGTAGTGAAAGAGAACCTTGAGTGCAAAAACCTATGCCTTTTCCCAATAAGAAACACAAGTAAAAGGAGGAAGAACACTATAACAAGTTTTGTGAGTGGATGAAACTTTTATTTTTGCAAATTCCTTTGACCGATGCTATTAAGTTGCCTCCTTATTCAAAGTATATGAAGGATATTGTCTCTAATAAAAGGAAGATTCCTAGTGAGGAAATTTCTACTTTGCTTGCTAATTATTTCTTCAATGGTAAGGTTCTAAAGAAACTTGGTGATCCAGGTATACCAACTATTCCTTGATCTATTAAAAATAATTATGTTAGGACTGCTTTATGTGATTTGGGAGATGGAGTTAGTGTTATGCCTTTTTCTCTCTACAAGAGACTCCAGCTAGAAAAGTTGATACCAACTGATATATCTTTGCAAATGGCTGATAAGTCTACTACTATTCCTGTTGGTATATGTGAGGATGTTCCTGTTCAAGTGGATCATAATTGCTTGGTTTTAACTAATTTTGTTGTGCTAGAGATGCCTGAAGATGATAATATGTCTATTATTCTTGCGAGACCTTTTCTTAATACTGCAGGTGCTGTCATCAATTGTAATCAAGGAAAAGTAACTTCTAATATTAATGACAAAGATCATACTATCTATTTCCCCAAGAAGATTGATAAGAGTATTGCCTGAATTCTATTGAAAATACTGAGAGCATCAAAGTTGGAGAAATATATTGTCCCATTCCACAAGAAAGTTTTGAAACTATTATGATTGGGACTATTGCTATCAAGTTTGAGGTAACATAATCATTTTGTGAAATGCAAAGTTTTGTTTCATATAAGATTGTTTTGGTAACAATACTTGATCAACCTTGTTAACAAAGGGATTTTAATAAACAAAACAATGCTTTCAAAATGGTTTTACTTGCTCACTTTTATTTTTCTCCTTTCTAGTCTTTGCTCTCTCTCTTGTTAGCTTTAGTTTTGCTAGTTGGATGCTTGTTAGAGTGTCTTAAAACTTCTGTAATTTTGGTTTTGGTTTGCTTTTTGCTTCTTCTAAAAAAATCTTTTTCTGCGAGAAAATCAATTTTCATAACCTGAAAATTGGGCAAAAATAAAGTTTCCAAATTTTTTTAGAAAATTCATATTAAATTTTTCCTCAAAAAAGGGGTAGAGGGACACCTGGAGTGTCCTAGGGGGACCCACCAGGCCAGCACACCCTTGGTGGCGCGGCCAGCCCTAGGTGGCGCCTGGCCTAGGTGTGGCCCCACCTGTGGCCCTCCAAAGTGTCTCCTTCCAGCCAGTTCTTTCTCTCTCCCAAAAAACACCGGAAAACTTTCTCAAGCTCGAGTTCCTGCTGTTCTTGCTTCCGATTTTCGATTTCCTTGCTCAGCCCATCTTTGCTGCTGATTTTTCGAGGGATTGCTCCTTGGTATGTGCCTCCTCCGCTTGTCCAATTAGATTCGTGATTGTAGATTGTATTTTGAGTATTTTTCTACTGTAGGTGACAGGTTGTGTGAGATTGCATGCTTGTTCTATGCTTAGAGATTTCATTTTGATGCATGTTTACCCCTCGAGCAAGTTCCTATAGTAGTGCCTCATCACTTACCAACATGGAAATTACTTAGTTTGATGTTTGTCTAATTTTTTTAGAAAAAAGGGTCATGGACAACCACACCTTTGGAGAAGTATTTGAGAGTGATGCACCTAGGAGGACAAGGCCTTCTAGATCATCCTCCCGAGCTAGGACATCATACAATGAGGATCTTATTATGCCGCACTTCGGCAATAAGGGAGATGAAGGGGATGCGCACCCTTCTACCTTCCCTTGTTTTACCTTTTTGCAGGCTGCAGGGATTTTCAATGATTTCCTAACTCTTGTTAGGAGGGTTGGTCTAACTAGTTATATGCAGGATGAGAGTGAGCAATATGCCATGCTCACCAAAACTTTTGGAGAGTTTCTCTTTTTCTAACAACCCTTTCAGGTCAGAGGTGTCATTCAAAATCTATGATAGGCCTATCTCCATGACTTTGAAGAAATTTTGCGAAATTTTGGGTATTGGTATGGTTGGGACGGTGAAGAAGATTCTAGCTCAACCCGCTGAATTTTTGGAGCTCTACCGCGGGGTAACTAATGATGATGACCGTAGAGCCCAGCGCGGAAAGATAAGAAATATTCAACTCCTAGCTATCAGATATTTTGCTTATTATATTGCCACTAGTATTCTTGGTAGGGAGAACACTAGCAATATTTCCAACTATCATTTGGCCTTTCTAGCTGCTGCACTCAACAATGAAACCAGGTATAATCTTGGTTCTCTCATTGCTCGTTGCTTAACTACTAGAGGACCCATTTATGGGGGTATTATTGCTGCACATATAGTTGTTGCCTTAGAACTTTCTATTGATCCAAATGATACAATTTTGGCTCCTCAGAGGCTTGATCTTGCTGTCATGAAAGCGCATCACTTTGTCACTGCTAGTTCTACCATTGAGAGTTTGGTTTACAGGATGATGTTTACTGATGGGGAAGAAAGGGAAATTCCTTTGCCACAAACTACTTTGTTCAGTATTTGCCAGGGACCTTGGTCACGCTCCAAGGAGGAGATGGACGAGCATCTGTGCATTCGTGGTTTCCACAGACACTACCAGGGGTATGCGCCCTCTTATGACCACTCTGTGCACTACATAGGGGCGTCCTCGAGCACGTACCAGGACGAAGGGGCCTCTTTGTCGCATTATGGAGGCGCACCTTCTTGGTCACCATGGGATTGAGCCCCACTTAGGCCAAAATCCTAAGCTTGGGGGGAGGTACACCGACATCACACTCATTTATATATCATGTTTCGTCGGTCCTTTGTATATCCATGTTTCGCTTTCTTTTTGGTTTTTGTTTCTGCTTTCCCAAAACACAAAAAAGACCAAAAATATTTTCGTTGTTTCTCTTTGTTTGTTTCTTTGCTTTTTAGCTTTGGTTTGCCTTAAGAAAAATCCAAAAATATTTTTGTTTGGTTTGTTTTTGCTTTGTGTGCTTGCTTTAAAAAATTGAAAACACCAAAAAAATTTGTTGTTTTTCTTTGGTGTTGTGAAGTTCTTTGCAGGGTTCAGTGGTCCTTGGTGGAGTTTGGTTTCATATTATTATTCAGGCCACACAAGTGAAGAGCAATAATGAAGACTATGACAACTTGAGGTGTGGTAAGAGGCTAGTAATGAACTCTATTTGTTTTCATTTTTGCACATATACTCATCTTTGTGGGCATGTTTAGTCTGTTCATGTAAGGTGGATGTTATTTATGGATGCTTAGTAGTTCTTGATCTCTTATGATTATATCCAGCTTGCTAATAGTTTGTAGCATGTCATATGAATGTTTGCTTGCATTGTTCTATTCATAACTTTGTATGACATTGTGTTATCCTCCTCTGAATGTTTCATTTGAATCGACTTGGCACATGCTCACGCATGCATATGACTAAACAATAGTCAGTTAAGCCTTGATGATTTATTTTGCCTCAGAGTTCTTGTATCACTTTTATGCCATAATTAGTCATGTTTTGTTTCAAGCATGATTATGACAGTTATTGCTCTCTTGTTTGTTGCTCCCTCTCTATTGCTAGCCTTCACTTGCACTGAATATGAGCTCTACTCGTGTTTCCAACTCCCCAAAACCCACATTGCCAAAAGTGTCCACCATACCTACCTACTAGCATTATTTGCTATTCCGTGCATATTCATTATGCCTTGTTTTCTTCCAAATAAAATGTTTGCTTGTTATTAGAAAGTTAGTTAGTAAATCTCTCATGAACATGATGGCACACTTTATTTCTCGCAATTAATAAACCTGAACCATTGTGACTGTCCATAAAAGTTAAATGCTTGCAAATTATAGGCTGGAAGTTAGCAGAACCGTGTTGTCACGGGGAACGCTTTCAACATTGCACTTGTACATTGTACCCAGTTGATATCATGCTATTTTGTTTATGGATATCGTCGGTGTGAAATAAAAGGGGAGCTTGTAAGTTCATGGAGTTATATATCATGCGCAAGGGGTACCCCGTTGGCGGTTCTCTATGATACGCATGTATTTACTATGACAAGAACTTACCGGTAACTAAAGTTGAGTAGCATGAGGAGCGACCCTCGTATTCAAGGGACATGAGATTTTCAGTTTATGGTCTGCCAAGCATATAACTCATATTAGACCTCACTTTCACCATTAAACATCTAAAGATGCCTATGATAGGGGCAATGAGAGCTCAAAGCTAATGAGTACCATACTTTTAGCATTTGGAAGCCTTTTAGACTTTTCAAAACCTTTTCACTTCCTTTTTGAGTCACCACTTATTCTATGAGCACCTTCCTGAGAGCATAGTTGTCATTCTTAGTGTAATGTGCTTATATCAAAACTTGGTTAATTATGTCATAACTTTGATGCTTGTATCTCTGATATCTTTACTTCTTGTTGAGGGAGTATCCCAACCTTTTTACAACATAAGGTGGTGTCCCCTGTGTTTACAATGCTAGTCCCTGGATCAATAGCTAGCATCCACAGTTTAGATGTAATATCAAGAAACAAAGGTCATAATATAACTTTATAACCAGGAATAACATAATTTTATTACATCAAACATAGCTCATTTGGCTATTACATTACATTGCAGCGGAATAACTATAGTCATGGGGTCCTTCATCTTCAAAGTGCCACAGGCAAATGTTGGTTGTAGACTTTGTAATCCTAATCAATCAATCTTCACTAAAATCAATCAAACCTGCAACATTACAAGTTACAGCCACAAGGGTCAATACATTTGAATTGTATTGGCAAGCTTCACTTCTATGTATAATATGAGTGGATCCTATCAATACATGCATATTTGGCTAAGTAGAGCTTTAGGCTCATTTGCATAAAGCAATATTTTATCCTATCTTTTCAAAATGGTTTTGGTCCTTTGTCAAATCTCTTTTCCAAGAATCCCTCGAACTCCGTGGTAGACACTCAAGTGTTCAAGTTCTTGTCAAATCCCTTGAGCTCCTTGGTAACCCCAAGTACATCAAGTTTTATAAATTCTCATGAGTTCCTTGGTAACCCCAAGTGTTCATGTTTTCATCAAAATCTCTTGAGCACCTTGGTAACCCCCAAGTGCATCAAGTTTTATAAAATCTCTTTGAATCCCTTGGTAGACACTCAAGGGCATCAAGTTTTTATTTTAGAAGTTGGAATGTTGAGATCTCCCATAGTTCAAACTTTAGTTGCGCAGTATTGTCCATAACCGGGGACACGGCTAAGTACTTAGATTTTTATTATCTTCTGCAGAAGGAGTACACTTTACCCACATGTCACAATCCCATCCTTTTGCCACCAGTGGCCTACTGGATTAGTGCTCACCAAGATGGAGTACTGGCAGATTGAGAATGTGACGAGGTCTTTCCAAAAGGTCCTCCCATACACCATTGCTAGCTTGTCTTCAGCCCCCATGAAGCATTCCAGATCCCCATGTCCAGTAACTAAAGACAATGTATGGGTCTTCCTAATGTAATTGACTAAGCCAGAGCCATAATAGCATGTGGTTGCACACGAAAGCCACAATTGGAGAAACATGTTCAATCTCTAAGTTTCCTAGGTGGGTTTTCTTTTGGAGCACAACACAAAGAGATCACCATAGACATGGTTCCTTTTGTTGCCACCTTCTCCAAAACTTAAAGTATCCTCCACCTAGGTGGTTCATTGAGTCCTTGTTTTATTATATAAAACACAAGTCCTTTTCTCAACTTTGTAAAATCTCAACATGTATCTCTTTTTCCAATAAAGCATGGCTAAGCATGTACAACTACAATGTTTTCTCTAAGGAATGTATAGGGTATCCTAATAGGATTTAGCATATCATAAGTATAAAATTATTTTCATGCATGTTTTCAAAATCCACTAAGTATAATGAAAATAGTAGGACTTTAGATGATAGTGTCACTTGCCTTTTGGTAGGTAATGGTGGTTCACTCCTTGATCTTGCTAGTCTCACACTTCTCTAAATTCACTACAAGTCAATCAAGCAAACACAAAATCCATTTAACATTCCAAACCAAAGTCAAACAAACAATTTCACACACACAAAGCAATGGAATCTAAGTCATGCATAAGTGTGCCAAGAATGGTCCTATTGCAAGGAAGGTCTCCACTAGGCTTCTAAACTTTGTAAGTTCCAAATTGGTCATTCACCATAATGGCAAAGTCAATTGCAAAAGGTTCTTATCCATAAACCATTTTCAAATCCTTTCATCATTTTTTTTGGTGAAAAACATTTTTCTCAATACCACAGCCTTAAGTGGTTTCATCAAATAAGTTGTTGTTTCTCAAAACTTGATGTTTATGGTCAGTAGGTTTGGTCCAAATCATTTTCTCCAAAGTTTTTACTCAAAACCATTTTCATAAACAAAACAATAGTTTTATTTAGCTAGAAATGCACTAAACTAATTAATCCATTCTAAACTTTTCCAAATCCATTTTCTAAACCATGGGTTGGTTCCTAGGGTCAGTAGGTTCTTCACAAACCATTTTGCAAAGGTTTTAACCCTAAAATCATTTTTAAACATTTTTTCTAATCTAAACAAGCACACAAAAGAATCTGCAAAAACAAGCAAACTAACAGATACTATTTGCTAAACCAAGGGCATGGTTGGCTAGGTTTTGCTCTCCTGAATCCAACGACATAAAATTTGTAATTTTTGGACGTGTGGATCCAAAGTTACAAGGGTTTGAATTTCACAACTAAATCAGATTTCAAATCTGTTTTTAAACAAACTGGCCACGCATCGCTTTCTAATTGGACGATACCGGTTCGGCTCAATTTTCTGAAACTAATTTTCTGAAACAAACTGGCCACCGTGTGGATCCAAAGAATCTGTTTTTCTGAAACTAATTTTCTGTTTTGATTTTCAAACAAACAAACAAGGTTCAAATCAATTCAAACCATGGCCAATCTTTGCAACTATGAACCTGGTTCTGCTCAGTAACATAGACCAAAATCCTAAATTTAAAATAATAATTTATAATAGGGTCCAATATTAATTAATTAAATAGATGGACCAATGTTATTGAATCCATAGGTTTTGATTTATTTCAAAGCTCCATTTGAGAACTAAATAATTCTAAACCATTCAGTAGGTTTTATTTGAGAATATAAAATACTTGGAAAACTTATTTTTAAACAAATAAACAAGTTTTGATAGTTTAGAAATAATAAACTTTTATTAATAAAACCTGGATATTAAATCCTTTATTGTTTTATTTTAAATAACCTTTATTATTTTTAATCAAAGCAAAAACCTTTTGTTTCACAAACTTGGCCAAGGTTTAATTTGGCTTTATAAATTAATCTTTATTTAAAAAGCCCTTTTATTTCATTTTGAGAACCAAAACCCTTTTATAAAAAGATTTCAAAGTAGTAACAAAATACTTTTATTTTTCCTTTATTAAATATTTATCTTTTGCATTCCTTTAGGATTTATTTGATCCAAGGTGTTTTGAATGTTTCCAATTGGATTCAAAGGTTTCTTCTGGCCCTGAAAATCAAACAAAGTTTTATTTTATTCATTCATTTTTCACATTACAAGATTTGGAAAATCTTGGGATGTGACAGGCTACCACCCTTAAAATAAATCTCGTCCCGAGATTTGGGAAGGTTAGGGTTACAAGCAGGCTCAAAACAAGGGTACTACCACCCTTAAAAATTTTCTAACAAATTACATATCGTCCTTCTTGGGATCCTGGGAAAACTTTCTCTAAGCAAACAGTTGCATTTGTGTCCTTAGTTTCCATGCTTGACTCATGGGCCAAGGTTGAGTTTCTCCATAGGCTTGTTCAACTTGTTCTTCATCTTTTCGGGACAGTTGCTTGCATAATGTCCTGGGTTCTTGCAGTTGAAACAGTGGATTTCTTGGAGTTCTTTACGTGGCTCTTGTGTACAAGTTGCTACATAGTGGCCTAGCTCTTTGCAATTGTTGCACATCACTTGGTCAATCCCCTTATTTTTCTGGTTCTCTGGGCACTCACTGGATTAGTGTCCCATTTCCTTACATTTACGACATTGCACAAGGTTCATGTCCTGTCTTGGTTTCTTGGGTTTCTTTGATCCTTTGAATTGGGTTGTCTTGTTTGGAGGTATAAGTGGTCCTTTTCCTTTATTGGTAAACTTGGATCCTTCTTGTTTCCTTTGTTCCACCATGGAGTAGATGGGGCATTGTATAGGAGTATGATTGCTTCCTTCACATAGGTAGCAAATAGCTTGAGAGGTAGGACATTGTCCAATAGGATGTTTCTCTTCACAGTTAGGGCATTGATCTTCATGCTCCTTGGAAGTATGGTCCTTGTCTCCACAAATAATGCAAGCTGGGGCTCCATCTAGAATAACATTCTTGTCATCCTTGTTATCATAAACTCTTTTGGGATAGTTTTCTTCCATGTTGATCATTTGATTAGTCACCTTAAGCATCAGTTGGGATTGTTCCTCCAAAAACTTTTGCAGTGTTGGATCTTTATCACTATTGCTGGCTATGAACTGAGTTGTTAGTTGGTTCAACTGGTGTTGGGTTGCTATGAGCTCTTTCATGCTGTCAGCTTGGTTGGTGTTGGTGTCATCAACCTTGATGTTGGAGTCTCTTGGAGTAGTCATCTGTTTGGGTTGAAGGAAAATTAGAATAGGCAAAAGGTTTTTCTAAGGAATCAATTCTAATCACACATATCACAATTCACACAAGCAATGTACATGCAATCACAAACCAACATTTCACTCAATAACAATGTTCAAGCACATACTTAGGCAACAAAATATTTTTGTTACACCACATGAGTTGGTGGGTTTGACTTAACTAAAATATGGTGGTCCATCTATATGGTTCACTTGTGATCTTTCCATCATTCTTGGTTGATTCTTCCTTACATGAGATCATGGTTTTCCTTGGTTACTAAACTTCAAGTAGTGTGGGCTTCTTCTTTATTTTGCATTCCCTCAGTCTCTATATTTTGAGCAAGATTTATTTGTATCTATTGTACTCCTTAGTGGTTTCCAAGTTGGATGTCCTTGGTGGAAAGATGAAGATGTTGAAGTCATTATAGCTGAAGAACTTGAAGTCATTAGAGTTGAAGGTGTTGAAGAAGTCCTTTGCACATGGTGTAGTCTTGGGTCATAGGGTAGGCTTTTCCATTAAGTTTGAAGTGGAAGAGATGTAGTGTTGAAATCAAAATGGTTAAGGGAAGAGTCTTACTAGATTGTTTGTAAATAAGTTTTGGAACAATTATAATTCCTATTTTCTAAGGGTTTTTGTCCAATCCTAGGGTTACAAATCCTACAGGCAACACAATGCTCTGATACCATCTGTTGAGGGAGTATCCCAACCTTTTTACAACATAAGGTGGTGTCCCCTGTGTTTACAATGCTAGTCCCTGGATCAATAGCTAGCATCCACAGTTTAGATGTAATATCAAGAAACAAAGGTCATAATATAACTTTATAACCAGGAATAACATAATTTTATTACATCAAACATAGCTCATTTGGCTATTACATTACATTGCAGCGGAATAACTATAGTCATGGGGTCCTTCATCTTCAAAGTGCCACAGGCAAATGTTGGTTGTAGACTTTGTAATCCTAATCAATCAATCTTCACTAAAATCAATCAAACCTGCAACATTACAAGTTACAGCCACAAGGGTCAATACATTTGAATTGTATTGGCAAGCTTCACTTCTATGTATAATATGAGTGGATCCTATCAATACATGCATATTTGGCTAAGTAGAGCTTTAGGCTCATTTGCATAAAGCAATATTTTATCCTATCTTTTCAAAATGGTTTTGGTCCTTTGTCAAATCTCTTTTCCAAGAATCCCTCGAACTCCGTGGTAGACACTCAAGTGTTCAAGTTCTTGTCAAATCCCTTGAGCTCCTTGGTAACCCCAAGTACATCAAGTTTTATAAATTCTCATGAGTTCCTTGGTAACCCCAAGTGTTCATGTTTTCATCAAAATCTCTTGAGCACCTTGGTAACCCCCAAGTGCATCAAGTTTTATAAAATCTCTTTGAATCCCTTGGTAGACACTCAAGGGCATCAAGTTTTTATTTTAGAAGTTGGAATGTTGAGATCTCCCATAGTTCAAACTTTAGTTGCGCAGTATTGTCCATAACCGGGGACACGGCTAAGTACTTAGATTTTTATTATCTTCTGCAGAAGGAGTACACTTTACCCACATGTCACAATCCCATCCTTTTGCCACCAGTGGCCTACTGGATTAGTGCTCACCAAGATGGAGTACTGGCAGATTGAGAATGTGACGAGGTCTTTCCAAAAGGTCCTCCCATACACCATTGCTAGCTTGTCTTCAGCCCCCATGAAGCATTCCAGATCCCCATGTCCAGTAACTAAAGACAATGTATGGGTCTTCCTAATGTAATTGACTAAGCCAGAGCCATAATAGCATGTGGTTGCACACGAAAGCCACAATTGGAGAAACATGTTCAATCTCTAAGTTTCCTAGGTGGGTTTTCTTTTGGAGCACAACACAAAGAGATCACCATAGACATGGTTCCTTTTGTTGCCACCTTCTCCAAAACTTAAAGTATCCTCCACCTAGGTGGTTCATTGAGTCCTTGTTTTATTATATAAAACACAAGTCCTTTTCTCAACTTTGTAAAATCTCAACATGTATCTCTTTTTCCAATAAAGCATGGCTAAGCATGTACAACTACAATGTTTTCTCTAAGGAATGTATAGGGTATCCTAATAGGATTTAGCATATCATAAGTATA
The DNA here is from genome assembly GCA_916181665.1 of Avena sativa. Taxonomy (NCBI): domain Eukaryota; kingdom Viridiplantae; phylum Streptophyta; class Magnoliopsida; order Poales; family Poaceae; genus Avena; species Avena sativa. Next base: position 341,375,939 of record OV702293.1, on the reverse strand, counting down.
AAATTATTTTCATGCATGTTTTCAAAATCCACTAAGTATAATGAAAATAGTAGGACTTTAGATGATAGTGTCACTTGCCTTTTGGTAGGTAATGGTGGTTCACTCCTTGATCTTGCTAGTCTCACACTTCTCTAAATTCACTACAAGTCAATCAAGCAAACACAAAATCCATTTAACATTCCAAACCAAAGTCAAACAAACAATTTCACACACACAAAGCAATGGAATCTAAGTCATGCATAAGTGTGCCAAGAATGGTCCTATTGCAAGGAAGGTCTCCACTAGGCTTCTAAACTTTGTAAGTTCCAAATTGGTCATTCACCATAATGGCAAAGTCAATTGCAAAAGGTTCTTATCCATAAACCATTTTCAAATCCTTTCATCATTTTTTTTGGTGAAAAACATTTTTCTCAATACCACAGCCTTAAGTGGTTTCATCAAATAAGTTGTTGTTTCTCAAAACTTGATGTTTATGGTCAGTAGGTTTGGTCCAAATCATTTTCTCCAAAGTTTTTACTCAAAACCATTTTCATAAACAAAACAATAGTTTTATTTAGCTAGAAATGCACTAAACTAATTAATCCATTCTAAACTTTTCCAAATCCATTTTCTAAACCATGGGTTGGTTCCTAGGGTCAGTAGGTTCTTCACAAACCATTTTGCAAAGGTTTTAACCCTAAAATCATTTTTAAACATTTTTTCTAATCTAAACAAGCACACAAAAGAATCTGCAAAAACAAGCAAACTAACAGATACTATTTGCTAAACCAAGGGCATGGTTGGCTAGGTTTTGCTCTCCTGAATCCAACGACATAAAATTTGTAATTTTTGGACGTGTGGATCCAAAGTTACAAGGGTTTGAATTTCACAACTAAATCAGATTTCAAATCTGTTTTTAAACAAACTGGCCACGCATCGCTTTCTAATTGGACGATACCGGTTCGGCTCAATTTTCTGAAACTAATTTTCTGAAACAAACTGGCCACCGTGTGGATCCAAAGAATCTGTTTTTCTGAAACTAATTTTCTGTTTTGATTTTCAAACAAACAAACAAGGTTCAAATCAATTCAAACCATGGCCAATCTTTGCAACTATGAACCTGGTTCTGCTCAGTAACATAGACCAAAATCCTAAATTTAAAATAATAATTTATAATAGGGTCCAATATTAATTAATTAAATAGATGGACCAATGTTATTGAATCCATAGGTTTTGATTTATTTCAAAGCTCCATTTGAGAACTAAATAATTCTAAACCATTCAGTAGGTTTTATTTGAGAATATAAAATACTTGGAAAACTTATTTTTAAACAAATAAACAAGTTTTGATAGTTTAGAAATAATAAACTTTTATTAATAAAACCTGGATATTAAATCCTTTATTGTTTTATTTTAAATAACCTTTATTATTTTTAATCAAAGCAAAAACCTTTTGTTTCACAAACTTGGCCAAGGTTTAATTTGGCTTTATAAATTAATCTTTATTTAAAAAGCCCTTTTATTTCATTTTGAGAACCAAAACCCTTTTATAAAAAGATTTCAAAGTAGTAACAAAATACTTTTATTTTTCCTTTATTAAATATTTATCTTTTGCATTCCTTTAGGATTTATTTGATCCAAGGTGTTTTGAATGTTTCCAATTGGATTCAAAGGTTTCTTCTGGCCCTGAAAATCAAACAAAGTTTTATTTTATTCATTCATTTTTCACATTACAAGATTTGGAAAATCTTGGGATGTGACAGGCTACCACCCTTAAAATAAATCTCGTCCCGAGATTTGGGAAGGTTAGGGTTACAAGCAGGCTCAAAACAAGGGTACTACCACCCTTAAAAATTTTCTAACAAATTACATATCGTCCTTCTTGGGATCCTGGGAAAACTTTCTCTAAGCAAACAGTTGCATTTGTGTCCTTAGTTTCCATGCTTGACTCATGGGCCAAGGTTGAGTTTCTCCATAGGCTTGTTCAACTTGTTCTTCATCTTTTCGGGACAGTTGCTTGCATAATGTCCTGGGTTCTTGCAGTTGAAACAGTGGATTTCTTGGAGTTCTTTACGTGGCTCTTGTGTACAAGTTGCTACATAGTGGCCTAGCTCTTTGCAATTGTTGCACATCACTTGGTCAATCCCCTTATTTTTCTGGTTCTCTGGGCACTCACTGGATTAGTGTCCCATTTCCTTACATTTACGACATTGCACAAGGTTCATGTCCTGTCTTGGTTTCTTGGGTTTCTTTGATCCTTTGAATTGGGTTGTCTTGTTTGGAGGTATAAGTGGTCCTTTTCCTTTATTGGTAAACTTGGATCCTTCTTGTTTCCTTTGTTCCACCATGGAGTAGATGGGGCATTGTATAGGAGTATGATTGCTTCCTTCACATAGGTAGCAAATAGCTTGAGAGGTAGGACATTGTCCAATAGGATGTTTCTCTTCACAGTTAGGGCATTGATCTTCATGCTCCTTGGAAGTATGGTCCTTGTCTCCACAAATAATGCAAGCTGGGGCTCCATCTAGAATAACATTCTTGTCATCCTTGTTATCATAAACTCTTTTGGGATAGTTTTCTTCCATGTTGATCATTTGATTAGTCACCTTAAGCATCAGTTGGGATTGTTCCTCCAAAAACTTTTGTAGTGTTGGATCTTTATCACTATTGCTGGCTATGAACTGAGCTGTTAGTTGGTTCAACTGGTGTTGGGTTGCTATGAGCTCTTTCATGCTGTCAGCTTGGTTGGTGTTGGTGTCATCAACCTTGATGTTGGAGTCTCTTGGAGTAGTCATCTGTTTGGGTTGAAGGAAAATTAGAATAGGCAAAAGGTTTTTCTAAGGAATCAATTCTAATCACACATATCACAATTCACACAAGCAATGTACATGCAATCACAAACCAACATTTCACTCAATAACAATGTTCAAGCACATACTTAGGCAACAAAATATTTTTGTTACACCACATGAGTTGGTGGGTTTGACTTAACTAAAATATGGTGGTCCATCTATATGGTTCACTTGTGATCTTTCCATCATTCTTGGTTGATTCTTCCTTACATGAGATCATGGTTTTCCTTGGTTACTAAACTTCAAGTAGTGTGGGCTTCTTCTTTATTTTGCATTCCCTCAGTCTCTATATTTTGAGCAAGATTTCTTTGTATCTATTGTACTCCTTAGTGGTTTCCAAGTTGGATGTCCTTGGTGGAAAGATGAAGATGTTGAAGTCATTATAGCTGAAGAACTTGAAGTCATTAGAGTTGAAGGTGTTGAAGAAGTCCTTTGCACATGGTGTAGTCTTGGGTCATAGGGTAGGCTTTTCCATTAAGTTTGAAGTGGAAGAGATGTAGTGTTGAAATCAAAATGGTTAAGGGAAGAGTCTTACTAGATTGTTTGTAAATAAGTTTTGGAACAATTATAATTCCTATTTTCTAAGGGTTTTTGTCCAATCCTAGGGTTACAAATCCTACAGGCAACACAATGCTCTGATACCATCTGTTGAGGGAGTATCCCAACCTTTTTACAACATAAGGTGGTGTCCCCTGTGTTTACAATGCTAGTCCCTGGATCAATAGCTAGCATCCACAGTTTAGATGTAATATCAAGAAACAAAGGTCATAATATAACTTTATAACCAGGAATAACATAATTTTATTACATCAAACATAGCTCATTTGGCTATTACATTACATTGCAGCGGAATAACTATAGTCATGGGGTCCTTCATCTTCAAAGTGCCACAGGCAAATGTTGGTTGTAGACTTTGTAATCCTAATCAATCAATCTTCACTAAAATCAATCAAACCTGCAACATTACAAGTTACAGCCACAAGGGTCAATACATTTGAATTGTATTGGCAAGCTTCACTTCTATGTATAATATGAGTGGATCCTATCAATACATGCATATTTGGCTAAGTAGAGCTTTAGGCTCATTTGCATAAAGCAATATTTTATCCTATCTTTTCAAAATGGTTTTGGTCCTTTGTCAAATCTCTTTTCCAAGAATCCCTCGAACTCCGTGGTAGACACTCAAGTGTTCAAGTTCTTGTCAAATCCCTTGAGCTCCTTGGTAACCCCAAGTACATCAAGTTTTATAAATTCTCATGAGTTCCTTGGTAACCCCAAGTGTTCATGTTTTCATCAAAATCTCTTGAGCACCTTGGTAACCCCCAAGTGCATCAAGTTTTATAAAATCTCTTTGAATCCCTTGGTAGACACTCAAGGGCATCAAGTTTTTATTTTAGAAGTTGGAATGTTGAGATCTCCCATAGTTCAAACTTTAGTTGCGCAGTATTGTCCATAACCGGGGACACGGCTAAGTACTTAGATTTTTATTATCTTCTGCAGAAGGAGTACACTTTACCCACATGTCACAATCCCATCCTTTTGCCACCAGTGGCCTACTGGATTAGTGCTCACCAAGATGGAGTACTGGCAGATTGAGAATGTGACGAGGTCTTTCCAAAAGGTCCTCCCATACACCATTGCTAGCTTGTCTTCAGCCCCCATGAAGCATTCCAGATCCCCATGTCCAGTAACTAAAGACAATGTATGGGTCTTCCTAATGTAATTGACTAAGCCAGAGCCATAATAGCATGTGGTTGCACACGAAAGCCACAATTGGAGAAACATGTTCAATCTCTAAGTTTCCTAGGTGGGTTTTCTTTTGGAGCACAACACAAAGAGATCACCATAGACATGGTTCCTTTTGTTGCCACCTTCTCCAAAACTTAAAGTATCCTCCACCTAGGTGGTTCATTGAGTCCTTGTTTTATTATATAAAACACAAGTCCTTTTCTCAACTTTGTAAAATCTCAACATGTATCTCTTTTTCCAATAAAGCATGGCTAAGCATGTACAACTACAATGTTTTCTCTAAGGAATGTATAGGGTATCCTAATAGGATTTAGCATATCATAAGTATAAAATTATTTTCATGCATGTTTTCAAAATCCACTAAGTATAATGAAAATAGTAGGACTTTAGATGATAGTGTCACTTGCCTTTTGGTAGGTAATGGTGGTTCACTCCTTGATCTTGCTAGTCTCACACTTCTCTAAATTCACTACAAGTCAATCAAGCAAACACAAAATCCATTTAACATTCCAAACCAAAGTCAAACAAACAATTTCACACACACAAAGCAATGGAATCTAAGTCATGCATAAGTGTGCCAAGAATGGTCCTATTGCAAGGAAGGTCTCCACTAGGCTTCTAAACTTTGTAAGTTCCAAATTGGTCATTCACCATAATGGCAAAGTCAATTGCAAAAGGTTCTTATCCATAAACCATTTTCAAATCCTTTCATCATTTTTTTGGTGAAAAACATTTTTCTCAATACCACAGCCTTAAGTGGTTTCATCAAATAAGTTGTTGTTTCTCAAAACTTGATGTTTATGGTCAGTAGGTTTGGTCCAAATCATTTTCTCCAAAGTTTTTACTCAAAACCATTTTCATAAACAAAACAATAGTTTTATTTAGCTAGAAATGCACTAAACTAATTAATCCATTCTAAACTTTTCCAAATCCATTTTCTAAACCATGGGTTGGTTCCTAGGGTCAGTAGGTTCTTCACAAACCATTTTGCAAAGGTTTTAACCCTAAAATCATTTTTAAACATTTTTTCTAATCTAAACAAGCACACAAAAGAATCTGCAAAAACAAGCAAACTAACAGATACTATTTGCTAAACCAAGGGCATGGTTGGCTAGGTTTTGCTCTCCTGAATCCAACGACATAAAATTTGTAATTTTTGGACGTGTGGATCCAAAGTTACAAGGGTTTGAATTTCACAACTAAATCAGATTTCAAATCTGTTTTTAAACAAACTGGCCACGCATCGCTTTCTAATTGGACGATACCGGTTCGGCTCAATTTCTGAAACTAATTTTCTGAAACAAACTGGCCACCGTGTGGATCCAAAGAATCTGTTTTTCTGAAACTAATTTTCTGTTTTGATTTTCAAACAAACAAACAAGGTTCAAATCAATTCAAACCATGGCCAATCTTTGCAACTATGAACCTGGTTCTGCTCAGTAACATAGACCAAAATCCTAAATTTAAAATAATAATTTATAATAGGGTCCAATATTAATTAATTAAATAGATGGACCCATGTTATTGAATCCATAGGTTTTGATTTATTTCAAAGCTCCATTTGAGAACTAAATAATTCTAAACCATTCAGTAGGTTTTATTTGAGAATATAAAATACTTGGAAAACTTATTTTTAAACAAATAAACAAGTTTTGATAGTTTAGAAATAATAAACTTTTATTAATAAAACCTGGATATTAAATCCTTTATTGTTTTATTTTAAATAACCTTTATTATTTTTAATCAAAGCAAAAACCTTTTGTTTCACAAACTTGGCCAAGGTTTAATTTGGCTTTATAAATTAATCTTTATTTAAAAAGCCCTTTTATTTCATTTTGAGAACCAAAACCCTTTTATAAAAAGATTTCAAAGTAGTAACAAAATACTTTTATTTTTCCTTTATTAAATATTTATCTTTTGCATTCCTTTAGGATTTATTTGATCCAAGGTGTTTTGAATGTTTCCAATTGGATTCAAAGGTTTCTTCTGGCCCTGAAAATCAAACAAAGTTTTATTTTATTCATTCATTTTTCACATTACAAGATTTGGAAAATCTTGGGATGTGACACTTCTAGTCTTCACTTGAACTTTAGTGGTGCCTTGATATTTATGTTGTGCTCCACCATCAAAGGCAAGCGAGATACCACTCTATCATACCTTTTTATGAGCATTGCAATGTTGCTTATGTTTTATGCTACTTATTATTATTGAGTTGGAATCTCTTCTTAGTTTGCAATGACTATTAAGTAGACTTAGTTGCATTCTCCTTATTATGAATTTCCTAAGTATCTACTCATGTGCTGAGAATATTTACATCATATGAAGCAAATGTGTTCGTGAAAGTTCTTTTATCGCACTCAGTTTTCAACTGAATTGCTTGAGGACAAGCAATAAGCTAAGCTTGGGAGAGTTGATACGTCCAAAACGTATCTACTTTCCTGAACACTTTTGCTATTGTTTATCCTCTAAATTTGTGTGATTTGGATACAACTAACACGGACTAACGCTGTTTTCAGCAGAATTAACTTGGTGTCTAGTTTTTATGCAGAAAATCAACTATCAGGAAAAATCCAGGAAAGTATGCCAAAAATCCTATTTCACGAGAAGACTCACGGAGCCAGAAGACGAGGCGGAGGTGGGCAGCAAGGGGCCCACACCCCCTGTCGAGCGGGCCAGGCCTGGCTGCGCCAGGGAGGGGTGTGGCCGCCTCGGGCACCCCCTCGGCCTCCCTCTTTGCCTATAAGTTTCCTCTTGACCTAAAAACTCAGGGGGGTTTCAACGTTTTTCCAGAAAGATTTACGCTGCACCGCCACCACCAGAAACCGCGATTCAGAACCAGAAACTCCGTTTTGGCACCCTTCCGGGACGGGGAATTTGGAGGAGATCATCGCCATCATCATCACCGATGCCTCTCCATCAACCATCCATGTTTCCCCCGTCCATGAGTGAGTAATCCCCCATTGTAGGCTATGGGGATTATAGGGATTGGATGAGTTCTATCATGTACTCGAATAAGATTGTTAGGGCATGGTGCCTAGTATCTCTATTAGTGTTATTTGACTTTGTTGCAACTTGTTGTGCTTAATGCTTGTAACTAGGGCCCAAGTGCCACGATCTCAGATCTGAACATGTTATTGATTCATGATGATCGTATTGTTTGTGATCTCATCTGCAAGTTGTGTACACATATCATTGTCTGGATCCAAAGGCCCCGAAGTGATAGAATTTGGGACAACCGGAGGGGATGTCTGTGATGTGAGGATTGTTGGAATTATGCCCTAGAGGCAATAATAAAGATGTTATTATTATAATTCTTGTTCATGATAAAGTTTATATTCCATGCTAGAATTGTATTAAGCGGAAACTTTAATACTTGTGTGGTTTGTGAACAACACCGTGTCCCTAGTATGCCTCTATGGACTAGCTCATTGATTAATGATGGTTAAGGTTTCCTAACCATAGACATGAGTTGTCGATTAATAATGAGATCATATCATTGGGAGAATGATATGATGGACAGACCCAAACTAAGTGAAGCAATTAGATCGTGTCATCGTGTTCATCTTTGCGAAGATTTTCTTATGTCAAATATTGTGTTCCTTAGACCATGAGATAATACAACTCCCTGGTATTAGAAGAAAGCTTTGAGGTCATCAAACGTCATCCTATGAGAGGGTGATCATAAAGGTGTCTCTCAGGTGATCGGAAAGTACCTGTTGGGTTGTATGTATCGAGATGGGATTTGTCCCTCCCAAGTCGGAGAGATATACTTCGGGCCCACTCGGTAATCGATATCAACACCGCTTGCAAGCATGTGGTTAAGGAGTTAGTCACAAAGTGATATCGGATTACGGAACGAGTAAAGTACTTGCTGTGAACGAGATTGAACTAGGTATGACGGTACCGACGATCGAATCTCGGGCAAGTAAAATATCACGAGACGCAGGGAATATAAATATGGGATTGATTGAATCCTGGCATCGTGGTTCATCCGATATGATCATCGATGAATGTGTGGGAGTCAATATGGGTTTCCAGACCCCGCTGTTGATTATTGATATAAGATCATGTCTGCATGTTCTCGAACCCGAAGGGTCACACAGTTAACGTGTCTTGACGCTAGGATAGATTGGATAATTGGTTTATGAGTTTTTGTTCGGAGTCTCGGATGGGATCCGGGACATCACGAGAGGTTCCGGAATGGTCCGGAGAATAAGATTCATATAAGGCAATGCAGTTTTTGGAGTTCGGAATTGTTTCGGGTTAATCGGTATTGTACCGGAAGCTTCTAGAACCTTCTGGAGGGGGACCAACGTGGCCCCACCTGTCGGGAGGGGGCATGGGTCTATGAGGGAGTGCCCTGGATGCATTGGGCCAGGGGCACAAGGCCCCATAGGGCCCAGCCGGCCAAACCTAGGGGAAACCCTAGGGGAGCTTCTAGAAGGAGGGGGAAACTTGCCCCCACTCTTCCCTCCTTGGCCGCCGGCCTAGGCTTGGGGGAGGGCTAGGGTTGGCGCCCACCCCTCTATATAAAGAGGGATGGGGGCGCACCACCCCCCCCCCCACACACACACACACACCTCCTCCTCAAGCCCTAGCCGCCCTGCTGCCCTCCTCTCTCTCTCTCCCTCCCGACTGCACGTAGGCGAAGCCCTGCTGTAGAAACTCTCCACCACTTGCACCACGCCGTCGCGTTGTATATCCAATCCATCTCTCCACCATACTTGCTGGACCGAGGAAGCAGGAGACGTCAAGGTGCCGCACGTGTGCATCTCTCGGAGGCATCGCCACTTGCGGTGTTAGATCGGATCGGATCGCGAGGAGGAGAAGCGAGTACGACTACATCACCCACGTTCCGACGAACGTCCGCTGTGCGAATCTTCAAGGGTATGAAGATCTCATCTAATCCCTATCGTTGTTTGCATCTCCTAGATTAGATCTTAGCTTCCCCGTTCGCATCCGTAGAATTTTTTTGATTTACTATGCTGTGAAACCCTTCAGTGGTATCAGAGCTAGATCTATGCGTAGATGTGTTTCACGAGTAGAACGCAATATGGTTGTTGCGGGCGTTGATGTTTTTTGTTGCAAGCCTCTTGTTTGTGTTCTTCTTATGATGCGGGATAGTGAGATCGAAGCGGTCCAGGCCAACTTTACGCGACGTCGTTCGCGAGACCGGCTCCGCACTTCACGTGTGGCTTGTTCCACACATGCGGCTGGTGGATGCATGTTTCTCTCACTATAGTTGTCATGGGATTTACACCGGAGTTTGGAAACCATAATATCACCGTTGTGGCTTTCCGTAGGTAAGAATCGTTCTTAGCTTGCTACTCCCATAAGCCACGTAAAACATGCAACAACAAAGTAGAGGCGTCTAACTTGTTTTTGCAGGGAGTGTTTTCTGTTATATGGTATGGCCCAAGATGTGATATGTGTATTGTATGTGATGATCATGTTTTGTAATGTTTCACGACTTGCATGTCGATGAGTACACAACCGGCAGGAGCCATATGGTTGTCTTTATAATTGTGTATGACCTGTGTGTCAACTTCTTATACGCCATGTAATAGTTTCACTTTATCGCTAAGTAGTTAGCAATAGTTTTAGTTGCTATTAGTGGTGGAGGCAATCATGGTGGAGGGATGGAGATCATGCCAGCACGCACAAGATGGAGATCATTGCGCAAAGATTGGCTATACCATGTCACATAAAGTTATATGCATGTGATGTTTATCCTTTTATGTATCTTATTATGCTTAGATCGCGACGGTAGCATTATAAGATGATTCCTCACTTAAAGATCAAGATAAAACTGTGTTCTCCCCATGTATGCACCGTTGCGAAAGTTCGTCGTGTCCAAGCATCACGTGATGATCGGGTGCTATAGACTCTACGTTCACATACAACGGGTGCAAGCCAGTTTTGCACACGCGAAAATACTTGGGTTTGACTTGACTAGCCTAGCATGTACAGACATGGCCTCGGAACACATGAACCAAAGGGTTAAGCATGAGTCATATGAATGATATGATCGACACTTCGTTGTCCACCATTGAAACCACATCTCTTCTCGTGAAGATCGGATTAGGTGTGGTGAATTTGGATCATGTTCACTAAACAACTTGAGGGATGTTGAGTTTAGTGGGAGTTCATCTAGTAATTTGATTAAAAGTTGAACTAGTTATCATGAACATAGTCTAATTTGTACTTGCAAACATTGTAGATCAAATGGCTAAGTCCAACTTCAACTTCAATGTTTTTGCTGAGAAGGAAAAGCTGAGAAACAATGGGTCTAACTTCACCAACTGGTTCCGCAATCTGAGAATCATTCTCTCTGGCGGTCAAAAGGACTATGTCCTTGAGAAAGCGTTAGGTGACGCCCCTGCTGCAACTGCACCGGCTGATGAGGAAGTTGTCTATCAGTCGCGCAAAGATGATTATGGTGTGATTAAGAGCACTATGTTGTTTGCTATGGAATCGGACCTTCAAAATCGTTTTGAAGACTATCCCGGGCCCTTTGAGATTCTTGAGGAGCTGAAAACTATGTTTTAGACTCAGGCCCGTTCTGAGAGATATGAGATCTCTGAGAAATTCTTTAACTGCAAGATGGAGGAAGGGAGTTCCGTTAGTGAGCACGCCCTTAAGATGTCGGGCTACACTCAACGCCTTGAGAAACTGGACTGCAAGATTCCAGAGGAGCTCAAGATTGACAGGGTTCTGCAATAACTCCCTCCCAGCTACAAAAGTCTTGTAGTGACTCATAATCAGATTGGTTCCACTGATACGATCACCGAGCTCTTCGCAAAGCTGAAGGCTGCGGAGGTGGACATCAAAAAGGATAATCATGTGTTGATGGTCAACAAGCCCCCCACCTTCAAGAAAGGTAAGGGTGGAAAGAAGCCCTTCAAGAAAGGTGGTGGCAAGCGCGTTGCCCCTGCTGAGAAGAAGCTCAAGTCTGGACCCAAGCCGGAATCTAAGTGCTTCTATTGCAAGGACAAGGGTTACTGGAAGCGCAACTGTCCGAAGTACTTAGCGGACAAGAAAGCTGGCACCATCAAAGGTATATTTGATATACATGTTATTGATGTTTTCCTTACTAGCCCTCGTTGTAGTGCCTGGGTATTTGATACTGGTTCAGTTGCTAATATTTGTAACTCGAAACAAGAGCTACGGAATAGACGGCGGCTTGCGAGGGATGAGGTGACGATGCGCGTTGGCAACGGATCAAGAGTTGATGTGATGGCTGTCGGCACGCTCTCCTTAGTTTTACCTTCGGGGTTAGTTTTAAACCTTAATAAGTGTTATTATGTGCCTGCGTTGAGCATGGACATTATTTCTGGATCGTGTTTATTGCAAGACGGTTATTCATTTAAATCGGAGAATAATGGTTGTTCTATTTATATGAGTAACATCTTTTATGGTCATGCACCTACTTTGAATGGTTTATTTCTTCTGAATCTCGAAAGGGATGAAACACACATCCATAACATTGAGGCTAAGAGATGCAAAGTAGATAGTGATAATACTACTTATTTGTGGCACTGTCGCCTAAGTCATATTGGTGTAAAGCGCATGAAGAAACTCCATTCTGATGGACTTTTGGAGTCTCTTGATTTTGAATCATTTGACACATGCGAACCATGCCTCATGGGCAAGATGATCAAAACCCCGTTCTCCGGCATGATGGAGCGAGCAACGGACTTATTGGAAATCATACATACCGATGTATGCGGACCGATGAGTGTTTCGACGCGCGGTGGATATCGCTACTTTCTCACTTTTACCGATGACTTAAGTAGATATGGGTATATCTATTTGATGAAACATAAATCTGAAACATTTGAAAAGTTCAAGGAATTTCAGAATGAAGTGGAGAACCATCATAACAGAAAAATTAAGTTTCTACGATCCGATCGTGGAGGTGAATATTTGAGTTATGATTTTCTCACGCATCTTAAAGCAAGCGGAATCGTTTCGCAACTCACGCCACCCGGAACACCACAACGCAATGGTGTGTCTGAACGCCGGAATCGAACCCTATTAGATATGGTCCGATCGATGATGTCTCTTACTGATTTGCCGTTATCATTTTGGGGTTATGCATTAGAAACCGCTGCATTCACTTTAAATAGGGCACCATCTAAATCCGTTGAGACAACACCGTATGAACTATGGTTTGGTGCTAAACCTAAGTTGTCGTTTCTTAAAGTTTGGGGATGCGAAGCTTATGTCAAGAAGTTGATGCCGGACAAGCTCGAACCCAAAGCGGAGAAATGCATCTTCATAGGATACCCTAAGGAAACTATTGGGTATACCTTCTATCACAGAACCGAAGGCAAAGTGTTTGTCGCAAAGAACAGTTCCTTTCTTGAGAAGGAGTTTCTCTCGAAAGAAGTGAGTGGGAGGAAAGTAGAGTTATACGAGGTTGTTGAACCTTCTCTTGAGTTGGAGAGTAGCGCAGCACCTGAAATGGTTTCAGTGTCGCCTGCACCAACAATAGAGGAAGCTAATGACAAGGATCATGAAGCTTCGGACGATGCTGCTACTGAACGTTGCAGGTCGACAAGGTCGCGTGCCCCTCCTGAGTGGTACGGCAACCCTGTCTTGACTGTCTTGTTGGAAGAAGACAGTGAACCTACAAACTATGAGGAAGCTCTGTGAAATGGCTGGAAAACCAAGTATGGACTTTGGTGGACCCTCCTTGCGACCGAAAGGCCGTTAAGTGCAAATGGATTTTCAAGAAGAAAACGGACGCGGATGGTAATGTTACCGTCTATAAAGCACGGCTTGTCGCGAAAGGTTTTCGACAAGTTCAAGGTGTTGACTACGATGAGACCTTCTCTCCCGTAGCGATGATTAAGTCCATTCGGATTTTATTAGCAATTGCTGCGTTTCATGATTATGAAATATGGCAGATGGATGTCAAGACTGCGTTCCTCAATGGCAACATTGATGAAGAGTTTTATATGATGCAACCCGAAGGTTTTGTCGATCCTAAGGATGCTGATAAAGTATGCAAACTTCAGCGATCCATTTATGGACTGAAGCAAGCATCTCGGAGTTGGAACCTTCGTTTTGATCAAGTGATCAAGAGCTTTGGATTTGTTCCAAATAGCTACGAAGCTTGTATCTACAAGAAAGTGAGTGGGAGCTCAGTGACATTTCTGGTACTATATGTGGATGACATATTGATTATTGGAAATGACATTAACATGCTTAACGATGTGAAGAGTTATCTGAACAAATGTTTTTCAATGAAAGACCTAGGTGAGGCTGCTTATATATTGGGCATCAAAATATATAGAGATAGACAAAGACGCCTGATAGCTTTAAGCCAGAGTACATACCTAGACAAAGTTCTGAAAAGGTTCAGAATGGATAAGGCAAAGAAAGGTTCAGTTCCTATGTTGTCAGGTAAGATATTGAGCAAGGCTCAGTGTCCAGCTATGGTAAATGATAGAGAAGCTACGAGCAAAGTGCCTTATGCCTCGGCCATAGGTTCTATCATGTATGCCATGCTGTGTACTAGACCGGATGTGTCCAATGCTCTTAGTTTGACGACCAGATACCAAAGTGATCCAGGAGTGGAACACTGGACAGCCGTGAAGAACATCCTAAAGTACCTAAATAGGACTAAAGAAATGTTCTTAGTCTATGTAGGTGATGAACAACTCGTCATAAAGGGTTACGTCGATGCTAGTTTCGACACCGACAAGGATGATTCTAAATCTCAGACAGGATACGTTTATATTTTGAATGGAGGAGCTGTGAGCTGGAGAAGCTGCAAGCAAAGCGTGATCACGGGATCTACAGTGGAAGCGGAATACATGGTTGTTGCAGAAGCGTCAAGTGAAGGAGTTTGGATCAGGAACTTCATCACTGAGCTTGGCGTGGTTCCAAGTGCATTGGACCCACTGGAGATATTGTGTGACAACACTGGCGCCATAGCACTCGCTAAGGAACCAAGATATCATCCAAAGACCAAGCATATCAACCGCAAGTTTCATATAATCCGAGATTATATAGCAGATGGAGATCTGAAGATTAGCAAAGTACATACAGATCTGAATGTCGCAGATCCATTGACTAAACCTCTTCCACGAGCAAAACATGATCAGCACCTTAGTGCCATGGGTGTTAGATTGTTGCCAGATGTAAACTAAATTATTGACTCTAGTGCAAGTGGGGGACTGTTGGAATTATGCCCTAGATGCAATAATAAAGATGTTATTATTACAATTCTTGTTCATGATAAAGTTTATATTCCATGCTAGAATTGTATCAAGCGGAAACTTTAATACTTGTGTGGTTTGTGAACAACACCGTGTCCCTAGTATGCCTCTATGGACTAGCTCATTGATTAATGATGGTTAAGGTTTCCTAACCATAGACATGACTTGTCGATTAATAATGAGATCATATCATTGGGAGAATGATATGATGGATAGACCCAAACTAAGTGAAGCAATTAGATCGTGTCATCGTGTTCATCTTTGTGAAGCTTTTCTTATGTCAAATATTGTATTCCTTAGACCATGAGATAATACAACTCCCTGGTATCAGAAGAAAGCTTTGAGGTCATCAAACGTCATCATATGAGAGGGTGATCATAAAGGTGTCTCTCAGGTGATCGGAAAGTACCTGTTGGGTTGTATGTATCGAGATGGGATTTGTCCCTCCCAAGTCGGAGAGATATACTTCGGGCCCACTCGGTAATTGATATCAACACCGCTTGCAAGCATGTGGTTAAGGAGTTAGTCACAAAGTGATATCGGATTACGGAACGAGTAAAGTACTTGTTGTGAACGAGATTGAACTAGGTATGACGGTACCGACGATCAAATCTCGGGCAAGTAAAATATCACGAGATGAAGGGAATATAAATATGGGATTGATTGAATCCTGGCATCGTGGTTCATCCGATATGATCATCGATGAATGTGTGGGAGTCAATATGGGTTTCCAGACCCCACTGTTGATTATTGATATAAGATCATGTCTGCATGTTCTCGAACCCGAAGGGTCACACACTTAACGTGTCTCAACGCTAGGATAGATTGGATAATTGGTTTATGAGTTTTTGTTCGGAGTCTCGGATGGGATCCGGGACATCACGAGAGGTTCCGGAATGGTCCGGAGAATAAGATTCATATAAGGCAATGCAGTTTTTGGAGTTCGGAATTGTTTCGGGTTAATAGGTATTGTAACGGAAGCTTCTAGAACCTTCCGGAGGGGGACCAACGTGGCCCCACCTGTCGGGAGGGGGCATGGTCCTATGAGGGAGTGCCCTGGACGCATTGGTCCAGGGGCACAAGGCCCCATAGGGCCCAGCCGGCCAAACCTAGGGGAAACCCGCCTAGGGGAGCTTCTGGAAGGAGGGGGAAACTTGCCCCCCACTCTTCCCTCCTTGGCCGCCGGCCTAGGCTTGGGGGAGGGTCTAGGGTTGGTGCCCACCCCTCTATATAAAGAGGGCTGGGGGCGCACCCCCCCCCACACACACACACACCTCCTCCTCAAGCCCTAGCCGCCCTACTGCCCTCCTCTCTCTCTCCCTCCCGACTGCACGTAGGCGAAGCCCTGCTGTAGAAACTCTCCACCACTTGCACCGCGCTGTCGTGTTGTAGATCCAATCCGTCTCTCCACCATACTTTCTGGACCGAGGAAGGAGGAGACATCGAGGTGCCGCATGTGTGCATCTCTCGGAGGCATCGCCACTTGCGGTGTTAGATCGGATCGGATCGCGAGGAGGAGAAGCGAGTACGACTACATCACCCACGTTCCGACGAACGTTCCGCTGTGCGAATCTTCAAGGGTATGAAGATCTCATCTAATCCCTCTCGTTGCTTGCATCTCCTAGATTAGATCTTGGCTTCCCCGTTCGCATCCGTAGAATTTTTTTGATTTACTATGCTGCGAAACCCTTCAAGGATCACATGTGTTCATGGAGTGTTAATGCTTTGCTACGGTGCTCTATTAAAAGGAGTACCTTAATTGCCAGTAGATTCCCTTGAGGCCCCGCTGCAACGGGCTGGCAGGACAAAAGATGTGCAAGTTCTCATTGCGAGCACGTATGACTATATATGGAACACATGCCTATGATTGTTTAGTACTTGGATGCTTTATCTTATTTATCTGCAATTGCCCTAGATCTTGAAGTTACATGTTTAGACTCGTCCATGCAATGCCCGTCCATCCATCCCTATGCCTACTACACTCATATCTTACTATTTGCTATTATTGTTACTACTGCCTTCGTTTTACTGCTGTTGTTACTTTGCTATTACTACTACAAAACTGTTGCTACTGATAAACTACTGTGAGCAAGACTATTTCCAGGTGTAGCTGAATTGACAACTCAGTTGTTAAGGCTTATAAGTATTCTTTGTCTCCCCTTGTGTCGAATCAATAAATTGGGTAATACTACCCTCGAAGATTGTTGCGATCCCCTATACTTGTGGTCATTAGTCTCCATCTTCTATCTTTATGCACCAATTAAGAGAGCATAGTTGTCATTCTTATTTCAATGTGCATTGTCCCAAAACTTATTGATTGATTCATAATCATGGTATTGTTTGTTCTTAAATTATTTGTATCCAGTCACCCTTATAAACTTTGAAGGTGTCCTATGCATTTATGTTTTGCTATTCCATGAGGGACAAGCTAAATACCACTATTGCTATGTTTTCTATATGTGAAACAAACAAATGTCTTTCAACGCATTGTTATTCATGATCTTTTGTTTCTACCTTTTAATGTTACAACTTAGTTGTTATGTCTTATTGTTAAAACTACATATTTCATGCTCATGTTTAGAGTACTATGATCCTAGCTATCAATGCTTTACAATACCTTGATCAAGATTGTGATGGTGCATGTCACCTAAAAAATTATTCTTTTTTATCACTTACCTACACGAGGATGAGTAGGAGTTAAGCTTGGGGATACTTGATACGTCGTAAACGTATCTATAATTTTTTATGCTCTATGCTTGTTTTGTACCAACTATCTTATGTTTTGTCTACACTTTGAAGAATTTTTATACATTTTCTGGAACTAACCTATTGACAAGATGTCGCAGTGCCAGTTGCCTGTTTTGTGATGTTTTTGGTTCCAGAAAATCTAGTAAAGAAATATTCTCAGAATTGGACGAAACAAAAGCCAAAGTTCCTATTTTGCCCGACACGACACGGAGTCCGAAAGAGAGACGAAGAGGTGCCACGAGGCAGCCACACCATACAGTGGAGCGGCTAGGGGGCGCGCTACCAGGTGGTGTGGGCCCATCAGGCATCCACCGACCTTGCCCTTCCGCCTATATAAAGCCCTCGACGCAAAAACCCTAAATCATCCAGCCTCCGTCCACGAAAAGTTCCGCAGCACCGCCTGAAAGGATAGAGATGTCGCCTAGAGGGGGTGAATAGGCAATTTCAAAACTATTACGGTTTTGGCTTGATAGAATGCGGAATTAAACTAACGTTTATTTTACAAGCACAAAACCTAATTACACTAGGCTCAACTAAGTGCACCAATAGCAAATTAAGCTAAGCAAGATATCACAAGATAAATATACCACAAGTGATAAGCAAGATATAAGTACTTCAAGCTCGATGGCTATCACAAGAAAAGTAAGCTCGGATATAGAAATAACCGAGGCACGCGGAGACGAAGATGTATTCCTGTGTTCACCACCTTTGGGAAGGGGGCTACGTCACGTTAGAGAGGTGTGAGGTTCCACGAAGGATTCCTCACACGCCATAGAGGCTCACCTTCTTCTCCGAGTCTATCCCATGAAGGAATAGGCCCTTTCCTTATGGCTAGCTTTTCCTCCACTCCGGAGATGGCAAGCTCCACAACCACTTCACAAGCTCCACGAAGGAGAAGCCTAGGTCTCTTCACAATCTTCCACGAAGAGGACACCATGGTACCAACCGCCAAGCCAACTAGGAGGTCACCCTCCAAGAGTAACAAGCTCACGGTCTCTCACTCGAAAAAATTGTAATGGAGAGCTCAACACTTATGCAATAATGCAAAGCAAGAACACCAAGGGTGCTCAAATCCTTCACCCTCAAATCCCACCAAAGCAACAAGTTCTAGGGAGGAATTAGAGAGAAAGAACAATGGTGGAAACCAACAAATGCCTCCAAGATCTAGATCCAATGGGTTCCCCTCACTTAGAGGAGGAATTGATTGGTGGGGATTGTAGATCTAGATCTCCTCTTCCAAAGCCCTCAAAAAGATGCAAGAATCATAGGAGGGAAGGAAGAGGAAGAAAGCTCAAAGAGGTCAACAATGGAGGTCAAAAACGTCCTCAAGAGCCTTAGAACTTTGGGGAAGAATACCCCCCTTTTATACCCCTTCAATGGGGATGACCGTTGGAAGCAAGATGCGCTGGGCGAACACGTTCCGGCGACGAAACCGGCGCCGCCGGATCAGCCGCCGGAATTTCCAGTCAAAACCGGAAGTTTCGGTACAAACCGAAACAGCATACAGAACAGTTTTTCGGCGGTTTGCCAGAAATTTCCGGCAGCCGCCGGAATTTCCGGCCACAGACTCGGTCCGCCGGAATTCCCGCCGGAATTCCGCTGGAACCAAACAGGACACACGAAAACGGCGATAACTTTTGCGTCCGGACTCCGATTTCGATGATCTTGGGCTTGTATTGACGAGGAAAACAATCCCTACAAGATGGTGCAGAGAAACATCATAGTACAGAAAATAAGGATAGAACCAAATAAAGAAAGGTAAGAAGCCTCCCTACACGAAGAACCAATAAAACCTTCAAACTCAAAAACGCCATAGAAGATGCATACGAATTCCATTTTCTATGAACCTAGGCTTGTTGAAGAGCTAGAAACAAGTTCAAGAACCTCACATGGATAAACACCAAGAATCAACAAAATAGTAAGATGCAAAGTATGCAAAGGATTGAGCTCCCTATGACGATGTGATCAAGTTACCCAACCGAAAGCCCCTCTTAATAGTGCGGATATGTATCCTATAACCCGGTATCCCAACAACCACCTTGAGACCGGTAAAAGGAAAACCTAGCAAGGCCATACCTTTGACTTGCGCATCCCGCTTGATCTTGATGACAACACTTCAATCTCCATCCGAGCCGGAATGCATCACTTGATCATTGTTGCTTTGTGAAGGCTCCTAATTTGCTCTCCCATACACCATTATTGGATATCTTATCTAATACATGTCTTCACATGTCCATTATCACCAATATGGATGGCAAGCTTCAAGCAAATGATCTTCTTGAGATGCTTATCTTGAACTTGCCCTTCTCAACCTGATGACGATCACCACTTGATGTCATCCTCTCATGGGCTATATAAGATCTTCACTTTTGAAGCATAACCATGGAAAGATACCTATCCCATATAGAAAATGCAAAGGCACATATATTAATGGGTTAGTTCATGATGCATAATTGACAAGGCTTACCATACCACAAGATCATGTGGCACATTCTTTATGCTTCATGTGTTGACCAACTTGAATCACTCTTTACTCTTTGTATAGGTCAACCATGTATCTTATCATGCTCCATCTCAATATCTTGAGGTATATAAAAAACTCTTAATACATGCTCTAAATCTTATTCAATCATAGATAACCTAATGAGGCTATCATGACACCGTCTTAGAGCTATATCTTGAATTCTTCTATTGAGATCACACTCTCAAGATCTTGATAATATCATATTCTTCTCTTTAACTCGATGATCTTGATGCCAATACTCAAGGTATATCTTTATATTCATGGCATCCATACTTGAATCCAACACATAGATTACAAGCATGACCTATGGAATATTCCTTCATATAAAACTCAATGAAAACATTAGTCCATAGGGATTGTCATTAATCACCAAAACCACACATAGGGGCAATTATACTTTCAATCTCCCCCATTTTGGTAATTGATGAAAATCACAACAAGAGGGTTTATATAATGCATATTATAAACAAGTAAGCAGCTTATCCAAGAATAATTTGCATACAAGAGGTTGCATTTGATATGGTCAAGTAACACAAAGCTACTAGCACATATCAAAACTGATTCTACTTACACAAACTACAACTAATGTAAGAGATGTGAGTAGAACCAACATATATATAGCAAACTCCCCCACAATATATGCATGTGTGATGAACTTGAATTTCATTGCATACATTGTCAAGAATAAACTTTGGGAGAGTTTACACTATATATACAACCATGCAAAACATAATAAAGATGAAATGCATGAAATACAAACACTTAAGAACAAACCAATCTTAAGTATAAAACCATTTCCCTTAAACCCTCTAAACTTCTCCTCCATTGATAACAAGTGCCAAAATGGATGACAAAGTTAGAAGGCCAATATAGTATGAGTTCATCCCCAAGGTGTGCATTTCTCATAATTTGAGTGAAATCAAATGCATGTATCCAATGATGAATATTTGGAGGAAGTCAAGCTATATTGAGGATCAAAGATTGCTACAAGGATAAAACGGTGAAGAAACTTCAATGGATGAAGCAAGCAATCCAATGATCCAAAACATCAAATGGACAAATAGTGCTCTAAATGAAATAAGGAAGCTCCCCAAGGTTCGTGCATAAATTTTAATTATTATATTTGAATACAATATGCACAAACATGGAATCCTCACTCCCTCTATATTATTTAGAACACAACCAAGATACAAGGAGTAGATATAAATAAATACACTTGTCAAGACAAGCTTAAGTGCATATATAGCCCATGGATCTATTTTCTCTTATGGTATATCAATGAACTTCACCAAAGAAAAAATGAAAACCTCAAAAACATCAAACTAACACTAAGGGAACAAATGCTAGTTGGGATACTTTGAGAAAGGCAACAAGTAGCAAAAGGAAGGATTCAAAGCAATTTCAACAATATTGCACATGAGAGTACCTTGAGGAATTGATATGCAATAAATTGCTAGAAGGCATATTTGGAATTGGTGAATCATGAACATGATTTTATATACTCCCCATTATATGCATCATCTCAAATTACTCACATAAGCAATAAGGATAAAGAAGTCTTTCAAAGATCCTTGCAAGAACCGCAACATTTACAAACGGATAAATTCATGCCAAGATGCAACCTACAAGAGATTGGATGAAAGAATAGTATGCATGAATAAGATACTTGTTACCGAGATAGCAATGGTATGTTGTAGTAGATAAGAATTTTTCCATCATCCTAGCTTGGCTCCAATTATCATGTGGTGACAACACTTTCCTTATAGACGAGACAAGCATCCACGGCATCTCCAATGTACCTAAAACAACATTCAAGTACATCTTGTTCCCCAAACTTATTGGGTCCAAAGTGGTTAGACTAACCACAACACATAGGACACACTCCATAAAAATATGTACATATTTAGAGATGAAATTTGAATTTCATGCACATCTTAGCCATTTAAGGATTTGATGGAGTATACCCTATATATTAGATCAAAGAAAGCAAACACATGGATACTTTCAATATCCAAAGAAGATATAATTTTGAAAAACACCAAAATATTCAAGAAGGCATACAAGGTGTGACAAAACACATTTGTTGCCCAAACTATATCAAAGAATCAAATCAACACAAGATTTGTTCAACGAAGTTTAACCAATGAACTAAGCAAAAACTATTGAGCAAAAAGATGAAACAAAAACAAAAATACTCAACGATTTATCTCATTCAAGCAAATAAAATAGAGAATAAAGAATGAGATAACAAACTCCACAAAGAGCAAGGTTTCAACAAATAAACCAAACCCTTAACACTTTTCACAATGGCACAAGGTTTCGAGAAGAAAAGGTTTGTCTTCCACTAAAACACATTTTATAATAATCAAAAACATCATCAAATAGATGTTAAAAAACCAAGGAAGACAATGGGAGCCACAAGAATTTTTTGAAAATAAAATAAGGCAATAAGATGTGAAATCCAAGGTGAAGATGATCCATAAATGCTACCACACATAAGTATATCAATTGTCGAAGACAATGAGTGTATTGGAATTGATTTCCGATGGTATATTACACGGATATTAAAGATAAATCTTCACAAAAAAACATAGGATAGTAATAAAAATATTAAGCACTATGCAAATATAGAGATTCTTGATAGCTTCAATCTAGTCACACAATCATGCAAAGCAATGATTAGAATAACTTGAAGCAAATGGTCTCCCAAAAATATATAGAGATATGTATTTGAGGAAGACCGCATTAAGAATTTATTGCTCAAACAAAGACCAAAGAAGACGAGCAATAAAAGCTTCTAACAAAAATAGGACCTTGTTTGAGCCAACATGCCACCTAGAAACAAGATAATCAACAATATGAACTCTAAGTGGCACTACCTCATGTGTTCACATTTCCTAGGATTGTGATATGCAAAAGTAGCATATTACTCCCCCATAATGTGATATTCATTTTTTCTTAATAAGAGGCAAAGCAACCTCAACTAGAGAGAATTAATGGACATTTAGAATTTGAATTTCTCATGAGTATGACACACCACATAGTGACTAGATAAGCTTGCAATATCAATACTAAGTGGTAGTACTCATGTTCACACATTTTAAGGTTTGAGATATGCGAGGCATTTCACTCCCCCAAAATGGTATGTTCCATTAACCACTCAAAAAGAGCCAAATAAGATATCATCAAGATGCATTAGAGGCTCCAAACAAAACACACGAGCAAATGATGTGCCAAACACCTATACATACTTGAATACACAAAATAATCAAGCATGAGGCACACCAAATACAAACACATACTTGGTACAAAACCAAAACATGTAAAGGGGGCTAGTAACTTACAAAATAAATGAGTAAAGTACAAGTTACCGCGAAGAGGCACATTGGATATAAGATAGGGAAATGATAATCCTTATGACTTGGATTGATAAAATATAATATATGAAGATCCCTTAATTCTTCATGAGTTAGCCAAGTCTCCAATGCCCTCCATGAACACCTATTGATCAAGTTTAAGCTTGTTGGTCCCCAACCAAGTTGGGTCCTAAGAGGTTAGTCACAATAGGCTTGGCAACCCAAATGGTTCTTTTCTTGACACCACTTTGAGTTCCAACAAACTTTGCAAACACATTTCCATACTTATCCTTCCTAAGGTAATAATCATCATCAATAATGATAGGGTTAGATAAGGTACCGTTTGAACATGAAGAGGCAAAGTGCCCCTTCACACGACATATGTAGCAACAAGTGCTCCCCTTTCTCTTCTTCCTTGATTTCTTGGCTTGGGGAGCATTATCTTGATTCTTCTTCGGAAGTGGCCTAACTTCAACTTGGGCTTGACCTTGTACTTGTGGCCGCTTCCCTTGTTACTTCCCACTCAAGTGCTTGTTCTTCAATGGACAAGATATTACATGATGTCCTTCAACCTTTCACTTGAAGCAAATAATCTTGGCCGAATTCTTGACTTGGTTTTTGACCTTCTTATTGTTTCTCTTGGACTTGTTCTTGTTATTGGAGTTGAATCCAAGTCCACTTTTATCATTAGGGGATTTTTGCACACTCAAAATATTATCGAGTGTGGATTTCCCTTCATGACTCTTTTCCAAGTCATTCCTCAAGGAAGTGACTTGGGCCTTGAGCTCTTTGATTTCCTCTACATGGTTAGTAGAAATACATTTACTAGAGGAAGTAGAAGCTTCATTGTTAGAGCAACAAGGCAAATCAAGTAATCCAACACAAGGTTTATCAATAGTATGGCTAGATGGATTACTAGGACTAGCACATGGAAAAATAGCATTTTGAGTAGAAGTTGTGCTAATGTCCAAGAGAGGCTCACAAGATGTTACATTGGTAATACTTGCCTCACAAGCTAACATTAGCCCATCATGGGAGATTAGAATATCATTATGAGAGCCCGAGAGATTTTGTAAGACCCCACCTTTATAAAGGTAAAGGTCCCTGTGATTGCAATGCTAGTCCCTAGATCAAATGCTAGCATCCACAGTTTAAGATGAAGTACACAGAAACAAAGGTCAATATTACATCTTCATTCCAGAGATAACATAGTCTTTTACAACTCCTTAGCCATAGGCTAGTACAAGAGTTTAACTTAACAATATAAATAAAAGTCTTCATCTTCATGTGCCACAGGCAAGCATGTTGAGTGTAGACTCATAACCCTAATCCTCATCAGAATAACCTGCAACATCACAAGTTACAGCCACGGTGGGTCAATACATTGGAATAGTATTGGCAAGTGATACCTTAGTAGAATAATAGTATCTAGCTTCTACATGAATTTGGCTAAGTGTAGCTTAGGCTTGCTTTGCTCAAAATAGGTTTTACCTATCAGTTGAAAACACTAAGTTTTTGTTTGGCAAAAACTCCCAAGGAACCACCAATAGACATTGGTGAACCTTTACCCTTGTTCAACCACAAGTTTTTAACTTAGAAATTGGGATGAGGAGATTCTTGATAGCTTCCATGTCTTGATGCTCAAATTGTCCTTTTCCAGGGACACGGCTAAGTACTTAGATTCTTCCTTCTGCAGAGGTAGTGCACTTTCCCCACAAGACTTGACTTTCATCAAGACAGGACCTTTCAGAAGCCTTCCCTTAGACCAAAATGGACGCGTTCCAAACCTATCACCCCCTACCACCAATTGTCCATTTGGCTAAGTTATTGCAACCTATATGATCCAGGCAGAGCCCATAATGCCATGTGGTTGCACTAGAAGCTTCTTAACATATGGCATCTCAAATCCCTTTGTTCCTGGGTGGCTTTCCACAAGTGTGATACACAAGGTAGACCATAGATATGGACCTTGTGTAACCACTCAACATAACCCAAACAACCATTCCACCCAGGTGTTTCATTCACTTAGTTGTTTTATTAAGCAAAAACACAAGTCAAAGACTTAGCAATATTTTTCCATAGCAAAAATATAACCCACCCTTGGTTGCTACTAGCTAGGCTAAGAATGGCAATATCAAGTATCTTAACTTAGAGAAAACTCAAACAATTCTACAACTAATAGGACTTCCCAAGCATAGCATATAGATACTTAGCAAAAATTATCATGCAAGCCCTATACAAAATATCACTAATGCATAGTCGAAATATTGGGACTAAAATATGAAGCATGACTTTCCTTGGTAGTTGGAGGAGTAACAACAATCCTCACAGCCACAATCACCACTAGCACCAAAATCATATTTAAAATAATCAAACAAAAATATATGAATGCATGCAAATTCCATGTGATGATTTTTCTAAACCAACCAAGACAAGTAAAACAGTACTGATCAATAATCTAAACATTTATACACCAAATAAACTTTATTTGGCCTTTAAAACATTTTCCAATTAATTTTCATACACAAAATAGGCCTACAAATCCTCTGCATAAATTCTATTTTTACAGAAATAAAATACAAAACTAAGCCCATATATGTGTAGGATTTATTTTTTTGATTCCAATGGTATATTATTTGTATTTTTTGGATAAACAGAACAAAAGTTATTGAATTTACAAGTTTGAATAACTAATAGATTCAAAATCCAGATTTAAATCAAAATCCCAGACACGTGGGCGTGTCTGATTGGCCCGTATCGTTTCGGCCGGATCCATCAACGAGAGCCGCACGATCTAAATGAAATCGCACAGGCCAAATCTACCCGTACCCCTTCGTTAAGTGATTTAATCCTACGGGCTAGATCTAGATCCAACGGCTGCTGAGCATGCGACCATGGATGGGCGGCGCAAATGGATGCTGGCGGCGGCGACGCTACTGGCGATGGTGTTCCCGCGATTCCCGAGGGGGCTAGGGGTTGTGGTTGGCCTTACCAGCGTCGCACGGTTGCGAGGAAGCTCAACATGGTCGCGGTTGGGGCGGGGGCGTGCTGTAGCGGTGGCTAGAGCTCGTCGGAGTTGCAGGCGGTGTTGGGCTCTTGCAGACGAAAATGTTGCCGATGTTCTGGATCGCCCTAGCAAAAAGGGGGCATTAGTGTGTGCGCAAGGACATGGCGAACCTAGTCGTATGCAAGAGGGGTCAAGGGGCGCTCGGTTTTTACCGTGATTGCTCGACGGAGTTGAGCGGCGGCTTGGTCGTTTGCAGAGGTGGACGGGGGCGGCGACCTGGGTCACGAGCAAGCAAACTAAAAGCATCAGAAGGTGCACATGGACACGAGGGTCACGCTCGTTTGAACCAGAGGCAAAGGGACGTTCAGAGCTCACCGTAATCACACGCCAGAGTTCGTCGGGCAGCGGCAGTGCGATTCAAAATACCGGCAGCCTGGTGGCGAAGCGAGTGTGTTGTGTGGGGGGAAATGACCATGGGGAGTAGGGGCTTAAGTAGGCAGCAGCGCAACAGGAAACGCTTGCAGAATCAAGGATAATTATGCCGCGCCATTATCGACAGCAACGGCAGCGGCGACGTGGTCCGCGGGCGAGATTTGGGGAAGAAGAGCTGAGGTGGCGGCGGGGTCCGCGGGTCAGCGACTGTGGGTGGAGTTTGTGCGCATGAGAGAGAAGCAGAGGGGAATTGGCACGGGTGGGCTTAGTGGGCTGGATCCTGTGCTGGGCCAATTTGGAAGCACTGGCCTTTTCTATTTTATTTTCTCCTTTTCTATTTCTATTTTGATTTTCAGAAACTAAATTCAAATAAATTCCAAATGAGTTTGAATTCAAACCACTTCTAGATTTTTGTAAAGTGAACCATGCTCATTTTTGGGTATAAAACATTGTTGTTTGTGTTGGAGATATGCCCTAGAGGCAATAATAAAAGTGGTTTTTATTATATCTTTGTATTTATGATAAATGTTTACATTCATGCTATAATAGTATTAAGCGGAAACATTAATACTTATGTGATTTGTAAACTAAATTAGAGTCCCTGGTAAAGCCTCTTTATAATACTAGCTTGTTGGTTAATAGATGATCGTGGTTTCTCGATCATGAACATTGAGATGTTATTGACAACAAGATCATATCATTAGGAGAATGGTATAATGGACATACTCCTATAGATAAGCGTAGCATAAAGATCAAGTCATTTCAATAGTTCTTTTGCTATAAGCTTTCTGATACATAGAAACCTGATTCCTTCGACCATGAGATCATGCTAATCACCATCACCGAAAGGATGCTTTGATGACATCAAACACCACACCGTAACTGGGTGGCTATAAAGGTGGCATTGAGTGTTCGGAAAGTATGGGTTGAGGCACATGGATCAAGAGTGGGATTTGTCCATCCATATGACGGATAGATATACTCTGGGACCTCTCGGTGGAATGTCATCCAATTAGCTTGCAAGCATGTGACTGGCTCACAAGGGATCACATGTCACGGGAACGAGAAAAGATTACTTATCAGTAACAAGGTTGAACTAGGTATGCAGAGATACCGACGATCAAAACCTCGGATAAGTAAACTATCGTGAGACAAAGGGAAATTGGTATCGTATGTAAGTGGTTCATCCGATCGCAAAGTAATCGTAGAAATATGTGGGAGCCATATGTGAGAAAGAATTAAAGCTCTAAATTGAAAGTCAAACGGGAGTTTGAAAAGTCAAACTAGAACAATGGTTTCCTAGTGGAAGAAGGAACGAGTCCTTCTCTCAATCCAACTTGGGTTTGGGTTTGGATTCAAACCAACCCCTCCCAAGGCTGCCCCCCTCTCATAAATAGAGGGGGATGGCTGCCCCAAAACATCAAGCCCTAGCCCTCTACCCCGTGCGCCGCCGCCCTAGCCGCCGCCGACACCTCCTCCTCCTCCCGGTCTTCTAAACCCTAGATCACCGGGAAACCCTAAATCCACCATAACTCGCACCGGCTTAGGCGAAGCCCTGCGGGATCTTCCCTCTACTTCCGACACCACGCCGTCGGGTTGCCGGAATCGCGAGGGGAGAACTACAAGCTTCGCTGACTACTGGAACAAGGGATAGGAAGGTCTTCATCGAGTACCGAACATGTGACCGACTGCGGAAGCGCTGCCGAAACGCAGCGCCGGAAGGATCGTCTATGCGATCTTGAGATCGGCAAGTGTACGACTACATCACCCAGGAGAATCTGCTCTTGTTAACCGCTTTGGAATCTTCGAGGGTGAGTGCTTCTATCGACTCGTTGCTACAATCTAGTAGATAGATCTTGGATTGTTTGTGTGCATGTGGTAGTTTTTTTTTCATGCTACGAACCCCTACAGTTTGCTCACAAATGTCTTGGCCCATTGAAAAATAAAATAAAACCATGCTTTGCCTATTTATTTATAGAAGGCATAAAAATGGTTTTAATTTAGATTCTTTGTTTTGAAAACTTGAGTAAGCTTTGAAATCCACATTCAACCCTTTTCTGATGAAACAAAGTATTCTCATATTTGAGAGTAGAAATAAAGCCATTGTCTTGCTTACATGAAATAATAGGCAAAACAAATGGTTCCTGGTTTGAAACTTTGTTTGAAAATGAACCAAATGCATGAGGATGCATGAATGATATACAAAATTTATAATTCATGATTTTTGGGATGTTACAAATCTAACCCCCTTAAGGTGTATCTCACCCTCGAGATTCGGATTGGCTAGCAAATAGGTGAGGGTGGTATTTCCAAAGATCATCTTCTCTTTCCCATGTTGCTTCTTCCTCGGAATGATGGTTCCACTGAACTTTGCAGAATTTGATAGTCTTTGTCCGAGTAACTCTTTCTACAGTCTCAAGAATCTTGATAGGTTTTTCCTCATAAGTGAGATCACTTTCCAATTGGACCTCTTCCAAAGGTATAGTATCTTTCAAAGAATTCTCTTCCGTCTCCGGATGACATTTCTTTAGCTGACTTACGTGAAATACATTGTGAACAACAGACAATGATTAAGGCAATTCAATTTCATATGCCACTTCTCCTTTACGGTTCAGAATCTTGAATGGACCAACATATCTTGGGGGCAATTTTCCTTTGACTCCAAATCTCTTCACTCCACGAAGTGGTGATACTCTAAAATAAGCTCTATCACCCACCTCATAGGTGACTTACCTACGCTTGGGATCTGCCTAGCTCTTTTGTAGGGACTGTGCTATCTTCAATATGTCCTTTACTAACTTGACTTTCTCTTCAGCTTCCTTGATTAGTTCTGGCCCAAACAAGTTTCTTTCTCCAACACCATTCCATAGCAATGGTGTAGTACACTTTCTCCCATAGAGAAATTCAAACGGTGCCATCTCAATACTGGCTTGATAGCTGTTGTTGTAAGAGAATTCTGCGTAAGGCAGACTTTCATCCCAACTAGCACCGTAATCTAGGGCACATGCCCTCAACATATCCTCTAGAATCTAGTTGGTTCTTTCTATCTGTCCATCAGTCTGGGGATGAAAAGCAGTGCTAAATTCCAATCTCGTTCCCAATGACTCATGCAGTTGCCTCCAAAAATGGGAAGTGAATTGAGTTCCCCTATTAGACACAATACTCTTAGGTACTCCATGCAGACACACAATCCTATTCATATAAATCTTGGCTAACTTAGCACTTGTATAGGTTGTCTTCACGGGTATGAAATGAGCCACTTTAGTTAGGCGATCCACTACGACCCAAATAGAATCATATCCTGATCTAGTCCTTGGCAGTCCAGTGATGAAATCCGTACCAATCTTGTCCCACTTCCAATCAGGAATAGGTAGTGGTTGTAACAATCCTGCTGGTTTCTGATGTTCCGCTTTCACTCTACTACATACATCGCACAAAGCAATATGTTCAGCGATGTCCTTCTTGAGATTATTCCACCAAAATCTTTCCTTCACATCCATGTACATTTTAGTGTTACCCGGGTGAACGGAATATGGTGAGTTGTGTGCTTCTTGCAAAATCAGTTTCTGAAGCTCCGGATCTTGCGGAATGCAGATACGTTTTCCATACCATAAAGTACCATGTTCGTCTTCATTGAATCCTTTGGCTTTTCCCTTGCCAATATTTTCCTTAATCTCTTCAATTTCCTTGTCCATCTTTTCAGATTCCTTGATTTTGTCCAACAAGGTGGATTGAACATCCAATGACATGAGATGTCCTTCAGGCACTATCTCCAATCTGAGATCTTTGAATTGGGCACACAGATCATCTGGCAACTCTCCTTTAGTAAGGCCATTCACATAAACCTTACGGCTTAATGCATCCGCTACAACATTTGCTTTACCGGGGTGGTATTGCAAACTCAAGTCATAGTCCTTGATGAGTTCTAGCCATCTTCTTTGTCTCATGTTGACTTCTTTCTGAGTGAAGATATACTTCAAACTTTTGTGATTTGTAAACACTTCACATCGCTTTCCCAAAAGATAATGTCTCCATGTTTTGAGTGCATGGACAACAGAGGATAACTCCAAATCATGAGTAGGATAATTCACTTCATGAGTTTTGAGTTGTCTCGAGGCATAAGCCACAACTTTCCCTTCTTGCATCAAAAATGCACCCAATCCTTGGTGAGATGCATCACAATACACTTGGAAATCCTTCTCCAAATCTGGCAGACATAAGACTGGTGCTGTCACTAGTCTCTTTTTCAAATCTTGGAAACCGAGTTCACATCCTTCAGTCCAATCAAATTTCTTGTCTTTCTTAAGTAACTCCATCATTGGCTTAGCTACCTTTGATAAATTCTCAATGAATCTTCTATAGTATCCTGCCAAGCCAAGGAAACGACGAACTTCTTTCACTGACTTAGGAGATTCCCATTCAGTTACAGCTGGCACTTTTGCGGATCAACTGCTACACCGTCTCCTGACACAATGTGTCCAAGAAATCCAACTTCATTCAACCAGAATTCACACTTGCTGAATTTGGCATACAGCTTATGCTCTCTGAGCTTCTCAAGTATCAATCACAAATTTTCTTCATGCTCTTCATTACTCTTGGAGTAGATCAAAATGTCATCGATGAAAACGACAACGAACTTGTCAAGAAATTCCATGAACACCTTGTTCATCATATTCATGAAGTAGGCTGGTGCATTTGTTAAACCAAACGACATCACGGTGTATTCATACAATCCATACCTAGTGGTGAAAGCAGTCTTAGGTATGTCTTGTTCCCTTATCTTTAGCTTAAAATAGCCTGATCGAAGATCAATCTTTGAGAACACACGAGCTCCTTCTAACTGATCAAACAAGTCATTGATTCTGGGCAAAGGATACTTGTTCTTGATAGTCACCTCATTGAGTGAACAATAATCTATGCATAACCTTTGACTTCTATCTTTCTTTTGAACAAACAAAACTGGTGCTCCCCAAGATGAAGAACTTGGTTGAATAAATCCTTTCTGCAATTTTTCTCCAAGTTGTTTCTTGAGTTCTTTCAACTCATCAATTGACATCTTGTAAGGTCTCTTTGCTATTGGTCCTGATCCTGGCAGCAAGTCGATCAAAAACTCGACATCCCTATCTGGTGGCATTCCAGGCAATTCCTCCGGAAACACATCCGGATATTCTCTCACAATTAGCACATTGTCTATGCTAACCCCCTTAAGATAATTTAACTTACTCCCTTTTGATTCAAAGTTAGACTTGAATCTAATCCTTTTATTACTCAGGGTTGTGAGTGTGACAGTATGATTGGCACAATCTAGTACTCCCTTGTACTTAGTCATCCAATCCCCATTCCTAAAATGACATCCAATCCTTGGGAATCTAGGATTATCAAATTAACGGGAAACTTATACTTCCCAAATTCTATCACTAGATCATGACATCCCGAGTTCACTATCATTTCTCCTCCAGGAGAACTTACTTTTATAGGACACCCAATAGTTTCGACTGGAAGTCCATTTCTATCAACAAATTATCTTGATATGAATGAATGCGATGCGCCGGTATCAAAAAGAACAAGTGCTGGAACATAATTGAGTTTGAACTTACCAGCCACAGCATCAGATTCTTCATAGATTTCTTCCACATTGATGTGGTTCACTTGTCCCTTTTGGAAGGGATTGGGCTTGTTGGCACCATCAACTTTCCTATAAGCTTTCTGATACATAGTAACCTGATTCCTTCGACCATGAGATCATGCTAATCACCATCACCGGAAGGATGCTTTGATGACATCAAACACCACACCATAACTGGGTGGCTATAAAGGTGGCATTGAGTGTTCGGGAAGTATGGGTTGAGGCACATGGATCAAGAGTGGGATTTGTCCATCCATACGGATAGATATACTCTAGGCCCTCTCGGTGGAATATCATCCAATTAGCTTGCAAGCATGTGACTGGCTCACAAGGGATCACATATCACGGGAATGAGAAAAGAGTACTTATCAGTAACGAGGTTGAACTAGGTATGCAGAGATACCGACAATCAAAACCTCGGATAAGTAAACTATCATGAGACAAAGGGAAATTGGTATCGTATGTAAGTGGTTCATTCGATCGCAAAGTAATCGTAGAAATATGTGGGAGCTATATGAATTTACAGATTCCTCTATTGGTTATTGATCGGCGAAGTGTCTCGGTCATGTCCACATAATTCATGAACCGTAGGGAGACAAACTTAAGGATTCGATGTTGTTTAGTAGATATGGAATGTTAATAGGGATACCGAATGTTGTTCGGAGTCTCGGAATTTGATCCGTGGTATCACGAGGATATCCGGAATGGTCCGGAGAATAAGATTCATATAAGGAAAGTCCGATTCCGGATTTTGGGAATGATTTTGATGTTTTCATCGGAGAGGTTCTAGAAGGTTCACCGGTCCGGAAGGGGAATGGTCCATGAATGTGTCATGGGTAATTGGAATGATTGGATCATATCCTAGGTCACTTGGTGTGAGCATTTGTGAGAAAGAATTAAAACTCTAAATTGAAAGTCAAACGGGAGTTTGAAAAGTCAAACTGGAACAATGGTTTCCTAGTGGAAGAAGGAACGAGTCCTTCTCTCAATCCAACTTGGGTTTGGGTTTGGATTCAAACCCACCCTTCCCAAGGCTGCCCCGCTCTCATAAATAGAGGGGAGGGATGCCCCAAAACATTAAGCCCTAGCCCTCTACCCCGTGCGCCGCCGCCTTGCGCCGTCTCCGGTCTGTCGCCGCCGCCCTAGTCGCCAGCGACACCTCCTCCTCCCGGTCTTCTAAACCCTAGATCACCGAGAAACCCTAAATCCACCATAACTCGCACTGGCTTAGGCGAAGCCCTGTGGGGTCTTCTCTCTACTTCCGACACCACACCGTTGTGCTGCCGGAATCGCGAGGGGAGAACTACAACCTCCGCTACCTGCTGGAACAAGGGAGAGGAAGGTCTTCATCGAGTATCAAACGTGTGACCGACTGCGGAAGAGCTGCCGGAACGCAGCGCCGGAAGGATCATCTACGCGATCTTGAGATCGGAAAGTGTACGACTACATCACCCACGAGAATCTGCTCTCGTTAACCGCTTTGGAATCTTCGACGGTGAGTGCTTCTATCGACTCGTTGCTTCAATCTAGTAGATAGATCTTGGCTTGTTTGTGTGCCTCCGGTAGAATTTTTTGTTTTCCATGCTACGAACCCCTATAGTGGTATCAGAGTCGTGTCTATATGTAGATCTGTTGCACGAGTAGAACACAAGGGTCATTATGGGCGGTGGTGCTTTTATTATCAATTGCTTTTTGTGTACTTTGCATCTTGCTGCATGATGGGATGAAGCGGCACGGGCTAACCTTACACGACATTGTTCATGAGACTTGCTCCACGCTTAACATGCAACTTGTATTTCATAAGTGGCTTTGCGGGTGTCTGTCTCTCCCATCATAGTATAGATTCAATTTACAATGGGCACTTGATAGTTCAAGCATCAACGTTGTGGTTCTTGTTCGTAAGTTAGAACGACACTTATTGAAAGCCCCAAACCACGTAAAACATGCAAATAAAATTAGAGGCGTCTAACTTTGTTTTGCAGGGGTGTGTTGTGATGTGATATGGCCATGATTGTGATTATATATGATGTATGCAATGTTCCTTATTATAAGTTGGCAACCGGCAGGAGCCATATGGTTGTCTTTTAAATTCCGTTAAGACCTGCGTGTCTATTCAAAGTAGTTGTAATAGTTGATGCTGGTGGACGACAACCATGAAGCGGCTCCATTGACCTTGACGCCACACTGTTGATGATGGAGATCATGTTTGTGCTTGAAGATGGAGATCGGAAGCACAAGAAGAAAGGCCATATCATATCACATATTATGAATTGCATGTGATGTTAATCCTTTTATGCATCTTGTATTGCTTAGTTCATGACGGTAGAATTATAAGATGATCCCTCAAGCACACAATTTCAAGTTTTAAAGTGTTCATCCTTAGTAAGCACTGTTGCTAAAGCTCGTTGTTTCGAAGCACCACGTGATGATCGGTTGTGTTAGATTATGCGAGTGTATACAACGTGAGCAAGCCAGATTTGCTCATGCGGAAGCTAAGGTTTGATCTTGACGAGCCTAGCATGTACAGACATGGTCTCGAAACACAGATCACCGAAAGGTAAAGCATGAGTCATATAGTAGATATGATGAACATGTTGATTGTTCGGCATTGAAGCTACATCAACTCTCGTGATGATCGGTTTTGATGTGGTGGATTTGGTTCGTGTGATCACTAAAACAATGTGAGGGATATTGTTTTGAGTGGGAGTTCACCTAGATTAATTTAACTATTAATTAGAACTCAGTTTATCATAAACTTAGTCTAAACTATTGCAAATATGTTGTAGATCTATGGAGGCCCCTACCATCAATTTTAATGTGTTCCTAGAGAAAGAAAAGTTGAAAAACAATGGAAGCAACTTCGCGGATTGGTTCCGCAATTTGAGGATTGTCCTCAATGCTGGTAATTTGACCTATGTGCTGGATGCACCGCTGGGTAACCCGCCTGCAGCTGATGCTACCGATGAGGTAAAGAATGTTTTCCTCGCTCGGAAAAATCAGTACTCCACAGTTCAGTGTGCTCTCTTGTATGGTTTGGAATCGGAGCTTCAGAAAAGGTTTGAGAAGCATGACCCACATGATATTGTCCGTGAACTCAAAATGATATTTGAGGCTCACGCGGTAGTTGAGAGTTATGAGGCTTCTGAAAAGTTCTTTAATTGCAAGATGGAAGAGGGCAGCTCTGTCAGTGAGCACATGCTTAAGATGTCTGGGCACGCAAGCAAGCTTCAAATCTTGGGTATAGTGATTCCTAATGCTTTGGGGATTCACTGTGTCCTCCAATCACTACCACCAAGTTACAAGAACTTTGTGATGAACTACAATATGCAAAACATGGAAAAGTCGTTACCCGAACTCTTCTCCATGTTAAAGTCTGCAGAAGTGGAGATCAGAAAGAGCACCAAGTGTTGTTGGTAAATAAGACCACCAAATTCAAGAAGCAAGGCAAGTCTAAGAAAAAGGGAAAGTTCAAGAAGGGCGGTAAGAAAGTCACCGCGTGTAGTGGTCCCAACCTTTAATAAGGTAGAGATCCCTGTGTTTACAATGCTAGTCCCTGGATCAATAGCTAGCATCCACAGTTAAGATGTAATATCAAGAAACAAAGGTCATAATACAACTTTATAACCAGGAATAAAATAATTCATTACATCTTACATAGCTCATTTGGCTATCTCATTACAATGTAGCAGAATATCTATAAAGCATGGAGTCCTTCATCTTCAAAGTGCCACAGGCAATCATGTTGGTTGTAGACTTGTAATCCTAATCAACACACTTCACTAACATCAAACAAAACTGCAACATAATAAGTTACAGCCACAAGGGTCAATACATTTGAATTGTATTGGCAAGTTTCACTACTATGTATAAATAAGTGGATCCTATCATTACATGCATATTTGGTCAAGTAGGGTTTAGGATCATTTGCAGAAAGCAATATAGTTTTATCCTATCTTTTCAAAATAGTTTTGATCTTTTGTCAAATCTTTCTGAACTCCTTGGAAAACTCCAAGTGCTTCTAATCCCTTGTTGTCACCATCAAGTTTTATTTTGAGAAATTGGAATGTCGAGATCTTCCATAGCTTCAGGCCTTAGTTGCTCAGAGTTGTCCATAACCGGGGACACGGCTAAGTACTTAGAATTTGATCTTCTGCAGAAGTTGTACACTTTACCCACATGACACAATCTCGTCTTGACGCCACCAGTGGCCGCTGGATAAGTACACACCAAATGGAGTACTGGCAGATCAAGAATGTGACAAAGTCTTTCCATAGAAGTCCTCCTAATACACAATGCTAGCTTGTCTACCAGGCACCAATGTAAGGATACATTTCCAATACACAATTCTAGTTAACCTGAAGATGCCAATGCAAGGGTCTTCCACTATGTAGTTGACTAAGCCAGAGCCCATTTAGCATGTGGCTGTACACGGAAGCCACTGTACGAGAAACATGTTCAATCTCTAAGTTCCTGGGTGGTTTTCTTCTAGTGCACATACAAAAAGATAGCCATATAAACATGGTTCCCTTTGTTGCCACCTTGTCCAAAATTGAGTATCCTCTTTCCACCCAGGTGGTTCATTGAGTACTTGTTTTATTATATAAAACATATATTTTTCCAACACTTTATATAATCATATCATGTATCCCATCCCAAATATATAGCAGGGCTAAGAATACTACAACTACAATGTTTTCACTAAGGAAGATATAAGGATATCATAATAGGATATAGCATAGAAATATAGTAGTCTTATCATACATACTACAAAAATCCACTAAGTGTAATGAAAATAGTAGGACATGGATGATAGTGTCACTTGCCTTAGTAGTTGGTGGTGTTGGTACACTCTTCGCAATAACACACTTGGCAATCAACAGAATCTATCAAGCAAAACAACCAAGACAAAACATACACAAGATCAACACTAATGGCAAAACAAAAATCATGCAAAGTATGCAAACATGCAAGATGGAAATTTTTATTGTACAAATTTTTATAACAAGGTTTTGAACATTACTAAGTGATTTCTGAACATTTTATATTTTCAAGATTACAAATGCAACCATTTGTGCAATTGTAGCAATCAGCAATATTTTCTAACACTTGGAAAGTACGTTCTCACTAAATAATTTCCATGGTATTATTATAATATAATAAAATTATATTTTTCTCTTACTGTACGGAGGGTTCAATATACAACCATTTGCAAAAGGATTCACTTAAAAATAATTTACACAACAATTTTTATACTCAAAATAGTCCACAAATGGTTCTGTATAAAACGTGATTTTAACAGACTCAAAAATACCGAATTACGTGTCCACTGTGTTCTACTCGTTTTTGTGAATCCATAGACATATTATTTGCTAAATTTGGATATACAGAACTAAAGATATAATTTTTATGGTGAAAATGACCAATTAAACCATTTAATTTATAAATCAAATTTTTGTACAGAGAATAAGTAATATTATTGCAGAAATGGATTCTACAGAATCTCAGCTTTTCAGGGATACCAAATTTATAATTTTGGACTTCTAAAGCTTTTTCTATGAATTATACAAGTTCATCCTAAAATCTAGACAAGTCAAACTCGGGAATTGACTGAAATTGACTTTGACTAATCTGACTAAGTTGACTGTTGACTACGCTGATGTCATGATGATGTCAGATTTGACTACGGAAAAAGTTGCTCGGATGGAAAAACTTTCTACATGAAAGTTGTAGATAACAACTAGATTTATCTACTGTTTAAAGGAAATTGTGTTTGGAGCAACGAGGTGGGCGTAAAATGGATTATACCTTCTAAGATCTGAATCTTTGACTGTGTTTTTCTCTCTGCTCGATGAACGAAACGAGGTGAAACCAGCGGGAATGGAACCGTCTTGACGAGGGGAACAACTTCCATCTTCAAGCCACCGCGATCCGAGGTCGTCTTGAAGGCCTATTTGGGTGGAGAAGATTGGGGAGAATTTTGGACAAAAATGGGGCTAAGATGAGTTGAAAACTTGTGAACTTTCCTGGAGTTGGGTTTATATAGGAGGGGGTGGGGGCTGGATTAAAGGAAATTAAAGAGGGAGAGGAATTAGGGGATATTTAATGCAATTTAGAGGGCAATTGAGAGTCATTTAGGAGCATTAGATAGGAGGGAGACCAAGTGCTCCCTCCTTACTTGTTCAGGTAGGTACGCCCTCCTGGTCGATCGGCCTGGTTGGGCCGGCCCATTTTGGCCGGCCTGGCCGGCCATTTTTTTCCTTTTGTTTTATTTTTTTTCTATTTTTAATTCTTTCATAACTTTTGATTTAGAACTCCAAATTTATTGATTCAAATTTCTGTGGGTTCATAAATTCATGGGCAATATTCTAGGACATAAATTTGATGTATTTGAAAATATTTAATTTTCTCAATTATTAATTAGTTAATTATTGTACGATTGCATGTGTGCGATATTGGCCTAGTTGCAGGGCAATATATTTGGAATGACTTGGATTCTTTCCTTATTTGAACTTGATTCGATTTAGTTCCAATTTACATGGATAACCATGAATTAAAGTTTGAAAATATGAGAGGATAATTTTATAAAATCTTAAAATAGCTCACATAAGCTATGGTGCTTATTTTAAAACGAGACTCTTTGCTTTTATTTTTGTTCAAAATAAAACAAAGGTTGTTTGAAAAATGTAAAAGAAGTAGTTGAGATGTATAGATGGTTTTTGGTTGAGAACTTCCTCAAGATTAAAAATAGATTTTCAAATACAGGAAGTTTGTGAAAAAGATTTTGAAGGGGAACCTTGCAAATTATAATTTTGAAGTAAACGAGATATATGGATAATCTTGATGCTTTGATTTTAGGGTTTTTGTTAAATGCTATTTTTATTTTAAGGAGTACCTTTATTTGGGAGAAAACTTTTGTAATAGTTTAAAAGGTTTTAATGTTTCCAATTAGAAGCAAAAAGTTTCTTTTCCCCATAAATTTCAACAAATGTTTCTTTTGTTTATTTATTTTTCACATTTCAAAATTTGGAAAATTTTGGGATGCGACAGGCTACCACCCTTAAAAGAAATCTCGTCCCGAGATTTGGGAAGGCTAGAGGTTACAATTTGGCTTCAAGGCAACTAGAGTGCTACCACCCTTAAAAGATTTTCAACTAGATTACATCATGTGTATCTCTTGGTTGTTGTTGTTGTCCTTGATGTTGGATTCTCTTGGAGAAGTCATCTGTTTGGGTTGGATTGGGATTAGAATAGGCAAAAGATTTCTATAGGAAGAGTTCTACTCACACACAATAATTTACACAAGCAATGTGTAAGCAATCACAAACATGCAATTCACTCAAACAACAAGATTCAAGCATATTTTTAGGCAACAAAATATTGTTTTCCTACACCACATAAGTTGGTGTGATTGATCTAACACTAGTATGGTGGTCCATCTATAGGTTTCACTTGAGGTCATTCCATTCTTCTTAGTTGTTTCTTCTTGAACAAGCTCATGTATCCTTGGAAAAATTCTTGCATCTTGGTCATAAAACTTCAAAGGTGATGATGGTTCCTTCTAGGTTGTGTTTCCTTAATCTTCAAGTCTTGAGTATTCTTCTTATCTCACTTGTAGTCCTTAGTGATATCTAGGTTGAAGTCCTTGGTGAAAATCTGATGTTGAAGTCTTTGATGATGGTGAAGTCTTTGCTCAATTTGAAGTCTTTGTCCATCAAGTTTGAAAAGGGAGAGATGTAGCAAAACCAAAAAGTTTGAGAAAAGAGTTTACAAGATTGTTTGTAAATAAGTTTTGGAACAAATTCAACTCCTATTTTTCTAAGGGGTTTTCTCCTATCCTAGGGTTACAATTCTACAGGCAACACAGTGCTCTGATACCATCTGTAGTGGTCCCAACCTTTAATAAGGTAGAGATCCCTGTGTTTACAATGCTAGTCCCTGGATCAATAGCTAGCATCCACAGTTAAGATGTAATATCAAGAAACAAATGTCATAATACAACTTTATAACCAGGAATAAAATAATTCATTACATCTTACATAGCTCATTTGGCTATCTCATTACAATGTAGCAGAATATCTATAAAGCATGGAGTCCTTCATCTTCAAAGTGCCACAGGCAATCATGTTGGTTGTAGACTTGTAATCCTAATCAACACACTTCACTAACATCAAACAAACCTTCAACATAATAAGTTACAGCCACAAGGGTCAATACATTTGAATTGTATTGGCAAGTTTCACTACTATGTATAAATAAGTGGATCCTATCATTACATGCATATTTGGCCAAGTAGGGTTTAGGCTCATTTGCAGAAAGCAATATAGTTTTATAATATCTTTTCAAAATAGTTTTGATCTTTTGTCAAATCTTTCTGAACTCCTTGGAAAAA
Organism: Avena sativa; assembly: GCA_916181665.1. Classification (NCBI taxonomy): domain Eukaryota; kingdom Viridiplantae; phylum Streptophyta; class Magnoliopsida; order Poales; family Poaceae; genus Avena; species Avena sativa. The sequence continues at coordinate 341,335,048 of OV702293.1, read as the reverse complement.
TCCAAGTGCTTATAATCCCTTGTTGTCACCATCAAGTTTTATTTTGAGAAATTGGAATATCGAGATCTTCCATAGCTTCAGGCCTTAGTTGCTCAGAGTTGTCCATAACCGGGGACATGGCTAAGTACTTAGAATTTGATCTTCTGCAGAAGTTGTACACTTTACCCACATGACACAATCTCGTCTTGACGCCACTAGTGGCCGCTGGATAAGTACACACCAAATGGAGTACCGACAGATCGAGAATGTGACAAAGTCTTTCCATAGAAGTCCTCCCAATACACAATGCTAGCTTCTCTACCAGGCACCAATGTAAGGATATATTTCCAATACACAATTCTAGTTAACCTGAAGATGCCAATGCAAGGGTCTTCCACTATGTAGTTGACTAAGCCAGAGCCCATTTAGCATGTGGCTGTACACGGAAGCCACTGTACGAGAAACATGTTCAAACTCTAAGTCCCTGGGTGGTTTTCTTCTAGTGCACATACAAAAAGATAGCCATATAAACATGGTTCCCTTTGTTGCCACCTTGTCCAAAATTGAGTATCCTCTTTCCACCCAGGTGGTTAATTGAGTACTTGTTTTATTATATAAAACATATATTTTTTCCAACACTTTATATAATCATATCATGTATCCCATCCCAAATATATAGCAGGGCTAAGAATACTACAACTACAATGTTTTCACTAAGGAAGATATAAGGATATCCTAATAGGATATAGCATAGCATAGAAATATAGTAGTCTTATCATGCATACTACAAAAATCCACTAAGTGTAATGAAAATAGTAGGACATGGATGATAGTGTCACTTGCCTTAGTAGTTGGTGGTGTTGGTACACTCTTCGCAATAATACACTTGACAATCAACACAATCTATCAAGCAAAACAACCAAGACAAAACATACACAAGATCAACACTAATGGCAACACAAAAATCATGCAAAGTATGCAAACATGCAAGATGGAAATTTTTATTGTACAAATTTTTATAACAAGGTTCTGAACATTACTAAGTGATTTCTGAACATTTTATATTTTCAAGATTACAAATGCAACCATTTGTGCAATTGTAGCAATTAGCAATATTTTCTAACACTTGGAAAGTACGTTCTCACTAAATAATTTCCATGGTATTATTATAATATAATAAAATTATATTTTTCTCTTACTGTACAGAGGGTTCAATATACAACCATTTGCAAAAGGATTCACTTAAAAATAATTTACACAACAATTTTTATACTCAACATAGTCCACAAATGGTTCTGTATAAAACGTGATTTTAACAGACTCAAAAATACCGAATTATGTGTCCACTGTGTTCTACTCGTTTTTGTGAATCCATAGACATATTATTTGCTAAATTTGGATATACATAACTAAAGATATAATTTTTATGGTGAAAATGACCAATTAAACCATTTAATTTATAAATCAAATTTTTGTACAGAGAATAAGTAATATTATTGCAGAAATGGATTCTACAGAAACTCAGCTTTTCAGGGATACCAAATTTATAATTTTTGGACTTCTAAATCTTTTTCTATGAATTATACAAGTTCATCCTAAAATCTGGAAAAGCAAACTCGGGAATTGACTAAAATTGACTTTGACTAATCTGACTAAGTTGACTGTTGACTACGCTGATGTCATGATGATGTCAGATTTGACTACAGAAAAAGTTGCTCGGATGGAAAAACTTTCTACATGAAAGTTGTAGATAACAACTAGATTTATCTACTGTTTAAAGGAAATTGTGTTTGGAGCAACGAGGTGGGCGTAAAATGGATTATACCTTCTAAGATCTGAATCTTTGACCGCGTTTTTCTCTCTGCTCGATGAATGAAACGAGGTGAAACCAGCGGTAATGGAACCGTCTTGACGAGGGGAACAACTTCCGTCTTCAAGCCACCACGATTCGAGGTTGTCTTGAAGGCCTATTTGGGTGGAGAAGATTGGGGAGAATTTTGGACGAAAATGAGGCTAAGATGAGTTGAAAACTTATGAACTTTCCTGGAGTTGGGTTTATATAGGAGGGGGTGGGGGCTGGATTAAAGGAAATTAAAGAGGAAGAGGAATTAGGGGATATTTAGTGCAATTTAGAGGGCAATTGAGAGTCATTTAGGAGCATTAGATAGGAGGAAGACCAAGTGCTCCCTCGTTACTTGTTCAGGTAGGTACGCCCTCCTGGTCGATCGGCCTGGTTGGGCCGGCCCATTTTGGCCGGCCTGGCCGGCCATTTTTTCTTTTCGTTTTATTTTTTTTCCTATTTTTAATTCTTTCATAACTTTTGATTTAGAACTCCAAATTTATTGATTCAAATTTCTGTGGGTTCGTAAATTCATGGGCAATATTCTAGGACATAAATTTGATGTATTTGAAAATATTTAATTTTCTCAATTATTAATTAGTTAATTATTGTACGATTGCATGTGTGCGATATTGGCCTAGTTGCAGGGCAATATATTTGGAATGACTTGGATTCTTTCCTTATTTGAACTTGATTCGATTTAGTTCCACTTTACATGGATAACCATGAATTAAAGTTTGAAAATATGAGAGGATAATTTTATAAAATCTTAAAATAGCTCACATAAGCTATGATGCTTATTTTAAAACGAGACTCTTTGCTTTTATTTTTGGTTCAAAACAAAACAAAGGTTGTTTGAAAAATGTAAAAGAAGTAGTTGAGATGTATAGATGGTTTTTGGTTGAGAACTTCCTCAAGATTAAAAATAGATTTTCAAATACAGGAAGTTTGTGAAAAAGATTTTGAAGGGGAACCTTGCAAATTATAATTTTGAAGTAAAGGAGATATATGGATAATCTTGATGCTTTGATTTTAGGGTTTTTGTTAAATGCTATTTTTATTTTAAGGAGTACCTTTATTTGGGAGAAAACTTTTGTAATAGTTTAAAAGGTTTTAATGTTTCCAATTAGAAGCAAAAAGTTTCTTTTCCCCATAAATTTCAACAATTGTTTCTTTTGTTTATTTATTTTTCACATTTCAAAATTTGAAAAATTTTGGGATGTGACACCGCGTCGGCGAAGAAGACCAAGGCTGGGCCTAAGCCTGATACTGAATGCTTTTACTACAAGGGAGAGGGTCACTGGAAGCGGAATTGCCCTAAGTACTTGGCGGATTTGAAGAACGACAAGATCAAGAAGAAAGGTATATCCGATATACATGTTATTGATGTGTATCTCACTAGTACTCGTAGTAGTGCCTGGGTATTTGATACTGATTCAGTTGCTCATATTTGTAACTCGAAACAGGTGTTGCAGAATAAACGGAAGCTAGTGAAGAACAAGGTGACGATGCGCATTGGAAATGGATCAAAGGTTGATGTGATCGCGGTCGGTATGCTACCTCTTCATCTACCATCGGGATTAGTTTTATACTTAAATAATTGTAATTTGGTGCCTGCGTTGAGCATGAACATTATATCCGGATCATGTTTATTGCGAGACGGTTACTTGTTTAAGTCCGAGAATAATGGTTGTTCGATTTATATGAGTAATATGTTTTATGCACATGCACCTTTGATAGATGGTTTATTCTTATTGAATCTCGATTGTGGTAATACACACATTAATAACATTGAAGCTAAACGTTTGAAATTGAGTGATAACTCGACCTATATGTGGCACTGTCGTCTTGGTCATATTGGAGTGAAGCGTATGAAGAAACTCCATTCTGATGGACTTCTTGAATCACTTGATTTTGAATCACTTGAAAGATGCGAAGCATGTCTGATGGATAAAATGACTAAGACTCCATTTTTTGGTATGATGGAGCGAGCTACGGACTTATTAGAAATCATACATACCGATGTGTGTGGTCCAATGAGTGTAGCATCACGCGGTGGTTATCGCTATGTTCTTACCTTCACGGATGACTTGAGTAGATATGGGTATATCTATTTCATGAAACATAAGTCCGAAACTTTCGAGAAGTTTAAGGAATTTCAAAGTGAGATAGAGAATCAACGTAACAAGAAGATTAAAGTTACGAGTTTGGCGAGCATTTGAAGAAATGCGGAATACTTTCACAATTGACACCGCTGGGAACACCACAATGTAATGGTGTGTCCGAACGTCGTAATCGAACTCTCTTAGATATGGTTCGTTCTATGATGTCACTTACAGATTTACCACTATCATTTTGGGGTTATGCATTAGAAACAGCTGCATTCACTTTAAATAGGGCACCATCTAAATCCGTTGAAACGACACCGTATGAATTATGGTTTGGGAAGAAACCTAAATTGTTGTTCCTTAAAGTTTGGGGTTGCGAAGCTTATGTAAAGAAGTTACAGCCCGACAAGCTTGAACCCAAAGCGGAAAAATGCGTCTTCATAGGATACCCTAAGGAAACTATTGGGTATACCTTCTATCATAGATCCAAGGGCAAAATCTTCGTTTCCAAGAATGGATCCTTTCTAGAGAAGGAGTTTCTCTCGAAAGAAGTGACTGGAAGAAAAGTAGAACTCGGCGAGGTTGTTAAACCTTCTCTCCAACTTGCGAGTAGCGCAGCACCGGAAGTAGTTCCTGTGGCGCCTACACCAATAAGATAGGAAGCTAATGATGTTGATCATGAAACTTCGGTTGAAGTTACTACGGAACCTCGTAGGTCAACAAGAACTCGTACCACTCCTGATTGGTATGATCCCGTTATGAGTGTCATGTTGGTGGACAACACCGATGACCCTGCGACATATGAGGAAGCGATGATGATCCCAGATTCCAATAAATGGCAAGAAGCCATGAAATCCGAGATTGGATCCATGTACGAAACCAAGTATGGACTTTGGTGGACTTACCGGATGGCCGGAAGGCTGTCGAGAACAAATGGATTTTTAGGAAGAAAACAGATGTTGATGGTAATGTTACTGTCTATAAAGCTCGACTTGTCGCAAAAGGGTTTCGACAAATTCAAGGAGTTGACTACGATGAGACTTTCTCACTAGTAGCGAAGCTAAAGTCTGTGAGGATTATGTTAGCAATCGCTGCATATTATGATTATGAGATATGGTAGATGGATGTCAAAACAGCGTTCCTCAATGGAGACATTGATGAAGAGTTGTATATGGTACAACCCAAAGGTTTTGTTGATCCTAAAGATGCTAACAAGGTATGCAAACTTCAACGGTCCATTTATGGATTGAAGCAAGCATCCCGGAGTTCGAATCAATGTTTTGATAAGGTAATCAAAAGCTTTGGTTTTATACAAACTTATGGAGAAGCTTGTATTTACAAGAAAGTGAGTGGGAGCTCTGTAGCATTCTTAATACTATATGTAGATGACATATTGTTGATTGGGAATGATGTAGACCTTCTTAATAGTGTCAAGGATTATTTGAATAATAGTTTTTCAATGAAAGATCTTGGCGAAGCAGCTTACATATTAGGCATAAAGATTTATAGAGATAGATCGAGATGCCTAATATCATTGTCACAGAGTACATATTTGGACAAAGTTCTAAAGAGGTTTGGAATGGAAGATAGCAAGAAAGGGTTCTTGCCCATGTTGCCCAATACGACCTTGAGTAAAACTCAAAGTCCTGCAACGGCAGAAGATAGAGAAAGGATGAGTAAGACTCCCTATGCCTCAACCATAGGATCTCTTATGTATGCCATGCTATGTACTAGACCCGACATTGCATATGCTGTTAGTTTAACTAGCAGATATCAAAGTGATCCAGGAGTAGATCATTGGACAGCGGTCAAAAACATCCTTAAGTACTTGAGAAGAACTAAGGATATGGTTCTTTCTTATGGAGGTGATGAACAACTTGTTGTTAATGGTTACACCGATGCTAGTTGGAACACCGATCCAGATGATTCTAAATCTCAATCTGTATACGTATTTACTTTGAATGCTATAGCAGTTAGCTGGAGGAGTGCAAAGCAAAGCGTTGTGGCGAGATCTTCAACTGAATCGGAATACATAGCTGCTTCGGAGGCTTCACAAGAAGCGATATGGATGAAGGAGTTCATTACAGAGCTCGGTGTGGTTCCAAGTGCATTGGACCCAATGTCTATCTATTGTGATAACATGGGCGCCATAGCCAATGCGCAAGAACCAAGGTCACACAAGAAGCTGAAGCATATCAAGCTATGTTTTCATGCTATTCGAGAGCATGTCCAAGATGGTGACATAAAGATTTGCAAAGTACACACAGATTTGAATGTGGCGGATCCGTTGACTAAATCTCTCCCGAGGGCAAAACATGACCAGCACCAAACCGCCATGGGTGTTCGGTATATTACCATGTAATCTAGAATAGTTGACTCTAGTGCAAGTGGGAGACTGTTGGAGATATGCCCTAGAGGCAATAATAAAAGTGGTTATTATTATATCTTTGTGTTTATGATAAGTGTTTACATTCATGCTATAATAGTATTAAGCGGAAACATTAATACTTATGTGATTTGTAAACTAAATTAGAGTCCCTGGTAAAGCCTCTTTATAATACTAGCTTGTTGGTTAATAGATGATCGTGGTTTCTCGATCATGAACATTGAGATGTTATTGACAACAAGATCATATCATTAGGAGAATGGTATGATGGACATACTCCTATAGATAAGCGTAGCATAAAGATGAAGTCATTTCAATAGTTCATTTCCTATAAGCTTTCTGATACATAGAAACCTGATTCCTTCGACCATGAGATCATGCTAATCACCATCACCGAAAGGATGCTTTGATGACATCAAACACCACACCGTAACTAGGTGGCTATAAAGGTGGCATTGAGTGTTCGGAAAGTATGGGTTGAGGCACATGGATCAAGAGTGGGATTTGTCCATCCATATGACGGATAGATATACTCTGGGACCTCTCGGTGGAATGTCATCCAATTAGCTTGCAAGCATGTGACTGGCTCACAAGGGATCACATGTCACGGGAACGAGAAAAGATTACTTATCAGTAACAAGGTTGAACTAGGTATGCAGAGATACCAACGATCAAAACCTCGGATAAGTAAACTATCGTGAGACAAAGGGAAATTGGTATCGTATGTAAGTGGTTCATTCGATCGCAAAGTAATCGTAGAAATATGTGGGAGCCATATGTGAGAAAGAATTAAAGCTCTAAATTGAAAGTCAAACGGGAGTTTGAAAAGTCAAACTAGAACAATGGTTTCCTAGTGGAAGAAGGAACGAGTCCTTCTCTCAATCCAACTTGGGTTTGGGTTTGGATTCAAACCCACCCCTCCCAAGGCTGCCCCCCTCTCATAAATAGAGGGGGATGGCTGCCCCAAAACATCAAGCCCTAGCCCTCTACCCCGTGCGCCGCCGCCGGTCCATCGCCGCCGCCCTAGCCGCCGCCGACACCTCCTCCTCCTCCCGGTCTTCTAAACCCTAGATCACCGGGAAACCCTAAATCCACCATAACTCGCACCGGCTTAGGCGAAGCCCTGCGGGATCTTCCCTCTACTTCCGACACCACGCCGTCGGGTTGCCGGAATCGCGAGGGGAGAACTACAAGCTTCGCTGACTACTGGAACAAGGGATAGGAAGGTCTTCATCGAGTACCGAACATGTGACCGACTGCGAAAGCGCTGCCGAAACGCAGCGCCGGAAGGATCGTCTATGCGATCTTGAGATCGGCAAGTGTACGACTACATCACCCAGGAGAATCTGCTCTTGTTAACCGCTTTGGAATCTTCGAGGGTGAGTGCTTCTATCGACTCGTTGCTACAATCTAGTAGATAGATCTTGGATTGTTTGTGTGCATGTGGTAGTTTTTTTTTCATGCTACGAACCCCTACAGTTTGCTCACAAATGTCTTGGCCCATTGAAAAATAAAATAAAACCATGCTTTGCCTATTTATTTATAGAAGGCATAAAAATGGTTTTAATTTAGATTCTTTGTTTTGAAAACTTGAGTAAGCTTTGAAATCAACATTCAACCCTTTTCTGATGAAACAAAGTATTCTCATATTTGAGAGTAGAAATAAAGCCATTGTCTTGCTTACATGAAATAATAGGCAAAACAAATGGTTCCTGATTTGAAACTTTGTTTGAAAATGAACCAAATGCATGAGGATGCATGAATGATATACAAAATTTATAATTCATGATTTTTGGGATGTTACAAATCTAACCCCCTTAAGGTGTATCTCACCCTCGAGATTCGGATTGGCTAGCAAATAGGTGAGGGTGGTATTTCCAAAGATCATCTTCTCTTTCCCATGTTGCTTCTTCCTCGGAATGATGGTTCCACTGAACTTTGCAGAATTTGATAGTCTTTGTCCGAGTAACTCTTTCTACAGTCTCAAGAATCTTGATAGGTTTTTCCTCATAAGTGAGATCACTTTCCAATTGGACCTCTTCCAAAGGTATAGTATCTTTCAAAGAATTCTCTTCCGTCTCCGGATGACATTTCTTTAGCTGACTTACGTGAAATACATTGTGAACAACAGACAATGATTAAGGCAATTCAATTTCATATGCCACTTCTCCTTTACGGTTCAGAATCTTGAATGGACCAACATATCTTGGGGGCAATTTTCCTTTGACTCCAAATCTCTTCACTCCACGAAGTGGTGATACTCTAAAATAAGCTCTATCACCCACCTCATAGGTGACTTACCTACGCTTGGGATCTGCCTAGCTCTTTTGTAGGGACTGTGCTATCTTCAATATGTCCTTTACTAACTTGACTTTCTCTTCAGCTTCCTTGATTAGTTCTGGCCCAAACAAGTTTCTTTCTCCAACACCATTCCATAGCAATGGTGTAGTACACTTTCTCCCATAGAGAAATTCAAACGGTGCCATCTCAATACTGGCTTGATAGCTGTTGTTGTAAGAGAATTCTGCGTAAGGCAGACTTTCATCCCAACTAGCACCGTAATCTAGGGCACATGCCCTCAACATATCCTCTAGAATCTAGTTGGTTCTTTCTATCTGTCCATCAGTCTGGGGATGAAAAGCAGTGCTAAATTCCAATCTCGTTCCCAATGACTCATGCAGTTGCCTCCAAAAATGGGAAGTGAATTGAGTTCCCCTATTAGACACAATACTCTTAGGTACTCCATGCAGACACACAATCCTATTCATATAAATCTTGGCTAACTTAGCACTTGTATAGGTTGTCTTCACGGGTATGAAATGAGCCACTTTAGTTAGGCGATCCACTACGACCCAAATAGAATCATATCCTGATCTAGTCCTTGGCAGTCCAGTGATGAAATCCGTACCAATCTTGTCCCACTTCCAATCAGGAATAGGTAGTGGTTGTAACAATCCTGCTGGTTTCTGATGTTCCGCTTTCACTCTACTACATACATCGCACAAAGCAATATGTTCAGCGATGTCCTTCTTGAGATTATTCCACCAAAATCTTTCCTTCACATCCATGTACATTTTAGTGTTACCCGGGTGAACGGAATATGGTGAGTTGTGTGCTTCTTGCAAAATCAGTTTCTGAAGCTCCGGATCTTGCGGAATGCAGATACGTTTTCCATACCATAAAGTACCATGTTCGTCTTCATTGAATCCTTTGGCTTTTCCCTTGCCAATATTTTCCTTAATCTCTTCAATTTCCTTGTCCATCTTTTCAGATTCCTTGATTTTGTCCAACAAGGTGGATTGAACATCCAATGACATGAGATGTCCTTCAGGCACTATCTCCAATCTGAGATCTTTGAATTGGGCACACAGATCATCTGGCAACTCTCCTTTAGTAAGGCCATTCACATAAACCTTACGGCTTAATGCATCCGCTACAACATTTGCTTTACCGGGGTGGTATTGCAAACTCAAGTCATAGTCCTTGATGAGTTCTAGCCATCTTCTTTGTCTCATGTTGACTTCTTTCTGAGTGAAGATATACTTCAAACTTTTGTGATTTGTAAACACTTCACATCGCTTTCCCAAAAGATAATGTCTCCATGTTTTGAGTGCATGGACAACAGAGGATAACTCCAAATCATGAGTAGGATAATTCACTTCATGAGTTTTGAGTTGTCTCGAGGCATAAGCCACAACTTTCCCTTCTTGCATCAAAAATGCACCAAATCCTTGGTGAGATGCATCACAATACACTTGGAAATCCTTCTCCAAATCTGGCAGACATAAGACTGGTGCTGTCACTAGTCTCTTTTTCAAATCTTGGAAACCGAGTTCACATCCTTCAGTCCAATCAAATTTCTTGTCTTTCTTAAGTAACTCCATCATTGGCTTAGCTACCTTTGATAAATTCTCAATGAATCTTCTATAGTATCCTGCCAAGCCAAGGAAACGACGAACTTCTTTCACTGACTTAGGAGATTCCCATTCATTTACAGCTGGCACTTTTGCGGATCAACTGCTACACCGTCTCCTGACACAATGTGTCCAAGAAATCCAACTTCATTCAACCAGAATTCACACTTGCTGAATTTGGCATACAGCTTATGCTCTCTGAGCTTCTCAAGTATCAATCACAAATTTTCTTCATGCTCTTCATTACTCTTGGAGTAGATCAAAATGTCATCGATGAAAACGACAACGAACTTGTCAAGAAATTCCATGAACACCTTGTTCATCATATTCATGAAGTAGGCTGGTGCATTTGTTAAACCAAACGACATCACGGTGTATTCATACAATCCATACCTAGTGGTGAAAGCAGTCTTAGGTATGTCTTGTTCCCTTATCTTTAGCTTAAAATAGCCTGATCGAAGATCAGTCTTTGAGAACACACGAGCTCCTTCTAACTGATCAAACAAGTCATTGATTCTGGGCAAAGGATACTTGTTCTTGATAGTCACCTCATTGAGTGAACAATAATCTATGCATAACCTTTGACTTCTATCTTTCTTTTGAACAAACAAAACTGGTGCTCCCCAAGATGAAGAACTTGGTTGAATAAATCCTTTCTGCAATTGTTCTCCAAGTTGTTTCTTGAGTTCTTTCAACTCATCAACTGACATCTTGTAAGGTCTCTTTGCTATTGGTCCTGATCCTGGCAGCAAGTCGATCAAAAACTCGACATCCCTATCTGGTGGCATTCCGGGCAATTCCTCCGGAAACACATCCGGATATTCTCTCACAATTAGCACATTGTCTATGCTAACCCCCTTAAGATAATTTAACTTACTCCCTTTTGATTCAAAGTTAGACTTGAATCTAATCCTTTTATTACTCAGGGTTGTGAGTGTGACAGTATGATTGGCACAATCTAGTACTCCCTTGTACTTAGTCATCCAATCCCCATTCCTAAAATGACATCCAATCCTTGGGAATCTAGGATTATCAAATTAACGGGAAACTTATACTTCCCAAATTCTATCACTAGATCATGACATCCCGAGTTCACTATCATTTCTCCTCCAGGAGAACTTACTTTTATAGGACACCCAATAGTTTCGACTGGAAGTCCATTTCTATCAACAAATTATCTTGATATGAATGAATGCGATGCGCCGGTATCAAAAAGAACAAGTGCTAGAACAGAATTGAGTTTGAACTTACCAGCCACAGCATCAGATTCTTCATAGATTTCTTCCACATTGATGTGGTTCACTTGTCCCTTTTGGAAGGGATTGGGCTTGTTGGCACCATCAACTTTCTTTTTGGGCACTTGTTAGCATAGTGCCCCATCTTATTACACTTGAAGCATTCAACCTGACTGAGATCTTTCTTAACAGGCTGACTTCCACTACCACTTACACCTCCACTATGGTGGCTCTTGTGTCCACTCTTGTGGTTCTTATACTTGTCATTATCATGATTGCGGTGATGCTTGTTGTCATGATGACGGTTGTGGTTGTGGTGATTGTTGTACTTTCCATGTTTGTGGGATCCAGAACTCCCACTATCATCATGATGGGAACGCTTGTGAGACGATCCCGAGCTGTGCTTATCAAAACTATGCTTCCTCTTCCTGCTCTCAACCTATTTCATCTTGTTCTCCAAGATAGTAGCATTGTCATAAAGTGATTGGTAGGTTGGGACATAGGCAACAGACAGTTGCAGGTTCAAACCATCATTCAGTCCTTCGAGGAATTTCTCCTTCCTCTTGGCATCTATATCAACTTCATATGGTGCATAACGCGCCAGATTGTTGAATTCCTCAATATACTCAGCCACACTATGGTGACGCTGCTTCAGATTGTGAAACTCCTTCTTCTTCAAATTCATCACTCCGGATGACATGTGAGTTGTACGGAATCCATCCTCAAAGATAGCCCAAGTCACATCCTCAATGGGAGTGGTGATCTGAAAGTTGTCCCACTAAGTTGCTGCTGGCCCTTCTAGCAGATGTGCTGCAAACCTGACCTTCTCTTCGTCGGTGCAGCCAACAGTCACTAAGTCCTTGTTCACTGAATGTAACCAGTCATTGGCTACCATTGGATCGGTGGTTTCCGAGAACTTTGCAGGCCTCAGTCTTAGAAATCTGGTGAGCATGTCAAATCCTGGCGGATTATTCTGGTTGTTGTTGTTATTGTTATTGTTGTTGTTGTTGTTGTTGTTGTTGTTCTGATTCTGGTTTTGCATGAATGTTGTCATCATCTGCATCAGTTGAGCTTGTGCTATCATCAACTGCTGCATATCGGGAGTGACATTGTTGTTGTTGTTGTTTTGGTTGGGGTTGGCACGTCGAGGAGGCATCTGTGGTTTTAATAAGGATAAGAATGAGATACCCATAGATGCTTAACATGCACAAAACATCACATAGAACAATCACAATAACCAAGCTTCAAAATAACATAGAGTTTGAACGACATAAACAACAAGTTTTGGAAAAAGCAAACACACCATAGCAAAGCCATCCACATGTTGGATGGTCATTGCGACTTAATAATCAAATTACGGTAGATGAAAGATAATCGAGTAGTCTACACTACTCCTCCGCATCAATCTCAACATCAACGAGGGTAAGACCTGCATTCTCCATGGTGGTCTTGTATTCATCAACACTAGCAGTCAAGGCCTCAATCTTGGCCCTAAGAGCCCTCTTATGTGAGCGAAGCCTCTCAATCACTCCCTACTGATGCTCGAGCTCGAAGTCCTTGGCCTCTAACTCTTCCTTCATCTCCCGGATCTTCTTGTTCCTGTCTTGGACTCTTTTCTCCTGGCTCTTGAATTTCTTGTCCTGGCTTTCAAACTTGGCCTCCATTTCCTTGACAATCTCGTCTTGCTCCACGAAGAGCTTGTCCTTCTCTCGAAGATGAACCTGGAGATCGTCATTGCTAAGCATGACGTTGGTCCTATCAGTATCAAGGTGTCTAATAAGACCCTCTAGGTCCTGAAGGTACAGACGTATCGGCTCCATCGTCTCTCTAATAGCATCATTGTACTCTATATCCTCACCCTCCTCGTTGCGTCTCCCGAAGGGGTGAAAGTAAAGACCTCTAAGCTCGGTGGAGTGTCTCCCTACCAGGCGCCCAAGTAACTCTTGCATGACTACATCTAAGCCTTTCTCTTTGTCATCATGCATCAGCTTGAAAGTGATAGCCTCTGTCGGTGGCTCTGTCTGACGTCCCGGCTGTGTGACTCTGAAGCCCCATAGGTCCTTCCTCTCAAACTTGGTGAGCTGGAGTGTCATGATGCTAGGAAGTGGAAGGTTGAGCACACTAGTGAGCTCAATGAGACGAGTACCAAAACGAGTTCCCTTGAACTCCTCGGCCGTGCTGATAACAACGTTAGGCATCTATTTTTATAAGATAGAGAAAAGTTAGAATCAACACAAGTAGAGAAAAATCACAAGACAAAAACATCATAAGCACATCTTTTAGCAACAAACACACAAGTCATGGCATACACAAATCCATTACAAACATCAAAGGTTCAACATGACTTAGAAAAAAAACTGGAAGTAAAACGATAAGTGTGGTGGTCCAACTAACGAAGTACGTTACAACTCTCACTCACTAGACAAAATAGCCATCTGTCTATCTTGTGCACAAGACTCCCATATTAAATCTATGACAAAATAGCTATCACCATGACAAAATAGCTATCAGGGCATCCTTAGTGGCCATCTGTCTATCTTGTTCACAAGACTCCCATATTAAATCTATGATGTCTCCCCTTAGTTGTTGGTTGGTAGTCTCTAACTCTTGGGTATGCTTCTTTTCTTCTCTAAGGTCATTTTGGGTGTTGAGCATTCTGCACTTGAGTCTATCACCAAGCTCCTTGATAGCATTCCAAGCTGCATTTCTTGCAGAATCAAAGAATGTCGTGTGCATTTAGGAGTTGCTGACCATGCAAAATCCTGACTCCTTGTGGTTGTATTCCTTGTTTTTGTACAAGTGAAGTTGCACCCACCAATACTCTTCTCCTTCATCCATCACAGGGAATCCCTTGTACACAGCCGCACCATGAATCCCCATGGTAACCATAAGGTTCTTGAGTGCCTTGGGAAATTCAGTCTCACACTCCAAAGTCATGGTCATAAGTGTTGGAATTATGCCCTAGAGGCAATAATAAAGATGTTATTATTATAATTCTTGTTCATGATAATGTTTATATTCCATGCTAGAATTGTATTAAGCGGAAACTTTAATACTTGTGTGGTTTGTGAACAACACCGTGTCCCTAGTATGCCTCTATGGACTAGCTCATTGATTAATGATGGTTAAGATTTCCTAACCATGGACATGAGTTGTCAATTAATAATGAGATCATATCATTGGGAGAATGATATGGTGGACAGACCCAAACTAAGCGAAGCAATTAGATCGTGTCATCGTGTTCGTCTTTGCGAAGCTTTTCTTATGTCAAATATTGTATTCCTTAGACCATGAGATAATACAACTCCCTGGTATCGGAAGAAAGCTTTGAGGTCATCAAACGTCATCCTATGAGAGGGTGATCATAAAGGTGTCTCTCAGGTGATCGGAAAGTATCTGTTGGGTTGTATGTATCGAGATGGGATTTGTCCCTCCCAAGTCGGAGAGATATACTTCGGGCCCACTCGGTAATCGATATCAACACCGCTTGCAAGCATGTGGTTAAGGAGTTAATCACAAAGTGATATCGGATTACGGAACGAGTAAAGTACTTGCTGTGAACGAGATTGAACTAGGTATGACGGTATCGACGATCAAATCTCGGGCAAGTAAAAATATCGCGAGACGAAGGGAATATATATATGGGATTGATTGAATCCTGGCATCGTGGTTCATCCGATATGATCATCGATGAATGTGTGGGAGTCAATATGGGTTTCCATACCCCGCTGTTGATTATTGATAGAAGATCATGTCTGCATATTCTCGAACCCGCAGGGTCACACACTTAACGTGTCTCGACGCTAGGATAGATTGGATAACTGGTTTATGAGTTTTTGTTCGGAGTCTCGGATGGGATCCGAGACATTACGAGAGGTTCCGGAGTGGTCCGGAGAATAAGATTCATATAAGGCAGTGCAGTTTTTGGAGTTCGGAATTGTTCTGGGTTAATCGGTATTGTACCGAAAGCTTCTAGAACCTTCCGGAAGGGGACCAACATGGCCCCACCTTCCGGGACGGGGCATGGGCCTATGAGGGAGTGCCCTGGACGCATTGGGCCAGAGGCACAAGGCCCCATAGGGCCCAGCCGTCCAAGAGAGGTTTAAACTCTAGATAGAGCTTCTAGAAGGGGAGGTTTCCTTGCCCCCCACTCTTCCTCTTTGGGGCCGCCGGCCTTGGCTTGGGGGAGGGGATAGGGATGCGCCCACCCCTCTATATATAGAGGGCTGGGGGCGCACCAACCCCCTACACCTTCCCCTCCAACCCTAGCCGCCCTGCTGCCCTCCTCTCTCCCAACCGACTGCTTGTAGGCGAAGCCCTGCTGCAGAAATTCTCCACCAATTGCACCGCGCCGTCGCGTTGTAGATCCAACCCATCTCTCCACCATAATTGCTGGTCCGAGGAAGGAGGAGACGTCGAGGTGCTGCACGTGTGCATCTCACGGAGGCACCGCCACTTGTGGTGCTAGATCGGATCGGATCGCGAGGAGGAGAAGCGAGTACGACTACATCACCCACGTTCCAACGAACGTTCCGCTGTGCGAATCTTCAAGGGTATGAAGATCTAATCCAATCTCTCTTGTTGTTTGCATCTCCTAGATTAGATCTTGGCTTCCCTCTGTTCGCATCCGTAGAAATTTTTGATTTACTATGCCGCGAAACCCTTCAGTGGTATGAGAGCTAGATCTATGCGTAGATGTGATTCACGAGTAGAACGCAACATGGTTGTTGCGGGCGTTGATGTTTTCTGTTGCAAGCCTCTTGTTTGTGTTCTTCTTATGACGCGGGATAGTGAGATTGAAGCGGTCCAGGCCAACCTTACGCGACGTCGTTCGCGAGACCGACTCCGCACTTGACGTGTGGCTTGTTCCACACATGCGGCTGGTGGATGTCAGTTTCTCTCACTATAGTTGTCATGGGATTAACACCGGAGTTTGGCAACCATAATATCACCGTTGTGGCTTTCCGTAGGTAAGAATCGTTCTTAGCATCTACTCCCATAAGCCACGTAAAACATGCAACAACAAAGTAGAGGCGTCTAACTTGTTTTTGCAGGGAGTGTTTTCTGTGATATGGTATGGCCCAAGATGTGATGTGTATATTGTATGCGATGATCATGTTTTGTAATGTTTCATGACTTGCATGTCGATGAGTACACAACCGGCAGGATCCATATGGTTGTCTTTATAATTGTGTATGACCTGCGAGTCAACTTCTTATACGCCATGTAATAGCTTTACTTTATCGCTAAGTAGTTAGCAATAGTTGTAGTTGCTATTTATGGTGGAGGCAATCATGGTGGAGTGATGGAGATCATGCCGGCACGCACAAGATGGAGATCATTGCGCGAAGATTGGCTATACCATGTCACATAAAGTTATATGCATGTGATGTTTATCCTTTTATGTATCTTATTTTGCTTAGATCGCGACGGTAGCATTATAAGATGATTCCTCACTTAAAGATCAAGATAAAAACTGTGTTCTCCCCAAGTATGCACCGTTGCGAAAGTTCGTCGTGTCCAAGCATCACGTGATGATCGGGTGCTATAGACTCTACGCTCACATACAACGGCTGCAAGCCAGTTTTGCACACGCGGAAATACTTGGGTCTAACTTGACGAGCCTAGCATGTATAGACATGGCCTCGGAACACAAGAACCGAAAGGTTAAGCATGAGTCATATGAATGATATGATCGACACTTCGTTGTCCACCATTGAAACCACATCTCTTCTCGTGATGATCGGATTAGGTGTGGTGAATTTGGATCGTGTTCACTAAACAACTTGAGGGATGTTGAATTTAGTGGGAGTTCATCTAGTAATTTGATTAAGTTGAACTATTTATCATGAACATAGTCTAAATTGTACTTGCAAATAATGTAGATCACATGGCCAAGTCCAACTTCAACTTCAACATTTTTGCTGAGATAGAAAAGCTTAGAAACAATGGGTCTAACTTCACCAAATGGTTCCGCATTCTGAGAATCATTCTCGCTGGCGGACAAAAGGACTATGTCCTTGAGAAAGCGCTAGGTGACGCCCCTGCTGTAGATGCGTCGGCTGATGAAAAAGCTGTTTATCAGTCGCGCAAGGATGATTATGATTTGATTAAGATCGCCATGTTGTATGCTATGGAATCGGATCTTCAAAATCGTTTTGAGGAGTTCGCCGGGCCCTTTGAGATTCTCGAGGAGCTGAAAAACATGTTTCAGACTCAAGCCCGTTCTGAGAGATATGAGATCTCTAAGAAATTCTTTAACTACAAGATGGAGGAAGGGAGTTCCGTTAGTGAGCACGCCATTAAGATGTCGGGCTACACTCAACGTCTTGAGCAACTGGACTGCAAGATTCCAAAGGAGCTCAAGATTGACACTCCTAGCTACAAAAGTTTTGTAGTGACTCATAATCAGATTGGTTCCACTGATACGAT
The DNA here is from genome assembly GCA_916181665.1 of Avena sativa. Lineage (NCBI taxonomy): Eukaryota > Viridiplantae > Streptophyta > Magnoliopsida > Poales > Poaceae > Avena > Avena sativa. Next base: position 341,317,154 of record OV702293.1, on the reverse strand, counting down.
CACCGAGCTCTTCGCAAAGCTGAAGGCCGCGGAAGTGGACATCAAAAAGGATAATCATGTGTTGATGGTCAACAAGCCCACCTTTAAGAAAGGTAAGGGAGCGAAGAAGCCCTTCAAGAAGGGCGGCGTCAAGCGCACTGCCCCTACTGAGAAGAAGCTCAAGTCTGGTCCTAAGCCGGACACTGAGTGCTTCTATTGCAAGGACAAGGGTCACTGGAAGCGCAACTGTCCGAAGTACTTAGCGGACAAGAAGGCTGGCACCATCAAAGGTATATTTGATATACATGTTATTGATGTTTTCCTTACTAGCCCTCGTTGTAGTGCCTGGGTATTTGATACTGGTTCAGTTGCTAATATTTGTAACTCAAAACAGGAGCTACGGAATAGACGGCGGCTTGCAAGGGATGAGGTGACGATGCGCGTTGGCAACGGATCAAGAGTTGATGTGATGGGCGTCAGCACACTCTCCTTAGTTTTACCTTCGGGATTAGTTTTAAACCTTAATAAATGTTATTATGTGCCTGCGTTGAGCATGAACATTATTTCTGGATCGTGTTTATTGCAAGACGGTTATTCATTTAAATCGTAGAATAATGGTTGTTCTATTTACATGAGTAACATCTTTTATGGTCATGCACCTCTTGTGAATGGTTTATTTCTTCTAAATCTCGAAAGGGATGAAACACACATCCATAACATTGAGGCTAAGAGATGCAAAGTAGATAGTGATAATACTACTTATTTGTGGCACTGTCGTCTAGGTCATATTGGTGTAAAGCGCATGAAGAAACTCCATTCTGATGGACTTTTGGAGTCTCTTGATTTTGAATCATTTGACACATGCGAACCATGCCTCATGGGCAAGATGATCAAAACACCGTTCTCCGGTATGATGGAGCGAGCAACGGACTTGTTGGAAATCATACATACCGATGTATGCGGACCGATGAGTGTTTCGACGCGCGATGGATATCGCTATTTTCTCACTTTTACCGATGACTTAAGTAGATATGGGTATATCTATTTAATGAAACATAAATCTGAAACATTTGAAAAGTTCAAGGAATTTCAGAATGAAGTTGAGAACCATCGTAACAGAAAGATTAAGTTTCTACGATCCGATCGTGGGGGCGAATATTTGAGTTATGATTTTCTCACGCATCTTAAAGCAAGCGGAATTGTTTCGCAACTCACGCCACCCGGAACACCACAACGCAATGGTGTGTCTGAACGCCGGAATCGAACCTTATTAGATATGGTCCGATCAATGATGTCTCTTACTGATTTGCCGTTATCATTTCAGGGTTATGCATTAGAAACCGCTGCATTCACTTTAAATAGGGCACCATCTAAATCCGTTGAGACGACACCGTATGAACTGTGGTTTGGTGCTAAACCTAAGTTGTCGTTTCTTAAAGTTTGGGGATGCGAAGCTTAAGTCAAGAAGTTGATGCCGGACAAGCTCGAACCCAAAGCGGAGAAATGCATCTTCATAGGATACTCTAAGGAAACTATTGGGTATACCTTCTATCACAGAACCGAAGGAAAAGTGTTTGTCACAAAGAATGGTTCCTTTCTTGATAAGGAGTTTCTCTCGAAAGAAGTGAGTGGGAGGAAAGTAGAGCTAGACGAGGTTGTTGAACCTTCTCTTGAGTTGGAGAGTAGCACAGCACCTGAAATTGTTCCAGTGCCACCTGCACCAACAATAGTGGAAGCTAATGATAAGGATCATGAAGCTTTGGACGATGTTGCTACTGAACGTCGCAAGTCGACAAGGTCGCGTGCCCCTCCTGAGTGGTACGGCAACCCTGTCTTAACTGTCTTGTTAGTAGATGACAGTGAGCCTTCGAACTATGAGGAAGCGATGATGAGCCCAGACTCTGAGAAATGGCTAGAGGCCATGAAATCCGAATTGGGATCCATGAGCGAAAACCAAGTATGGACTTTGGTGGACCCTCCTAGCGACCGAAAGGCCGTTGAGTGCAAATGGATCTTCAAGAAGAAAACGGACGCGGATGGTAATGTTACCGTCTATAAAGCACGGCTTGTCGCGAAAGGTTTTCGACAAGTTCAAGGTGTTGACTACGATGAGACTTTCTCTCCCGTAGCGATGTTTAAGTCCATTCGGATTTTATTAGCAATTGATGCGTTTCATGATTATGAAATATGGCAGATGGATGTCAAGACTGCATTCCTCAATGGCAACATTGATGAATAGTTGTATATGATGCAACCCGAAGGTTTTGTCGATCCTAAGGATGCTGATAAAGTATGCAAGCTTGAGCGTTCCATTTATGGACTAAAGCAAGCATCTCGGAGTTGGAACCTTCGTTTTGATCAAGTGATCAAGAGATTTGGATTTGTTCCAAATTGCTACGAAGCTTGTATCTACAAGAAAGTGAGTGGGAGCTCGGTGACATTTCTGGTACTATATGTGGATGACATATTGATTATTGGAAATGACATTAACATGCTTAACGATGTGAAGAGTTATTTGAACAAGTGTTTTTCAATGAAAGACCTAGGTGAGGCTGCTTATATATTGGGCATCAAAATCTATAGAGATAGACAAAGACGCCTGATAGCTTTAAGCCAGAGTACATACCTAGACAAAGTTCTGAAAAGGTTCAGAATGGATAAGGCAAAGAAAGGTTCAGTGCCTATGTTGTCAGGTAAGATATTGAGCAAGGCTCAATGTCCAGCTACGGTAAATGATAGGGAAGCTATGAGCAAAGTGCCTTATGCCTCGGCCATAGGTTCCATCATGTATGCCATGTTGTGTACTAGACCGGATGTGTCCAATGCTCTTAGTTTGACGAGCAGATATCAAAGTGATCCAGGAGTGGAACACTGGACAGCCGTGAAGAACATCCTAAAGTACCTAAATAGGACTAAAGAAATGTTCTTAGTCTATGGGGGTGATGAACAGCTCGTCGTAAAAGGTTTACGTCGATGTTAGTTTTGACACCAACAAGGATGATTCTAAATCTCAGACCGGATACATGTATATTTTGAATGGAGGAGCTGTGAGCTGGAGAAGCTGCAAGCAAAGCGTGATCGCGGGATCTACAGTAGAAGCGGAATACATGGCTGCTGCAGAAGCGTCAAGTGAAGGAGTTTGGATCAGAAACTTCATCACTGAGCTTGGCGTGGTTCCAAGTGCATTGGACCCACTGGAGATATTGTGTGACAACACTGGCGCCATAGCACTCGCTAAGGAACCAAGATATCATCCAAAGACCAAGCATATCAACCGCAAGTTTCATATAATCCGAGATTATATAGCAGATGGAGATCTGAAGATTAGCAAAGTACATACATATCTGAATGTCGCAGATCCATTGACTAAACCTCTTCCACGTGCAAAACATGTAGAGGGAGTGTCCCAACCTTTATTAACATAAGGTGGTGTCCCCTGTGTTTACAATGCTAGTCCCTGGATCAATATCTAGCATCCACAGTTAAGATGTAATATCAAGAAACAAAGGTCATAATATAACTTTATAACCAGGAATAACATAATTTTATTACATCTTACATAGCTCATTTGGCTATTACATTACATTGCAGCAGAATATTTATAAGCATGGGGTCCTTCATCTTCAAAGTGCCACAGGCAAATTTTGGTTGTAGACTTTGTAATCCTAATCAACACACTTCACTAAATCAATCAAACCTGCAACGTACAAGTTACAGCCACAAGGGTCAATACATTTGAATTGTATTGGCAAGTGATACTATGGTAGTATAGTGGAGTCTATCATCTATATGCATTTGGCTAAGTGGAGTTGAGGCTTGCATTGCTCAAAATAGATTTTTCCTTATCATTTGAAAATACTAAGTTTTTGTTTTGACAAAACTTTTCCAAGGCATCTCCCAATCAAAGATTGAAAATTCTTTAGCCCTTGTTCAAACCACAAGTTTTTATTTTAGAAATTTGAATGATGAGATCCTTGATTGCTTCCATGTCTTGATGCTCAAATTGTCCTTTACCAGGGACATGGCTAAGTACTTATAGTTTATACTCTGCAGAGGTGGTGCACTTTCCCCACAAGACTTGGTTTCCCAAGACAAGATCTTTCAGAAGCCTTCCCTTAGACCAAAATGGACGCGCTCCAACCTATCAAACACTACCACCAACTGTCCATATGGCTAAGTTCTTGCAACCTATATGATCAAGGCAGAGCCCATAATGCCAAGTGGCTGCACTTGAAGCTTCTCAACATTTGACATCTCAAATCTCTTTGTTCCTGGGTGGCCATCCACAAGTGAGATACACAAGGTAAACCATAGACATGGGCCTTGTGAACCACTCAACCAAAATCCACCAAGCAATTACTATTCCACCCAGGTGATTCATTAACTTAGTTGTTTTGTTAAACAAAACACAAGTCCTCAGACTTGGGAATTTTTCCATAGTGTGAATATATAGTCCACCCATGTTTTCTATTAGCTAGGCTAAGCTTGATAGTAATAGGAATCTTAACTTAGGAAGATTTCCACTAAGGTTTCATCTACTAGGTTTTTCTATAGCAAGGTTTATACTTAGCAAAATAAATCCATGCAAGTTTTACTTAGAGAAATCTCTAATGCATAGTGAAAGTAATGGGACAAAAAGTATGAAGCATCACTTGCCTTTTTGGTAGAGTATAGGTTCACTCCTTGTCCTTGCTACAATCACACTCTTCAAGTCACTACAATTCAATCAAGCAAGGCACAAACTCAATCTACCAATCAAGCAAAACATCACATAAAATCATAAATTCTATGAAATGCATGCAAGCATGCCAAGCTTTGTTTTATTTGAAAAAGTGGTTCCTAATGGGTCATAAACATTTGAAAACACCTAATGGTCATTTTGTAAAGTGGCAAAGTCATTTGCTAAAGGTTTCACCTCAAAAACCATTTTCAAAACAAAGTATCATTTTATGTGGTGTAGCAATATTTTTTTACTAGGGCATTAATCTATAGGGTTCACCAAATAAGTTTCCAAACCATAAAACTTGGTGTTTGGGGTCAGAGAGTTTAAAACAAAACATTTTCCAAAGGTTTTCTTCCAAAACCATTTTTAATAAATAAACCACATTTCTATTTGACTAGAAATGGTTTTAAATCAAAGAAACATTATTTTGTTTCACCAAATTCATTTTTGAATCCACAAAGTGTTTCCCAATGTTAGTAGGTTCAAATCACACCATTTGCCAAATATTTTATCCCCAAAAACATTTTTGAACAATTTTCACAACCTTAACAAGCATACAAATGTTTTTGCAAAAACAAACATTTTTCCAGAAGCTTTTTACTAAACAAAAGGCATGGTTGGCTAGGGCTTGTCTCACTGATTCCAATGATATAAAGTTTGCAAAATTTGGACGTGTGGATCAAAAGTTACAAGGGTTTCAAAAACACATTCTATTCAGATTTCAAATTCTATTCTAAATCATCCAGTGACACACGGCGCGTTCTGATTCGTCGAAAACGGTTCGTGCGGATCAGGCAACGCAGGCCGTTGGATCTAATTGATATCGCGCAGCTCAGATGGACGCGTACCTCTTCGATTGGATCTAATCTTAGCCAGATGTTTCGCATCATACGGCTCCTGATTCACTAACCAAAATCCGGCGACGCTCAACAGTGGCTGGTGGCGGCGACGGTCAGACGACGGCGGAATCTATGCTACAGGAAGCGAGGGAGGAGAAGAACATGCTCACCGTGCTCGCAAGGTCGTGGGGAAGCTCGAGGTGGTGCCGTCTTGTCGAGGGGCGCACTGGAGCGGGCTTGATTGCTCGCCGGAGTGGAGCTGCGCCTCGGCCTTGCTCAGTCGTCGTCGAGGACGGCGCTAGGGATCACTCGGAGACAAACGAAATGCACGGTCAGATGCGCAATGACACGGCGAAGGTGTGTGAGTGAACGAGAGGGGTCGGGGTAGTCTGGTTTACCAGAGGGAGGTCGTCGGAGACGAGCCAGATGGTGGCGGTGCTGGAGGTTGTCGTTGCCGAGGCTCAGGGGCACGCGCGAGTAAGCTGGCAATGCGGACAGGTCCGCCAGGAGATGGGGGTCACAGCTGCGTGCTCAAGGAGGTACGGGTGGCGTGGAGCTGCCGGAGTTCTCGCCGGAGCGTCATCGGAACAGAGGAAGTGTTGAGTGAAATTTGACAGCCTGGGGGCATGTCGAGGTGGGGCGATAGAGGGGAACTAGAGAGGAGTCACTGGCGTTTAAAGGGGCATGGTCACTGCGAGGAATCAAAGCCTCCATCAACGCGCAATCACCACTGGAGTAACTCACTGCAACGGCAGGGCGACGGGGTCTCGCTTGAAGACGATGGCTGGTTATGTGGGGCCTGCTTGCCAGCGAGAAAGGAAGTGAGGGGGAGGGGTCCACTTGCCAGCGTCCTCGCGGGTTGCTTCTGCGGTGAAGAAAAACGGTTCGGGGGCGAGGGTGAGGTGGGCTAGGTGGGCTGTTGGGTTGGAGCTGGGCCAGATGGTTGGGCTGCTCTATTTTTTTCTGTCTGAAACCTTTTTCTTTTTCCAAAACTATTTTCTGTTTTGAATTTCAATCAACTATTCAACATTCAAACAATTCAAACAATCACCAAACTTGTAATGAGTTTTTGGATTCTGTTTAACAACATAAACCAAATCCCAAAATAAAATAATATTTTTATTCTTTTTAGGATCCATTCATTAATTAAATAAAATGGACCTTTAGTTATTTAATCAAATAGGATTGGTTTTATTTAAATCTTTATTTTGAAATCTAAAATAGTACCAAAACCATTCAGTAGGTTTTATTTGAGAAAATAAAATACTTGGAAAACTTATTTAAATTAAGTTTTAGTATTTAATTAAAATGGGAAAAGCTTTTATTTAAATAAAATTTGGATATCAAATCCTTATTATTTTAATTAAACAAACCTTTACTCTTTTAATCAAAGCAAAACCTTTTGTTTCAAAATCTTGGCCAAGGTTTAATTTGGTTTTATAAAATAATCTTTATTTATAAACTTACCTTTTCTTCTTAAAAACCAAATCCTTTTATAAAAAGATTTCAAAGTAGTAATAAAATATTTTCATGTTTCCTTTATTAAATATTTATCTTTTTAATCCCTTTAGGATTTATTTGTCTAAAATAGGTTTGAAGATTCCCAATTGGATTCAAAAGTTTCTTCTGGCCCTGAAAATCAACAAAGTTTTATTTTATTCATTTATTTTTCACATTACAAGATTTGGAAAATCTTGGGATGTGACAAAACATGATCAGCACCTTAGTGCCATGGGTGTGAGATTGTTGCCAAATGTAAACTAGATTATTGACTCTAGTGCAAGTGGGAGACTGTTGGAATTATGCCCTAGAGGCAATAATAAAGATGTTATTATTATAATTCTTGTTCATGATAATGTTTATATTCCATGCTAGAATTGTATTAAGCGGAAACTTTAATACTTGTGTGGTTTGTGAACAACACCGTGTCCCTAGTATGCCTCTATGGACTAGCTCATTGATTAATGATGGTTAAGGTTTCCTAACCATGGACATGAGTTGTCAATTAATAATGAGATCATATCATTGGGAGAATGATATGGTGGACAGACCCAAACTAAGCGAAGCAATTAGATCGTGTCATCATGTTCGTCTTTGCGAAGCTTTTCTTATGTCAAATATTGTATTCCTTAGACCATGAGATAATACAACTCCCTGGTATCGGAAGAAAGCTTTGAGGTCATCAAACGTCATCCTATGAGAGGGTGATCATAAAGGTGTCTCTCAGGTGATCGGAAAGTATCTGTTGGGTTGTATGTATCGAGATGGGATTTGTCCCTCCCAAGTCGGAGAGATATACTTCGGGCCCACTCGGTAATCGATATCAACACCGCTTGCAAGAATGTGGTTAAGGAGTTAATCACAAAGTGATATCGGATTACGGAACGAGTAAAGTACTTGCTGTGAACGAGATTGAACTAGGTATGACGGTACCGACGATCAAATCTCGGGCAAGTAAAAATATCGCGAGACGAAGGGAATATATATATGGGATTGATTGAATCCTGGCATCGTGGTTCATCCGATATGATCATCGATGAATGTGTGGGAGTCAATATGGGTTTCCATACCCCGCTGTTGATTATTGATAGAAGATCATGTCTGCATATTCTCGAACCCGCAGGGTCACACACTTAACGTGTCTCGACGCTAGGATAGATTGGATAACTGTTTTATGAGTTTTTGTTCGGAGTCTCGATTGGGATCCGGGACATCACGAGAGGTTCCGGAGTGGTCCGGAGAATAAGATTCATATAAGGCAGTGCAGTTTTTGGAGTTCGGAATTGTTCCGGGTTAATCGGTATTGTACCGGAAGCTTCTAGAACCTTCCGGAAGGGAACCAACGTGGACCCACCTTCCGGGAGGGGACATGGGCCTATGAGGTAGTTCCCTGGCCGCATTGGGCCAGGGGCACAAGGCCCCATAGGGCCCAGCTGGCCAAGAGAGGTTTAAACTCTAGATAGAGCTTCTAGAAGGGGGGGGTTCCTTGCCCCCCACTCTTCCTCTTTGGGGCCGCCGGCCTTGGCTTGGGGGAGAGGCTAGGGCTGCGCCCACCCCTCTATATATAGAGGTCTGGGGGCGCACCAACCCCCTACACCTTCCCCTCCAACCCTAGCCGCCCTGCTGCCCTCCTCTCTCTCTCCCGACTGCTTGTAGGCGAAGCCCTGCTGCAGAAATTCTCCACCAATTGCACCGCGCCGTCGCGTTGTAGATCCAACACATCTATCCACCATACTTGCTGGTCCGAGGAAGGAGGAGACGTCGGGGTGTTTCACGTGTGCATCTCACGGAGGCACCGCCACTTTTGGTGCTAGATCGGATCGGATCGCGAGGAGGAGAAGCGAGTACGACTACATCACCCACGTTCCGACAAACGTTCCGCTGTGCAAATCTTCAAGGGTATGAAGATCTAATCCAATCTCTCTCGTTGTTTGCATCTCCTAGATTAGATCTTGGCTTCCCTCTGTTCGCATCCGTAGAAAATTTTGATTTACTATGCCGCGAAACCCTTCAATAAGTGGTCCCTTCCTCACGGCTTCGTTGATGGACTTCATCTACAAATAGAGATGAGAAAGAAGATTATAAAAGTTTACGATAAGAAAAAGACAAGTGTGGAAATTTTTCAAAGTGTTGAATTTTTTTCCTTAGTGGTTGCTAATCCAATCCTAGGGTCATAATCCTACAGGCAACACAGTGCTCTGATACCATCTGTAAGACCCCACCTTTATAAAGGTAAAGGTCCCTGTGTTTGCAATGCTAGTCCCTAGATCAAATGCTAGCATCCACAGTTTAAGATGAAGTTTAACTTAACAATATAAATACAAGTCTTCATCTTCATGTGCCACGGGCAAGCATGTTGAGTGTAGACTCATAACCCTAATCCTCATCAGAATAACCTGCAACATCACAAGTTACAGCCACAGTGGGTCAATACATTGGAATAGTATTGGCAAGTGATACCTTAGTAGAATAATAGTATCTAGCTTGTACATGAATTTGGCTAAGTGTAGCTGAGGCTTTGTTTGCTCAAAATAGGTTTTACCTATCAGTTGAAAACACTAAGTTTTTGTTTAGCAAAAACTCCCAAGGAACCACCAATAGACATTAGTGAACCTTTACCCTTGTTCGACCACAAGTTTTTAACTTAGAAATTGGGATGAGGAGATTCTTGATAGCTTCCATGTCTTTATGCTCAAATTGTCCTTTTCCGGGGACACGGCTAAGTACTTAGATTCTTCCTTCTGCAGAGGTGATGCACTTCCCCACAAGACTTGACTTTCATCAAGACAGGACCTTTCAGAAGCCTTCCCTTAGACCAAAATGGACGCGTTCCAAACCTATCACCCCTACCACCAACTGTCCATTTGGCTAAGTTATTGCAACCTATATGATCCAGGCAGAGCCCATAATGCCATGTGGTTGCACTAGAAGCTTCTTAACATATGGCATCTCAAATCCCTTTGTTCCTAGGTGGCTTTCCACAAGTGTGATACACAAGGTAGACCATAGATATGGGCCTTGTGTAACCACTCAACATAACCCAAACAACCATTCCACCCAGGTGTTTCATTCACTTAGTTGTTTTATTAAGCAAAAACACAAGTCAAAGACTTAGCAATATTTTTCCATAGCATAAATATAATCCACCCTTGGTTGCTACTATCTAGGCTAAGCATGTCAATAGCAAGTATCTTAACTTAGAGAAACTTCTAACAATTCTACAACTACTAGGACTTCCCAAGCATAGCATATAGATACTTAGCAAAAATTATCATGCAAGCCCTATACAAAATATCACTAATGCATAGTCAAAATATTGGGACTAAAATATGAAGCACCACTTTCCTTGGTAGTTGGGGGAGTAACAACAATCCTCACAGTCACAATCACCACTAGCACCAAAATCTACACATAAAATGATAGCACCAAATTCATATTTCAAATAATCAAACAAAAATATCTGAATGCATGCAAATGCCATGTGATGATTTTTCTAAACCAACCAAGACAAGAAAAACAGTACTGATCAATAATCTAAACATTTATACACCAAGTAAACTTTATTTGGCCTTTAAAACATTTTCCAATTAATTTTCATACACAAAATAGGCCTACAAATGTCTCTGCATAAAATTCTATTTTTACAGAAACAAAATACAAAACTAATCCCATAGATGTGTAGGATTTATTTTTGTGATTCCAATGGTATATTATTTGTATTTTTTGGATAAACAGAACAAAAGTTATTAATTTACAAGTTTGAATAACTAATAGATTCAAAATCCAGATTTAAATCTAAATCCCAGACACGTGGGCATGTCTGATTGGCCCGTACCGGTTCGGCCGGATCGATCAACGAGAGCCGCACGATCTAAATGAAATCGCATGGGCCAGATCTACCCGCCTTCGTTAAGTGATCTAATCCTACGCGCTAGATCTAGATCCAACGGCTACTGAGCATGCGACCATGGATGGGCGGCGCAAATGGATGCTGGCGGTGGCGGTGCTACTGGCGATGGTGTTCCGGCGATTTCAGAGGGGGCTAGGGGTTGTGGTTGGCCTTACCATCATCGCACAGTTGCGAGGAAGCTCAACATGGTCGCGGTTGGTGCGGGGGCGTGCTGTAGCGGTGGCTAGAGCTCATCGGAGTTGCGGGCGGCGGCGCGTTCTTGCAGACGAAGATGTTGCCGACGTTTTGGATCGCCCTAGCACAAACCAGGGGCATCAGTGGCTAAGCAAGGACATGGCAAACCTAGTCGTATGCAAGAGGGGTCAAGGGGCGCTCGGTTTTTACCGTGATTGCTCGACGGAGTTGAGCGGCGGGTCGGTCGTTTGCAGAGGTGGACAGGGGCGGCGACCTGGGTCACGAGCAAGCAAACTAAAAGCATCATAAGGTACACATGGAAACGAGGGTCACGCTCGTTTGAACCAGAGTCAAAGGGGTGGTCAGAGCTCACCGTAATCACACGCCCAAGTTCGTCGGGCAGGGGCAGTGCGATTCAAAATACCGGCAGCCTGGTGGCGGAGCGAGTGTGCTGTGTGGGGGGAAATGACCATGGGGAGTAGGGGCTTAAGTAGGCAGCAACGCGATAGGAAATGCTTGCAGAATCAAGGCTAATTACGCCGCGCCATTATCGGTAGCAACGACAACGGCGACGTGGTCCGCGAGCGAGATTTGGGGAAGAAGAGCTGAGGTGGCGGCGGGGTCCGCGGGTCAGCGACTGTGGGTGGAGTTTGTGCGCGTGAGAGAGAAGCAGAGGGGAATTGGCCCGGGTGGGCTTAGTGGCTGGATCCTGTGCTGGGCCAATTTGGCAGCGCTGGCCTTTTCTATTTTCTTTTCTCCTTTTCTATTTCTATTTTGATTTTCAGAAACCAAATTCAAATAAATTCCAAATGAGTTTGAATTCAAACCACTTCTGGATTTTTGTAAAGTGAACCATGCTCATTTTTGTGTACAAAACATTGTTGTTTGCTCACAAATGTCTTGGCCCATTGAAAAATAAATAAAACCATGCTTTGCCTATTTATTTATATAAGGCATAAAAATGGTTTAAATTTAGATTCTTTGTTTTGAAAACTTGAGTAGGCTTTGAAATCAACATTCAACCCTTTTCTGATGAAACCAAGTATTCTCATATTTGAGAGTAGAAATAAAGCCATTATCTTGCTTACATGAAATAATAGGAAAAACAAATGGTTCCTGATTTGAAACTTTGTTTGAAAATGAACCAAATGCATGAGGATGCATGAATGATATGCAAACTTTATAATTCATGATTTTTGGGATGTTATAGCTTTTCATGACTTTCTTCCAATTTCCTATACTTGCTAGTTAGCAACTCAAGTTGAGCCCTTAGCTCAACGTTCTCCTTTAGGGTAGACGCTTCACAAGAAGTAGAGTTAGTAGCACAAGCATCATTAATAGAATTTTCCTTTTCAAGCTCACAAGATTTTTTTTGTGTGTGAGGAGACAATTAGTGTGCTTCTCCTCGGTAAGTTCTTGCTTAAGGAGATTAAATCTCCAACTCCCATCATCAAGTTGGAAATCCAACTCCTCTATGGTTCCCATTTGTTTAGTTATGGTGTCCATAACGTGTTTGAGACAAGTAACGGCCTTATTATTACCACGAAGAGAGGTACACAAAAAATTCAACTCAAGCAAGAGAGCACTAGTATCCTCATCAATATCATCATCACTATCATCATTATCATTGCTATTATCTTTAGAAGATATATTGGGATCCAAAGTAGGAGATACCTTTGATCCTCTTGCCATAAGGCACATGTGAGCACGGGAGGATGAAGATGAGGATATTATTGAATCTTCATTCATGATCATGTCTTGATCCATAGAATGTTTGATTTCCTCTACATTGTTAGATAAACAACTAGAGGAAATAGAAGCATTTTGTTCATGGGAACAAGGCAAATCAAGCATATCATCTACACAAGTACTCAAATAATTTCTAGATGATATACAAGGACTAGCAACAAAAGGGGATATAACACTATTGTTGCAAGAAGTGCTTAAGTCCAAAGAAGAAACATTGCAATGGTATAGAGATGAAGGATCATCATTAGCGAGCACAATATCAACATTGCAATTCCCAACACCACTCACCATATATTTACCTTATGTCTTGCCACACGTTGGTGAAGTGGGTGAGGATGAGAACCCGTCACGGCCGAAGGTAGAAGCAACTTGGAGCTCTTCATGATGTGAAGGAAAAGAGATCTCCTTAGAGAAACCACCGACAATATTAGAAATGGAACCACCAAATATTTCTTTAAGCTTGGTCCACTTCTCATGAGACGACTTGCGCTTTACAATCGTTAAGAACAAATTAACTGTGGGGCTCAAAGAGAAAATAATCTCATTAGATACTTGAGCTTCGAGATGTAAATTTTTCTCATCCGCTAAAGATAGATTTTGAGGATCCATCGGAGGAGAAAAACCTACATCTAGAAATCGCTCAATATTTGGACACAAGGTCCTAAGGTTACAAAGCAAGCAATTTCTCCACAAAGCATAATTTGTGCCATCAAAGATAATTGTGGCATTGTGCACTATACTCCTAGACGACATCTTTACACTCTAGGCGGTGAAGCCTAAACAAGGAGAGACCTTGCTCTGATACCAATTGAAAGGATAGAGATGTCGCCTAGAGGGGGGGGGTGAATAGGCAATTTCAAAACTATTACGGTTTGGCTTGATAGAATGCGGAATTAAACTAACATTTATTTTACAAGCACAAAACCTAATTACATTAGGCTCAACTAAGTGCACCAACAGCAAATTAAGGTAAGCAAGATAGCACAAGATAAATATACCACAAGTGATAAGCAAGATATAAGTACTTCAAGCTCGATGGCTATCACAAGGAAAGTAAGCTCAGATATAGAGATAACTGAGGCACGCGGAGACGAAGATGTATTCCCGTGTTCAACACCTTTGGGAAGGGGGCTACGTCACATTGGAGAGGTGTGAGGTTCCACGAAGGATTCCTCACGCGCCACAGAGGCTCACCTTCTTCTCCGAGTCTATCCCACGAAGGAATAGGCCCTTTCCTTATGGCTAGCTTTTTCTCCACTCCGGAGATGGCAAGCTCCACAACCACTTCACAAGCTCCACGAAGAAGAAGCCCGGGTCTCTTCACAATATTCCACGAAGAGGACACCGCGGTACCAACCGCCAAGCCAACTAGGAGGTCACCCTCCAAGAGTAACAAGCTCACGGTCTCTCACTCGAACAAATCGTAATGGAGAGCTCAACACTTATGTAATAATGCAAAGCAAGAACACCAAGGGTGCTCAAATCATTCACTCTCAAATCCCACCAAAGCAACAAGTTCTAGGGAGGAATTAGAGAGAAAGAACAATGGTGGAAACCAACAAATGACTCCAAGATCTAGATCCAATGGGTTCCCCTCACTTAAAGGAGAAATTGATTGGTAGGGATTGTAGATCTAGATCTCCTCTTCCAAAGCCCTCAAAAAGATGCAAGAATCATAGGAGGAAAGGGAGAGGAAGAAAGCTCAAAGAGGTCAACAATGGAGGTCAAAAACGTGCTCAAGAGCCTTAGAACTTTGGGGAAGAATCCCCCTTTTATACCCCTTCAAGGGGATGACCGTTGGAAGCAAGATGCGTTGGGCGAACACGTTCCGACGACAAAACCGGCGCCGCCGGATCAGCCGCCAGAATTTCCGGTCAAAACCGGAAGTTCCGGTACAAACTGAAACAGCATACAGAACAGTTTTTTGGTGGTTTGCCGGAAATTTTCGACGGTCGCCGGAATTTCCGGCCACAGACTCGGTCCGCCGGAATTCCCGCCGGAATTCCGCTGGAACCAAACAAGGCACACGAAAACGGCGATAACTTTTGCGTCCGGACTCCGATTTCGATGATCTTGGGCTTGTTTTGACGAGGACAACAAGCCCTACAAGATGGTGCAGAGAAACATCATAGAACAGAAAAGAAGTATAGAACCAAATAAATAAAGGTAAGAAGCCTCCCTACACGAAGAACCAATAAAACCTTCAAACTCGAAAACGCCATAGAAGATGCATACGAATTCCATTTTCTATGAACCTGGGCTTGTTGAAGAGCTAGAAACAAGTTCAAGAACCTCACATGGATAAACACCAAGAATCAACAAAAGATGCAAAGTATGCAAAGGATTGAGCTCCCTATGACGATGTGATCAAGTTACCCAACCGAAAGCCCCTCTTAATAGTGCGGCTATGTATCATATAACCCAGTCTCCCAACAACCACCTTGGGACCGGTAAAAGGAAAACCTAGCAAGGCCATACCTTTTCCTTGAGCATCCCGCTTGATCTTGATGACAACACTTCAATCTCCATCCAAGCCGGAATGCATCACTTGATCATTGTTGCTTCGTGAAGGCTCCTAATTTGCTCTCCCATACACCATTATTGGATAGCTTCATTAATACATGTCTTCACATGTCCATTATCACCAATATGGATGGCAAGCTTCAAGCAAATGATCTTCTCGAGATGCTTATCTTGAACTTGCCCTTCTCAATCTTGATGACGATCACCACTTGATGTCATCCTCTCATGGGCTATATAAGATCTTCACTTTTGAAGCATAACCATGGAAAGATACCTATCCCATATATAAAACGCAAAGGCACATACATAATTGGTTAGTTCATGATGCATAATTAACAAGGCTTACCATACCACAAGATCATGTGGTACATTCTTTATGATTCATGTGTTGACCAACTTGAAATCACTCTTTACTCTTTGTATAGGTCAACCATGTATCTTATCATGCTCCATCACAATATATTGAGGTATATAAAAAACTCTTAATTTGATTACATGCTCTAAATCTTAGTCAATCATAGATCAACTAATGAGGCTATCATGACACCATCTTAGAGCTATATCTTGAATTCTTCTATTGAGATCACACTCTCAAGATCTTGATCATATCATATTCTTCTCTTCAACTCGATGATCTTGATGGCAATACTCAAGGTATATCTTTATCTTCATGGCATCCATACTTGAATCCAACACATAGACTACAAACATGACCTATGGAATATTCCTTCATATAAAACTCAGTGAAAATATTAGTCCATAGGGATTGTCATTAATCACCAAAACCACACATATGGGAAATTACACTTTCACCGCCGCCACTGAAGAGGGATTCAGGGGACAGAAGTCTCTGTTCTGGCAGCCTACCGGGACAGGGAATTGCCCCAGGAGCCATCTCCATCGACTCCACTGCCATCTCCATCGCCGTTGCTGACTCCCATGATGAGGAGGGAGTAGTTCTCTCTCGAGGCTAAGGGATCTACCGGTAGCTATGTGTTCATCTCTCTCTATGCGTGATCTTATTGTGGTCATGAGCTTTGTAATCAAGTAGATCTACTCTGCTACTCAAGTGCTTTAATTAATCTATGCTTGACCCCATGTGTGTGAAGTTGACAGTGTGCACACCGTGTGGCACTTAGGCTAAAGATTACAGAAATACTTATCATGGGTTATAATTTGAGTTGGATGTCTATATGAGTTTGTGGTGTTTGTTGGAACCATTTAGAGCTCGAGATGACAATGGGGTTATCTGTAGGGTTCGCAGCATAGAAAACAAAAAATTTCCTACGATGGGAACAACTATATACCAAGATCTATATACTAGATACAAACAACGGGCGGATGTATATCTGTAGAGAACATACCCTTGAAGACCGACAAAGCTTAACGAGTTAAACTCGTGGTTGATGTAGACGATCTCTTGCTGATCTCAAGATCGAGAGGAAGTCCTAGTGCCGCAAATCAGCAGCGCATCCGTGCTCGCACACACGTCCGAGGCACCGAGCAACCTCCGCCTCCTCACTCCAGCGATGCAGCCGAAGCACAACTATTTCTTGCCGAATAGCCACCGGGAACATATATCTCGCTAGTGTGAGACCATGGGGGATAAATTCTAGAGGGGGAGGGAGAGATCCTTCACGAGGAGGTGTAAGTGAGAAGTGAGGAGGGGGTACCTTTTATAGGAGAGGGGGGACCCCAAGTGGTTGGCCGGCGCATGGGGGCTGCCCCCTTGCCCTCCCCTCATTCATGTGGGTGGACACTCCACTCACAAAATTCCTTTAAATTCCCTCCACTCAAAATTGCTATTAAATTTCCACCAAATTTAATGCAAACTCTCATTAAATAAAACTCCTTTTATTTATTCAGAATTTTGACAATCACTTTAATGACAAACATTCACATATAACCCCTTGCTAGAATTCTATTTCACATGCAAAAACACTTTCTGCAATTTTACCCGAAAACCTGTTTCGGTATCTAGTGAAATAAATTCCTGCGCTTATTATTCTTTCCGGCATGAAACTTTTGCTCCAATTGGATGTCGGTGTCTCTTAAGTGTGTCACCCTACGGTTCGCGAATAATGCGTACATGATCGAGACCCCTCTCGGATCAATAATCAGAAGCGGGATCTAGAGACCCATACTGACTCCCACACATTCAGCGATGACTTTCTTGTGATTGTTGGAACCTTTTACGCTAGTATCTTAATCCCTTTGTTTCATGATATATTACATGTCCGAGATTCGATCATCGGTATCTCCATACCTAGTTTGATATTGTTACTGACATGCACTCTTTTCTCGTTCCCGTGATATAACATTCTAGTGATCAAATCACTTGCTTGCAAGCTAACCAATATGATATCACCGAGAGGGCCCAGAGTATATCTATCCGTCATCGGGATGAAAAATTCCACTCTCGATCTATGGGCCTCAACATAACACTTTATTAGTTCTGAACCCATCTTTATAATCACCCTGTTACGATGTGACGTTTGATGTTATCAAGAAACTCTTCTGGTGTTAGTGATTGACATGATCTCATGGTCTAAGGATTAGGATCACTTCGTAAGTTGTTATAGCAATATAAACTCAATGACTTTGATCGTAATGCTATATTTTGGATGAATGTTCATCACACCATTATACTAATGTTGTGATCTCGTTATTAACAACATCCAATGTCCATAATCAGGAAACCTTGATCATCTTGTTAATCAACGAGCTAGTTTATGAGAGAGGAATAACTAGAAACTTTCTATTTGTTTATTAAACACACATGTATTAACGTTTCCGTATTAATACAATTATAGCATGCAAAATAAACATCTACCATATACTTGGAATACACATAATAAACACTTTATTATTGCCTCTCAGGGCATATTCCCTTCATTATCTAGATGGGGAATGCGGACTTTAAGGAGTGCTGTTATAGCCCTACACCGTCCAACGGGAGAGTAGTTCAGGATAGCATAATAAAGAGAAGATATTATATGTTTATTGAGAGTGTCCACTAGTGAAAGTATGATCCCTAGGACTTGTTTCTAAGCATTGAAACACTGTTTACAATCAGTCATGTTACATGTTTGCTTGCTGCCATCTTATAGCAATAACCTACTAACAAAATTAAAAACAAGAATTAAAACTAGCAAGGTTCCTACTAACCTCACCAGGGTAGGTATTGCTTCCCGGACAACGGCGCCAGAAAAAGGGTTAATACTTTCAATCCGGATTATGGATGTAGTATAGCTCATTTCCCTAGTAGACCTAGGTTATCGAATCCTCGGAAAGCAGACAACGTAGTAAGGTTACTTCAACGGACCTTCGGGAGTTTTAGAATTCTTTATGTGTTTTACTGGACCAAGAGTTTGCGATCTTTTGTTGTTGTCGATGACGGAGAGAGAGGGCCCGGGGCTTTTAGTTTCACCAGTAGCTGTGCAAAACATTTGATAGGAATACAAAATAATAATAAGGTATGCATGTAATTGTTAGAGCAAGATAATTATATATGCGCAGTGCATCCATAATTACTATTGCCTCCGCAACCTCTTATAGCAATAACCTACTAGTCTCATCCATAGAAAAAATAGAACTAATGATATACATAGTGATTTCACCGTTAATCCCAAGTAAATCCCTCACATACAACCGTACTACCCCTTCTGTCACTGGGGTTCCCATCCTGCAGATTAGTCATTACTCACACTGCCTATACCTAGATCAATCCTTGGGGTCTTGGGTACCTGACATGTCCTTAGATTAAGGCAAGAGAGGGTATAATAATCATCATGTCACACAAACTAATACATGATCCCATTTATGATAAATAACTTGCACAAAAGCTACATGGCTAGGCCGAAGCCCTTAGCCCAAGAAGAATTACTCACACATAGAGATGAAATAAAAAATCAAAAACATTGTAATAGAAATCATGAGATTGATAATAATAGTCTTACAATGTTGCCAATTGGAGATGAGATCTACTATTACAAGTGGAGGAATATGGCTATGGTGGTGAAGGGTTTGGAGATTAGATCTAGAATTATCCCTCCGGTGTTGTGATTTTTGATGGCAGGGAGGCGGAAAAGAGAGTTGAGGGTGAAAGCGGGGCGTTTTTCTCGTCGCTCAAGGCCTCTTTATATAGGGGTCCTTCACGAAAGTTGTTCTGTTTGACCTAGCGGTGTCGGTGGCAACTATACGGCCAGAACTATACGGCTAGAATTTTATTTCCGCCTTATAGTTGGTCGTTAAATGTACTGCCTTCACTTCATGGCTCCAGGTTTCTTTGAGTTGTTGGAAATCTCGTATCTTTGACTTTAATGTTGTGATTCCTGTCATCAAACGGCATTATCTGCGCAGGGAAAATAGAAATACAGGATTGCATACCCCTTTGATCATTAGACATTAGTTGCAGGATTTAGAGAGATATTTTATCAAAAATATAAATAATATCTAGTTTAAATGCAGTCATGGATGGCTATATTTCACAGCCATCGCCTCCTTCCAACTTCTTCAAATTTGCGGGATTATAAATACACATTAATAGGAAAAAGCGCATGATTGCAATGGAGTTGCCCCTCAAATCTTACATAATTTCACATGCATACTCATCCAAGTTTGTTTGATTTTTTCACAACAAGTACAAAGAATTTGGAAAAAAGGTTTTCAGTGGACGTTGGATTCTTTATGAAATCTAGTGCAAAGAATTCTGTAGAAAAAATTTCCGTGAAGATTTGATCATACAAATAAAATAACCACCAAAGGAAAAATCCGTAGGAATTCGAACCCTATAATTTGTTTATGCAAATCCTTTTTATAAAAAAGGCACAGAAACTCCAACGAAATTAGCTGAAGGAGAATGCGAGTGTTCAATGACGTTCTCGTGCCCGTTCGCCTCCAAGGAGCCTGGGGAGGCGATTAGGATTCCCGTGCCTCGTGTCGGCGCCGCGGGGCGATCTACCCTGTTTCTGTGGCCTTCAGGCCATGGAAGCAGGGTGGATCTCGGCCTTCATTGGTGAGAGGGCTTCGTTTTTCTGTTTTTAGGATAAAAGATTGGTAGGACGACGCTCAGGTGGTGGTGGCGGCGGCGTCTTCTCCAATAAAGTCTCTCCGGCTTCAGCCCCGTCTCTTTGGCAACGACGAGAAGCTTGTGGGGATCTTCGGATCGTCAAGGAGCTTTATCGGCAGTTCATCCTTCTTCTTCGTCTTCGGGATGGATGTGGCCTTTTGGGTCCACTCGGCGTCTTCCCGTCTGCAACCAACACCGTCAGGTCGACTCTGGGAGGAGCGGCAGCAACGGTGCGTCGTCGATACGGTCTAAAGGTTGAAGATGAAGAGCATCTCATTGATTTCGATGCAATTTTTGTTTTTGTTGAGTGTTTTATACTGTTTGATCTTTTTTTTAATACCAAAGTCCTATTAAAAAAAATAGCCTCGTGAGGCTAGAAGACACCATCCTGCTTGGCCACTTGTTAACTGAAAGACACAATTAACGTGACAAATGATCATCAAAAACAAACAAAGCAAATTTAAAATACACTTTATTCGAAGACTTTAGAGTCCATCAGCTCGCAAAGGGAGCTATAAAGAGGTCGATGGAGTAGCACATACGCCAAGCTAAAGTCTTCTCTCACCACTCCATCATTCCAATATCCTTGCACGAGAAATTTCATTATCCACCCCATCACGCTACTACTCATGAAATAAATAATTTGGATTTCCTCCGAAATAAAAAACTTGGACTATCATTTTCAGCTCCTATTTTATTTTGCCTTATATTCTTTTCAAGTCCAAAGAAAGAAGGGAAGGGAAGTAAGCAAGCCGTACTGAGGGGAGCTTCCCCTGTGTCTCTCTCCTCTCTCGCAGCTCTCAGATCCAAAACCCAGGCGCGTCCGCTCCCCAAAATCCAAACCCTAGCGCTCGACACGAGCCGCCGCTGGGATGAGGGGACTCAGGGCGGACGGCGGCGGTGGGGGCGCATCCTCCTCGTCTTCCACCGCAGGTGATTCCTTCCGCTGGCTAGCAGTGTTGGTGTATATTTTCTGTTGGCCTGTTGCGTGAGCTTGATCTGCTTCAGCTCAGTGGTCTTACCGTTGGAATTTGTGCTACGGACGACGCCCCCTTTCCTGCTCGTGACGCGCGTGTTCGCGTGTTTCTGCTGAATTTCTTGTTCTCGCGCGTGGTACCAATGGGAATTTGTGTGTTTATTCCTTCTGCAGAGAACTCGCACTTCGACGCGGGGCAGTATACGTTCTTCGGCAAGACGCCCCTGGAGGGGCTGGAGCTCGGTGGTCTAGTGGATGATGGAGGTCTGGACGCCTATGGCGGCGGGTTCGGTGGACACGATGATGGGGCATACCAGTTGTCTCCTGTGGGGGAAGAGGTGCGGCTCTCTATCCTGCAAAGCCGGCTTCCTTATCGATATGAACTGTGTGCACCGCATGATATGATTCTTAAAGTTCAAGTTTTGTTGGTGCTTGCTACTGTTGGAAAGCTATGAGTTGCGTGCTTTGCATGCTTCATACAGTCCTGATTTTGTCGCTGCGTTCTACTGTTGGGATGAGTGGGTAGTCTTTTCTGTAGTAGAACGGTGGCTCGTGGTTTTGACCTACCTGCAGTAGGATGATGCAATACATCAAGCATAAGGACTAAATATCCACTTTTGGCGTTCTGGGGTCTGTTTTTTCCTGCAAGCGGTCCTTCCCTATAGTTTCAGTTAAGAAAATCATATACCAAATTGCATCCCTAAAGAATGTGTTATGATTCCCTCAAAATGTGTAATTGTGCAGGTAGAATTCCGCGTGTTTTTTGTCTGGCTAAGAAAATCTTCAAAATTTGATGTTTCTAATTGTTGACATGGCTGAACAAGATTTGATTTTTTTGAAGAAAATGGCTGACACTCCTACATTACCTGAGTAGTGTCAACAGTGGACTTCCTTTTCTCAGAGTTACTCAGTACCGAGAAATGTGAATAGGCTACTGTCAGCAGGAAATACATGATGGTAGCATGTCTCTTTTGCTTCAGTAAACTTATGTAGTCTGATGCTATAACAGTTGCTTCCCCTGGTTTAATTTCAGCTTCCATTGCTAGCACAAATAAGCTTCACCATGTAACTAGGAGTTAGTGATCAAAATCAAGTCTTACAACTGTAGGTTCTTGTTCTCCGGAAAATTCAAAATTATAGACCTCTGCACCTTCGCAGAATGCTGGTTCAAGCTTTCTTTCTTCTGCGCTAGTAATGCTACACCTCACCACATACACAAACACCCTCGTTTTTTGCCATTAGAACTGAGATTTGAGTACCCATGTCCATCTTTCGATCAGGGCTAACGAGATTACTATTTAGTATGGAACTATAGGTGACACTTTTAGTTAGTGGATTTAGTTGTTTATTAGGCCTATAAGCCATAGATAAATAGCTATTATACTTGAATGAAAGGATTTGTAACTATTATACTTGTCTGGGGAACAGCATGCTATATTTTCTCTCTTTGCAGTTTGATCATCCCAATATAGCATTCCTTATTAGCCATCAAACCTTTGACTTTACATTCTGAATCATCTTAATTTCCACTACTTTCATATTGAATATCACTGTACCAATTTATTTCATAGGCTGTTCGACGATTTGTTAATTCTGCAAGTCTTTTCCTGCTTGTTTAGTAACTTTGGTCACATTACTTTCAGCGGTGCTTTCTTGTTGACCCCTGTAGTCACATTTCTTCTATATTTCATGATGAAAATTTGTCTTGCTTTTTTTATTCCTGCAGATTGATTGTATGAGTAACTTGTCTGAAATTGATGATCTTGCAAGCACGTTTGCAAAGGTTAGCAACTTATATCACTGACTTGACTACTTCAGTTAGTGTCTCACTGTCTTATAGTTCATTACTATGGTTTTAAGGTCTAATTATATACCAGTCTTAAACAATTAGTGTGTCCATGGTGGTAAATGATCCTTTGAGTAACCTTCTTTTGAAGATCATTACTTTATGCTTACTTGCAGTTCTTTTCTTGAACCTTTTCATGATTTTTTTCAACATGTAATACAGTCAATTAGTATCTATCGTGTCAAATTATGCAATACCAAATATGGCCTTTCTAAAGATTGTTAGAGTACACTGATAAAATATAAGAGGGCACTCCCTTCCCTTTTCAGTTTCAGCCATTCACATGAGTACCATTTTTCAGATTTAATTGGTCACATAAGTTCAAAATATGGATGAAGCTTGGGCTGCAGCTTTACATGTCTAAACACTGAAGTTCAAATTTACTAATATTTTAAACACAAGTGGAGTAGATATAGTACTTTGTAGATAGATCTTTAAGCCTCGTGATTTAAAACTTAGTATATAGTCCCTGGGGTCTGGACCACCTGATGTTTTTGCATTTCTATTTATTATTATGGAGTGCATACTGAAAAATGCCTTGTCTTCAGTTGAACCGAAGTCTTAGCGGCACAGGGAATCCCGGTGTTATTGGTGATAGACGATCAATTTCCAGAGAAAGTAAGTAACATTTCTCACCCCAGTTAGTACCTAAGCATAACATTAGAGAATTTTATCCATCTTACATGCAGTCTAAACAACTTAACACTATGGCAAGAACAATAATTTATAGATGTTTATTAGGAGAAAATGTCAATTATAACCAGACCAAATATTGTCCATATGTGTCTACATGTTTAATTCCTTGTTCTTAAATGTGCTTGTGTTCCTGAGCTAACTATTGTGTTTCTTTAGGTTCTTTGACTACGGACTGGGTTCCGGAAGCAGAGTTCACAAATTGGGTAGATCAGGATATACTAGACAGCAATGAATTTCAGAACGACAAGCAATTGTGTTCACAGCCGCAGTATTTGCCTCAGTTTGGAGAGTCAAAACCATTGAGCCGAACATCGTCCTATCCCCTGGAACCACTACACCACCGCTCCAGTGAACCTATTCTGGGACATAGATCTCCTTCATTTACATCCTATCCTCCACCAGGTGGTGGTGGGTTATCTTATCCTGCACAGGGTCTTACACGGCACTCGAGCATTCCATCACCTGGTGCTGGATACCAAATGGGTTCTCCAAGTTCATCGCTTTCTGGTTCTCCATATAATATGACTAGTCTACCTCATGGACTGCGATATGGGCGAAGCATGTCTTACACTGCAGGTGATCTGTTGGGGAACAACTTCCTGCAAAATGAATGGCCAAATCAAGCTGGCCCACATGCTTTTGAGCATCTTAATCTACAGCCCAGTTTATTGCAGCAACAGTTATCTTTTCCGAGTAGTTCAACTTCTTCATTGCTATTTTCTCAGCAGCATCATCAGCAGAGATTGCCATCCCATCACAATTACCTAAACATGCAGCCTCACTTCTATCGCCATCACTGTCCAGAAATGATAGGAAAGTTTGATCATGTTCCTAGTGTGCCTTCACCAAGAGACAAGAGATCAAGGTCAGGAAGAGGAAAACACAGCATACGCTTTTCTCAACAACCTTCTGATACAGTTGGCCAGAATGTTGACAATGCGGCAGTAAAGTTCAGGTCAAAGTATATGTCCTCCGAAGAGATAGATACTATTTTAAGAATGCAGCACTCTGGAAGTCACAACAGTGATTCTTATGTCGATGACTACTACCATCAAGCTTGTATAGCCAAAAGATGTGCTAGTTCTCAGCAGAAGATCAATTTCTCCCCTGCGTCAATAAAGGACTTCCCCTCAAAGTCCCGGTCTGGTGGTGATAAACATTCATATCTAAAGGTTGATTCTGTTGGAAGAGTATCATTCTCTTCCATACGGAAGCCTCCTCCTCTTCTGGAAGTTGATACTGCTGCATCTGGTGATGGTTTGTATGACCACAAGTCATCTACAAGGTCACTGGAGAAAGAGCCAATGCTGGCAGCCAGAATTACTGTTGAAGATGGTCTGTGCCTTCTCCTAGATGTGAATGATATTGACCGCTTGTTACAGTCTAGCCAGGCACAGGACAATAGTTTCCAACTGAGGCGAAGGCGACAGGTCCTCCTTGAAGGCTTGGCCACATCACTTGAGCTTGTCGACCCTTTTGGCCCCAACAAACCTGGTAATTCATCTGGATTGGCCACGGATGACCTTATATTTCTTCGCATTGTTTCTCTCCCTAAAGGACGTAAGCTTCTGGCCCGTTATCTTCGACTTCTGGTCCCTGGAAGTGAGCTGACCCGCATAGTTTGCATGGCTATCTTCCGACATCTTAGGAGCCTGTTTGGGGGTATGCCATCAGATTCTGGTGCTGCAGAAACAACCGTTACTCTTGCCAAGACAGTGTCCTCTTGCGTGCATCACATGGAACTAAGTGCCCTCAGCGCCTGCCTTGCCGCTGTCGTCTGCTCGCAGCAACACCCACCTCTCCGCCCTCTTGGTAGCTCTGCTGGCGATGGGGCTTCTCTGATCATCAAATCAGTACTGGACAGAGCAACGGAGCTACTGGCGGATCCTCACTCTGCAGCCAACTACAGCAGATCAACCCGTTCTCTTTGGCAGGCATCGTTCGATTCTTTCTTTGGACTTCTGACAAAATACTGTGACAGCAAGTACGGAAGCATTCTGCAGATGTTCGCCATGCAGGAATCCACTTCCATGGTTGGACCTGAAGCCTCGAAGGCTGTCAGCAGGGAGATGCCTGTCGAGCTGCTCCGTGCAAGCCTTCCGCATACCAGCGAGCAGCAACGCCAGATGCTTCTTGATTTTGCTCGGAAATCCATGCCCGTGATTGGTTCTAGTCATTCAGGTGCGAGCATGTCTTCAGGTGGTAATATCACTTCGGAGTCGGTTCCCGGTTAAACTGCATGTGCAGCTTGTCTTCAGATGGTAATTTTAATGTTTGGAGACGTGCTTCCTGTCTGGCAAGATGTGAGCTTGGAGAAGTTCCATTGGCTCCGATGAAGTCGTCATTCCTCAGACTTGCGACAACAGTGTCTAGGATTGAGATTAATTTGTAGAACCGACAATCCCCCTCATGTGGGGTAATTTCATATAATACCCACCTGGACCTGGTGGCTATATATATATGATGGTAGATTATTCTGCATGTACTGTTGTAACTCTGTGCAGTGATGAACCAGATGCCTCTTTGGAGGTAATCCAGTTTAACCCCGTATTTTCTCCCTGTGGAAAAGAAGGTTGCGATTCTGTGTTTGTTTCTTGGTGGAGGACGGGAGGAGCTTGTTGTTGTGTGACTTGTGAGTGGTGGTAGCGTTAATGTCAGTCTACATCTATATGCATTGGTGAGATATGAGATGGATATTCATACATCTGTGACATCTTTTCTTGGTACAATCCTGTGTCATCTCTCTCTGTGCTAATGTACTTTAGAATTGCTATTGTTATTCGCAATATACTATTTGGTTTAGACCTGGAAATTTGTATGCAAGTAAGCTTGCCATGTTCGATTGTTTCAAAAAACAAAAAAGCTTGCCATGTTCGTTAGCATCGAGCAAGCTGACCATGTTAAGCAGAGCAGAGCATAACAGACTGAATCTGAATTTTCTTACGTACCGAATTCTTTCTTTCCGGCGGTGAGCTCGCCGGAGCGGAGCTGTAGGCAGGGCCGTCGTCGACGTCGTGGCCTGACTCTCCCGGCCGCCCTGCCGTCCTCCGCCGGAGAAGATCAAAACCCGCTGTCAGTTAAAAAACCAGCGGAGCATTGGTATGACCGCCGTCTTTCCCCCAAGTACCAATTTTACCCTTCATACTCGATGCTATCCCCGCAATCCCTCTCCTGGATCTCAGGGGTAAATCCGTAACAGCCAAACTTTCTCCCCCGCTTCGGAACCATCGCCTCCGGGCTTACACAAACGGCAGCGATGGCGGCCTAGGGTTTAACCGCCTCGATCCGCCCGCGCGCAACAATGCAGAGCTCACTCCCGAGGCCTCCGCCGCCTCCGGCTCCCTTCGCACGGGCGCAGGGCCCCCCGAGCGTGGGATTTCTCGCTCGGCCCAGGCCGGCGCCGGTGGTGCGATGCCACGGGGAGTCGTCATCGGCGGCGTCCGGGTGGGCCCCGCCGACGGGTAGGGACCCGGATGCCAAGAAGCCGGCGTGGCTGCGGCAGCGGGCGGCGCAGGGGGAGAAGTACGCCAGGCTCAGGGAGTCGCTCGGCGAGCTCAAGCTCAACACCGTCTGCGTCGAGGCCCAGTGCCCCAACATCGGAGAGGTAGAAATCGACCTTTACAGAAACGCTCTATGAGATTCCTACGCATACCGCAATGAAGTCTGAACAATTCGACCCGCTTTTGTGCCTGCAGTGCTGGAATGGAGGCGGCGGGGCGGGCGGGGAAGGGGACGGCATTGCCACCGCGACAATCATGCTCCTCGGTGACACCTGTACCCGGGGCTGCCGATTCTGTGCCGTCAAAACTAGCAACAAGTCTCCGCCGCCGGACGCCCTGGAACCTCTGAAAACAGCAGTGGCGGTTGCCAGTTGGGGGTAAGATCACCGACAATTATCGACATGTTAAGAAATGGTGGTACAGATTATCTGATAAATGGCGTTCTTTCCAGAGTAGACTATGTCGTGCTGACAAGCGTGGACAGAGATGACATTCCTGATGGTGGAAGTGGCCATTTCGCCGAAACTGTAAGAGCCCTCAAGGTTTGTCCCTGACGCCTTAGTGTTGTAATTAAGTCAGTGAGTCCACCATATGATGGTTTTGGGGCTTCTTTTCAGGAGCTGAAGCCTGGGATATTGGTGGAATGCCTAACTTCAGATTTCCGAGGTGACCTGGAGGCAGTTGCATCTTTGGCAAACTCTGGGCTAGATGTGTATGCGCACAACATTGAAACCGTGAGGAGTCTGCAGAGATTAGTTAGAGATCCCCGAGCAGGGTAATGTGTTTCTTTGATTCTTTTTTTAGTATTGCTCGGTATATCACTGGAATCCACACACAAAAAACGCTGCGGTTGAAGGGACTTGAGTTTTTCCAGACACGCTTTTTGTTAAAGTACAAGTGAGGCTCCAATATGGGTAGTCTAGGTGCATATTTGTGCTCCCACCATTATGCCTAGGATAATCCCGTAAAATGCAATATCATCATTACGCCCTGAGTTCATGGCACACTGACTCCCATAAACAATACTCTAATGATAACCTACCACTCATAACTTAGAAACCTAGAGTTTTGACTAATAATTTCTAGAAGCAATTACAGAAGGCAAATCACTAATGTCATCATAACGGCATGACAATGTAACTTGTATCTTAATCCCAGTCTATTATCTCGACAGATATGATCAGAGCTTGTCAGTTCTGAAACATGCAAAAGCTAGCAAAGCGGGAATGGTAACAAAGTCCTCTATCATGCTTGGTCTAGGTGAGACTGACGAGGAGGTGAAGCAAACAATGGCCGACTTGAGGGCTATTGATGTTGATATTCTGACCTTGGGGCAATATCTACAGGTTTGTTGTTCAAACCCAGTTTTCCATGGAGAAAGTTTAACCACTTTATGGTGTACTTCTTGTAGTTTATACTTGTTGGCCTTCCTTTGTGAATGTTGTAACACCCAAATCTCCTTGATTACACAGCCAACTGAAAGACATTTGAGAGTCAAAGAATACGTGACTCCTGAGAAGTTTGATTTCTGGAAGGAGTATGGAGAATCTTTAGGATTTGTGTATGTTGCTAGTGGACCTCTGGTAAGCATTAAATATAGCTGGTCATTTTTTGTAGATAATATCTGGGATAAGAAATACCAGTGTTTATTGTAAGAAAAAACTTTTACCAATGCTCACTCATCTAGAGGGAAACTGTTGTCATTTCGCATCATCAATAAAGCACGTCTCTCTTGGCTATTCAACCTGTAGAATCACAGAAGATAAAAGCTACCACTCCCAAATCTTCCTAGTTGTTGGTGGTAGAATTGTATGCAATTTCGCAGTTGCTGCCATTAGCAAATTACAGGAATTAACTATTGTCTTTGTTGTACGTTTTCAGGTCCGGTCCTCATATCGTGCGGGGGAGATATTTGTCCAAAATTTTGTCAGGCAGAAAAAGGCTGAGCTTGTATCTGCTGCATCTTAATCTGATACTCTCCAGCCGATTATATCCGTGTCGATGCTTTACGCAGGAGTTAATTTGTGAGGCCCGTGGAACGGAGGGCAATGTTCACCCAGAGTCACTACTGTACTCCATTGGCAATTCAGTATCACGATTGCTTTCGGTCGATGGTTCCATCATGCCATAATTTTTCTTGCGACTCCGGTGTGTGCCGATTTTTTTTGTTTTTTCTCACATGCTTAGACTGATAGTTTTGTCCCTGTATGGGGATCCAATAGATACCCTACACTTGATTTTATTGTATGTAATGCTTCGTGTATGAGAGTTATGATTTATAATGCAATATAGTGGTGTCTTGTTTGTTTCCGGAATACCCAAAGCTATGATAAAGCTGAGCGCACATTAACATGGGAGCTCAACGATCAGATTTTCTCCTCATCACCAAAATCTCCACATGCATCTGAACACGAACATATATGACCAATAAGGCCTTTGATACAACGAGCCATGATGTAAGAAGAAACCTATGGAAGCACAAAACGGCTAACCGTATATTCATTGAACCATGAATCCAGAAAGTTCATGGGCAATAAGAAAGCAGAACTGCTATACCATTCCAGTGAGGCAGTGATCACAAATTAAGGGCCTAAGCCAATGAAATGAGAAGGCCGCAAGGCGAAGATAGGTTCAGAATCATAACCACAAGACCATGAAACACAAACTCACTCTGACAAAAACTTTGGTTCCAGAAACAGTCTGAAGTGCAAAAACTTCACCTAAATGAGCAACTGTCTTGGAGATCTTTAAAAATCACCTAAACATTCCATGGGTGAGTTTATACTTTGGTTCCAGAAATAATAAATGTGGAATACCAAACACTAAGCCAAAGGTTTGTAGAGTTGTACTACTTAGCAGTTTTTTTTCTCGAAGTTAGCATACCATCGTGATGGGAATGGAGAGGATTTGATCCGCCGGCGGTGGCGGCAGTGGCAGTCCGGCGGCGGAGGAGGAAGACGAGTTGTCGACCGAGGGGAGCATGTCGTTTGGCTCGATGTGTAGAGTCGAACGTGAATCGGACAGGAAAAGTCGTTCTTGCTCTCAAAGTTTCGGGTGACTGACCCCGCGTTCTATTTAGGCCCAGACAGACCCCACATTGCCTGTTGACTCCACGAATTTCCTCACGAATCAGGCGCAGGGGGAGGAGAAGCAGCAGCGGGCAGCCGGCGACGAGGCGAGGCGAGGCGGAGAAGATGTCGTACCTGCTGCCGCACCTGCACTCCGGCTGGGCGGTGGACCAGGCCATCCTCGCTGAGGAGGAGCGCCTCGTCATGATCCGCTTCGGCCACGACTGGGACGAGACCTGTATGCAGGTACCTACTACCCTCCCTTTAGAAACCCTAGCTTTTTTACTAGTTATCAATTTTCGTGGTTCTGCTGCGCGTCGTTGCGAATTCCTGCTCGTGGGTGATTGTTGCGCAATCCTCTCGGGTTGAATTGATTGGGGTCGGTGGGTGGGTGGGTGCAGGGCTGGATTGGCATCAGAAATTGGGGATGGATTTGTTGAAATTGGGAAAGGATTTGATGTAGAAGTTGTGCAGATAGGCAAGGGGAAGTTCAGGGATCATGAGGCAGGAATATATGAGAACTGTGTCAACTTTGCTAGTAATTAGCTTCTGTGAGTGTCTTATTACAAATAGCCGTACAAGTGTTTAGGGATCTCCGCGCAGCTCTGCTACTTGATTGCTAATATGTGAACAAATGCTCTTAGTGTATGGCAGGTACTATCCACCAATCCTGCAGGCACCTTTCCATTGCCATAGCTTCATGGCCTGAGAGGATAGTTCGTTAGCTCAGGTACGGTAGAATTCTGGATGTCTCCTTTATATTAGAAATAGAGCTTCAAATTTCATAATAGAGATAGCTGAACTGGTGTTTAGGGATATCAGTGCAGGGCCGCTACGTAGTTAACTAGTATGAGAGCAGATGCTCGGCTGTGCTACTCTCTAAGCACCATCCACTTATCCTATAAGTGATTTTTTGTATTCAGCCTTTGTATTGCCAATAGGTTCAAGCTTCTAATTTGTACCCCGAGAGCTGGATTGCAACTCACACGTTCTATATTTTGCTTCCTTTACATATTTGTAGTAGTTCACAGCTGGTTGCTTTTATTAAGTTGAAGTAGAACTGGCCATTATATTCTTAGAAAGTTTTGAGCAATGGGTGCTTTTATTTTCTGATTCATGGGAAACCTTCTTACTACTTTTGTGTGTCTTAACTGTTTTATGTTACTGATTGCACTTTAATTTCTTATTTAGGCTTTGGTTGTACATCAGTCTAGCATGATTGTATGTTGTTAACTTCATACGAGTTTCTGACTATCTACTTGTCTTTTCTTTAGATGGATGAGGTGCTGTCAGGGGTGGCTGAGACCATAAAGAACTTTGCGGTAATCTACCTGGTTGATATCACCGAGGTTCCTGACTTCAATACGATGTATGAGCTGTATGACCCATCCACAGTGATGTTCTTTTTCCGCAACAAGCACATCATGATTGATCTCGGAACGGGAAACAATAACAAGATCAACTGGGCGATGAAGGACAAGCAGGAGTTTGTCGACATTGTGGAGACTGTCTACAGAGGAGCTCGTAAGGGTCGTGGTCTGGTGATTGCTCCCAAGGATTACTCCACCAAATATCGTTACTAAGGTGTTTTGTGTCTGTCTGTACATGTGCAGTTTCTGGCCTACTCTGTAAGTGAAATGCCAGTACTCAGGCATGTAACCCTTGATGCGATGTATGTCAACTTTAAACGTGGTGCGTAACTGAATATCTGTATCTTGGATATTGATATGTCATAAACCTGTATTCCTTGTAAACAGGACCTGTTGTCTATTGGTATAGCTGATGAATCAGATTGGTTATCTAAATTCCATGTGAATTGCTGAACCACGTGCTCGGTTTAATCATGTTGGTAGAATGTCACCGCTATTCTTGTACTTACGTATGTTGAAACGAGGCAGGTTGATATGCAGACCACTTTTCTTGTTCTTGTTTTGAAAGCTGGGTGATGTACTCTCTTTCATTGCTCGTAACTAATCTTGTACATGCCATTCTTGTCGATACATGGGCAACCTTACTACTTTTGTGTGCCATTCTTGTTGATACTGAGCAATGGGTGCTTTTATTTTCTGATTCATGGGCAACCTTCTCACTACATTTGTGTGTCTTAGCTGTTTTATGTTACTGATTGCAGTTTAATTTCTTATTTAGGCTTTGGTTCTACATCAATCTAGCATCGTTGTATGTTGTTAACTTCATTACGAGTTTCTGACTCTCTACTTGTTTCTTTTAGATGGATGAGGTGCTGTCAGGGGTGGCTGAGACCATAAAGAACTTTGCGGTAATCTACCTGGTTGATATCACCGAGGTTCCCGACTTCAATACGATGTATGAGCTGTACGACCCATCAACGGTGATGTTCTTCTTCCGCAACAAGCACATCATGATTGATCTCGGAACAGGAAACAATAACAAGATCAACTGGGCGATGAAGGACAAGCAGGAGTTTGTCGACATTGTGGAGACCGTCTACAGAGGAGCTCGCAAGGGTCGCGGTCTGGTGATTGCTCCCAAGGATTACTCCACCAAATATCGTTACTAAGGTGTTTTGTGTCTGTCTGTACATGTGCAGTTTCTGGCTTACTCTGTAAGTGAAATGCCAGTACTCAGGCATGTAACCCTTGATGCGATGTATGTCAACTTTAAAGGTGGTGCGTAACTGAATATCTGTATCTTGGATATTGATATGTCATAAACCTGTATTCCTTGTAAACAGGACCTGTTGTCTATTGGTATGGCCGATGAATCAGATTGGTTATCTAAATTCCATGTGAATTGCTGAACCGCATGCTCCGTTTAATCATGTTGGTAGAATGTCACTGCTCTTCTTGTACTTACGTATGTTGAAACGAGGCAGGTTGATATGCAGACCATTTTTCTTGCTCTTGTTTTGAACGTTGGGTGATGTACTCTCATTCAATGCTCTTAACTAATCTTGTGTGCCATTCTTGCTGATACATGGGCAACCTTCTTACTACTTTTGTGTGCCATTCTTGTTGATACTGAGCAATGGGTGCTTTTATTTTCTGATTCATGGGCAACCTTCTTACTACTTTTGTGTCTTATCTGTTTTATGTTACTGATTGCAGTTTAATTTCTTATTTAGGCTTTGGTTCTACATCAATCTAGCATAATTGTATGTTGTTAACTTCATTACGAGTTTCTGACTATCTACTTGTTTTTGTAGATGGACGAGGTGCTGGCAGGGGTGGCTGAGACCATAAAGAACTTTGCTGGCAGGGGTGCCTGAGACCGAGGTTCCTGACTTCAATATGATGTATGAGCTGTACGACCCATCGATGGTGATGATGTTCTTCCGCAACAAGCACATCATGATTAATCTCGGAACGGGAAACAATAACAAGATCAACTGGGCGATGAAAGACAAGCAGGAATTTGTCGACATTGTGGAGACTGTGTACCGAGGAGCTCGTAAGGGTCGCGGTCTGGTGATTGCTCCCAAGGACTACTCCACCAAATACCATTACTGAGATGCTATGTGTGTCTGGCTGGTCCATGTGTAATTTCTGGCCTACTATACTAGGTTCGGTATGATGCCAGACTGCCAGCATGTGACCCTTGAGTGTCTAACTCTCAAAGTGTTGTCTAACTTAAATGTCTGTATCTTGTGTTAGGGTAATAGACTTGTTGTATTACCAGAGGATCAAAAGCCACAATATATAGTACATGTACAGGCGCAAATATACAAAAAACCTCCTAACACACGGGGAAACTATAATATACAAATATATATTCTAACACCCCCTCTCAAACTCATGGTGGATCCACAACACTGAGTTTGGAGAGTAAGAAGTCATGCTGCGCTCGAGTTTGTGCCTTTGTAAAGAAATCCGCCAACTACAAATCTGAAGGCACATAATAAAGCGCAATAACCTGATCCTGCACCTGAGCACGTATATAAAAAGCATCAACACCAATATGCTTGGTCAGCTCATGCTTGACCGGATCACGTGCAATACTGATAGCACCTGTACCGTCAGACAAAAGAGGAGTGGGTGTCATAACAGAAACCCCAAAATCTGCAAGCAACCACCGTAACCAAGTCACCTCAGCAATCAACAAAGCCATAGCCCGCAGGTCAGTCTCAACACTCGAACGGGAAACCGCTACCTGTTTCTTCGTCTTCCAAGCAACAAACGAACCACCAAGAAACACACAGTAAGCAGAAAGTGAACGACGATCCGTACGATCACTCGCCAACGTAGCATCCGAGTAGCACTGGAGCTGGAGAGAGCTGGAACTAGGAAAGAAAAGGCGACGAGTGATCGTGCCACGAAGATAACGAAGGACACGAAGGAGATGACTGTAGTGAACGGTGGTAGGAGTTGAGACAAACTGACTCAGAATATGAACAGGATAAGATATATCAAGACGAGTGACATCAAGATAAACAAGACTCCCAACAAGATGGCGATAACGCGTGGGATCAGGAATATTCAAGATCTTCTTGCTCGTGCTGCTCTTGGGGATGAGCGCATTGTTAAGACTCCTATGGAGCTTAATGTTAAGCTTCGTCCTACTGATGGTGATCCTCTTCTGGCACCGCGCGACCACCACCTTTTACACAGTCAGGTACGTCATCCCCGTGGTATCTGGATTCTGAAGCTTCTTTTCATATGACTTCTGCGTCCTCTATTCTTTCTGCTCTTCGCTCTCTTATTTCTCCTATCCGTGTTATCACGGTTGATGGTACCTCTCTTCCTGTTTCCAGTCGAGGCACCCTTTCTACTCCATCTTTCTCTGTTCCTGACGTTTTTCATGTTCCTAGTCTTAAGATGAACCTTTTCTCTGCTAGTCAGCTTACTGATTCTGGTTGTCGTGCCATTCTTAACGATGATTCTTGTGCGGTTCAGGACCGCCGTACCCAGGCCCTGGTTGGAGCTGGTCCTCGCAGCCTTGAGTCTCCGGGGCTATGGGAGTTAGACTGGCTTCGCGTTCCATCCACTGACACTTCATCTACTAGTTCTTCTGCGGTTGTTGCTTCTGTCACTGGCTCTTTTCAGCAGTGGCATCATCGGATGGGTCACCTTTGTGGCTCCCATTTATCGTCCTTAATTCGTTGTGGTCTTCTGGGGTCTGTCTCAGGAGATGTGTCTTTATATTCGTGTCAGGGTTGTAGGTTAGACAAACAGATTCAGCTTCCCTATCCTACTAGTGTGTCTGTATCTCAGCGACCTTTTAATTTAGTTTATTCAGATGTTTGGGGTCCGGCTCCCTTTGCTTCCAAAGGGGGTCATCGATATATTTTATTCATTGATGATTTTTCACGGTACACCTGGTTGTTTTTTATGCGCTCTCGCAGTGAGGTGATCTCTATTTATCAGTGTTTTGCGGCCATGGTTCGTACTCAATATTCCACGCATATTCGTGTGTTTCGTGCTGATTCTACAGGAGAGTATATCTCCCAGCACCTGTGTGGTGTCCTTGCTGAGCAGGGCTCTGATACCATGTCAAGCTTCATGCACTAGCCAATGCAACCAAAAGTCCGAACTGATGGAAAGGGCTAGTGCAATCCACTTATACACTTTAACACCCCCTCTCACGTGTGACGGGAAGAAGTCAACACGTGCAACCGGAAGAGAGCGACGGCGCGCGAAACTCAAGTATGACTCAAGAGGCCTATACGTGGATATAGAGGGGTCAACAACAATTTTAGGATAAATTGCGAAAGCCAGGACTCGAACTCGAGACCTTAGGTTCTGATACCATGTTAGGGTAATAGACTTGTTGTATTACCAGAGAGCTAAAGACCACAATATATAGTACATGTACAAACGCAAATATACAGGAAACTCCCTAACACATAGGAAAACTATAATATACAAATATATACTCTAACATCTTGAACATTGATATCTCATAATAAACCGGCAATCCTTGGAACAGGACATGCTAGCTATTGGTATGACTGATGAAACAGATTGTTGGTCTGAATTGCTCAACCAAGGACCTGGATTATCACGCTGGCTGGTAGAACGTCACTACTCTTCTTGTATTTACCTATGTCGCGCTGAAAGCAGGGTTTTCAGACATGTAGGCTCCTTTTTTTTGTCCTGTTACGCCTTTGCCATGGCCGATATTAACAAGAACTCTTATTTCGCTTGTTTAGCACAACGGGGTGGTGGCGCTGTTGGCTAGCGCGTAGGTCTCATAGCTTAAAGCGAGTGATCCTGAGGTCGAGAGTTCGAGCCTCTCTCACCCCAAATATTTGGCCATGTAATGATGAAA
The DNA here is from genome assembly GCA_916181665.1 of Avena sativa. Taxonomy (NCBI): domain Eukaryota; kingdom Viridiplantae; phylum Streptophyta; class Magnoliopsida; order Poales; family Poaceae; genus Avena; species Avena sativa. The sequence continues at coordinate 341,280,354 of OV702293.1, read as the reverse complement.
CGCTCAGTGACAACTTGTGTTGAATCAGGTGAAACAGAGCAACTCTAAACCTGGCCTCCTTTTTTTTTCAACTGATTCTTTGGTTATTTTGGATCAGAGTCTCAAAGCTGGACACTTGGAGCATGTCACATTGTGGTTCTTGTTTGGATGCCCAGTGGTCCGCTTCTCCAATTCGGGTAAACTTTCCACGACGAATCAGCGATGTTTTATGTATCCAAAAACATGTTGTTCATGTTTGTCAACACAAAGTAGGGTTTCAAAAGCCTGGTCCATGTTCGACTTCTCTCCTATCAGGTGAAACAGAGCAACTCTGAACCTGGCCTCCTTTTTTTTTCAACTGATTCTTTGGTTATTTTGGATCAGAGTCTCAAAGCTGGACACTTGGAGCATGTCACATTGTGGTTCTTGTTTGGATGCCCAGTGGTCCGCTTCTCCAATTCGGGTAAACTTTCCACGACGAATCAGCGATGTTTTATGTATCCAAAAACATGTTGTTCATGTTTGTCAACACAAAGTAGGGTTTCAAAAGCCTGGTCCATGTTCGACTTCTCTCCTATCAGGTGAAACAGAGCAACTCTGAACCTGGCCTCCTTTTTTTTTCAACTGATTCTTTGGTTATTTTGGATCAGAGTCTCAAAGCTGGACACTTGGAGCATGTCACATTGTGGTTCTTGTTTGGATGCCCAGTGGTCCGCTTCTCCAATTCGGGTAAACTTTCCACGACGAATCAGCGATGTTTTATGTATCCAAAAACATGTTGTTCATGTTTGTCAACACAAAGTAGGGTTTCAAAAGCCTGGTCCATGTTCGACTTCTCTCCTATCAGGTGAAACAGAGCAACTCTGAACCTGGCCTCCTTTTTTTTTCAACTGATTCTTTGGTTATTTTGGATCAGAGTCTCAAAGCTGGACACTTGGAGCATGTCATATTGTGGTTCTTGTTTGGATGCCCAGTGGTCCGCTTCTCCAATTCGGGTAAACTTTCCACGACGAATCAGCGATGTTTTATGTATCCAAAAACATGTTGTTCATGTTTGTCAACACAAAGTAGGGTTTCAAAAGCCTGGTCCATGTTCGACTTCTCTCCTTGAATGTTGATTCACAAGCGCCACGATCCATAAATAAGATTCCACCTGATGTCCAAAATCTGTCAAATTTGAACGAATTTTGAGGAAATTTAATTATGTTTGAACTTTATCTTGAAACAGTCCAAAAATTTCAAGAAAATTATAATTTTGGAACACGGTGAGATTACTTAGGTCAAAATTTCCTCAAAACTTTGTACCTGGCCAGCCTAGTACTACTATACTGAACGGAGTCTTGCTTCGGTATCCCCCTTCCACCGCGATTTTGAGTTATAAGTGGACGACCGGGTCTACAGGTGGGTAGTGGGCGGGCCTTAGTCAGATCCAAGCCTGCGTATACCCCCGTATGTAGCTGTATTAGAATACGATTCGGAGGAGGTATGTACAGGGCATAGCCATAGAAAAAAGTGTTGGTCCCATCGTTAATCCCATTCCATGTTGTAATCGGATCCGATCGCATAGCTGCCGCTAATTACCTCCTATCATAGGCTTCTGCTGGACTCTGCGACGATCTCGATCCCCATCGACAAACGGAACCCTAAAGTACCTTCACTCGATGGGCGTTCTTAGTCCGAAATATGGCGCTATTTAGCACCAGAGGGATATAACTTTTTGTTTAGGAATGTCCAGTTTCCTAGCGGCGTTCCTAGACTGAGTTTCAAACTCGACGAAATTTGGACGTATATAGACGATTTTATTAATATTTGAGCGAGTTTGTACATACTATGTCAAATTCGGACGAACACCCAAATTTAGATTATCTATATATTAGTTCGTTTCTATTTCTAGATATCTATTTCTATATATTAGTATTAGTTAGTTAACTACATTAGGGTAAAAGAAAATTAAAAAAAACTTAGAAATACTACTAGGCCTAGCCGATGCCAATGTCGATGCCGCCGAACGCTGATCACATGCCAAAGTTGTAGTAGAAGACCGTGTAGTCGGCGTCCCTCTTGTCGTCGTCGTTGTCATCGCTCGGTGGTTGTGGGGGACATGAGCTCCCCTTGCCGGCATCGCCGTGCCGCCACGGCTAGGGCGAGGGACCGGAGTCGTCGTCGTCGAGGACGATGAGCGGCATGTCCTGGTAGGCAAGCTACCGGCGAGCTCTGCAGGCGGCCTCGCGCTCGGCCTCCTCCTGGTGGCGCCAAACACGGTTGGCCTCCTCGCGCTCCCAGTCGGCCCTGGAGCAGGCGCAAACGTCAAGGTCGCGCATGGGCGGCACGTCGTTCAGAAAACGCTCCACCTCGATCTTGATGGCGAAGGAGTCCTCGTCGACATGGACTGATGGCGAAGGAGTCCTCGTCAACGGGGACCGCCCAGTCCGCCGGCAGCCAGTTCGACGCCAGACAACGCCGGGCACCCGACGGTGACGACCGAGGAGGGAAGACGAGGTTGGGGCAGTCGCTTGCGACGATGTGTTCGAGGACGGCGGCAAACATCCGTCCCAGAGCGCTCCACCACCGACAGCGTGCAGCGGCGTTGTGCCGCTTCGGTGGCGAGCCGGTGCCGTCGTGCGCCTCCATCTCCTAGCGTCGGCGCTCGGCGAAGAAGTTCTCCCAGTAAATGCGGTTACTGCGGTCTTCAGAAATCTCCAGGTCGGCCATGGCCACGATGGCGGCCTGTATCTCTTCCACCATATCGGTGCCCTCAGGCACCGGTGGCACCGATATGTCATCGGCGCTAAGCTTCCAGGTCGGGGGGCGTCATCTCCTCTTCCTCGACCTCGGCTCGGTCGTCTAGGTCGGCGCAATCACCATGCGCCGACAGAGTGGCCCCGCCCCCGCTTTGTCCTGTGAAGCGGGAGGTGGAGTTGGCGCTGCGCTCGCCACCGAGGACGAGGTCGTGCGGCATCATCATCAACGAAGGCCGCGCGCCATCACCGCCGACCGGCAGGTTCGCATGCGCAGGCCAAAGCCAGAGCCGTCAGACTGGGCGGTCCCCATCGATGAGGACTCCTTCGCCATCAAGATCGCAATGGAGCGGTCTCTGAAAGACGTGCTTCCCATGCGCGACCCCGACTCCTACGCCTGGTCCAGGGCCGGCTGGGAGTGTGAAGAGGCCAACCATGTTCGGCGCCACCAGGAGGAGGCCAAGCGCGAGGCCGCCCGCAGAGCTCGCTGGGAGCTCGTCTACTAGGACGCGCCTCTCATCGTCCTCGACGACGACGCCGGTCCCTCGCCCTAGCCGTGGCGGTACGGCGACACCGGCAAAGACAGCTCACGTCCCCCGCAGCCATCGAGCGACGACGATGACAACAAGAGGGATGTCGACTACACGGTCTCCTACCGTAACTTCGGCATGAGAGCAGCGTTCGGCGGCATTGGTTAGGCCTAGTAGTATTTTTAAGTTTTTTTTTAATTTTTTAGCCTAATGTAGTTAAAATTCGGGTGTTCGTCTGAATTTGACATAGTATGTACAACTCGCCTAAATATTAATGAAATCGCCTATATTCGTTTAAATTTCGCCAAATTTGATTAAAATTTAGTCAAAATAGGAAACTTGGCTTATTGACGCAGCTGAGAAACTAGGCGTTTCAAGATCGAAAGTTATATCCTCGAATTTCAGTCCAGGAACGCCCATCGAGTGTAAGTGCTTTAGGTTCCGTTTGTCAATGGGGATCGAGATCGTCGTAGAGCCCAGCAGAAGCCTACGTAGGAGGTAATTAGTGGCAGCTATGCGATCGGATCCGATTACAACGTGGAACGGGATTAACGATGGGACCAACACTTTTTTCTATGGCTATGCCCTGTACATACCTCCTCCGAATCGTATTCCAATACAGCTATATACGGGGGTATACGTGGGCTTGGATCTTACTAAGGCCCGTCCGCTACCCACCCGTGGACCTGGTCGCCCACTTAACTCAAAATTGCGGTGGAAGGGAGGAGAAAAGAGGGGGAGGGGGGGACACCGAAACAAGACTTATACTGAACGAGCTAGCTAGGCAGAGGGGAGCGAGTACGCCTACTGCTAGTACTACAGTACTATTCATCAATCACTAGATCTAGAAGTGTGCCTCGCGGACCATCCCGTGGGTCTCGCACCTATTTTAGCACTAAAAAAATAAGTTGTGAACACGATAATATATTTATGGTTTGTGTTCTCTATTTGTGTGTTGACGAATTGAAACATGTTTGTACAACATGTTGACAATCCGGTGCTCGTGAAGACGTAGGAGCGGGGATCCATCCACGGTGCACTGAAGCTGGGTCCTTAGACCATCGTTTGTACAACATGGTGAACATGAAGACGGTGATAAACCGGCTGTCGTCTTTTGCATGATCGGTGCCTAAATACGCTATAGCGGCACTATAGCGCGCTAATTTTTTCCATATAATGTATAGATACCTGTAAATCTGTAAAAATCAAAGTTTAGATAAATATGCGACATCGTATTCAGAAGAGAGGGAGTATTATGTTAATTTAATTTAGAAGTGACCCCTAGAGAACATGCACGATATGCAGCTTACCTACCAGACCCGTGTCACCTTAAATCATGTTACATTTTTCCTTTTTTCTGTCCTATTTAAATCAGGATTGGACACTCGTACTACTGGTTCCTTTGTCTTTTTTTCGAAAAAAAAGTGAGGCACCCACGTACCGCAGCAACCAAGTTTGAGCCACAATTGATTAAATGAAAGATGGTCATGTCAACAAAAATGGTATCAATAAAATATACTCGTAGTGTCACCGAAACCCAAATTTCAAAAATACACGAACACCCTAAGTTCTGAAACAGAGTGAAATTTGAGCAGATCAGCATGCCGAAATCAATAGTAACTTGACATTTTTCTCACAATTATGCTGCACTTTAATATGCAGCACTTTATCTATACGGAGTATTTGACTTTCTGATTCGTACTATAATGCAGCACTTTATCTATTTGTAACTAAAATATGCAGCACTTTATCTATACGGAGTATTTGACTTTCTGATTCGTAATCTAATGTTTAGAACTGCAAGCGTACGAGGGTACTTTCTCTGTACCGAAGGGCCATTTCGTTGATACCAAGAACAATCTTGGGTTGTCCCAACTTTCCTTATTAATGCCTCCGTAATTTCCTCTCCTTCCGATTGTTTTCAATTCACACGGCCAAAGGAACACAGGTAGCCAATCAGCTCTCACATGAGAAAAAAGAGGACGTGGGCGTTAGAATTTAGTGAATGCATTTAGTACGGCGCTAGAAATTAGGATATTTAAGGCTCTGGCCTAATAATCTAGAAATACCTGGAAAGGTTCTCTGGACTAGCCCTTTCATAATGGAGTGTCTCTTGGCTCGTTATTTTAGGTAGTGGTGTATCTTAAGAAACAATCAATCCCTTATGTTTGGACATCCAATCCATTCCTAATACTACTTTCAAACCTTTAGTTTCGAGTACTATTAGATTAGCATAAAAATCTATGCCATGGATTCGGATAGGGACGGCTTTGCAAATTTGCCTAGCCTTGGTGGTTGATCCGGGAATTTGTACAATCATCACATGCTTCAATTTGGTTGGTTGAATTTTACTAGTGCAGGCAAATTCTTCGGTGACAAATGAATGCGATGCACCAGAATCAAACAACACTCTTGCAAATACTGAATTAACAGAAAACATACCCAGCACGACGTCTGGCGCTTCCTGAGCTTCTTCAGCATGCATGAGAAAAAGACGGCCATTGCGGTTGAGTGAATTTCCTGGGGCAAATCTTCTTCCTGGCTGGACACGACGCTGCTGCTGAGCTGGGACGTTGGTATTGGGTGCTGTAGCATTCTTCTTGTTGGGACACTCGTTGGAATAGTGGCCTTTATTTTCACAGTCATAACAAGTCACTTGTGACTTGTCCTTGGCTGCGACAGGCACAACATTGCTTCCAGTCCTCGGGGAAGTGTTGGGATTGGCGGTAGCATTGTTGGTGTTGAACTTAGGTGGGGCACGGGTGAAATTGCTAGAGTTGCCGGGGTTGTTGTGATTTCCTCCGGGTCTAGGGTTTCCACGGTTGGGATAGGTTGGACGGGTCATAGGGGGTCTGTTGGTTCTTGGGGCAAATCCTGGAGATGGGTTGGGGCGATACTTTGGGGTCTGATGGGTTCCTGGTTGATGCATCATACGACGCTTGCGGTTTTCATTGGCTTGGTTGATCTTTCCTTCCATCTGGATGGCTGAATCGACAAGGGCTTCAATATCAGCAAAGGGGATATTGACTAACACCATTTGCATCTCGTCATGCAGACCATTCAGGAATCTTTCTTTCTTCTTGGCCTCGGTGTCTATCTCGTCCGGGGCATACCTAGCTAATGACAAAAAATTGTCACGGTATTCCACTACAGTCATCCTCACTTGCTTCAACTCTCTGAACTCGTCTCTCATTCTCTTAATCAAACCTGGTGGCACATGGGTTCTGCTAAACTTGACCTTGAATTCCTCCCAGGTCATCATCTGGCCTCCGTTCATGGCACAAACACTGTTCCACCATGCCCTGGCATCTCCGGCTATATAATGGGTGGCAAATAGGACTTTCTCGTTGGCTTCGACTCCTGCTACTTCTAGGTTGTTTTCCATGGTTTGCAGCCAATCATCAGCGTCTAGGGGTTCTTCTGACTTGGTGAAAATGGGTGGGTTGGTATTCTGGAAAATTTTGAGCTTAGATCCATGGTTGTCCTGATTTCCGTGACCTTGGTTGTTGTGGGCTAGCTGGGCTATCTGTTGCAGAGTGGCTAGGTTGGCTTGACGTTCCGCTCTTTCAGCTTCGCGGTCAGAGGTCAACATTTGTAGAATCTGCAACATCGGGTCCGGGGCTGAACCACTTCCTCCACGTGGCATCTGAAGATTTAGATAAATCGTGAGAAAAGAGGGAATTTTTCTAAGGTTTGGGTTATTCGAAAAGTTTTTAGAGTTTGACTCAGGTTTTTCTAGCAACTTGCTTTTTCATTCATTCATTCATAGCACACAGTACAACACACACCACAACAAGGAAAAACAGATGGTTTTCAGAACCATTCTAAAATCTACGATACAGTGGGACCGACTACTACTCACTACACTAGTGCTCAGTGCTACTACTCCTCGGAGTCTGTGGCTTCATCATCTTCATCGTCATCGATGAAGGCGAAATCATCCTCATCGGTGAAGAAGTCCATGTCCTGATCCTCCAGAAAATCATCGTCATCGCTGAGATAAGAGTAAGGGTCTCCACGAAGATCCTCTCCGGCATTCTCCCTTTCCTCCAACTGCATGTCTCTCTCGTGGATGGTCTCCTCCAGAGATGAGATGCGGTGGCAAAGACGGGCAATAATGCGCTCCTTCTTGTCGAGTTGACGGCGATGAGACTTGCGATCCTTTGCTAGCATGGCTATGGTCTGATCCTTCGTCTTGATGATGGCAGACTTGTGGTTGCAATAGTCACGGCAGTTTTCCAACTCCTGCTGACGATCATACATCATGAAGCTAAGGTGGTCCAATTGAGTCTTCAGCTCGGGGTGGTACGGGGCTTCCAGTGGTTGTCCATTTGCATCACGCCTTGGGAAAAACTCAAAGCGGGTTCCCTTGATCTGATTGATGCTCTGCCCACATAGACGGGAGAGAGATTCCTGCATTGCTCTGGCAAGTCCATCGAGCCAGTTGTTCTCTCTTAAGGTAAACTGAATTCCTTCCGCAGTGGGAGGTTCAATCTTTCCTCGGAGACTTGCAACAATTAGCCACTGCAGATCTTCTCCTCCTTGATCATTGAGCTGAGCTCCGAAGAACTCGGGGTGTGGACGCTCCAGAAGTTCCGAAAGCTGATCCAGATCCCTCTCAAAGATAAGGTCTCCTCCATTTCCCAACTGATAAAACTTGCTGTACTTCACGTCCATCTATAAAAATAGAGGATGAGTAGATTAGCAGAGTGATCAAGTGTGTCAAAATTTTATGTATTTTGCAAGAGTTTTTGAGGACATGAATTTTTATGAAAGAATCAAAGAGATAAGAATGAGAATAGGTTTTTGTAAATATTTGTTTTCTTTGGTTTTGAAACTAAGTTTTTGGTTCGACGTCCAGTCTAACTTGGGTCTCCTATGGTCAGGATGGCTCTGATACCAACTTGTCAACACCCGGATTTTTCAATCCTAGATGCCTGTTATGCCATACATCGCAATCCCATGATTACCATTTTTGCGAGACATAACAGAATTGGATACCATAGTACTTCATCCATTACAAACGATACATAAGTTCTTACACAAATAGGGATCTCATGATCCAGTTCTTAATACAACTTCAAGCAGCGGAATACGTAATAACAACGGTAGCGTAGGCGAAGCTCCATCTCCGGGGTCACAGGCAATGCTGACGATGGGAGATGATCCTAGTTGTCGTAACCTTCCTGGGGTCCATCTTCCAGGTACTCCTCTTCATAGTCTGGCCATGGGAATAGCCAGGGACAAAGCCATGAGTACTCTTTAAGTACTCGCAAACTAATACTAACAGGTAAGGGGTTTTTGGATAATAGGACACTAGGCTCTAGGGTTGTTTTGCAAAAAAAGCCAGGTTTATCTCTACTCAGTTCCAAAGCTAGTCACAATTTTATAACTCCTAAGTGGGATCTTGTAATTCCAGTCACAACTCTGTTGTGGTCAAGTCAAAGTCTCAATTCATTTCACAAGTCATTTTGGAAAGTCTGACGGGGGAACAGTATGGCCACTCCAACTGTCCATAACCGCGGACGCGGCTATTCGAATAGTTTGACACTCTGCAGAGATTGTACACTTTCACCACAACATTCGATACACCCGTCAGGAACAAATCCTGAATTCACCATACTCAGTATGCGGATAATCAATCCTAACCTTTCAATTACACGCTCTAGTATAAGCACCTCTCCTGTGAGTTTGGCCTCCCAACCATGACTCACTGTCATCTTGGGTACTGCACAGGTGGACAATCTTCACAAGGTAGCCTCAGCTCAGACCTTGGCCGAGAGGGAACTAATACTAAGGTATATAAGTTTCCAGTTAAGCCCTACCCAATATTCGGGTATTGTGGTTGTACGATAAAATTGGAATGGTATCGCATCCAGACAACCATCAGTTTTATAAAGGGCTAAGGCTCATGCCTCAAAATTTTCATCACCAAAATCATCAAGTGTTTGGAAACACATGTCCAAAACATTTCAATAGAATGATCCATCATTCCAAGGTTTTCATAACCATTTTTTCACCAAGTATTCCCACCTAAGGTTGATCAAGTTTTATGCTTAGCACTAGCATCTACAAGTGGGGGTAGTACTAATGAGGGGTGGTAACTGATGGAGTTTTACTAAGTACAACCTTATGCCTTAGGATGACATCAAGGTTATATAGCTTAGGCCAAATTTTATGCTCTTTATGCAACCTTCAGCACAACTGTCTAGTATTTACCAAACTCTTAAGTAGACTCTAAGGAAGCTTTGATAAAGAAATCAAAGAAGCTTGCCATAAAACTAGGATTTGGTTCATCAAGTGGGTATGATCACATATGCTTAAGGCATATAGTAGTCATATCACAAGTATGGGTTTGTGGTATCAATAGGGTATCTTGCAAGGGTTAGCTTGCATAGGTCAACTTGTTTAGCAAGGCTTGCATTAGTATAGTATCAGCTTGCCTTGTGCAGAGCAGTGGTTGAAGTTCTCCTCGGCTTCCTCTTCGTAGTATCCTCCTTCCTCCTCGTATTCTTGGTCGGTACTAGCGTCTATGAATAAATACGAGGTACACAATCACCAAACAATACTTAACTACCTGCAATCATCACACACAAGGGTCTTATAGATGATCTAACATCATCTCTAATATTACAAGGTTAAGGCTTGGTTTAAATCTTTTTATTTTTAGAAAAGTAATTTCTACTCATTGAAAAACTACTTAAGATTTAATATTCTCCAAACTAAACATGGGATCATGTTGACACATGTCATCACCTCATATTGTAGTCCAAGAGAATGTGATTTAAGGTGGTGTCACAATTTAATAAGGTTTTACCCTTTTATTTTAATTAATTAAAGTGGCTAGAAATGCTTATGTAGCATTCTTTTATTACTTGAACAATATTTCTGCAAGTAAACCTATATATTTTTATATATTCTGAAAGGTATGGTTGAATGTGATTTTTGAGAGTTGTAATCAACTCAAAAGCTATTATGGTTTAAATTTGAAAAATATTTGAATGCAGAAAAGCTTCTGCCTTGTTATTTTTGCTATGGGTGATCTACAGATCCAAATGACTTGAATCCAACGGGCTTGGATTCAGCATTCACAGACCTTTCCAACAAAATTGGTTTCATCCAATTTGATGTACTTAATCGATCTGGGTTAATTTTTGAAGTTGGGTGCTGAAGTGTGTTTGAAAAGAAATAGAAAAAGGTTTAATTTGAATAACTGGGCTGCGCGGAAAAATCTAACGGGCCGGCCTGCTAAGCGCAGTGCTCCCGCGGGCTGCGTAAGTGGGTGTCCCCACTCGTCAGTGACACGGGGCTGGGCGAAGCGGTATGGGGCAACGTGGATCGTTCGATCTAGTTCTAATCTAACGGCTGGGAGTCATCGTCGACGCGAGACAACTCTGGCGAGAACGAAACCTAGCGCGGCCAGTGAGGGTCGCTGGGGGATCACCGGGGTACTGGCGAGGGTCGGCGAGGCGGGCGAACGACGAAGTCGACGACGGCGAACTTAGGGGTGGTCGCGGCAGCTCCTGGGGTGGCTCCAATCGCTGGCTCCTTTCTTCTCCGGCAGCGGCAGGCTCCAATGAAATTCCGGCGAGGTGGTGCTCGCCTTGCTCTGGGAATGGTGTGGCACGCTCAGTGAGGAGAGGGGAGTGAGATGGTGTGAAGAAATCGTGCGGGGGTGGCCTCTATTTATAGTCGAGCGAGGGGACCGTCGGGGCGCACGGTGAGCTCGTCGGGGGCGACGTTACAGGCGACTAAAGGCATGGGCAAGGGTAGGGGACGATGCTGTGTCTCCTGGCGATGCTCAACGAGATGGTCGCGAGGCATGGGGCGGTGTGGTTTGGTCTGGAACGGCCGGTGCTCTGCGCGGCAGAGGCGGCGACTTCGACGGCGTGCGGTGGCTGTATGGCACGGGGTGGAAAACGGGGATGTCTGGCGGTCTCCTGGGTCGGTGGCGATCGTGTATGCACGCGGCGAGGGCGGCGCGCGGTCTGTGGGTGATGGTCGAGGGTGGCGCTCTGGCGCACGCTCGGCATGGTCTGGGCACGGCTTGTGCGCGTGGTCCATGGCTTGGCAACGCTTGTGGCTGGGACAGTGAGTGGCGGTGGACGGTGGGCTGTCTCCCAGACATGCTGGCTAGGCTTGCTGCTGCTCCTAGGTTGCTGTCCACAATGGGGTGACATGGCTGTGCTCGGCTGTTCACCATTAATGGCAATGGCAAGCTCACAGGGATGCTAGTGTTGGGCTAATCTTTCTAGATGATCTACTGAGCTGTGTGTGAGCTAACTAGGGAACAAGTTAGGCCAAATTTACTGCACACTATAGTGTTTGAGGTTTTGTTTGATTTGTGTGTGCAACCTGTTTGATGAAATGGCCGCATGAACTCAAGTTTTGAATTTTGAAATGATTTTTGGTGGGTTTGCTAGATTGGTGCTGGTGAGTCTGCAGATGCTTGGGTTTTGAAAGTTGAGCTTGTTTGAGTGGGTTTTGAAAAAGTGGGATCTTCCCATATGAAGAAGATTCAATTTTGAAATATCATTTAAACTATGCATTTGAAAGTTTCTGGATGATCACAAAGTGGGCCTTGATACTCTGTTATGAGTACATTCAAGGGGTGGAAAGATCCAGACAAGTTTCTGTTAGGTTTTGAAAGTTTGAGATAGCCAAAATAGGCATGAGAGTTAAATTGGCCAAAATGACCATTCTCTTAATATATTTGTTTTGATTTACTTGTCTTTAGGAAAAGTGTGGGAAATGTTTTAGATGATGTTTATTTCATCTAAAAAACATTTTACAAGCAATGGATCACACAAACAAAGTGGTTTTAAAGAAATTCAAAAACTATGCATACACATATGCATGCATTCATGATTTTATTTAGAAAAGTTTTTGTTAACCCTAATCTTGATGATTAGAATTTGATGATCTAAGTTTGGTATTTTTGGGATGTTACATAAGAGTACTAGACATAAGTTACTACCCACTATGAAGGTAGTAACATAGACTAGTAACTTATACATGTTACTAGCATATGTTACGCTCCGCTATGACCAGCCTAATCCCAAATAGAGGGAGTACTATTTACTTACGTCCTCCTCGAAACAGGCATACGCCCATCTATATTAATATAGCAACCGTTTGAGACCGCTGCTGGACCAGACAGCACAACGCCCAAAAGAGAAAGACAAAGAAATCAAAAAGAAAAAGAAAAGAAAGCAAAGCCGATAGCAGTGGCTCGACGAAAACGAGGTTGAATCACGACCGTTGCGTCCTCCAGCTAAGTACCACCACACGCCTAGCACTCCGACACGTTGCGCACCAAGCAGCACCTCTAGGAAGGAAGGCGACGATGACGACGCTGCTGCCCGGACAGGTCCTAGGGTTTCCCTCGGCACGCTCCGGGAGGTTGGAAAGAGGTACACCCGACGCCCTTCAACAAGGACGGTGGCACCCACAAGCGTCACCACGTCGGTGTCAAAATGACAAGAATTTCTCCTGACCCCTCAAAAAAACCACACCCCCAGACACTTCGCAGTGCTCCACCATGCTCACCGCCCGCCAGCGCACGCCACACCGGTCATGAATCCGCCCCCGCCGTCTCATCGTGACACACGAAGTAGGGCCGAGAAACAACAAAGAGGTAGCGACGGTGGGGGTTGCCAGAACAATAGTTCGCGGGAGGGGACTACCTCCACCACCAAAAGGTGGTAGCCGACCGGATACAACCACAAGGCAAACTAGGCCCACCTGGCCTGGTCGAGCCCATCAGGGCTCGTGAAGCCCCGCCGCCGTACTGCAGCAAGGGAACCGTTGTCTAGGCCAACCCCACGCAAGCCCCTACTTCGTCATCCCTCAGGGGATCCACTGCCACCGTCGGTCCCTACCGCCAAGAAGCAGCACCACCACCACCACGTGCACCCGGTTATACCGTACCACCACTGGTCTGAGGAACACCACCTGGGCCCGCACGATCGAGATGGGACGAACATGACAAAGACGACGTCTCCATGCCGCCCATGGAGACACCCCGAGTGGATGCGTCGGGCGACCATCCGATCACGGCCGGAGCCGGATCAGCATGTAGAGAGCAGAGATGCAACAAGAACGGTGAGCACGTCACCTCTATGCCACCCGCAAGTCGCAACCAAGCAGAGCCCTGGGTGGGTCTGCAGGTCGGCCACCGGAGCTAGGCCCGCCTGACCCAAATCCGGTTCCCCATCCGCAAAGCAGTGGGGAAGTGTGCAGGGATCCGGGACAAATGGCACCAGCTTACAGGTCGGCCACCGGAGCTAGGCCAGCCCGACCCAAATCCGGTGCCCCATCCGCAAAGCAGTGGGGAAGTGCGCAGGGATCCGGGACAAATGGCACCAGAGAAGCTCCGGCCAGGGCTTGCTAGTCTAGATCGGGCCCAACCTGGCCCAGATCTAGGCCCGCCGCCCCCAATCCCACGCAGCACCAGCCCTCCCTCACCTCCAGCCGCCTTGCACCGCCGAAGTACTCCATCCACGACCAGGAGCCGCCGCCGCAACGCATGGCCGCGCCAGCGCCGATCCGCATCACCCCAAGGTGCACCGCCACCTGAGGACGCCGCCCGCGAGGCCCCCCCACGCGCAGGAAAAGGACGGCCCGTCGCCGCCGGCACCACCCGGACTTTGCCGCCGGCGGCGGCGGCGGGGGATAGAGAGGAGGAGGACGGTTGAAGAGGGGCAGCTCGGGGCGCCCCTGTCGTCGCCCACGGGGACTACGCAGGAGCGAGGCTTTCTCTATCTTTTAGGGCGTGCAGCTGAAACCTGTACGACCTCAATGGGGGTTACTCCTATTTACTTACTTACGTCTAATGTACCACTCCTGCTACTCCGTTCCACCACCAGTATTATTATTGGTATAAGTTGTTGAGAAGAAAGAAATAATCTGAGCATATGTCTGGATGAGAAAAAATGTTCTCGCGCGCCTAGGCGGAGAGCCGGTGAACAAAGCACTGACTTTTCTGAAGCAAAAATAATAATTTTATTTGATAAGACAATCATAGAGTAGTTGATTGACAAGCAACTGGTACTTGCGTTTCAGCACATGACCCACCATTGGTCCATTGCTGCCTTCGTGTTCCATTTGTCCTCTGAAACTCACCTTCTCCTTCATTCCTTCCCTTTAAATACATGGCCACCCATCCCATTCCTTTTGAAAATCACAGTGATACTTCCAGTTCACAACCTAACACCCAGCAGATAATCTTTTAACCACGAGGCATAAACCTCACGCGAGAGAGGCAAGGCACGCGAACTCGACGAGACGGCAATGGTGAGCGGAATGGATGCGGGCATGGTGGTAGGATACTTCAGGGGCAAGAGCATCCTCATCACCGGCTCCACTGGGTTCTTAGGCAAAGGTATGTATGTATTCACGCATGGCTAGCTACTCTTTCAGGATGTGCACTGTTCGTGTTTTAGCTGGATCGTTTCAAAAGGGTTATATTACACGCTGATATTTCATCTGAGAGCAGTGCTGGTGGAGAAGATTCTGAGGGTTCAGCCTGACGTGAAGAAGATATACCTCTTGGTCCGCGCCACTGATGTCGAATCCGCAAAGCTTCGGATTCAGACAGAGGTGAAGTATTTCATTCTAGCCCCTTTATGCCACCGCATTTCTTGTAACTCTTATCATGTCTGAAATTTCTTGGCCATCGTGTTCTTGATGATAGTCTTACGTTTGTTTTTTTGTTTTACTTTTCCATCACGAAAGAATAAGAGGAAACCGGTGCAAAGATCTTGTAGAGTGCAGATCTCGTAGTCTATCGGGCGGCGCCGTGCATGTGCATGCGCACATATGTTTGTTATGTGGAATTTCATACCACACGCAACTAGGTCATTCACACCTCTTGCATCCTCGAAACTTTGGTCACACAAGATTCGTGGGGATTAACAAAAGTTATTGCGTGCGTCAGCATTTTTGTTTATGAAGTGCATAAATCCAATCCTACACCGTATTAAAAGAAGAGAACTTACTGAAAGATTCTTGTGGCATGGATCACCAATATGACAGATAATTTTGTGAATATCAGTATGACACATTATTTGTTTGCTAGCTATTTCTAGCAATTCATTTATCAGGCATGCATTCACCAAATTCAAGTCAACATAAATGCGTCATGTTCTCCACCGAGAGAAGTAACTGTATACTAGACGGGGTAGGGGGTGATGAATCACATGAAGACATTAGATTTTTACTCCACCAATCCACAAAGTGGATCTCATCCAGCAAATCTGCGCTGCAAGCTACAGAAATCCTTTCAGTGGAAAGACGGTCACGTGTAGGAAGCAGTGATAAATTACCGAAAATGTCCGTGGGAAATGAATATGACATCAGTGCACAAATAAGGGGGAAGGAAAAAGCATGAACGGCAGCTTGCACTGTGCCCACTCTGCACTGCAGGTTTTCTGAATCTAGTAACAAGTCTGGAATTGGATTAGAAGCATTTACTTCAGAGAAATATTTCCTCCTGGGAGAGTAATTTTACAAATGCAGTGTACTAGTACAGACAGTAACGGTAGTTTATGACGCTGTTTCTGCATTTTCAGGTAACAGGAAGGGAGATCTTCCAAGTTCTGAAAGAAAAACACGGCATGGAGTTCGACGATTTCATCGAGGAAAAGATCTGTCCTTTGGCAGGCGACATCATGTATGAGGACTTTGGACTGGACACTGGCAGCCTGAGAGAATTGTACAAGGACATAGACATCATCGTCAATGGAGCCGCAACCACAAATTTCTCTGAGAGGTAATTTAAGGTTATATAAACATACGCTGTTGAAATGATTTTTATTAACGTGTGTGATGCTTTTCAGATATGACGTGGCTTTCGACGCGAACGTCCTGGGTGCGAAGCATGTCTGTGCATTCGCAAAGAAGTGTAGTAAACTCAAGATGCTGCTCCATGTTTCAACTGGTGCGGATCAGTATATAGGGATATCTATTTATGATGAATGAATTGTGGAGCCACGTCACATTGTGAGTTCTAACTTCTGAAGTGATTGGTTGAAAAGCCTACGTAGCTGGTGAACAGGAGGGAATAATACTGGAGAAACCATTCTTGATGGGTGAGTCACTAAAGGAGGGCACGCATTTGGACATCGAATCCGAGCTAAATCTGATCAAGGAGACCAGAAGAGAACTGAAGGCTAACTGTTCTTCAGAGAAGGCTGAGAGGAGAGCCATGAAGGAACTTGGTCTCAAGAGGTCAGAAAACAAACGACTTGTCAGAAAATAACATTTACTTTCTGACACTGGT